>CP106713.1:57685195-58935195 GCA_025503065.1 Gossypium bickii | reverse complement strand
ATCTGAGTATTTTCTTCCATGGTGTGACTTTCAGAAATACTTTATCCCCGATCTGAAACTCAATATCTTTACGTTTTAAATCTGCTTAAGACTTCTGACGATCTGACACTGCTTTCAGACTGTCGCGAATCACTTTCACTTTCTGTTCAGTCTCTTTGATCAAATTGACCCCATGTATCTTACTTACACTGAGTTCAGTCCAATACAAAGGTGTTCTACATTTACGTTCATACAAAGCCTCGTAAGGAGCCATTTTGATACTCGATTGAAAGCTATTATTATACACAAATTCAATCAGTGGCAAGCATCGTCCCAAAGTACCTTCAAACTCGAGAATACAACATCTCAACATATCGTCGAGTATCTGAATGATTCGTTCAGTTTGACCATCTGTTTGCGGATGGAAATCAGTGCTAAAGTGTAGTTTCATACCTAGTACATCTTGCAGTTTCTACCAAAACCGCGATGTGAAGCTTGGATTTCTATCTGAAATAATAGAAATTGGTATTCCGTGCAATCTCACAATCTGAGAAATATACAATTCAGCAAGTTTATCAAGTGAGTAATCCGTACAAACTAGAACAAAATGAGCTGATTTAGTCAGTCTATCCATGATAACCTAGATTGAATCTTTCTTGCTCGGTGACAAAGGCAAACCAGATACAAAATCCTTGTAACTCTGTCCCATTTCAACTCGGGTATCATAATCTGCTGGAGTAACCCAGAAGGTAGCTGATGCTCAGCTTTAACTTGCTGACAAATTAATCATTTCGAAACAAAGTCAGGAATATCTCGTTTCATACCAGGCCACTATACAGCTATTTTAAATCATTAAACGTTTTTGTACTACCCGGATGAATAGATAACCGACTGCTATGAGCTTCATTCAAAATCATCTGAATCAACTCTGAATTTCTCGGAATATGCATTAGGTCTTTAAATATCAAACAACAATCAGTATCAACTCGAAACTCTAAATTAATATTCACATCACATTGAGCCCGTTTTGCTATCAATCCATTATCAACTTTTTGAGCCTTACAAATCTGCTAAATAAATAACAGTTTCACTTTTAACTCAGCTACAAGCGAACTGTCATCAGATAGAGCCAATTAAGTATTCATTGCATGTAGAGCAAACAATGATTTCCGAATCAAAGCATCCGCAACAACATTTGCTTTCCCCAGATGGTAGTCAATTATAAGCTCATAATCTTTTAACAACTCTAACCATCTTCGCTGACGTAGATTCAGATTTTCCTGAGTCATCAAATATTTCAAGCTTTTATGATAAGAATAAATGTGACATTTCTCACCGAATAGATAGTGACAACATATCTTCAATATAAACACAATAGTTGCCAATTCTAGATCGTGTGTCGGATAATTCTTTTCGCGAGGCTTTAACTGTCTCGAGGCATATGTTATAACTCTACCTTCCTACATTAAAACACAGCTGAAACCATTTGGAGATGCGTACTAAAGATTACGAATTCTTTACTTGATTCTGGTTGAACTAACACCGGAGCTTCGGTCAATAAAGCTTTCAACTGAACAAAACTTTTTTGGCATTTTTCTGACCACTCGAATTTAACATCTTTTTGTAGTAATCACGTCATCGGAGTTACAATCATAGAGAAACTTTTTACAAACCGTCTATAGTAACTAGCTAGTCCCAGAAAGCATCAGACCTTGGATACATTTTAAGGAGGCTTCCAGTCTAGTATTGACGAAACCTTATTTAGATAAACCTGAATATCAGATGCTGATACAATATGACCTAGAAAACTGACTTCTCGTAACCAAAACTCATATTTATTGAACTTCGATACAACTGCTTATAACGTAAAGTCTGTAGCACTAATCTCAGATGTTCAGCATGCTCAGATTCATCACGGGAATAGATCAATATGTCATCTATGAATACAACCACAAATTGATCCAAATACTGTCTAAAGATCCGATTCATTAAATCCATGAAAATAGCAGGTGCATTAGTAAGTCCGAAAGGCATAAACAAAAACTCATAGTGTTCTTACCTTGTTCAGAAAGCAGTTTTCGGCACATCGGAGTCTTTAACTCGCAACTAATAGTAACATGATCTTAGATCTATTTTAGAAAACACAATAGCCCCTTTCATATGATTGAACAAGTCATCAATCCTTGGCAAAGGATATTTATTCTTTATAGCCACTTTATTGAGCTGTCTGTAATCAATGCACATTCTTATAGTTCCGTCTTTCTTTTTCACAAACAAAACCGGTGCACCCCAAGGAGAGAAACTTGGTCGTGCGAAGCCTCTATCAATCAATTCTTGCAACTGAGTCTTCAACTCTTTTTATTCTATCGGTGCCATTCTTTACGGAGCTATCGATTTCGGAGTCGTCCCCGACACTAACTCAATACCAAACTCTACCTCTCGAATCGGTGGCAAACCCAATAATTCTTCGAGAAACACATCCGGATATTCGCACAAAATTGGTCTCTTTTCGGTCACTTTAGAGTCGAGCGCATAAGCAAAGTAAGCTTCACCTTTCTGAGCTAACATCGAAGATATCACTGTTGGTAAACCATTTAGATCAGTAGACTCAATCTGAATAATCTCATCATTCTGACATCGCAAATTCTGTTTGCAGTTCACAATAGCATCATGCAGAGTTACCCAATCCATACCCAGAATTATATCAAACTTGTCGAATGGCAACAACATCAAATCAACTGGAAAACATGAATCTCGAATCATCAATGGACAATTCTTGCACACTTTATCAACCAAAACACACCGGCCTAAGGGGTTCGACACTCTAATCAAAAACTCAATAGACTCTACCGGCAAAGTCTTACTGGATACTAAAGTCTCACATGCATAAGAATGAGTCGAACCAGGATCAACCAATGCGACAACACTAGTGTCATAGAGAGTGAAAGTACCAATAATAACGTCTGGGGATGAAGCCTCTTCTCAAGCACGTATAACATAAGCTCTGGCAGGTATGCGAGCCTCCGATCTAACTGCTGTGTTTTTAGTTCCTTTCTAATCGCTGCTCACATTACCTGTGCTTCTAGGTGGTCTACCTCGAGCTAACATGTTACTTAGTCTCGCACTCTGTACGGTATTTTGCTCTACTAACTCTGGGCACTCACAAATGAAATGATCCATCAGTCCACATTTAAAATAGGCTCGGTCATTTAATCTACAGCTATCAGGATGTCATTTACCGCAGTGTTTGCACTTAGGTTGACTCGATCTGACTTACCAACACTAGCTACTGAGGTAGCTTTCAAGCTCACAGGTGATCTATCTCAATCACATCTAGAATAACCCGCAATAGCCTTTGAACGGCTAAAATCATCTCTGAATTTCTTTGATACTGGTAGAAATGTCTTACTCGATGATCTCTTACAGGAGTTTCTGGCTTCAAAATAAGCTTTTCTTTTCTCTTTCCCGAGCTCTTCGGCTTTGCATGCTCACTCAACAAGTACAATGAACTCTTTTATTTCAAGGACGCCAACTAGCAGTTTAATGTCTTTATTTAACCCGTCTTCGAACCTTTTACACATTATAGCTTCAGTTGACACATATTCTCGGGCATATCTACTGAGTTTCACAAATTTTCATTCATATTTTGTCACAGTCATGTAACCCTATTTTAACTCGAGAAATTCTTTGTGTTTTTGATCAATGAATCTCTAACTGATATATCTCTTCTGGTATTCAATCTGAAAGAACTCCCAGATGAGTCGTTCTTTCGGAACTACCGATACTAGCGTATTCCACCAGTGATATGCTATGTCTCGTAACAAAGATATAACACATTTTAAGCACTCGTCAGGGTACAAGATAGCTCCTCAAACACACAAATAGTATTATCAAGCCAGAATTCAGCTCGCTCAGCATCATCTTCATCAATGGCACTGAATTCTTCAGCCTCATATTTTCTAATTTTATCAACCGACGGCTTATTCAATCACATCGGATAGGTAACTTACTACATTATAGGTATTTGAGGGGGAATCGATGGGGTAGGAGGCTGTGGAATAGCCAGATTCGTCTGGATATACTGAGTAAACCAATCATTCATCATTTGATAAAATGCTTGTTTAGCCACTCCCTCTTGGTTACTCGAAGTCGGTCGAGAATCACCCGACACTGCCCGTAAATAGGAGCGGGCGTATTACTTTCCACATCATCAACTACGACTCGATCGGGATCTATTTTTTATAAGTAAACACATTTCAATTGTCAGGAATCATCAAACTATCGCAGTATAAAAATATGGCATATATAGCTAGACTCCCACGCGCTACGTTAGTCCTAGAACCGACTAAACCGTAGCTCTGATACCAATAAAAAGTAACATCCTTAAACCGTATCCATCACATGATTAGGGTTACGAGGCATTACGAACAGAACATAGCTCAAAACAAACATTCATTACATTTCATGCTTCGTAAATCAATCACATCAGTACACACGTATATTTTATTTAATAAACAATAACACACGTCTTATAAATCAAACCACATTCATATAAATCATTGTACATATAAATCACTTAATCAACTAAAACCCAATCATGCTTTATTACTAATAATACACTCCATGCTTAAAAATTCAAACATTTACATACCATATATTTAGTCAAATATTTTTATTTATTTTAAAACCAACTAACTTGCTTCAACATTAAACTACTTATACTTATTAAGTATAATATTCGAAACATACAAACATTACATGCATGATATTTGAATACTAGTTTATAAACAAACATATTTCACTTTTTAAAGTATGTGCACATTTTACATCATTTATTTATAAAACATTATACTTTTCACTTGATAACTTAATAATAAATATCACATAGCTTATAAACAAAAGCACATTTGGCAATAGCAACTTCACTTAATGGTCAAGCATAAAATTCTAAATATCAAAGGCATGTGCGCATTATACCGAACCATTTTGTACCATTTAAAGAAAAATACATAATTCAAATCATAATATACTCAAATTGTAAAGTCATTAACCAAACCAACCCACGTACACTTACACATTCATCTCATGAACTATTCGGCTAATACATTGTTCACTTTAAATTATCCATACGGATACTAAGCATATAAATAGTTAACTTACAAGTCATTCATGAAATAACAAATCAAACTGTAACACCCCAAACTCGGCCTAGACGTTAGGGCCAAATCTGGCGTGTCACATTGAAGTGTTTTTCGAAAACCATGTTTTCATTGAAAACCCTTCTTGAAATTTAAAACTTCTTGCTGTTTAAAACTTGTAAAAAACCTCAGTGTAACACCCCAAACCCGGTCAATACGCTATGACCGAATCTGACATGTCACAGAGGAAAACATTTTTAAGAAAATTGAGTTAACAATTAAATTTTAGTGAAAGACTCTTTGTTGTTCTATGATTGTAGAAATCAGGTGTATAATAAGTTAAAAACTAATAATTTTATTTGAAATTCCGTAAATAAATCTTTAAAACATAGTTGTAAATCCATGGATTAGAAAACCTTTTATAATGTTTAAAGAAACCAAAGCGATTAGTTTGAAAACCGTTTCTAATAGAAATTTGAAAACTTGAGTTTTGTAAAATAGTATGAGTTATTGAAAACACCTGAGTTGTCATTTATTAACGAGAGATTGGTATTACCCGATGGTAATGTTGGAAAACTATAACGACTTGTATTTTAGAAAACCTTGCGCTCAAATTATTAAATTAATCAAGTGATATACTTAATCATATTTAGAATAAATCCCAAAGCATATAAATAATCCAAAAAAAAACCATAATTAAAGAGGCCTTATTACAAATTCAAATAAAGACGAAAACTAAATTAAAACAGAATAAAGTACCCAAATCGGAGTTTATGTAAAACCAAGTTTTATTGCATGGCCTCCTCGAGTTCATCCGGCTCCTTATCCGCGAATTTACGAATCACCTGAAAAGGTAAGGCAGAAGGTGAGTCACCAAGACTCAGTGCATAATCCCTCTCCCGGGTAAATGCCACATACTTATACAAATTATAACCAAGCAATATATATAATGCATCCAACCTAGCCATCCATAACTCCTTTTCTATCCCGTGTGGTACCAAACCACTGGTGGTGCCAAACCACTGGTGACCCAAAGTCACGATATCCAATAATGTGATGCCAAATCACTGGTGACCCAAAGTCACGAATAATCAAGTTGGGGGGCCAACCCACATGTGATACCAAATCACTGGCGACGATCCCAATACATCAAATGTGGGGCCAACCCACGGTGGTGTGAAACCACTGGGACGAGTCGCTATGAGGTGCCAAACCTCTAGTGTCCCAAAGACACGAAATATCAACGATCCAGGTGTGGGGCCAACCCACGTGTGATACCAAATCACTGGCAACGATCCCAATACATCAAATGTGGGGCCAACCCACGGTGGTGTGAAACCACTGGGATGAATTGCTATGAGGTGCCAAACCTCTGGTGTCCCAAAGACACGAAATATGTGGTACCAAACCACTGGAGGTGCCAAACCTCTGGTGTCGCAAGGACACGGATATCAAATCTTCCCCCTCCTTTCATATCGCCCATACCAATGCAATAGATAAACAAATCATGTCATTATACTTTGATATGAATATATAACCAACATATATATATCGTAGATCGTGATAATTAACAACATATAGCAACATCATATCGAAACGGACTTACCCGTATCCATGCTCATACCCATCAAGGTATCATATCAAGATCTCATAGTTTTCGGCTTTAACAACATGAATAGTTATTTAACACATATATACATATTACCGAGTTATAAAGTGTGTAAGGTACACACCTGTCACTAACGCAAGTACTAACTTCCGATGCCCCGATCTACCGCACTAGATCACCTTGTCCTATTGGCTTACCCAAAACGATTGTCAGAGAATTGAGGCCTAAGTCGATTGCTTCCAAAATCCCGAAGAGTCCCCTTCCAAAACCGATTGAAGAAAACCAAATGAAGACCTACCCCTGTTGATATTCGGCCAAGACAAATCAAGAAGGAAATGGGAAGTTTCGGCTATGGTTTTGAAAAAAGAAAGTAAATGATATATGGATAAAAGAAATGAAGTATGTGAGTGGCAAAGAAAATCAAAATGAGAGAAAGAGAATTCGGCTTTAGCAACAATGGAAAGAAAACCAAGTGAAATAGGGAAGAAAAAGGTTCGGCCAAAAAGAAAGTAAAAGAAGAATTGTAAGTTTAACAAATATGAAAAGAAAAGAAAGAAAGATGAGAACCAAAAGAGGTTCTTTTCGGCTACAAAGAATTAAAAGATGAGAGGGAGGTTCCAAATGAGTTTCGGCCAAATGCCTAAGAGGAGAAACAACAAACACCTAAGGACATTCGGTTTTTGTTCACTTTGGTGCACTATGGATAATTCGGCATACACAAGAAGGTTTTGAAATGACACAAAACAAAGATTGAAAGCTTACCAAACTAGCCGAAAATGACCACCTAACCAAAAGAAAATTTTGGCACCAACTAGCAACCAACAATACAAAATTCGGCCACTCCCCCCCAGGCTCCAAAACTGTCCAAATTCATGGACTTCAAAGTCAAACCTATCCACACAAAACTTTCCATAACAAATTACCTTAAATCAAGCCTTATGTTCTCACATCAACCTTTAATCAATTGATTTCTTTCCCAAACATCAAGCTTACCTAAACTATCATGCAACATCCCATATTTTTCCTCCTTATTTCCTCCTAATCACATTCAAAATTAAGCCAACCCCCCTAGCCCACTATACCGTCTACATTCATGGTCAAAAGGCCATAGAAAAATTTCCAAAACATCACTCCATACTTCAAGCCTTATGTCCCCTTATCCTACCATAACTCCTTAATTCCATACCTTAACTAATAACTTGCCTTATTCCTTAGTCTACTATCCATAAAAGACAATAGTCCAACTTTACCATAATTAAAATTTGACCAACACATGCCATACAAAAGCAAAAATAAAAGTCACCTTAAAATCGTCCATAGGATTCGAACATAAGCTCCCACACACTACTTGTGGCGTCACCTTCAAAGCTCTAAGTGGCACCTCCTTACCACTTTGCCAACTGAATTCTTGTGCTAAAATTCCCCACGAATTACTCTTAACCCCTAGCTCCTTCAACTCCCTTTAACTAAAGCTTAAAAATAAAATTTTTCCTACAGCTCGAGCCTACCCTTGGCTTATTCCTAGGCCCTAAAACATCTCACTTAACAACACGACAAACCGAACTCATGCAAAACAATACAATCACAAATAACCCCTAGTTTAGGATATTACAATTCTACCTTCCTTAAAGAAATTTCGTCCTCGAAATTTCCAACTAGCTAACAGTCGTACATCCCCACTCACCACACTACGCTCTTGCTGCGCACTCTGATATTAATAAAACTAACATACTTTCTATGAACAGTCTCAAAGTTCACACTCAAGGTTCCATACATCTCACTAGCAACACAAGAATGAACTAGCTCTATAACAAATAAGGCAATAAAGGGTATTCCAGAAATAAGGGACATACCCGTTGTCCCATCTGGCGCATCACTATCCTCATGATGCCTGACTGCATAAACTAACCCTGGCTGTCTCTCATCTACACCCTCAGCACCCCTGCCTGATGCTCCACGACCTCGGCCAGAACCATTACCTCCTCTACCATTACCATGACCTCTCTGCGGTGGCGGTCCCTCATTTCTGAACTGAGCACGACCTTGACCATCAGACTGATTCTTGGCTAGCTTACGTGGACAGTCTCTCACACGATGATCCAGCGAGCCACACTCAAAACATCCTTTTCCACCAGTCTAACATTCTCCCCAATGAGATTTTCCATATCGGTTACACTGTGCTGGACCCTGATTAGCAGCAATAGGCCTTCTAGATTGATTTGACCCACCATGCCTAGCCCTCTTCTGAGAATCTCCGGCCGACTCAGATTATCCAAAACTTCTCTTATTCTTATTCCAGTCGTGATTTTGCCTTACAGATTCCTTTATCCCTTCAGCTATCTTAGGCTTTGCAACCAACGCAACAAACTCTCGCTCCTGATGTGGAGCAATCAGCAATCTCAGCTCGTCCCTCAATCCATCCTCGAACCGAATACATCGCTCGTGCTCCGAAGCCATGATACCTCTAGCATATCGGCTCAATCTTAAAAATTCTGCCTCATATTCTGATACGGACTTACTCCCCTGGACCAAACTCAGAAATGCCTTACGTTGCACATCAATGTAATTAGACCCAACATATTTCCTCTGATATGCTGCCTTAAAATAGTCCCAAGTGAGATCCTCCACCGCAGCACTATTTCGCACCGTGAGCCACCACTGATATGACTCATCTCGAAGAAGCGACACTATCCCTTTCAGCTATTCCTCAGCATTCAGATCCAAGTCGTCCATGATTCGCTCCGTCGCCTCTAACCAATACTCAGCCGCACCAGGAGCTACACCTGAAACACATCAAAATACTTCAACTCCATTGGCTCGAAGTCACTCAGGTACGGATTTCTGAGCTCCCGCGTATCCACTTAATCCAGCTACCCTCTCAAGAACTCGCAGCACCGCTTGAGACACTGCGTCATCCCCCGTTTGATCCTGATTCTCAACTCCAACCGCTGGTGGTGGGGGTGGTGGTACCTCATTCTCGGATCCTTGACCAGACCTCATTGGCTCAGACACAGCCATCCTACCCCGACCACGTCCACGAGTAATACGACCTCGACCTCGAGTACTCATGTCTAAAGTCTCGACTTATCTAATTTAAAAGTTTTATGCATTAGTCATTATTCCACTATCTTTAAAGCACAGTTTTATGAAAAGTTTTAATAAGAAGTTGTTTCGCGAGTACATCCAACCTATTGTTTTGGGTCTCTAGAGTAGTTCCTACTACTATACAGTCATACCATCATCATCTTATCATCAACAGTTTGAGGTACTTACCTGGGCGGATCGGTGCCGGAGACTCGGTGCCATGTCTTTCCAACCATATAATTTTCAACAAAAACATTTTAAGACTATATTTTAAAATATTTTGGGCCTTGGGCCTGCAGCCAAGCTTTTGAACTTGGCTCTGATACCAATCTGTATCACCCAAAACCGGTCAATACGCTATGACCGAATCTGATATGTCACAGAGGAAAACATTTTTAGAAAATCGAGTTAACAATTAAATTTTAGTGAAAGACTCTTTGTTGTTCTATGATTGTAGAAATCAGGTGCATAATAAGTTAAAAACTGATAATTTTCTTTGAAATTCCGTAAATAAATCTTTAAAACATAGTTGTAAATCCATGGATTAGAAAACCTTTTATAATGTTTAAAGAAACAAAAGCGATTAGTTTGAAAACCGTTTCTAATAGAAATTTGGAAACTTGAGTTTTGTAAAATAGTATGAGTTATTGAAAACACCTGAGTTGTCATTTATTAACGAGAGATTGGTATTACCCGATGGTAATGTTGGAAAACTATAATGACTTGTATTTTAGAAAACCTTGCGCTCAAATTATTAAATTAATCAAGTGTGTACAACCAACACTAAGTCCCAACAGTTTAGGCATAGCAATCCATGCAAGTACATATAGCAAAATTAAAGAAAATGATGCAAACCTGAACCCAAAACCTAGGTACCATCCGCTACACATCACCCATACCAACTTGCACACCGTGGGGACTACTAAGTCAACCCTCCATCTGCTACACATCATCGAAGGCAGTCGCTGCAGTCGACGTGCTTATCGCCCTTATAAAATTGTGGCATAGCCACCAGATATTATATTTTGTGTCATGAGACACCGCATTCAGATAATTGTGACCGAAGTCACCACATTCAGATAATGTGGTATTAAACCACCAATTCACTTCCCCTTTTCATATCACTCATATGCCCCATATCATACAATAATACAATTAACATGCCTTATACCTGATTTCACATTCTTATCAATATTCATATATGCCATATTTGAAATATTAAGTAACATTTCTTGACGTAATATTAAAGATTACGTACTGGATATTCTGTACCACTATATGGTACTTTTAGCCACGTTTTCATACTTACATTAACACAGATATTAAAAGGTTACCATAAATCTCTTGAGATCTAATATGGGGTACACACCTGGTTCACTTAACGAATTTACTGTAATCCCGAAACCCAATCTATCGCTTTAAATTCTAGTTCCTTGTTGCCAATTTGATTATGAATCAAATCCCGAAACTTGTAATGTTTCCTCCTTATAATCGGCTAATCACTAGATCCATTGACTTGGTTAGTTTTCGGCTTAAACAAATAAGAAATAGATCTGAAATACCACTATGGCCTTGGCCGAATACATATGTCCACTTACCTTGTAATTCAATTCCCGAAATTGATCCTTACTTCCTTAATGATGTCGAGATTCCTATAGACACATGTTAGATTTAATCTAACATTAAAACACAATAGAATGGCCTATGGCTGATTCTTATATTCACCTACCTTGAATATTGAAATCCCGAAAATAGTCACTTGGCGTAGATCTTGAGATCCCGAATGATCTTCTCCTTGTAGTCGACAACTGCCGAAATCCGAAAAGACCCTTCAAGGTTTTCGGTCAAAGAATTCTAAAGGGTTAGATTCCTATATTTCGGCTAAAAGAGAGATTGAAAATCAAATAGCAATTGATCTTACCTTAAATACTATAGTCGACTATAGCAGAATCCCGGAAGAATCCCTTTGATTTGAAATCGGCAACTCCCTTACTTGCACCCACAAAGCTATTCGGCCATAGCCTAGATCTTAACAAGCTTTCAGCTTTTGGAGCTTAACAAGAAATCGGCTAGAGTTTACCTATGTTGTCGGTTTTGTCAAGATAAAAGAGAGGGAAAAGACTCACTAGAGAATTCGGCAATGGTGGAATAAGGAGAAGGAGAATTCGGCTAGAACAATTAGAAGAGAAAGAAGAGAAAAGTGCTAACTTGGAGAGAAAAGAGTTAACAAAAGGGAGATTAAAATATTTTAATGAAATTCGGCTTACTCCCCTCTCTAATTTAGCCGAAAATCACCCCTAGAAGGAGTCCCATATTCGGCCACTACATTCTTCCCTTTCACAAGCCTTATTTTTCTCCTCTTTTCTCTCTTTTCACCCATTCAAAAATAATTCAAAAACCAATCATCAGTTATCCTTTTCTTAGCCGAATTTTAGAGAGAGTATAATCACATCTAAAGCTCTCCCTCAGTCTCCCCTTGCCATCCATTACATCCCTTTGTGCTGCAAAAATAAAAGCTTTATTTAGCTTCCCATGCCACTCGATCCTAGGCCCTTCCTCATAGCCCATGGCGTCATTTCCAGAAGCCCTAAGTGGCACCTCCAAGTCACTTAACCAAGCCTATTTGTGTGTCAAATCTCCCCTATATTTTCTCTTAAGGCCCCTCTGCTTCAGTTCCCTCTTTTAAACTTTAAATTGAGTAATTCCTAAGGCATTCACTACACTCTAGGGTTCACAAAATTCATAAAACACATTATAACACACAGAGGCATGCTATTTCATATTAAGAAAAATGCACAAGCCCAATTTCAGGATATTACAGTTAAAACCGGACTATTACACAAGGGACTAGTGGCATTGCACCTATACAAGTGGTTTAACAAGTTGATGTTTCTACTTTTTATTGTGAGATTTGTAGTTACAACCATAGTTATGAAGATTGTCCACAACATCAGAGAATGCTTGTTATATTAGTAACATCTGCAACAATTCTTATGGTAACTCTTACAACAACTCTTCACGCAACCAGTAGTTTTGGGGAGCTTAGAATCCTAGACAAAATGCTGCGACATTCAGATATGGGAATACATCTAATCAGGGCAATTATAATCCAAGAATAGCGAATTACAATCAACAACAGCAAAACTACAATCAGCACATGTAGATGCATCCACAACAAGGCCAGACACAGCGACACGAAAATCTGATGCAGCCACAACACTCTACAATATCAAATCAGCATGTTCAAGGACATCGACGACAACTATACACTTAAGATTCTACTTCTGACCCCTTAGCAACTCTTGAGTGTAACACCCCAAACCCAGCCTAGATGTTACGACTGAATTTGACGTGTCACATCGAAGTGTTGTTTGAACACTGAGTTTGTCGATAAAAGTTCGTTACTAAATTTAAAATCTCCTTTAACAATTGTTTTAAAACTATTAGTGTTGTAAAACCTTGTTCTCCAATTATAGGTCGTCTCAATTGTTATAAGCCTATCAATCTGAGATAATACTGCGGAAGCCCCTTTTTAGTTGTACACTTTAAGATTTGAAACATGATTTTCAAAAATGGTTATTGTTTCAAAATCTCGTGTTTCCTAGACTAGTAGGTTTAAATAAAGAGAATAAGTAGCCTAAGATCAAACCATAATATTATTCACAACTCTTCCTAGACTAGTACGATTACACACCTGTTATGGGTTGTAGTTGAAGCGCTTCCAAGACACCTATGATAACAACCGCCTCATTGATTATTCACAACTCTTGTTAGTCCATAATATTGAAACGCTTTAATCAACTAACTTTAGTTACCACGAAACGAAAGATCTCTTCCAGTGGAAAGTAATCGGCCTACCCCTTAATTAAGGAAAACGAGTCCCTAGCAACATTCGACGAGGAAGAAAATGTTAGCAATACATATCTCCATGGCAACTAGGCAAAAACCTTTCGGCCTAAGAGAAACAAAATCGAATAAGGAAAATAAAGCTAGCCTAGATTCGGCTAAAATCACCACTTACCAACCAATCAAAGAGGTTCAAAAATAGTTAGAAACGAAAAGGAAAAGATACCTAGGCCCTAATAGTTTCGGCCTACACAAGAAGAACCAAGGTTTAATGTTCGGCTATTCTGCAAAGAAAAGAGAATAATAATAAGAGGAAAAAGAAAAGGTTGTATTCGGCCAAAGGAGAAACCAAAAGGAGAAAAGAGATGCGGCAGAAAGTAGGTAGCAACAGAGAAATAACAATGAAAACAAGAAAAGGAAGTGAAAGAGAAGAGGCCTACCAATTTGGCAATTAGCAAAATGTGAAGAAGAAAAAAGGAAGACGAGAAACAATAGAATGAGAAGGAAGGGAGAAGAAGTGAATTCAGCAGAGGTGAAATAAAAAAAAAAGACCTGAAACGTAAAAAAAATGTTCCAAAATGCAAAACAACGCCCAAAAAATGCCAGAGAAAATCTAGCACTCCAACACTCTCACAAGCTGAAAATGCACCTAAATGACAACCATTGGCCAAAATTCCCTTACTCATCCTTTCCTAAATTCGGCTAAGACTCCTACATACCTCAACTCCCTCAGTCTCTCCACCGAATCCTCCTAGAATTACTCCCAGCCTCTCATTCGAATTCGTTGACCAAGTCACGAACCTCCTCTGCAGAGTTTGATTCAAACTCTACCTTTCCTGCCACCATACTATAAAATAAAAGCCCCCCCATGCATGTCATGGGATTCAAACCCTACTCCCCTTGCCATCTCAGTGACGCCACTGCCATCAAGTCACAATCTCTTTTTGTGACACATAAACTCACACATCTATACATAAGTCCCACTGCTAACAGCCCCATTCCTCTTAAGAGCAAAAACTAAAAATTTTCCAAGGCCCAGACTCGAACCCGAGCTTCCTAAAAACCCAAAAAGACACTCAAATGCCTAACGTTTCAAGAACATCAAGGAATTTAAGCCAATTTAGCAAAATTACAAACCCCACATTTTTGGGGCGTTACAACTCTACCCCCTTAAAGATATTTCAGCCTCGAAATTTACCTGGTCAAAAGAGGTGAGGGTATTTTTATCGTATCGCCTCCTCAGGCTCCCACGTGGCTTCCTCTGAACCGTGATTACGCCAAAGCACCTTGACCAATGGAACAGATTTCCTCCTTAATACCTTAATGTCAAGATCCAGTATCTACACCGATTCTTCCTCAGAACTCAGATCAGGCCTAACCTCGATCGCCTCCATTGGCACTATATGTGAGGGATCAGAGCAGTATGACCTCAGCATGGAGACGTGATACACATCATGTATCCGGTTTAGCTCAAGAGGTAGCTTAAGCTGATAGGCGACCGATCCCACATGCTTTAATATCCGGTAAGGTCTAATGAACCTAGGGCTCAGTTTGCCTTTCCGTCCAAATCTCAGAATCTTCTTCCACGGTGAGACCTTCAAGAAGACATAATCCCCCATACAGTACTCTATCTCTTTATGCTTTAAGTCAGCATATGACTTCTGCATATCAGATGCTTTCTTTAACCGATCTAGGATCAAATTCACTTTTTCTTCTGTTTCAGAAACTAACTCTTGCCCCAACACTCGCTTCTCACCAAGTTCTGTCTAATAGGTAGGGGTGCGACACCTACAACCATATAACGCCTCGTACGGTGCCATCTGAATATTGGCTTGGTAGCTATTGTTATATACGAACTTTGATAACGGTAAGTAGTTTTCCCAATTACCTTTGAAATCAATTACACAGCTTCTTAGCATGTCCTCCAATATCTGAATCACCCTCTTCGACTGACCATCTCTCTAGGGGTGAAACGCAGTACTGAAATCCAATCTTGTACCCGATGCCTCATGTATATTCTTCCAGAATCAAGATGTGAATCTAGGATCTCCGTTCGAAATGATAGACACTGGTACTCCATGCAGTCTCACAATCTCAGCCACGTATAACTTACCCAACTTCTACAGCGAATAATCAGTTGGAACCGGTATGAATGGGCAGATTTAGTCAGTCGATCAACAATAGCCCATAATGAATCCTTCTTAGTAGGCGTCAAGGGTAGCCCACTAACAAAGTCCATGGTTACCCTCTCCCACTTCCAGAGTGGAATTTTAACGGGTTGCAGTAATTCAAAAGGCAGCTGATGCTCAGCCTTAACTTGCTAGCATGTCAGACACTTACTCACGAAATCTGTAACCTTGCGCTTAAGCCCTGGCCACCAGTACAATTCATGTAGATCTCGATATAACTTGTTTTCGCTAGGATGCAGAGCGTATGGACTACTATGCACCTCTCGCAGTATAGACTGCCTTAACTCAGAATCCCTCGGTACACAGACTCTCCCACGAAAGCATAGCACACCCTCACTATTCAGTCCAAAATCTGCAATCTCCCCTAGCTCAACCAGTCGAAAACGAGGGACCAATGATTCATCCAGCGACTGCTTCTCCTTAATTTGATTAATCCAGGTTGGTCTCACTTGGAGTTCAGCCAACAGACAACCATCCTCAAATAGGCTGAGACGAGCAAGCATTGCTCTCAGATCAGATACAACCTTACGGCTCAATGCATCCGCTACTACATTAGCTTTACTCAGGTAGTACTCAATGGAGCAATCATAATCCTTAAGCAATTCTATCCATCTTCGTTGCCTAAGATTCAACTTCTTCTGAGTAAGGAGGTGCTTGAGGCTTTTATGGTCGGTAAAAATAATAGACTTCTCACAATACAAATATTGTCTCCAAATCTTCAGTGCAAATACCACCGTAGCTAACTCCAAGTCGTGAGTGGGTAATTTGCCTCGTGAGGCCTAAGTTGGCGAGACGCGTAAGCAACCACCTTACCCTCTTGCATCAATACACATCCCAATCCAATGTGCGACGTATCGCAGTAGACAATAAATTCCTTCCCAAACTCTAGCTGTATTAACATCGGGGCTTCAGTCAGAACCTTTTTTAGTTTCTCAAAACTCTCCTGCTCCTTATCCGTCTAGTACGGCCTCGATTTTCGAGGATCAACCCTAATCCCCTCTCGGAAGACACCACATGACGCAAAAATGTCACTTCCTGCAACCAGAACTCACACTTGCTGAACTTTGCATAAAGCTATTTTTCCCTCAGTATTTGCAATACAATTCGAAGATGTGAATCATGATCCTCTTCGGTTCATGAATACACCAGAATGTCATCTATAAACACCACTACGAATCGGTCCAAATAGGGCTGGAAAACTCGGTTCATTATATCCATGAAAGCAGCTGGTGCATTCGTCAACCAAATGGCATGACAAGAAACTTGTAATGCCCATAACGAGTCCTGAACACATCCGCCTCCTTAACCCTTAGCTGATGGTACCCAGATCGAAGATCTATCTTGGAGAGAACCGAGGCTCCTCGCAGCTAGTCAAACAGATCGTTTATCATTGGTAAAAGGTACTTGTTCTTAATCGTCAGTTTCTTCAATTGACGGTAATCGATGCACATGCGCATAGACCTATCCTTCTTCTTTACGAATAACACTGGTGCTTCCTATGGAGACACACTCAGCCAAATCAATCCTTGGTCCAGTAGCTCTTGAACCTGAGCCTTTAATTCCACCAGCTCCATAGTGCCATCCTATAAGGGGCGATGAACACTAGAGTTCTTCCTGGTAGAAGCTCGATGCCAAATTCGACCTCACGGTTTGGAGGCAGCCTAGGAAGCTCTTCGAAAAATACATTCGAAAACTCCTTCACAGTTCTGACATCCCCAACAGAAGGACCTTTAGAATCAGACATGCTGACATAAGCCAAGAACGTCTCACAACCCTTGTGAACCAGCTTCTTGGCCCTTAACGCTGAGATTACATTAGACAGATAATCCCTTCGCTCCCCTATCACCACCACCTCTTCATCCGCAGAAGACTTCAATACCATACGCTTAGTAGCACAATCCAAATTCGACAGTGTTTCACTAAACAATCTATGCCCAATATCAGATCAAATCCGCCAAATGGCAGTTCCATCAAATCTGCTGGGAAGACAACCCCTTGGACCTCTAGGGGCACGTCTCTAAACAACTTATTCACTCTAACTGACTGTCCTCGTGGACTTAACACAGTCATCTCCCTATCAATAATTTCAAATTGAAAACCCAGCGTCCCAGACACAGTGCATGCAACATACGAGTGTGTAGACCCAATATCAATTAAAGCAGTATATGGTACATTATAAATGAGAAACGTACCAGTTATGACGTCAGGAGCGTCGCTATCCTCTTGGCACTGAGCAGCATAGACCAAAGCTGGCTGTCTTACCTCAGTATTTCCAGCACTGCTACCCGGTGCTCCACGACCTCGCCCTAAACCATTTTCTCCTCTGGTCTGACCACGTCCTCTCGGTGGCTGCTAACCACCTCTTCTCGACTGAACATAGCCCTGACCTACGGCTTGTATCTGAATAGGCCTCTGTGTATAGTTCTTGACCTGCTGATCCATGGATCCACATCTGAAAAATGCCCCAGTTCATTTCCAGCACTCACCCTGCTGAACTCTCCCGCAATCTGTGCAAGGCTGCGGTCTAGTACCAGTAACAGGATCCCCAGATCAGACTTGCCTATCAAAACTCGGCTTCTTCTTAGGGCCACCAAAAGAACTTGAGGTCCTATAATCCCTCCTATTTCTACCCCTATCTTTTTCACGATTCCAGCGCTCTGAGGTTTTACATCCCCGGTAAGTTTTGCCTTCTCCACTAGGCCAGCAAAGTCTCGTTCCCTTTGCGAAGCTATTAGCACACCCATCTCATCTCGGAGGCCATCCTCGAAATACACACATCATTCATACTCAGTCGCAACTATGCCCTGAGCTTACCGACTCAACCGTAGGAACTCTGCCTCATACTCTGCTACAATCCTATTCCCCTAGACTAGACTCAGAAATTCCTTCCTCCGGTTATCCACATAACTCGCCCCAACATATTTTCCTTGGAAGGCTGTTTTGAAGAAATCTCACGTCAACCTGTTGGCCTGTGTACCCTCTCTCACAGTGAGCCAACATTGGTATGCCTTGTCTTGCAAAAGGGACACTGCTCCCTTCAATTTCTGTTCCACAGTACATTTGAGGTCATTTATTATCCACTCGGTAGCCTCTAACGAATATTATGCGAAATTTGGGGCTACATCAGAAATGCCCTTGAAGATTTTCGCTCCATTAGACTAGAGTCGTTCAGAAATTGACCCTCGACCCACTGGCCCAGTACTTGCTCCAGCTACCCTTTCAAGAACCCGTAACATTGATTGGAATAGGGCATCATCCCCAACGGCTCGAGTATGAGACCTCGTCTCAGTTACTGGTGAGGCTAGGGCCTCCCTAATAGGCATATGGCCCGATGCTGAAGACCCAGCCCTAGCACCTCCTTGGCCTCTACCGCGGCCACGTGTACCCTTCCGCGACCTCTTGTGCTCATATCGATATAGCGTATTTATCTGATTTAAGAGTTTTATGCATCAGCTTATAATTCCAATAATTAATAACAGATATTTTATGATAAGAAGTAATTAAGGTTATTCTCGCAGATCAAGACCTCACAACAGTTTTCAGTCTTCTATAGTTTAAGTTTACCCTAACCAAAAGAGTTGTAGCAAAGTACTACTATCTATAGTAGTTTCTCAATATACCATTTTAGTCTATAGCAGTAAACAGCTTCAAAGAACTTACAGATTTGGTGCTGGAGACTCGGTGTGCCACACTTTCAGTAACAACCTTTTGATTTTCTTTCCAAAACCAAACTTGAGAAATTTTACGAAAATTTTCAGGAACCCATTCAACAGTTGAATTTTGCAACTCATCAACCATGGCAATATACAATATAGTTATCTTGATAAGGGGCCAACACACATTTGGCCAAATAACAAAATAATCTAACTAGTTTAGCCCCTATACACGCCATATACAAAATCACTAAGTCTAAATATGCCGAGGTGAACTGGTAGTGTGGGCAAAGTTTTGATTATCGATGTATCCCAGCTCAGCTCTAATACTCTTTAAAATAAGGGAAAGGAAAGGGGAGTAAGCTTTAAGCTTAGTAAGTTTACATGTAAACAAATAACGTCACAAAATGAGCTAAACAACAATAGCATTACACTAAAAAAAAACCATCCACGTTCAATTCATGCTTACTCATTCCATCCCTTACCACATTCTCACCACATTACAAGCTTAATGCTTGTATTCATTCATTTGTATACCTGCACTCAACATCACAATTTCTCATGATACAACACATCATAAGTTCTCACTAATCCAATCACAATGTCAAATACTCGATGGTTTCGCACTTAGCCCACCATCAATCGTTAATAGGGTGGTACCGTACATAGCCCACCAAAAAGGGTATTTGTAGTGGTCTCACACATAGCCCACTAAATAATATTATAGACGATGGTATCGCACACAGCCCATCGTAGTTATGTAACAAGGTGGTATCAAACTTAGCCCACCATCAAGTGTTGTCATTACACGTTTAAAAGACTATTCCGACATTCATATGGAGCCATACAATGACTATCAAAATCAATCCACTTGAACCATACCTGTTCTCAATCATACCATGCACCAATCAACAACAACAACGTATGTATGTAAAATGCATAGTTTACACATAAACTTACCTCGGTGCAAAACGCGTTAACTAACTGTTGAATCCGTGACCTTGCCTTTTCCCCGGTCAAGGTTAATTTTGCGCTCTTCTTTATTTGTAGAGAAAATGAGTTGCTGAAATTTTCAAGCTTTCAAAGCCCTCCCTTGGTGATATTTTCGGTTGGAGAAGAAGACTAAATGAAAAGATGATAACTTTTGCTTATATCATCTTAATGTATTCATTTTACCAACTAATATCACCAACTATTGACCAAATTAAATGCTCTTGTCCCCATGCGTGCTATGGTCTGCCAACTCACTTAAACAAGGCCAAATTACACATTTGGGACCTCCAATTAATAACCCATAGCTATTTGGCACCTCTAGCAAATAAAATAGAATTTTTACACTTTATGCGATTTAGTCCTTTATCACAATTAAGCATGAAATCATTAAAATTAAAACACCAAAATTTCCACATAGCCATATTTTAATGCTATGACACATAAAATAACATCGAAATAATTTTCCTTAACCTTGGTTTAGTGGTCTCGAAACCGCTGTTCCGACTAGCCCCAAAATCGGGCTGTTAGAACTCTTCCCCCCTTTAGAGATTGTCGCCCTCGAAAATCTTATTGGTAAAGAGGTTTGGATATTGCTCTCTCATGTCTTCTTCTGGTTCCCATGTAGCTTCTTCTACATCATATTTTTTCCATAACACTTTTACTAAGGCTATGCTCTTATTCCTCAACTATTTCACCTCTCGGGCCAAAATATTAATCGGCTCTTCGTCATATGTCAGATATGGCCGTATCTCGATTTCTGCTGAAGGGATCACATGCATAGGATCGGAGCGATAACGCCTTAATATTGATACATGGAACACATTGTGTATCTTCTCTAACTCTACCGGCAAAGTCAACTGGTATGTTACTAGCCCAATTCTATCGGTAATCTCATACAGTCCTATGAATCGGAGACTCAATTTCCATTTTCGGCCAAATCTCAATATTTTCTTCCACGGTGACACTTTCAGAAATACTTTGTCACCCACAATAAAATCAATTTCCTTTCTTTTCAAGTCCGCATACGACTTTTTTCGGTCTGAAGTAGATTTTAGACTATCCCTGATCACTTTCACTTTCTCCTCGGTCTCTTTAACCAGATCGACCCCATGAATTTGCTTTTCACTAAGCTCGATCCAATACAAAGGAGTCTGGCACTTACGACCATACAAGGCTTCATACGGTGCCATCCATATACTCGACTGATAACTGTTGTTGTAAGCAAATTCGACCAAGGGTAGGTATCTTTCCCAACTTCCTTCGAACTCTAACACACAGCATTGGAGCATATCTTCAAGAACTTGTGTTATTCTCTCAGACTGATCGTCAGTTTGAGGATGGAATGCAGTACTAAAATTTAATCTTGTATCTAAGGCCTCTTGCAACTTCTTCCAAAACCTCAAGTAAATCTCGGGTCCCTATCCAAGATAAAATATACAAACACTCCATGTAATCTCACTACCTCTGCAATATACAACTCAACCAACTTATCCAGTGAATAATCAACACGCACTGGTATAAGGTGAGCTGACTTCGTTAGTCTATCAACGACAACCCACATAGCATCTTTCTTTTTCAGAGTCATAAGCAACCCCGTCACAAAATCCATAGTGATACAATCCCATTTCCACTCGGGAACCATCACTGGCTGAAGCAATCCCGAAGGTACTTGATGTTCGGCTTTCACTTGTTGACAAATCAGACATCTCGTTACAAACTCTAAGATGTCTCTTTTCATTCCCGGCCACCAATAAAATTTCTTCAGATCATTGTACATTTTCGTACTACCTGGATGTACTGACAAGTAACCACTATGTGCTTCATGTAATATCTTCCGAATCAACTCATCATCCTTAGGTACATAGATCCTGTCATAGAACATTAAACAACCATCCGAACTCACCCGGAAATCAGAATCATTTCCTGATTTACACTTAGATTTCTTAGCTTGCATCTCATCATCATTCTTTTGATCCTCACATATTTTTTTGAATCAATAGCGGCCTAGCCCTCAACTCAAGCAATATAGTACCATCATTAGACAATGCTAAGCTCGTGCTCATAGCTTCCAAAACATACAGGGATTTCCTACTCAGAGCATCCGCAACCACATTCACTTTCCCCGGATGGTAATTGATTACTAGCTCATAGTCCTTCAATAATTCAAGCCACCGCTATTGTCTCAAATTTAAATCCTTTCGATTCATCAAGTACTTCAAACTCTTATGATCCGTGAAGATTTGACACTTCTCACCATATAAATAATGTCGCCAAATCTTTAATGCAAAAACAATCACAGCCAACTCCAAATCATGAGTCGGATAATTCTTCTCGTGCGGTTTTAGCTGCCTCGAGGCGTAAGCGACTACCTTATCCTCTTGCATCAACACACAACCGAGACCATTTAACGACACGTCACTGTAGACCATAAATTCTTTATCCGAATTAGGTTGCACTAAAATTGACACCTCAGTCAACAATGTTTTCGATCTCTCAAAACTTTGTTGACATTTTTCAGTCCATTCAAACTTAACATCCTTATGCAACAATTTCGTCATCGGGGTAGCAATCATAGAAAACCCCTTTACGAATCGTCTGTAGTATCCTGCCAAACCCAAAAAGATTCTGACTTTTGACACGTTTTTTGGCACTTTCCACTCCACAATAGCCGAGATCTTACTCGGGTCAACTCTAACACCATCACCCGACACGATGTGTCCTAGGAATCCAACTTTTCGAAGCTAAAACTCGATCTTGCTAAATTTAGCATACATCTTCTTGTCTCTTAAAGTCTGCAAAACAATCCTTAGATGCTCTGTATGATCACTTTTATCCCGAGAATAAATCAGTATGTCATCGATAAAGGCAACTACAAACTTGTTTAAATACGGTCAGAAAACACAGTTCATTAAATCCATAAAAATCGTAGGAGCATTCGTTAGACCAAATGGCATGACAAAAAACTCATAATGGCCATACCTCGTCCGAAAAGTAGTTTTCTACACATCTTGCTCCTTAACCCTCAACTGGTAATAACCAGACCTCAGGTCTATCTTGGAGAACACCGTAGCTCCCTTCAGTTGATCAAATAGATCATCTATCATTGGTAAAGGATATTTATTTTTCACCGCCACCTTGTTGAGTTGTCTATAATCTATGCACAATCTCATCGACCCATCTTTCTTCTTCACAAAAAGTACCGAAGCACCCCACAGTGAATAGCTCGGTCTTGTAAAACCCTTATCAGTCAACTCTTGCAACTAAACCTTCAGCTCTTTCAATTCTAATGGTACCATCCTATACATAGCAACCAAAATAGGTGTCGTTCCTGGAACTAACTCAATCCCAAACTCGACCTCTCTAACTGGAGGCAATTTGGGTAACTCTTCTGGGAATACATCTGGATACTCACATACCACCGGCACTATTTCAATTTTTACTTCAGACTCTTTAGTATTCAGCACGAAAGGAAAATAGGACTCACATCCCTTTATCAAATATTTCTCAGCCACCAAGGAAGATATCATCACCGGTAAACTATGTAATCCACCTGATTCAACCCGAATAACAACTCTATTTTCACATTTCAATTCAATAGATTTATTACCACAGTTCACTAAAACATTATGGGTAGTCAACTAATCCATCCCAATAATCAAATCAAATTCATCAAACGGCAACAACATAAGGTTTGCTGGAAAACAATGACTTCTAATTGTCAGAGGACAATTCCTTCACACCTTGTCAACTAACACATGTTTACCGAACGAGTTTGACACCTTTACCATAAATTCTGTAAACTCAACAATCATGCTCATACGAGATGCCAATTTCATGCAAATATAATAATGGGTAGACCTCGGATCAATCAAAGCAATAACAGAAGTTTCATGAAGAGAAAAAAATACCTGTTATTACATCTGGAGATGATGCCTCTTCGTGAGCGCGAATGGCATAAGTCCTTGTAGATGTCTGACCTTTCGATCTCACAGCAAAGTCTCGTGATGCAACTCTACCACTAGTCCCACCTCCTAGGTTCTTTTGTGGCCTACCCCTAGAAGATACACTGCTTGATCTTATCTCCTGATTCTTCTCCTTGTCATCTCTTTCAAGAAAGTTTCAGATGAAATGGTCGGGGCAACCACACTTATAACAATTCCAATTGTTTCCCCAACACTCCCCAGTGTGATGTCTGCCACAACTTGGGCATTCCAGTTTGGACTTTTGATTGCCTACACTTTCCATTAAGGTGGCTTGAACTCTTGAGCCCGAGTACGCGTTGCCTCGCTCTCTTTGTGAAAATCCAACTGATGCAGTCATCTGAGGGTTTGCTTCCTTGGACCTCTTCAATTGAGCTTAGTAGGATTTACTCATCGGCCTTTTTCTCGCATCCCGGGCCTTACTCATAGGCTTGCTCTTTTCCTTACTCAATTCTTCGGCCTTACTGGCTCTATCCACCAATACCAAAAATTCTTTTAGTTCTAAAATCCCAACTAAAAGTCTGACATCCTCATTCGGCCCATTTTTAAACCTCTTGCATAAAATGTCTTATGAAGAAACAGACTCTTGCGCGTACTTGCTGAGCCTAACAAACTCACGCTCATATTTCGCCACAGTCATTTTTGCTTGCTTTAACTCAAGGAATTCCTTCCGTTTCTGGTCAACAAATTGCTGACTAATGTACTTCTTTCGAAACTCCTCCAAAAGGAAGTCCCACGTTACTCTCTCCTTAGAAACCACTGATGTCAATGTTTTCCACGAATGGTACACCGAGTCCCTTAGCAAGGACACGTCACATTTTAAGCTCTCCTCAGGTGTACAGGAGAGTTCATCAAATACTCTCATTGAGTTCTCAAGCTAGAACTCTGCCCTCTCAGGGTTATCATCTATATTAGCTCTAAACTCGTCGGCCCCATGCTTATGAATCTTATCTACTAGGGGCTTAGTTATTCTCACTACTTCTATACCTTGAGGAGCCATAGGAATTGGCTAAGATATAGGAGGGGGTGGAGTAGGTTGAGCATTGGGGTTTGCGCGTATATACTCAATGTATCAGTTACTCAATGTATCATTTGAAGAAAGGCTTCCCCAGCCTCTTCTCCTTGACCCCTAGTCCCGGGTCCACTATGCACGAGCGCGGTCCCTTGCGCGGGAGCCGGCGCATTACTAGCTGCGTCACTAGCAGCTGATTGATCAGGATACATATACTACATAAAAACAAAGTTTAGAATCATCAGAAGCCACCACACTATCATTATACACTTATGGCATGTATAGCTAGACTCTTACACAGGCTACGGCAGTCCGATAATCGAATAAACGATAGCTCTGATACCACTAAATGTAACACCCCTTGCCCATATTCTACACCAGAACCGGGTACAAGGCGTTACCATACTTAATTTACATGATTATACAACATCAGGCTATCAGGCTTACTTCAGACTAAAACTTTTCCATTCATAAGCCTATCATCCCTATAAGGGACATACAATGTCCTAAACAAGTTTCCAGGAGGTTTCAGAGATAATTTGGAAACTTTTATGCACTTAAGAAAATTTTACATAAATAGGGGTCACATGCCCGTGTATCATCTCACAAGCCCGTGTCCGACGCCCGTGGTCGACACTGACTTGAATCACACGACCTGGACACACGCCGATATGGCTGGCCCGTAGTCACCTCTAATTTATCCACACGGTCTGCGCATGCCTGTGTACTTCAATCGTGTGGTGATTCAAATTCCAAATTCAAGGTGCAGACTTCACACGGCTAAGGCACACGCCCATGGACTGCCCGTATGTCACACACGGCCTAGACACACACCCGTGTGCCTACCATGTGAACAAGAACAAGGCTATTCGCCACGCTTTTTGCATCCCCCTAGCTCACACCACATGAATCAATTCAACACATCAATATACAAATCATAATTTGCAATATGAACCACCATGAATAACATCATCTTTTCATATATAACCAGGTGAGCCATCAACCATGGCAATATACAATATAGTTATCTTGATAAGGGACCAACACACATTTGGCCAAATAACAAAATAATCTAACTAGTTTAGCCCCTATACACGCCATATACAAAATCAGTAAGTCTAAATATGCCAAGGTGAACTGGTAGTGTGGGCGAACTTCTGATTATCGACGTATCCTGGCTCATCTCTAAAACTCTATAAAATAAGGGAAAGGAAAGAGGAGTAAGCTTTAAGCTTAGTAAGTTTACATGTAAACAAATAACGTCATAGAATGAGCTAAACAACAATTAGCATTATACTAAATAAAAACCATCCACATTCAATTCATGCTTACTCATTCCATTCCTTACCACATTCTCACCACATCGCAAGCTTAATGCTTGTATTCATTCATTTGTATACCTGCACTCAACATCACAATTTCTTATGATATAACACATCATAAGTTCTCACTAGTCCAATCACAATGTCAAATACTTGGTGGTTTCGCACTTAGCCCACCATCAATCGTTAATAGGGTGGTATCGTACATAGCCCACCAAAAAGGGTATTTTTAGTGGTCTCACACATAGCCCACTAGATAATACAAGAAACGATGGTATCGCGCACAGCCCACTGTAGTTACGTAGCAAGGTGGTATCGCACTTGGCCCACCATCAAGTGTTATCATTACACATTTATATGACTATTCTGTCATCCATATGGAACCATACAATGACTATCAAAATTGATCCACTTGAACCATACATGTTCTCAATCATACCATGCAACAATTAACAACAACAATGTATGTATGTAAAATGTATAGTTTACACATAAACTTACCTTAGTGCAAAATGCATTAACTAACGGTTTAATTTGTAACCTTGCCTTTTCCCCGGTCAAGGTTAATTCCGTGCTCTTCTTGATTTGTAGAGAAAATGAGTTGCTGAAATTTTCAAGCTTTCAAAGCCCTCCTTTGGTGATATTTTCGGTTGGAGAAGAAGTCTAAATGAAACGATGATAACTTTTTCTTATATCATATTATTTTATTCATTTTACCAACTAATATCACCAACTATTGACCAAATTAAATGCTCTTGTCCCCTGTGCATGCTATGGCCAGCCAACTCACTTAAACAAGGCCAAATTGCACATTTGGAACCTCCAATTAATAATCCATAGTTGGCACCTCTAGCAAATAAAATTGAACTTTTGCACTTTATGCGATTTAGTCCTTTATCACAATTAAGCATGAAATCATTAAAATTAAAACACCAAAATTTTCACATATCCATATTTTAATGCTATGACACATAAAATAACATCGAAATAATTTTCCTTAACCATGGTTTAGTGGTCTCGAAACCACTGTTCCAACTAGCCCCAAAATCGGGTTGTTACATGAAATCTACTGCAATGATATAACAACTAGTCGATCGATCCTTGGCTCAACCTGAAGGGATAATCAAAGATGTCTTAGTTCGTGTGGATAAATTCATTTTTTGGCTAATTTTATCATACTTGACTTGAAGGTAGACAATGAAGTTCCCATAATCTTGGGATGAGCATTTTTAGCCATCGGCTGAACTCTTATTGATGTTTACAAAAGTGAACTAACCATGCAAATTTATGACGAGCAACTCACCTTTAGTGTTTTTGAATCTATTCAATGCAAGGAAAAAAACGAATGCTATACTGTCGATGTGCTAGATGATCTAATTGAGGAAGAATTCAATGACCAAAGCACAATACATTCTGAAGAGTTTCTAGTGACATCTGATGTTGAGTCCTTAAACGAATGTGACAGCATGGTTGAAGCTAACAATATTGAACTCAAGCATGGATGGCAGATTGAATCCTTAGACATAGCTAATAGAACAACCCCAATTTTCAAACAATATATTAAAGAAGTTCCTACTCTGGAATTGAAACCACTACCTCCTCATCTTAAATATGTCTTTTTGGGTGATCACAATACTCTCCCAGTTATTGTCTCCGCAACACTGGATGTAACTCAAGAAGAGAAACTGGTCCATATTTTCAAGCAACATAAACGAGCTATTGCTTGGAGTATTACTAATATTCAAGGTAGTAGTCCTTATTTTTGCATGCACAAGATCAAGTTGAAAGATGAAAGAAAGCAATCAATTGAATAACAAAGGAGATTAAACGAGAAGATGAAGGAAGTTGTCAAGAATGAAATCATAAATTAGCTTGATGCTAGAATTATTTACCCTATTCTGGGTGCGATCAAATTGCTATTGCACCGGAGGATCAGGAGAAAACAACCTTTACCTACCCCTTTGGTACTTTCACTTTTCGCCATATGCCTTTCGGTCTTTGCAACCAGCCACATTTCAAAGGTGCATGATGGAAATATTCTCATATATGATCGAAGACTCTTTAGAGGTTTTTATGGATGATTTCTTAGTCTATGGGAATGATTTTGATCATTGTGTTGACAATTTGGATAAAGTATTAAAGCGATGTCAGGACACACATCTTATCCTGAATTGGGAAAAAGGTCATTTCATGGCAACTGAAGGCATTGTGTTAGGACATCACATATCTAGTCAAGGCATTCAAGTAGACAAAGCTAAGATGGAAATCATTGAGAAATTACCTCTACCAACAAATGTGAAAGGTACTCATAGTTTTCCTGGACATGTGGGGTTTTACCGAAGGTTTATTAGAGAGTTTTTGAAAATTGCAAAGCCGTTGTGCTCATTGCTGGAACAGAATCAAAACTTATTCTGTGGCAATACATGTTTGGATGGCATTATTCAGTTAAAAAAACAGCCAGTGAATGCACCCATTGTTGTTGCACCAGATTGGTCTCGACCTTTTGATGTTATGTGCGATGCAAGAGACTTTGCTGTGGGTGCAGTTCTAAGACAATGAAAGGGAAAAATATTTCACGCCATCTATTATGCTAGCAAAACTCTTACAAAGGCTCAATTCAATTATACCACCATAGAGAAAGAATTGATGGTTGTAGTCTTTGCTTTCGACAAGTTTTGTAACACCCCAAACCTGGCCTAGACGTTATGGCCGAATATGACGTGTCACATTGAAGTGTTCTTCGAAAACCATGTTTTCATTGAAAGCCATTTGTAATTAAAAGCTTGAGTAAAATCCCAGTTACGTTACTTTATTATTATTATATTATTTTAACGTGGTATATAGAAAAATTATTAAGTTTATTTCCAAATTTCTTTTTAGTTGTGGAAGCTAAGTTTAAAAGTAACTGATTTACAAAAACGTGATGTTTAAAGATTAAATTGTGGAAGCATAGTGTTCTGAAAACAGTTATTGTTTTGGAAAACGCGATCTACATTTAACAGATAGGAAACGTAATAACTAAAAGTCCCAAACTAAAAACCAGAAATTAAAAGAGGCCTTATTACAATCCAATAAGAAAGCAGTTTAAGTAAGTTAAAATAAAATTCTAAAAATAAAGCTGATCGTAGTGTGGCCACCTCCGAGTCCTCCAATACGTCGAACCGTTTACTGAGGATTACCTAAAAATTAAAAAAGGGGGCTGAGTTTACAAAAACTATGTGTGTACAACCCTCATCGGTTATAAAGCATGCATCACATCAATCCAGGCCTAAGCCCATTACAGTAATCAATATGGGCCTAAGCCCAACACAGTAATGGTGGCATTTTGGCCTTAGCCCATAATAGCCTCAGTTTGGCCTTAGTCCATATCCAATGTCACAGATCACATCTATTTGGGCCTAAGCCCATCTCAATAACAGAACAAGTGTATGCAATGCATTAATGCCCATACCAACCCTGCACTCCGTCTCCTATCTAACCATGCACTCCCGTGGGGATCTAATCGACCGACCCATCCCTACACTTCTTATGTAGCACTAGTTGCGGCACTAACCAATGTGCAGCAGAGCTACCAATCACATAATCGGCTTAAAGCCATCGGTGGATCCACAGTCGTCAAGCGACCATGCGACCCTAACAAATCATACACTTCCTCCAAATCAATAATCACATCCCCCATGCAGCATATTATCACATGAATGCAGACATACTATAAATAGCATACAATAACAATCATATTACATGTAGGGGCATTTTGGTCATCTTGCCCTTTAAGGGCATAACAGTCATTTTACCCTACATGGGTTTTACGGTCAATTTACCCTACAGGGGTATTACGGTCATTTTACCATCCAAGGGTATTTCGTTCATTTTACCCTCTAGGGGTATTTCGATCATTTTACCCTCTAGGGTATTTCACTCATTTTACCCTCTAGGGGTATTTCGGTCATTTAACAACCTTCCAGAAGGTCTACAGTCGCCTTGAGCAACACAGATAACGTATGTAATCAAAACGGAGTATTTGGGCCCAAAGCCCGCTATTCAACCCAAGTGGGCCCACACGCTCGTGTGGCCCATTTAGCCCAAAACTGCCCTTTGGCCATGTGATCGTTAATGTCGACTCATTATTTCCTATCCATCCACAAAATTTAGTCGTGTAGGGCCCTGGGCCACTCAACCCATTCCGGTCCATTTGACCCAAAAACGGCGTAAGCCCATGAGGACGCTCATGGTGGCCTCAGCCCATCTTACACCCATATCCGTAGGCTCGGTTCACCACACGTGCGATCACACAATTGTGTGGCATCATTCATCGATATTCGGCTATTCGGCATTTGTCGATCTACTTGGAGTGGTGTGTATATGTACACACGCTTTTCGGCTCTTTTGCCGACTATCAATCACAGGGTATTACTACACACCTGTTTACCAAAATCAAGTGAATAACCCATGAGCACCGAACCTACAATCAACGATGATATTCTATTAGTCACTTAATGACATAGTCAAACACCCTCTTCTAATACTTAAATCGAATAATGTCGATATCTGCTTTGATTGAATGAGTGCGGTTTAGCCTGCTTAAACCTTTGACAGAGATTGATAACAAACCCCTTGAAGGGTATCTTGATCAAGTGATGAGAGAAAAAGCTTCGTCTATCTCAGAACACTCACAACTCCTTCATTCCATGAGAAAACCTAGGAATCAAACGAATCAACATACCATACAAAGAGAAAGGAGGATTCGGCCATAAAAGGAAGGAAGGAATCGGCTTAGAAGAGCATAGAAAAGAGGAGAGGTAATACTCTTTAAAGAATAAAAAGAACAAACAGAAGTTGAACAAACTACTCACCGATTTGCCAGAAACAGTTGCTCCACCTGAAAAAAGTTTAAGAGAGGTGAAGAATTTGGCCTGGTTATCAAAAAGAATAGATGATAGGTGAAACGGTTTGAGGGTCAACAGAGAGAAGAAGATGCAGTATTTGGTCCTAATAGCAAGATAGAGAGAAAGGAAATCCGTTGACAAAAAGAATCGAATGAGGGAAGAAAGTGCATTCGGCTAAAAGAAGAATCAAGATGCAAGGAGGGGAAAATGCTAAGACCGACAGACTTGAGATAACAAGATATTCAACTAAAGAAACAAGATGAAAAGGGGAAAAATAGACTCAGAATAAGTAATCAAAAGAGGAAACGAGAGAACCCCAGAGTCCCTTAGCAAAATCGACTCCAAAAAAGTGCTAAAAACCCGAGATGGAGAGAAAGAATAGGCACTCACTCCCCCACCGCACTAAAATTCTGAATTTCTGAGTGCCCAAAGTCCCTATACGGTACAACTTTTCACACCCAAAGTCCATGATTTTCTCCCCCTTATCTCTACACAATATACTCCTTAAATCACTCACTTGACCAATTCAAACTCTCCAACACATAGTTCAAATCCAACACAAAATCTTGCCTACACATGAGTAAAATAAATAATCCCTTTTACATGCAGTGAGACTTGAACCTCTGTTCTCCTTGCCACACCTGTGACGCCACAACCACTCCACCGCAGGCTCTCTTTGTGTCTCTTTTTGATCACAATTACTTAAAAGGCTTACAATCAGGAGTCATGGTTCCCCTAATGCTAAAAATAAAAATTTTCCATATGATATAGCCTGAACCCAAAACTTCATAGAAGCCCCATAACCTTCCAAAATCACTCACCCAACAGATCCAACATGCAATTGTCTCATTCTCTTGTTCTCAAAAATTTTAAACGCTCCCAAGCCCAAGGCCTAATTCTTTTAGGCCCAAAATTTAGGGCATTACAAGTTTCATTCTTATCTTATCGGTGCAAAGGTTACTGTATTCACTGATCACTCAGCGTTGAGATATCTCTTTGCGAAAAGGATGCCAAACCAAGACTGATACGCTGGATATTACTATTGCAAGAATTTTACATCGAGATAAAAGACCGTAAGGGTTCAGAGAATCAAGTTGTAGATCATCTGTCTCGTTTGAAAGTTGGCAGCGAAGAAAGAAACATACTTCAAATTTTCGATGCATTCCCAAATGAGAAGTTATTTACTGTAGATGTAACTCAATGGTATGCGGATTTTGTTAATTATCTAGTGTGTACAAATCTCCTATTGGGTATTCTAACAGATAGGTTTGTGCAAGTGTACACAGTTGTTATCAAGTAATAAGTAAGTATCGAGTTATCTTCTCCACAGTATTTGTGCTAAGTCACTTAATTTGTAAAATTATATTAACAATTTAGTAAATAAAAACACAATATAGTTGAGAAGTGGTGATTAAAATATATTAAACTAAATGCATTGATCCCTAATGCAAATTATCCTAAGTATGCAAACTATATGAATGAAATAGATTTCGGTAAAACTAAACACAATTTTCAACAATTATAACATAAATAAACTAGTACAATTACTTTAATTAAACTCAATTTATTATCAACATGCTTAATAACATTCGAAAAAACATTACATGGAAACTCGATCTTTCATGAGTTTGGAAACCACATTAGGTCCTTTTGGAAATATTTACTTAGTAAATACGCATTTTATTGATCCTTATTTACTAAGTGTTTCTTGGCATTCGTGTGAGGTAACAGGGACGTGTCAGGTTTGAAACAGTTTAATCACACAAATCTAAAAACTATGCAAATAACAGAGCTTGGTCAGAGTTGTTATGCAACCTATAATTTAATCGGGGCAGGATCTAAATTGAACATGCACATTTCAATTATGTGTCCATTAGCCATCGTATGGTCAGGATCGCTGAGCTAATTCAGGTGCATTTCAATCACATATGAGCGAAATACAGACTTGATTTTAATTGAAAACATGATCGATTGAGGCACAAACATTATAAGCATGAATCAAATAAATATTATTTAATCAAAGCAATCATCCTAGCTTATATAAAATTAAGCTAATACTGTTGTAAACAAGAACAAAGAACACATAGCAAACATCTTTATATTAAATTAAACAAAAGAAAGATTAAACCCAATTCAGAGTGGTTGTCACCCAAGACTCTAATTGACGAGGCTCCTTTGTTCCTTTGCTTTGCTCATTTGCTGATGGCTCTCCAAGGTGGCCGGCTAAGGGTTCTTTAAGAGGATTAATGGCTAAAATCTCTATGAAGAGATGATGCTAGGTGCGGGAATGGAAAATGCTAAGAGAATTTGGAGAGAATGATGAATGATGAGAATGAATGAGGAATGATGAATGAGGGAGTGAGAGGGGGATAGTTTGATAAAAATAGTGGATGTTAACCTCTTCAAATCTCCTCAAATTGTGGTCGGCCATGCTTAGTGGAAATTTGACTTGATTTTTGCTTTATTTTTAAGCAATTTTGGATACCACACAACTCAGGACTGAGACTCAGTCAATAGTAGATCTTAGGGCAAATCTCTAATTTCTTCAACACTGCAAGGACCTTCTGTAATTAAACCAAAGAATGGTTTAAATGGACAACCATGTGTAGCCGAATATTGGGTTGACTTGGTCTCTAATTTGGACTGTTTTGTAATCCAGCAAAGCTATTAGACTTGTCCAGAATAAATCAACAAGTTAGAGGACCAAAGAATAAAATTTATCCAATTTAATTAATTAATTAAAACCCAAATTATTAATGAAATATTTTAAAATGAATTATTAAATATAATCTTATATTTTATTATTTAATTTAATCATGCATGGCCCACTTTATGTCTTAAAAAATATAATATATTCAAATTTAGTATAAACTAAGCCATTTATTGGATGAAAACTATATAATCAAGCATAAAATCACATTTTTAATAATTTCTATGTCCTAATTTCATATTTTTTGTAACAGTCTGGTTTTGACCCTAATCGAAACAGTGGTTTTAGGACCACAAATTCGAGTCAAGAAAATATTTTAATATTATTTTTGGTGTCTACAGCATGTTAATTTATGTGTGTAAAAGTTTTGTATGAATATTTTATTGTTTGTGTGCTTAATTTGAGAAAAGGATTAAATCGCATAAAATGTAAAAGTAGCCTTCTATTTGAATAATGGTCGAATTGATGTGTCTTTCTAAAGAGGAAGTCCTTAAGATGAAAATTAGCCATTATGTTAGTAACTGGATGATAATGGACAAATATGACCTTAATATATATAAGTTTTATATATTAACTAAAAGGTTAATTTAGTAAATAATTTATTAATAAGAAATAAAAAAAACAAAAGCTTAAAATAAGCCATTTATTTTTGTGTTCATCCACTGAATATTGAAAAGAAAAAGGAGTTTAAAGCTTTTTCAACTTTCGGGCATTGAAGTACTTGGATTAAGGTATGTTTTACTTCGATTTTTGATAATTTTTACATTTTTGACATCGTTGCTATGAAATCTACAAAGCCCATGTTGTAATTTCTGAATTGGATGAATATTTTGAGTTTCTCCATTGATGAGTTTATGAGTTTTGTGATATTAGTTGATGAATTATGAAATATATGTTTTGGATTAATATGTTTTGTATTGGAATTTTTGATGAATTTGAGTAATTAGGGCTAAATTGTAAAAATAATAAATTGAGGGAAAAATGTGAAATAAATGAAATGTATGGACTCGTATGAGCATGGGTAACATTCGGCCTAGGCATGATGTGTGCAAATTTTGCATGTTTTGTGTTTTGTGCAATAGGGACTAAATTGCAAAAAGTGTAAAATGTCAGGGGCAAAATGGTAAAGTGACCATTTATGTGTTTTTAGATTAAATTGAATAAAATGGCATTTAAATAAGTTTAATTTGAATATGTTTACATCAAGAACCAAAGAAAATGCATTTGGATCGGGCGAAATAAAAAATAATTGGATAGTCGTTTATTTCATCCGTCGATATCCGAGGTAAGTATATAAGCATATAAATGTTGTTAAATTTGAAAATATATAAATGTCATATGTTGAATTGAATTTTGTGAATATATATGTGTATTGGCCAAATGTAAATTGAGCTAGGGAGCTATATTTCGAGTTCGATTCGATCGTGATACAATGTCTAAAAGTCCCGTACGAACCTTGGGAATAGCTAGGATACATATGTCATGACATAGGATTCCATTATGTGTTATCGTGTAAGACCACGTCTGGGACGTTGGCATTGCCTTGTGTTTACGTGTAAGACCTGTCTGGGTCAGTGGCATCGATATGTGATTACATGTAGGACCACGCCTGGGACATTGGCATCGACTTGTGTTTACGTGTAAGACACTGTCTGGGACAGTGCCATCGATATGTGATTACATGTAAGACCACGTCTGGGACGTTGGCATTATACGAGCCTTACGATTATCCGAGTATCCTTTTTAATTCCGAATGGTTCAACGGGAAATTATAAGTTAATATTGAAAGTAAATCAATTTAAAAATGCTCAGGTATGTATTTGTAACACCCCAAACCCGGCCCATGCGTTAAGGCCAGATCTGACATGTCACATGAGAAAAGTACATTTAAGCCTTTTTCATTTGTATGTAAATAGATTTGTAAAAAAAAAAAAAAATCAAGGAAAACAAGTTTTCAAAAAAATAATTGACAATATATTACTATCCTCGAAGATTGTTTGGTAAATCGATAAATTCGAAGTAATGATTTACAACCCATGACTTTTGAAGAATATTGATGAAAATTTGAGAGAAAGTTTCTGAGTTAAAAATATTTATGTAAATTTATATGAAATCCATTTGCATATCCATTTTAGAAAAATCTTTATTTAAGTTTTTAGAAAAATCCCATTTAAATTAATTTGAGCAAAAATATAGGTACGTCAAACATAAAAGCAAAACAAAATAATCCAAAGGCCTTATTACATTATTTAACCCAAAATAGTAAAGTAATAAAGTGAAATAGAAATCTAAGTCCAAATAAAACCGTTTCTGAAGTATGGTCTCCACCGAGTCATCCATGGCCCAAGTCCACGTCACTGAGCATTACCTGAAAGGGTTAAGAAAACGGGGTGAGTTAGTAGAACTCAGTGTATAACCCCCTTGCCATTGTCCACTGGGCCTTGAACCCATTTAGCAATATTATGGGTCTAAACCCATTTTTACAATATAATGTATCAAATATATCATATGAAAGTAATGCAATTCCCAAACCAACCTAATAATCCATCCACTACACACCACCCATACCATCCATCACACCTGTGGGGATCAAGTCAACCCGCCCCGCCAAACACACCAATCGCAGGCAATATGCCATTTATAATAAATTTGAATTGTGGACAAGCCACCAGAATCATAACGAATCAGATTAACAAACATTTTTGTGGCACAAAATCACTTCTCTTCAACATTTTCCCATCCCATGCAAAATCATGTAAATGCATCATACATAGCAAATCATGATATTTACAAATATAACAACCATAATTAATTTAGACAAAAGTTCAATCCATTAACACTTTGCAAATCGGCCCATTAAGGCAATATATCAATTCGGCCCATTAAGCAATACATCAATTCGGCCCATTAAGCAATATATCAAATCGGCCCTTTAGGGGCATTTTTGTAATTCGCCGAATGATATTACTGATTTTGTCAATTTTATCAAAATAGTGTATCTTAGGCCAATTTTTTCGATTTATGCCCTATTACGATTTTAGTCATAGTGATTTATTTCCAATATGATATCAATCTTAAAACCCACGGAAAACGGCGTGAGATTACACACCTGATTATAGTAAGTACTAGGCTTTCTTGATCTTCAACACCTAAGATATCATAACGCTCAATTAGTCGACATATGTGATTTTATTAATCAAACTTTAAAATAAGCGATCTAAAGTTTTTACCTTTGGAATCGTGAACGACCACAATTTGTTGATTTTTCTCAGATGACGGTCCACAGCCTGGTAGAAAATCCTGAACTGCCGATATTTCCCTTCGTTTGAATTTAGGAGTAGGGATCGCAAATCCGATCCTTTTTCGATCCCCAATCGCTATCCCTTTCGATTCGATATTGCTTGCCTCCATTGAATAAGATTTTACTCAAAACGATATTACGATAGAAAGATGGATTGTCTAATGACAAAGGGTTCGGCTTACCACTAATATCATATGATCACAAGTCGATGGCTCGAGCGATTTTGTCCCTAAAACATGTAGTCGATTAGCCAACCTTCAATCCGATTAACACAATAACCAAATGGAGTTATCAAATGGACTATGAAGGAACTCCTTACCTTAAACAATGATAATAACGTTTCTCACGAGCGTCCTATGACTAGAGATGATTAGGCGATGTTGTGGTATTCGGCCTCCCTCTATATCACTACAAAGAAGAAAATGATCTCCTTTGAGAGAGTAGAATAAAATGATAGTCTCGGTTAATAGGACCATCCCATGCCAAGGGCATATATTCGGCTAGGAGAAGGAAAAATAAAATGTTTGAATAGAACTACTTACCGATTGATCAAAGGAGTGAGTGATAACTCGAATGAGAAAGAAAGAATAATGAAGAGATGAAAGGTTTCAGCTATGGAGGAAAAATGGGCAAAATATTCGACTATGGTGGTAAGGATTAGAGAAGAAGAAAGAATGCTTGAAGAATTTTGTGAAAAAGAAAAGAAAGGGGAAGAAGGGTGTTTGACTAGTTTCGATTTTCAAGAGAAGATGAGTGAACAATTTTGATCTCAATGGATTGGTACTTTCGGCATACAAGAAGGAAAAGAAGAAACAAAATGCACACTCAAGGCTTGAAGATTCGACAAAGAGGATAAGAAATTTGGAGAGAAAGAATTAATGACACAAAAGGTTGCAAGTAGGAATTTTGGCCAAAACAACACCAAAACTTTTACCAAAAGAAAAAGAAAATTCGGCTAAGCCCTCCCTATGCCAAAACCGTCCATGCCTTGGCAAAATAGGTCAAAATTTGCCAACCAAAACTTTCCAAAACATCTCCCTTGAAAAAGGCCAACATGTTCCCTATACTTACCTTTTCTTTTGATTTCTTTCCCTACCCTCAACCTTTCCTTATTTCCTTAGCCACCTTGCCAAAAATAAAAAGTCCACCTTGCCTTATTTACTAGCTTGGCCGACACTTAGGGAAAGAATACAAAAAAATAGTCAAAATTTGCACACTATGGGATTTGAACCTCCTCCCTCAAAGTCCATCATGTGGCGCCATATCCTTTTTACCAATTGCTCATTTATGCAAGCACATTACACATTTATTTCTATAAGCCTTGAAGCTACTTACCATCTCTTCTTAATAGACTTAAACACAAAATTTTTACTAGGGCCCAAATAAAATGTAAGCCTTCTTAAGACCTTAAAACATACACGATTAGTAATTTAACTAACTTAACACAAGAAATAATATAACACATAAAATTACAAATTTTAGGATTGTAACACCCCAAACCCGGTCAATACGCCATGACCGAATCTGGTATGTCACTGAGGAAAATACTTTGAAGAAAAACGAGTTAACGATTTAATTTTTGTGAAAAACCCTATTAAAATTCTATATTTGAAGAAATCAGGTATATAATAAGTTAAAACTAATAATTTACTTTGAAATTACGTAAAACTTTAAAATAGGCGAATAAATCATAGGTTAGAAAACATTTATATCATTTTAAGAAAACTCGAATTATTACTTCGAAAGCCATTTGCATTTGAATGTAGAAACTTAATATTTGAAAATCATTTAAATTACCGAAAACATTTAAGTTGTTAAAATTGTCAAATAATTTATGTTACCCGATGGTAACGCTTTTAAAATCATCGCGTTGTATAGCTTAGAAAACTTTGTGCTCAATTTATTATAATAATAAAGAAATTTATAACCCATATTTAAAACATGCTCAAAACATAAAAATAATCCAAACCATAATTTAGAGAGGCCTTATTACATACCCACAAAATATAAAAACCAAATATAAAAAAAGTAAAGTTCTCAAACCAAAGTTCACGTAGAACCAAAATTTATTGCATGGCCTCCTCGAGTTCATCCGGCTCCTCATCCGCGATATCAGGAATCACCTGAAATGATAAGGGAGAAGGTGAGTCACCAAGACTCAGTGCATATTCCCTCTCCCGGGTAAATGCCACATACTTACACAAATTATAACAAAGCACATACATGTATAATGCACCCAACCTAACCATCCATAACTCCTTTTCTACCCCGTGTGGTACCAAACCACTGGTGGTGCCAAACCACTGGTGTCCAAAGAAACAATTGTGATACCAAATCACTGGTGACCAAAGTCACGAATAATTAAGTGTGGGGCCAACCCACGTGTGATACCAAATCACCGCGACGATCCCATATCTCAAAAGTGGGGCCAACCCACGGTGGAATTAATCCACGTGGACAAGACGCTATGAGGTCCCAAACCTCTGCTTTGTCAGAAGACACGAATGTGATACCAAATCACCGGTGGTGCCAAACCACCGTGACCAAGTCACGAATCATCAAGTTGTGGGGCCAACCCACGTGTGATACCAAATCACCGCGAGACAATCCCATATCTCAAAAGTGGGGCCAACCCACGGTGGTGTTAACCACGAGGATAAGTCGCTATGAGGTCCCAAACCTCCGTGTCCAGAAGACACGAATGTGATACTGGATCACCGGTGGTGCAAAACCACCGTGTCAGAAGACACGATATCAATCTTCCCCCTCCTCTCTTATTGCCCATACTAATGCAATAGATAACCAAATCATGTCAATATACTTTGATATGAACATATAACCAATACATATCGTATATCGTGATATTAAACCACATATAGCAGCATCATATCGAAACGGACTTACCCGTATTCTTGCTCATACCCATCAAGGTATCATATCAATATCTCATAGTTTCGGCTTTAACAACATGAATAATCATTTAACACACATACATATACATGTATAACAAAGTTACAAAGTGTGTAAGATACACACCTTTCACCAAAACAATAACTAATGTCCGAAGATCCGATCTACCACTAGATCACCTTGTCCTACAATCAACCAATATTAAGATTATGAACAAAGGCCATTCAGCCATATCACTAAATCTCGAATAGTTATCCTTCGAAATACCAAGTCTTACCTAAACTTACCCAAAACGATTGTCAACGAAACGAGGCTTAGATCGATTACTTCCAACGTCCGAAGAGCCTAAAAGAAATCGGTTCCTTAAATGGTTAGAACCTTGCAAACCAATACCCATAGATTCGGCCTTAGTCCACAAGAAAATAACATAGAGACGATAAAAGAATTGAACAGAATCGGCCATGAACACTTACCCTTTTCCAAAATCAATTGAAGAAAATCAAAGAGAGTTTCCCCTTGAATATTCGGCCAAAAAAAATACTAGAAGGAAGTAGAAAAATTCGGCTATGGTGAAGTAAAAAAAAGAAAAGAGAAATAGAATGGTAATGGATGTTTAAACTTTGAGTGAATGATAAAGAAGTGGAATTTGAGATGGGTAAAGATTCGGCCAAGAGAGGATGAAAGAAAATGTGAGTAATCAAAAATCAAAAAGAAGAAAAGAAAATAGAGAGGTTGAAGAAGAGAATGGTTCGGCCAAAATGAAGAGAAAGAAAATGTGATTGAACAAAAGTCAAATGAAGAAAAGAGAGATGTGGAAGAGAGAGGTTCGGCCAAACACTATTTTGCCAAAGAAGAAAAATGCACAAAAGTTCCAATGTTGCTTCGGTTTCAAGAGGACAAATGAAAGAAGAGAAATGGTATTTGGTTTACACAAAATAAGGCTAAAAACCAAAAGCAAAATTGCACCAAAATGCACAATAACATTCGGCCAAAGAGAAAGTTTGTTGGAGAGGGAAAACAAAAATGGAAAAAGATGTTCAAAAGGAGAAATTGGCCAACTATTCCCCCCCAAAGCTGCTTACAAAATTCGGCCACTCCCCTAGACACCCATACCGTCCACATACATTCACTAAAGCCCTAGGATTACTTTCCAAAACATTTTCCTACAACCAAGCCTTATGTCTCCCCAACCTTCCATAACCTTAAGATTCTTATCCCCTATTTCATGCTTTTCTTTTCCGAAATTCAACTTACCAAAAACTTAAGGTCCAACCTATCATAAACATAGGTTGACCATCCATCAATGCTAGAACACAAAAATAAAGTCTTCAAAAATGCCTACCATGATACTCGAACCTCTAACCTCAAGCCACCTTTCAAGCTCCTTAACCAACTTGCCACTTACTCCTCTTATGCTTTAATTAACACTTAAATTAACTTAAGTGTCAAGCTCACCTAATTCACTTCATTAAATAAACCATACTAAAAATTATTCTAGCTTCTTAAATAAAATCAAGCCTTCACAAGACTATGCTAACTCACAAAATTCATACTCAAGCCAACACAAATGATACTCAAATTTGGGATATTACAATTCTACCCCCTTAAGAAAATTTCATCCTCAAAATTACCTGATCAAAAGAGTTGAGGATACTGTTGCCTCATTGCATCCTCCGGTTCCCACGTAACTTCTTCTACACCATGATTCCGCCATAAGACCTTCACTAAAGGAACTGTCTTCCTACGCAAAACTTTCACATCTCGATCTAGAATCTGCATAGGTTCCTCTTCAACCGTCAAATCTGGACTCACTTCTATTTCCTCTACTGCCACGACATGCGATGGATCAGAACGATAGCGTCTAAGCATGGAGACATGAAACACATTGTGAATCTGACTCAGTTCCACTGGCAACTCAAGCTGATAAGCTACTAGTCCCACTCGTCTCAACACCTTAAATGGTCCAATGAACCTTGGACTTAACTTGCCTTTTCTTCCAAATCTTAACACTTTCTTCCATGGCGAGACCTTCAGAAAAACTTTGTCACCCACGACAAACTCTATATCCCTTCGCTTGAGATCGGCTTATGACTTTTGCCTATCCGAAGCTTCCTTCAGACGAGCCTGAATCATCTTAACCTTATCCTCAGTCTCTGCAACCAACTCTGGTCCTAACAACTGACGCTCACCCAACTCTTGTGCGACACCTCCTACCATACAATGCCTCATATGGGGCCATCTTAATGCTTGACTGATAACTATTTTTGTATGCGAACTCAGCTAACGGCAAAAACTCTTCCCAACTACCTCTGAAGTCCAAAACACATCCTCTCAACATATCCTCCAAAATCTGAATAACTCTTTCCGACTGCCCGTCAGACTGTGGATGAAATGCTGTACTGAAATCCAACCGCATACCCAACGCCTGATGTAACGCTTTCCAAAACCTCAACGTAAATCTGGGATCTCTATCTGAGATGATCGACACAGGCACACTGTGCAACCTCACTATCTTAGCCACATACAACTTAGCTAACCTCTGAAGCGAATAATCCACCCTAACCGGAATAAAATGAGCTGACTTAGTGAAACGATCCACAATCACCCATACTGAGTCCTTCTTACTAGGCGTAAGAGGTAATCCACTAACAAAGTCCATAGTAATTCTCTCCCACTTCCACTGTGGAATCTTCACCATTGAAGTAACCTGCATAAACAATTGATGTTCAGCTTTGACTTGCTGACACGTCAGACATTTGCCCACAAACTCAGTTACCTCCCACTTCAGACCTGGCCACCAAAACTGCTCTCTTAAATCCCGATACATTTTGCTACCTCCAGGATGCATAGCATATGGGCTGCTATCTACATCCCGAAGAATCCTTTGTCTCAACTCAACATCCTTCGGCATACAAGCTCTCCCTTTAAAAACACAAAACTCCATCACTGGACAAATTATAATCCTCTAAATATCCGTTCTGAACCTGCAACCTCCGATCATTCAAACCATCATCCTCTAATTGCTTCTCCTTGATCTGATCTAACCAAGTCGGCTTGACTTGCAATTCTACCAAAAGACTCCCATCGTCATATAAGCTAAGACGAGCAAACATCGATCTTAAATCTGATACAACCTTACGGCTCAACGCGTCTACCACCACGTTAGCTTTGCCGGGATGATACTCGATCGAACAGTCATAGTCCTTCAACAACTCGATCCATCTACGCTGCCTCAAGTTAAAGTCTTTCTGAGTCAAAAGATACTTAAGACTCTTGTGATCTGTGTAGACTATCAACTTCTCTCCGTACAAATAGTGTCTCCAAATCTTCAAAGCAAAAACCACAGCAGCTAATTCCAAGTCATGCGTCGGATAATTAGCCTCATGCGGTCTCAATCGCGAGAGATCATGCGTAGCGACTACCTTCCCTTCTTGCATCAGCACACATCCCAGACCAGTATGTGATGCATCACAATAAAGCGTGAATTCCTTGCCTGCCTCAGGTTGAGTCAAAACTGGAGCTTCCGTCAGAATCTTCTTCAACTTGTCAAAACTTTCTTGATGCTTCTCGTTCCACACAAATGGAACTCCTTTCCTTAATAACTTGGTCATCGGTGCGGCGATCAAAGAAAATCCTTCCACAAATCTTCGATAGTACCCAGCCAGATCTAGGAAACTCCGAATCTCAGCCACTGACTTAGGCGGCTTCCAGTACAACACCACTTCAATCTTCCGAGGATCCACTCTAATCCCCTCGGCTGATACAACGTGACCCAAGAAAGTCACCTCTCTAAGCCAAAATTTGCACTTACTAAATTTGGCATACAGCTGCTTTTCCCTAAGAATCTGCAACACTACTCGCAAATGCGCATCATGCTCCTCCTCTGACTTCGAGTATATCAAAATATTGTCTATAAAAACCACAACAAACTGATCCAAAAACTGCTGGAATACCCGATTCATCATATCCATGAATGCTGCCGGTGCGTTAGTCAACCCAAATGGCATCACCAGAAACTCGTAGTGCCCATACCGAAAAGCGAAAAGCCATCTTATGGATATCACCTCTTTCACCTTTAGTGATGATATCCGGACCTTAAATCAATCTTGAGAAAAGCTGCAGCCCTTTTAAGTCGATCAAACAAGTCATCTATCCTTGGCAAAGGATACTTGTTTTTGATCGTCAACTTATTTAACTGGCGGTAGTCAATACACATCCGCATCAAACCATCCTTCTTCTTGACAAAAAGTACCGGCGCTCCCCAAGGCGAAACACTTGGTCGAATGAAACCTCGATCCAACAACTCCTGAATCTGAGCCTTCAATTCCATCAATTCCTTCGGTGCCATCCTATACGGAGCTATAGACACTGGCGCCGTTCCGGGTAATAGATCTATACCAAATTCAACTTCACGATCCGGAGGCAGTCTCGGAAGTTCTTCAGGAAATACGTCAGCATATTCCCTTACAGTTCAGACATTCTCCATCGAAGATTCCTTAGCTTCCAAAGCACACATATGAACTACAAACGCCTCGCAGCCCTTCCTGACCATCTTCACAGCTTTCAACGCAGATACCACGTTAGATAGATAATCTCTTCTATTACCCATCATGACCACCTCTTTACCCTCAACTGTCTTCAAAACCATGCGCTTAGCAGCGCAATCCAAACTCGCTTGGTACTTGACCAACTAATCCATTCCAAGAATTAGATCGAACTCCTCAAACGGCAGTTCCATCAGATCAGCTACAAACACTACCCCTTGGAGTTCTAGGGGTACATCTTTATACAGCTTATCTACTTCTACAGAGTGACCTAAAGGGCTAAGTACGGTCATCTTCCTAGAAGCAGTCTCAGAAACTAAGCTCATAGTCTCGACTATGCTACTAGCAACATATGAATGTGTTGAACCCACATCTACCAAAGCAGTATATGGAATACCAAATATTAAGAACGTACCGATTATGACATCCGGTGCGTCACCCTCCTCTCGACGTCTCGCAGCATACACCAAACCAGGCTGCTTTGCCTCAGTGTTGCTTGCAGCTCTGCCCGATGCTCCGCGGCCTCGACCAGAACCATTACTATGACCTCTCTGCGGTGGTGGTCCCTCCTTCCTGAACTAAGCACGAATTTGACCCTCAGACTGATTCCTGGCTTGCTTACGTGGACAGTCTCTCACACGATGATCTAGCGAGCCACACTCGAAATACCCTTTCCCTCCGGTCCAATATTCGCCCAATGATACTTCCCACATCGGTTACATCGCTGGCGGCCTCGATTAGTAGTAAACAGGCCTTCCAGATTGATTCGCCCACTCGCTAACCCTCTTACGAGCATTGCATTACTGGTGGCGGATGATCCATATCCTCTCTTATGCTTGTTCCGATCGTAACTCTGCCTTGCAGATTCCTTGATTCCTTCGGCTATCTTAGCCTTTTCAACCAAAGCAGCAAACTCTCGCTCCCGATGTGGAGCAATCAACAATCTCACTTCGTCTCTCAAACCATCCTCGAACCGAACACATCGCTCAGGTTCAAGCCACAATACCTCCAGCATATCGGCTCAATCTTAAAAATTCCATTTTATATTCTGACACAGACTTACTGCCTTAGACCAAACTCAGAAATGCCTTACGCTGCACATCAATGTAATTAGACCCAACGTATTTCTGCTGATACGCTGCCTTGAAATAATCCCAAGTGAGATCCTCTGCAGCAGCACCACTGATATGACTCATCCCGAAGAAGCGATACAATCCCTTTCAACTTGTCCTCAGCACTCAAATCCAAGTCATCCATGATTCGCTCCGTCGCCTCTAGCCAATATTCAGCCGAGCTGGGAGCTACACCCGAAACACCTCAAAATACCTCGGCTCCATTGGATCGGAGTCGCTCGGGTACAGATTTTCGAGCTTCCGTGCCTCTACCCATTCCAGCTACCCTCTCGAGGACCCGTAGCACCGCCTGAGACACTACGTCATCCCCTGTTTGGTCTTGATCCTTAACTCCAATCACTGGTGGTGGAACTAGTGGTACCTCATTCTTGGATCCTTGACCCGACCTCACTGGCTCAGACACAGCCATCCTACCCCTACCGCATCCACGAGTAGTACGGCCTCGACCACGAGTACTCATGTCTAACGTCTCTTCTTATCTAAGTTAAAAGTTTTATGCATTAGTCATTATTCCACTTTCTTTAAAGCACAGTTTTATGAAAAATTTTAATAAGGGTTGTTTCGCGAGTACACACAAAACCTATAGTTTTGGGTCTCTAAAGTTGTTCCTAGTACTATACAGTCATGCCAATATCATCATAACATAACATCAAAATCAACAGTTTGATGTACTTACCAGGGCGGATTGAAGCCGGAGACTCGGGGCCATGCTTTTCCAACCATAAAATTTTATACAATAACATTTTAAAACCATACTTTGAAACATTTTGGAACTCGGGCCCACAGTCGAACTTTTGAACTTGGCTCTGATACAAATTTGTAACACCCCAAACCCGGTCAATACGCCATGACCGAATCTGGTATGTCACTGAGGAAAATACTTTGAAGAAAAATGAGTTAACGATTTAATTTTTGTGAAAAACCCTTTTAAAATTCTATATTTGAAGAAATCAGGTATATAATAAGTTAAAACTAATAATTTACTTTGAAATTACGTAAAACTTTAAAATAGGGGAATAAATCATAGGTTAGAAAACATTTATATCATTTTAAGAAAACTCGAATTATTACTTTGAAAGCCATTTGCACTTGAATGTAGAAACTTAATATTTGAAAATCATTTAAATTATCGAAAACACTTAAGTTGTTAAAATTGTCAAATAATTTATGTTACCCGATGGTAACGCTTTTAAAATCATCGCGTTGTATAGTTTAGAAAACTTTGTGCTCAATTTATTATAATAATCAAGAAATTTATAACCCATATTTAAAACATGCTCAAAACATAAAAATAATCCAAATCATAATTTGGAGAGGCCTTATTACAAACCCACAAAATATAAAAAACCAAATATAAATAAAGTAAAGTTCTCAAACCAAAGTTCACGTAGAACCAAAATTTATTGCATGGCCTCCTCGAGTTCATCCGGCTCCTCATCCGCGATCTCACGAATCACCTGAAATGATAAGGGAGAAGGTGAGTCACCAAGACTCAGTGCATATTCCCTCTCCCGGGTAAATGCCACATACTTACACAAATTATAACAAAGCACATACATGTATAATGCACCCAACCTAGCCATCCATAACTCCTTTTCTACCCTGTGTGGTACCAAACCACTGGTGTCCAAAGACACAATTGTGATACCAAATCACTGGGGACCAAAGTCACGAATAATTAAGTGTGAGGCCAACCCACGTGTGATACCAAATCACTGGCGACGATCCCATATCTCAAAAGTGGGATGAACCCACAGTGGAATTAATCCACAGGGACAAGACGCTATGAAGTCCCAAACCTCTGGTGTCCGAAGACACGAATGTGATACCAAATCACTGGTGGTGCCAAACCACTGGTGACCGAAGTCATGAATCATCAAGTTGTGGGGCCAACCCACGTGTGATACCAAATCACTGGCAGACAATCCCATATCTCAAAAGTGGGGCCAACCCACGGTGGTGTTAACCACATGGACGAGTCGCTATGAGGTCCCAAACCTCTGGTGTCCGAAGACTCGAATGTGATACCAAATCACTGGTGGTGCCAAACCACTGGTGTCCGAAGACACGATATCAATCTTCCCCCTCCTCTCTTATTGCCCATACTAATGCAATAGATAACCAAATCATGTCAATATTCTTTGATATGAACATAATCAATACATATCGTATATCGTGATATTAAACAACATATAGCAACATCATATCGAAACGGACTTACCCGTATCCTTGCTTATACCCATCAAGGTATCATATCAATATCTTATAGTTTCGGCTTTAACAACATGAATAATCATTTAAGACACATATATATACATATATAACCAAGTTACAAAGTGTGTAAGATACATACCTTTCACCAAAGCAATAACTAACGTCCGAAGATCTGATCTACCACTAGATCACCTTGTCCTACAATCGACCAATATTAAGATTATGAACAAAGGCCATTCGGCCATATCACTAAATCCCGAATAGTTATCCTTCGAAATACCAAGTCTTACCTAAACTTACCCAAAATGATTGTCAACGAAACGAGGCTTAGATCGATTGCTTCCAACGTCCGAAGAGCCTAAAAGAAATTGGTTCCTAAAATGGTTAGAACCTTGCAAACCAATGCCCATAGATTCGGCCTTAGTCCACAAGAAAATAACATAGAGACGAGAAAAGAATTGAAGAGAATCAGCCATGACCACTTACCCTTTTCCAAAATCGATTGAAGAAAATCAAAGAGAGTTTCCCCTTGAATATTCGGCCAAAAAAATACTAAAAGGAAGTAGAAAAATTCGGCTATGGTGAAGTAAAAAAAAGAAAAGAGAAATAGAATGGTAATGGATGTTTAAACTTTGAGTGAATGAAAAAGAAGTGGAATTTGAGATGGGTAAAGATTCGGCCAAGAGAAGATGAAAGAAAATGTGATTAATCAAAATTCAAAAAGAAGAAAAGAAAAGAGAAAGGTTGAAGAAGAGAATGGTTCGGCTAAAATGAAGAGAAAGAAAATGTGATTGAACAAAAGTCAAATGAAGAAAAGAGAGATGTGGAAGAGAGAGGTTCGGCCAAACACTATTTTGCCAAAGAAGAAAAATGCACAAAAGTTCCAATGTTGCTTCGATTTCAAGAGGACAAATGAAAGAAGAGAAATGGTATTTGGTTTACACAAAATAAGGCTAAAAACCAAAAGCAAAATTGCATCAAAATGCACAATAACATTCGGCCAAAGAGAAAGTTTTTGGAGAGGGAAAACAAAAATGTAAAAAGATGTTCAAAAGGAGAAATTGGCCAACTATTCCCCCACAAAGCTACTTACAAAATTCGGCCACTCCCCTAGACACCCATACCGTCCACATACATTCACTAAAGGCCTAGGATTACTTTCCAAAACATTTTCCTACTACCAAGCCTTATGTCTCCCCAATCTTCCATAACCTTAAGATTCTTATCCCCTATTTCATGCTTTCCTTTTCCAAAATTCAACTTACCAAAAACTTAAGGTCCAACCTATCATAAACATAGGTTGACCATCCATCAATGGTAGAACACAAAAATAAAGTCTTCAAAAATGCTTTCCATGATACTCGAACCCCTAACCTCAAGCCACCTTTCAAGCTCCTTAACCAACTTGCCACTTACTCCTCTTATGCTTTAATTAACACTTAAATTAACTTAAGTGTCAAGCTCACCTAATTCACTTCATTAAATAAACCATACTAAAAATTATTCTAGCTTCTTAAATAAAATCAAGCCTTCACAAGACTATGCTAACGCACAAAATTCATACTCAAGCCAACACAAATGATACTCAAATTTGGGATATTACAAGGATGTTACAGTGTTCATACTAAGTTATGAAATTAAGGTAAGTTGTATACTTGAATTGAAGATATAAAGTTATGTGAAATATGAATTATGTGATTGCATATTTGAACATATATGTATTCGGGGTTTTGATGTATATGTATTGAGGAAAGTGAAGGTTAGCTATACTAATGTTTATTTGAGTATTCGACCAAAGTAGAATTTATACGAAACATATATGTTTTGATATATGAAATTAAATTGGAACTGTACATAAGTTGATAATGGGTTATTTTGGTTTGAATAGATTAATTTTTGTATATGATTAAATGTTTATTTGCGTATGACTTACTAAGCTTTGATATCTAACTGTGTGTATTTGCTTTCCGTTTTATAGATTTTGGAAATTGGTTACGAGCTCGGGGATCGTCAGAGAAATCTATCACATTATCGACTGTTTTCAGTACTATATTAAGTTTGAATTAAAACTTATGGCATGTATAGTCTAGTTGAAATGTTTGGTTTTTGGGACATGTATATATAAAGCCATGTGAAAATGGCTAAATAATTATGTTCAAGTTTGGTTTTTTATGTTCTTGGTTAAATGCTTGATGTGTTTGGTTTTGATGATTCAGTTATTTTAATAGTCTATTTGGTATGGATCATAACTTGAATAATTGGTATCTTGAGCATATGTCTTGAATGGTTTGTCATGAATAAATAATGAATTAGTTCTTACTAGTAAGTTTAAAACATAGTATGTATGCTTGTGAGATTTTATTATATGATTCGGCTAAAAAGTATGAAAGAGCATGATATATATATTCTGACATGATATAAGCTTATTTTGAAGTTGTGTTTATGCTTTAAATTGGTTGAAAGATAGGTTTCGGTTGTGATATGATGTTGGCTTTGGGGATGTATGCTTTGTATAAGTATTGGTATGGGAGAGATATATGATATACCTATATGTTTAATCATGATATGTTAATTGAAGTTATATACATATTTATATATGCGCATATGTCATAGTTGCTAATGTATTGAGTTGGTTGAGTAAAGACAAGTTGGTATATTATTTAGACCTACTAATATGCTAATAAATTAGGTTCGCTATGAATTTAATTGGTTGTGACTGAAAATGATGATTGGTATAATAGTAAAACAGATGTGAATTAATAAATAAGGTTTATAAAAAATTCGGGTAATAATAGTTAAATGAGTAATGCATATTTGAATTAAGCTTTTATAGTATATTGGATTAGCCGAATAGAGGATGAGTTAATTTGTATTGTGCACATATAGTTTATAATTGAAAGATTAAATTGATATGTTCATAAGTGCATAAATTGTGATAAGATATGAAGTATAATTGGTTTTGAAACGAGGCTTGTTTATGCGTATTATGTATATAGATATCTATATGTTTAATATGCCATGTGGATATTTCAAATTAATCAATATGCTAGCCGACTAGTTCACGAAAAATATGGTTAACTAAATGCGGGTTGGTTTGGTTAATGAATTTATAAGTTGAGTATACTACGATTTGATTATGCTATTTATTTGAATGGTTTAAAATAATTAGGTAAAAAGTGTATATGACTTTGATACTTAAAATTTTAAACTTGACTTATTATTGAGGTTACAATTGCCGAATATACTTTGGTTATAAGCTGTGTGATATCGAATATTAAGTTAAATATATGCATTTATCTATGTGACTGATTTACGAAGCATGAAATGCAATGAATGTCTGTTTTGAGTTGTGTTCTATATGATAATGTCTCGTAAACCTAATCCGGCGATGGATACGGGTTAGGGACGTTACATTTTATTAGTATCAGTGCTACGATTTAGTCGATTCTAGGACTAACGTAGCGCGTGTGAGTCTAGATATACATGCCGTAATCTTATATTGCGATAGTATGATGATTCCTGACAATTAAAATGTGTTTTTGTATAGTAAATTAATCCCGATCGAGTCGTAGTTGATGATGTTGAGAGTAAAGCGCCTGTTCCCGCTCAAGGGACAACGTCGATTGATTCTCGACGACTTCAAGTAACCAAGAGGGAGAGGCTAAACAAGCCTTTTACCAAATGATGAACGATTGGTATACTCAGTATATCTGGTCGAATCTGGCTGTTCCACACTCTCCTACACCACCGATTCCCCCTCAAATACCTGTAATGCTGTTAAATTACTCATCCAGTACGATTAAATAAGCCGCCGGTTGATAAAATTCAAAAATACGGGGCTGAAGAATTCTGAGCCACTGAAGATGATGATGCTAAGCGAGCTGAATTCTGGCTCGATAATACTATCCATGTGTGTAACACCCCCAGACCCGGCCCAAACGTTATGGCCGAATCTGGGAATGTCACATCGAAGGCATATTTCAAAACGATTTTGCTAAGTTAAGTTTTAGGACCCAAAAGCCCAAAATCTATGAGTCTTGTTAAGTAATGATAAAAGCCCATTTAATTACTTTAAGTATTCTGAAAACCATGTTTAAACATAAGAAATCACTCAGGTTTAATAATTAAGTAAACAATTAAAACAACAAAACTCAAAATCCAAAGTCAAAACGGAGCACAAGGCCTTATTACATCCAATGAAAATAAAGCCATTAAAATCATGTCTTTTGAAACAAATAAATAAAACTTCTATCTTGTAGTGTGGCCATCTCCGAGTCCTTTCCCACATCGAGCTGTTTACTGAGGATCACCTAAAACATTTAATAAAAAGGGGCGAGTTTCGAAACTCAGTGTGTACAACCCTTGGTAAGCCAATTAGCATACAATTATCACATTGGGCCTAAGCCCTATCAAAAACGGTGGTCTTGGGCCTTAACCCACAATGACCTCATATCTCATCAGTATCACATGAATGTAATGCAGCCATCCCAAATCCGACCCTACACACCAATTCCCTTCCAACCCTACACACCTGTGGGGATATAAATATCAACCCATCCATCCCTATACACCAAAGGTAGCACCAGCAGCGACACTACTCAAACGTTGTAGCAAGCTGCAATAATGGGCTTAGAGCCACCGGTGGATCCACGGTCATCAAGCGACTATGCAATCCTCAAATCTTCCTCCGTATCATCAAAACCCACCCAATTGCAACACATATTCCATGAATGCAACATACACATTTCCACACATTCAGCACTTAGGGGTATTTTAGTCATTTCACTACCTAAGGGTATTTCCGTAAATCTACTCTACAGGGGTATTTAGGAAATTTTACAAAACAGGGATACTTTGGAAATTTTATAAATTAGAGGTATTTCGGTAATTCTGTAAATCAAGGGTATTTCGATAATTTTACAAATTAGGGGTATTTTAGTAATTTTACAAATCTGGGTATTTTAGTAATTTTACAAATCTAAGGATATTTTGGTAATTTCCAAATCAGGGGCATTTGGTCCCTCTCGGGTTTTAGTTATGAACTTTGGCCCATTAACAAGTCCTTGCGGCTAAAGTGAATAGACACCATGCACCAAGTAGGATTCCAAATAAGAGGAGGTGGGCCATTAGGACCGCTTAAGTACCAAGCTCTCCCTAGATCAATCCTAGACATGCATATGTCCGTTGCCACACTCTAACCCAGCGACTTGTCCACGGATGTGTTTAATTATTAGATTAAGTTTTATGCGGTTTAAGAGTTATTCAGAACTAGGCTTAAAGTCCATTAAACCCTAGCATACTTATCTACGTCCACATAAAGCCCATCAAGCCCAAATCACATTCTTAGGCCCATTAGGCCCAAATCTCATCCTTATGGCCTATTAGGCCCAAAACAATTCCAGATCATGTAACATGCATGACTAACTCAATTCATATAACCAACCAAACAATTTCATCAAACTTAACCTTAGGGCCCGTCAGGCCCATTTAGCTACTTTCGGCTTTTCGGCTTTCCGGCATTGCTGATATCATGTGTGTATAGTGTTTGTACACACCTGGTTATGGCGACATGCTATACTATCCTTGGTCTTGAACCTACAACCAACCAACCTTCAATCAATCACCCATACTTAATCAAAATATCTACCAAAAGTCGAAGCCTTACCGTAACCTTGCCGTGTGCCACCGAGTTTTAATAGCTCTTCCTTAGCTACTAATTAGGAGTATCCCCTAGATCTGCACTCACAAATACACCGTCAAAATTCGAGTGACTCATAATCCACACAAGTCACCCCACACATTCGGCCATTCACTTAAACCACAATCGAGTTGAGTACACTTACCCTTGCTAACGATCCTACCACGCGTGCGATCTTTGAACCTTATCATTGTTACCTCGGAGTTAACGACAGGCAAAGTTAGATAGCCTTTTGGCTTTTAGCAAAACGTACAAAAGAGGTTAATCGATTACTTACCACATCCACTTTTGATCCCGTGACCTAAATTCATTTTTTAACCTTGACTGGTAGTAAATAATAATCGATTTGTGATGGAGGAAAACAAAAAGGGTTTGGCACAAATAGGAATTTCAGTAAGGAAAAGGATGGTGGTAATTCGGCAATAGAAGAGTTTGGCTATGTGAGAATTCGGCAAAAAGAATTAGGCTATAGGAGATTTTGGCAATTGGGAGAACTTGACTACGGGAAAATCGATTAAGGGAAGAAAAGAAAGACTAATGAAAGCTCAAAGAACCTTTCAAAACATTCGGCCTCTGTTTTTATAGCCACCAGCTGAATACTCCTTTCCCTACAGCCCCATTGGGCACCAATTCTTCCCTCTCCTCATCTCCTAACTTTTTTCCTGATAACACCTTAGCCTTATCCGAATTTTTCCTCTATTATCAGTTCCCTTTACCACTCAAACATTCCAACACAAGAGTTCATATTCAAGACAACTCTGGCCGTCCACTTATGCCAAATAAAACATTCCAAAAATACCACTCCTAATGCTCGAACCTTGGACCTCCTCAGCTGACAACACGCCACCTTATAGCTCCCCAAGTGACGCCATTTGCCACTGGACCACAAGCCCATTTGTGTCCTATTTTCCCTTAATCTGCTTAAGAGGCCTAATGTCTGAGACTAGGGTCAACTAAAGCAAGAAAAATAAAATTTTCCCAATGGTCTTCTCTATCCCTAAGACTTCAAATAATCCCGTCAATACCTTATAATTAATATTCTAAGTGCTACTCATACATACCAACCTCAGTGCACAGAAATTTTAAAGTTTCGAGATTTTGGGACGTTACAACTTGGTTAGTGCCGTTCTCTTGTTCTCAAAAACTTTAAACGCTTCCATGCCCAAGGCCCAATTCTACTAGGCCCAAATTCGGGCCGTTACAGTGTGTTTGATGAGCTATCTTCTACCCTTGACGAGTGCTTAAAATGTGCTATATCTTTGTTACTGGACACTACAAATCACTGGTGGAATACATTAGTATTAGTAGTTCTGAAAGAACGGATCACCTGGGAGTTCTTTCAGACTGAACTCTGGAAGAAATATATCTATCAGAGATTCATAGATCAAAAATGTAAAGAATTTCTTGAGTTAAAATAGGGTCGCATAACTGTGACAGAATATGAATGGAAGTTTGTAAGACTCAGCAGATATACCCAAAAACGTGTGTTGACTGAAGCTATAATGTGTAAAAGGTTTGAAGACGGGTTAACTGAAGACATTAAACTACTAGTTGGCATTCTTGAAATAAAAGAGTTCGTTGTACTTGTTGAGCGAGCATGTAAAGCTGAAGATCTCGCGAAAGAGAAAAGAAAATCTTATTTTGAAGCTAGAGATTCCTGTAAGAGAACATCGAGTAAGACATTTCAGACAACACCAAAGAAATCCAGAGATGATTTTATCCATTCAAAGGCTACTACGGGTTATTCTAGACGTGATCGGGATAGACCACCTGTGAGTTCGAAAGGTACCTTAGTAGCTAGTGTTGGTAATGTCAGACTGAATCAGCTTGAGTGTAAACACTGCGGTAAACGGCATCCCAGCAGCTGTAGATTGATTGATCGGGCCTGTTTTAAATGTGGATCGATGGATCATTTCATTCATGAGTGGCCAGTGTTAGCAGAGCAAAATACAGTACAGAGTGCGAGACTGAGTAACATGACAGCTTGAGGTAGACTACCCAGAAACACAGGTAATATGAGTAGCGGTCAAAAAGGGACTAAAAACACAACAGTTAGATCAGAGGTTCGCGCACTTGCCAGAGCTTATGCTATACGTGCTCGAGAAGAGGCTTCATCCCCAGATGTAATTACTGGTACTTTCACTCTCTATGATACTAGTGTTGTTGCATTGATTGATCCTGGTTTGGCTCATTCTTATGTATGTGAGAGTTTAGTATCCAGTAAGAATTTGCCTGTAGAGTCTATTGAGTTTGTGATTAAAGTATCAAACCCCTTAGGCCGGCGTGTTTTGGTTGATAAAGTGTGCATGAATTGTCCATTGATGATTCGAGATTCATGTTTTCCATCTGATCTGATGTTGTTGCCATTCGATGAGTTCGACATACCTGATGCTATTGTTGTAACACCCCTAACCCAAGACCGTCGCCGGAACAAGGTTAAGAGGCATTACCAATCGAACGAAACCTTTAACATCCAGAAATTTCAACACAAAGTCAATCATTACTGTTCGCATTTATTTACAAACATATTGTCCCTTAAATGAGTCATCAAGACCCTAAGCATGCTTATAAACCGAGTCAGGACTAAACTGAAACACATACAAAATTTCATGAAATTTGAAATTTTTCTAAAATACAGGGGAGACACGCCCGTGGGAGGAGACCGTGTTCCCTCCACGGCTTCTAGACACCCCTGTGTCCTTCTGTGTCTATACAACTATACCAACACGATCATTAGGCACGCCCGTGTGGCATGGCCGTGTACTTTTAGATCATATACTGACTTCCCCTCCATGGCCACCAAGCACACCCGTGTCTAGGCCGTGTATTTTTATGTTAGCTACTGACTTGCACACCACGGCCAGATGACACGCCCGTGTCGAGGCCGTGTGATTTTAGGCTACATCCTCGTCAATTTACCCATTTGCCTAAGGCACACCCGTGTGCTACAAATCGTCGCGACATTATAGGCCATTTACAAGGCCAACATGCCAACCAAATGATTCAAACCTATAAGCATCATTTACCAACACTTATCAACCATATATGGCAACCAAAAACATACCAAATACCCATTCAAATCATGCATTCAATACCAATTCCAACCATGTCAATATCAAAGACTAAAACTCATATCATCACAAGCATATTACATTCAATACCAAACATCATGTCTTCTCAATATCACTAATTCATATTAGTAATTTATCAACACCAAGTTACCATTCATAAATCAACTTCTCAAACCACAAACCATGCCAAAAGATGCATCATATATATACCAAGTCATTCATGCTAAAACTAACACATATCTAGCCACATCTCATGGCTACTACAAATCTCAACAATGATTCAAATGACTAGCCTATACATGATATATCTTAAATATATACATCTTTCCAAAATACCCCAAAATAGATTGCCGATAGTGTGATTGAGAAGCTGACGATCCCCTGATCTGAGCTAGCTTGACTGACACTGCAAAGCAGAGAAACAAATCACAGAGTAAGCTTATAAAGCTTAGTAAGTTCGAAATAAAATACAACCATATCATCGAATCAAACCAATTCATAAACTAATCATCATATAGATCATTCTTCTTGTACATATACCATACTATCAATAGCTAAAATATTCATTCGTTTGCCCATAACATCATCTATAAACTCATCAACCACAAAGGTTTGATACAAACCTCGGCAAACACATAATTATTCAATCTCCAAGCTATTCAATGCTCAATTATACTTGTTGACCATCAATTGATATTCATTCAACTTAATCGCACACTCAGTGCTTAATACACGATCGATACATATTAGTCATCGCACACTTAGTGCCAATTCAATAAACCAAAGCTTTTATAACGTCGCACGCACAGTGCTATTCATTCCTATTTCAATTTTAAAATTGCACACTTATTGCCCTTAACTTAAACTTGCACATAGCATCTCAATTCCATACATATATATACAATCATCTCATAATACAAAATCATATGTTAACAACATGTATTATATCCGAACTTACCTCCGACGTCGACTATCGATACGGTGGACTAATCGAGCACTTTATCTTTGCCTCGGTCTCGATCCGAACCTCTTCTCACTTGGTCTATACACATTTAAATTTAATCCATTCGATTACATTTCATTCAATTTAGTCCACATACACAAATTTAGGGCATTTTTCATAATAGCCCTCATAATTTCACGTTTCGACACTTTTGTCCCTAATTCACAAAATCATCAAATACACCAAATTTCAATATACATGTGTTTAGCCGAATTCTTCATATAACTATACAAATCCACACATTTCATTTATTTCACAGTTTAACCCTTCAATTTGCTATTTCAGAATTTAGCCCTAATTAGATAAATTCATCAAAATTTCAAGAACAACACATGTTAATCCAACACCAAGTTCTCATATTTTACTACCAACTAGCACATAGCTCAAATGTTCATCAATGGCTCATCACAAAAGATCATCAATTCATGAAATTACAACATGGGTTTTGTAAAGCACAAAGCAACGATTACAAAAACGTAGAAATTATCAAACACCGAGCTCAAACATACCTTGAATTAAGCTAAATATGTGTCGAAAATTACAAAGTCTCAAACCCTTTCTTCTTCCTCTTGTTTTTGGTCAAAAGATGAGTAAAAATGACCATTTTTCTTTTATGTTTTATCATAATATAACATTTGAATACATGAATGACATATCTAACCTTTTTATTAACATTTAAGACAAATTAATATTATGGTTTATAAGTCATTTAACCATCCACCATCTAAATATTGGCATATTTCCCTCATAAGGCCCCCACAATATAAAGACATCAACACTTAGGTACTTATAAATCAGCACACAGTTTTTACTCTTTACGCGATGTAGTCCTTTCTCTTAATTCGACACAGAAACGATTAAATTATCATATAGAATTTTCACACAGACTATATCACATATCATTCATACAGAAAACATCATTAAAATATTTTTTACGACCTCAGATTTGTGCTCTCGAACCACTGTTACGACTAGGGTCTAAACCGGGATGTTACAACTCTCCCTCCTTAGGGATTTTCGTCCCTGAAAATCTTACTAGTGAATAGCTATGGATAATGCACTCTCATAACATTTTCAAATTCCCACGTAGCCTCTTCATCCCCGTGTTTGTGCCATAATACTTTTACTAAGGAAATTCTTTTGTTTCTCAACTCTTTAATCTCTCTTGCCAAGATTCGGATCGGTTCTTCACTATATGACAAGTCTGACTGAATTTCAACGTCAATAGGAGCAATCACATGAGACGGGTCTGATCTGTACCGTCGAAGCATTGAGACATGAAACACATTATGAATCTTTTCTAACTAAGATGGCAATCTCAATCTATAAGCAACCAGCCCAACTCGTTCAATAATCACGTACAGTTCGATGAACCTCGGACTCAGCTTGCCCTTTCGGGCAAATCGAAGTATTTTCTTCCATGGAGACACTTTCAAAAACACATTATCACCAACTTCAAACTCAATATCTTTTCGTTTCAAATCTGCATAAGATTTCTGACGATCTGAGGCTGCTTTTAAACTGTCACGAATTATCTTCACTTTCTGTTCGGTCTCTTTTATCAGATCAACCCCGTGAATCTTATTCACACTCAGCTCAGTCCAATGCAATGGAGTTCGACATTTCTGACTGTAAAGAGCCTCATATGGTGCCATTTTAATGCTAGATTGGAAACTATTGTTATACGCAAACTCAATCAAGGATAAGTGCTTTTCCCACGTATTATCAAATTCAAGTATGCAACATCTCAGCATGTCTTCGAGAATCTGAATGATTCGCTCGGATTGACCATCCATTTGCGAATGAAAAGCAGTACTAAAATGCAATTTCGTGCCTAAAGCATCTTGCAATTTCTTCCAAAATCGCGAGGTAAATCTCGGATCTCTATCAGACACTATAGACAACGGTACTCCGTTCAATCTCACAAATTTATCGATATACAATTCAACTAATTTATCTAAAGAATAATCGGTTCTCACCGAAACGAAATGAGCTGATTTCGTCAATCTGTCCACTATCACCCAGATTGCATCTTTCTTTCTCGGAGATAAGGGTAATCTCGACACAAAGTCCATCGTGATTCTTTCCCATTTCCACTCAGGAATCATAATCGGTTGTAATAAACCAGATGGAACCTGATGTTCAGCTTTGATTTGTTGACAAACTAAGCATCTTGACACAAAGTCAGAAATATCTCTTTTCATGCCATGCCACCAATAGAACTGTTTCAGATCATTATACATTTTTGTACTCCCCGGATGTACAGTCAAATGACTATTGTGAGCTTCAGTCAAAATCTTTGAAATCAACCCTAAATTTCTCGGAACACAAATCCGATCTCTGAATCTAAAACAATCATCACTATCAACTCGAAATTCTGATACAGCATCTGATTCATACTGAATTCTTTTTGCTAACAACTCATTATCACTCTTCTGAGCCTCACAAATCTATTGTAAAAACAAGGGTTTTACTTTCAATTCAGCTACCACTGCATTATCGTCACACAAATCTATCTGGTTACTCAAAGCTTGCAAAGCATATAACGATTTTCGGCTCAAGGCATCAGCTACAACATTAGCTTTACCCGGGTGGTAATCTATCACAAGTTCATAATCTTTCAATAACTCTAACCATCTTCTCTGTCATAAATTCAAATCTTTCTAAGTCATCAAATACTTTAAACTCTTACGGTCAGTATAAATGTGACATTTTTCCCCAAACAGATAGTGACGCCAAATCTTCAATGCGAAAATAATTGCAGGCAATTCAGGATCATGCGTTGGGTAGTTCTTTTCATGCGGCTTTAACTGTCTCGAAGCATAAGCAATGACATTCCCTTCTTGCATCAGCACACAGCCCAAACCATTCAACGATGCATCACTGTAAACTATGAACTCTTTGCCTGCCTCAGGTTGAATCAACACTGGTCCTTCTGTTAACAACACTTTCAATTGCTCAAAACTCTGTTGGCATTGTTCTGACCACTCAAATCTAACATCTTTCTGTAACAACTTTGTCAACGAAGTCGCAATCATCAAAAAACCTTTCACAAATCGTTTATAATATCCCGCTAGTCCCAAAAAACTACGGACTTCAGACACACTTTTTGGAGGTTTCTGTAACAGACCGAATTTGACCCTAATCGAAACGGTGGTTTTGGGACCACGAATCCGAGTCTGAGAAATATTTTTTTATATTATATTTTGTGTTTATTATATGTGAATTGATGTGTGTGAAATTTTCGTAGAAGAATTTAATTGTTTAAGTGTTTAATTTAACAAAAAGGATTAAGTTGCTAAGGTGACAAAAGTAGTGAGCAAGAAATTAGAAGGGTAAAGTGAATTGTTTATTAAACTTAAGGATTTGCATGTCAAATTTCCACTTTCCATGTTAGTGGACGGTAATGATTAAGGAAGGAGATTATTTTGTATTTTTATAATGTGAATAATATATTTTATGATAATAAAATATGTATTATATGGTTTTAACTAAATAAAGATTAAAAAAAAAAAGAAGAAAAAGTGTTCATCTTCTACTCTTCATTATAGAAACTTTAAGGAAGGGAAGGGAAGGATTTTCACCATTTCTAGCCATTTCATGTTCTAATTAGGTGAGTGTTCAAGTTTATTTCTTGATGATTTTTGTAAATTGAGGTAGTCATCTTACAAATTAGCTAACCCATGACTGAAATTTTTTTGCTATAGATATGCCTTTCAAAAGTTGCCATGAAAATCATTTTTCTTGTGTTTGAGTGTTTTAAGTTAAATAAGCTATATATATGTTAGATTATTATGTTTCTTTACAATCTTTAATAGAAGTTAACTTAACTAAGAATTTGTGAGAAGAGGAACTCATGGATGAACTAAGTAGCATGAATAACGAAAGAAATGTGATGATAGTAGTATTCTGAACATTCGGCTTTGGCTTGATGTGGTGGAAAATTTTGGTAATTAGTGTTTGGAGTCTTAAGGACTTACTTGTAAATGGTATTTAATTATTGTGTTAAAAATGCAATTTGACGTTTTATATAGATGTAATAAATGAAGGAGAAAATTCGGTTCTTAGGTTTCTAATTTAAATTATGTGTATTATTGAGTTTGAGCAAATAGATAGAATGAATGTGAATAAAATTTATTTGACATTTCATAGATCGGGAACAAAAGAGAAAGAACTAGATCGGGGAAAGGCTAAGGTGAACGAATAGCCAGAAATTTCAAATCTATCGACTTCTAAGGTAAGTTCTTAAGCAAATATTTATTTAATGGATAATTATGAATATGTTAAATGGTGGTAATCGAATATTTTGAGTATAGAATTTTGGGATAGCCGAATGCTCAAGTATGGAATTGAATTGGATATAGATTTTGCAAATGTGATATAAAATAGTGTATTTGATATGATATGTGAAAGCAATGTGAGGTTTATGATGTGTTGATGACAGTAACATGTAAAAATGTGTATCGAAAGATTAAACATGTGACTATTTTGGGCTTTGTGCCTAGCAGGCTTTGTGCCGGTGATCTATTTCGGGCTCTGTGCCTAGCAGGCTTTGTGCTGGTGACCTATTTCGGGCTTTGATGCCTAGCAGGCTTAATGCCGGTGTATATGTCAGGTTAAATGCAGTGATATATATTTATAAACCAACGACTTGTGAATTATATGTGATGAAAAAATGAATTTCTGTTAGGAACTAATAGCTCGGGTAAGTATAAACTTTCGTGCTTGCTATAAGTAAGGTAAGTTAGTGTATTATAATTTCAATTAAATATGTTAGAATATGGTTGTGATTCAAAATGGATTTTATTGAAAGCTTTAAAGCTTATTGTTGCTGTACGAAAACAAGTTGTATTATGAGAAGAGATTTAAATAAGTTATAAGTATAAATGTGAATGTGAAAGATTTGGATGTGTTTCTAATGGTACATAAATGAGTTTATGTGGTTGATATAAATGTGTACTTATTTGAGTTGGAATTTGCTAATGTTTATAATGTATTTGTATATCATTTGAATCTTAGTGAATTACATGTGTTATATTGATAAGGTACAAATGCTTAAGATATTAATTTAATTGTATTCGGCAAGAGTTGTTTCATATGATGAAATATTTTTTTTTTTTAAATGGTATATGCATAATGAGATTCAAGTTATAATGTCTAAATATTTTATTAATGAGTGTAAAATTTGCTTAAGACTTACTAAGCTTTTGAGCTTACCTTGTATGCATTCGTTGTTGGTTTTATATATTTTGGGCTCGGTTGCTGGCTCATCGGATTGTTGGGAAGTCAACCATACTATCACCCCTTTTTGGGTATATTCAAGTTAGTTATTTTTGAAACAAAGGCATGTATAGGCTAGTTTAGTGTGTGAATGATGTTTTGTCTATATTCATAATATAGCCATGCGAAAATGGCTTGAATACGATGTAAGTTTGGTATATATATATATATGTATATGTATATATGTATATTCGGGTATGCTATGAATTCTTTTGGTAACTATGTTAAAAAGGCATATATGTAATGCTTAAGTTGTTAGTTAGTATTTATGTATATATTATTATAATCGGCTTTTGCATGGTTATACTGGTTACGGTTTGGTATTATGGTTCATGGTACTTTGAATAGAGTAATGTTTTAATAATACATATTTGGTTACATTATATACATACTTAGGTGTTTAATGATAGTCATTAAGATAATGCATGACATATTATGCGTAAACTGTATGTGAAAATGATATGCGATAGATCAGGAAATGAATGGAAATTTGATTCATGATTTTATTATATTTATTGAAGTCTAAGATATATATATATTCAGTTATAAATGGAATTTAGGATATGCTTAGTCATAGTGTATTTATATTAAGGATTGCATGTACATTAAAGCAATAAGTAGATATGATTGGTGGGTTATATATATATATACACATATATTGACGTGATGTGTGAACTTGTGAAGATATGTATATATATATTTGTTGTTTGATGGTTGCTAGTATTTGAGCCTTCATGTTATACACTATTTTAATTTAATTTATCATGCTGTGGTTTTGATAATACTGTATCTGTTATGATTATTCAACCATACATCGTTGCATACATAGATAATAAGAAAAGTGTTTATGTTTTTGTAAGTAAAACCTTGTGACCCTAATCCGGCGACAGATATGAGTTGGGTGTTACAGTTTCCATTCCAAAATAGCAGAGATTTTATCCGGATCAACTCGTATTCTGGCAGCTGATATAACATGTCCCAGAAAACCAACCTCACGCAACCAAAATTCACATTTGCTAAACTTTGCATACAATTGTTTCTCACGTAGAGTTTGTAGCACGATTCTCAAATATTTGGCATGTTGTGTCTCATCACACGAATAAATCAAAATATCATCAATGAACACCACCACAAAGCGATCCAAATACGGTCTAAATATCTGATTCATCAGATCCATAAACACTGCAGGAGCATTTTTTAATCCGAAAGGCATCACTAAGAATTCATAATGTCCATACCTCGTTCTAAAAGTAGTTTTTGGCACATCGGATTCTTTAACTCTCAACTGATAGTAATCCGATCTCGAATCTATCTTTGAAAACACTGTGGCTCCCTTCAGCTGATCAAACAAATCATTGATACGAGGCAACAGATATTTGTTCTTTATCGTCACTTTGTTCAACGTCGATAATCGATACACATTCTCATAGTTCCGTCTTTCTTTTTCACAAATAACACAGGAGCTCCCCAGGGTGAGAAACTTGGTCGTGCAAATCCTCTATTAGTCAACTCTTGCAACTGTGACTTTAGCTCTTTCAATTCTATTGGTGCCATTCTATACAAAGCTATGGAAATAGGAGTAGTCCTCGACACTAATTCAATACCAAATTCAACTTCTCGAATCTGAGGTAATCCAGCAACTCTTCAGGAAACACATCCGAAAACTCACATGCCATAGGCACAGATTCCACTTTCTTTTCCAACACTTTTGTATCTATCACATATGCCAAATAAGCTTCACAACCCTTTTTCACATAGTTCATCGCTTTCATCGCAGATATAACAGCTGATAATCCTTTTATATCACTGGATTCAATTCTAACTAGCTCACCGTTCTGGCTTTTCAATTCAATACTCTTTCTTTTACAATTCACGATGGCATTATGTAGAGTAAGCCAATCCATACCCAGAATTATGTCGAATTCGTCAAACGGAAGTAACATCAAATTAACCGAAAAACATGTATCACTACACATCAATAAGCAATTCTTGCACACTTTATCTACCAAGACACATTTGCCTAAAGGGTTCGATAATCTAATCACGAATTTAGTAGACTCAACAGGTAGAGTCAATACTAAATTCATACACACATAGGAATGAGTTGACCCCAGATCTATCAATGCAATAACATCAATATCAAATAAAGTGAAAGTATTGGTGATAATGTCTGAAGATGATGCTTCCTCTCGTGCACGTATAGCATAGGCTCGAGCAGGTGCTCTCGCTTCTGATCTCATAGCTGTGTCATTTGTCCCCTTCTGACTTTCGCTAACATTTCTGATGTTTCTGGGTGGTCTACCCCTAGCTGTCACGTTACCCGATCTTTCATTCTGAGCATTTTCTTCTTCAACCATCTTCGCACAATCTCGAATGAAATGATCTCGAGATCCACACTTATAACAAACTCTATTACTGTACTTGCCCCAACACTCTCCCACATGTCGTCTTCCACACTGACTGCACTCAGGTTTGTTACTCTTAACACTGCTAACACTTGGTTCATTCGGAGCTTGAATTCGTAAACCAGCACTTTGTCTCGAATGATCTTTACTTGGATGTCCAAACGAAGCATTTGAACGGTTACTTGCATCTCTATATCTCTTAGTAGAAGGTTGAGAAAATTTATTCATTGATCTCTTTCTCTCATCACGAGCTTCTGAATCAGCTTTCTTCTTTTCCTTATTGAGCTCTTCAGCTTTGCATGCTCTTTCTACTAACACAACAAATTCATTAATATCGAGTATTCCAACCAATAACTTGATGTCTTCATTCAATCCCTCTATGAAACATTTGCACATAGTAGCTTCGGTAGAGACACATTCTCTCACATATTGACTCAATCTTACGAATTCTCGCTCATACTCAGTAACAGACAACCAGCCCTGTTTCAATTATAGAAACTCTTTACGTTTCTGATCAATGAAGCGTTGACTGATACACTTCTTTCTGAATTCAGCTTGAAAGAAATCCCAGGTGATTCTCTCTCTCGAAACCATGGATATCAATGTTTTCCACCAGTTATAAGTTGTGTCTCTCAACAAGGGAACTGCACACTTAATGCACTCATCAGGGTTCAACGACATCTCATCAAATACTCTGATTATATTCTCAAGCCAAAACTCGGCTCGTTCAGCATCGTCATCTGATGTGGCCCTAAACTCTACGGCCCCATACTTGCGAATCTTATCCACAGGAGGTTTATTCAATCTATTCGGATCTACAACTCGAGGCACAACAGGTACTTGCGGGGGTGGAGGTTGTGGAGCGGCCAGATTCGTTCGAACGAACTCCGTAAATCACTCGCTCATCATTCAGAAGAAGACTTGCTTAGCCTCTCCTCCTTCACCACTATCATTTGGCCTTGAAGTGGCCGGCGCTGTCCCTTGAGCGGGAACAGTCGCATTACTTTCTACATCGTCAGCAACTGCTCGATTGGGATCCATTACTATATGTAAACACATTTTGAAATGTCAGATTTAGTCACACTATCGCAATTTCAAATATGGCATGTATAGCTAGACTCACACTCACTACGTTAGTCCGAGAATCGACTAAATCGTAGCTCTGATACCAATAAAATGTAACACCCCTAAACCGAGACTGTCGCCAGAACAGGGTTAAGAGGTATTACCAATCGAACGGAACCTTTAACATTCAGAAATTTCAACACAAAGTCAATCATTATTGTTCCCATTTATTTACAAACATAGTGTCCCTTAAATGAGTCAGCAAGACCCTAAGCATGCTTATAAACCGAGTCGGGACTAAACTGAAACACATACAAAATTTCATGAAATTTGAAATTTTTCTAAAATACAGGGGAGACACGCCCGTGGGAGGAGACCGTGTTCCCTCCACGGCTTCTAGACACCCCCTGTCGTTCCATGTCTATACAACTATACCAAGACGGCCATTAGGCACACCTGTGTGCCATGGCCGTGTACTTTTAGATCATATACTGACTTCCCCTCGACGGCCACCAAGCACGCCCGTGTCTAGGCCGTGTATTTTTATGTTAGCTACTGACTTGCACACCACGGCCAGATGACACGCATGTGTCGAGGCCGTGTGATTTTAGGCTGCATCCTGTCAATTTACCCACGGTCTAAGGCACGCCCGTGTGCCACAACCGTGTGACATTATAGGCCCCTTACAAGGCCAACATGCCAACCAAATGATACAAACCTATAAGCATCATTTACCAACACTTATCAAGCATATATGGCAACCAAAAACATACCAAATAGCCATTCAAATCATGCATTCAATACCAATTCCAACCATGTCAATATCAAAGACTAAAACTCATATCATCACAAGCATATTACATTTAATACCAAACATCATTTCTTCTCAATATCACTAATTCATATTAGCAATTTATCAATACCAAGTTACCATTCATAAATCAACTTCTCAAACCACAAACCATGTTAAAAGATGCATCACATATATACCAAGTCATTCATGCTAAAACCAACACATATCTAGCCCAATCTCATGGCTACTACAAATCTCAACCATGATTTAAAGGACTAGCCTATACATGCCATATCTTAACTAAATACATCTTTCCAGAATACCCAAAATAAATTGCTGATAATGTTACTGAAAAGCTTACAATCCCCTGATCCGAACTAGCTTTACTGACACAGTAAAGCGGAGAAACAAATCACAGAGTAAGCTTATAAAGCTAAGTAAGTTCGAAATAAAATACAACCATATCATCGAATCAAACCAATTCATATACTAATCATCACATAGATCATTCTTCTTGTGCATATACCATACTATCAATAGCTAAAATATTCATTCGTTCGTCCATAACATCATTTATAAACTCATCAACCACAAAGGTTCGATACATACCTCGGCAAACACATAGTTATTCATACATACCTCGGCAAACACATAGTTATTCAATCTCCAAGCTATTCAGTGCTCAATTATACTTGTTGACCATCATTTGATATTCATTTTACTTAATCGCACACTTAGTGCTTAATACACGGTCGATACATATTAGTCATCGCACACTTAGTGCTCAAATCTCTCAACTGACTTATCTCGGTAACGCACACTCAGTGCCAATTCAATAAACCAAAGCTTTTATAACGTCGCACACACAGTGCTATTCATTCCTGTTTCGATTTTAAAATCTCACACTTAGTGCCCTTAACATAAACTTGCACATAACATCTCAATTTCATACATATATACACATTCATGTCATAATACAAAATCATATGTTAACAGCATGTGTTATATCCAAACTTACCTCGGACGTCGACTATCGATACAGTCGACTAATTGAGCATTTTATCTTTGCCTCGATCTCGATCCGAACCTCTTACCTCTTAGTCTATACACATTTAAATTCAATCCATTCAATCACATTTCATTCAATTTAGTCCACACACACAAATTTAGGGCTTTTTACATAATAGTCCTCATAATTTCACATTTTGACACTTTAGTCCCTAATTCACAAAATCATCAAATACACCAAATTTTAATATACATGTGCTTAGCTCAATTCTTCATATACCTATACAAATCCACACATTTCATTTATTTCACATTTTAACCCTTTAATTTTTTCTTTTCAGAATTTAGCCCTAATTAGCTAAATTCGTTAAAATTTCAAGAACAACACATGTTAATCCAACACCAAGTTCTCATATTTTATTACCAACTAGCACATAGCTCAAATGTTCATCAATGGCTTATCACAAAACATCATCAATTCATGAAATTACAACATGGGTTTTGTAAAGCACAAAGTAATTATTAAAGGTAGAAATTATCAAACACCGAGCTCAAACATACCTTGAATTAAGCTAAATATGTGCCGAAAATCACAAAGTCTCAAACCCTTTCTTCTTCCTCTTGTTTTCGGTCAAAAGATGAGTAAAAATGACCATTTTTCTTTTCTGTTTTATCATAATATAACATTTTAATACATGAATGACATATCTAACCTTTTTATTAACATATAAGACAAATTAATATTATGGTTTATAAGTCATTTAACCATCCACCATCTAAATATTGGCATATTTCCCTCATAAGGCCTCCATAATATAAAGACATCAACAATTGGCTACTTATAAATCAGCACACAGCTTTTACTCTTTAAGCAATTTAGTCATTTCTCTTAATTCGACACATAAACGATTAAATTATCACATAGAATTTTCACACAGACTATATCACATATCATTCACATAGAAAATATCATTAAATTTGTTTTTTTACGACCTCGGATTTGTGGTCTCGAACCACAATTCTGACTAGGGTCTAAACCGAGATGTTACAATTGTAAACTGCAAACGGAAGACTATTGATTTGTGATGTCAGAATGATGAGATTATTTGAATTGAGTCTAATGATCTGAATGGTTTACTGGCAATGTTATCTTTGATGTTAGCTCAGAAATATATGAGAAAGGGTTGTGAAGCTTACTTTGCTTATGTGCTCGACTCTAAAGTGACCGAAAAGAAGATTGAATCAGTACTAATTGTGTGCGAGTATCCGGATGTGTTTCCTGAAGAATTACCAGGTTTGCCACCGATCCGAGAGGTAGAGTTTGGTATAAAGTTAGTCCCGAGGACTACTCCGATATCGATAGCTTCGTACAGAATGGCATCGACTGAACTAAAAGAGTTGAAGACTCAGTTGCAAGAATTGACTATAGAGGCTTCGCACGATCGAGTTTCTTTCCTTGGGGTGCACAGGTCTTATTTGTGAAAAAGAAAGACGGAACTATGAGAATGTGTATTGATTATCGACAGCTTAATAAGGTGACTATAAAGAATAAATATCCTTTGCCACGGATTAATGATTTGTTTGATTAGTTGAAAAGGGCTACCATGTTCTCTAAGATAGATTTGAGATCAGGTTACTATCAGTTGCGAGTTAAAGACTCCGATGTGCAGAAAAGTGCTTTCGAAATGAGTTATGGACACTATGAGTTTTTCATTATGCCTTTCGAACTTACTAGTGCACCTGCTGTTTTTATGGATTTAATGAATCGGATCTTTAGACAGTATTTGGATCGATTTGTGGTTGTATTCATAGATGACATATTAATCTATTCCTGTGATGAATCTGAGCATGCTAAACATTTGAGATTAGTGCTACAAACTTTGCATGATAAGCAGTTTTATGTGAAGTTTAGTAAATGTGAGTTCTAATTACGAGAAGTCAGATTTCTGGGTTATGTTGTATTAGCATTTGGTATTTGGGTTGATCCAAATAAGGTTTCGACAATACTAGTTTGGAAGCCTCCTAAAAATGTATCTGAGGTCCGTAGCTTTTTGAGATTAGCTGGTTACTATATACGGTTTGTAAAAGGCTTCTCTATGATTGCAACTCTGATGACGAGACTACTACAGAAAGATGTTAAGTTCGAGTGGTCAGAAAAGTGTCAGAAAAGTTTTGATCAGTTAAAAACTTTGTTGACTGAAGCTCTAGTGCTAGTTTAGCCAAGATCGGGTAAAGAATTTGCCATTTATAGTGATGCATCTTTGAGTGGTCTATAATGTGTTTTAATGCAGGAAGGAAAAGTCATAGCTTATTCCTCGAGATAATTAAAGCCGCACGAAAAGCACTATTCGACACACGATCTGAAATTGACAGCTATTGTGTTTGCATTGAAGATATTGCGCCACTATCTGTTCGGTGAGAAATGTCACATTTATTCTGATCACAAAAGCTTCAAATATTTGATTACTCAAAAAGATTTGAATATACGATAGCGAAGATGGTTAGAGTTGATAAAAGATTACGAGCTTGTAGTTGACTACCATCCGGGGAAAGCCAATGTTGTTGCGGATGCTTTAAGTCAAAAATCATTGTTTGCTTTTCGTGCCATGAATACTCAATTGGCTTTATCTGATGACGGTTCACTTGTAGCTGAATTGAAAGCGAAATCATTATTTATTCAATAGATTTGTGAGGCTCAAAAAGTTGATAATGAATTGATAGTAAAACGGGCCCAATGTGATACGAATACTGATTCAGAGTTCTGAGTTGATGTCGAGGGGTTGTTTGAGGTTTAGAGACCGAATATGTGTTCCGAGAAATTTAGAGTTGAATCAGATGATTTTGAATGAAGCTCATAGTAGTCGGTTATCTATTCACCTAGGTAGTACTAAAATCTATAATGTTTTGAAACAACTTTACTGGTGGCCTAGTTTGAAACGAGATATCTCTGATTTTATTTCAAAATGTTTAATCTGTCCACAAGTCAAAGCCGAGCATCAGGTGCCTTCTAGGTTACTTCAGCCAATTATGATACCCGAGTGGAAGTGGGACAGAGTTACGATGGATTTTGTATTGGGTTTGCCTTTGTCACTGAGTAAGAAAGATGCAATCTGGGTTATTGTGGATAGATTGACTAAATCAGCTCATTTTGCTCTGATTCGTATAGATTACTCGCTTGATAAACTTGCCAAATTGTATATTTCTCAGATTGTAAGTGTAACACCCCAAACCCGGCCTAGAAGTTAGGCTCGAGTCTGGTGTGTTACATTGAAGTGTTTTTCGAAAACCATGATTTCATTGAAAACCCTTCTTATTTAAAACTTGAGTAATATCCCAGTTACGTTAGTTTATTTAAAACATCTTTTCAGTTGCAAAAGCAAATTTTAAAAGTAATTGATTTACGAAAAAGATTAAGTCGCGAAACCAGTTCGAATCTAACACCCCAACTCGGCCCAAACACCACGACCGGATCTGGCATGTTACTTGGAAAGAATTTATAAAACCTCGCGAACTTCAGAAAAATTTAAGTTTTTTTTCCATTTTAGAACTCCAAGTTAGACGTTTCATTAGAAAACCCGTTATTCATTTAAGAGAAAAAAATTAATTAGCCCAATTCATATTTTTAGGTGACATTTGGAAACACATATTGTTATATTAGATAAACTGTGCAAAACAAAATCCCGAAAGTTTAAGAAAAATAACGTGTTATTAAATATACTGTGCATGGCCACCATGTAGTCCCCTCTGGCTCGGTCCACTGTACTATCTATTACCTGTAAAAATGTTAAACAAACAGAGTGAGTCAAACGACTCAGTGCGCAATTTCAAAGCACCATCACTGGGCCCCCAAGCCCACTCGGAATCATTCTGGACCTTAGCCCTACAGTACAGGATAGCAGATGATGAGATATCAATGCAATGTGATGCAAAACCCAACCCAGCCTAAATTTCCATCCGCTACACACCACCCGTACCTGCCAATCACACCAGTGGGGATTTCTACAATCAACCCTCTCCACTACACACCATCGATGGCAGTCATGCTGCAGTTAGCTACTCATCGTCAGAACGTGACAGAGTCACCAGATATGTTGTATGGCCACCAAAACAGAATGTGGTAGAGCCACCAGAACAGATTGTGGAAAAAGCCACCAGAACAGAACGCTTCCCCTTTCATGAATATCATATGCCCATCCCCATGCAAACATATAGTCATGATGTATGTATATAGCAAGTTTCGGCATACATGTAATAGACATTCAGATTGAGCATGTAAACATGTCATTATAAACACTTGTATAGCACAGCCAGAATCGCTAACCTGGCATCCCGTTTTTACCCTTCATGGGTAATCCAGCAGCCCATACTGAATTCCAGCATTTAACATAGCATATACATATAATAAACAGAATAGCCAGAAATGGTGTCAAAATTACACACCTGTAAACATATAGAACTACGCTATCGATCTCTTTAGCGCTCCCACTCGCAGGGATCACAGCGATCTGCTTATCCCTCTCCGATGCCGGCCCACAACCCTGTGGAAAGTCACGCACTACTGAAACCGCTCGCCGCTTAAACTTAGGGGTAGGAACTATGAGTCCAAACCCCTCTTTCCCTTGACTAGCATTTGAATCCATGACAGATCTTAATCAGAGAACCAGGCTAAGCAACGACGAGAACGAAAGAATAGATACTCAAGTGAAGAAGTCTCTTACCTAGATCAACAAAACCCGAAGGCCAACAAACTTGCACTAAGAATTCCACTGAGTCCCTACACAATCCCCATATTCGGCCAATGTATCAAAGTTTCAATTTAACAACCACCAAGGAAAGAAGAAAGTATCGAAAGGGAAAAGAACGCTTACCACCAGATGAGAAGGAACCGATTGGGAAAGTTAAAAGAGTGAGTAACTAAAATCCACTGAAACCAGAACGATTGAAGAGGTTTAACACCCAGAGAGATTCGGCTAACAAGAAACTTCAGAGAGAAGATAGATGCAGTAAGTTTCGGCTTGCAGAGAAAGAAAAAGAAAGAAAGATGGGAAGAGGAAGAAAACAAGAAGAGAATAATCCCGAGAGAAAGTTGAAGTTTCAGCTTGAGTAGATGAGAAAAGAAGCAAAATTTTCACCAAAACAAGAGAGAAAAGAAAGAACTCCTAAGGTTGATTCGGCTAACTAAAATCTCCCCAAAAATCACTTTAAGGGACGACACACCCTTATGACCGACAAAGTACAAAAGAAAAGAAGAGAAAGCCTAAAACTCAAAGGATTTTCGGCACCCACAACTCCCAATGACTTGCGGCACACCCCTCACTAAGCGCAAAACCGAAACTTCCCCCATCAACCATACCACATTCGGCCAACAACCCCCAATAAGCCACAAAATCCCTTGATTGTCTCCTACATTCACTCTCCACCAATCACTTGAATGAGTTTGAACAATTCAAACTCCCCAAATGCCTCTCCACCACTGTTTGAAAATCTTAACCAAGTTTTCTCTCTCTCCTCCAGAGTTTGATTACCATCCAACCACCTCCTCTTGCCTGAGCCAAAAAGAACTCCCAAAATGAAAACTATGCTACTCGAACTTGCTCCCTTCCCGCTCCCCTGTGGCGTCACTTACCTGCTCCTTATGTGGCGCCTCCTTGCCCCTTTTCCACTTCTATTCTTGTGTCATCAGACCCAAACTATAATACTTTTAACCTGCATCAGCTAACTCCCGCTCCAAAAGGTCAAAATTGAAATTTTGGCCAAGTCTTCGGCTTAACCCCGAGCCTATCCGGGCCCCCAAACATAACAAAATACTAAATAGAGCACACCAACATGTAGAAACATACCAAATGCAAAGCCCCTAATTCCCGGATGTTACAATTTAACCCCTTTAAAGAAATTTCGGCCTCGAAATTACCTGGTCAAAAGAGGTAAGGGTGTTGCTGACGCATAAGCACCTCTGGCTCCTACATGGCCTCCTCTGAACCGTGGTTCCGCTACAAAAATTTGACCAACGGGACTGATTTCCTTCTCAGCACCTTAACGTCTCGATCTAGGATTTGCACTGGTTCCTCTTCAAAGGACAGGTCTAGTCTTACTTCAATTTCCTCCACCGGCACAATGTGAGACGAATTTGAACGATAACGCCTTAGTATCGAGACATGGAATACATCATGTATTTAATTCAATTCGGAAGGTAACTCGAGCTGATACGCCACGGGTTCCACACGTTTTAAAATCTGATAAGGTCTGATAAATCTGGGACTTAGCTTACCCTTCCGTCCAAACCTCATCACCTTCTTCCACGAAGAAACCTTCAAGAAAACCTGGTCACACACTACGAACTCTATTTCCTTATGCTTCAGATCTACATATGACATCTGCCTATCACTCGCTTCCTTCAATCGAGTTTGAATCAACTTAACTTTTTCCTCTGCCTCAACAACCAACTTCGGACCCAAGATCTACCGTTCACCCAATTCTGTCCAACAAGTAGGAGTACAACACCTCCGTCCATATAACGCTTCATAGGGCACCATCTGAATACTGGTATGGTAGCTGTTGTTGTACGCGAACTCTGCCAACGGTAACAACTCCTCCCAACTACCCCTATAATCCAAGACACAACCCCTCAGCATATCTTCCAAGATCTGGATTACTCTCTCAAATCGACCATCACCGCGTTTGAAAGTCAGCCTTGTACCCAATGCCGATCGATGCGCGCTTCCGTAAGCGTAACGTAAACCTCGGATCTCTATCCGATATAATTGATACTGGCACCCCATGCAGCCTCACAATCTCCGCAACATACAACTTACCCAACCTCTGCAGAGAATAATCGACACGAATAGTATGAAATGGGCAGACTTCGTCGGCCGATCAACAATCACCCATACCGAATCTTTCTTAGTAGGCGTAAGAGGTAGCCCATTAACAAAGTCCATCGTGATTCTCTCCCATTTCCACTGTGGAGTCTTCACTAGCTGCAACAATCCCGAAGGTAACTGATACTCTGCTTTCACCTGCTGACACATTAACCACTTCTCCACAAACTCAGTAATTTCCTGCTTTAATCTAGGCCACCAAAATTGTTCACGCAGGTCCCGATACATCTTGATCCCTACCGGATGCATAGCGTAAGGGCTACTATGCACCTCTTGAAGAATCATCCATCTTAACTCAACATCCTTCGGCATGCAAACCCTCTCATGGAAACACAAAACCCTATCGCTGTTCAAACTATAATCCTCTACTTCACCGTTCTGTACCTGCGAAAGTTGAGCACTCAAGACATCGTCCAACAAATACTTCTCTTTAATTTGATCCACCCAAGATGGCTTCACTTGGAGCTCAGCTAACAAACTTCCGTCGTCATACAAGCTAAGATGGGCAAACATCGCTCTTAAATCCGATATCACCTTTCGACTTAGTGCATCCGCCGCCACGTTAGCTTTTCCCGGATGATATTCGATCGAGCAGTCGTAGTCCTTCAATAGCTCAATCCACCTTTGCTGCCTTAAATTTAACTTTTTCTGAGTTAAAAGATATTTCAAACTTTTGCGGTCGGTGTAGATAACAGACTTCTCCCCATACAGGTAATGTCTCCAGATCTTCAGAGCAAACACTACCGCCGTCAACTCTAGATTATGCGTGGGATAACTTACCTCATGCGGTCTTAACTGCCGAGACGTATACGCAACAACCTTCCCATCCTGCATTAACACACACCCTAATCATGTGTGTGAAGCATCATAATAAACTACAAACTCTTTACCGGCCTCAGGCTGAATCAACACCGGAGCTTCCGTCAAGATCCTCTTCAGCTTCTTAAAGCTTTCCTGCTGGTTGTCAGTCCAAACAAATGATACCCTTTTCCTCAACAACTTAGTTAAGGGTGCTACAATTAAGGAGAAACCCTCAATAAACCTTCTGTAATAACCTGCCAAACCCAAGAAACTTCGAATCTCTGCCACAGACTTAGGCGGTTTCCAGTCCATCATAGCTTCAATCTTCCAGGGGTCTACCCTAATCCTTTCGACAGGTACGACATGACCCAGAAAGGTAACTTCTTTCAACCAAAATTCACACTTGCTGAATTTGGCATACAGCTGCTTCTCCCTCAAAGTTCGCAGAACCTCCCGAAGATACGAGTCGTGCTCTTCTTTTGACTTTGAATAAACCAGAATATCGTCTATAAATACTACAACGAATCGGTCTAGGTAGGGTTGGAAAATCCGGTTCATCATATCCATAAACGCTGCTGGTGCATTGGTCAACCCAAACGGCATCACTAAGAACTCATAGTGACCATAGCGAGTTCGAAACACTATCTTCTGAATATCCGCTTCCTTGACCTTAAGCTGATGATAACCTGACCTCAAATCTATCTTTGAAAAGACTGAAGCCCCCTTCAGTTGATCGAACAAGTCGTCAATCCTCGGCAGCGGGTACTTGTTCTAAATCGTCAACTTATTCAACTGACGGTAGTCAATGCACATACGCATTGACCCATCTTTTTTCTTCACAAATAGCACTGGCGCTACCCACGGAGACACACTTGGCCGAATAAAACCACGATCCAACAGCTCCTAGATCTGGGCCTTAAGTTCCACTAGCTTTTTCGGTGCCATTCTATAAGGAGCGATGGACACCGGAGCTGTACCCAGAAGTAGCTCAATTCCAAACTCCACTTCACGATCCGGAGGCAACCATGGAAGTTCCTTAAGAAATACATCTACGAACTCCTTTACTGTTCTAACCTCATTAACAGTCACTTCCTTTGCATCCAAGGCACTGATAAAAGCTAGGAATGCTTTACCACCCTTCCGAACCAACTTAACAGCCTTTAACGTAGAAACTACGTTGGACAAATAATTCCTTCTTTCTCCGATCACAAACACTTCTTCATCCTCTGGGTACTCAATACCATTCGCTTAGTCGTGCAATCTAACTTAGCCCAATGTCTCACCAACCAAACCATGCCCAAGATGAGATCAAACTCCCCGAATGGTAACTCCATTAAGTCTGCTGGAAACAATACTCCCTGAATCTCTAAAGACACATCCCTAAATAGTTTGTTCACTACCACGGATTGTCCTAAAAGGCTAACCACCGTCATTTCTCTAGTGGCTAGTTCATATTCTATGCTTAAAGTCTCATATACAGAACATGCAACATAGGAGTGGGTCGATCCAATATCAATCAAAGCTACCAGCACTCCTACTAGGTGTTCCACGTCCCCGACCGAAACCATCTCCTCCTCTAGCTAGGCCACGACCTCTCAGCGATTGCTGACCACCCTTCCTAAACTGATCAAAACCTCGCCCAACTGGCCACATCTGATCCACTTGTGGACAATCCTTAACCATGTGGTCCATAGATCCGCACCTAAAACATCCACCTGTTCTCTTCCTACACTCACCAAAATGCACTTTCCTACACAAAGCACATGATCGAACCTGACTCCCAGCAGTAGGCGTCAGAACACGAGCTAGCCCATCAAACTTAGGCCTTTTTTGAAATCCCCCAGATGATCCTGACGACCCAAAACTTCTCTTGTTCCTACCCCGATCCTTATCCTTATTCTGCCTCTCAGTCTGCTTTACCTCTTCGGCTACTTTAACTTTCTCAACCAGAATGACAAAGTCCCTTTCTCGCTGCGGAGCTATCAATACCCTCAACTCATCCTGCAGCCCATCTTCAAACCGCACGCAGCGCTCATAATCAGTCGCCACAATGCCTCGGGCGTAATGACTCAAGCACAGAAATTTCGCCTCATACTCAGCCACAAATTTGTCTTATTATACCAAATTCAAGAATGCCTTCCTCTGAGCATCCACATAACTGAGCCCAACGTATTTCCCTTGAAATGTCATTTTAAAGAAGTCCCAGTCAATCCGATCTGCCGGAGTACCCTCTCTTACGGTGAGCCACCACCGATATGCCTCCTCCTGAAGTAGAGACATCGCTCCTTTTAGCTTCTCCTCTTCCGTGCAGTCTAGATCATCCATAATCCTTTCGACCGCCTCCAGCCAATATTTTGCCACATTTGGAGCCACCCCAGAAACACCCCTACACGTTTCAGCTCCGTTTGCTCGAAGTCATTCGGGAATAGACTTCTGAGATGCTGTCTCAGTGCTTGCCCCAGCCACTCGCTCTAACACAGCATCACTTGCGACAGGGCATCATCCCCACCAGTTCTATCTTGCGACCCCGCTTCTGCCACCGGTGATGCTGGCGCTTCACCTTCAGGCTCATGCCTTGCTTTCGAGAGTTCAGCCTCAGCACCCGGCCTCTACCACGGCCACGTGCAACACGTCCACGTCCTCTAGCACTCATGCCTAACATTTCGTCTTAATCTGATTTGCAAATTTTATGCATTAGTATTTCTTTTCACTATTTGTTAACAAGCAGTTTTATGAGAATATAGCTTTAAGTAGTTTTTTTGCAAAACACAGTAATACCTAAAGGTTTCCGTTCCTAAAGTAAAGTTTCTTACTTCTATTGTCCACAACAATATATACACATAGCACATTCATTTCATGCAAATCACCCAAACAGTTAGAAGACTTACCTTCAGGACTCGGGCCGGAAAATCGGGTGGCATACTTTAGAAAACAGATACATATGCATTTTCCTTTCTAACCATCTTAAACCCAAAATTTTGGAAAACGTTTTTGAACCCAAAAACCCACGACCGAGCTTTTAAACCAGGCTCTGATACCACATTGTAACACCCCAAACCCGACCTAAACACCATGACCGAATCTGGCATGTTACCTGGAAAGAAGTTATAAAACCTCGCGAACTTCAAAAAAATTTAAGTTTTTTTTTTTTCCGTTTTAGAACTCCAAGTTTGACGTTTCATTAGAAAACCCGTTATTCATTTAAGGGAAAAAAATTAATTAGCCCAATTCATATGTTTAGATGACATTTGGAAACACATATTGTTATATTAGATTAATCTAGAAGTTTATCGTAGAAACTTGTTTACAAACTCATGCAATTAAATCATGAGAAAACTTACTTTTGCATTTTGTAAAAACATATTGTCGAAGATTGGCAGTTCAAAACATCTAAAATTTAAATCGAAATTAAGCTAAGTTATTAACGGCCTTATTACATAAAAAATCCTGAAAGTTTAAGAAAAATAAAGTGCTATTAAATAAACCATGCATGGTCGCCATGTAGTCCCCTCCGGCTCGGTCCACTGCACTATGTATTACCTGTAAAAATGTTAAACAAACAGAGTGAGTCCAACGACTCAGTGTGCAATTTCCAAGCACCATCACTGGGCCCCCAAGCCCACTCAGAATCAATCTAGGCCTTAGCCCCATAGTACAGGAGAGTAGATGATCAGATATAATTGCAATGTGATTCAAAACCCAACCCAGCCTAAATTTTCGTCCGCTACACACCACCCGTACCTGCCAATCACACCAATGGGGATTTCTACAATCAACCCTCTCCTCTACACAACATCAATGGCAGTCATGCTGCAGTTAGCTGCTCATCGTTAGCACGTTACAGAGTCACCAGATATGTGGCATGGCCACCAGAACAGAACGTGGCAGAGCCACCAGAACAGATTGTGGCAAAAGCCACCAGAACAGAACGCTTCCCCTTTCATGAATATCACATGCCCATCCTCATGCAAACATATAGTCATGATGTATGTATCCAGCAAGTTTCGGCATACATGTAATAGACATTCAGAATGAGCATGTAAACATGTCATCATAAACACTTGTATAGCACAGTCAGAATCACTAACCTGGCATCTTATTTTTACCCTTCATGGGTAATCCAGCAACGCATACCAAATTCTGGCATTTAACATAGCATATACATATAATAAATAGAACAACCAGAAATTGTGTCAAAATTACACACTTGTAAACACACAGAACTATGCTATCGATCTCGCTAGCGCTCTCACTCGCAGGGATCACAGCGATCTGCTTATCCCTCTTCAATGCCGGCCCACAACTCCATGGAACACCATGCACTGCTGAAACCGCTCACCACGAAACCCCCTCTTTCCTTTGACTGGCATTTGAATCCATGACAGATCTTAATCAGAGAACGAAAGAATAGATACTCAAGCGAAGAAGTCTCTTACCTAGATCAACAAAACCCGAAGGCCAACAAACTTGAACCAAGAATTTGACTGAGTCCCTACATAATCCCAACATTCAGCCAATGTATCAAAGTACAAGGTTAACATCTTCAATTTAACAACCAGCAAGGAAAGAAGAAAGAAACGAAAAGGAAAAGAACACTTACCACTAGATGAGAGGGAACCGATTGGGAAAGTTAAAAGAGTGAGTGACTGAAATCCACTGAAACCAGAACGAATGAAGAGGTTTAACACCCAGAGAGATTCGGCTAACAATAAACTTCAGAGAGAAGATAGATGGAGTATGTTTCGGCTTGCAGAGAAAGAAAGAGAAAGAAAGATGAGAGAAGGAAGAAAGCAAGAAGATAATAATCCCAAGAGAAAGTTGAAGTTTCGGCTTGAGTAGATGAGAAAAGAAGCAAAATGTTCACCAAAACAAAAGAGAAAAGAAAGAACTCCTAAGGTTGATTCGGCTAACTAAAATCTCCCCAAAAATCACTTTAAGGGACGGCACACCCTTATGACCGACAAAGCACAAAAAAAAAAGAAGAGAAAGCCTAAAACTCAAAGGATTTTCGGTACCCACAACTCCCAATGACTTGCGGCACACCCCTTACTAAACACAAAACGGAAACTCCCCCTTCAACCATGCACATTCGGCCAACAACCCCCAATAAGCCACCAAATCCCTTGATCGTCTTCTACGTTCACTCTCCACCTATCACTTGAATGAGTTTGAACAATTCAAACTCCCCAAATGCCTCTCCACCACTGGTTTGAAAATCTTGACCAAGTCTTCCCTTTCTCCTCCAGAGTTTGATTACCATCCAACCACCTCCCCTTGCCTGAGCCAAAAAGAACTCCCAAAATACGAACTATGTGACTCGAACCTGCTCCCTTCCTGCTCCCCTGTGGCGTCACTTACCTGCTCCTTATGTGGCGCCTCCTTGCCCCTTTTCCACTGCTATTCTCGTGTCATCAAACCCAAACTATAATACTTCTAACCTCCATCAGCTAACTCCCCACCCTCAAAGTGCTCAAAATTTAAATTTTAGCCAAGTCTTCGGCTTAACCCCGAGCCTACCCGGGCCCCCAAACATAACAAAGTACTAAACAGAGCACACCAATACGCAGAAACATACCAAATGTAAAGCCCCTAATTCCCTGATGTTACATCGAAAATGTTGAGAAAACATAGTGTTGTTTCAAAAGCAGTTAACATTTCGGAAAGCCGTCATTTACTTCTAAACGGATATAATTCATAGTAAATAGAAACCCAAAGTTAAAATCTAAAAAACTTAAACAGGCCTTATTACAAAAATTATTAACCCAATAACTTAAAATAAAATAAAATCAACTAAAATCGCTAAGTTTAACTTTAGATCATATCTGACGTGTGGCCACCTTCGAGTCCCTCGCAGCTCCAAATCCTCTAAGGCTAGGGATTACCTGCACAGTTAAAAGAAAGGGTGAGTTACGAGAACTCAATGTGTAATCCCCTAATACGGTCACAGTTTGGGCCTGAGCCCTTACCGTATTAATCTGGGCCTAAGCCCGATTCAGTAACGGTCTGGGCTTCAGCCCCATTCGGTAATAGTCTGGCCTAAGCCCTAAATCATAACAATGTAAATGGACATGTAACCCAACCCTTAACCACCAAGCTCTCCACCTGTACCAACCAATCTCTCCATGTGGAGACCATGTTGACCCACCCAGCCAAACTTTCCAATGGTGCAGCCTAGCTGCTGAAAATGGTATACGTGGCTGAGCCACTAAAATAAGAATACTTGGCGATGCCACTATAACGGTACTTCCTCCAAATCAGCAAACCCAACCCAATGTAATATGTTATGTATGCAGTGTAATACGATCATATACAGATATATAAAAATCACATAAAAAACATACAAACTACCACTAAGGGTATAACAGTCATTTTATCGTTTAGGGAGTAAAACGGTAATTTCACCCCTCAGGGGTATTTCGGTAATTTTACCCATCGAGGGCATTTCAGTAATTTTACCCATCAAGGTTATTTCAGTAATTTTGCAATCTGAGGGTATTTCAGTAATTTCATAAATTAGGGGTTTTTCGATAATTTTACAAACCAGGGGTATTTCAATAATTTTGCAATCCGGGGGTATTTCATTAATTCTGTAAACCAAGGTATTTTAAACAGAGATAACGATGCGAATGAGCCTAGGGCCCATTCTCGGCCTAAATGGGCCCACACACTCGTGTGGCCCATTTAGCCCAAAATTAGCCACAAATATGAGATTCACATAGCCTAGTCCAATATTTACTACACAATTATACAACGTATCCGATTGGGCCTACGAACCCCACATGGTCGCTTTCGGCCCATCGTAGCCCAAACAGCCTAAACCCATAAGAACACTCATGACGGCCTCAACTATCGCGTCAAAGTTCCCACACGTGGGCTTGCACGCTCGTGTGGCTACCATCATCGTGTGACCGGCATTTCGATATTTCCTGCTCTACAGCTAAAGTAGTGCGAAATACACACCTGATAAGAATCTGGAGTTAATCCGCGCTCTGAACACTCCTATGCCCAAACGCCAACCAAGGTATCCTTACTCTCCTTATAGATCGCTCTATTTAAATCCAGCTTCTCACCTACTCTCATGCTAGCTTCCAAATGTGGGATCCCTCATTCAGCAGAGTTTAATTCCAACACAACCACCTGTCGCCCCAACTTAGCAAAATAAATATCCCTTTTTGCTTGCAATGGGATTCGAACCCTTGCCCTCTCCTATGCTCCAAACGCTACATGCCACCACAATACAAGCTCTTTTTGTGACTTAAAACATGCGCAACTAAATAAAAGCCTATGGGCCAAAGTCTAAGTCTTGGCGCTTGCATTTCATTTTGATCCAAGACTTGAACCTTGGACCCCTTGCTTCCTTTACGTCATTACTTTCTTGTCTCCCATGTGGCGCCATTTTCCACTAGACCACAACTCCTTTTGTGTTATTTTCTCCACATTTTATTCTTAAAGCCTACTTACTAACTCACAGGGTTTTATTCACCTAAAACCAAAATTTTCCTAAAGCCCAGGTTTGAACCCGGGACTTTATGGAAGCCCCCTAACCTTCCAAAATCACCCACCTAATAGGTCCAACTTGCATTAGTGTCGTTCTCTTATTCTCAAAAATTTTAAATGCTCCCATGCCCAAGGCCCAATAGGCCCAATTCTACTAGGCCCAAAAGTTCAGGGCGTTACAATGAGATTGCACGAACTGCCTATTTCTATTATTTTGGATAGAGATCTGAGGTTCACATCGTGGTTTTGGAAGAAATTGTAAGATGCGTTAGTTATGAAATTACATTTTAGTACTACTTTCCATCCATAGACAGACTGTCATTCCGAACGAATTATTCCAATACTCGAAGATATGGTGAGATGTTGTATTCTCGAGTTTGATAGTACATGGGAACGATACTTGCCACTGATTGAATTTGCGTATAATAATAGCTTTCAATGGAGTATCAAAATGGCACCTGACGAGGCTTTGTACGAACGTAAATGTTGAACACCTTTGTACTAGACTGAGCTTAGTGAAAGTAAGATACATGGGGTCGATTTGATCAAAGAGACTAAACAGAAAGTGAAGGTGAATCGCGATAGTCTGAAAGCTGCATCAGATTGCCAGAAGTTGTACACAGATTTAAAACGTAAAGATATTTAGCTTCAGATCGGGGACAAAGTGTTTTTGAAAGTCTCGTCGTGGAAGAAAATACTCAGATTTGGTCGTAAAGGCAAGTTGAGTCCGAGATATATTGGGCCGTATGAGATTGTAGAGCGTAGCGGGCCAGTAGATTACATATTGTTGTTACTATCTGAGTTAGAAAAGATTCATAATGTATTCCATGTTTTGATGCTTTGATGGTACCGATCAGACCCATCACATGTGATTTCTCCAACTAAGGTTGAAATTTGATCTGATATGATCTACGAGCAAGAACCGATCCGAATTTTAGATCATGAGATTAAAGAATTAAGAAACAAGAAAATCTCTTTAGTGAAAGTCTTATGGCATCGACACGGGGTTGAAGAAGCTACGTGGGAGCCCGAAGTTTCTATGAGAGAACGTTACCCAAACCTATTCACTGGTAAGATTTTCGGGGACGAAAATCCCTAAGGGGAGAGAAAAATATTCTAATATTATTTTTGGTCTCCACAACATGTTAATTTATGTGTGTGAAAGTATTGTATGAAAATTTTATTGTTTGTGTGCTTAATTTGAGAAAATGATTAAATCGCATAAAATGTAAAAGTAGCCTTCTATTTGAATAATGGTCGAATTGATGTGTCTTTATAAAGAGGAAGTCCTTAAGATAAAAATTAGCCATTATGTTAGTAAGTGGATGATAATGGACAAATATGACCTTAATATATATAAGTTTTATATATTAATTAAAAGGTTAATTTAGTAAAAATTTATTAATAAGAAATAAATAAAACAAAAGCTTAAAATAAACCATTTATTTTTGTGTTCATCCACCGAATATTGAAAAGAAAAAGGGTTTAAAGCTTTTTCAACTTTCGGGCATTGAAGTACTTGGATTAAGGTATGTTTTACTTCGGTTTTTGATAATTTTTACATTTTTGAGATCGTTGCTATGAAACCTACAAAGCCCATGTTGTAATTTCTGAATTGGATGAATATTTTGAGTTTTTTCCATTGATGGGTTTATGAGCTTTTTTATATTAGTTGATGAATTATGAAATATATGTTTTGGATTAATATGTTTTGTATTGGAATTTTTGATGAATTTGAGTAATTAGGGCTAAATTGTGAAAATAATAAATTAAAGGACTAAAATGTGAAATAAATGAAATGTGTGGACTTGTTTGAGCATGGGTAACATTTGGCCTAGGCATGATGTGTGCAAATTTTGCATGTTTTATGTTTTGTGCAATAGGGACTAAATTGCAAAAAAGTGTAAAATGTCAGGGGCAAAATGGTAAATTTACCATTTATATGTTTTTAGATTAAATTGAAAAAAATGGTGTTTAAATAAGTTTAATTTGAAAATGTTTAGATCAATAACCAAAGAAAATGGATTTAGATCAGGGGAAATAAAAAATAATCGAATAGTCGTTTATTTCGTCCGTTGATATCCGAGGTAAGTCTATAAGCATATAAAGGTTGTTAAATTTGAAAATATATAAATGTTATATGTTGAATTGAATTTTGTGAATATATATGTGTATTGGCCGAAAGTAAATTGAGCTAGGGAGCTATATTTCGAGTTCGATTCGATCGAGATACAATGTCCGAAAGTCCCATATGAACCTTAGGAATAGCTAGGATACATATGTCATGACATAGGATTCTGTTATTGTTATCGTGTAAGACCACGTCTGGGACGTTGGCATCGACTTGTGTTTATGTGTAAGACCGTGTCTGAGACATTGGCATCGATATGTGATTACATGTAAGACCATGTCTGGGACATTGGCATTGTACGGGTCTTCCAATTATCAGAGTATTCTTTTTAATTCCGAATGGTTCAACGGGCAATGATAAGTTAAGAACGAATGTAAATCAAGTTAAAAATGCTCAGGTATGTATTCATACTAAGTTATGAAATTAAGGTAAGTTGTATACTTGAATTGAAGATATAAAGTTATGTGAAATATGAATTATGTGATTTCATATTTGAACATTTATGTATTTGCATATTTGAACATTTATGTATTCGGCGTTTTGATGTACATGTATTGAGGAAAGTGATGGTTAGCTATACTAATGTTTATTTGAGTATTCGACCAAAGTAGAATTCATACAAAACATATATGTTTTGATATATGAAATTAAATTGGAAAAGTACATAAGTTGATAATGGCTTATTTTGGTTTGAATAGATTAATTTTTGTATATAATTAAATGTTTATTTGCTTATGAGTTACTAAGCTTTGATAGCTAACTGTGTGTATTTTATTTCCGTTTTATAGATTTCGAAAGTTGGTTACGAGCTCGGGGATCGTCAGAGAAGTCTATCACACTATCGACTATTTTCGGTATTATATTAAGTTTGAATTTGAACCTATGGCATGTAGATATAAAGCCATGTGAAAATGGATTGATAATTATGTTCAAGTTTGGTTTTATATGTTCTTGGCTAAATGCTTGATGTGTTTGGTTTTGATGATTCGGTTATTTTAATAGTCTATTTGGTATGGATCATAACTTGAATAATTGGTATCTTGAGCATATGTCTTGAATGGTTTGTCATGAATAAATTATGAATTAGTTCTTACTAGTAAGTTTAAAACATAGTAGGTATGCTTGTGAGATTTTATTATATGATTTCGCTAAAAAGTATGAAAGAGCATGATATATATATTTGGACATGATATATGTAACACCCTGAATTCGGGCCTAGAAGAATTAGGCCTATTGGGCCTTGGGCATGGGAGCGTTTAAAATTTTTGAGAATAAGAGAACGGTACTAATGCAAGTTGGACCTATTAGGTGAGTGATTTTGGAAGGTTAGGGGGCTTCTACGAAGTCCCAGGTTCAAACTTGGGCTTTATGGTTTTAGGTGAGTAAAACCCTTGGAGTTAGTAGGTAGGCTTTAAGAATAAAATGTGGAGAAAAATGACACAAAAGGAGTTGTGGTTTAGTAGCATATGGCACCACATGGGAGACAAGGAAGTGGCACCACACAAGGAAGCAAGGGGTCCAAGGTTCAAGTCTTGGCACTAGCATTTCATTTTGATTTCTTTTTAAATGGACTTAGACTTTGGCCATAGACTTATATTTAGTTGTGCATGTTTTAAGACAATAAGGAGCTAGCTGGTAAAGTGGCTAGTGGCGTGGATTAAATTATAAGGGAGCCTGAGTTCGAACCCCATCGTAAGCAAAAAAGGATATTAATTTTGCTAACTTCGAGACGGCAAATGGTTGTGATGGATTTAAACTCTGCTGAAGGAGGGATCCCACATCTGGAAGCTAACAAGAGGGAAGGTGAGAAGCTGGACTTAAATAGAGCAATCTATAAGGAGAGTAAGCATACCTGGGTTGGCGTTTGGGCATAGGAGTGTCCAGAGCGCGAATCAACTCCAGATTCCTATCAGGTGTGTATTTCGCACTACTCTAGTTGTAGAGCGGCAAATGTCGAAATGTCGTTCACACGGCGGTGGTAGCGAGACGAGCATGCGAGCGCACGTGTGGAGCTTCGACGCAATAGTTGAGGCCACCATGAGTATTCTTATGGGTTGATGCTGTTTGGGCCAAGTGGGCCCATACGAATAAATTGTATGATTGTGTGGTAGATAGTGAACTGGTCTATGTGAATCTCGTTTCTATGGCTAGATTTGGGCTAAATGGGCCACACGAACGTGTGGGTCCATTTGGGCCGAGAATGGGCCCTAGACCCTTTCACATCGTTATCTCTGTTTAGAATGCCTCGATTTCTGAAATTACTGAAATACCCTTGGTTTACAAATTATAAAATACCCCCGGGTTGCAAAATAACTGAAATACCCCGATTTGTAAAATTACCAAAATACCCCTGATTTGTGAAATTACTAAAATACCTCTGGTTTACAGGATTATCGAAATACCCCAGTTTGTGAAATTACCAAAATACCCCTGGTTTGCGAAATTACTAAAATACCCTCAATGGGTAAAGTTACCGAAATACCCTCTATGGGTAAAGTTACCGAAATACCCTCGACGGGTAAAATTACCGATATGCCCTTATGGGGCGACATGACCGTTTTACCCCTAACCGATTAAATGACCGTTGTACCCTCGTGGTAGTACTAGTGTTGTATGCGTTAATTGTATGACTGATTATGTTTGAGATGCACTGCATACATAGATTAGTTATGAGTAGAATTACCGAATTACCCTTGTAAGGTAGGATTACCGGAATACCCTTATAGGGTAAAATGCCTGATTTGCCTTTGTGGGTAAATGATTGACTTGGGCTATGATTTGACCGATTTGACTGTGATTGTATGACTGTGTTTTAACCGACTTGACCGTAACACCCCATATCCGAGTCCAAGGCTGAGACCGGATATGAGACATCACTATGCTTGATCTTTCTTAAACATGCACTTACGGGCTGTAAAATTTTGTTTCGAATTAAAAACTTCTCTTTCTTAGTCTAATCATATATTTCATGGACCTACGAGGCCTTAAACACGTATCTGAAAACTTTTGGAACTTGATCGAAAACTTTTCTTTAAAGCAAGGGTCTCACGCCCATGTGGCCTGGGACACGCCCGTGTACGCCTTAGACACGCCCATGTCTTCCAACCGTGGTCGACACTGACTATATACACATGGCCTTGACACGCCCGTGTTTTCCAACCGTGGTCGACACTAACCATATTCACGCGGCCTGGGGCACACGCCTATGTTCTGACCGTGTGTCACACACGTCCTAAACAAACGGTCGTGGGATTAACCCATAGTCTATTCTAACTTAAGGGACTAAGGTGCAGGGGACGCACGGCCTAGACACACGCCCGTGTGTCTATCCGTGTGGGCACTTAAAGGCTATTTACCAAGCCAATTGCCACCCTGAAATCAAGATCAATCTCATATTCAATTCAACAACTCAGATTACTACATCTTTCATGAACAATACTATATGCTTCATTGATATCAATAGACATACATACTTAGCCCATATTGGCCTATCACTTAGCCATGTACAAAAGAACAATAAGCTTGATAGCCTATACTTTAGTTCTTCTTAAAACATATACTCAAAATGAAGTGTTTCTTATACATGCCATACTTAATAAAAACAACTTGGCTATACCAAAATAGCGATTGATAGTGTGCTTCGAGCTCCAATAACGATGATCCACGAGATTAACTTGGCGGAACTACATGGAAAGAAAGGATAAAAGAAGTAAGCATTTAGCTTAGTAAGTTTGCATATAATGCACATAGCAATATGTTTGTTTAACACAAACCCTTTGGCATAAACAATCGCATCATAATTTCAGCTGTTTAAGCTTACTTACTCTTACTAATTCTTACATATCTCATGACACTTACTAGTCTCATGCTCGTGAGGTAAACAAGATACCTGTATCACTTGATCACATAGATCAGTATACTTTACTATAATAGTCATAATCTCTAATTCATCATTCATAACATGAATAATACTCATTTTTAACTTGATAATAGCTTTGCTTACTTAATTTTCTTGCTATCTCATTTAAGCATTACTCATTTTCCCGAAGAATTTCTATGAATAACCGAGGATACTGAATCTCATCCCACATATAACTCGATGCCAAAGACATATCCTCGATAGGGTCTTACATGGGATCTCTGATCTTGCTATTGATGCCATGTCTTGACATGGTCTTACTTAAAGTCTTCCTTGTGTGTTCCCTTAGGAACTTACCATTGCCTTGTCTTGACATGGTCTTATTTGGTATCTTTACTCATGAACTGGTCAATGCCGAGCCTTGGATTAGACTTACATGAAATCTTTCTTGTTACTCACCAATGCAATGCCTTGGCTTGGACTTACATGGGATCTCTATCTCATTATAGCTTTTCAATGTCAAGACTTGTCTTGGACTTACATGACATCTTTACTTGGAGACTCACCAATGCCATGCCTTGGCTTGGGCTTACTTGGGTCTTCATCTCATAATAACTCTTTGATGCCAAGACTTGTCTTGGACTTACATGATAACTTTGCTATATTACCGATGCCATGCCTTAGCTTGGTCTTATACGGACTTTCTTATCTAATGTGATAGATCGAGTATCCTAAGTAATTCAACTTCAATCGGGACTTTCTCATGCTTAATCTCATTAATTTCTTTGTATAGCATACCATTAAACATTCTCATGAAAGTAATTTATATTTAACAACATACCAAACAATTCAATGAAAATATTCATGAAGCTTGGAAATCATACAAACTTACCTCGATATACAAAATGTATGTAGATATGCAATTTAGTCCTCGACTTTGTTCTTGCCTCGGTTTTGATCCGGGCTTCATTTTTCTTAATCTATAATAATAATTTAGATCATTTAATACTCACATTGACTAAAATGACTCTTAACTCATACTTCGGCAAAATTACTATTTTGTCCCTAAACTTTCTCATATTTACACTTTTGCCCCTAGGCTCGTAAAATAATTTTCATACCACTTTTTTAAACATCATGATTATCTAACTCATTATCTCAACTATAGCAATAACAAATTCTCACTAATTCTACCATGTACGACAAATTTCATAATATTAACAAACTAGTCCTTACTAGCATTTTTCATGTAATTCACTTAGAAAAAGATGTTTATCTAACATCAAACTCTCATAATCTTCCTTAAAATATCATTTTACAAGCATCTCATACATGGGTAGATTTATGAACATGAATCTTAGCTCATCTTATAGCTAAAAATAGATAATTCATAATACGAGGATTCCAAAAATACAAAGAGTATTAAAAACGGAGCTAAAATGAACTTACTAGCAAGCCTTAAAAATTGAAGAACCCTAGCTATGGAGTCTTTCCAATTTTCGGCACAAGGAAGAAGATGAATAAGAATTTTTATCATCTTTTTCCCTTTTTAATCATTTAATTGATAAATGACCAAAATGCCCTTCTTTTTAAAATTCCTCATTTACTAACTAATGTCCATTTTTGTCCAAAAATTATAATTTGGGGAAATTGCTGTTTAAGGACTTCTAATTAATATTCTAAAGCTATTTAATACAAAAAGCTTCTAGAAACTTATATTTTGCAACTTTTGCAATTTAGTCCTAATGGACCCTTTACTAGAAATTTTCATAAAATTTCTTCATAAAACTTTCATAATATCATGCAACCATCTCAAATACCTTAGAAACTCATTTTACTACTTTGAATTTGTGGTCTCGCACCACTGTTCTGACTAGGCCCTAAATTGGGCTATTACGATTCTCCTCCTTAGGGATTTTCGTCCTCGAAAATCTTACCAGCAAATAGGTTTGGGTATTGATATCTCATGCTTTCTTCTAGTTCCTATGTAGCTTCTTCTATCCCATTTCTTTGCCACAATACTTTCACTAGGGCGATACTTTCATTTCTTAGCTGCTTGACTTCTCGAGCTAAAATCTTAACTGGTTCTTCACCATAAGTCATGTCGGAATGAATCTCTATCTCTGACGGGGCAATTACATATGAAGGATCTGATTGGTAGCGTCTCAACATTGACACGTGAAACACATCATGTATCTTTTCTAACTCTGACGGCAAAGCCAATCGGTAAGCTACCGGCCCAACTTTCTCGGTAATCTCATATGGTCCGATGAAACGTGGGCTCAACTTGCCTTTCCGGCCAAATCTTAGAACTTTTCTCCATGGTGACACTTTCAAGAAAACTTTGTCCCTGACTTGATACTCTATCTCTTTTCTTCTTAAATCCGAGTAAGATTTCTGTCTGTCTACTGCAGGTTTTAAACATTCTCGTATCACTTTCACTTTCTCTTTAGCTTCTCTGACAAAATCAACCCCGTGAATTTAGTTTTCTTTGAGTTCAGTCCAAAATAAAGGCGTTCTGCACTTATGCCAATATAGAGCCTCATAAGGCGCCGTCTTTAAGCTCAACTGAAAGCTATTATTATATGCAAATTCTACCAATGGGAGAAACTTTTCCCAACTGCCTTCGAATTCTAGAGCACAACATCTGAGCATATCCTCGAGTACTTGAATTAGCCTCTCCGACTGACCGTCGATTTGAGCATTAAAAGCTGTACTCAAGCTCAACTTCGTACCCAGGGCCTCTTGTAGTTTCTTCCAAAACCTGGATGTGAATCTTGGATCTCTATCCGATATGATTGACAAAGGAACTCAACGAAGCCTTACTATTTATGAAACGTACAAGCTTGTCAGCTTGTCGAGTGAGTAATCCACTCGTACAGGTATAAAATGTGCTGACTTCGTGAGTCTATCAACTACAACCCATATAGCATCTTTCTTGCTCGGTGACAACGGTAAACCTATTACAAAACCCGTAGTGATACGGTCCCATTTCCACTCGGGAACCAAAATGGGTTGAAGTAAACCCGAAGGTACTTGGTGTTCAGCCTTTACTTGCTGACAAAATCATGCACTTGGAAACAAACTCTGAAATATCTTTCTTCATTTTCGGCCACCAATACTATTGTTTCAAATCATATACATCTTAGTACTACCCGGATGTACAGATAAACATCCGTTATATGCCTCAAGCAAAATTCTCTGAATAAGCTCTTCCTTTCCTGGTACACAAACTCTACCTTTAAACATTAAACATCCTTCGGAATTAATCCGAAAGTCAGATTCAATATTTGACTTGTACTGAGCTCTCTTGGGTTGCAATTCGCTATCTTCTTTCTGAGCTTCTAAAATCTCTTGGAGGAATACTGGTCTAGCTCTTAACTCAGCTAGAATAGATCCATCATCGAATAAAGTCATCCGCGAATTCATTGCCCTTAATACAAATAGGGACTTTCTACTTAAAGCATTGGCGACTAGATTCGCCTTTCCTAGATGGTAGTCAATGATCAACTCATAATCTTTTATTAACTCTAACCATCTCCGTTGCCTTAAGTTCAACTCTTTTTCCGTCATGAAGTACTTCAAACTTTTGTGATCAGTGAAAATTCGGCATCTTTCACCATATATATGGTGTCTCCATATTTTCAATGCGAAGACTATGGCAGCCAACTCTAGATAGTGTGTCGGATAGTTCTTCTCATGAGGCTTCAACTGTCTTGAGGCATAAGCAATCACTTTGCCCTCTTGCATAAGCACACAGCCTAACCCATTTAAGGATGCATCGCTGTAAATTACGAATTCTTTCCCCGTCTCGGGTTGTACTAAAATTGGAGCTTCTGTCAACAATGCTTTCAATTTTTGGATCTCATTTAAGGTGTTCAGCATGCTCAGTCTCATCTCGAGAATAAATCAGTATGTCGTCAATAAAAATGACTACAAACTTGACTAGGTATGGCCTAAAGATACGATTCATTAGGTCTATAAATACCGCAGGAGTATTGGTCAATCCAAAGGGCATAACTAAAAATTCATAATGCCCATACCTTATTCGAAAAGCGGTCTTAAAAACATCCGAATCCTTTACCCTCAACTAGTAGTACCCTAATCTCAAGTCTATTTTGGAAAACATGGTGGCTCTTTTCAAATTATCGTACAAATCATCGATCCTAGGCAATGGGTACTAGTTCTTCACAGTCACTTTATTAAGCTGACGGTAATCTATGCACAATCTCATAGTTCCATCTTTCTTTTCCACAAATAAAACCGGAGCACCCCATGGTGAACAACTTGATCTTGCAAAGCCTTTATCTGTCAATTCTTGCAACTGTGACTTCAACTCTTTTAACTCCGTTGGGGCCATTCTGTAAGGAGTAATAGATATTGGTACAATACTAGGAGCTAGCTCAATACTGAACTCAACTTCTCTAACCGGAGGCAGTCCTGGTAATTCCTCAAAAAAAACATTCAAGTGCTCACACAATATTGGTACTGACTCAACCTTTAACTCTGTTTCTCTATCATTCAACACAAAGGCCAGATATGCCTCATACCCCTTTCTTATGTATCTCTGTGCCATCATATGAGAAATCATTACCGGCGATATACCTTGTTCATCTGATTCTACATGGAGAGTGTCCCCATTCTCACATCTCATATCAATGTACTTCTTCCCAAAATTAACTATTACATCATGGGTAGTCAACCAGTCCATACCAAGAATGAGGTCAAACTCATCAAATGGTAACAACATAAGATTTGCTTTAAAATAATGACCTCTAATCATCAATGGACAGTCTTTACATACTTTATCAACTAAAACACTTTTGCCTAAGGGAATAGACACTTTAATCACAAATTCTGTAGACTCTATAGGCATACTCATACTGAATACCAGTTTCATGCAAATGTAAGAATATGTGGATCTGGGATCTATTAAAGCAATAACTTTAATATCATGAAGAGAAAAGGTACCCATAATAACATTAGGGAAGATGCCTCTCCGCGAGCGCGAATGGAATAAGTTCTTGCAGGCGCCCTACCCTCGGGTCTTGCAGCCTGTTCTTTAGGGTTACCTCTCCCATTTGCCCCACTTCCTGGGTTCCTCTGCGGTCTTTCTCTGACCATACTCCCGGATCTTGAGTTTCGAATTTTTTCTTCTTTTGTCGTCTCAGAACAATCCTTTATATAGTGGTCCTGAGAACCATATCTAAAACATGCATTTTCATGCGCTCGACATTCTCCAAGATGACGTCTGCCACACTGTGGGCACTCGGGTCTATCCCATCGGATGTTCCCCACACTAGCAACTGAAGTCGTATGTGCTTTATTTCCTGAATACTGGTTACTCTTGTTCTTCTTTGAAAGCCTAGTAGAAGTAGCCAATCGGGTGGAGAAATCTCTTGACTTATTGGATGAGGATCGGTATGACTTATTCCACTGTCTCTTTCTAGAGTCACGAGACTCCATGTTAGATTTCCTCTTCTCCTTTACTAGTTTTTCGACTTTACAAGCCCTCTCTTCTAGCACAACAAATTCCTTCAGTTCTAAGACAGTAACAAACAATTTGATGTCCTCATTTAACCCGTCTTCAAATCTTTTACTCATGATGGCCTCAATGGACACGCATTCTCGAGCGTATTTGCTAAGTCGTACAAACTCACGGTCATAATCAGTCACCGACATATTGCCTTGCTTCAGTTCTAGGAATTCCTTCCTTTTTTGGTCTACAAACCTTTGACGGATATACTTTTTATTAAACTCTTCTTGAAAGAATTCCCAAGTGATCTTCTCTTTTGGTACTACTGGTACCAAGGTGTTCCACCATTGATAGGTAGAATCTCTTAAAAGAGAGACTACACACTTCATGCGTTCCTCAGGTGTGCATGACAACTCATTAAATACCCTAATGCTATTTTCTAACCAGAACTCATTCCGAGTCATCATCTCTTTTAGCCCGGAATTCTTCTGCCCCATGTTTCCTGATCCTATCAACTGGAGGTTTGTCTCCTCTTACCACCTCTACTACTTGAGGGGCTGCAGAGATAGGTTGTGGAACAGGCGGGGGTGGAGGGGGTTCTGTATTCAAGTTTGTACGAACGAACTCCGTATACCATGTGTTCATCATATGGAGGAAGGCCTCTCTAGCCTCTTCTCCTCCTTCTTGACTTACCATAGTGGGTCTATTCTCATTCTCGTGTGGCACCGTCCCTTCAGTAGGAGCCGGTGCTTTACTTTCTACGCCATCTGCCACAGCTCTTTCGGGATCCATTTACTATATGTATAAACATAATTTAAGTCGTCAGGAGTCGTCACACTATCATTATAAAAAGATTCTTACGTATAGCATGTATACCTACACTCGTGCTTATGCTATGTTAATCCTAGAACTGACTAAACCGTAGCTCTGATACCACTAAATGTAACGCCCCATATCTGAGCCCAAGGCTAAAACCGGATATGAGACATCACTATGCTTTAACTTTCTTAAACATGCACTTACGGGCTGTAAAATTTTGTTCCGAATTAAAACTTATCTTTCTTAATCTAATCATACATTTCATGGACCTACGAGGCCTTAAACACGTGTCTGAAAACTTTCAGAAATTAATCGAAAACTTTTCTTTAAAGCAGGGGTCACACGCCCATGTGGCCTGGGACACGCCCATGTACCCTTTAGACATGGCCATGTCTTCAAACCGTGGTTGACACTAACTATATTCACACGGCCTTGAGACGTCTGTGTCATCCAATCGTGGCCAACACTGACTATATTCACATGGCCTTGACACGCCCGTGTCTTCCAACTATGGTCGACACTGACTATATTCACACGATCTGGGGCACCTGCCCATGTTCTGACCGTGTGTCACACGCGTCCTAAACAAACGACCATGGGACTAACCCATAGTCTATTCTGACTTAAGGGACTAAGGTGCAGGGGATGCACGGCCTAGACACACGCCCGTGTGTCTATCCGTGTGGGCACTTAAAGGCTATTTACCAAGCCAATTGCCACCCTGAAATCAAGATCAATCTCATATTCAATTCAACAACTCAGATTACTACATCTTTCATGAACAATACTATATGCTTCATTGATATCAATAGAAATACATACTTAGCCCATCTTGGCCTATCACTTAGTCATATACAAAAGAATAATAAGCTTGATAGCCTATACTTTAGTTCTTCTTAAAACATATACTCAAAATGAAGTGTTTCCTATACATGCCATACTTAATAAAAACAACTTGGCTATACCAAAATAGCGATTGATAGTGTGATTCGAGCTCCGATAACGATGATCCACGAGATTAACTTGGCGAAACTATATGGAAAGAAAGGATAAAAGAAGTAAGCATTTAGCTTAGTAAGTTTGCATATAATGCACATGGCAATATGTTTGTTTAACAAAAACCCTTTGGCATAAACAATGGCATCATAATTTCAGCTGTTTAAGCTTACTTACTCTTACTGACTCTTACATATCTCATAACACTTACTAGTCTCATGCTCGTGAGGTAGACAAGATACTTGTATCACTTGATCACATAGATCAGCATACTTTACTATAATAATCATAATCTCTAATTCATCATTCATAACATGAATAATACTCATTTTCAACTTGATAATAGCTTTGCTTACTTAATTTTCTTTGCTATCTCATTTAAGCTTTACTCATTTGCCCGATGAATTTCTATGAATAACCGAGGATACTAAATCTCATCCCACATATAACTCAATGCCAAAGCCATATCCTCGATAGGGTCTTACATGGGATCTCTCATCTTGGTATTGATGCCATGTCTTGACATGGTCTTACTCAAAGTCTTCCTTGTATGTTCCCTTGGGAACTTACCATTGCCATGTCTTGACATGGTCTTATTTGGTATCTTTACTCATGAACTGGTCAATGCCGAGCCTTAGATTTGGCTTACATGAAATCTTTCTTGTTACTCAGCAATGTCATGCCTTGGCTTGGACTTACATGGGATCTCTATCTCATGATAGCTTTTCAATGCCAAGACTTGTCTTGGACTTACATGACATCTTTACTTGGAGACTCACCATTGCCATGCCTTGGCTTGGGCATACTTGGGTCTTCATCTCATAATAACTATTCGATGCCAAGACTTTTCTTGGACTTACATGATAACTTTGCTTGATTGCTGATGCCATGCCTTGGCTTCGTCTTATACGGACTTTCTTATCTCATGTTGTAGATCGAGTATCCTAAGTAATTCAACTTCAATCGAGACTTTCTCATGCTTAATCTCATTAATTTCTTTGCATAGCATACCATTACACATTCTCATGAAAGTAATTTATATTTAACAACACAACAAGCAATTGAATGAAAATATTCATGAAGCTTGGAAATCATACAAACTTAACTCGATATACAAAATGTATGTAGATATGCAATTAGTCCTCGTCTTTGTTCTTGCCTTGGTTTCGATCTGGGCTTCGTTTTTCTTGATCTAAAATAATAATTTAGGTCATTTAATACTCACATTGACTAAATTGACTCTTAACTCATACTTCGACAAAATTATTATTTTGCCCCTAAGCTTTCTCATATTTACACTTTTGCCCCTAGGCTCGTAAAATAATTTTCATACCACTTTCTTAAACTTCATGATTAGCTGATTCATTATATCAACTATAGAAATAACAAATTCTCACTACTTCTGCCATGTATGACAAATTTCATAATATTAACAAACTAGTCCTTAGTAGCATTTTTCATGAAATTCACTTAGAAAAAGATGTTTATCTAACATCAAACTCTCATAATTTTCCATTAAATATCATTTTACAAGCATCTCATACATTGGTAGATTTATGAACATGAATCTTAGCTCATCTTATAGCTAAAAATAGCTAATTCATAATACAAGGATTCCAAAAATACGAAAAATATTAAAAACGAGGCTAAAATGAACTTACTAGCAAGCTTGAAAAATTGAAGAACCCTAGCTATAGAGTCTCTCCAATTTTCGGCACAAGGAAGAAGATGAATAAGAATTTTTATCATCTTTTTCCCTTTTTAATCATTTAATTGATAAATGACCAAAATGCCCTTCTCTTTAAAAATTCCACATTTACTAACTCATGTCCATTTTTGTCCAAAAATTATAATTTGGAAAAATTTCTATTTAAAGACTTCTAATTAATATTCTAAAGCTATTTAATACAAAAAGCTTCTAGAAACTCATATTTTGCAACTTTTGCAATTTAGTCCTAATGGACCATTTACTAGAAATTTTCATAAAATTTCTTCATGAAACTTTCATAATATCATGCAACCATCTCAAATACCTTAAAAACTCATATTACTACTTCAAATTTGTGGTCTGGCGCCACTGTTCTGACTAGCCCTGGAATCGGGCTATTACAGTGACTATGGGCGTGTGTCTGATTTGGTGTTAATATGTGTTGAAATGACTGTTACTGAGCATGGGCATTTTGCATACAGTGTAATGATTGAGCATGACATACATGACATGCTGCATGGGTTGGGTTTGATGATTGGAGGAAGTACCATTTTGTGGCTCAGCCACATATACCGTGATTAGCAGCTTGACTGCAATATTGGTGAGGTCTGGCTGGGTGGGTCGACATGGTCCCCTCATGGTGTAATTGGTTGGTACAGGTGGAGAGTTAGTCGGCTAGTAGGATTGGGGTGGGTTCATATCCATTGCATAGTTTTGATTTGGGGCTTTGGCCTAGCTTGCTACCGAATAGGGCTTAGGCCTAGGCCGATACCGTAAAGGCTCAGGCCCAAACCATGATCGTATAGGGGATTAAACACTGAGTTCTCGTAACTCACCCTTTCTTTTAACTGTGCAGGTAATCTCCAGCCTTACAGGATTTGGAGCTGCAGAGGACTCGGAGGTGGCCACACGTTGGATATGGTTTAAAGATTAAACTTAGCGATTTTAGTTTAATTTAGTTATTTTAAATTATTGGGTTAATAATTTTATAATAAGGCCATTGATTTTTTTTTGTTTTCACTCTTATTTGGTGTTTCTTTAGATTACAAATTGCTAGTCTATTAAACACGGGTTTTTCCAAAGTAACTACTGTTTTTCAAAATATCACATTTCCGCAACTGTTTTAAACTAAGCTTATGCATTAAACAAGGTTTTAAAGATAATAATAATAATGTTTTACAAGAGAATGGCTTTAATAAACTACATTTTGAAAATAATACTGTGTTCTCAAGGAAAACAACTTTAAGCAAATTTTATTTGTTAAGCGACGAAACTCGAGGTTTTCCATTGATAAAAAGTTTGTAAATTGAGGAAAGGTTTTTAACGAATGTATGGGTTTATACAACCTTTTGATATGACATGCTAGATTCGGGCCTAACTTCTAGGCCGGGTTTGGGGTGTTACAATATAAGCTTATTTTGAAGTTGTGTTTATGCTTTAAATTGGTTGAGAGATAGGTTTCGGTTGTGATATGATGTTGGCTTTGGGGATGTATGTTTTGTATAAGTAACGGTATGGGAATGATATATGATATACCTATATGTTTAATCCTGATATGTTAATTGAAGTTATATACATATTTATATATGCACATATGTCATAGCTGCTAATGTATTGAGTTGGTTGAGTAAAGACAAGTTGGTATATTATTTAGACTTACTAATATGCTAATAAATTAGGTGTACTATGAATTTAATTTGTTGTGACTGAAAATGATGATTGGTATAATAGTAAAACATATGTGAATTAATAAATATGGTTCATACAAAATTCGGGTAATATTAGTTAAATAAGTAATGCATATTTGAAATAAGCTTTTATAGTATATAGGATTAGTAATCGTGTCTATCAGAGTCTTAAAAATTTATATAAAGAATGATTGAGCCTAGAACTAACTACGACAACGATTAAGGCAAGTGCACCTATCGAATAGTAGTATAGTTGTGGTAAGACCGGATTGTCGAACCCAAAGGAACCAAAAGTACTAATGCTAACTTTCTTTTTATTATATAGCCTAAGAATTAAAGGAATTTTCTATCTAAATTAACTAATAACTAAGCTAAAGAAGCACAGACAAAGAGAATGAATTTGGGAAAATAACTTTGGCAAAAAAAACCAAAAGATTAAGAAAATACCCGAGGAAGAATCCATCTAGACTTCTCTTGTTATCTAACTCTGAACCAGACGATTTATTCACTTGACTTGATCCGTAGGATTCCCTAATTTATATTAATACCTCTTTCGAGGCTACAAACGTCTAACCCTAGGTTGATTAATTGAAATCTCTTTCTAATTAAAACCCCTAGAATTGTATTAAATCGATCTATGGACTCTCATATTAGGTTGGACCCTAATCCGGCAGATTTTTGTCACCATATTTCTAGGTGCGCGAGCAACTCCACTTAACTATGCTAGATCTACTCTTAGGCAGGGACTTTTGCTCCACCACCTAAGCACATCAATACTTGAATCAATATCCCGGAAATACCAAAACAAAAATTAAGAACACATAATTAAGAACAAATCAAGTATTTATCATATAGTTCAGTAAACGATAACAAGATTCATCTTAGGTTTCATCCCCCTCAGGTATCTGAGGGTTTAGTTCATAATGATAAAAAAATACATCCCAAAAGAAAAGATAAAACAAAACATAGGAAAACCCTAAAACCCCCTGAAGGAATTGAAGGAGAAATCCTCCGTCTTGAGTATAACTCTAACTTCTTGAGATGAATCAAGTGAATATTCTTCGAGTGAATCCCACAATTCTAGCCTCTCTGGCTCGGCTCCTTAGCCTAGCTGGACGCCCCCTGAAGGTTGGCCTCTAGGGTGTTTATAAGGCTTTTGGAATGGCTTTCTTTTCCTCTAAGTACCCTAAACCGACTGAAACTCTTCTTTCTCACACCAAGGACACGCCCATGGCACACGCCTGTGTGAATCGTGGCCTAGTCGTGTTCGAGTCTGTTGATGAGGCACGTCCGTGTGGTCTTGGGCCTAGGCCGTGTTGATTTCGTGATATGGCCTATTTACTCCATTTTGGGCCTGTTTCTCGTTCTTTTCATTCTCCGGTGGTCCCCTAAATATAAAACATGAAAACAAAGGATTAAGAGAACCAAATTACACAATTGAAGGCTTAAATCATCCAAAAGTATGCTAATTGTGGGATTAAAATATGTTCATATTACGATTGATCAAATACCCCCACGCTTAAGCATTTGCTTGTCCTCAAGCAAAATTCTCAACTCACAATTAAAATGAACTTCCCTGATTCATAATATTCATCAATAATGTTTCATTATAATTCAAAGATAATTCCTACATTAATAATTTAACTCAAAAGGTCTGAAGGATTCAAACAATCAAAGTCATACATCTATAGCACGAAAACATAGGCGTTTCCCTTTACCTAAATAAGTACCTCTGATTCGGAATTGACAAGAGTTGACATCCTCACTAAAGATTCACTCAAATCACTCAAAGTGTTTAAGGTTCAAAATTAAGCACTCAAAATCGAAATGAAAACTTAATCCCATAAGCTTGCCTGAAAATCAAATCTCCACCACTGTAAAATGAGATGATATACAAATCAAAAGGTCTTTAAAAAGGGTTGTAATAGGGCTTAGGTTAAAGGTGTGGATAACAGCTGAATTAGAGGGTTAGAATCGAGATTGACTTGACAAATTAGCTAACTAGAAATAATGAACTGACAAGGAATAATTACATCAATTGAAAACTTCATTAGTAATAATACTAGCTGCTTCTTCAAGATTTGGAATTTTCATGTATAAGCTCAGCTGATATAGGACTAATAATGAATATACTTCAATTTTTTTAGGAACAAATCATAATACCTAATAAAATAATTAGGCAACAGATCAAATCAAATCTCGACAGAAAGGGTAGTCAAGGAATGGTGATAACAAATACAAAGGGTTTTGGGTTAATATTAGTGGGTGAGTCAATAAATGGGTTGTTAGGATCAACGGGGTTCACTAGGGGTTAATTATGAAGGTAGGCTTTTAGTGGAATGAGTGGGTTAAATCATAGGTGCCTTTATCATCTTGTATATCAAATCAATGATGTGGTCTTAACATGTATAATCGAAGCAAGTTCTAGAATAACAAATCAATGTTGACACACTCACAGTAAAAAGTGAGCACGAAAGAATGTATGCTCTAAAAGGCTCAAAATCTCACAAGAATTATGGGTTTTTGATATCAACCTTGTGAATTTCAAACTTCAAGGTAATAATTAGATTCAGGTAGACAACCTAACAAAATTTTAATTTTTGAAGATAGACTTATCATGCTTAATTCTCTAGTCTCCTAAAATTTAAATCATCACTGTACAATTATCAATGATTTAATCCAAAACATATTAATAAAAATCATAAATCACAGGAAATTTATTCTAATTAGTAATATGAGAAAATTACTTAAAGACAAGATATCATTCATGGCATAATTCAGGGATTTGAGAATAATGAAGAAAGTTAGGCACTTTCTTGAAATAAATATTTACCCCCCCACACTTAAGATGTACATTGCTGTCAATGTACAAAGATATATATGAAATTTAAGAGAAAGGGAGAGGTGAAACTTCCTGAATTTGGATGGCTTCCTTGAGGTAGGAGTGCCGTGGTGTGGTGGCCGCCGACAATCTCTGCTCTAGATGAAGAAATTGGGAAGCTCATGAAGAGTTAGCCATGATGTAACACCCCATACCTGAGTCCGATGCTGGGACTAGATACGAGACATTACCATGCTTGAACTCACTTAAACATGCACTGACGGGCTGTAAAATTTCATTTCGACTTAAAAACTTCTATTTCTTAGTCTAATCATACACTTCATGGGCCTACGAGGCCTTAAGCACTTATCCAAAAACTTTCGAAACTTAATCAAAAACTCTTATTAGAAACAGGGTTCACATGCCCATGTGACTTGGAACATGCCCATGTACTCTTAGACATGCCCATGTCTTCAAACTATAGGGCGTTACTGACTATATTCACACAGCCTTGACATGCCCTAGGCTTAGACCGTATGTTATTCCTTGATTTACTGACTTGATTACACGGTCTGGGGCACACGCCCATGTTCTAACTGTGTGTCATACACGACTCATACAAACAACCATGGGATTTGACCGTGGCCTATCCTGACTTACAACAATAAGGTGCAGGGTACACACGGCCTAGATACACGCTCGTGCGTCCAACCGTGTGGGCACTTAGAGGCTATTTACTAAGCCAATTGCCACCCTAAAATCAAGGTCAATCCAATAAATTTTCATAAACAATACTACATGCTTCATTTACCTCAATAAACATACATACATAGTCAATTTTGGCTGATCACTTAGCCATATACAAAAGAATAATAACTTGATAGCCTATACATTGGCGCTTCTTAAAACATGTTCTCAAAATGAATGCTTTCTATACATGCAATACTTAGTAAAATAACTTGGTTATACCAAAATAGAGATTGATAGTGTGCTACGAGCTCCGACTCCAACGATCCACAAGTTAGCTTGGCGGGACTACATAGAAAGAAAGAATTAAAGACGTAAGCATTTAGCTTAGTAAGTTTGCATGTAAAGCACGTATCAATATACTTGCTCAGTATAAACCATTTGACATAACAATGGTATTATAAATTTCAGCTATAGAGCTTACTTACTCATACTGATTCTTACATGTCTCATGATACTTACTATTCTCATACTTGTAAGGTAAACAAGGTACCTGTATCACTTGATCACATTGATCAGCATACTTTAGTATAATAATCATGATCTCTAATTTTTCATTCATAACATAAATAATACTCAATTTTAACTTGATGATAGCTTACTTACTTAGCTTTCTTGTTATCTCATTTTAACTTTACTCATTTGCCCGATGAATTTCTGCGAATAACCGAGGATACTAAATCTCATCCCACCTAACTTGACGCCAAAGCCATATCCTAGATACGGTCTTACATGGAATATCTCATCTTGGTTTCGAGGCCATGTCTTGACATGGACTTATACGAAGCTTTTACTCGTGAACTGGTCAATGCCGAGCCTTGGCTGGGACTTACATGAAATCTTTCTTGTTCTCACCAATGCCATGTCATGGCTTAGACTTACATGGGAACTCTTTCTCTTGATAGCCTTTCAATGCCAAGACTTGTCTTGGGCTTACATGATAACTTTTCAATGCCAAGCTTGCCTTGGACTTACATGATATCTGTTCAATGCCAAGCTTACCTTGGACATACATGATAACTTTTCAATGCCAAGCTTGCCTTGGACTTACATGATATCTGTTCAATTCCAAGCTTGCCTTGGACTTACATGATAACTTTTCAATGCCAAGCTTGCCTTGGACTTACATGATAACTTTTCAATACCAAGCTTTTCTTGGACTTACATGATAACTGTGCTTGATTGCCGATGCCATGCCTTGGCTTAGTCACATACGGACATTCTTATCTCATGTGGTGGATCGAGTATCCTGGGAAATTCATCTTCAATCGGGACTTGCTCATACTAAATCTCATTGATTTCCTTGTTTAACATAGCATTAACCGTTCCATGGAAATAATGTACATTATACTAAGCAATTCAATGATAGAAATCATAAAGATTAGAAACCATACAAACTTACCTCAATATACAAAATGTATGTAGATATGCAATTTAGTCCTAGACTTTGTTCTTGCTTCGATTTTGATACGGGCTTCGTTTTTCTTGATCTATAATCATAAATAGACCATTAAATACTCACGTTGACTAAATTGACTCTTTACTCATATTTTGGCAAAATTACTATTTTGCCCCTAAACTTTCTCATATTTGCACTTTTGCCCCTAGGCTCGTAAAATGATTTTCATTAAACTTTCTTACACTTCATGCTTAGCTGATTCATTTTCTCTGCCATAACAATCATCAATTCTCACTATTTCTAGTATGTATGAACAATTTTCATAACTATTACAAATTGGTCCATACTATCATTTTTCATGAAATCCACTAAGGAAAAGATGTTTATCTAACATCAAACTCTCATAAACTTCCATAAAACATCATTTAACATGCATGTCATTCATGGGCAGATTTTCGAACATGCATCTTAGCTCATTTTATAGCTAAAAATAGCTAATTCATAATACGAGAACTTTAAAAATACGAATAATATTAAAAACGGGGCTAAAATGAACTTACTAGCAAGCTTGAAAAAAAAAATGATGAACCCTAGCTATGGAGTCTTCAAATTTTCGGCAATGAGGGGAAGAAGATGAATAGATTTTTATCATCTTTTTCCTATTTTAATCATTTATTAGACAAATGACCAAAATGCCTTTCTCTTAAAATGTTTCCATTTTACCAACTCATGACCAATTTTGTCCAAAAATTATAATTTTGGCAAATTGCTATTTAAGGACTTCAAATTATTATTCTAAAGCTATTTCATACAAAAAGCTTCTAGAAACTCATATTTTGCAACTTTTGCAATCTAGTCCTTTTTAACCATTTAACCTCAATTTAACCAAATTGCTTCATGAAACTTTCACAATAATCATGCAAACATGGCGTAAACTTTAAAAACTCATAAATTCACCTTGGATTCGTGGCCGCGCACCACTATTCCGACTAGGCCCTAAATCGGGCTGTTACACATGAAATAATAATAATTCAAAATATACTAAATATATATTTAAAGACAAGAAAGATAAAGAGAAAGAAAATAGAAAGTAAAATTAAATTAAAAGAAAAGATGAATGGACCGAAGAGTCCTTATTGTTAGATGGTTCGCGAGGTGGGTGTGATTTCTAATGCTGCGGTGGGGTGGTGGTCGTGGTCGTGGTGTGATTCCCTAGCAGCCTTTAGAACCTAAATCAAAGAAAATGAAATAGAATAGATTAAACTAAGTAAAAGAAAAATAAAGAAAAGGAAAATAAAGGAGAAGTGAAAATGAAAAGAGAAGTTAAATAGACTCAAAGGTCCTTTTCCTATCGAGTTAATGAAGCGCTCGGCATGAACTTACTTAGATCAGTCTCACAAAGGAAGACTGATCCTTCCATTTCTTCGACATGGATGATTGTTAGAACAAGAGTTAAGAGAAAAAAAAAATTAAAATGAAAATGGAAGGGGTGTAAAGGAAGAAGAACAGTGGGGAGTAGATAAGAAGGGGGGATGTGGTTTAAATAAAAATGTCAGGTCTAGTACATCCCCATGCCCGTGTACCATGGGCGTGTCGAGTCACACGGCCATGTCACACAGTCATGTTATGCTTTTTTCGTTTCTCCCACGCCCATAGGCAGGTCGCCACGCCCGTGTTTGGTAAAACAGTGTCAGCCATGGCCGCATCGCACAGCAGTGGTGTTCAGTTGATGGTTGTGGCTTGAAGATATTTTTTGTTACGCGGTCGTCATCGTCTCTGCCGCCATGTCAAGACGCACATCTCGTAATATCCACACGCCACACGCCACGATCGTGTGTGTAAGGCCGTGCAGTGTGGAAATCTGCACTTGGTTAGTTTATAGTTAGGCGCTAAAAAGGAAAAATAAAAGAAAAAGAATAAAATGTAAAAATTAATGGGGTTAGTACTCGGGTTGCCTCCTGAGAAGCGCTCGCTTACAGTCTTAAGCTAGACTTACCTCTCATTCGCACATTCATGGTGGTTTGAGGAGTTGAAAGTCCTTTCTCATGCTATCAGTTCTACTATCATGGTGAAGTTCAAGTCGAGTAGTAATTACTTTAAAGGTACCGAATGTTGGATTACTTACCTCGACTGTTCCGTATGGGAAAAAATTGAGTACCCTAAAAGAGATTTTGTTATTTGTATTAGGGTCAGGTGGAGGTATTCAAGGGTCTGCTTAATCTAACAGTACCTAATCTCCGATCTTAAATTTGTCTATCCCATGGAATGGCGTTGGTTCTGCTTTGTGTATTCCCAATTTCTCATTGAAGTGTGTCTTCCACTCGTCTAGTTCATCGATCTGAAGCCTTCGTTCCTCATGAGTTATTTCCTTGCTGGCATGGGGTCTAGGATCTGGCTCAGTTGTGCAGTTCTGTGGTGCTTCCTGAAAAGAAGGTTTAACCGAATGGTTATTAGTAGAATTTATGTTCTCACCTTTATTACTTGATGTCCTTGCTGAGTCAAGAGCCTGGAGACTGATTGTTTCGTTACCTACACAAAGTATGAGTTCTCCTGTACTGACATCAATTTTAGTCCTGGCAGTTGCTAAAAAGGGTCTTCCTAGAATTAAGGGGATACTATTGTCCTCATCCATGTCTAAAACGACAAAGTCTACTGGGAATACGACTTTTTCAATTTTCACTAGCATATCTTCAATCATACCCCTAAGAATTCTAATAGCTTTATCAGCTAGTTGAAAGCTCATCCTAGTTTGTTTGGGTTTCCTTATACCTAGTTGTTTAAAAAATTTATAAGGCATAACATTGATGCTTGCCCCTAAATCAGCTAAAGCATTATCAATAGATAAACTAACAATTAAGCATGGAATTGTAAAACTCCCTGGATCTTTTAATTTTCGTGGTAGTTTGTTTTGCAACATCACTAAGCATAGTGCGTTTAGTTCCACATGGGATTCCTCGACCAACTTCCACTTGTTTGTTAGAAGATCTTTTAAAAATTTCCTTGAATCTGGCATCCATGAAAGAGCTTCAGGAAGTGGCAAGTTAATATGTAATTTCTTTAAAAGTTTAAGACACTTACTGAATTGTTCATCTGTGTTGTCGTTCTTTATCACATTAGGATAAGATATACGAGGTTGGTATTCCTTAATTATCGGTTTTGGCTTCTCATGACTTACCTCGTTCTTACCTTCTTCTACCACATTTTCTTGGCTTACCTTGGTCTCATCTAACCCTTCACTATCGTGAGCGGTTATGGCTTGAAGTTGCTCCTTTAGGTTAGTCTCAGTGTTGCTTGGCAAGCTGCCTTGTGGTCATTCTGAGATTAGCTTGGCGAGTTGCCCTAATTGGTTCTTGATTCCTTTAATCCATGCTTGTTGATTTTTAAGTTTTGTTTTGGTGTTTTGAAGATGAGTTTCTGTCACCGTGATGAATTTTGTCAGTATCTCCTCAAGGTTCTGCTTCTTTTCCTCTGGGAAGGGCTGTTGTTGGAAGTTTGGAGGAGGTTGTTGTCTTTGATTTCCTTGACCACCCCATGAAAAATTGGGGTGATTCCTCCAACCTGGATTATAAGTATTACTATAAGGGTTATTTTGAGAACAAAAATTGTTACCCATATAATTCATTTGCTCGCTTTCAGCGCTTGGGCTGTAAGGTGGATAGTCTGTGTTGTTTATCCCTCCTATATTTGTATTGCACTGCATGACTGGATGTACCTGCAAAGAGTCACAAACACCATCAATCTTTTTATTTAATAGTTCTACCTGGTTTGATAGCATGGTTACTGAGTCGAGGTTGAAAGCTCCGGCTGCTTTTGTTGGCCTTGTCCTTGTAACTTGCCACTGATAGTTATTCAATGACATCTCCTCTATAAAATTGTAGGCTGCTTCAAGAGTTTTGTTGTTCAGGGTTCCACCGGCGGCTGAATCGATCAATTGCCTCGTTGCGGGGTTCACATCATTGTAGAAAGTTTGGACCTGTAGCCACAAGGGTAATCCATGGTGTGGGCACCATCTCAATAGATCCTTGTATCTCTCCTATGCATCGTAAAGTGTTTCTAAATCCATCTACACAAAAGAAGAGATATCATTCCTCACCTTGGCCGTTTTGGCCGGCGAAAAATATTTCAATAAAAATTTTCGGTCATCTGATCCCATGTAGTGATTGATCCTCGTGGAAGAGAATGCAACCACTGTTTGGCTTTATTTCTTAAAGAAAAGGGAAATAACAGAAGACGGATGGCATCATCAGAAACGCCATTTATTTTGAAGGTATCACAGAATTCTATAAAATTTGCTAAGTGTGTGTAAGGATCCTTAGCCTGCAAACCATCAAACTGAACAAACTGTTGTATCATCTGTATAGTGTTAGGTTTCAGTTCAAAATTATTTGCAGCAATAGTAGGTCTAACAATACTTGACTCAGTTCCTATTAAAATTAGGTTTAGTATAATCATACATAGTTCAAGGAGCATGATGTTCGGCCGCCTCTGGAGGTAGCAGATTATTCTCAGCCATCTCTTCGGTGGTATTAATTTCGGCTTCTTGCTCTTCTTCTATGTACTTTAAGCTTTGCCTTATTTCTCTACGATTTCTGCGAACAGTACCTTCAATATCACTGTCGTAAATCAGGGGTCCCGTCGGGTTCCTTCTAGTCATAAACTAGAGGTACCTGCCAGAAGAAAATAAGAAAATTTAGAAAAGTAAAAATAAATTGCAAAAATAAAATAAATATAATATGGCTAAAGTAATAAAAATTAAGCGTTCTTAATATTTCTGTTCCCCGGCAAAGGCTCCAAAAACTTGATCGTGTCTATTAGAGTCTTAAAAATTTATATAAAGAATGATCGAGTCTAAAACTAACTGCGACAACAATTGAGGCAAGTGCACCTATCGAACAATAGTATAGCTGTAGCAAGGCAGGATTGTCGAACGCAAAGGAACCAAAAGTACTAATACTAACTTTCTTTTTATTATCTAGCCTAAGAATTAAAGAAATTTTTTATCTAAATTAACTAACAACTAAGCTAAAGATGCAAAGACAAAGAGAATGAATTTGGGAAAATAACTTTGGGAAAAAAAACCAATTGATTAAGACAATACCCGAGGAAGAATCCACCTAGACTTTACTTGTTATCTAACTTTGAACCAGACGATTTATTCACTTGACTTGATCCGTAGGATTCCCTAATTTATATTAATACCTCTTTCGAGGCTAATAACGTCTAACCCTAGGTAGATTAATTGAAATCTCTTTCTAATGAAAACCCCTAGAATTGCATTAACTCGATCTATGGACTCCCATATTAGGTTTGACCCTAATCCGGCAAATTTTCATCACCCTATTTCTAGGCACGCGAGCAACTCCGCTTAACTATGCTAGATCTATTGTTAGGCAAGGACTTTTACTCCACCACCTAAGAACATCAAATACTTGAATCAATATCCCAGAAATACCAAAACAAGAATTAAGAACACATAGTTAAAAACAAATCAAGTATTTATCATATAGTTCAGCAAACGATAACAAGATTCATCTTAGGTTTCATCCCCCTCAGGTATCTGAGGGTTTAGTTCATAATGATAAAAGAATACATCTCACAAGAAAAGATAAAACAAAACATAAGTAAACCCTAAAACCCCCTGAAGGAATTGAAGGAGAGATCCTCTGTCTTGAGTATAACTCCGGCTTTTTGAGATGAATCAACTGGCTATTTTTCGAGTGAATCCCACAATTCTAGCCTCTCTGGCTCGGCTCATTGGCCTTGCTCTAGGGTGTTTATATAGGATTTTGGAATGGCTTTTTTTGCCTCTAAGTACCCTAATCCAACTGAAACTCTTCTTTCTCACTTCAGGGACACGCCCATGGCACACGCCCATGTGAATCGTGGCCAGGTCGTGTTCGGGTCTATTGATGAGGCAAGGTCGTGTGGTCTTGGGCCCAGGCCGTGTCGATTTCGTGATATGGCCCATTTACTCTGTTTTGGGCCCATTTCTCATTCTTTTCATCCTCCGGTGCTCTCTTGAATATAAAACATGAAAACAAAGGATTAAGAGCACCAAATTACACAATTCAACGCTTAAATCATCCAAAAGTATGCTAAATGTGGGATTAAATTATGTTCATATTACGGTTTATCAATTAGTCGAATAGAGGAAGAGTTAATTTGTATTGTGTACATATAGTTTATAATTGAAAGATTAAATTGATATGTTCATAAGTGCATAAATTGTGATAAGATATGAAGTATAATGGGTTTTGAAATGAGGCTTGTTTATGCATAATATGTATATAGATATCTTGTAACGCCCCAAACCCGGCCTAAAAGTTAGGCCCGAATCTGGAATGTCACATTAAAGGCACAATTCAAAACGGTTTTGCTAATTAAAAATTTAAGGCCCAAAAGTCCAAAATCTTTTAGTCTTATTAATTAAAGATAAAAACCCATTTTATTATTTTAAGTATTTCGAAACATAAGAGCTTACTTAGGTTTAATAATTAAATAAACAATTAATCTCAAAACCCAAAATTAATCTGAAGTCAAAACGGAGTACAAGGCTTCATTACATTCACCGAAAATTAAGTAAATAAAAACATGTATTTTGAAACAAATAAATGAAAATTCAAGCCTCTTGTAGTGTGGCCATCTCCGAGTCCTCTCCTACGTCGAGTCGTTTATTCGAGATTACCTGAAACATTAAACTAAAGGGGTGTGAGTTTCGAAACTCAGTGTGCACAACCCTTGGCAATCAAATCACTTACAAATATTCACATTGGGCCTAAGCCCTATCAACATCGGTGGTCCTGAGTTTTAGCCCACAATGACCTCGTATCATATCATATCATATCATTTATAAACAAATAATGCAAAACCCACCCCAAAAATCCATTCGCTACACACACCATTTCCCATCCAACCTTATGACTCCTGTAGGGAGTTCTAGCTCGACCCACCCCTCCGCTACACAACAAGGGTAGCCCGATTGCGATACTCTGAATGTTGCAGCAAAGCTGTTAATCATATGTTAGGCTTAAAGCCTTCTGTGGATCCATGCCATATGGCCATGATCCCGGATCCATACCATACAGCCATGCGATCCTCAAATCTTCCTCCGTACCATAATTCCCACCCATATGCATCCTAAGCAGAATATCATATGAATGCATCAAACACAGTGCTAAAATTTTTCACAAGCATATACTCACCCACTTCGGTACACCAAAGGAATTGATTAGTGATCAGGGTACATAGTTTCATTGCAACCAAGTGGCAGCCGCACTGAAGAGATATGGAGTTAATCACAGAATGGCTACTACTTATCATCCACAAACCAATAGACAAGCTGAAGTATCGAATCGACAAATTAAGAACATTCTTGAGAAGGTTGTAAACCTTTTGAGGAAAGATTGGCCTGTCCGACTGGATGACGCTTTATAGGCATTGCGGATAGCACACAAAACTCCATTAGGGATGTCACCATATCAATTGGTTTTTGGGAAAGCATGTCACATGCTAGTTGAACTGGAACACAAAGCAATGTGGGCAATTAAGCAAGTGCACATGGACTATGAATTGGCTAGAAAGAAAAGGTTGTTGGATATCACTTAACTAGAAGAGATTATGAGAAATGCCTATGAAAATGCTGGATTAATAATGAAAAGACCAAATGATGGCATGAAAGGATTATTTTACAGCGATAATTTATTGCAGGTCAACATGTTTTATTATTCAATTCTCAACTTAAATTGCACCCAGGTAAATTGTGTTCACGTTGGTCTGGACCTTTTGAAGTTGTTGACGTATTACCTCATGGTGCAATCACAACTCAAGATTTACGTGATGGACACCAGTTCAAAGTAAATGGATAGAGGCTAAAACACTATTTAGGAAATAATGATCAAAAGCAAGCAGAGACCATTAAATTGATTGAAAAGTTTTAATTTTTAATTATTACTTCGTGATTTTAGTTTATTTTATTTATGTTTTGTTAAAGTTTGCTTTCCTTCCTTTTTGTAGAATAAGTAGGTACCTTTGTCGACGCAATGAAATTTTGCTGTCAATGCATTCCGTAATTCTGTCTACCATTTATAACTCATCAGAACTCAAGGAAATTTAGATTCCACTGTTGGATCAAAAATCACTCAGCCGTTTGATCCTTCTAAGCGGGTACACATTCTATTGGCCACAACTATTCTTGCCAACTTTATGTCTTTCCACAAAACAACATGCCTCTCTATCTTCCACATTCACTCACTATAAATCCTCCCCAACTATATCGGCTGTAACGTATTCAAGCAACCATTTTTATTTCCTTTCTCTTCTCAAGATCATATCTTTTCAACTTTAAATCATTTTCCCACAACAAAAGATGGAAAAAAGGAGATGCTCGGTCAAGAAAGCCACCAAATCTGCTGAAGAACATGCGTTCTCTGCTACTACATTTCATGAATCAGAATCCCCCAGGCCAGTGCAGAAAAATGAGCTAATAATCTTTTTGAATAAAGTAGCAATGGAATGATTTCAAGACAACATGTTGAAGCGAAACTTCCACCCCGAACAGGGCATTTTCCTTTCGCAACAATAAGACTTGGGTAAGCAAGTTTACAAAACTATCTTGAAGTTGAAGTGGGAAACTTTTTACACCCATCCTGTAAGCTATTCTCCTTCACTGGTACGTGAGTTTTATGATAACCATCATCATTATGAGTTAGAGTTCATTTTTGTTCGAGAAAGCTTAATAGCATGGGATTCTAAAAAAATCAACGAGTTGTACAACACCAAGGTGGATGTAGAAGAACACTCCGAGTTCATTGAGGATATTAGAGATAAAAAACGAGACTTGTTGGTGAAAGACTTGTGTGTCAAAGGAGCACTGTGGATGGGTTCCCATCAAAAGAATTATGCGATGCACCGTCGCTTCCTAACACTGCAAAGAAAAATCTGGTTTCATTTTGTCAACTGCAGGCTAAAGCCCTCTACTGCAACACCACAGTCACCCTTGATAGAATGTGTTTGATACATTCCATCGTCAAAGGTAGAAAGATTGATGTCAATGCAGTACTCCACTAGGAAATTGCTGACTGCGCCACAAGGCAAACTGGAATTTTAGTTTTTCCATCATTGTTGATGTTATTGTGCCAGCAAAGAGGAATCGTGCCTCATGATGGCAAGGAAGTCCTGGAAAATAAGAGCCCGATTAATGAAGCCTCTATAGAAAGAATGACCATGGAAAAGATACGTCAATACTAAAGGAGGTAGAAATAAGCAAGACAAGGAAGGGAAAAACCAAAGTAGACAGCAAAGGAACAAACCTGATGCAAAGACATTATTATGGAACAAAATGAATGATGTCGAAAAAATGGTCAATTCCATCAACAATAGGAAGATTAGGCTTGTCGTTACAATAGAGGATATGGAGATATCCAAGAATTTGTTTTATGCTTATACCAAATACTGGAACAGTTCAATTGTAGCCACATTAAGCCAATTGAGCCCTTCCCCACTACCGGAATTCCCAGTATTTCCACCAATCATTTGAGATTATGAACTCTCATCTGCGGATGATGACTTAGAAGACCAAGACAAATCGCTGGCATCCCCTCCCATTGTGTAGGTCTCTAATAATGACAAAAAAAAGGAATCCAGGAACATAAGGAATGCCTGCGAAACGTTGATAGCTTGTTCGAGCATGGTATTTTTGCTGATTAAGAGAACACTATTGTTGAGAAGGAAGTTGTTGCTGTAGAAGAGGAAGTTGTTCCTGAAGAAGAAGAAGATGTTGAATATGAAAAAGAAAAATAAGAGGAAGATTCTGTTGTGAACATTGTCACTGCACCCAAGTCTGTGGGTGCAAATATTGATAATTTGGAGCAAGATGGAGTGAGACCGACTGAAGTTGCTGAGGTAACCAATAAGGAGCAATACAATTCATTGGCAGTAGTAGTCTACATTGGAGTGGCCTCTCCTACTTAGGAACCAGCCGATGATGCCGAGGTAAAGCTGAAAACTGAGGAGCAATCCGAGGACCATGTGAAGCCTAAAGAAAAGAAGAGAAAACGCTTCAAGGATAAACACTGAAAGAAGGAGGAGGAAGAAACATCGTGCAACCACATCGATGGCTAAGGATAACTGAGTTAGTTTATTTTAAGCTTTAGCTGTAGTATTCATGCATTGCATGTAGCTGTAACTTTTATTTTGATAAGTACACATTGTCATTGCATTTTTATTGTCATTACATTTTCATGTTAGTGCACTGGGGACAATGCAAACTTTAAGTTTGGGGGAATGCACATGGGGCTTGAAAATGCACCCACATTTCAATTTCTTTTCGGTAATGAAGCATGCAAGGTTTAACTATAGTTAATGAAAATTGTTCAAAAATTTTTTTTACATTCGATGCTTAATTCTTGAATCATGTGAATTATCAATGAATGAGTTGGATAAATTTGACAGAAGGTTGTAGCTTCAATTATTTAATGAATAGATTAGGTTGCATTAGTAATTGATGACTGCTATTGATAAACCGTAAAAGTAACATATTTTAATCCCACATTTAGCATACTTCTGGATGATTTATCCTTTGATTTATGTAAAAAGGATTTATGTAAAAAGGTGCTCTTAATCCTTTCTCTTCATGTCTTATACTCAGGAAAGCACCGAAAGATAGAAAAAACGAGAAATGGGCCAAAAATAGACCAAATTGGGCCAAAGTAGAAATGACACGGCCTGGACTTAAGCCCACACGACCGTGCCTCCCTGATAAACTAGTACACAGCCTGATCCCCATTCACACGGCCTAAAGACGACTCACACGGGCGTGTGCCCTGCCCGTGTCCTTGTCGCTGGAAAGAAGAATTCTACTCGAAAGAGGATGCTTAGGGGCAAAGAAACCTATTTCAAAAGCCTATATAGACCTCCTAAGTATAACTGAAAGAGGGCGGTGAGCTAGGCCAAGGAGTTGAGCTGAAAAGGTCAGATTTGTGGGAATCACTCGAAGATAGCCAGTTGATCAATCTCAAGAAGCCGAAATTCTACTCAAAATGGCGGAACTCTCCTTCAATTCCTTCAGGGGGTTTTAGGGATTTCTTATGTTTTGTTTTATCTTTTCTTTTGAGATGTTTTCTTTTATAGTTATGAACTAAAGCCTTTAGATACCTGAAGGGGATGAAACCTAAGACGAATCTTGTTATTGTTTTCTGAACTATATGATAAATACTTGACTTGTTCTTAATTATGTGTTCTTAATTCTTGTGTTAATATTTCCAGGATATTGATTCAAGTATGATGTGCTTAGGTGGTGGAGCAGAAGTCCCTACTTAAGAATAGATCTAGCATAATTAAGCGAAGTTGATCGCACACCTAGAGATAGGGTGACGAGATTTTGCCGGATTAGGGTGAAACCTAATATGGGAGTCCATAGATTGAGTTAATACGATTATAGGGGTTTTAATTAGAAAGAAATTTCAATTAATCAACCTAGGGTCAGACGTTATTCACCTCGAGAGAGGGTTTAATATAAATTAGGGAATCTTACGAATCATGTCAAGTGAATACATCGTCTGGTTCAGTATTAAATAACAAGTGAAGACTAGGTGGATTCTTCCTAAGGGTGTCATCTTAATCAACTGAGTTTTTCCAAAAGTATTTCCCCAATTCATTCTTTTTGTCTTTGTGTCTTTAGCTTAGTAGTTAATTAAAATTAGATTAAAACAACAACTTCACTTATTTTAGGCTAGATAATAAACAGAAAGTTAGTATTAGTACTTTTAGTTCCTTTGGGTTCGACAATCCAGTCTTGCCTAAGCTATACTACTATTCGATAGGTGCACTTGCCTTAAGTAGTTGTCAGAGTTAATTTCTAGGTTCGATCATTCTCTTTTTATAAATTTTAAGACTCGACGACCACGATCATGTTTTTAGCGCCGTTGTCGGGGAACTAAAATATTAAGAAAACTCTATTTTTATTACTCTAGCTAATCTTTTTATTTTTCGCAAATTACTTTTATTTTTAGTTTAATTTCTAATTTTGCTAAATTTTCTTTCTTTCTTTTCCTGGCAGATACCTCTAGTTTATGACTAGGAGGAACCCGAAAGGACCATTAGTATACGACAGTGATATTGAAGCTACCGCTTGCAGGAATCGCGGAGAAATTAACTGAGCCCTAAATTACACAGAAGAAGAGCGAGAAGGCAGATCCAATCCTACTGAAGCACCACCACAAGATGTGGCAAAAAATAATGCTCCACGTACCATGTATGATTATGCTAAACCTCATTTAACAGGAGCAGAATCATGTATTGTTAGGCCTGCTATAGCTGCTAATAATTTTGAATTAAAACCCAACACTATACAAATGATTCAACAATTTGTTCAATTTGATGGTTTTCAGGAGGAAGACCCAAATACATATATAGCTAATTTTTTAGAGTTCTGTGATACCTTCAAAATAAACGGCATTTCTGATGATGCCATATGTCTTCGGTTATTTCCCTTTTCATTAAGGAATAAAGCCAAACAGTGGTTAAACTCGTTACCACGAGGGTCAATCACTACATGGGATCAAATGACCGAAAATTTTTTATTAAAATATTTCCCACCGGCCAAAATGGCTAAATTATGGAATGATATTTCTTCTTTTGTGCAGATGGATTTAGAACAATTATACAACGCATGGGAGAGATACAAGGATTTCTTGAGAAGGTGCCCACACCATGGTTTACCCTTGTGTCTCCAAGTCCAAACTTTCTATAACGGTGTAAATCCCTCAACGAGGCAACTAATTGATTCAGCCGCCGGTGGAATCCTGAGCAATAAAACTCCTGAATCAGCCTACGAGTTTATTGAAGAGATGTTACTAAATAACTATCAGTGGCAAGTTACAAGGACAAAACCAACAAAATCAGCCGGAGTTTACAACCTCGATGTAGTAACCATACTATCAACACAGATGGAGATGATGAATAAAAAGATTGATAGTTTGTGTTCTTTTTGGTACATCCAAGAATGCAAATGCGATGCAAGTGGGCTGTATGGCGAATCCACGAGTACCCACCCTACCAAGCAGCACGTAAAGCGAACAGATGAACTATATAGGTAACAATTTAGATCTAATAATAACCCTTGTAGTAATAATTATAATCCAAGTTGGAGAAAGCACCCAAAATTTTCATGGGGAGGTCAAGGAAATCAAAGACAACAACCTCCTCAAAATTTCCAAAATAAGCCCCATCCACAGGAAAAGAGGCTGAACCTCGAAGAGATGCTGAAAAAATTCATGGCAACCACATAAACCCGTCTCCAAAAAATCGAGACTACGCTTGACAATCATCAAGCATCAATCAAAGGGATTGAGAGCCAAATTGGAGAACCTACTAGGCCAGTTTGGCAACTTACCAAGATAGTTTCTGAAATTCGATCAGAGATTTCTGAACGACCACAAGGGCGTCTACCAAGCAACACGGAGGTTAACCCAAAGGAGCAAATCCAAGCCATCATAGCTCATGATAGTATAGGGTTAGATGAACCCAATCCAATACAAGAAAAGAGGTAAAGGAAGGTGAAGTTGAGGTAACACAAGAAAAACTAAAATCGGTAATCAAGGAGTACCAGCCTCGTATTCTTTATCCCGAAGTAATGAAGAGAGACGATATAGAGGAACAGCTCGGTAAGCTTCTTAAACTTTTAAAAAAATTACATATTAATTTACCTCTTATTGAAGCTCTTTCACAGATGCCAGATTTGAGGAAATTTTTAAAACAACTCTTGACGAACAAGCGTAAGTTATACGAGGAGACACATTTGGAGTGAAACGCAGTATGCTCAGCAATGTTACAGAATAGACTACCGCAAAAGCTAAAAGATCTAGGGTGTTTTACAATTCCATGTTTAATTGGTAGACTAACTGTTGATATTGCCTTAGTTGATTTAGGGGCAAGCATAAGTGTCATGCCTTATAAAATGTCTAAAGAACTAGGTCTAGGGAAACCCAAACAAACTAGGATGAGTATTCAATTAGCTGATAAAACTATTAGAATTACTAGGGGTATTATCGAAGATGTTCTTGTAAAAATTTAGTGTACCACCCCAAACTCGGCCCAAACACCACGACCTGATTTGGCATGTTACTCGGAAAAATTTATAAAACCCTGCGAACTTCAGAAAAATTTTAAGTTCTATTAAATAAACTGTGCATGGCCACCTCGCAGTCCCCTCCGGCTTGGCCCACCGCACTATGTATTACCTGTAAAGATGTTAAACAACAGAATGAGTCTAACGACCCAGTGTGCAATTTCCAAGCACCATCCCTGGGCCCCAAGCCCACTTATAATCATACTGCCTTAGCCCCACAGTACAGAATAGCAGATAATTAGATATCAATGCAATGTGATGCAAAACACAACCCAGCCTAAATTTCCATCCGTTACACACCACCCGTACCTGCCGAACACACCAATGGGGATTTCTACAATCAACCCTCTCCGCTAGACACCATCGATGGCAGACATGTTGCAGTTAGCTACTCATCGTCAGATTGTGACAAAGTCACCAGATATGTGGCATGGCCACGAAGTAAAGCGTGGGCGAGCCACGTAAGCGATTGTGGCAAAGCTACTAGAACAGAACGCTTCCCCTTTCGTCAATATCATATGCCCATCTCCATGCAAACATATAGTCATGATGTAAGTATACAGCAAGTTTCAGCATACATGTAATAGACATTCAGATCGTGCATGCAAACATGTCATCAAAAACAGAAACAACCAGAAGTGGTATGGAAGTTACACACCTGTAAACACACAGAACTACGCTATCGATCTCGCTAGCGCTCTCACTCGCAGGGATCACAGTGATCTGCTTATCCCTCTTCGATGCCGGCTTATAACCTAGTGGCCAATCACGAACTGCAGACACCGCACGCCTCTTAAACTTAGGGGTAGGGACTACAAGTCCAACCCCCTCTTTCCCTTGATTGGCATTCGAATCCATGACAGATCTTAATCAGAGAACCATGTTAAGCAACGACGAGAACGAAAGAATAGGTACTCAAGTGAAGAAGTTACTTACCTAGATCGTCAAAACCCGGAGCCCAACAAACTTATACCAAAAATTAGCTGAGTCCCTACATAATCCCCACATTCAGCCAATGTACCAAGGTACAAGGTTAACACTTTCATTTCAGCAACTCGCAAGGGAAGGGAACAAATCGAAAAAGAAGATGAATACTTACCACAACGCACAAGAAGAAGCCGATTTGAGGAGGCTATAAGAACAAGTAGCGGCAGCCCACTGAAACAAGGACGAATGAAAGGGTTTAACTCCCAGTGAGATTCGGCTAACAAGAAAATAAAAGCAAACCCAAAGAAGGGATAAGTTTCGGCTACGAAGCAACAATTAAAGGATGTAGAAAAGAAGAAAGTGTTTTGGCTTTGAAGAAAAACTTGCGACAAATGGTGAAAAAAAGATGAGAGGAGGAAGAGAGCAAGAAGAGAGTAGTCTCGAGAGAAAGTTGAAGTTTCGGCTTTGACTAGATGAGAAAAGAAATAAATCAGAAAGAACAGGGAAGGAGATTTAGAGAATTCGGAAAGGGTTAAGAGGTTCACGGCTTAGAGAGGAATAAAAAGAATGGAAGAAAAATAGGTAGAATGCAACTAAGGTTCGGCTACCAATCAGAGAAGAAAATAATGAAGGCTCACTCACAATTTTGGCTTAAGGAAATAGGGTAAGAAGAAAATCGAAAGAGCTCTAAAAAGTTTCCTAAAATTCGGCACCTTCCAACTCTCACTAAGAACCGATTATGCTCTCACGAATAAATGAAACACGGAAAATTCCCAATAATTTTCGGCACATCCTTCACTAAACACAAAACCGAAATCCTCCCCCCTTCAAGCATCCCAAATTCGGCCACCACCTATACCAACTCTCCAACCCACGTTTTCCTCCTACTTTCACTCTCCATCACCCATTCAAATGAGTTTGAATTGTTCAAACTCCACAAATAGCTCTCCACCACCTGTTTGAATATCTTGACCAAGTCCTCCCTCTCTCCTCCAGAGTTTAATTACCATCCAACCACCTCCCATGCCTGAGCCAAAAATAATGCTTCCTTGCACTACCTGGGAGACTCAAACCCTCTCCCTCAGCTTCCCTTATGGCGTCACTCACCTACTCCTCTTGTGGCGTCACTTGCCACATTACCACTGTTCTTCTTGTGTCAACACACCCCAAACTATAATACTTAAGACCCGCATCAGCCAGCTCTCCCCCAAAATGCCCAAGATTAAAATTTGACCAAGGCTTCGGCTTAACCCCGAGCCTTCCCGGGGCGCCCAAACACAACCAAAATAATAGACATAACATATCAACACACAAAATGTAAAGCCCCTAATTCCCGGATGTTACAATTCTACCCCCTTAAAGAAATTACGGCCGAAATTACCAGGTCAAAAGAGATGAGGGTGTTGCTGACGCATAACATCCTCTAGCTCCCACGTGGCCTCCTCTGAACCTGGTTCTGCCACAAAACTTTGACCAACGGGACTAATTTCCTTCTCAGCACCTTAACATCTCGATCCAAGATTTGCACTGGTTCCTCTTCAACGGACAGGTCTGGTCTAACTTCAATTTCCTCCATCGGCACAATGTGAGACGGGCCTGAACGATAACGCCTCAGCATCGAGACATGGAAAACATCTTGTATTCGATTCAATTCGAAAGGTAACTCGAGCTGATACGCCACTGGCCCCACACGTCTCAAAATCCGATAAGGTCCGATAAACCTGGGACTTAGCTTACCCTTCCGTCCAAACCTCATCACCTTCTTCCACAGGGAAACCTTTAAGAAAACTTGATCACCCACCGCGAACTCTATCTCCTTTCGCTTCAAATCCGCATATGATTTCTGCCTATCACTTGCCTCATTCAATAGAGTTTGAATCAACTTAACTTTTTCCTTGCCTCTACAACCAACTCTGGACCCAAAATCTGCTACTCCCCCAATTCTATCCAACAAGTAGGAGTACGACACATTCATCCATACAACACTTCATAGGGCACCATCTGAATACTGGTCTGGTAGCTGTTGTTGTACGCGAATTCTGCCAACGGTAAAAACTCTTCCCAATTTCCCCTAAAATCTAAGACACAACCCCTCAGCATATCTTCCAAGATCTGAATCACTCTCTCAGATTGACCATCAGTCTATGGATGAAAAGCTGTGCTGAATTCTAGCCTTATACCTAATGCCTGATGCAGCGACTTCCAAAAACACGATGTAAACCTCCGATCTCTATCTGATATAATCGATACTAGCACCCCATGTAGCCTCACAATCTCCGCCACATACAACTTAACCAACCTCTGCAGAGAATAATCAACACGAACAGGTATGAAATGGGTGGACTTCTTCAGTCGATCAACAATCACCCATACCTTATCCTTCTTAGTAGGCGTAAGAGGTAGCCCACTAACAAAGTCCATCGTGATTCTCTCCTATTTCCACTACGGAATCTTCACTGGCTGCAACAATCCCGAAGGTAACTAATGCTCTGCTTTCACCTGCTGACACGTTAAACACCTTCCCACAAACTCAGTAATTTCCCACTTTAATCCAGGCCACCAAAACTGTTCACGCAGGTCCCGATACATCTTAATCCCTCCAGGATGCATAGCGTAAGGGCTACTATACGCCTCCTGAAGAATCCTCCGCCTTAACTCAACATCCTTCGGCATGCAAACCCTCTCACAAAAACACAAAACCCCATCACTGTTCAAACTATAATCCTCTACTTTACCGTTCTATACCTGCAAAAGTCGAGCACTAAAGACATCGTCCAACAATTGCTTCTCTTTAATGCGATCCACCGAAGACGGCTTCACTTGGAGTTCAGCTAACAAACTTCCATCGTCATACAAGATGAGATGAGCAAACATCGCTATTAAATCTGATATCGTTTTTCGACTTAGTGCATCTGCCACCACGTTAGCTTTTCTCGGGTGATATTCAATCGAGCAGTCGTAGTCTTTCAATAGCTCAATCCACCTTTGCTGCCTTAAATTTAACTCCTTCTGAGTTAGAAGATATTTCAAACTTTTGTGGTCGATGTAGATAACAGACTTCTCCCAATACAGGTAATGTCTCCAGATCTTCAGAGCGAACACTACTGCCGCCAACTCCAGATCATGCGTGGGATAGTTTACCTCATGCGGTCTTAACTACCGAGACGCATACGTAATAACCTTCCCATCCTGCATTAACACACACCCTAATCTAGTGTGTGAAGCATCACAATAAACTATGAACTCTTTCCCAGCCTCGGGCTAAATCAATACCGGAGCTTTCGTCAAGATCCACTTTAGCTTTTCAAAGCTTTCCTGCTGCTTGTCAGTCCAAACGAATGACACCCCTTTTCGCAACAACTTAGCTAAGGGTGCTGCAATTAAAGAGAAACCCTCAACAAACCTCCCGTAATAACCTGCCAACCCCAAGAAACTTCGAATCTCTGCCATAGACTTAGGCAGTTTCCAGTCCAACACCGCTTCAATCTTCCGGGGGTCTACCCTAATCCCTTCCGCAGACACAACATGACCTAGAAAGGTAACGTCTTTCAACCAAAATTCACACTTGCTGAATTTGACGTACAGCTGCCTCTCTCTCAAAATCCGCAGAACCTCCCAAATATGCGAGTCTTATTCTTTTTCTGTCTTGGAATAAACAAGGATGTCGTCTATGAACACTATAATGAACCGGTTCAGATAAGGTTGGAATACCCGGTTCATCATATCCGTGAACGCAGCTGGTGCATTTGTCAACCCAAACGGCATCACTAAGAACTCATAATGACCATAGCGAGTTCGAAACGCCGTCTTCTGAATATCCACCTCCTTGACCTTAAGTTGATGATATCCTAACCTCAAATCTATCTTTGAAAAGACTGAAGCCCCTTTGAGCTGGTCAAACAAATCGTCAATCCTTGGTAGCGGGTACTGGTTCTTAGTCGTCAACCTATTCAACTGACGGTAGTCAATGCACATACGCATTGACCCGTCTTTCTTCTTCACAAATAGCACCAGCGCTCCCCACAGAGACACACTTGGCCGAATAAAACCACGATCCAATAGCTCCTGGATTTGGGCCTTAAGTTCTACCAACTCCTTCAGTTCCATTCTATAAGGAGCGATGGACACCGGAGCTGTACCTAGAAGTAGCTCAGTTCCAAACCCCACTTCACGATCCGGAGGCAACCCCGGAAGTTCCTCAGGAAATACATCCACGAACTACTTTACTATTCTAACTTTATTAATAGTCACTTCTTTTGTATCCAATGCACTGATGAAAGCTAGGAATGCCTTGCACCCTTTCCGAACCATCTTAACAGCCCTTAACGCAGAAACTACGTTAGACAGCTAATTCCTCCTTTCCCCTATCACTACCACCTCTTCGCCCTCTGGAGTACTTAATACCATTCGCTTGCTCGCACAATACAACTTAGCCCGATGTCTCACCAACCAACCCATGCCCAAGATAAGATCAGACTCCCTGATTGGTAGCTCTATTAAGTCTACCGGAAACACTACTTTCTGAATCTCTAAAGGCACATCCCTAAACAGTTTGCTCACTACCATAGATTGTCCTAAAGTGCTAACCACCATCATCTCTCTAGTGGCTAGTTCAGATTCTATACTTAAAGTCTCAGATACAGAACATGCAACATAAGAGTTGGTCGATCCAATATCAATTAAAGCAATAAATGGCTTATCAGCTATAAGAAAAGTACCAGTTATGACGTCCGGTGTGTCGCCATCCTCTCGTCGACGAGCTGCGTAGACTAAACCCGGCTGTTTTGTATTTGCACTACCAGCACCCCTGCCGGATGCTCCACGATCCTGACCGAAATCATTTCCTCCTCTAGCTGGATCCCGACCTCTCGGTGATTGCTGACCACCCCTCTTGAATTGATCAAAACCTTGTCCAACCAGCCGCACCTAATCCACTTGTGGACAATCCTTAATCATGTGATCCATAGACCCGTACCTGAAACATCCACCTATTCTTCTCCTAAACTCACCAAAATGCACTTTCCCACACAAAGCACATGATCAAACCTAACTCCCCGCAGCGGGCGTCGGAACACGAGCTAGCCCGTCAAACCTAGGCCTTTTCTAGAAACCCCCAGATGATCCCGACGACCCAAAACTCCTCTTGATTTTCCCCCGATCCTTATCCCTATTCTGCATCTTAGTCTGCTTTACCTCTTCGGCTATTTTAACTTTCTCAACCAGAACAGCAAAGTCCCTTTCTCGTTGCAAAGCTATCAATACCCTCAACTCATCCCGCAGCCCATCCTCGAACTGCACACAGCGCTCATAATCAGTCGCCACAATGCCTCGAGCGTAACGACTCAAGCACAGAAATTCCTCCTCATACTCAGCCACAAATTTGCCTCCTTATACCAAATTCAAGAATGCCTTCCTCTGAGCATCCACATATCTGGGCCCAACGTACTTCCCTTAAAATGCCATTTTAAAGAAGTCCTAGTCAATCCAATCCGCCGGAGTACCCTCACTTACGGTGAGCCACCACCGATATGCCTCCTCCCGAAGTAGAGACACCGTTCCTTTCAGCTTCTCCTCTGCCGTGCAGTCTAAATCATCCATAATCCGTTCGACCGCCTCTAGCCAATATTCCACCACATTTGGAGCCACTCTAAAAATACGCCTAAACGTTTCAGCTCCGTTAGCTCGAAGTCGTTCAGGAATAGACTTCCAAGATGCTGTCCCGGTGCTTGCCCCAGCCACTCGCTCTAACACACGCAGCATTGCTTGAGACAGGGCATCATCCCTGCCAGTTCTATCTTGTGACCTCGCTTCTGCCACAGGTGATGCTGGCGCTTCACCTTTAGGATCATGCCTCGCTTTCGAGAGTTCAGCTTCAGCACCCCGGCCCCTACCACGGCCGCGTGCAACACGTCCACGTCCTCTAGCACTCATGTCTGACGCTTCGTCTTAATCTGATTTACAAATTTTATGCATTAGTGTTTCTTTTCACTGTTTGTTAACGAGCAAACACAGGCATACCTAAAGGTTTCTGTTCCTAAAGAAAAGTTTCTTACTTCTATTGTCCACAACGATATATACACATAGCACATTCATTTCATGCAGATCACCCAAACAGTCAAAAGTCTTACCTTACGGACTCGGGTCGGAGACTCGAGTGCATGCTTTAGTAAATAGGTACATCTGTATTTTTCTTCTAAGCATCTTAAACCCAATATTTTGGAAAACGTTTTGAACCCAAAAACCCACTATCGAGCTTAAACCAGGCTCTGATACCACATTGTAAAACCTCGCGAACTTCAGAAAAATTTTAAGTTCTAATAAATAAACTGTGCATGGCTACCTCATAGTCCCCTCCGGCTCGACCTACCGCACTCTGTATTACCTGTAAAGATGTTAAACAATAGAGTGAGTGTAACGACTCAGTGTGCAATTTCCAAGCACCATTCCTGGGCCCCAAGCCCACTCATAATCATACTGGCCTTAATCCCACAGTATAGAATAGCAGATAATCAGATATCAATGTAATGTGATGTAAAACCCAACCCAGCCTAAATTTCTATCCGCTACACACCACCCGTACCTGCCAAACACACCAATGGGGATTTCTACAATCAACCCTCTCCGCTACACACCATCGATGGCAAACATGCTGCAGTTAGCTGCTCATCGTCAGATTGTGACAAAGTCACCAGATATGTGGCATGGCCACCAGAACAGAACGTGGCAGAGCCACTAGAACAGATTGTGGCAAAGCCACCAGAAAAAAACGCTTCCCCTTTCATCAATATCATATGCCGATCCCCATGCAAACATATAGTCATGATATAAGTATACAGCAAGTTTCGGCATACATGTAATAGACATTCAGATCGTGCATGTAAACATGTCATCAAAAACACTTGTATAGCACAGTCCGAACCACTAACCTGGCATCTCAGTTTTACCCTCCATGGGTAATCCAGCAGCCCATACCGAATTCTATCATTTAACATAACACACACATATAATAAACGAAAACAACCAGAAATGCTGTGGAAGTTACACACCTGTAAACATACAGAACTACGCTATCGATCTCGCTAGCACTCTCACTCGCAGGGATCACAGTGATTTGCTTATCCCTTTCCGATGCCGGCCCACAACCTGGTGGCCCATCACGAACTGCAGACATCGTACGCCTCTTGAACTTAGGGGTAGGGACTACAAGTCCAACCCCGTCTTTCCCTTGATTGGCATTCAAATCTATGACAGATCTTAATCAGAGAACCATGTTAAGCAACGACGAGAATAAAAGAATAGGTACTCAAGTGAAGAAGTCGCTTACCTAGATCGTCAAAACCCGAAGGCCAACAAACTTATACCAAGAATCGGCTGAGTCCCTACACAACCCCCACATTCGGCCAATGTACCAAGGTACAAGGTTAACACTTTCGTTTCAGCAACTTGCAAGGGAAGGGAACAAATCGAAAAAGAAGATGAATACTTACCACAATGCACAAGAAGAAGCCGATTTGAGGAGGCTAGAAGAACAAGTAGCGGCAGCCCACTGAAATAAGGACGAATGAAAGGGTTTAACTCCCAAGGAGATTCAGCTAACAAGAAAATAAGAGCAAACCCATAGAAGGGATAAGTTTCGACTGCGAAGCAACAATTGAAGGATGTAGAAAACAAGAAAGTGTTTCGACTTTGAAGAAGAACTTGCAGCAAATGGTGAAAAGAAGATGAGAGGAGGAAGAGAGCAAGAAGAGAATAGTCCCGAGAGAAAGTTGAAGTTTCGACTTTGACTAGATGAGAAAAGAAATAAATCAGAAAGAACAGGGAAGGAGCTTGAGAGAATTTGGCAAGGGTTAAGAGGTTCACGACTTAGAGAGGAAGAAGAAGAATGGAAAAAAAATGGGTAGAATGCAACTAAGGTTCGGCTACCAATCAGAGAAGAAAAGAATCAAGGCTCACTCACGATTTTGGCTTAAGGAAATAGGATAAGAAGAAAATCGAAAGAGCTCTAAAAAGTTTCCCGAAATTCGGCACCCCCAACTCTCCCTAAGAACCGATTATGCACTCACGAATCAAAGAAACACCCAAAACTCCCAATGACTTTTGGCACACCCCTCTCTAAGTACAAAACCGAAATCCTCCCCCCTTCAAGCATCCCAAATTTGGCCACCACCTGTACCAACTCTCCAACCCATGTTTTCCTCCTACATTCACTCTCCATCAACCATTGAAATGAGTATGAATTGTTCAAACTCCACAAATAGCTCTCCATCACCTGTTTGAATATCTTCACCAAGTCTTCCCTCTCTCCTCCAGAGTTCGATTACCATCCAACCACCTCCCTTGCCTGAGCCAGAAATGATGCTTCCTTGCGCTACCTGAGAGACTCGAACCCTCTCCCTCAGCTTCCCTTGTGGCGTCACTCACCTACTCCTCTTGTGGCGTCACTTGCCACTTTACCACTGTTCTTCTTATGACAACACACCCCAAACTATAATACTTAAGACCCGCATCAGCCAGCTCTCCCTCAAAATGCCCAGAATTGAAATTTGACCAAGGCTTTGGCTTAACCCCAAGCCTTCTCGGGGCCCCCAAACACAATCAAAATAATAGATATAACATATCAACAGACAAAAACACACCAAATGTAAAGCCTCTAATTCCTGGATGTTACTTTGAGAAATTCGTTTTCCCAGTAGATTTTATTGTCTTAGACATGGATGAGGATAATTCGATCTCCATAATTTTTGGAAGTCCTTTTTTAACAACTGCTAGAACCAAAATTGATGTTGGTACAAGAGAACTCATACTTCATGTAGGTGATGAATCGATCTGTTTACAAGCCCTTGGCTCGGCCAGGACAACAAGTGATGAAGGTGAAAAAGCAAATTCAGTTGATAACCAGGTTGTTCAACCTTCACCGCATAGAACACCACAAGAGTACAAACCTAAGCCGAATCATGGACCCCATGCCAACAAAGAAAGATCACACAAGGAACGAAGCCCTAAGATCGACAAATTAGAAGAGTGGACGACACACTTTGAAGAGGAACCGGAACCGCACAAAGAAAAACCAAATGAGCCCCCAGAAGAGCTTATAGAAACAACAAACCACTTCAAAATAGGAGACCAGGTACTATTAGATAAAGCAGATCCTCGCACCACCACACCAGACCTGAACACGAACAAGGAAATCCATCTAGAGGTACGCAATGTCTTCCCATACTGAACAGTCAAGGTAAGCAATTCAAAATTCGGCACTCTTAAGGTAAACGCTTCTCGACTTAAACTTTATAGTGAAAATAGAACTGAAAGTATGAGAGAAGATATTCACACTTTTAAACCACCCTGATTTTTGCAAATACGAGGAAAGCCTAGCTTAAGACTACAAACGAGTGCTTCTTGGGAGGCAACCCGAGCATTAACCCAATTTACTTTCACTTTTTTTCATTTTTTATTTTATTTTCTTTTCTTCTGTCTGAACACCTAGTGTAAAGGTGCAGATTTCCAAGCCACACGGCGTTGCACATAGCCGTGGCCGTAGCCGTATGAAAATACAGAATCCCCATACTGACAGGGCAGACACTGTACAAGTCAGAAAGAATCAAATCCCCCAGTCATGGACTCCAACCACCCCACCACGGGCACCGACAAAGTGCCACGACCGTGCGACACGACCATGGTCGACACTGACTTCTCACAAATGGGCGTGGCAATCTGTAAAACGGGCGTGGGTGAATCAACATGCTTAGACACACGACCGTGCGAAGCAGTTGTGTGAATCAACACGCCCAGAAGAAACGGGCGTGTGAATGTACCAGAATTGAAATTCTATATAAACCAACCCCCTCTACTTCTTCTCACCCACTCCCTAACCCTTTCTTTTTTCTTTCATTTTCTCAGATTTCCCTCCTCCCTATTAATTCTCCATACTTTTGAGCTACAACAAAGTCATGCCAAAGAAGCGGAAGTAGACAATTGATATATATAAGTTCATGCCGGCCGCTTTGATCGCTGTAAATCAGAGTTTTAAAATTTATAAAAGAATAATCAAAACCTGAAAACTAACTCTGCAAACGATTAAAGGCAAGTGTACCTATCGAACAGTAGTATAGCTTAGGCAAGACCAGATATCGAACCCAAAGGAACTAAAAGTACTAATACTAACTTTCTTTTTATTATTTAGCCTTCAAAATAGAGTGAAGTTGCTTTTGACGAAGACTAAAATAAGGACACAAAGACAAAAAGCACGAATAGGAAAATAACTTTGAAGGAAAACTCAGTTGATTACGACGATACCCTCAGGAAGAGTCCACCTAGACTTCACTTATTATCTAACCCTAAATTATATGATTTCTTTTACTTAGCTTGATCCGTAAGACTCCCTAACCTATATTAAACCTTCCCTCGAGGCGAAGAACGGCTAACCCTAGGTTAATTAGTGGAAGTCTCGTTCACTTATAATAACCCCCTAGGGTAGCAGTAAATCAATCAATGGACTCCCATATTAGGTGTAACAGTCCAAAGATGACCTAATCAGAACAGTGGTTTCGGGACCACAAATTCGAGTCTGAATAAAATTTTAATATTATTTTCTGTGTTGTTGATAAGCGAATTAACATGTGTTAAATTTTCGAAAAATTTATTCGCTTGTCTGTGTGTTAAATTTTACTAAAGAACTAAATTGCAAAATTGTTAAAAGTGACCTTTTTAATTGATTATGTGCTAAATTGTGATGGCTTTATTAAAGTGAGGTCCTTAAAGGATAATTGATCCAATGTTACTAAAATGGACGGCATATGTGGGAAACTAGATGAAATTTTTGTTTTTATAATAACATGTTTTTAGGTGATGAATAAACAAATATTACTTTTACTTTTAAGACATAAAATAATAAAACAAAGTGGAAAGAAAGAGAACATACCTTGTTGTTCTTCTTGGCCGAATGTGGAAGGAAGAAAACTCCATTGTTGAAGCTTAAATTTCGGCAACTTGGAGCTTAATTTGGGGTATGTATTTTACTTAGTTTTTAATAATTTTTACATTTTTGGAATTGTTGCTTTGAATGCTATACAACCCATGTGGTAATTTTTGAGATTATGGAACATTAAGATTCGGCTATGGTTGTATAAGCATGGCATGAGATGTTTGATAGTAGATTATTAATAGTATGTGTTAAATCATCATTTTTAGAATTATAAGTTTTGGTGAAATTGAGTGTTAGGGACTAATTTGAAAAAATAAATTCTTGAAGGACTAAAACATGAAATAAATGAAAGAAATGGACTTGTATAATCCCTATACACATTTGGCCCTAAGGGGTAATAAGGGAATTTTGTGTATTTTGTGTTTTGTGCAATTAGTACTAAAATGCAAAAAAGTGAAATAGTAGGGGTAAAATGGTAAATTGTTCATTTATGCGTTTGGGGACTAAATTGAAATGAAATGTACTTGAATGAACTGAATTTTAATGTGTTTAGATCAAGAACAAAGAAAGTCGGTTTTGGATAGGGGAAAATCAAAGATTATCGAATAGCCAGTTTATGCGGTTCGTCGATGTTCGACGTAAGTCCTTAAGCACAAATATATTTAAGAATTAATTTTGAATGTGTTTAATGATAATGCTTGATAAATTTAAGTATATGTGTATGAGAGAGCCGAATGTAAATATCCTACATTGAATTGGATATGTTTTGGTAAATACCAAATGAATGTGTTTACTTGATATGATAAATGAGTTGTACAATGACGTAATAATTTTATTTGTGTGATGTGAATAAGCTTAAGTGATTTGGATATGTGATAGAATTGCGAAATGTGTATAGAATGATTGACTTTATATATATTAGGGCTTAAAGCCTAGCAGGCTTCGTGCCAGTGATTTACTTCGGGCTTAAAGCCTAGCAGGCCTCCTGCCGGTGATTTATTTCGGGCTTATTGCCAAGCAGGCTGAATGCTGGTGTTTAAATTTCGGACTTTAAGTCCAGCAGGCCTAGTGCCGGTGTATGTGATTCAGCCTAATGCTTAGCAGGTTCTATACCGGTGTATTGAAACTCCGAGCTTAGATTGTGTAACAACAAAGTATAAAATGAATCAAGAAAGTTTAAGCTTTTGAAAATGGAACATATTAATTCGGCTTTGAGGTAAGTGTTCTCATACTTATATGTTGCATATGATGTTAATGAGCAAGTAAGATGAGGAAATAATTGTATTATACAATGGTGGCTAAAAATATATATATACATGATGCTATGGGAGGATCGATTACATGGAAGTATACAAGTGAATGAAAATGTTTGTTTGTAAGTATACCTATGTATGTATATGTGTTAGTATAATTGGTGAATGGTACACTTTGGAGTAATAAAATGAGAATTTATAGACTAAATGATGAAATTCAGCGATGATAAATGGATAAGTGAAATTTACGTATTTCTTTAAATGCTTTGTATTGCAAGTTAGAATGATTAGATGATTGAAGTTATATTTTAATCGCTTTGGACTTACTAAGCTAGTAAGCTTACTTGTGTGTTATGTTCTTCTCTGTTTTATAGATTTGGTTTTTACTACGAGCTCAAAGGGATCGTTCAGCAAGCCATCCACACTATCAAATCTTTTGGTACTCATATTCTAGCTTTGATTCGAAAGGCATGTATAAGCTAGGTTTTTGTTGTAATTAATGGTACTAAATTTTGTAAATGAATTTAGCCTTGCGATAATGGCTAATTCTTTTGTTAAACTTTGTTGGTTTGACATGGAGTAATGGCATGTATATGCGTAATAATAATGTGTAATTAGCCATGTTTTGAGTTTTGGATGAAAGTGTATATATATATATTAAACCATGTGTACACTAAGGTAATGGGTTGAGTTCGATTATGTGTTTAGAATAATAAATTGTATATTTGCTAATGAATGTTGGGTCTAAACATAGGTTAATTTATGTGTGAAAGATGAATGTATGATATAAGTGATATATATATGTCTAATATTTTTGTTGAGATTATCTTGTGTGGTTAATTATGATCAAGTCGAGTATATGAGCTAATAGTTTAAAATGCATGCCGAATACTAGTTGAATGAGTGTTAGGTTTCGGCAAATTTGGATAGTGTTGATAGCTTGAAGTGATTAGCTTTCAAAAAAAAAAAAAAAGAACCTATGAATAAGTGAACTTGGCAGTGTGATGTTAATGAATTTAGTAAGCTTTAATTATGAAAGTTGATTTTCTTTAAGGTTCAAATGTATATAGTAAATTTGTGTATATGCTTATTTTTAGGGTTATTACGTGTATGCATATATCATAGAAGCATGATTTATAATCATACGAGGACACATAAATTATGTATAACATCTTTCATCTGTTATAAAAAGTACTTAAACTAAGTTTAAGTTGTGTATGCATGTATTATTTATGTATGTATATTACATGATAGTTCAAGTTGTAATACGTAGGTATTGGCATGTAATGAATTTGAGGGATGGAATTCGTTATATCTTCTTTGAATCACTAGGTTAAATTGGTTTTACAAGTTAACGAGGAAATTGATTGTTTGCGTTAAATTCAATGGCTTGACATTCGCATCTAAATTTTGATTCAGTAATGCCTCGAAATCCTTAGTCCGGCGACGGATACGGGTTAGGGGTATTACATTAGGTTTCACCCTAATCCGGAAAAATCTCATAACCCTATCTCTAGGCGTTTGATCAACTCTGCTTAATTATGTTAGATCGACTCTTAGGCAGGGTCTATTCCTCCTCCACCTAAGCACATTAGATTTGGATTAAGCAACATAATTAAGAGCAAACTAAGTAATTATCATATAACTTTAGAAATCAAATAACAAAATCCATCTAGGTTTCATCCCCTTCAGGTATCTGAGGGGTTTAGTTCATAATGAATAAACAAAACATCGCAAGAGAAAAGATAAAACAAAACATAAGAAAATCCTAAAACCCCCTGAAGGAATTGAAGGAGAATTCCGCCGTCTTGAGTATAATCCCGGCTTCTTGGGATGGATCAACTGGCTACCCTCGCATTTTTTCCCTAACTCTAACCTTCTCGGCTTGGCGCCTTGGCCTAGCTTTTGATGCCGGTTCCGGCTTCTACCGAACTCCCCTTTCAAGTTGCCCCCTTGGGTGTTTATATAGACTTTGAGATGCCTTACTTGGCCCCTAAGTATCCTATTTTAAGTAGAATTCCTAATAGGGTGTTTGAATAGGCTTTGGAATGTGTTTCTTTTCCTCCAAGTATCCTTTCCCGAATGAAATTGCTCCTTCTAGTGACAGGGACACGGCCATGGCACACGCCCGTGTGGATCGTGGCGAGGCCATCCTTGGACTTCTTTAATGAGGCACGGCCGTGTAAATCGGGAGAAGGTCATATTCTAAATGATTGGCGTGGCACGACCGTGTGGGCTTAAGTCCAGGCTGTGTCAATTTCTTCCTTGGCCCAATTTGGTCTGGTTTAAGCCCGTTTCTCGTTCTTTTCATCCTCCGGTGCTTTCCTAAGTATAAGACATGAAAAGAAAGGATTGAGAGCACCTTTTTACATAAATCGAGGGATAAATCATCCAAAAGCATACTTAATGTGGGATTAAAATATGTTACTTTTACGGTTTATCAAATACCCCCACACTTAAGCTTTTGCTTGTCCTCAAGCAAAATTCTCAACTTACAATTAAAACGAACTTTCCATAATTCACAATTTCTATCAGCAATGCCTCATCATAATTCATAGATAATTTATACATGGATAATTCAACTCAAAGATTCCTAAAGATTCAAACAAGATAAGTCATACATTTGTAGCGCGAAAACATAGATGTTTCCCTTCATCTAAATAATTACCTTTAATTCAAAACCTACAAGGATTGACATCCTCACAAAAAGATTCACTCAAATCACTAAAAGTGTTTAAGGGTCAAAATTAAGCACTCATTAAGTCGAACATGAAAAGTTAATCCCATAGGCTTGCCTGAAAATCAAATCTCCACCACTGTAAAATGAGATGATACACAAATCAAAAGGTCTTTAACAGAGTTGTAATGGGGCTAGGGTTAAAGGTGTGGGTAAAGGCTGAATTAGAGGGTTAGAATCGAGATTGAATTGACAAGTTACCTATCTAGAAAAATGAACTTAATCTTACATTAATTAAAAACTAATAATACGAGTTTTTTTTCTTTGAGAATTGGAATTTGAACATGCAAGCTCACTTAATCATAGAACTAATAATGAATATACTTCGTTTTTATTTTATTTTATTTTAGAACAAACTATAATAATAAGAATTTTTACAACTGATATATAAAACATAGTTAGGAAACTTGTTTAAAATCAAATCTCAACAAAAAGGGTAATCAAGAAGAATGGTAATAACAAATACAAAAGGCTTTGGGTTAAAATTAGCAGGTGAGTCAATAAAAAGGGTTGTTATGCTGAACGGGGTTCACTAAGGGTTAATTATGAAGGTAGGCTTTTTAATGGAGTAAGTGGGTTAAAACCTAAGTACCTTTATCATCTCTGTCTATCAAATCATAACTGTGGTCTCTACATGTATAATCAAGGCAAGTTCTAGAATAACAGTTCATAGTTGACACACTCATAATCAAAAAGTGAGCATGAAAAAGAATATATGCTCTATAAGGCTAAAAATCTCACAAGAATTATGGGTGTTTTTTATGTCAACCTTGTAAATTTCAAACTTCAAGGCAACATTCAAATTCAAGTTAACAACCTAAAATTTTAAATTTTTGAAAATTAGACTTATCATGCTTGATTCCCTAGTATTCTTCAACTTTAATCATCAATGCACAATTAACTACGACTTATTCAAAAACATATCAATAAAAATCATAAATCAAAGGAAATTTCATTCTAATCATAATATGAGAGACTTTACTTTTGAACAAGGCATAATTCAGGGATTTTCAAATAATACTATAGTTAACCCCCTCACACTTAAGATGTACATTGCCCTCAATGTACAAAGATGGATAATAGAAAAATAATCATAAAAATCATAAGATGGGGAGAGAAGTGAAACTTCCTAAATTTTAGGTGAAGTCAATGAAAAGAAACCGGATAGGATTGGAGGTGAATGTGGGGAAGCATCTCGAACTGTTTGAAATTGAATCCTCTTTTATTGTATCCTAAGCTAAATCTAAATATCATAAAGAATAAGAAGAAGAAAATAAAATAAAATAACGTAAAAAAATATAATAATAATGAAGTGAAAATAAAATTAAAATAAAAACAAAAATAAATAATGGAAAATGAAAGACAATTAGAAAAAAGGGAGAATGAGTTTTAAATAGAGATGTAGCCCGTGTTTTGGAATTTTGAATTTTGGGTGCATTCAGGATGTTTAGGCACGGCCGTGGGTGAAGTGGCACGCCCGTGTCTTTCTTCACGCGGTCATTTAATATGGGCGTGCTCCTTCCATGTTTGATAAGTCAGAATGTTGGCACGGTTGGAAGGCACGGTCGTGTTCAGCCCGTGCCTAACAAGTCAGTAACCTTGCACGGGGCGTCGGCACGGGCGTGGACTTTTATCACCACCCGTGTTGGGAAAAAAAAATTTTCTATGTTATGCACGGTTACTGGTACACCCATGGTTCATCCCCTGGCTTCCACACGGCCATGGGCACGCCCATGTGTAGGGCCGTGTGGCCTAGAAATCTGCTCTTTGGTTAGTTTATGGTTAGGTGCTAAAAGGAAAAATAAAATAAAAAACGTAAAAATGGGGTTAGTGCTCGGGTTGCCTCCCGAGAAGCTCTCGTTTATAGTCTTAAGCTAGACTTTACCTCTTATTCATATGGTTATGGTGGTTTGAGGAGGTGATAATCCTTTCTTATGCGATCACTTCGATTATGGATATATAGTTTAAGTCGAGTAATGTTTACCTCAAAAGTGTCGAATTTAGGATTGCTTACCTCGACTGTACCGTATAGGAAGACATTAAGTACCTCAAAAGTGATTTCTTTGTTTATCTTGAGGTCTAAATTGGTGATTCGAGGGTCTTCCTTATTCAACAATACCTGATCCTTTATTTTGATGTGATTTGTTATTCCTATCAGCTTGTCTGGGGTCTCCTTCAGTTTCACTTCGTGTGGTTCCAGTTCTTTTTTAAATTGTGTTGTCCACTCTTCTAGTTTGTCGACACTAAGGCTTCGTTCCTCATCTAATTCTTCTTTGTTGGCACAAGGTCTAAGATCTAGCTCAGCTAGGTGATTTCGTGATGATTCCTGTAAAGAAGAATGAACCAAATGGTTATCAATAAAATTATCATTCGTACCTTTATTACATGATGTACTAGTTGGGTCAAGAGCTTGAAGAGTGATTGTTTCGTCGTCTACACGAAGTGTAAGTTCACCGAATTCTTCCTCTGTGTTGTTTTTCTTTATTGTATCGGGATATGGCACACGAGCTTGGTACTCTATATTTACCGGGTTTGGTAAATCATGGCTTACCTCAATCATACCTTCACTTACCACAGTTTCTTGCCTTGGGTCAGATTCCACTAACAATTCACTGTTATGAGCTTGTACGGCTTAGGGCCCATGATTCGGCTCAGGTTTGTAGTCTTGTGGTGTTTCCTATGGTGAAAGTTGAACAATTTGTTTCGCAACTGAATTTACTTTTTCACCTTCATCACTTGATGTCCTGCCCGAGTCAAAAGCTTGTAGACTGATTGATTCGTCACCTACACGAAGAATGAGTTCTCCTGTACCAACATCAATTTTAGACCTGGCAGTTGCTAGAAAGGATTTTCCTAAAATTAAAGTAATTGAGTTGTCCTCATTCATGTCTAAGACAACAAAATCTACTGGGAATATGAATTTATCAATTTTGATTAGAACATTTTCTATTATACCCCTAGGAATTCTGATAGTTTTATCAGTTAATTGAACGCTCATCTGAGCTTGTTTGGGTTTCCCTGGACCTAGTTTTTTGAACAGTTTATACAGCATAATATTTATGCTTGCCCCTAAATCGGCTAACGCATTTTCTATAGATAAACTACCAATTATGCATGGAATTGTAAAACTCCCTGAATCATTTAATTTCTGTGGTAGTCTATTTTGTAGAATTGCCGAGCACTTTGCGTTGAGTTCTACATGTGATTCCTCGTCTATCCTTTGCTTTTTCGTTAACAGCTCCTCTAAAAATTTTCTAGAGTCTGGCATCTGCGAAAGAGCTTCAAGAAGAGGTAAGTTGATATGTAATTTCTTTAAAAGTTTAAGAAACTTACCAAACTGTTCCTCTGTATCGTCTCTCTTTAATGCTTCAGGGTAAGGTATGCGAGGTTGGTATTCTTTGATTACCAGTTTTGGTTTTTCTTGTGTTACCTCTATCTTAATTTCGTCTACCTTGTTTTCTTGTATTGGGTTGGGTTCGTCTAACTCTGCTTTTTCCTGAGCTGTTATGGCTTGGATTTGCTCCTTTGGATTAATCTCAGTGTTGCTTGATAGACGCCCTTGCGGTCGTTCTGACATTAGCTTTGCAAGTTGTTCGACTGCCTTAGTGACTTCCCTTACTGACTTAGTAACTTCCTCTAATCGGTTCTTGTTCTTTTCAACCGGTGTTTGTTAACTTTTAAAAGTTTTCTCAGTGTCCTGGGGATGGGTATCTATGGTTGCCATGAATTTTGTCAGCATCTCTTCAATGTTAGGCTCCCCTTCTTATTGGTGAGGTGGTTGTTGAAAATCTGGATGAAGTTCTGGTCTTTGGCTACTTTGATCATTCCAGGAGAAATTGGGATGGTACCTCCAACCTGTATTATAAGTGTCATTATAAAAATTATTTTGAGGTCTAGAGTAGTTACCCATAGAGTGGATTTGTTTGTTCTCCATGGCATATCTGCAGGGTGGGTACTCATGATTTGTCACGCCTCCTGGATTCGAGTCATATTACATTACTGGGTGTACCTGCGAGAGACTATACAAACCATCGATCTTTTTATTCATCATCTCTAGCTAGGTAGATAACCTGGTGAACACGTCGAGGTCGAAGGCACTGGCTACTTTAGTAGGAATTGTCCTCATGACTTGCCACTGATAATTATTCAGTGCCATCTTCTCTATAGACTAAAATAATCTGCCAAAAGCAAAATAGAGGGAAAATTAACAAAATAAAAAAAATAATAATGAAAATAAATTGCAATAATAAAAAAATAGCTAAAGTAATAAAACTAGAGCTTTCTTAATATTTTAGTTCCCCAGCAACGGCGTCAAAAACTTGATCGCTGTAAATCAGAGTTTTAAAATTTACAAAAGAATGATCAAAACCTCAAAACTAACTCTGACAACGATTAAAGGCAAGTGTACCTATCGAACAGTAGTATAGCTTAAGCAAGACCGGATATGGAACCCAAAGGAACTAAAAGTACTAATACTAACTTTCTTTTTATTATTTAGCCTTAAAAATAGAGTGAATTTAAGGACACAAAGAAAAAAAGACGAATAGGAAAATAACTTTGAAGGAAAACTTAGTTGATTACGACGATACCTTCAGGAAGAATCCACCTAGACTTCACTTATTATCTAACCCTAAATTATATGATTTCTTTTACTTAGCTTGATCCGTAAGACTCCCTAACCTATATTAAACCCTCTCTTGAGGCTAATAATGTCTAACCCTAGGTTAATTAGTGGAAGTCTCATTCGCTTATAATAACCCCCTAGGATAGCAGTAAATCGATCAATGGACTCCCATATTAGGTTTCACCCTAATCAGGCAAAATCTCGTAACCCTATCTCTAGGCGTTCAATCAACTCCGCTTAATTATGTTAGATCTACTCTTAGGCAGGGTCTATTCCTCCTCCACCTAAGCACATTAGATTTGGATTAAGCAACATAATTAAGAGCAAACTAAGTAATTATCATATAACTTTAGAAATCAAATAACAAAATCCATCTAGGTTTCATCACCTTCAGGTATCTGAGGGGTTTAGTTCATAATGAATAAAGAAAACATCGCAAGAGAAAAGATAAAACAAAACATAAGAAAATCTTAAAACCCCCTGAAGGAATTGAAGGAGAATTCCGCCGTCTTGAGTATAATCCCGGCTTCTTGGGATAGATCAACTGGCTACCCTCGTGTTTTTTCCCTAACTCTGACCTTCTCGGCTTGGCTCCTTCACCTAGATTTTGATGCCGGTTCCGGCTTCTGCCGAACTCCCCTTTCAAGTTGCCCCCTTAGGTGTTTATATAGACTTTGGGATGCCTTACTTGGCCCTTAAGTATCCTAATTTAAGTAGAATTCCTAATAGGGTGTTTGAATAGGCTTTGGAATGTGTTTCTTTGCCTCAAAGTATCCTTTCCCGAATAAATTGCTCCTTCCAGCGACAGGGACACGGCCATGGCACACGCCCGTGTGGATCGTGGCCAGGCCCTGCTCGGACTTCTTTAATGAGGCACGACCGTGTAAATCGGGAGAAGGCCGTGTTCTAGATGATTGGCGTGGGACGGCCATGTGGGCTTAAATCTAAGCCGTGTCAATTTCTTTCGTGGCCCAATTTGTCCATTTTAAGCCCGTTTCTCGTTCTTTTCATCCTCGGGTGCTTTCCTGAGTTTAAGACATGAAAAGAAAGGATTAAATCAAGGGATAAATCATCCAAAAGCATACTAAATGTGGGATTAAAATATGTTACTTTTACGGTTTATCACGCTTCATCCAAACAACAAGCCAAGGGTCTTTGAGACCATTTATCTTTTCTTTTACTTTGATCTTCTCCTTTATTTTCCTTCTCTTTGACAATCTTATGCTTAATTTAGTTTAGCTTATTTTAGTTTCTTAGTGTCAGGTTCAAAAGGCTGCTAGGGAATCACACCTTGGGAACCACGACCACCACCACTACAGCCCTTAGGTTCTAAAGGCTACCTGAGAACTACGCCACTTCCGCCACCGGCAGCACCTCCATAGCCTTAGAAGTCACACCCTCCTCGCGAACCATCTACAAATATAGATTCTCAAGCCCCTTTACCTGTTAGCCTTAGTTTAATTACGTTTTTATTTTCTTTCTCTTTATCTTTCTTGTCTTTATATATTTAGTTTATTTTAGATGTGTCTTAATAACTCCTGGCTAATTCTCTACGAGCTCCCCAATTTCTTCATCTAGCGCAGAGCTCGGTAAGCAGCAACCACCCATTGGGAAACCATCCAAATTCAGGAAGTTTCACTTCTCCCCTTCTCTTGTGATAATCTATTAAATGTTATTATCTATCTTTGTAAATTGACGGCAATGTATATCTTAAGTGTGGGGGGTGAATAGTTATTTCTAGAAAATGCCTAACTTCCTGCATTATTCTCAAATCCCTGAATTTAATCTGATTCTTAAGTAATTTCCTCATATTACTAATTAGGATGAAATTTCTGATGATTTATGATTGTTATTGATATGTTTTTGAGTAAGCCATTGATAATTGTGCATTGATAATTAAATTTGAAGAATACTAGAGTATCAAGCATGATAAGTCTAATTTTTTAGAATAGACAGATTGTTGTGCAAGCGAGGGTGTTAATGAGATGGATAGTTTAGTTCTTCGTGTTTACAGGTGTGTAATTCCCACACCTTTGTTGTATGTTATTATATATATATGTATGCTGTTTGGAAAGTCGAAAGTTCAGTAACGGCTATTGTGTAACCCATAAAGGGTAAAAATTGTAACACCAGGTGCGTTCAATCTCTGGGTATGCTTGTTAGTATTATCATTACATGATTATGCATATGCTTTGAATATGTAGAGTATACCATCATATGTTGCATTTACACCACTATATCCGTATGTTGCATGGACATGGGGGTATGATTATGATAAAAAGGGGTAGTGTTTTTGGTGGCTATGCCATATTTTTTGATGGTGTGTTGTAGGACTGCCATCGATGGTGTGTAGCGGTGAGGGTCGATTGTAGAAATCCCCACTGGTGTGATTGGCAGGAACGGGTGATGTGTAGCGGATGGATATTTAGGCTGGGTTGGGTTTTGCATTATTTTGCATATGTTATCTGCTATACTGTGTTGTAGGGCTAAGGCCAAATCTGATCCTGAATGGGCTCCGCCCAATGTGATTTTGTAAGGGGCTAAGGCCCAGATGGTATGTGAATGGGCTCGTGCCCAATTGTGGTTCATGTGGGGAAATTGCACACTAAGTCTTCTTGACTCACCCCTTCTGCTTAACATTTTTGCAGGTAATACTTAGTACAGTGGATCTGGGCTGGAGAGGACTACGAGGTGGCCATGCATAGTTTATTTAGATAGAACTTTACTTTTCTTTAAATTTTCGGGAATTTTGTATGTAATAAGGCCACTAATAATTTGTTTTAATTTCGCTTTAAACTATTAAATGTTTTGAATACGAAATAACCGATAGAATGTTTTTACAAAATGCAAATAAAAGTTTTTCTAACAACTTGCTTAACGATTTTATAAACGGAATTTTTACGACTAACTTCCAGTTTAATCCAATGTAACAACATGTGTTTTCAAATGTTACCCAAACACAAGGATTGGGCTAATTAAAATTTTTCCTTGAAGGAATAATGAGTTTTCAAACGAACTACTAAACTAAGAGTTTGCTAAAAGGGATTTATAAAAATTTTCTCAAGTTTGCGAAGTTTATAATTCTCCCCCAAGTGACATACCAGATTCAGTCGTGGTGTTTGGGCCGGGTTTGGGGTGTTACAATTTAGTATCAGAGCCCAATTTTAAAAGCTCGGCCATGGGTTTTGGGTTCAAAACATTTTTCAAAGTTGGTCTAAAAAGGATAATATATATATTTGCAAGCTTTTCTAGAAGCATGGCACCCGAGTCTTCGGCCCAAGTCTGCAAGGTAAGTCTTCTGATTGTTAGGTGATTTGCATGAAGTGAATGTATTATTTGAATATATTGCTATGGATGATAAAATTAAGAAACTCTGCTTTAGAAACGAAAACCTATAGGTACATGTGTGTTTTGCGAGAAAACTACTTAAAACTCTATTCTCATAAAATACTCATTAATCAACAGTGAAAAGAAAAGCTAATTCATAAAATTGGTAAACAGATTAAGACAAAAGATAGACATGAGTGCCAGAGGGTGTGGACGTGTTGCACGCGACCGTGGTAAAGGCCGGGGTGTTGAGGTTGAGTTTTCGGAAGCAAGGAATGAGCCTGAAGGTGAAGCGCCAGCATCACCTGTGGCAGAAGGGGGATCACAAGATAGAACTAGTGAGGATGATGCCCTGTCTCAAGCAATGCTGCGTGTGTTGGAGAGAGTTACTGGGCAACCTCGAATAAAATGGTCTCGTGATCATCATTTATAGCAAGTTCTATTATTGTACTTGCCCTAGCATTCTCCCACATGTCGTCTTCCACACTGTCTACATTCAGGCTTGTTGCTTTTAACACTACCAACACTTGATTCTATTGGAGCTCAAGTTCTTGGAACAACAATTTGTCTCACTCGATCTCCACCCGAATGTCCAAATGAAGCATTTGATCGATTGTTTGCATCTCTAAAGCTCTTCGTCGAAGGTAGAGATGATAAATCGTAAAAGTAACATATTTTAAGCCCGCATTTAGCATGCTTTTGGATTATTTAAGCCTTGAATTATGTAATTTGGTGCTCTTAATCCTTTGTTTTCATGTTTTATACTCAGAAGAGCACTGGATGATGAAAAGAACAGAAAATGGGTCCAAAAAGGAGTAAATGTGCCATATCACGAAATCCACACGGCCTGGGCCCAAGACCACACGGTTGTGCCTCCTTATCAGACCTGAACACAGCCTGGCCACGACTTACACGGGCGTGTGCCATGGGCGTGTCCCTACCGTGGCCAAGAGGAGTTTTACTCGGATTTGGATTGTAACAGTCCGATTTATACCCTAGTCGGAACACTGGTTTTGGGACCATAAAATTGAGTCTGTATAATATTTTAATATTATTTTCTATGCCGTTGATATGTGACTAAGCATGTGGTAAATTTTCGTGAGCTAATTTGTCTGTCTGTGTGTTTAATTTGAGCAAAGGATTGAATTGCATTGATTTGTAAATTAGCATGCTACATGAAAAGGTGCCTATTTGCTATGTATTTAAAAGTATGGAGGATTTATATGGCAAATTTGCCTATTACCTAAGTTAATGGACGGCAATATGTATATATAATATTTATTATGCTTTTATATGTTTATTTTATAAGTGAAGTTAATATAATATATTATAAGATATTATAATAAAAACAAAGTTAAAAAAATGGTGGTCATTTATATGTTCTTCCACCGAAAAAGAAGAAAAGAAAAATAGATTAAAACCTTTGAATGTTCGGCCCTTGCTTAAGCTAATTAAGGTAAGAGTTTTGTTCGGTTTTTGATAATTTCTACATTTTTGCAATCGTTGCTTTGTCTACTACAAAGCCCATGTCTCAATTTTGTGTATTGATGATGTTTGTGAGATATGTCATTAATGATATCTTGAGCTTTGTGATAATTTATGGTGTTAAATGAAAGATTTGTGCTAGATGAACATACTTTGTTCTTGAATTTTTGATGAATTTAGCTAATTAGGGCTAAATTGTGAAAATAGCATTTTGAAGGACTAAATTGTAAATTTGATAAAATGATTGGACTTGTATGATATATATATGTATTTGGCTAAGCTTGGATGTGTAATGGTTTTGTGAATTTGATGTTTTGAGAAAAATAGACTAAATTGATAAATTGTGTAAATATAAGGGTTAATTTGCAAATAGCTCAAAATGTGTGTTCTTGGATTGAATTGAATGAGTTAGCGAATAAAAGGGTTAATTCTGAATATGTATAGATCAAGAATCGAAGAAATCAGACTTAGATCATGGGAAAGCTAAAGTAATCGAGTAGCCGTTTTTGTTTCTGTTAAATCGAATCCGAGGTAAGTCGATATATAAATAAATGTATTTGTATTGAATTACATATGTTTATATGACTATGGATAATGATGAATGCATATGAGATGTTGTGTATATATGAATTCTAAGATAAGATAGTCATAGTGTTAACATTTGAGAAATTCTATTTGAACATAAAAATATATAGGGTTAACTATGTTATGAGATAGGTGATCGATATCTAATTACGTGTAAGACCCTGTCTGGGACAGTGACATCGATATTTGATTACGTGTAAGACCCTATCTGGGACAGTGGCATTGATATCTGATTACGTGTAAGACCCTGTCTGGGACAGTGACATCGATATCTGATTATGTGTAAGACCCTGTCTGGGACAGTGGCATCGATATCTGATTACATACAAGACCAAGTCTGGGAGGTTGGCATCGATATGAGTTTTACGTGTAAGACCATGTCTGGGACATTGGCATCGTATTAATTCGAGTAAGACCTTGTTTGGGATAGTGGCATCAACATCTGATTACATGTAAGACAACATCTAGGACGCTGGCATTGTACGACTACTCTGAGTATTCTGTATATCCTATTAGATTCCGAACGGTTCAACGGGCAAGTCTGTGATATGAATGGCTATGTAGATAATGAATCCGTTTCAAGTACGTTGATTTATACACTAAGTGTGTATATAAGGTAAGTATCTATGTGATCTTACTATGATGATTATGTATATTGGGATAACCATATGATAATTGATATATGATAGTAAGCATGATAGAGCCATGTATATGTAAGACTTTTGAATTGATGAATGTGGCAAATATGGCCAAGTACATGGACCAAAGCATATATGTGATAGCTTGCTAAGTAATTAAGATGTGCCAATGTACCTATGTGCATATATGCCTTCCATGCTAAGTTTGTTTGTATTATGGCTTACTAAGCTTTTGGAAAGCTTACTTTGTGTGTGTTTTCTCTGTTTTATAGGTTGTCAAAGCTACTGAAGGCTCAGGACCGTTAAGGATTGTCATCACACTTATCAACTTGAGTTTGGTACATTTTGGATTTGTAAATAGCTAGATATGGCATGTATTGGCTAGTATTTTGGTATAAGTTGTTATATGAATTTAGCCATGGGATTTGGCTAAAGATAAGTTGAGATTATGCATTATGATAGCCAAGATGAGTTGAGATTATGCATTATGATCATGATATGTAAAGTATGTTTTGGTATGGTTAGTTGATTCATGAAATGGTCAAGATTTTGAGTTAAGCAGATGAATGTATTATGCTTTTGAATATGTTTTGGTCTTGGAAATTGGCATAATGGAAATGGATATTGAATGTGTGATTTGAATGGTTATTTGGTATGTTTTTGGTGGTGCTATATGTGCATGAGATGTTTTGTTAAATGTTGCTTATAGGTATGACCCAAATGGGTGTATTTTTGGCCTTGAAAATGGCCTATAATGTCACACGGTTGTGGCACACGGGCGTGCCTAGTGATCGTGGGGCTAAGTCAGTAGCTAGCATAAGAGTACACGGCCTTGGCACACGATCGTGCCAGCCTAGCAGCCGTGTGAATTTTGGCAGGATCGACCATGGCCTGGGTACACGGGCGTGCTTAGTGGCCGTGGGAACTAAGTCAGTTTCGACCATGGGGAAGACACACGGGTGTGTCTAGCAGCCGTGGAGGGCACACGGTTTTCTTCCAAGAGCGTGTATCCCCTGTACTTTAGAAAAGTTTTTAATTTTCCATGAAAATTTGTATGTGTTTTGGTTTAGTCTCGACCATTTTATTCCAGGTTGCCCAGAGTTGGTGAAAAAGATAATGTTCAGAGTGTGAGACCAAGTAACACAATGGCTAGGGGTAGACCTCTTAGAAACACCGAAAACGTGAGTAGAGGTCAAAGAGGGACTACAGATACAGCTGTGAGATCCAAGGCGAGAGCACCTGCCCGAGCCTATGCTATACACACGTGAAAAGAAGCGTCATCTCTAGATGTCATCACTGGTACTTTTACTCTATTTGATACTGATGTGATTGCATTGATAGATCCAGGTTCTACTCATTCTTATGTATGTGTGAATCTAGTATCATGTAAGACTCTACCTGTTGAGTCTACTGAATTTGTGATTAAAGTATCGAACCCCTTAGGCAAGTGTGTCTCAGTGGATAAAATGTGCAAGAACTGTTTGTTGATGTTTCGAGATATTTGCTTTCCGGCTAATCTGATGTTGCTACCTTTTGATGAATTTGATATTATTCTGGGTATGGGTTGGCTCACTTTGCATAATGCTATTGTGAATTGTAAACGAAATAGCATTAATTTGAGAAGTTAAAATGGTGATATGGTTCATATTGAATCCAGTGACTTGAATGGGTTACAAACTGTTATATCATCAATGAAAGCTTTGAATTATGTGAAAAAAAGTTGTGAAGCTTATATTGCTTATGGGATAGATACAAAGGTGACAGAAATGAAAGTTGAATCTATACCTGTAGTAGGTGAGTTTCCAGATGTGTTTCCTGAAGAACTACCCGGATTACCTCTGATACGAGAAGTCAATTTTGGTATTGATTTAGTGCCGAGGACAACTCCTATTCAATAGCTCCGTATAGAATGGCACCAATAGAATTGGAAGAGTTAAAGTCACAGTTGCAAGAGTTGACGGATAGAGGATTTGCTCGACCGAGTTTTTCGCCCTGGGTGCTCCTGTGTTGTTTGTGAAAAAGAAAGATGGTACTATGAGGATGTGTATTGACTACAGTTGAACAAAGTGACAATAAAGAATAAGTATCCCCTGCCACGCATTGATCATTTGTTTGATCAGCTGAAAAGAGCGACAGTGTTTTCTAAGATAGATTTGAGATCGGGCTATTATCAGTTGAGAGTTAAAGAATCAGATGTACCGAAGATTGCTTTCAGAATGAGGTACGAACATTATGAATTCTTAGTTATGCCTTTTGGACTAACAAATGCTCCTGCAGTATTTATGGATTTGATGAATTGGATATTCAAACCATACTTAGATCGCTTTGTTGTGGTGTTTATTGATGATATTCTAATTTATTCCTGTGATGAGACGCAACATGCCGAGCATTTGAGAGATGTGTTATAGACTCTGTGTGAAAAGCAATTGTATGCAAAGTTTAGCAAATGTGAGTTTTGGTTGCGTGAGGTTGGTTTTCTAGGGTATATTGTATCAACTGCGAGAATAGGAGTTGATCCGAGTAAGATCTCAGCTATTTTAGAATGGAAGCCTCCGAGAAATGTATCTAAAGTCAGTAGTTTTCTGGGACTAGCGGGATATTATAGACGGTTTGTGAAAGGTTTCTCGATGATTGTGACTCCATTGACGAAGTCGCTACAAAAAGATGTTAAATTCGAGTGGTCAGAAAAGTGCCATCAGAGTTTTGAACAATTGAAAGCATTGTTGAAAGAGGCACCCGCATCGTTGAAAGGTTTGGGCTGTATGCTGATGCAAGAAGGTAAAGTCATCGCTTATGCTTCGAGGCAGTTAAAATAGCATGAAAAGAACTTTCTGACGCATGATCTTGAATTAGCTACGATTGTATTTGCATTGAAGATTTGGGGCCACTACTTATTTGGTGAAAAATGTCATGTTTTTACTGATCACAAGAGTTTGAAATACTTAATGACTCAGAAAGAATTGAATTTGTGATAGAGAAGATGGTTAGAATTATTGAAATATTAAGAACTTGTGATTGATTATCATCCGGGCAAAGCTATTGTTGTTGCTGATGCCTTGAGTCGAAAGTCTTTATGTGCTTTGTGAGCTATGAGTACTAAGATAGATCTATGTGATGATGATTCAGTTTTGGCTGAGTTGAAAGTGAGGCCGATGTTCGTACGTCAGATTTGTGATGCTCAGAAAAGTGATGTTGAAATGATAGCAAAACGAGCTGAATGTGATTTGAATTTTGATTCCGAATATCGAGTTGATAGTGATGATTGTTTGAGATTCAGAGATCGAATTTGTGTTCTGAGGAATTCAGAGTTGATTCAGTTGATTTGGAACGAAGCTCACAATAGTCATTTGACTGTTCACCCGGGGAGTACAAAAATGTACAACGATTTGAAACAGTTTTATTAGTGGCATGGTATGAAACGAGACATCTTAGAGTTTGTTTCGAGATGTTTAGTTTGTCAACAAGTTAAAGGTGAACATCAGGTTCCATCTGGTTTGTTACAACTGATTATGATTCCCGAGTGGAAATGGGAGAGAATCATGACGGGCTTTGTGTCAGGATTACCTTTAACTCCAAGAAAGAAAGATGCAATCTAGGTGATAGTTGACAGATTGACAAAATTAGCTCATTTCATTTCTGTGAGAACATATTATTCCCTTGATAAGTTAGCTGAATTATATATTGCTGAGATTGTGAGATTGCACGGGGTGCCATTGTCCATTGAATCTGACAGAGATTGAAGATTTACTTCGCGATTTTGGGAGAAATTGCAAGAGGCTTTAGGCACAAAGTTGCATTTTAGTACCACATTTCATCCGCAAACAGATGGACAATCCGAGCAGATCATTCAAATCCTTGAGGATATGTTGAGATGCTGCATTCTTGAGTTTGAAAGTACGTGGGAAAAACATTAGCCATTGATTGAATTCGTATACAATAATAATTTTCAATCTAGTATCAAAATGGCACCATATGAGGCTCTTTACGGTCAAAAATGTTCCACTCCATTGTATTGGACTGAGCTGAGTGAGAATAAGATTGACGGGGTTGATTTGATAAAAGAGACTGAGTAGAAAGTGAAAGTGATTCGTGAAAGTTTGAAAGTGGCTTCAGATCGTCAGAAATCCTATGCAGATTTGAATTGGAAAGATATCGAATTTGAGGTTCGTGACAAAGTGTTTTTTAAAGTGTCTCCATGGAAGAAATATTTCGATTTAACCGAAATGGCAAGTTGAGTCTGAGGTTCATCGGACCATATGAGATCATCGAACTGATCGGGTCAGTTCCTTATAAGTTGTTGTTGCCACCTGAATTAGAGAAAATTCATAACGTGTTCCATGTATCGATGCTTCGATGATATAGATCGGGTCCATCGCATGTAATTTTGGCACGAGAGACCAAATAATTGAGAAATAAGAGAATTTCCTTAGTGAAAGTGTTATGCCACAAACACGGAGTTGAAAAGGCTACGTGGGAGCCTGAAGACGTTATGAGAGAGCAATATCCACACCTATTCACTGGTAAGATTTTCGGGGACGAAAATCCCTAAGGAGGGAGAGCTGTAATAGCCCGATTTAGACCCTAGTCAGAATAGTAGTTTTGAGACCACAAATCCAAGATCGAAAAAATGTTTTAATATTATTTTTGGTGTTCAAAATATGTGATTGAGCATGTGTGAAAGTTCTGTGTGAAAATTTTATTGATTGTGTGCCGAATTAATAAAAAGGACTTAATCGCATAAAATGCAAAAGCTGTGTGCTGATTGTTAAAGTGCTTAATTGTCATGGCTTTTTAAATGAGGGGTCATTATGTTGTAAATGGACCATTAATGTTTTGAATGGACATAAATGGGTATATAATAGGTGAATTTATAATGTTTTAATCAAGGGTAAAATGGTAAAACAAGCATAAATGTATAATAAATAAAACAAAAGCATTATCATCTTTAATTTCACTTCCTCTCAACCGAATAAAAAAATAAAATAAAGACAAGGGAGAGCTTTGGGTTTCAGCACACTTGGGATCTTGATTGAGGTACGAAATTTGTTCAGTTTTTGATAATTTCTACGTTTTTGTGATCGTTGCTTTGTGTATTATCAAACCCATGCTTTAATATTTGAAATTGATGGTGATTTTGAGATATTCCGTTGATGAATATGTGAGCTTTGGTTGTTAGTTGGTGGAATATGAAAGCTTAAAGTTGGGTGAACATAGTTTGTATTTGAATTTTTTATGAAATTGAGTAATTTGGACTAAATTGTGAAAATATTATTTTGAGGGACTAAATTGTGAAATAAATGAAATATATGGGCTTGATTAAGTATAAGGAAAATTCGGCTAAGCTTATGTGAATAGAAATTTTGTGTATTTTGTGATTTGATGAATTAGGGACTAAAGTGTCGAAATGTGAAAATGTGAGGGCTATTTTGTAAAATGCACTCAATATGTGTGTTTGGACTAAATTAAATGAATTGGTGATTGAATAAGTTAAATTTGAATATGTATAGACCAAGAAAGGAGAAATTCAGATCGAGATCGAGGCAAAGACAAAGTACTCACTGATCGGCTAGTTTCGATATTTTGACGTCCGAGGTAAGATCGGATATAATACTAGTTGTTAAATTATTTATGTGATGAAAATTGAATGAATGTATAATTATTGAATTAGAAATGTTAAATATGAGATTGAGAAATGTGGCACTAAGTGTGCGCAATTGAAATCGAGACAAAGATGAATAGCACTCTGTGTGCCAAGTAATGGAAGCTTCGGCTTTATTGATTGGCACTGTGTGTGTGTAACACCCCAAACTCGGCCCATACGTTTCGACCAGATCTGGTATGCTACGGGTTGTACATTGAAAACTTTTGTTTTGTTGGTTTCAGAAATCGTAAGTTAATTAGACAATATTTGAATAAAAGCCGACTTTTTGAAAATAAAACCTTGTATTATTATTATTTTAAATAATTAAACCTTTGACAAAAATTCATAGGTTGCAAATATTAAAAAAAAAACTAAGCAGTGAAAAATAAACTATGGGGACTTATTACATAAATATTCCAAAGAAATTAAAACTTAAAGAAAAGCTAAAATAATCTATAAAAAATAAAAAATCTTGATGGCCCCTCGAGTCCATCTCAGCTCCCATGTCCACGATCTACTGCTCATCTGAAAGAGTGGAGCAAAATGAAAGGGTGAGTTGCCAAGACTCAGTGTATAAATCCCAGACACACTGACCTAATGCCCACGAACACATTATGAGCCCTAGCCCATACATAAAGCAACAATCATAATTACAAGAAAATAATGAATGATGAATAGCCCAATCCATCCTAGAATCCCATCCTCTACACACCAACCTGTACCAACCATCACACCTTGGGGATTTCTACAATCAACCCTCCATCCGCTACACACCATAACAACAGCCGTACTGCCTATTCCTATTAATCAGGAATCATTAAACGTGGCATAGCCACCGATCACTATGTGACCTATCCTTTGAAGTTGTGGTTTAACCACCGATCACCAAGTGACCTATCATGCACTTCCCCTTCATTATCATAATCCCACCCCATGCGTACACTCATAAGGAAAACATCACACAGGCTTTCATATATATTTCGATACACATAGAGATTTCTATGATTACGTACCTGGCATCCTTGCCTAACCCTTTGAGGGTTTTATTCGACTGTCTACACAGCCACTTTCTGGCTTTTTAGCCCATAACGTATATATATAGACATACATACAGGTTTAATAGTGTGTTAGTGATTTACACACCTAATTACCGTTTGAACGAGACCCTCTATGTCGACGTTATCCGTAGCCAACACCACCGCTATCTGCCTGAGGTGTTGTTCAGAGGCTGGTAACGAAACATTAGGTTAAGGCACAACTAACGAAAAGGAAACGGTTGATCATCTTAAGAAGAATTGAAATCCTTACCTTGAAATCCTGAAAAGTGATATGAGATTCAAGGGCTAGTATTTCTGGCTTTTAGACCTAAGAGACCTACTTCAATTCCCGAATGTTGCCCAACAAGAGAATACATAAAACCATTAAACCATTAGCTTTTCGTCTTTGTCTTCGAAAAACCGAAAGAGAAAGTGAAGAGATAGGAAAATCAGCACTCACCTTAACACAAAGAATTTGACTAACCCTTAGAGATTTCGGCTTTGGAGAAGATCAGAAGAAAAGATGATAGGAAGAAGTCTATGTAGATTCAGCTTTAGTGAAGAAATCGGCAAAAGGAAATAGGGGTATTCGGCTACGGAGAGGAGAAGAGAGTTCAAATTTTTGGCTTTTGAAAGAAAAGATGTTGAGAAGATTGGGAGGTTTCGACTTCTGAAGAAATCAAAAGAGAAGAACTTGCAGAGGGAGACTGAGAATTTTGGCATAGGGAAAGAAGAAAAGAATAGGGTTCCAAATGCCGAAATTGATGAGCTATCCCCCCTATTTATAAAAATTTCGGCACTTACCTATCAAAAACTGAAAGTGCCCTTTCTGATAACTAAGAATTAAGCAAATAAAAAGGGAAATTTTGCCACCCTTTTGCCATAAAGAAACCAATTTCTTCCCTCCTCAAGGTGATGAAATTTCGGCCAACACCTAGCCTTGCAAATAGCTCCTATCTTTTCTCTTTTTGTCTTCCATATTATCAACTATAATATCTACATTATCCCATTCACATAAATCCTCCTATTTTTGAGCCTTGTTGCCGTCCACTACACCTAACCCTAATGCCGAACATTAGCTAACTTAAATTAAAAGAATTGGGCTCCTTGAAACTTAAATTTGGGCCCCTTACTCCCTTGTATGACGTCACCTCCTTGCTCCCAAAGTGGTGCCACTGACCAGTGGGCCACAAGCCCATTTTGATATTTTAAATACAGATACCACCTTTTAAATGCTACAGGGCCCAAACAAAAATTTAACCAAGGCCTTGACCACATCCTGAGCCCAATTTGGATCCCTAACAGTTAAATTAACACATTAAACATATCCACACACTAAACAGGTCCTTCACCGTCCTAACGTCCCCAACAGTTAGTTCTTTGGCTTCCAGAGCCTGAACAAACATTAGAATTGCCTCGCATCCTTTTCTCACCATCCTTTCTGCTCTTAAGGCAGACACCATATTTGACAAACAGTTCCTCCTTTCACCTATCACCAACACTTCGCCTCCTTCGGGAGTTTTTAACACCATATGCTTGGCTGCACAATCCAAGTTTGCTTGATACTTCACTAACCAATCCATTCCTAAGATCAAATAGAAGTCTCCAAATGGCAGTTCCATCAGATCAGCCCAAAAAAAAAACTACCCCTTGAACTCATTCTATTGATTCGCGTTTATCTGATTAGAAATTTTATTAATTATTAATTTCTTTCATTGATTAACCACGAACAATCTTATGGACAGTAGTTTCAAGAGTAGTACTTTCGAATTCGAAATTATATCTACGGGTTTTAGTCTCAAGTTTTTATCTCCTAGTTCTAGGAACCACATACATTCAACCATCATACATCAACATACAAGTAGCATCCATGAACTCACATCCATCCCATAAGGGTATTCTCGTCATTTCACTACCCAGGGTATTTCTGTAATTTTATCCTATAGAGGTATTTTCTTAACTCCTCCAAAATAGGTATCTTTGTGATTTTTCAAAATAGAGGTTTTTTTGGTATTATCGTACACAGGGGTATCTTAAATTTAAAAATTTTCAAAGCAGGGGTACTTTGGAAAATTTTTATTTTGCAGACCAGGTACTTTTGAAAATCTAGGGGTTTTCAGGTTATTTTGCAAAACATAGGTATTTTTGTAATTTTTCCAACCGATGGTGTTTCGGTAATTTCATGAATTTTAGTAGTTTTACAAATCCAGGGTATTTCGAAAATTTTACGAAACCAGGGGAAATATTTTAGTAATTTTGCGAAATAGGGTGGCTAGTCCCTTTCGGGTTTTAGTTATAATTTTTTGGCCCTAAGGTGAACAGTCACTACGCACCAGGTAGGATTCCAGCGAAGAGGAGGTGAGTCACTAGGACTGCTTAAATACCAAGCTCTCCCTGAATCCAATCCTAGACATGCGTATGCCTGTTGCCACACCCTAACCTATCGACTCGTTTACGGGTTTGTTTAGTTGGATTAAATCTTATGAATTTAGAGAGTTGTTTAAACTAAGCCTAAAGTCCATCAATGTCTAATATACTAGCCTACGTCCACCAAGCCCATCAAGCCCAACATGTATATCACAACAGAAGTTAGGATACTTACCTGCGTGGATCGGGGGCCGGTAGACTCGAAGGCCATATCTCAACCCGAAAGCATTTTTCCCAAATTTACATCAAATTTTTAAAACACTACTAGACCCATTTCACAGCTCGAGTTTTGAACTGGGCTCTGATACCAAAATGTAACACCCCAAACCCGGCCCATACGTTTCGACCAGATCTAGTATGCTAGGGGTTGTACATTGAAAACTTTTTCTTTGTTGGTTTCGGAAATCGTAAGTTAATTAGACAATATTTGAATAAATAGGTGAATTTTTGAAAATAAAACCTTGTATTATTATTATTTTGAATAATTAAACCTTTGACAAAAATTTGTAAGTTGCAAATATTAAAAAAAAACTCTGCAGTGAAATATAAACTATGGGGCCTTACTACATAAATATTCCAAAGAAATTAAAACTTAAAGAAAAGCCAAAATAATCTATAAAAAATAAAAAAACCTTGATGGCCCCTCGAGCCCATCTCGGCTCCCATGTCCACGATCTACTGCTCATCTGAAAGACTGGAGAAAAATGAAAGGGTGAGTCACCAAGGCTCAGTGTATAAATCCCGGACACACTGACCTAAGGCCCACAAACACATTATGAACCCTGGCCCATACATAAAGGCAACAATCATAATTACATGAAAATAATGATTGATGAATAGCCCAACCCATCCTAGAATTCCATCCTCTACACACTAACTCGTACCAACCATCACACCTTGGGGATTTCTACAATCAACCTTCCATCCGCTACACACCATAACGGCAGTCGTACTCCCTATTCCTATTAACCAGGAATCATTAAACGTGGCAAAGCCACCGATCACTATGTGACCTATCATTGGAAGTTATGGTTTAACCACCGATCACCAAGTGACCTATCATGCACTTCCCTTTCATTATCATAATCCCACCCCATGCATACACACATAAGGAAAACATCACACAGGCTTTCATATATATTTTGATACACATAGAGATTTCTATGATTACATACCTGGCATCCTTGCATAACCCTTTGAGGGTTTTATTCGACTGTCTACACAGCCACTTTCTGACTTTTTAGCCCATAACATATATATATAGACATACATACAGGTTTAATAGTGTGTTAGAGATCTACACACCTGATTACCGTTAGAATGAAATCCCAAAAAGTGATATGAGATTCAGGGGCTAGTGTTTCCAGCTTTTAGATCTAAGAGATCTACTTCAATTCCCGAATGTCTCCTAACAAGAGAATACATAAAACCATTACCATTAGCTTTTCGGCTTTGTCTTCCAAAAACCGAAAGAGAAAGTGAAGAGATAGGAAAATCGGCACTCACCTTAACACAAAGAATTCGACTACCCTTTAGAGATTTCGACTTTTGAGAAGATCAGAAGAAAAGATGATAGGAAGAAGTCTATGTAGATTCAGGTTTAGTGAAGAAATCGGCAAAAAGAAATAGGGGTATTCAGCTATGAAGATGAGAAGAGAGTTCAAAGTGTCAGCTTTTGAAAGAAAAGATGTTGAGAAGATTGGGATGTTTCGGCTTCTAAAGAAATCAAAAGAAAAGAACTTGCAGAGGGAGACTGAGAATTTCGGCACAGGGAAAGAAGAAAAGAATAGGGTTCCAAATGTCGGAATTGATGAGCTATCCCCCCTATTTATAGAAATTTTGGCACTTACCTATCAAAAATAGAAAGTACCCTTTCTGATAACTAAGAATTAAGCAAATACAAAGGGGAAATTCGCCACCCCTTTGCCATAAAGAAACTGATTTCTTCCTTCCTCGAGGTGATGGAATTTCGGCCAACACCTAGCCTTGTAGATAGCTCCTATCTTTTCTCCTTTTATCTTCCATATTATCAACTATAATATCTACATTATCCCATTCACATAAATCCTCCTATTTTTTAGCCTTGTTGCCGTCTACTCCACCTGACCCTAATGCCGCACATTAGCTAACTTAAATTAAAAGAATTGGGCTCCTTGAAACTTAAATTTGAGCCCCTTACTCCCTTGTGTGGCGTCACCTCCTTGCTCCCTAAGTGGCACCACTGACCACTGGGCCACAAGCCCATTTTGATATTTTCAACACAGATACCACCTTTTAAACCCTATAGTGCCCAAACAAAAATTTAACCAAGGCCTTGACCACATCCTGAGCCCAATTTGGATCCCTAACACTTAAATTAACATATTAAACATATCCACACACTAAACGCATAGGCCCATTAATTCAGGATTTTACAGTGTGCAATGCTGAATTAAGTTCTGTTTTGTGTCTAGGCACTAAGTGTGCGATGTTAACTAAGTTTCGGCTATGATTTGGGCACTAAGTGTGCGATTGAGTTGAAAAGATATCGAGCAGTGAATGAGATATGGTATTGAGCATCGAATATCAAGAACATTTATTAACTAAGTGTTGGCAAAGGTATTTTTGAACCTATGTGGTTGATGATAGTTTTAATAGTTGAATGAATAGATATTTGAGCATTTGGTTGAGGATGATAATGTAGTTAATTGTGCATCTATCTATGTGATGATTTAATTATGTATTGATGTTGCATTATTGAGTAGTATGTATTATATTACGAACTTACTAAGCTTTAAAGCTTATTGTGTAATGTGTTTCTCTATTTTACAGTGTTAGTAGAGCTAGCTCCGATTTGGGAATCGTCAGCATCTCGATCACACTATCGGCTATCTATTTCTGTACTTTTGATGTACATATTTTGTATATGGCATGTATAGGCTAGTAAATATGGTGCATTATCAAGTATTGGAACTTGCCATGTGACATGGCTTGGATGATAGATGATTTTGGTTATTATGTGTGAGCTATGTAAATGATGAATGTGGTATGAAATAGTAAGGTTGGAAATGGTATGTTTCATGCTTGTATTAGTTAATGGAAATGGTATTTTTAATTGTGAATTTGTAGCTTAACTAAATGATGTTTAGCTTACATGATTCGAGTTGTGAAAATGTTACTTTGAATGGATTTATTTGAGTAAAAATTGAGTATAAGAATAGATGGTATTGTTGTTGATTAATTAGTGCTTGAAATGGTATATTTTGGTTCCAATTGAGGCATGAATTGATAATGGTTTAATGCTTACAGGTAATTCCAAAGTGTGGATGGCATTTTGGCCTTGAATATGGCCTATAATTGCCGACACGATTGAGCACACGGGCGTGTGGCTCGACTGTGTCTTTCAAATTTGTGTTTTAAAACAAGTCAGGCACGACCACGGGCTAGACACATGTGTGTGTGACTGGCCGTGTGGTGCAAGTCAGTGTCGACCACGGGTGAGGTACACGGGCGTGTCTCAGGCCGTGTGGACAAGTCAGAAGGTATGCCCTGTTTTGCCACGGCTTGGACACATGGGCATGTTCAAGGTTGTGTGAGGCACACGGCCTACCCACACGGGCGTGTGACCTCTGTAACTTTGAAAAATGTTTGAATTTCAAAAATTTTCGTGTGAGTTCAGTTTAGTCTCGGCCCTATTTTAAAGCATGTTGAAGGTCTTGTTCACCTATATAAGGGACTAAATGAATGTGAATTGACATGTTTGGTTGTGAAATGATATTAAATGTTCGGAAATGATTAGTAATGCCTCTTAACCCTAATCTGGCGACGATTACGGGTTAGGGGTGTTACATCGAACCTGCATGGTATACTGACTTCTGCCACACGGCTAAGTCACATGCCCGTGTACTAAGTGGTGTGCAGCATACTGACTTGATTTTTAATTCGACACCAGGGGACACATAACCGTGTAACATAACTGTAACAGCCCGTTTTTAGTCAAATCAGAACAGTGGTTTCGAGACCACAAATTCAAAGTCAAAATATTTATTTTATTATTATTTTAATGTCTACAACATGATTGACTGATTGTGTGAAAGTTTTGTTTAGAAATTTTATCGTTTGGTTAGTTAATTTGATAAAAAGGACTAAATCGCGTAAAGTGTAAAACTTGTGTTTTCTTAGTTAAAGGTCCTTAATTGGTGGCATTTAGTGAAATAACTAATATCCATTAAGGTTATAATTGTAAATTGGTAATTAAACTTAAAATAAATAAAATAAAAGCCATTAGTTTCATTCATTTTCTTCCTTAGCCATTTCTAACATGAAGAATAGCCATTTTTAGGGCTTGATATTTGGCCAAGCTTTGAATGCTCAATTAGGTACGCTTTTAGTTCCGTTTTTAATGATTTTTATGTTTTTGAGATCGTTACAGCTTAGTCTAGCTAGCCCAAAGACTATTTTGCAAAACTATTAAAGATTTTAGATGTTGACATTGATAAATATATGAGTATTTTGGTGTTTAATGATAGATTATGAATGTTTTATGATAGTTATATAAGTTTTGTTAAGTAATTTTTAGTGAAAATGCAAATTAAGGATTAATTTGTGAATTGTGGAAACTTTGAGGTCAAAATGTGAAATAAATGAAAAATATGGGCTACTAGGGACCTAATTGAAATTCGGCTAGCATGGGTTGTGGTTGAACTGCATGAATTTGTGCTTTTATGAAATAAGAATTAAATTGTAAAAGTTGTGAAATACTTGGGGCAAAAGTCTAAATGTGCTTTAATGAGTGTTTTGGACTAAATTGAATAGAGAGATAATTAAATAAGATAATTTTGATTACATATAGTGTAACGCACCAAAAATATAGGTTCTTTAATTTTGCATGTTCTGATACAATTGCTTGTTTGCTTTAATGGTTAAGTGATTTGGGTGTGTTTGAGAAGCCTAGGTTCAATTCTTGACTTTTGCAAAATTTTTAGTTTTTCTCTTAAATGAATCTGGACATTGGCATATAGGCTTTATAAATAATAGTGCCTATTTATGACACAAAAAGAGTTTGTGGCCTAGTGGCAAGGGGGCATGTTGTGCAACTGTGAGGTCTGAGGTTCAAGTCTTGGGTTGCGCAATGGGTATTTATTTTGCTGCTTGAGCTATGTAGGAAGTAGAGCTGGGCTGAAACACAAGTAAGGGGAGTTTGGATAGATTTGAATGGTGTTTGAACTGGTCATGGAGAGATTCAATGAGGGATAAGTGGAGAGAATCAAGGAGTTTGAGTGAGAGGAGAGTTGTGCCGAATTGGGTGTCTAGCTACTCAGATTTTCGACAAAGATGCCTTTTGGGTATAGTCCTTGTTCGACTTCTTTCTTTTGGCATTTTGTTTTCTTCTTTTTGTTTCTGAATTGTTCTTTTGTGTCTTGGCATCGTAAGTCACTTGGTCGATTCCTGGTAAGTCAAGTGCCTCTCAGTACCTTTTGGATTCCTTTTTTCTCTGCTATTTTTTCCTTTTAGCCGAATTCATTCTTCTCCCTTATTTCTCCATCACCTTTTTCTCAATTGTTCTCCTTTCCTCTTTGACTGAGTGGCTGACTCTCTTTTTTCTTTCTCTGCTGTGCCAGTCGGTTTGGTAGTGGGCGACGATCTCTTCTTCTGTTCATAACACTATGGTAAGCCGAATCCTACATCTCATTTTTCCCCTCTATTTTGTTTCTCTGCTTTTCCAATATAGACTGAATGTCATGAATCTTGTCTTGTTATTTCAAAACCCTATGGAGTCTCTTACAATCGGTGGAGCGTCAACTGCCTTATTTCTCCGCACATCTCTGCTTTTTTCTTCGAATACCTCTTTAGCCGAATACTGTGTGGTAAGTAGGCTTGTTTTGTAGTGTTGACCAAATACCCAATCTGCTCTAACTCTAATTCTTTGGACGTTGGGCATCATCTCAAGCCTTGTATTAAACGATTATTGCTAATGAAATATGTCATATGCATAGTAAATCGAGAAGAAGGGTGTGATAGTTTTTAACCAACGATCTAAGAGTAATAATCGCATAATTTTCGGTCAAGGTAAATGGTGATATTGGTTTGGGGCTTTAATAATAATGTTCTAAAGGATGAGATTTTGATTGTGTTCGGATGATGGTAAGTTGATCGCGTGTGGGATAATCCATTCATTACGCAAATATGTGCGTAGTCACACCCCTCTCTACTGTGAATCGACGAAAGCCGAAAACTAAAAGTCGTAAAGCTAAAACTTCGGCATTGTAGGCTTCATGAGCGTTCTCGTGCACTTGGGCTAATATGGGCCTCATTTGGCTGAAATGGGCTATATGGGCCTAATGGGCTCATGGGCTCCACACAAAATAAATCCAGGATAAGTGGAAAATACTGGACTGGGCTCTATAGTTCGCATAGTCGTGACTAAATTTGGGCTAAACAGGCCACACGAGCGTGTGGGTCCACTTAGGCCGAATAATGGGCCTTAGGTCCATTTACACCGTTATGACCATTTAAATTATCTATGTCGCTCGAAGCAACTGTAGACCTTCGGAGAGGTCGTTATTTGCACCGAGACCCCAAAATAAGTAAAGTGACCAAAATACCCCTAAAAGTTAAAATTACTATTATACCCCTACTAGATGGAAATGACCATTTTACCCTTAGAGGTAGGTTGACTGATGAGTGTATGATTATTTGTAAGACTGTATTGAGTAGGACACTTTGCATACACGAACTATGTATGACATGACATACTGCATGGGGTTGGGATTCCGGTATGGAAGAAGTGCTGTACTGGTAGCTCTACCACATTCACAGTTACAGGTGGCGTTGCCACATATAATGTTACTGGCAGCTCTATTGCGTTATCATTACTAGCAGCTATGCTGCGATATTGGTGTGCTGGCTGGGTGGGTGGATTTTATCCCCACATGGTGTGTTGGTTGGTATGGGTGGTGTGTTGGCTGGATTGGGGTGGGTTACATATTTGGACCGTACTGATACTGTATTGGGCTTAGGCCTACAATGTTGCTGTGTAACACCCCTAACCTGTGTCAATCACCGGATCAGGGTTAAAGGCGTTACCAGACAGACAGATCTGAAACGTTTATAGAAATTTCATACAACCATTCATTAATCACAGTCAAAGAGTCCCTTATATTGGTTATCGAGACCTTTATCATGCTTTAGAGTAGGGCCAAGACTAAACCGAACACTTACGGAAATTCTCAAAAATTTTATAACTTTTCTAAGTTATGCAAGACACACGTCCATGTGGGTAGGCTGTGTGTCTTCCACAGGCACCGAACTCTTCAGCCCCATACTTACGGATTTTGTCAACCGGAGGCTTATTCAACAGATTCAGATACATAGCTGGTGGTACAACTGAAGTCTGAGGGGGATTAACCGGGGGCGGAGGCCGTGAAACAGCCGGATTATTTCTAACAAACTGAGTGAACCACTCACTCATCATCTGAAAGAAAGCTTGTTTAGCTTCTCCCTCTTGATCGCTCGTAGCCGGTTTTGAATCAGATGGCGCTGTCCCTTGCGCGGGAGCAAGCGCATTACTTTCTACGTTGTTAGCTACGACTCTTTCGGGATCCATTACTATACGGAAATCACATTTTTACACATCAGGATTCATCACACTATCACAGTTTATATATATGGCATGTATAGCTAGACACTGACACGCTACATAAGTCCGAGAATCGACTAAACCGTAGCTCTGATACCCAATCAAATGTGACACCCCTAACCGGTGTCCATCGCCAGATTAGGGTTAAAGGCGTTATCGGATAGATCAGAAACGTTTACAGAAATTTCATACAACCATTCATCAATCATAGTCAAAGAGTCCCTTATATTGGTCATCGAGACCTTAATCATGCTTTAGAGTAGGGACGGGACTAAATCGAACACTTACGGAAATTCTCAAAAAATTTAAAACTTTTCTAAGTTATGCGGGAGACACGCTCGTGTGGGCAGGCCGTGTGTCTTCCACGGGCACCAGACACACCCGTGTCTTAGCCGTGCCAAAGTATAGCATGCATACTGACTTTTCCACAAGGCCACCAGGCACGTCCGTGTGCCAAGGCCATGCACAGTTAGCTAGATCCTATCATTTTTTGACTGCCATTAGGCACGCCCGTGAACCATAACCGTGTTGGAAAAATAGGCCATTGTCAAGGCCGTAATGCCACACACAAAAGGGTCAACAAGCTTTCAAAAGCTTTGACGATCTATAAAACAGAAACAAACACACACAGAATAAGCTTTCAAAAGCTCAGTAAGCCAAAATACAAATAAACTTAACATAAAATGCACATAGTCATATTAATATAGTGACCATAATAGTTCTCATAACAAATCCATCTCCTTCTTTCTTTGGCTCATTTACTTAGCCATAACTTACAACATTCTCAACTCATATACCTTATATGCACATAGCTCAATTAAGCATAATATCACATATCATATTATCATATCATTACACATATTCATTTTGGTAAATTCATTAAGACACTTACCTTTGTACACACCTTGTGTACTTATCAAACATACTTGAAATAGATAGACTTTCACGTAATCGTTCATAGCTCAGAATTGCCTGTTGAACCGTTCGGAATCTAATAGGATATACAGAATACTCAGAATAGTCATACAATACCAACGTCTCAGACTTGGTCTTACATGTAATCAGATGTTGATGCCATTGTCCCAGATAGGGTCTTACACGAATTAATACGATGCTGATGTCCCAGACATAGTTTTACACGTAAAGCTCATATCAATGCCAACGTCCTAGACATGGTCTTACACGAAATTTCGAATCAATGCCAACGTCCCAGACGTGGTCTTACATGATAAAACAGAACAGATACCTATGCCATGACATTGCTAATCATATCTATTCCTATGTTCGTACGGGACTTCTCGAACATTGTCACTAAGTTGATCTTATCTCAGAATTCATGTACACAACATCTCATAAATATTAATCGTTATCAATAGTCATGTGAACATATATAATTCAATACAAATACGTTTATTTGTATAATGACTTACCTCAGGTTCGGATATTCGTTCGGAATCGTTTATTCAACTACCTTAGCTTCCCCCCGATCTAAGCCCATTTCTTCGGTTCTTGATCTATACATATTTAGATTTAACCCTCTTATTCAACAACACATTCAATTCAATCCAAATTCACATATTTTGGGCTATTTGGAACTGAGCCCTCACATTTGCACACTTTATCAATTTAGTCTATTTTTCTCAAAACATCAAATATACCAAACCATCATTTAACCATGCTTAGCCGAATGTCCGTATACCTCATACAAGTCCAAATATTTCATCAAATTCACAATTTAATCCCTCAAAATGCTATTTTCTCAATTTAGCCCTATTTAGCTAAATTCATCAAAATTCCAAGAACAAAACATGTTCATCAAATACATATCTTTCATATTTCACAATTAAACATCACAAATCACATGAGTTCATCAAAGTCTCATTTCAAAAACATCATCAATTCTCAGAATTTAAGCATGGGGTTTTGAAGTATACAAAGCAACGATTGCAAAAATGTAAAAATTATCAAAAACCGATTGAAAACATACCTTAAATCAAGGCTTGTAATGGCCGAATATAACAAAGCCCTTATTCCCTATTTTCTTTTGTGTTTTTGGTGGGAAGATGATAACCATAGTAAAATTTTATGCTTTTGGTTTTATTTAATTATCATAACATTAATAAATTCCCATTTTACCCTTTATTATTCATATAAGACAAAATAAACACCAAGGTTATCATGTCATTTAGTCATCCATTATCTTATAATGGATTTATAACAACATAAGGCCTCTGCCTTAATAAGCCACAACACATAGGCACATTAGCAAATAGCATACAAATTTTGCATTTAATGCAATCCAATCATTTTTCCAAATTTAGCACACAGACGGATTAATGAACTTACGGAATTTTAACACATGCTTAATCACATATCAACAACACAAAAAATAATATTAAAATATTATATGGACTCGAATTTGTGGTCCCGAAACCACTGTTCCAACTAGGGTCTAAACCGGACTGTTACACACTATAATGGGCTAAGGCCCACACTGCATTGTTACTGAATAGGGCTTAGGCCCATACTGTTACTGGATATATTGTTACTGACTAACTGATAGGGGATTACACACTGAGTTTTCGTAAACTCACCCTTCCTTTTTAACTATACAGGTAATCCCTAACCTTAGACAATTTGGAGCCGCGAGGAACTCGGAAGTGACCACATGATCACTGATGTTCTACTTTAGGCTTAGTTATTTAATTTTAAGTTTCATATTGGCTATTGATTATGTAATAAGGCCATTGGTGGATTTAATTTTTAATTGGGCTTTGATTTCATATTTTAAACTGCCAAACAGACACAAAAGAGTTTTCAAAATCACAACTATTTTTTAAGAAAAACACGCATTTTAAACTTCAAGGTTTTTAGTTAATGAAGCTTTCACGGTTTTATTCAGTTTAAGAAATCAATGGGAATAAATATGGTAATCATTTTGATAAGCTGGTTTTAGATTGTAATAACTTAAATTGTCGAATGTTCTCAAGCAATAAAACTAAATGGGTTTTAACTTAAATACGGCTTTTTATCAACAAGTCCAAATTTCAGAACTCACTTCGCTATGACGTGTCAGATTCGGTCGTAACGTCTAGGCTGGGTTTGGGGTGTTACATTTAGTGGTATCAGAGCCTAGTTGCAAAACTCGTCTGTGGAATGGGTTTTTGAAAAGCTTTTCTAAAAAATAGATATTAAATATTGGAAACATTTTGAAAGATCCATAAGTGTGGCACATCAAGTCTCTGTCGCCAAATCTGTAAGTTCTTTAATACTGTTGACGCTATATTGAGAAAGTACTATGGATAGTAAGACTATACTGTGAAATTCTAGATAGAGGAATCTGAGACCATAGAAGACTAAAAACTGTAGTGAGATCTTGATCTGCGAAAACAAACCCATAATGATTGTTTTTTCATAACATATTTGTTAATAATTACTGAAATTATAATTTGATGCATAAGAATTTTAAAAAAGAGAAAGCGTACATCAAAATGAGCATAAGAGGTACTTACAGAAGGGGTACACGGGGCCGCGATAAGGGCCGAGGAAGTGCTCGGGCTGAGTCTTTGGCATCGGGCCACATGCTTGCTTGGGAAGCACCAGCTTCATCAGTGACCGAGACAGGGTCTTACGATCGAGCAGCTGAAGATGATGCCGTGTCCCAAGCTATGCTTTCCATTTTAGAGAGGGTTGCCGGATCTAATGCTGGTACAGTGGGTCGAGGATCAATTTCAGAGTGACTCCAGTCTAGTGGAGCAGAAAGTTTTAGGGGTATTTTTGGAGTGGCCCCAAATGTGGCAGAATACTGGCTGAAAGCCACTGAAAGAATAATGGGCGACCTCGATTGTACTACGGAACAAAAGTTAAAAGGAGCATTGTCCTTACTACGAGACTAGGCCTACCAGTGGTGGCTCATCGTAAGAAAGGGTACGCAGGCCGACCGGTTGACATGGGATTTCTTTAAAGCGGCCTTTCAAGGGAAGTATGCAGGAGCAAGTTATGTGGATGCCCGAAGAAGGGAATTTCTGAGCCTGACCCAGGGGAATAAGACAGTGGCAAAATATAAGGCAGAGTTCTTGCAGTTGAGTCGATATGCTCGTGGGATAGTAGCAACTGAGTATAAACGCTGTGTACATTTTGAAGATGGCCTTCGAGATGACTTACAAGTATTGATAGCTCTATAGAGGGAGCGAGAGTTTGATGTCCTTGTAGAAAAGGCAAAAATTGCTGAGGATGTGAAGCACTCTGAGCGCCAAAACTCTGAGGGATTCTGGGCCCTCAGGTTCTTCTAGAAGGCCTGTAAAGAAGGTTAGGTTTGATGGGCCAATTCGGGCTGGAGTTCCTATTGCTGTTGCTTGACTGCAGCCTTGCACTGATTGTAAGAGATCTCACCAGGGTGAGTGCTCGAAAAGGATTAGGGCATGCTTCAGATGCAGGTCCGTGGACCATCAGGTTAAGAATTGTCCTCAGCAGCCTATTCAGATGCAAGCTGTAGGACAGGGTTATGTTCAGCCAGTGAGAGGTGGTCAGCAGCCACCGAGAGGCCGTAGGCAGGCCAGGGGTGGAAACGGTATAGGATGAAGTCGTGGAGCGCCAGGCAGAGGTGCTGGTAACATTAAGGCGAAGCAGCCAACTCTGGTGTATGCTGCTCGTCGCCGAGAGGATGGTGACGCTCCAAATGTTATAACCGGTATGTTCCTAATTCATAATGTACCTTACACTACTCTAATTGATATAGGGTCCACACATTCATACATTGCATGCACTGTGTCTAGCACCTTGGGTATCATGTGTGAGAGTACTATTAATGAGATGACTGTGTTAAGTCCACTGGGATAGTCAGTAAGAGTAGACAAGTTGTTCAGAGATGTGCACCTAGAGGTTCAAGGAGTTATAGAGGTTCTAGGTACTATCAGCTGAGAGTTAAAGAGCCTGATGTGTATAAGACCGTGTTTAGGACTCGTTATGGTCATTATGAGTTCCTAGTGATGTCGTTTGGGCTGACAAACGCACCAGCTACTTTCATGGGTCTGATGAATCGAGTGTTCCAGCCCTACCTGGATCAGTTCGTAGTAGTGTTTATGGACGATATCCTGGTGTATTCGAGAACTGAGGAGGATCATGATGCATCTTTAAATTGTTCTGCAGGTTCTGAAGGAGAAGTAGATATACGTGAAGTTCAGCAAGTGTAAGTTCTAGCTACAAGAGGTGACATTTCTGTGTCACGTAGTATCTGCCGAGGGGATTAGGGCTGATCCTTGAAAAATTAAGGCCGTAATGGATTGGAAACCACCTAAGACCGTATCTAACATAATAGTCCATATGTTATGCATCCTGGTGGAAACAAGTTATACCGAGATCTTCGTGAGCTGTACTGGTGGCTAGGGTTGAAACGCGAAGTTACTGATCTTGTGAGTAAGTGCTTGGCATGACAAACAACTTCAGATCGAGCATTAGGCGCGCATGCAGGTTACTGCGACCCGATTAAGATTCCACTTTGGAAGTGGGAGAGGGTAACTATGGATTTTGTGAGTGGGCTACCCTTAACGCTTACTAAGAAGGATTTGGTATGGGCTATAGTAGATCAATTGACTAAATCTGCCCATTTTAAACCAGTTCGCACTAATTACTCATTGCAGAAGCTGGCAAAGTTATATGTGGCTGAGATTTTGAGACTGCATGGGGTGCCAATTTCTATCATATTTGACAGAGATTCTAGATTCACATCTCGATTCTGGAAGAAGTTACATGAGGCTTTGGGTACCAGGTTGGACTTGAGTACTGCATTTCATCCTCAGACAGATGGCCAGTGAGAGAGGGTGATTCAGATAATGGAGGACATGTTAAGAAGTTGTGTAATGTATTTTCGTGGCAGATGGGAAGACTACTTGCCGCTAGCAGAGTTCGAGTATAATAATAGCTATTAGTCCAGTATTCAAATGGCACCGTACAAGGCGTTGTATGGTCGTAGGTGTCATACTCCTACCTGTTGGATTGAGCTGGGTGAGCGGGGAGTTCTGAGGCCAGAGTTAGTTTCTAATACAGAAGAAAAGGTAAAACTGATTTGAGACAAGTTGAAGGAAGTGTCTGATAGGCAGAAGTCTTACACAGATCTTAAACATCGAGAGATTGAATACTCTGTGGGGGATTATGTATTCCTTAAGGTCTCACTGTGGAAGAAAATTCTGAGATTTGGACGGAAGGATAAGCTTAGCCCAGGGTTCATTGGGCCTTACCGTGTACTGAATCGTGTGGGACCAGTCGCCTATCAACTTGAGTTGTCTTTAGAATTAGACCAGATTCACGATGTGTTCCATGTCTCTATGCTGAGGTGTTATCGCTCTGATCCCACACATATAGTACAAGTCGAGGAGATCAAGGTTAGGCCAGATCTAACCTTTGAGGAGGAGCCAGTGCAGATATTGGATCGTGAGTTAAAGTACTAAGGAAGAAGACTATTCTACTAGTAAAAGTGCTTTGGCCCAATCACAGTTCAGAGGAAGCCACGTGGGAACCTAGGGAGGTGATGTGACAATAATACCTTCACCTATTCAGACAAGGTAAATTTCGTGGCTGAAATTTCTTTTAGGTGGGTACAACTGTAACGCCCCAAAAATATAGGGTCTTTAATTTGGCATGTTCTGACATAATTGCTTGTTTGCTTTAATGGTTAAGTAATTTTGCATGTTCAAGCCATTTGTAGGGCACACGGGCGTGCGTGTTGGCCGTGTGACCCAAGTCAAAGAGTTACACGGGTCAGACAAGGGCTGGGACACGGCCATGTGCTCCCATTTCGATTGTCCACACGACCTGTGACACATGCGTGTTTTTTGCCTTGTGAGACACACGATCAAGCCACATGGGGTGTGTCCCCTATTTTTTTAAAAAATTTTCTAAATGTTCAAAAAGTTTTCAAAGTTATCGGTTTAGTCCCGAACCATTCCTAATGCATGTTTAGGGCCTCATAGGCTCGTATTAGGGACAAAATGATTGATTGTGAATGAATTGTATTTGAAATGATTAATTTGTATGAGAAGTGTATGTTTTAATGTGTGGTAAGTTCAGTAATGCTCTGTAACCCTATTTTGGCATTGAATACGGGTAAGGGATGTTACAATAACTGTGTATCACACATGACTTAGACACACGCCCGTGTCTCTACCCGTGTGGACAAAAGTAGGCTATTTACCAAGCCATCTTGCCACCCAAAATTGGTATACACCTTGACCAAGCCAAATGACACCAAAACAAGACATTAGTAGGCATTCAATCATTCTCAACCAAGCATCAATTAAACCATTCCAATACCAAAAAATACAACACAATATCAATATATTTCATTCAATTTATACCAAATTATCACATTCTTAAATCATCAATATGGTTACATTTCAAACATGCATTATTTTTACCTATAATTCGAACATGCCAATTCTCATATCTCAATCATTTAGTATCCTTAATTATCAATTATCATCAAGCATCAAATATCCATTTAATAAACACATAACCAAAGTCATATGCACATATGAACACACAACTAAATCAACCAAATTACGGCAACTCTCATGGCTATATATACGAAACCAAAACACTAACATTTACAAGCCATTTCAAATGGCTAAATTCATTATCAATCCATAACCCAAAATGACCAAAGTTCCAATACATGACACATACTCAAAATACTTAAGTTCAAAAGTACCAAAGTGATAGTAGGATAGTGTGATGAAGTCTCTGACGGTTCCCGAATCCAAACTAGCTTTGAATTCTCAAAAACAAACACAGAAAATTAAACAATGTAAGCTATAAAGCTTAGAAAGTTCGTAAGAAAATAATAAGCAAATCTCACTATTTAATTATCATTCAAAATATGCATATAACATACTATAAAATATTTAATCCTAATAGTAACATGTATTCAAAACATGTATTTAACCATGAACTCATTTCTTCCATATGTTCGATACATATATAGTTTCCGTACATATCTGTATTGACACGTATCTATTTCTCACCATTTCATATCTTCGATATACCTATTGAACCATTTGGAATAATACAGAATACTCAGGAATCTCACACCCTAAGTGCCAATATATATAGCTGAAGCTATCTCAATAAATCTTGCATTGAAGTGCCAATACATAGCCGAAGTTATCTCAATATCATATCTCAATAATCCTCACTCTCGAGCTATCAACAGGTTTGCTCGCACAAGCTGACAGTCATGACGTAACTACATAGTGCTACTGACACAAGCTAACGAGAATTCACAACACATGCTGGATAACTCAGCCACCAGTAGGACGTGTGGACCAGCACCCAAAACAATAATAACCCCTAATGACATGTCATTCATATCCTAATCTATTCCTAAGGTTTAACCGAGATTTCCAATGTCAAATCTTCATTGAATAGGTCCAGAATGTCATATTCAAAATATATGCAATATTAAAGCATTCAAAACACAAATATAACAATACGAACTTACCTCGAATGCAAAAACGACGAATTAAGTCGATTAATCCGAAACTTATTCTTTCCCTGATCTAAATCTGTATTTCACCTATCTTGATCTAAATATAATCAAAGTTAACTTATTTAACAATCTCTTTACTCAATTTAATCCAAAAACACACATTAAGGTAAATTTACATTTTTGCCCCTAACATTTCAACATTTTACAATTTAGTTCGTATTTCATAAAATTACAAATTCGTGCAATTCAACCAAAACCCATGCTACCCTAATTTCAATTAGGTCTTTAGCAACCCATATTTTTCATTTATTTCACAATTTAGCCATAAAAAATACACATTTCACAAATTAATCCCTAACTGGACATTTTACTAAAAATCACTTAACAAATGTTGTTTATCTAACAACAAGCATGCATTTTCTATCATTAAACATCAAAACACATCAAAATTCATCAATGGAAAAAGCCTAAACCTTTAATAGTTTTGCAAAACAGTCCCTGGGCTAGCTAAACTAAGCTGCAACGATCTCAAAAACATATAAATCATTAAAACGGGACAAAAATCGTACCTAATTGAGCACAAATGCCTTGATCGAATTTAAAGACGAAAAAATGGCTTCTTCTTGCCATAGGTTCAGTTGAATAATGAAGAATAAAAGATGATGACTTTATTTTATTTATTTTTAATTATAATTATTCACTAAATTACAAATTAACCTTATTAATTAATCACTTAAAACACTTAATACATGTTCAAGAATGTCCACTAACTTTATAAATGGGCTAATTACCACATAAAGACCTCCACTTTAAAGTTCTATAGCTGTTAGACACCTTTAGCTAATAGAACTCAAGTTTTACACTTTACGCGATTTAGTTCTTTTTATCAAATTAAACACTCAAACAATAAAATTTCTTAACGAAAATTTCACACAAATATATTATCATGCTGTACACATTATAATAATAATAAAATAATTATTTCAACTTCGAATTTGTGGTCCCAAAACCACTGTTTTAATTTAACTAAAAACAGGCTGTTACATTACTTCTCAGGAACAAGGGTACAGTAATGCAACGATATCCCTTATTCTAAAAAATATATATATAATATATAAATACTAAGTATTGTACAATAAATGTTGTATTGGTAGATAGATCTTACAGTTCGAAGCATGATGCTAGCATTGATGAAGTTGCAACTTTATTCACTCATGCTTATGTATTGTCGATGCAATATTCTTTCATCTGAATGTGATTCATTCATTGGGAATTTAGAGGGTTCAAGTTGCTAGAATGATCATTTGCCTTAGTAAAATTTTTGTAGCCTTGCTAGTTTCTATTTTACTTAAGGACAAGTAAAAACAAAAGTTTGGGGGGTGTGATAGCACTAGAAAGAACATATGTTTTCCTCCTTACTTATTGGTTAAATTGTTCTCATTTAGTTATATTGTTGGTTAAATTGTTCCCATTTAGTTATCCTTAGCATATATTTTGGTATTTTCTGTTTAGTAAATTGCATTTTATAACTCAGCGAATCTTAGCCTATTTTATCCTCAAATTTGCTATCTTTTTTAATTAATGTCACTGCATGAGTTAATTCCAAATTACATCCAGAATTGTCGTTGTACTTGAAAGCTATCCTTTTAAGAACTAAAAATGTGTGAGTTGTCCAGTCTGGTATAACCAACCTATATGTACAAGGACAGAATAATTCTGAGGAAATGACACTTGTACTGTTGGAGGAGGACATAAAAGGTTGACTTGAGAAGAAAAATAGATAAGGAGAGCTTTTTCTTGACCATCATCTTCTTCATCCTTCCTTGAAGCTTGTAGCTATGGTAGCTTAAACCTATCACGGGTGAGCCAACGTGAAAATTGATGCAGATTAACTTCTGACAAGGAGACCTAAGTGTGAGACAAGAGGGAATAGAGAGATTCAGTCGAGTTGTCTAGGAATAGTATTCTCCACTCAATTCTTTCTTATTTCTTTTTAAATGTTGGTTATTACTCTCTGTTTTCTGTTTTTATGGAAGTACACATGAATTCTTGATTAAATGTTATCTTATTCAATCTTGCTTTTGTTGTTTAATCTTGGGGTTTGAATGTTTCTTAACACGGAAGTGTTATTGCAGTCACTGACACTGGAAAGTGCAGTAACAATTAGAGCCACCAAGCATTCCAAGAGAAGTTGAGTGAGGATTAAAGGAATTTAGTCGACTTGTTCTTAATAGTGGCATATTGCCATCATCAGAAGGTGGGATTAATGTGAATGTTTAAGTCTCAGATTAAATAGATGAGTGACGCTTGGTAAGATATACATTGAAATTTAGGTACCAAACCATACCAATAATATCCATCATTTCTAACCATTCAATTGCATATCAAATATACCTGAAACACCCCACACCCGGCCCACGAGCCTGGACCGGATATGGTATGTTCCTCGAAGTAAACCAGTTAAAAATCCTTTTGTTCCTTCGAAAAATAGTGTGTTTTTAAAGGAAATATTGTTTTGGGTTGGGCTTGAGTCAAAAACCCATTTATCTTATTTTAAAAATCCAATTAGTGAAGGTGACAAAACAATTAGAGTTTATTTTTAAAGAAATAAATTTTACTTAACTTTAATTGAAAATAATTCGTGTACATAGTAATTAAAAATAAAAGTAAAGAAATGTAACTTATGGTAGTATTACATCAAGTAAAATCCCAAAATAAAATTCTAAAATACTTAAATAAAATTAAATATCCATATTGAATAAAACTTCAAGTGAGCATGGCCATCCCTAGCTTCTGTAAACCAGGTCCATTATTGATTGTCACTTGAAAAATAGTCCCGAGAATGGGGTGAGTCAACAGACTCAATGTGTACACAACACTAAAATTCAATAGATCAGGCATACATTTTCATATCAAATACTTATTCATATAACAAATAAAAGTGATGATGCAACCCAAACCCAAACCTAGGTGCCATCCACTACACATCCCCGTACCAACCTGCACACCGTGGGGACTACTAAGTCAACCCTCCATCCGCTACACACCATCGAAGGCAGTCGCTGCAGTCGATGTGCTCATCGCCCATATAAAATTTGTGGCATTGCCACCAGATAATTGTGTCATGAGATACCACATTCAGATAATGTAACCGAAGTTACCACATTTAGATAATGTGACCGAAGTCACCACATTCAGATAGTGAGACCGAAATCACCACATTCACTTCCCCTTTTTCATATAACCCGGATGCCCATATATCATGCATACCATACTTAGAATCACATTCATGTCACTTTCCACATGTTAAGTATAGCATATTTCGTAATCCTAGTAGAAGTAGAAACGTACCTGAGTACTTTGTATCACAATAAGGTACCTTAGCCATATTCACATTCTTATTCATACTTATTCATGCTTATATTAAATGTGCCATAGATCGTATTAAAAATTAGTGTGGGGTACACACCTGATTCGCTTAACGAAGTCCTTGAAATCCCGAACAAAATTGTTTTACAGATTTAGATCTCAAGTCCTACATAAATTAATCACTTACTATTTAATAAAAACCATTCGGCCATTAATCCAAATCCTAATAGGATTAGTATTACTAAAACTTACCTTGTAGTCGAATTGAATTAAGAATCAAATGCCGGAAATTTGTATTCCTCCCTTTTGAAATCGGCTAAACACTATATTACTCCACGGGTTAGTTTTTTGACACGATAGTAAATCCAAACATTTAAAATAGGCCTTGGGCGAATGTCTTAAACACATACCTTGTGATTTCAAATCCCTAAAAGTATCCCTTGGCTATGGAGATCTTTGAAACCTACATGATATCTGTTAGATCCACTTCTAACATTTAAATCACCTTTATATAGCCCTTAGCCGATTGTACACTTACCTTGGTTGGCTAGATCTCGAACTATCTCCCTTAAGAGTCGACACTAGTAAAGATCTCGGAATTTCTCCTTAATATTTCGGTCAAAGAAACAACAAGAGAACCAGTTCCTAGATCTTGATTAAAAGAGATTGAAAAATCCATTGTTCTTACCTTAACACCACAATCGACGGCACCCTTGTTTGAAGCCACAAAGATTCGGCTATGGAGACTTAGACAGGGAACAAAAAGGTTTCGGCTTTGACAATAGAAGAGAAGAGAAGAGAAGAAGAAAAGAAGAATTGATGAAAGAGAGGCTACTTGGCCAAAGGAAATTCCGCAGAGAGAGAGTTGGCTAGAGGATTTTCGGCAAACACCTAGAAAAGATGAAAGAATAGCCTCACTTTTCCTTCCTTAGCCGAAATTACTAGGCTAGAGTCCCCTACTTGGCCACCACTCTTCCTATGTGATAATATTATCCTTTAAAAATACTTAAAAGAATAATCCTTTAATTATCTCTCCAAATTAAATCCTTATTTATCCCCTTAATTAATTAGTATTTTAAAGAGAATAAAACTCCTCCTTTCTAGAAAGCTTGTGCCGTCCACCTGCAAGCCGGAAACAAAAATAAAACTTCTTTTATTTGCTTCCCTTGTGACTCGAACTCAGGCCCAACACCTTGCATGTGGCGCCATTTCCATAGGCCCTAAGTGACATCTTCAAGCCACTTTTCCAAGCCTGTTTGTGTGTCAAATTTCACATACTTTTTCTTTTAAGGCCACCTTGCCTTAGTTTCCTCTTTTAAACTTTAAAACTCGACATTTCTAAGTCATTTCTAAATTTCCTAAAATTTTTGTTCGGCTCTTTGAACTTGACATTTCCTTACATTTCCAAGTTTCCAAAAATGTTCACTTTCCATTTTTGAATCATTTCCAAATCATTTCCTTACATTTCCTAGTTTCCAAAAATGTTCACCTTCCATTTTTAAACTTAACATTTCCATACATTTTCAGGTTTCCAAAAAATGTTCATTTCTAACTCATTTTCATTCATTTCTAGGTTTCAAAAAAATTCAAAATTTATTCTTAGTACATAAAACATGTCACTTCGTACAACTAAATCGAAAATGCATAGGCCCTTTCCAGGATGTTACAGTTCTACCCCCTTAAAAAAATTTCGTCCTTGAAATTTCCTAACTAAAATAATTGAGGGTATTACTGTCGCATCGTCTCTTCTGGTTCCCACGAAGCTTCCTCCGATCCATGGTTGCGCCATAACACTTTGACTAGAGGAACTGACTTCCTCTGTAGCACTTTTACATCACGTTCCAATATCTGAATTGGCTCTTCCTCATACAATAAGTCTAGCCTTAGCTCCAATTCTTCAACTGGTACCACATGGGATGGATTCGATCGGTAACGACGTAGCATGGATACATGGAATACGTCGTGAATCTGCTGCAACTCACGGTGGCAACTCCAATTGGTATGCCCACCGCCCAACTCGCCGAAGACTCGATAGGGCCCTATAAACCTTGGGCTTAACTTCCCTTTTTGACCAAACCTCATCACCTTCTTCCAAGGCGAGACTTTCAGAAACACTTGGTCTCCCACTTCAAACTCTATTTCCTTCCGCTTAAGGTCTGCGTACGACTTCTGCCTATCAGAGGCTTCCTTTAACCGTGCCCGAATTATCTCAATCTTCTCTTCAGTTTCTGCCACTAACTCTGGACCCAAAACTCGACGTTCTCCTAACTCAGTCCAACAAGTAGGAGTTCGACACTTCCGACCATACAATGCTTCATATGGTGCCATCCAAATGCTAGCCTAATAGCTGTTGTTGTAAGCGAACTCAGCTAAAGGCAAGTAGTCTTCCCAACTTCCTCGGAAATCCATCACAAAGCCTCTCAACATATCCTCCAACACTTGTATAACCCGTTCAGACTGCCTGTCTGGTTGTGGATGAAAAGCTGTAGTGAAGTCTAACTTAGTGCCTAAAGCTTGATGAAGTGCCCTCCAAAATCGAGACATAAACCTTGGGTCTCTATCGGAGATGATCGATAGTGGTACTCGGTGTAACCTTACGATCTCCGCCACGTATAACTTGGCTAACTTCTGAAGAGAATAGTCAATTCTCACCGGAATAAAGAGCGCGGACTTGGTCAAACGATCCACTATCACCCATACCGAGACCTTCTTAGTAGGCGTAAGGGGAAGCCCACTAACGAAGTCCATGGTAATTTTTTCCCACTTCCACTATGGAATCTCGATTGGTTGAAGCAATCCTGATGGAACTTGGTGTTCAGCCTTAACTTGCTGACACGTCAGACATTTTCCCACGAATTCAGTAACTTCCCGCTTAAGCTCAGACCACCAAAATTGTTCCCTTAGATCTCTGTACAGCTTAGTGCCTCCGGGATGCATAGCATAAGGGCTACTATGCACCTTCTGAAGAATACTCTGTCTTAACTCCTCGTCCTTCAGCATGCGGACTTTTCCTTTGTAGCACAATACTCCTTCATCGTTAACGCCATAATTCTCTAACTCTCCATTCCGTACTTGCTGTAACTTAGCACTTAGGTCCTTATCAGCCAACTGTCCCCTTTTCACCTTATTCAGCCATGTGGGCTTGACTTGCAATTCCACCAACAGGCTTCCGTCATCATATAAACTTAAGTGAGCGAACATAGCCCTTAGATCCGACACAACCTTCCAACTTAGGGCATCAGCTACCACATTCGCCTTGCCCGGGTGGTACTCTATCGAGCAATCATAATCCTTCAGCAACTCTACCCACCTTCGCTGCCTCAAGTTCAACTCCTTCTGAGTCAACAGGTACTTAAGGCTCTTGTGATCTGTGTAGATTATCGACCTTTCTCCATAAAGATAGTGCCTTCAAACCTTAAGGGCAAAAACCACGGCTGCCAATTCTAAGTCATGGGTTGGGTAGTTAACCTCATGCGGCCTTAACTACCGAGACGCATAAGCGACTACTTTTCCATCTTGCATTAGGATGCATCCTAATCCCGTATGCGAAGCGTCAAAGTACACCACAAAATCCTTCCCTGCCTCCGGCTGAATTAACACTGGAGCCTCCGTCAACACCTTCTTAAGCTTTTCAAAGCTCTTCTGTTGCTTATCTGTCCATTCAAAGGGTATGTCCTTCCTTAGCAACCTTGTCAAAGGCGCGGCTATTGATGAGAACCCTTCCACAAACCTTCTGTAATAGCCTGCCAAACCTAAGAAACTTCGGATCTCAGCCACAGACCTAGGTGGTTTCCAATCTAACACTGCTTCGATCTTCCTAGGGTCCACTCTTATTCCTTCTACGGATACTACATGTCCTATGAATGCCACCTCCTTAAGCCAAAGTTCACACTTGCTGAATTTGGCATAGAGCTTCTTCTCCCTTAACACTTGCAGCACAACTCGGAGATGCTCATCATGCTCCTCCTCCGACTTCGAATACACAAGGATGTCATCGATACACACGATGACGAACCTATCCAGGTATGGTTGGAAAACCCGGTTCATCATATCCATGAACGCGGCTGGAGCGTTTGTCAACCCAAACGGCATTACTACAAACTCATAATGGCCGTATCTTGTCCTAAAAGCGGTCTTATGGATATCTGCCTCCTTCACCTTCAACTGATGATATCCCAACCTTATGTCTATCTTCGAGAATATTGTGGCCCCCTTCAGCTGATCGAACAAGTCATCGATCCTTGGCAAAGGATACTTGTTCTTGATGGTCAGCTTATTGAACTGACGGTAATCTATGCACATCCGCATAGTTCTGTCCTTCTTCTTTACAAACAGGACCGGTGCTCCCCATGGAGACACATTGGGTCGAATAAACCCACGATCCAACAACTCTTGAATTTGAGCCTTGAGCTCAACCAACTCTTTTGGCGCCATTCGGTATGGAGCGATTGACACAGGAGCTGTTCCCGGCAGCAAGTCTATTCCAAATTCCACCTCCCTATCTGGGGGTATTCCTGGTAACTCCTTCGGAAATACGTCTTCAAAGTCCTTTACTATTCTAACCCCACTGACACCTTCTTCCTTTCAACCCAACGCACTTACGTAGGCTAAGAATGCCTTGCACCCTTTCTTAACCATTTTCTCAGCCTTTAACGCCGAAACTACATTAGACAGGTAGTTTCTTCTTTCCCCGATTATTACAACTACTTCATCCTCTGGGGTCCTTAATTCCATTCGTTTAGCCGCACAATCCAACACGGCTCGGTGCTCTACTAGCCAGTCCATTCCAAGTATGAGTTTAAACTCCCCAAAGGGTAGTTCCATTAAGTCAGCCTGAAAGTTCACTCCCTGAGTTCCTAGGGGTGCACTCCGAAAGATCTTATCCACCACTACAGTTTGGCCTAATGGGCTTACTACAATCATCTGCCTATCAGAAAGTTCAGAGTCTAGGCCTAGTGTTCCCACTACACTACATGCAACATAAGAATGGGTCGAGCATACATCAATAAGAGCAAAATAGGGCTTGTCATAAATAAAGAACGTACCGGTTATAACATCCGACGCGTCTCCATCTTCCCTCCGGCGAACCGCATAAACTAAACCCGGTTGCCTTGCCTCAGCATTAGCAGCACCTCTGCCCTGAGTTCCTTATCCTCTGCCAGCACCATTACCTCTGTTGTTCGAACCACGACCTCGTTGAGGCTGTAGTCCTCCTCTACCAGCCTGGCTAATATTTTGAGCTGCTGATCGACTTTCGTCTGGTTTCTTAGGACAATCCTTGAGCATATGGTCCTTGGATCCACACCTAAAACATCCTCCCGTCTTTTTCCAGCACTCCCCTAAGTGATTCTTTCCACAATGATCACAAGGACGACATCGCCATCTGTACCGGCGCCTAGCGACCTCGCGGCCCATCAACTCTAGGCCTCTTTTGAACCTTCCCAGATGATCCAAAACCTCTTTTGTGCCTATTCCGGTCCATAGTCTACTTTGTAGCATCCTTGATTCCCTCGGCTACCTTGGCCTTTTCTACTAAAGAAAAAAACTCCCGCTCCTGATGCGGTGCTATCAACAATCTCAGATCATCCCTTAGTCTGTCCTCAAAACGGACACAGCGCTCATGCTCAGTTGCCACTACTCCTCGGGCATACCGGCTCAACCTCAGGAATTCAGCCTCATATTCCGCCACAGACTTGTTCCCTTGAACCAGCCCCAGAAATGCCTTTCTTTGCTCATCCCTATACCTGGTTCCAACATACTTCTTTTGATACGCTTCCTTAACGTAATCCCAGGTCAGATCCTCCGCTGTGGCACCATCCTGAACAGTTAACCACCATTGATACGCTTCATCGCGTAACAGTGCCACCATTCCTTTTAACTTCTCCTTAGGGGTCAGATCGAGCTCATCCATAATTCGCTCGGTTGCCTCCAACCAGTATTCAGTGGTACTGGGTGCCACACCCGACACTCCACGGAACATTTCGACTCCATTAGCTCGGAGCCGTTCAGGCACAGACTTTCGATTTCCCGAATTTCCTCCTGCACCAGCCACCAACTCCGAAACTCGTAACACAGCCTACGACACAGCATCATCCCCCGTTTGAGCTTGCTGCTCAACACCAACAGCTGGTGGTGGTGGTGGCGGTGGTATCTCATTGTCAGACCCTTGACCCGATCTAACGGGTTCTGACACAGTTATCCTTCCTCTACCTCGTCCACGACGACCACGTCCTCTAGAGCTCATTTCTAACGTCGTGATCTGATTAAGGAATTTTATGAATTAGTATTTGTTTCACTTGATTACCCGCGAAGGAGTTTTATGAAAAGAGTTTTACGAGTGGTTCTTTCGTATTCATACATGCACACAGACTTTTCATTCATTCATACATCCATCAACCAATTATGAACTTTCGTTCATTCAGAGAAACGTTGTAGTTTTCATTGTTGTTGTTTCTCCACTACACAGGGGTATTTTCGTAATTTTGTCCTACAGGGGTATTTTCGTAATTTTTCAAAAGAAAGAGTTCCTTGGTGATTTTGTCAAAAAGTATTTTGGAAATTTTGAATTTTCGGGGTATTTTGGAAAATTTTGAAATCCGGGGGTATTTCGGCAATTTTTTCCACAAACCAGGATAAATTCGTAAAATCTAATAAATCAGGGATATTTTAAAAATTACAAAACTTTGAGGGTTCTTTTTGAGAATTGTACTTTCCAAAACAGTGATGTTGCAAAATTTTGAAAATCACGGTTATTTTGGTAATTTTGTAAGTTAGGGGCAATTTTGTAATTTTCCAAAATTAATGTATTTAGATATTTTGCGGATTAGGGTTTTTGAGCGTTTATAAAATAATGAAATTTTGGTAAAATTGTTGGGTAGTTGGACATTTTATAAACCAAGGGTATTTTGGTAATTTTACCACTATGGGAATTTTTGTAATTTCATAAATCAGAAATTTTTCTAATAATTTTGTAAATATGGTTTTCACAAATTTAGAAGAAAGTTTTAAGAGTTTTAAAACTAGGGTTTTGTTGTTTTTATAAAAACACGGCTAGTTCCCTTTCGGGTTTTAGTTATTGTGTTTAGCCTATGACCGAGTCCTCTTGGTGGGGTGAACAAAGCTACGCACCAGGCGAGGATTCGAGTGGTGAGGAGGTGAGTCATGGATTGCTTAAATACCAAGCTCCCACCGAAACCATTCCTAGACATGCGCACAGAGGTTGCCACACCCACTGAGCCCTCTGGGTTAGGGTGAACCGAAGCTACGCACCAGGTAGGATTCCTGTGAATAGGAGGTGAGTCACTAGGACTGCTTAAATACCAGGCTCTTCCGGATCCAATCCTAGACATGCACACAGGGGTTACCACACCCTAACTCAGTGACTTAGCCATAGGTTTGTTTAATGGAATTAAGTCCTATGTGTTTGTGTTTGAGTAGACTAGTCCTAGGGTTCAAGTTCCTATCATGCTATTCTACGTTCCATTCCTCTTCTACCGTTCTATAATTCACATAATCACACAGATGGTTAGGGATACTTACCTGGTAGACTGCGGGTCGGAGACTTGGGTGCCATGCCAGAAAACCTGCTTATTTTCAGAAATATTTCCATAAAATTCATTTGGCTTGATTGGAAAACATTTTGGGCCTTAGCCTACAGGCCGAGAGTTTTAAAACTGGGCTCTGATACCAAACTGAAACACCCCACACCTGGCCCACGAGCCTGGACCGGATCTGGTATGTTCCTCGAAGTAAATCGGTTAAAAATCTTTTTGTTCCTTCAGAAAATAGTGTGTTTTTAAAGGAAATATTGTTTTGGGTTGGGCTTGAGTCAAAAACTCATTTATCTTATTTTAAAAATCCAATTAGTGAAGGTGACAAAACAATTAGAGTTTATTTTTAAAGAAATAAATTTTACTTAACTTTAATTGAAAATAATTCGTAACATAGTAATTAAAAATAAAAGTAAAGAAATGTAACTTATGGCCGTATTACATCAAGTAAAATCCCAAAATAAAATTCTAAAATACTTAAATAAAATTAAAGATCCATATTGAATAAAACTTCAAGCTGAGCATGGCCATCCCTAAGCTTCTGTCGAACCCGGTCCATTATTGATTGTCACCTGAAAAATAGTCCCACAATGGGGTTTGTGAACAGACTCAATGTGTACACAACACTAAAATTCAATAGATCAGGCATACATTTTCATATCAAATACTTATTCATATAACAGATAAAAGTGATGATGCAACCCAAACCCAAACCTAGGTGCCATCCGCTACACATCCCCGTACCAACCTGCACAATGTGGGGACTACTAAGCCAACACTCCATCCGCTACACACCATCGAAGGTAGTCGCTGCAGTCGACGTGCTCATCGCCCATATAAAATTTGTGGCATAGCCACCAGATAATTGTGTCATGAGACACCACATTCAGATAATGTAACCGAAGTTACCACATTCAGATAATGTGACCGAAGTCACCACATTCAGATAGTGAGACCGAAATCACCACATTCACTTCCCCTTTTTCATATAACCCGGATGCCCATATATCATGCATATCATAATTAGAATCACATTCATGTCACTTTCCACATGTTAAGGATAACATATTTCGTAATCCTAGTAGAAGTAGAAACGTACCTGAGTACTTTGTACCACAATAAGGTACCTTAGCCATATTCACATTCTTATTCATACTTATTCATGCTTATATTAAATGTGCCATAGATCGTATTAAAAATTAGTGTGGGGTACACACCTGATTCGCTTAACGAAGTCCTTGAAATCCCGAACAAAACCGTTTTACAGATTTAGATCTCAAGTCCTACATAAATTAATCACTTACTATTTAATAAAACCATTCGACCATTAATCCAAATCCTAATAGGATTAGTATTACTAAAACTTACCTTGTAGCCGAATTGAATTAAGAATCAAATCTTGGAACATTGTATTCCTCCCTTTTGAAATCGGCTAAACACTATATTACTCCACGGGTTAGTTTTGAAAGCCGATAATAAATCCAAACATTTAAAATAGGCCTTGGCCGAATGTCTTAAACAGATACCTTGTGATTTCAAATCCCGAAAAGTATCCCTTGGCTATGGAGATGCTGAAACCTACATGATATCTGTTAGATCCACTTTTAACATTTAAATCACCTTTATATAGCCATTAGCCTATTGTACACTTACCTTGGTTGGCTAGATCTCGAACTATCTCCCTTAAGAGTCGAAACTAGCGAAGATCCCGGAATTTCTCCTTAATATTTCGGTCAAAGAAACAACAAGAGAATCAGTTCCTAGATCTTGATTAAAAGAGATTGAAAAATCCATTGTTCTTACCTTAACACCACAGTCGACGGCACCCTTGTTTGAAGCCACAAAGATTCGGCTATGGAGACTTAGACAGGGAACAAAAAGGTTTCAGCTTTGACAATAGAAGAGAAGAGAAGAGAAGAAGAAAAGAAGAATTGATGAAAGAGAGGCTACTTGGCCAAAGGAAATTCGGGAAAGAGAGAGTTGGCTAGAGGATTTTCGGCAAACACTTAGAAAAGATGAAAGAATAGCCTCACTTTTCCTTCCTTAGCCGAAATTACTAGGCTAGAGTCCCCTACTTGGCCACCACTCTTCCTATGTGATAATATTATCCTTTAAAAATACTTAAAAGAATAATCCTTTAATTATCTCTCCAAATTAAATCCTTATTTATCCCCTTAATTAGCCGTATTTTAAAGAGAATAAAACTCCTCCTTTCTAGAAAGCTTGTGCCGTCCACCTCTAGCTTCTGGAAACAAAAAAAAAACTTCTTTTATTTGCTTCCCTTGTGACTCGAACTCAGGCCCAACACCTTGCATGTGGCGCCATTTCCATAGGCCCTAAGTGACATCTTCAGGCCACTTTTCCAAGCCTGTTTGTGTGTCAAATTTCACATACTTTTTCTTTTAAGGCCACCTTGCCTTAGTTTCCTCTTTTAAACTTTAAAACTCGACATTTCTAAGTCATTTCTAAGTTTCCTAAAATTTTCGTTCGGCTCTTTGAACTTGACATTTCCTTACATTTCCAAGTTTCCAAAAATTTTCACTTTCCATTTTTGAATCATTTCCAAATCATTTCCTTACATTTCCTAGTTTCCAAAAATGTTCACCTTCCATTTTTAAACTTAACATTTCCATACATTTTCAGGTTTCCAAAAATGTTCATTTCTAACTCATTTTCATTCATTTCCGGGTTTCCAAAAATATTCAAAATTTATTCTTAGTACATAAAACATGTCACTTCGTACAACTAAACCGAAAATGCATAGGCCCTTTCCAGGATGTTACAATACCAATTTAGGTACCATTTATCTCATTCTAATCAGAAGCATTTCTAAGTATAATCCAACCAAAAACTTACCAATTCATTATGACATCCTTCATTAATAATAACCAACTTTGCATCATAAAACATAGACTAAAATTTACCATAGACTAAAATTTACCATATTTTCATCCCATTTACAAGCCATATCACATAGCTTATATATACAACTCAAGACATCATCTAATTCAACTATACTATACATGCCATACTTAAATATGTACACATTCAAAAGGTACCAAAATAGAGTTTGATAGTGTGGTGATGATCCTCGACGATCCCTGAGCCTTCCGTAGCTTTAACAATCTATAAAATAATGCAAACACACACAAAGTCTATGCACATATAAACTTAACATATAAAACATTTATAACCATTTCAATTACAAGAACTTAAACATATCTCAATAGCATATTCATAATATATCACATTTTGTCTCATCAAGTCTATGCACATATCTCACTTTTGCAAATTCACATATACTTACCTTTCATACTCAAACATAGTATACATTTCAAACTTACCTGAATTGGTTATACATTTCACATATTATTTCATTTCTTGAAATTGCCTGTTGAACCATTCAGAATCAAAATAAGATACTCGAATAACTCGGAATAAACGTACAAAGCCAATGTCCCAAACGTGGTCTTACCCGTCATCTCAAATCGATGCCAATGTCCCAGATGTGGTCTTACACGATATCACATATCGGAACCCTATGTCATGACATATGAATCCTATCTATTCCTAAGGTTCGTACGGGACTTTTCGGACATTGACACTTTGTCGATACTTTCTTGGATTTTACATGTGTGTCTTCCAAAACCATTCATCACAATTCAATATTATACAAACATAAATAAACCAACTTAAATACATTTATTTGTATATAGACTTACCTCGGATTTGGAATAAACAGACGGAGTCGGTTACTCGATCACTTTCGACTTTCCTCTGTCTAAATCCGTTTTCTTTGGTTCTTAATCTATACATATTCAAATTTAACCCATTTATTCACCAAATCATTCAATTCAATCCAAAAACACTTATTTAGGGCATTTTACAAATTAGCCTTCACATTTTCACATTTTGACATTTAAGTCCTTATTTCACAAAATCACAAAATACACATAATTTCTTTGTACCCATGCTTAGCCAAATTTTCACATGCAGCATATTAGTCCACACATTTCATTTATTTAACAATTTAGTCCCTCAAAATATTATTTTCACAATTTAGTCCAAACTACTCAAATTCACCAAAAATCCAAAGACAAAACATGTTAATCTAACACATATATATCATATTCCATTAACTAACATCACAAAGCTCAAGCATTCATCAATGGCACATTTCAAATTCTTCATCACATTCCAACATTAAGACATGGGTTTTGTAGTACTCAAAGCAACGATTACAAAAATGTAGAAATTATCAAAAATCAAAGCAAAACATACCTCAATCAAATCACTTCAATGGCCTAATATCATGAAAGCTTAAAACTCTTTTTATTTTCTTATTTTCAGTTCAGAAAGATGAACATTCCACTAACATTTTCATTTGTTTTCATTTGTTTTTATTTAAGAAAACCATATAGATTAAGCCCATAACCATCCATCCCGTGATTTAATGGCCAAATTACAACATAAGGGTTCCATCTTTAATAAAACAAAGCAATTAAGCACTTTAACAATTAAAAAGCCACTTTTACCTTTTATACAATTTAGTCATTTTCTCTAATTAAGTACACAAACAATAAAATTAATTCACGTAACTTTCACACAGGCTTAATCACATATGGTAAACACAGAAAATAATATTAAAATATTTTTTTGACTCAGATTTGTGGTCCTGAAATCACTATTCTGACTAGGGTCTAAACTGAACTATTACAGAACTTGACTTGTAAGCAATCTCTTGCTTTATTTAACAGGAATTTGGGTCATACAACTCTAAAAATGGAGATTCTTTGGCCCTAAAATCATGTGGAAGAGAAACTCATCATTGGTGGAAACCTCCCATTGATCAGCTTAACCCAATGGAGCTTTACTAATGAGAAGAAAGTTTTGCAAAGTTTATCAGCATGCCCTCTGTCAAAAGGGACAAGAAGACTGCATATATTTCTTCAATGCATGCTCCAATAGAAGAGGGTGTCCCTTTTTCCTTCCCTCTAAAATATGGCACCAACCAACAGTAGTTTTGTACCTCAAAGTCCATGATGTTAAATGTTAATTTTATTGATTTAATTTTTATGTTTGTTACGCTTGTCAATCCTGGGAGTCATTAAGGCATACATGAACCTGTTCATGTAGCAAGCCAACATATGGTCAATGGTATCTGTTGTAGCATTCCAAAACCTTGACTAATTAGGGTCTAGGACTATTTCAATTCCAATTATGATGTTGTATCAATAATTTATTTTCAACAAACTGATGATTAATAATTTTATTGCAACCTGTTTTGCTACCATTTGAGCTCAAGCTTGAAAATTTGTTTAATAAAAATTATTGCATCCTATTTTATATCAAGTTTTTGCACATGGAAAATCTAAAACTAGATAAACCTCATCAATGTGAAGTTGTTTAATTTTAGGTGCTCAATTTTATTTCAAAAACTTCTTATTACTACAATTTGCACAAACACTAAGAGTTAAATTCTTAAAACTTTAGATAATATGATTTTCTTCATTTATTCTTCTCAATATAACTCTGAAACAGAGATTGTGATATTTCTTGAATCATTAAAAAAAATCATTGGGGAAGCAAAATCTAAATCAATTCACATGCTACTAACATCATCATCATACTCTCAATGGTAGTACAACTTAAGCTGTTCTAAAATTTACCATAATTTGGAATGCAATAAATTTGATATCCATTATTTCTTTGTAGGTTTTTAGAGCCCTTTTTCTTGATTTATTTGTGTTTAATTTCTTGAGTTTTTTTTTTTTACCTATATATATGAATTCAATCCAAGAAGAACTTCATTCCAAAGCATCTAAAAGGCTAGTAAAGCATTCCTTTTTAACTTTTTTGCTTGCTACTTTTGTCTTTTGATCTTTTTTGTAATGGCAAGCAAACTTCATTCCAAACCATCTAAAAGGCTAGTAAAGAATTCCTTTTTAAATTTTTTGCTTGTTTCCTTTATCTTTTGATCTTCTTTGTAATGGCAAGCTCAGGTAAGAAAATTGGGGAAGAAGGAAAATTGAGATTATGATCATTGAAAATGAGGATGATAGGCTCATCTCATTTTCAAAATGATGTACAAGAATTTATAAGAAAATCTCTGAGCTCTCCACTTTATTTGGTGGTGAGATTCTTTTTATTATTTTCTCGCCAACTAGTAAGCCTTATTCATTTCGTCATCCTTCTGTTGAATCTGTCGCTAAACGATTTTGGAAACCAAACCAACCTCTTAATGAAACCACTCATGCTTCTATTGAGGATTACCGTAAGGCAAGCAACAACTTGCTTGTCCAAGATTTCAATGAGGTCCATGACTAACTTGATGCATAAAAAAACAAAGGGAGATTTCTTAGTGGACATTATTGAAATGTTGGACAAGCAAGTTGATATTTACCTTATAGTAAGCCTCGGCAGGAGCATGAGTGGTTTCATTAAGAGGTTGGTTTTGGTTCAAAATCTGTTTAGCGACAATTTCATCAAAAGGATGACCAAATAAATACGGCTTACCAATTGGTAAGAAAATAATAAAAAGAATCTCACCACCACATAAGGTGGAGAGCTCATAGATTTTCTGATAAATTCCTGTACATCGATTTGAAAATGAGATGAGCCTATCATCCTCATTTTCAATGATCTTCATCTCAAATTTTATTTTTCCCGCTAGTTTTCTTGCCTGAGCTTGCCATTGCAAAAAAAGATCAATAGAAAAAAGAAACCAACAAAAAAGTTAAAAAGGAATGCTTTACTAGCCTTTTAGATGGTTTGGAATAAAGTTCTTCTTGGATGGAATTCATATATATAGGCATAAAAAGTAAAGAAATTAAATGGAAATAAATCAAGAAAAAAGGGCTCTCATAACCTATAAGGAAATAATGGATATCAAATTTATTGCATTGCAAATTATGGTAAATTTAAGAACAGGTTAGGCTGTACTACCGTTGAAAGTTTGATGATGTTGTCAGTAGCATCTGAAATGACTCTGATTTTGCTTCTCTCTTTGTTTTATTTTATGGTGCATGAAATATTGCAATGTCTGTAGCAGGGTTATATAAAGAATAAGAGATGAAGAAAATCAAATTGTTCTAAGTTTTAAGAATTCAACTCTTAGTGTTACTACGAATTGAAGTAATAACAAGTTTTTGGGTGAAAATTGAACACCTAAAATTAAATAACTTCACATTGAATAAGTTTATCTATTTTAGAATTTTCCATGTGCAAAAATTAGATAGGTAAATATGTTTCTTGAATGCTGTATAAATCTTGTGTTATTGATATTATATATATTATATCAAATATGTCATCAGGTTAAAAAAAAAAATCATGATATTAGGGTGCATTTTAATTGAATTATATGTTGAAAAGTATAAAAAATTGATAACTTTATTTGGTATAAGTAAAAGTTCACCCTAGAAGAACAGATAGAATGTTCAAAAAAAGGAAAGATTTCTAAATAATTCAAGAAAAAAGGCACCAAAAACCTATAAAGAAATCATGGATATCAAATTTATTGCATTGCAAATTATGGTACATTTTAAAATAGGTTAGGTTGTACTACCAATGAAAGTATGATTATTCTATCAATAGCATCTGAAATGACTCGGATTTTGCTTCTCTACTATTTTTATTTAATGTTCCATGAAATATCGCAATGTCTACATCAGAGTTACATAGAAAAAAATAGATGAAGAAAATCAAATTGTTCTAAGTATTAAGAATTCAACTCTTAGTGTTACGGTGAATTGTGGTAATAACAAGTTATTGAATAAAAATTGAACATCTAAAATTTAAAAACTTCACATTGAATAGGGTTATCTAGTTTAGGATTTTCCATGTTCAAAAACTTGATGTGGAATCATGTAAAAAGAGAGAGAGAGAGAGAGAGAAAGCATATTAAACTGTGATATATTCTTCTCTCCTTATGTTATGTTGCATGAAAACTTTCTAACAGCATCCTAAAGCTGAATAGTGTGTCAATAATATATGCAAATTCACAAGCTTGAACTTAAATGTTAACGAAATAGGATGCAACAATTTTATTAACCAACAGTTTATTGAAAGTAGATTGTCAATACAACAAAATAATTGTAATCGAAATAGTCCTAGACCCTAATTTGTTAAGGCTTGGGAATGCTACAATAGAGACCATAGACCATAGACCATATGTTGGTTGGCTACATGAACAGGTTCATGTATGCCTTAAGGACTCCTAAGGTTGACAAGCCTAACAAACATAAATAATAAAATAATAAAAATAACATTTAACATCATGGACTTTGATATACAAAACTACTACTAACTAAGGCCATATCTAAGATGAAAGGCAAAAAGGGCATCCCCATCCATTCGACAATGCATTGAGCAAATATTTTCAACCCTCTTGTCCCTCGTGACAGAGAGCAAGTTCATGTAGCCAACCAACATATTATTTGTGGTCTCTATTGTAACATTATCAAACCTTGATTATTTAGGGTCTAGAGCTACCTTTTTTTCAGTTATCATGTTGTATCAAAAATCTATTTCCAATAAACCGGTGATGGATAAAATATTTACATCCTGTTTTGCTAATGTTTGAGCTTAAGCTTATGAATTTGCTAATATTATTGATACACTCTTCATTTTCAGGATACTATTAAAAGTTTTCACGCAACATATAGAGAATAATATATCACAGTGGCATAGCTCTCTCTCTTCTTACAAGATTCCACATCAAGTTTTTCCACATGGAAAATCCTAAGCTAGATAACCCTATTCAGTGTGAAGTTGTTTAATTTTAGGTGTTCAATTTTCATTCAACAACTTGTTAGTACTGAAATTCATAGTAACATTAAGAGTTGAATTCTTAAAACATAGAATAATTTCATTTTCTTCATCTATTCTTCTCTATTTAAATCTGAAGCAGACATGGCGATATTTCATGCATCATGAAATAAAACCAGTAGAGAAGCAAAATCAGAGTCATTTCAAATGCTATTGACAACATCATCACACTCTAAATGGTAGTACAGCCTAACCAGTTATAAAATCTACCATAATTTTCAATGCAATAAACTTCATATCCATTATTTGATTATAGGTTTTTGGAGCACTTTTTCTTGATTTATTTGCATCTAAGTTCTTGATTTTTTTTTTTTTGCCTATATATATGAATTACATCCAAGAACTTCATTCCAAATCATCTTAAAGGCTAGTAAAGCATTCCTTTTTAACTTTTTTTTGTTTCTTTTGTCTTTTGATCTTTTTAGTAATCACAAGCTCGGGCAATAAATTTAGGGGAAAAGGAAAAATTGAGATTAAGATCACTGAAAATGAGGATGATAAGCTCATCTCATTTTCAATACGGTGTACAAGAATTTATCAAAAAATATCTGAGTTTGCCACTTTATGTAGTGGTGAGATTCTTTTTATTATTTTCTCACCAACTGGTAAGTTTTATTTGTTTGGTCATCCTTCTGTTCAATCTGCCGCTAAACATTTTTGAACCCAAGCCAACCTCTTAATGAAACCATTTATGCTCCTGTTGAAGCTTTCTGTAAGGTAAGGCTCAACTTGCCTATCCAAGATTTCAACGAGGTCCACAACTAACTAGATGTATCAAAATAAAAGCAAATGGATGTTGGGGATCGACCCGATTAACCAACGAACAAGTAAAAAATAGTGAAAGAAATTAAGAAATTGAACACACAAATTTAATGTGGAAAACCCCTCTAAATAGGATAGAAAACTACGGGTAATGAAAAGTAAAAAAGATGGAGATAAAAAACTAAACCCCGAAACCTGAAAACAAAGACCCCTCAAAGCCCAAACACAAAATTCTCCAAATGTGTTATGAGTTCTAATATTTAATGGGTGTTTTTCTATGGTTGTAAAAGATCCTATTTATAGATAAATTTTTTAGGTCAAATGAATTATGCTAATAAATGCTAAATATATTATACTAATAAATTCCAAAGCTTTTAGAAAGAAAGTATACTTGTTGAACTTGACTTGCAAGAAATGTAACGCCCCGAATTTGGGCCTAGTAGGATTGGGCCCATTAGGCCTTGGGCACGGGAGCGTTTAAACATTTTTGAGAACAAGAGAATGGCACTAAGGCAAGTTGGACCTATTAAGTGAGTGATTTTGGAAGGTTAGGGGGCTTCTATGAAGTCCCGGGATCAAATTTAAGTTTTAGGAAAATTTTGATTTTAGGTGAATAAAATCCTGCGAGTTAGTAGGTAGGCTTTAAGAATAAAATGTGGAGGAAAATGACACAAAAAGGAGTGTGTGGCAAAGTGACGCCACTTAGGGAGCAAGGGAGTAACGCCACAAAGATGCAAGGGGGTCCAAGGTTCAAGCTTTGGCGCTGGCATTTCATTTTGATTTATTTTTAACACAAGAGGAGTTGGTGGCTAAGTGGCAAGTAGCGTGAATTGGTTGATGAGAAAGCCTGGGTTCGAATCACATGACCAGCAAGGGAGTATTTATTTTGCAGATTGGACGGCCAGAGTTTATGTAACATCCCGAAATTGGGCCTAGTAGGATTGGGCCCAATGGGCCTTGAGCATAGTAGCGTTTAAAATTTTTTAGAACAAGAGGTCAGCTTTAATGCAAGATGGACCTCTTAGATAAGTGATTTTGGAAGGTTACAGGGCTTCTATGAAGTCCCGGGATCAAACTTTGGCTTTAGGGAAATTTTGGTTTTTGGCCAAAAAAAACCCTGGGAGATAGTAGGTAGGCTTTAAGAATAAAATTTGGAGAAAAATGACACAAGTGGAGTGTGTGGTGTAGTGGCAAAGTGACGCCACTTAGGGAGCAAGGGGGATAACACCACAAGGAATGGAGGAGGTCCAAGGTTCAAGTCTTGGCTCTTGTATTTTGGTTTTCTTTTTAAATGGACTTTAGAATTTGGCTATAGATTTAAATTTAGTTGCGCATGGTTTAAGATACAAGAGAACCTTGTGGCTTGGTGGCTAGCGGCTTAGATTATGCTACAGGGGAGCCTGGGTTCGAATCTCATGAAAAGAAAGGGAGTATTTATTTTGCAAATTGGACGGGAAGAGTTTGATTTGGATTTAAACTCTCCTGACGAAACGTCCCACATTGGAAAGATACAAAGAAGGAAGGTGAGAGGTTAGCTATATATGGAGCATTCTAGGAGGAGGATGAATACACCTTGGAGGGAGTTTGGGCACAGGAGTGGTCAAAGCGCGGATTAGCACCAGATTCCTATCAGGTGTGTGTACTTCTCCACTCTAGTTGTAGAGCTGCAAATGCCGAAGTGCCGGTCACGGCAATAGTAGCCACACGAGCGTGCGAGCGCACGTGTGGGGCTTCGATGCGATAGTTGAGGCCATCAGTAGTATTCTTGTGGGTTGAAATTTTGCTTGGGCAGAGAGACGTGAAGTGGGCCTAATGGGCCCTTGCGCCTAATTGAATAAAATTGTATAATGGTGTAGTATATAGTGAACTAGACTAGGTGAATCTCATATACGTGGCTAGATTTGTGTTAGGTGGGCCACACGAGCGCGTGGGCCCGAATGGGTCGAAATTGGGTTTTAGGCCCAATAGTCCGGTACGACCAGAAATGGTAGCTAAGTCGCTTGAGGCGGCATTAGGCCTTCAGAAAGGCTACTGCAGATGTGAAATTACTGAAATACCCTCGATAGGTAAATTACGAAAATACCCTTGCTAGGTAAAATTACGGTTGTACCCTTAGAGGTTGATTAGCTTGATTATGTTGTATTATGTCTATCTGATTATGATTGTAATTCATGTTATACTTATATTTGATATATGTTTTGCATACATGACATACCGCATACACGAATTATTATGTCATATTGCATGGGCTTTGGGATATAAATGATTTAAAGGGGAAGTGTATATTGGTGACTTTGTCACGGTTAATGATGGCATGGAGCCTCATTGTGGATATGGTTATTTAATCACGTATGGAATCAGTGGTTAGACCACTTATGTGGACTTTGAGCAGTGTGTTCACAAAGATGATCGCCAAAAGAGTTTGTCTAGCGGATGGAGGGTTGATTGTAGAAATCCCCAGGTGTGTATGAGGATGGATGTACGGAGCGGTCTGTAGAGGATGGAATACTAGGTTGGGCTGGGTTGCACTGCATTCACTATCTGATATGCCATGATGTTAGGGCTACAGCCCGAATCGATTTATGTGGGCTTCGGCCAAATATGTTACTGTGAGGGCTAAGGCCCAATTTGCTTTTGTGAGCTTAGGCCCAGTTATCATTGTAAGGGGAATTGCACACTAAGTTTTCGTAAACTCACCCCCTCTTTTTAAATGTTTCAGGTGATCATTAGATTGCGAATTGGGAGCTAAGGCGGACTTGTGGTGGCCATGCAATGTTTTCTTGTAAACTCGTTTCTTTTATTTGTACTTATTTTTATTTGGGTTTTTGTTATGTAATAAGGCCACTATAACTTTAATTTTTGTATTTTATTTGGTTTAGCTTTTCCTAAACCCTTAATAATTGTTTTTTTCAAAACGTTAACAAAAAGGATAACAATCAATAAATATTTAAACTCGAAATTTTTAACAAACGCGCAATTTTTTTTAAACAACCCTTTTATGTGACATGCCAGATCCGATAATAACTTCTAGGCCGAGTTTGGGGTGTTACAATATGGTATCAGAGCCTTGGTTTAAAAACTCGGCTGTGGGTTTGGGTTCAAAAATATTTTCAAAAGATGGTTTGGAAAATGGTTTAGAAAAATATATACCTGTTTTTTTTTTTTTTGAAATATGGCACCCGAGTCTCCGGCACCAATCCGCACTGTAAGTTTCCTGATACTTTGTTTTGCTATATGCTGTATTTCTAGTATCCATTCTGTGTGTTTGGTTTGGATGTGATGTTCGGATATAGAGTTGGTTGCGTATGAAATATTTGTCTGCTTTAATGGCTAGGTGTTTTTGAGTATGTGTAGGAGTTCTAAATTCTAGTTAAAAGTATATTAGGGTTATTGGAATCAGAGTGCGCAGCGTGAGTGTAGTGTTGTAGGTTAGGTTGTACGACTGTTCCTGTAGTTGGAAATTTCGAGGATGAAATTTCTTTAAGAAGGGTAGATTTGTAACATCTCAAAATTGGGCCTAGTAGGATTGGGCCCAATGGGCCTTGAGCATAGTAGTGTTTAAAATTTTTGAGAACAAGAGGTCGGATTAAATGCAAGATGGACCTCTTAGATAAGTGATTTTGGAAGGTTAGAGGGCTTCTATGAAGTCCCGGGATCAAACTTTGGCTTTAGGGAAATTTTGGTTTTAGGCGAAAAAAAACCCTGGGAGATAGTAGGTAGGCTTTAAGAATAAAATTTGGAGAAAAATGACACAAGTGGAGTGTGTGGTGTAGTGGCAAAGTAACGCCACTTAGGGAGCAAGGGGGATGATGCCACAAGGAAGGAAGGAGGTCCAAGGTTCAAGTCTTGGCTCTTGCATTTTGGTTTTCTTTTTAAATGGACTTTAGAATTTGGCTATAGATTTAAATTTAGTTGCACATGGCTTAAGACACAAGAGGAGCTTGTGGCTTGGTGGCTAGCGGCGTGGATTATGCTACAAGGGAGCCTGGGTTCGAATCTCATGAAAAGCAAGGGAGTATTTATTTTGCGAATTGGACGGGAAGAGTTTGAGTTGGATTTAAACTCTCCTGACGGAAGGATCTCACATCAGAGAGATACAAAGAAGGAAGGTGAGAGGCTAGCTATATATGGAGCATTCTAGGAGGAGGATGAATACACCTTGGAGGGCGTTTGGGCACAGGAGTGGTCGGAGCGCGGATTAGCACCAGATTTCTATTAGGTGTGTGTACTTCCCTACTCTAGTTGTAGAGCGGCAAATGCCGAAGTGCCGGTCACGGCAAAAGTAGCCACACGAGCGTGCGAGCGTACGTGTGGGGCTTCAATGCGATAGTTGAGGCCATCAGTAGTATTCTTGTGGGTTGAGGCTGCTTGGGCCAAGATGGGTCGAAGTGGGCTTAATGGGCCCATGGGCCCAATTGAATAAAATTGTATGATGGTGTAGTATATAGTGAACTAGACTAGGTGAATCTCATATACGTGGCTAGATTTGTGTTAGGTGGGCCACACGAGCGTGTGGGCCAAAATGGGCCGAAATTAGGTTTTAGGCCTAATAGTCTAGTATGACCGGAAATGGTAGCTGAGTCGCTCGGGGTGACATAAGGGCTTCGGAAAGGCCATTGCAAGTGTGAAATTACTGAAATACCTTTGATAGGTAAATTACGAAAATACCCTTACTAAGTAAAATTACGGTTGTACCCTTAGAGGTAGATTAGCTTGATTATGTTATATTATGTCTATCTGATTATGATTGTAATTCATGTTATACTTATATTTGATATATGTTTTGCATACATGACATACTGCATACACGAATTATTATGTCATATTGCATTGGCTTTGGGATATAAATGATTTAAATGGGAAGTGTATATTGGTGACTTTGTCACAGTTAATGATGGCATGGAGCCTCATTGTGGATATGGTGATTTAATCACGTGTGGAATCAGTGGCTAGACCACTTATGTGGACTTTGAGCAGTGTGTCTATAAGTATGACTGCCAAAAAGATGTGTAGCGGATGGAGGGCTGATTATAGAAATCCCCAGGTATGTATGAAGTTGGATGTACGAAGCGGTGTGTAGAGGATGAAATACTAGGTTGGGCTGGGTTGCACTGCATTCACTATCTGATATGCAATGATGTTAGGGCTACGGCCCGAATCAATTTATGTGGGCTTCGGCCAAATATGTTACTGTGAGTGCTAAGGCCCAATTTGCTTCTGTGGGCTTATGCCCAGTTATCATTGTAAGGGGAATTGCACACTGAGTTTTCGTAAACTCATCCCTCTTTTTAAATGTTTCAGGTGATCATTAGATCACAAATTGGGAGCTAAGGCAGACTTGTGGTGGCCATGCAATGTTTTCTCGTAAAATCGTTTCTTTTATTTGGACTTATTTTTATTTGGTTTTTTGTTATGTAATAAGGCCACTATAACTTTAATTTTGGTATTTTATTTGGTTTAGCTTTTAATTTGATTACTGTCTATTATTATTCAATGTGCGATACGGGATTTTCCTAAAACCTTAATAACTGTTTTATTTCAAAATGTTAACAAAAAGAATAACAATCAATAAATATTTAAACTCGAAATTTTTAACAAACGCGCAGTTTTTTTTAAACAACCCTTTTATGTGACATGCCAGATCCAGTCATAACTTCTAGGCTGGGTTTGGGGTGTTACAGTTTGTGTTGGATTTAAACTCTACTGAAGGAGGGATCCCACATCGGGAAGCTAGTAAGAGGGAAAGTGAGAAACTGGCTATAGATGGAGTTGTCTAGGAGGAGAGGAAACATACCTGGTTGTCGTTGGGCATAGGAGCATTCAGAGCGCGGATTAGCTTCAGACTCCTATCGGGTTTGTATTTCACCCTACTCTAGCTATAGAGCGGCAAATGTCGAAATGCCAGTCACACGGCGATGGTAGCCACACGAGCGTGCGAGTGCCCGTGTGGGAGCTTCGACACGATAGTAGAGGCTAACATGAGTATATTCTTGTGGGTTTAGGCTGTTTGGGCCACGATGGGTCGAAATGGGCCAAGTGGGCCCATATGAATAGGTTTTATGGTTGTGTAGTAGTTATTAGACTGGTCTGTGTGAATCTCATAACTGTGGCTAGATTTGGGCTAAATGGGCCACACGAGCATGTAGACCCATTCAGGCCGAGAATGGGCCTTAGGCCCATTCGTATCGTTATCTCTGTTTAGAATACCCTTGGTTTACAAAATTACTTAAATACCCCTGGTGGGTAAATTACTAAAATACCCCTAGTGGGTAAATTATTGAAATACCCTCTGCGGGTAAAATTACTATTATACCCTTAGGGGTAGATATGGTTTGTTTGTGTATACTTTGATTAATTTGCCATGATGATACATTATTGCATACATGAAATTATTTTGCCATGACATGATGCATGAGGTTGGGTTATATTAATGGAGGGCGTGTACTGTTACTGGTGGCTTTGCCAAAAATATCATTGCATCGCAACTCTCGCAATCATGTTACTAGTGGGTCGACCACATATATATCGTCATCGCGGCTGACCGCATTTTTTGAGTGTAGCGGATGGGTGGGTCGATTTAAAAATCCTCACAGGAGGTTGGGCTGGTACGGTGGAGTGTAGCGGATGGACTGTTAGGTTGGGGGCTGCATTTACTGTTTGCATTACCATGATTTTGGGGCCATGGGCCCAAATTGATACTGTATAGGGCTAAGGCCCATATTGTTACTGCATAGGCTTCAACCTAATATGATTCTGTATGGGCTCGGGCCCAGTTAATAACCGATTGGGGAATTACACATATCATGATCATGATCATATCATAATGCATAATCTCAATGTATCTCTAGCTAAATCCCATGGTTAAATTCATATAACAACTTATACCAAAATACTAGCCTATACATGCCATATCTAGCTGTTTACAAATCCAAAATGTACCAAACTCAAGTTGATAAGTGTGATGACAATCCTTGACGATCCCGAGCCTTTAGTAGCTTTGACAACCTATAAAATAGAGAATGTAACATCCGAGAATTAGGGGCTCTGCATTTGTTATGTTTCTGTGTGTTTTGGTATGTTTTGTCTGTTAATTTGGTGTGTTTGAGTGTTACGGGAAGGCTCGAGGTTAAGCTTGTGCCTTGGTGAAATTTTGTTTTTGGGCACTTTAGGGGAGAGCTAGCTGAGGCAGGCCTTAAGGGTAATTACTCGTGTTTGTTGACACAAGAAGTGGTGTGGTAAAGTGGCAAGGAGACGCCACTTAAGTTGCAGGGAAGTGGCATCACGAGGGAGCAGTAGGAGGAAGGGGTTCGAGTCGCATCGACAGCATTCAAAAGCTTTATTTTTGCACTTATGGAGCTAAGGTGGTGGATTCGGCAAGGGCTCTCCAAGGTTGTTGGTAGAATGAGTCAAAGATTTTGAATGAGTGGCCATGAGGTGATAGTGGGGTTTGAATGGGTCAAACCAATTCAAATTGTTGGAGGGGAGTGAAAGTAGGAGAAAAGTATGGGATTTGAGGTTGGTGGAGTGGTGACCGAATGTGGGAAGCTTGAAGTGGGGGAACAAAATTTGGTTTTGGTGCTAGGAGAGGTGAGTGTGCCGAAAATTCTTTGGGTCTTAGGCTTTTCTCTCTTTTTCGTTGGAGCATATTTGGTCATTAAAGGGGGTGTTGAGTGCCGACTTTTGGCAAGTCTTCTTGAGCTCTCTCTTATTCTTTGTTTCTTTCTTCTTTGCATTGGTTTTCCCACTTTACTCCAAAGCCGAAACCATCTTCCCTTTCTTTTGCATTTTGGTAACTTTGGTACATTTCTTCTCTACCAAAACCGTAACACCCTTTGCTTCTCTTCTCTCCTTCCTGTTTCTTTGGGTAATAGCCGAACCTTGTTTCCATTCTGACTTCTTCTTTTCTCTTCTCTAATCACTTTCTTTTTGCAAACCGATTTCTCTCCTACTCCCTAACTCCTCTCTTTTCTCTACTAGATAGCTGCCACTTATCCTTCAAGCCTTCTCAATCGGCATCTCCTTGTTATTTTGGTAAGAGATTCTTCTTCTTCTTTTTCTGTTCGTTCTTTTCTTTTGTTGGTTGTTAAATCGAAGGTGCTGACTCGGTTCCTTGGGGCATTGGCCGATTGTAGGGGGCTCATTCTCATATTCTCTTCTTCATCAAGCCAGCGTTTGGAAGGTCTTTGGTAAGTTTAGACGTTGGCCAAATGGATGGAAAGGGTGGCTCTTTTTCATTTTGGTTTGGCCGAAAGGCCATTTCTTTTGTTCTGTTTCGGGAATTGATTCTAACTTGATGATATCTAGGGACTCATTTGGTTTCGTAAGCCAATCTTTGAAGTGTTCAGTTTCTGTTGATTAAGTAGCCGAATATCAGGAAGAGAAGTACTAAGACTTCTTAGGTTGCCGGAAGTTCATTTCCAAGAAGTCTTGCTTACTCGCGTTAGTAATAAAGGTAAGGAGTTACCCTCTGATTCTATTCGTTTGGTCATTCATTGTTTATTCACCGCCTTAGCCTGATAATGTTGTTAGATAACCATTGTTTCCATTATAGTATTGTACTGATCAAAGATTCTCCATGGATGCGAGTGCTAGCCAATCTAAGGAAGGGAGTGGACCCATAGCCTCCGCTCCTAAGTTCAAGAGGCGTGCTGTGTCGGCAGTTCGGGACTATCTGCCGGGTTGTGGTAGAGAGCCTACGTCTGGTTGAGATGGACAAATAGCCGTCGTCCCTACTAGTGAAAGCGTCAACGTAAAGAGTCTAGTCTTACGCGTTATCAGGTGTGTAATTCTCACACAATCTGTATATTAAATTACGTTATTAAATGTGTTGGCTGAAAGCAGAAATGACTGTATTGACAGTCGAAATACCCTTGAGGGTAAGGTTGGAGACACCGGGTAAGTTCCAATACGATTTTATGTTTGAAATATGTACATGTATGATTTAATTGACAGTGTGCATTCAAAGCATGATCATTCATCTCGGTATGTTAACATGTGCATGGACTTGGGATAAGATGCGAAAGGGGAAGTGCTATTTAGGGACTGTCACAGTGGTTTGGTACCACGGTGGGTTGGCCCCACATATACGATTCAGTGACTATGTCTCAGTGGCTTGGTGCCACGGTGGTTTAACACCACATACATATATGATTCAGTGACTCGTTCCAGTGGTTTGGTACCACGGTGGGTTGGCCCCACACATACTATTAGTGACTTTGTCACAGTTATCTGGTATCACAGTGGTCTAGAACCATAGTGGCTTGGTGCCACGGGCGTTTGGCTGATTCGGTGATATAGAGGTTGGAAAAGTAGGTAGGAAAGGCTATCCGATATTTTCTTTATATTTACATATAATTAAAAGAAAAATGACTATTAATATAATAATTTTTTTTTCAAAATTATGTATCCTTTAAGAGATTAACTACGAGTCTCATTCGAATTTGGGCTGGGCTGCATTGCATACATGCTTAATGTGTTGGATTGTGCGGGCTAAGGCCCAACTGGCATCTGTGGCTTAGAGCCCAAATATCGTTCATTGGGGATTACACACTGAGTCTCGGTGACTCACCCCTTTACTTAATTTTACAGGTAATCCTTAGATCGCGGATTTAAAGCCGAGGCGGACTCGAGGTGGCCATGCAATGTTTTTAGTAATTTCCTTCACTATATTTTAAATTTCACTATTAAGTTTGGCTTTCGGTATTGTAATAAGGCCACTTTAACTTTAATTTGGGTTTTTCTATAAAGTTAATTTATCATGCTTAATAAAATATAAAAGTTGATTTTCAATTGGCTATTGAAAAATGGATAACGAGTAACAAATTAATTCAGAGTTTTCACTTAGAATCTGCAACCTCATTTTTAATTGACAAATTTAACGAAATTTTTCTTAAATTCGATTTTCAACAAATGAACCCGACTTCGTAATGCGGTCTAAGCTAAACAGTAACTTTAAATGTTCTCTAAAGGTACAATAATGATACGCAAAGTTTTTCCAACTTGTGGTTTTTAGTTAGTTTTCCAAAATTATCTTCCCTGTAGCAAACCAAATTCAGTCGTAGCATTTTGACCGGGTTTGGGGTGTTATAGAGAAAACACACGCAGAGTATGCTTTCCAAAAGCTTCGTAAGTCATAATACAAACAAACTTAGCATGGAAGGCATATATGCACATAGGTACATTGGCACATCTTAATTACTTAGCAAACTATCACATATATGCTTTGGTCCATGTACTTGGCCATATTTGCCACATTCATCAATTCAAAAGTCTTATATATACATAGCTCTATCATGCTTACTATCATATATCAATTATCATATTGTTATCCCAATATACATAATCATCATAGTAAGATCACATAGATACTTGCCTTATATACACACTTATTGTATAAATCAACGTACCTGAAATGGATTCATTATCTACATAGACATTCGTATCACAGACTTGCCCATTGAACCGTTCAGAATCTAATAGGATATACAGAATACTCAGAGTAGTCGTACAATTCCAGCATCCTAGACGTGGTCTTACATGTAATCAGATGTCAATGCCACTGTCTCAAACAAGGTCTTACTCGAATTAATACAATGCCAACGTCCCAGACATGGTCTTACACGTAAAACTCATATCGATGCCAACGTCCCAGACGTGGTCTTGTATGTAATTAGATATCGATGCCTCTGTCCCAGAGAGGTTCTTACACGTAATCAGATATCGATGCCAGCGTCCGAGAAAGAGTCTTACATGTAATCAGATATTGATGCCACTGTCCCAGACAGGGTCTTACACGTAATCAGATATCGATGCCACTGTCCCAGACAGAGTCTTACACATAATCAGATATCGATGCCATTGTCCCAGACAGGGTCTTACACGTAATCAGATATCGATCACCTATCTCATAACATAGTTAACCCTATCTATTTTTTTGTTCAAACGAAATTTCTCAGATGTTAACACTATGACTATCTTATCTTAGAATTCATATATACACAACATCTCATATGCATTCATCATTATCCATAGTCATATAAACATATGTAATTCAATACAAATACATTTATTTATATATCGACTTACCTCGGATTCGATTTAACAGAAACGGAAATGGCTACTCGGTTACTTTAGCTTTCCCATAATCTAAGTCTGATTTCTTTAGTTCTTAATCTATACATATTCAGAATTAACCCTTTATTCGCTAACTCATTCAATTCAATCCAAGAACACACATTTTGAGCTATTTGCAAATTAACCCTCATATTTGCACAATTTATCAATTTAGTCTATTTTTCTCAAAACATCAAATTCACAAAACCATTACACATCCAAGCTTAGCCGAATGCAGATATATATCATACAAGTCCAATCATTTCATCAAATTCACAATTTAGTTCTTCAAAATGATATTTTCACAATTTAGCCCTAATTAGCTAAATTCATCAAAAATTCAAGAACAAAGTATGTTCATCTAGCTCAAATCTTTCATTTAACACCATAAATTATCACAAAGCTCAACATATCATCAATGGCATATCTCACAAACATCATCAATACACAAAATTGAGACATGGGCTTTGTAGTAAACAAAGCAACGATTGCAAAAATGTAGAAATTATCAAAAACCGAACAAAACTCTTACCTTAATTGGCTTGAGCAAGGCCAAACATTCAAAGGTTTTAACCAAGGTTTTAACCTATTTTTCTTTTCTTCTTTTTCGGTGGAAGAACATATAAATGGCCACCATTTTTTTAACTTTGTTTTTATTATAATATCTTATAATATATTATATTAACTTCACTTATAAAATAAACATATAAAAGCATAATATATATATTATATATATACATATTGCCGTCCATTAAATTAGGTAATAGTCAAATTTTCCATAAAAATCCTCCATACTCTTAAAGACATGACAAATAGGCACCTTTTCATGTAGCATGCTAATTTACAAATCAATGCAATTCAATCCTTTGCTCAAATTAAACACACACAGACAAATTAGCTTACGGAAATTTACCACATGCTTAGTCACATATCAACTGTACAGAAAATAATATTAAAATATTATACAGACTCGGATTTGTGGCCCGAAAACCACAGTTCTGACTAGGGTATAAACCGGACTTTTACAATCCAAATCCGAGTAAAACTCCTCTTGGCCGCGGCAAGGACACGCCCATGGCACACACCCGTGTAAGTCGTGGCCAGGCTGTGTTCATGTCTAATAAGGAGGCATGGCCGTGTGGTCTTGGGCCCAGGCCCTGTGGATTTCGTGATATGGCCCATTTACTCCATTTTGGGCCCATTTTACATTCTATTCGTCATCCGATGCTCTTCTGAGTATAAAACATGAAAATAAAGGATTGAGAGCACCAAATTACATAATTCAAGGCTTAAATCATCCAAAAGCATGCTAAATGTGGGCTTAAAATATGTTACTTTTATGATTTATCATCTCTACCTTTGATGAAGAGATTTAGAGATGCAAACAATTGATCAAATGCTTCATTTAGACATTCGGGTAGAGATCGAGTGAGACAATGTGTTGGTCCAAGAACTCAAGCTCCAATAGAATCAAGTGTTGGTAGTGTTAAAAGCAACAAGCCTGAATGTAGAAAGTGTGGAGACAGCATGTGGGACAATGCTGGGCCAAGTACAATAATAGAACTTGCTACAAATGATGATCACGAGACCATTTTATTCGAGATTGCCCAGAGTTGGCTGTAAAAAGATAATGTTCAGAGTGTGAGACCGAGTAACACAATGGCTAGGGGTAGACCTCTTAGAAACACAGGAAATGTGAGTGGAAGTCAAAGAGGGACTGCAGATACAGTTGTGAGATCCGAGGCGAGTACACCTACCCGAGCCTATGCTATACGCGCGTAAAAAGAAGCGTCATCTCCTGATGTCATCACTGGTACTTTTATTCTATTTGATACTGATGTGATTGCATTGATAAATCCAGGTTCTACTCATTCTTATGTATGTGTGAATCTAGTATCATGTAAGACTCTACCTGTTGAGTCTACTGAATTTGTGATTAGAGTATCGAACCTCTTAGGCAAGTGTGTCTTGGTGGATAAAGTGTGCAAGAACTGTTCATTGATGTTTCGAGATATTTGCTTTCCGGCTAATCTGATGTTGCTACCTTTTGATGAATTTGATATTATTCTAGGTATGGATTGGCTCGCTTTGCATAATGCTATTGTGAATTGTAAACGAAATAGCATCGATGTGAGAAGTCAAAATGGTGAGATGGTTCGTATTGAATCCAGTGACTTGAATGGGTTACCAACTGTTATATCGTCAATGAAAGCTTTGAATTATGTGAAAAAGGGTTGCGAAGCTTATCTTGCTTATGTGATAGATACAAAGGTGACAGAATGAAAGTTGAATCTGTACCTGTAGTAGGTGAGTTTCCAGATGTGTTTCCTGGATAACTACCCGGATTACCTCTGATATGGGAAGTCAATTTTGGTATTGATTTAGTGCCGGGGACAACTCCTATTTCAATAGCTCCATATAGAATGGCATCAATAGTCAAATAGTCGAATGCTTGCAATTTTAGAGAGACTTTAAAAGGTTTCATAGTAATTTTAATCTTTTATGCAATTTGGTCCTCACTCACCATTAAAAACAATCTACACTTAATGATACAAAATTTTTGGCATAAACTACACCTCAATTTCAAATCCTCTTGTCAAAATTTGTTGTTCAATAGTCAAATAGTCGAATGCTTGTATTGGTTTTTCAATACAACTTATGAATTATTTAGCCGTAAAATGCCGGTTTAAAAAGTCTATAATAATTTTTTAATACAAAATATTTACAGTTCTTCAAAAAGTAAACTAAATTACAACTTATTATGATCATGATTACATTTCTAAACAGCAAGTGTAACACCCCAAACCCGGTCCAAACACCACGACCGAATCTGGTATGTTACGAGGGAAAACGTATTTGAAAACTTTAAGGTTGTACTAGTTAGACTTGATAAAACTATGTTTCTTTTCGAAAACGAGTTGTTGAATATTGTTACCAGAACATTCAGTCTTAGAAAAATTTTTAGTTTCAAGTTTGGATCCGATTGTTTTTCATTCAATTATAAAAACGGTGTGATACCCGATGGTATAGTTCAAAAACATATCGCTTTGTTGGTTTGAAAACGTCGTCTTTCCAAATTTTAATCAAAATTCGCACCAAGTTATTTTTGTTACAGCATATTAAAATCTAATGTAAAAATATAAACATCATAAAGCACATCTTAGAAAGCTTTTACAAATCCAAGATAAACCCAAATAAAAATAAATAAACTAAAGTACCCAAATGCAATAAACTGAGCAAAACTTTTATTAGAGCATGGCATGTGCACCCCGAGTCCATCCCGGCTCCAAGTCCGCGTCTCACGAGTCACTGAAATGTCAAAGGAGAGGGTGAGTCGAGTGACTCAGTGTGTAAACCCCGCTCCCGATAAAACAACATGCTAACACACATCATACATAGCAACATAATTAATGCAACCCGATCCTAACCATCCATACACCTTTCCTACCCCGTGTGGTACCAAACCACCTTTGGTGGTGCCAAACCACCGGTGACGTATAGTCACAATGTGTTACCAAAACACTGGTGTCCCAAAGACACATTATCCATCAATGTGGTCCCAAACCACCTGGTGTCCCAAAGACACAATTGTGCTACCCAAGCACTGGTGACCGAAGTCACAAATCCAAAGATGGGGCCAACCCATCGTGTGTTACCAAAACACTAGCAGACGATCCCATATCTCAAGTGGGGCCAACCCACGGTGGTCAAACCACAGGACTAGTCGCAATGAGGTGCCAAACCTCGGTGTCCCAAAGACACAATGTGCTACCAAAGCACCGTGACCGTAGTCACATTCGTGATGGGGCCAACCCATCGTGTGTTACCAAACACACGGCGTCAATCCCGTATAATCATCGTGGGGCCAACCCATCGTGGTACTGAGCCACCGGGACGAGACGAGGTACCAAACCTCTGGAGGTGCCAAACCTCTGGTGACCCAAAGTCACAAAGTGTGCTACCAAAGCACCTGGTGCTCGTCAAACACAAAATACCATTGCTCCTCCTCTCGTATCACCCCATCAAGATACCATACTCATGTAATCATGCATATCATATAATCATGCATCTCATGCTGTATCTCATGTCACATATATCCACAGTCATGGTAACATATAACTCATCATTAAAAATAGTAATACTGACTTACCCGAGTCCAGAATCATACCCATTAGGGTATCATATCAATCATCACTGTATCATTAGTCATCACACGGTTATCAATTATATTACTAAATATAAGTGTGTTAGTATACACACCTGATAATACGAGCCTAGAAATCCTGACGAGGACGAATGCTAAACCCCTCGAGTATTGACTCCTACAATCGGCCAAACATAGGGGTTAGGCATCTAAGACATTCGGCCAAAGACACTTAACCCAAGGGGTTAATATCGAACCCTTACCTTCACTTGGTTTGGTTTCCTACCAAACCCGAACCTCAATGGTCCCTCTTCCAATCGATTACCCTTTAAGAAAAAGAAACATTAATCTCTTGTAACCCATCTTAACGCAATCAAACAAGTGGCTAACAACTCAACACTTACCACACTTACCAAACGATTAACCGAAGGAAGGAAGGCTCCTCTTGATTGCCTCCACTACCCAAAAGCCCTATACCAGAAGTTAACCAAAGGTTAATTCCTTCAACAAAGAAACCGATCATCGGTTTTGAACAAATCGCAAACAACATAGTACCTATAGAAGAGAAGAATGGCCATTCGGCCAATCACTTACCCTAACACCACAGGATTTAGGCCAACACCACACTAAGAGAAAGGGGGTGTTTGGCTTAGATGTTTACCACTCCTAAAGTCGGCTTGAAAGGAGAACCCAAGAAAAGAATTTACAAGGTGATGAAGAAGTTTCGGCAAAGATAATTGAGAAGAAGAAAGAATAAGAAAATAGGGGAGGGTACCTTTGGCTTTGGAAAGAAGAAGAAGATTTTGGGGTGACTTTGGCTTTCAAAAATTCAGGGAGATGGGAGAGAATATTAGAGGGATAGAATGCTAGTTTCGGCAACCAAATGATCAAAAGAATCAAAAGGGAGAGGGCATCCTGCTACGATGGGATTAAAAGAAACAAAGTGAAGTTTCGGCTATGGTTTAATTTGCTTACACTTTCGGTTTCAAGGAGAAATGGAAGACTTACTTTGTTGAAGAAAATCGGCTTTCCAAAGGACTAGAAGAGGACTTTCTCTTTTTACCAAATGTGACCGAAAACAACCAAAAAGAGTGCCAAAATGCCAAAATGCATTTCGGCTACCAACTCACCCCACTATGCCGTCCATTTCCCCCCTCCAACTCCCCCAAATTTGGCCATATCCCCCCAAGAGCTCCCATCCATTCATTTCAAATGAGTGGACCAAGTCACACTCCACTTTCTTCTCTCTTCCCACCACCTCATCATTTGACCAAGTCTTAAGCAGAGTTTGAATCTGCTACAAACTCCTCCTCCATGCCGCCCAAAAATAAATGCCAAAATGGAGAATTTGTGCACTCGAACACTGTGCCACCTCCCTTGTAGATGACGCCACACTCGGCTCCAAGTGGCACATGCTTTGCCACCTTACTAGCCTTATTTTTGTGAAACAAAAATACCAAATAAAATACACATCCCTCAGCTCCATCAGCTCCCCTGACTTAACACCCAAAAACCAAAATTTTCCTATCCACTCAGGCATACCCCTAGCCTATAATTAAGTCCCGAAACTACACAAACAACAACATAGTATACCAAACACATGCAAAACATGCAACAACGAAATAGCCCCTAACCCGAGATATTACAGCAAGCATCAAGTATAACTAAGCATATAACATATAAAGTTCGAATTTTAACTTTTTTTTAATTTTCAAATTTTAAAAATTTCACCCTTCAAAACTTTATGTTTATCCATTTAGGCATTGTAAGAGTTAAAGTCACAGTTGCAAGAGTTGACAGATAGAGGATTTGCTCGACCGAGTTTTTTGCCCTGGGGTGCTCCTGTGTTGTTTGTGAAAAAGAAAGATGGTACTATGAGGATGTGTATTGACTACCTACAGTTGAACAAAGTGACGATAAAGAATAAGTATCCCCTGCCACGAATTGATGATTTGTTTGATCAGTTGAAAGGAGCGACAGTGTTTTCTAAGATAGATTTGAGATCGGGCTATTATCAGTTGAGAGTTAAAGAATCAGATGTATCGAAGATTGCTTTCAGAATGAGGTACGAACATTATGAATTCTTAGTTATGCCTTTTGGACTAACGAATGCTCCTGTAGCATTTATGGATTTGATGAATTGGATATTCAGATCGTACTTAAATCGCTTTGTTGTGGTGTTTATAATATGAGTTTTGGTTGCGTGAAGTTGGTTTTCTAGGGTATATTGTATCAGCTGCGAGAATACGAGTTGATCCGAGTAAGATCTCAGCTATTTTAGAATGGAAGACTCCAAGAAATGTATCTGAAGTCCGTAGTTTTCTAGGACTAGCGGGATATTATAAACAGTTTGTGAAAGGTTTCTTGATGATTGCAACTCCATTGACGAAGTTACTACAAAAAGATGTTAAATTCGAGTGGTCAGAAAAGTGCCAGCAGAGTTTTGAACAATTGAAAGCATTGTTGACAGAGGCACCCGTATTAGTTCAACCTAAATCAGGTGAAGAATTCATAGTTTACAGTGATGCATCGTTGAAAGGTTTGGGCTATGTGCTGATGCAAGAAGGTAAAGTCATCGCTTATGCTTTGAGGCAGTTAAAGCGACATGAAAAGAACTATCCGACGCATGATCTTGAATTAGCTGCGATTGTATTTGCATTGAAGATTTGGCGCCACTACTTGTTTGGTGAAAAATGTCATGTTTTTACTGATCACAAGAGTTTGAAATATTTGATGACTCAGAAAGAATTGAATTTGCGACAAAGAAGATGGTTAGAATTGTTGAAAGATTACAAACTTGTGATTGATTATCATCCGGGCAAAGCTAATGTTGTTGCTGATGCCTTGAGTCGAAAGTCTTTATGTGCATTGCGAGCTATGAGTACTCAGATAGATCTATGTGATGATGATTCAGTTTTGGCTGAGTTGAAAGTGAGGCCGATGTTCGTACGTCAGATTTGTTGTAACACCCCGTACCCAAGACTGATGCAAAGAATGGATACGAGTCATTACCATGCTTGAACACACTTAACGTACTCTTACGAGCTGTGAAATTTCCTTCCAACTTAAAAACTTCTCTTTCTTAGTCTATTCATATAGGTTACAGACCTACGAGGCCTTAAGCATAACTCTGAAAACTTTCAGAACTTGATCGAAAACCTTTCTTAGAAACTGGAGTCACACGCCCATGTGATTTGAGGCACGCCCGTGTACCCCTGAACATGCCCATTCTTCCAACCGTGGGGAGATACTGACTATATTCACACGGCCTTGACATGTCCGTGTCTTCCAATCGTGGGAAGCTACTGACTTGATCCACACGGCCTGGGCACACGCTGATGACCAAACCATGTGTCTTACACGGCTCATGCACACGGCCATTGGATTTACCTGTGGCCTATTCTGACTATTAATAATAAGGTGCAGGGTACGCACGGCCTAGACACACGCCCGTGTGTCTAACTGTGTGGGCACTTAGAAACTATTTACCAAGCCATTTGCCACCCTGAAATCAAGATCAACACAACACATTTCATGAACTATACAACATGCTTCATTGAATTTAACAACATATATATAGTCAATTTTGGCCAACCACTTAGCCATATACAAAAGAATAATGGTTTGATAGCCTATACAATGGCCCTTCTTAAAACATGTTCTCAAAATGAATGCTTCTTATACATGCCATACTTAGTAAAATAACTTGGCTATACCAAAATAGACATTGATAGTGTGTTAAGAGCTCCGACTCCAACAATCCACAAGTTAGCTTGACGGGACTACATAAAAAGAAATAATCAAAGAAGTAAGCATTTAGCTTAATAAGTTTGCATGTAAGGCACATATCAATATACTTGGTTAATATAATCCAATTGACATAACAATGGCATCATAAGTTTAAGCTATAGAGCTTACTTACTCATACCGATTCATGCATGCCTCATGATACTTAATATTCTCATACTGGTAAGGTAAACATCATGGTACCTATATCACTTGATCACCTTGATCAGCACACTTTGATATAGTGATCATGATTCTCTATTTCATCATTCATAATATAAGTAATACTTAATATCAACTTGATAATAGCTTTGCTTTCTTAGCCTCTTACCATTTCATTTTTAACCTTACTCATTTGCCCGATGAATTTCTGCGAATAACCGAGGATACTAAATCCTAGATACGGTCTTACATGGAATATTTCATCTTGGTTTCAGGGCATGTCTTGACATGGACTTATATGAAGTCTTTCTCTTGATAGCTTTTCAATGCCAAGCTTGCCTTGGACTTACATGATAACTTGTTCGATTGTCGATGCCATGTTCCAAACATGGTCTTACACTGGCTCTCATATTGTGGTAGATCGAGTATCCTGAAAAATTCATCTTCAATCGGGACTTGCTTATACTTAATCTCATTGATTTCGTGGTTGAACATAACATTAAACAATTCATGAAAATAGTGTACATTATATTAAGCAATTCAATGATATAAATCATAAAGCTTAGAAATCATACAAACTTACCTCAATATACAAAATGTATGTAGATATGCAATTCAGTCCTCAACTTTGTTCTTGCCTCGGTTTTGATCCGAGCTTCATTTTTCTTGATCTATATTCATAAATAGATCATTTATTAATCACATTGACTAAATTGACTTATTACCCATACTCTGGCAAAATTACTATTTTGCCCCTAGACTTTCTCATATTTACACTTTTGCCCCTAGGCTCGTAAAATGATTTTCATTTAACTTTCTTAAACTTCATGCTTAGCTGATTCATTTTCTCTACTATAACAATCATCAATTCTCACTATTTCTAACACGTATGACCAATTTTCATAATTATTACAAAATGGTCCTTACTATTATTTTTCATGAAATTCATTAGGGAAAAGATGTTTATCTAACATCAAACTGTTATAAACTTCCATAAAACATCATTTAACATGCATGTCATTCATGGGTAGTTTTTTTTTTTTGAACATGCATCTTAGCTCATATTATAGTTAAAAATAGCTAATTCATAATACGAGAACTTCAAAAATACGAAGAATATTAAAAACGGGACTCAAATGAACTTACTAGCAAGCTTGAAAGATAAGCAAACCCTAGCTATGGGGTTCTTCAAAATTTCGGCACCTACAAGGAAGAAGATGAATGATTTTTCTCATCTTTTTCCTATTTTAATCATTTAATAGGTAAATGACCAAAATGCCCTTCTCTTAAAAAAAATTCTATTTTACTAACTCATTTCCATTTTTGTCCAAAAATTATAATTTGGGAAAATTACTATTTAAGGACTTGTAATTATTATTCTAAATCTATTTCATACAAGAAGTTTCTAGAAACTCATATTTTGCAACTTTTGTAATTAAGTCCTTTTTGGACCAATCAACCTCAATTTAATACAATTGCTTCATGAAACTTTTACACTAGCATGCAAACATAACGTAAACTTTAAAAACTCATAAATTCACCTAGGATTTGTGGCCTCGCACCACTATTCCGACTAGGCTCTAAATCGGGCTGTTACATTTGTGATGCCCAGGAAAGTGATGTTGAAATGATATCAAAACGAGCTCAATGTGATTTGAATTCTGATTCAGAATATCGAGTTGATAGTGATGATTGGTTGAGATTCAGAGATTGAATTTGTGTTTCAAGGAATTCAGAGTTGATTCAGTTGATTTTGAACAAAGCTCAAAATAGTCATTTGACTGTTCACCCGGGGAGTACAAAAATGTACAACGATTTGAAATAGTTTTATTAGTGGCAAGGTATGAAATGGGACATCTTAGAGTTTGTTTCGAGATGTTTAGTTTGTCAACAAGTTAAAGCTGAACATCAGGTTCCATCTGGTTTGTTACAACCGATTATGATTCCTGAGTGGAAATGGGAGAGAATCACAATGGACTTTGTGTCGGGATTACCTTTAACTCTAAGAATGAAAGATGCAATCTGGGTGATAGCTGATAGATTGAAAAAATTAGCTCATTTCGTTTCGGTGAGAACATATTATTCCCTTAATAAGTTAGCTGAATTATATATTGCTGAGATTGTGAGATTGCACGGGGTGCCATTGACCATTGTATCTGACAGGGATTTGAGATTTACTTCACGATTTTGGGAGAAATTGCAAGAGGCTCTAGGCAAAAAGTTGCATTTCAGTACCATATTTCATCTGTAAACGGATGGACAATCCGAGCGGATCATTCAAATCCTTGAAGATATGTTGAGATGCTGCATTCTTGAGTTCGAAAGTACGTGGGAGAAACATTAGCCATTGATTGAATTTGCATACAATAATAGTTTTCAATCTAGTATCAAAATGGCACCATATGAGGCTCTTTACGGTCGAAAATGTCGCACTCCATTGTATTGGACTGAGCTGAGTGAGAATAAGATTAACGGGGTTGATTTGATAAAAGAGAGTGAGCAGAAAGTGAAAGTGATTTGTGAAAGTTTGAAAGCGGCTTCAGATCATCAGAAATCCTATGTAGATTTGAAATGGAAAGATATTGAATTTGAGGTTCGTGACAATGTTTTTTAAAGTGTCTCCATGGAAGAAATATTTTGATTTGGCAGAAAAGGCAAGTTGAGTCTGAGGTTCATCGGACCGTATGAGATCATCGAAAGGATCAAGTTAGTTCCTTATAAGTTGTTGTTGCCACCTGAATTAGAGAAAACTCATATTGTATTCCATGTATCGATGCTTCAATGATATAGATCGGATCCATCGCATGTAATTGATCCTACTGAGGTTGAAATTCTGTCAAATTTGTCGTATAGTGAAGAACCGATTCAAATTTTGGCACGAGAGACCAAATAATTGAGAAATAAGAGAATTTCTTTAGTGAAAGTGTTATGCCACAAAAACGGAGTTGAAGAGGCTACGTGGGAGCCTGAAGACGTTACGAGAGAGCAATATCCACACCTATTCACTGGTAAGATTTTCATGGACGAAAATCCCTAAGGAGGGAGAGCTGTAACAGCCCGGTCTAGACCCTAGTCAGAATAGTGGTTTCGGGACCACAAATCCAAGATTGAAAAAATTTTTTAATATTATTTTTGGTGTTCATAATATGTGATTTAGCATGTGTGAAAGTTCTGTGTGAAAATTTTATTGATTGTGTGTCGAATTAATAAAAAAGACTTAATCGCATAAAATGCAAAAGCTGTATGCTGATTGTTAAAGTGCTTAATTGTCATGGCTTTTTAAATGAGGGGTCATTATGTTGTAAATGGACCATTAATGTTTTGAATGGACATAAATGGGTATATAATAGGTGAATTTATAATGTTTTAATCAAGGGTAAAATGGTAAAACAAGCATAAATGTATAATAAATAAAACAAAAGCATTATCGTCTTTAATTTCGCTTCATCTCAACTGAATAAAAAAATAAAATAAATACAAGGGAGAGCTTTGGGTTTCAACACACTTGAGATCTTGATTGAGGTATGAAATTTGTTCGGTTTTTGATAATTTCTACTTTTTTTATGATCGTTGCTTAGTGTATTATCAAACCTATGCTTTAATATTTGAAATTGATGGGGATTTTGAGATATGCCATTGATGAATATATGAGCTTTGTTTTTTTAGTTGGTGGAATATGAAAGCTTAGAGTTGGGTTAACATAGTTTGTATTTGAATTTTTGATGAAATTGAGTAATTTGGACTAAATTGTGAAAATATTATTTTGATGGACTAAAATGTGAAATAAATGAAATATACGGGCTTGTATAAGTACAAGGAAAATTCGGCTAAGCTTATGTGAATAGAAATTTTGTGTATTTTGTGATTTGATGAATTTGGGACTAAAGTGTCGAAATGTGAAAATGTGAGGGCTATTTTGAAAATGTGAGGGCTAAATTGTGAAAATACTTATATGTGTGTTTGGACTAAATTGAATGAATTGGTGATTGAAGAAGTTAAATTTGAATATGTATAGACCAGGAAAGGAGAAATTCGGATCGAGATCGAGGCAAAAGCAAAGTACTCACTGATCTGCTAGTTTCGATATTTTGACGTCCGAGGTAATATCGAATATAATACTAGCTGTTAAATTATGTTTATGTGATGAAAATTGAATGAATGTATAAGTATTGAATTAGAAATGTTAATTATGAGATTGAGAAATGTGGCACTAAGTGTGTGTAATTGAAATCGAGACAAAGATGAATAGCATTGTGTGTGCGAAGTAATGGAAGCTTCGGCTTTATTGATTGGCACTTTGTGTGCAATGCTGAATTAAGTTTGGTTTTGTGTCTAGGCACTAAGTGTGCGATGTTAACTAAGTTTCGGCTATGATTTGGGCACTAAGTGTGCGATTGAGTTGAAAAGATATCAAGCAGTGAATGAGATATGGTATCGAGCATCGAATAGCAAGAACGTTTATTAACTAAGTGTTGGCAAAGGTATGTTTGAACCTATGTGGTTGATGATAGTTTTAATAGTTGAATGAATAGATATTTGAGAATTTGGTTGAGGATGATATTGTAGTTAATTGTGCATCTATCTATGTGATGATTTAATTATGTATTGATGTTGCATTATTGAGTAGTATGTATTATATTACGAACTTACTAAGCTTTAAAGCTTACTGTGTGATGTGTTTCTCTGTTTTACAGTGTCAGTAAAGCTAGCTCAGATTTGGGAATCATCAGCATCTAGATCACACTATCGGCTATCTATTTCGATACTTTTGAAAGATGTACATATTTGGTATATGGCATGTATAGGCTAGTAAATATGGTGCATTATAAAGTATTGGAACTTGCCATGTGACATGGCTTGGATGATAGATGATTTTGGTTATTATGTGTGAGCTATGTAAATGATGAATGTGGTATGAAATAGTAAGGTTGAAAATGGTATGTTTCATGCTTGTATTAGTTGATGGAAATGGTATTTTTAATTGTGAATTTGTAGCTTAACTAAATGATGTTTAGCTTACATGATTTGACTTGTGAAAATATTGCTCTGAATGGATTTATTTGAGTAAAAATTGAGTAAAAGAATAGATGGTATTGTTGTTGATTAATTGGTGCTTGAAATGGGATGTTTTTGTTGCAATTGAGGCATGAATTGATAATGGTTTAATGCTTATAGGTAATTCCAAAGCGTGGATGGCATTTTGGCCTTGAATATGGCCTATAATTGCCCACACGGTTGAGCACAAGGGCGTGTGGCTCGACTGTGTCTTTCGAGGTTGTGTTTTAAAAAAAGTCAGACTCGACCACGGGCTGGACACATATGTGTGTGGCTGGCCGTGTGGTGCAAGTCAGTGTCGACCACGGCTGAGGCACACGGGCGTGTCTCAGGCCGTGTGGACAAGTCAGGAGGTATGCCTTGTTTTGCCATGGCTTGGACACATGGGCGTGTCCGAGGTCGTGTGAGGCACACGGCCTACCTACACGAGCGTGTGACCTATGTAACTTTGAAAAATGTTTGAATTTTAGAAATTTTCGTGTAAGTTTTAATCTCAGCCCTATTTTAAAGCATGTTGAAGGTCCTGTTGACCTATATAAGTGACAAAATGAATGTGAATTGACATGTTTGGTTGTGAAATGATATGTAATGTAAGAAAATGATTAGTAATGCCTTTTAACCCTAATCCAGCGATGATTACGGGTTAGGGGTGTTATGCCAAACATGTATGGTATACTGAGTTCTGCCACACGGCCAAGTCACATGCCTATGTGCTAAGTCGTGTAGAGCATACTGACTTGATTTTTAATTCGACACTAGGGGACACACGACCGTGTAACAGAACTGTAACAGCCCATTTTTAGTCAAATCAGAACAATGGTTTTGGGACCACAAATTCAAAGTCAAAATATTTATTTTATTATTATTTTAATGTCTACAACATGATTGAATGATTGTGTGAGAGTTTCGTTTAGAAATTTTATTGTTTGATTAGTTAATTTAATAAAAAGGACTAAATCGCGTAAAGTGTAAAACTTGTGTTTTATTAGTTAAAGGTCCTTAAATGGATGATAATGGTTTGGCATTTAGTGAAATAAATAATATCCATTAAGGTTATAATTGTAAATTGGTAATTTAACTTAAAATAAATAAAACAAAAGCCATTAATTTCATTCATTTTCTTCCTTAACCGTTTCTAACATGAAGAATAGCCATTTTTACGGCATGATATTCGACCAAGCTTTGTATGCTCAATTAGGTACGGTTTTAGTTCCGTTTTTAATGATTTTTATGTTTTTGAGATCGTTCCAGCTTAGTCTAGCTAGCCCAAGGACTATTTTGCAAAACTGTTAAAGATATTAGATGTTGACATTGATAAATATATGAGTATTTTGATGTTTAATGATAGATTATGAATGTTTTATGATAGTTATATAAGTTCTGTTAAGTAATTTTTAGTGAAAATGCAAATTAGGGATTAATTTGTGAAATGTGGAAACTTTGTGGTTAAAAAGTGAAATAAATGAAAAATATGGGCTACTAAGGACCTAATTGAAATTCGGCTAGCATGGGTTGTGGTTGAACTGGATGAATTTGTGGTTTTATGAAATAAGAACTAAATTGTAAAAGTTGTGAAATACTTGGGGCAAAAGTCTAAATGTGCTTTAATGAGTGTTTTGGAAAAATTGAATAGAGAGATAATTAAATAAGATAATTTTGATTACATATAGTGTAACGCCCTAAAAAAATAGGTTCTTTAATTTTGCTTTAATTGTTAAGTGATTTGGGTGTGTATGGGAGTGTTTGAGAAGCCTGGGTTCAATTCTTGACTTTTGCAAAATTTTTAGTTTTTCTTTTAAATGAATCTGGATATTGGCATATATGCTTTATAAATAATAGTGCCTGTTTATGACACAAAAAGAGTTTTTGGCCTAGTGGCAAGGTGGCATGTTGTGTAACTGTGAGGTCTGAGGTTCAAGTCTTGGGTTGTGCAATGGGTATTTATTTTGCTGCTTGAGTTGTGTAGGAAGTAGAGTTCGACTAAAACACAAGTAAGGGGAGTTTGAACAGATTTGAATGGTGTTTGAACCGGTCATGGAGAGATTCAAGGAGGGATAAGGGGAGAGAATCAAGGAGTTTGAGTGAGATGAGAGTTGTGCTGAATTGGGTGTCTAGCTACTCAGATTTTCGACAAAGATGTCTTTTGGGTATAGTCCTTGTTCGACTTCTTTCTTTTGGCATTTTGTTTTCTTCTTTTTGTTTCTCCCTGGCCGAATTGTCCTTTTGTGTCTTGGCATTGTAAGTCACTTGGTCGATTCCTGGTAAGTCAAGTGCCTCTCAGTACCTTTTGGATTCCTTTTTTCACTGCTATTTTTCCCTTTTAGCCGAATTCATTCTTCTCCCTTATTTCTCCATCACCTTTTTCTCAACTATTCTCCTTTCCTCTTTGACTGAGTGGCCGACTATCTTTTTTCTTTCTCTGATGTACCAGTCGGTTTGGTAGTGGGCGACGATCTCTTCTTCTATTCATAACACTATGGTAAGTCGAATCCTACATCTCATTTTTCCCCTCTCTTTTGTTTCTCTACTTTTCCAATATAAACTGAATGTCTTGAATCTTGTCTTGTTATTTTGAAACCCTATGGATGATAGTCTCTTACAATTAGTGGAGCTCGACTGCCTTGTTTCTCCGCACATCTCTGCTTTTTTCTTTGAATACCTCTTTGGCTGAATACTGTTGGGTAAGTAGGCTTGTTTTATAGTGTTGACCAAATACCCAATCTGCTCTAACTCTAATTCTTTGGACGTTGGGCATCAACTCAAGCATTGTATTAAACGATTATTGCTAATGAAATCCGTCTTATGTGCAGTAAATCGAGAAGAAGGGTGTGATTGTTTTCAACCAACGATCTAAGAGTAATAATCGCATAACTTTCGGTCAAGGTAAGTGGTGATATCGGTTTGGGGCTTTAGTATTAATGCTCTAAAGGAGGAGAGTTTGATTGTGTTGGGATGATGGTAGGTTGATTGCGTATGGGATAATCCGTTCATTGCGCAAATAGGTGTGTAGTCACACCCGTCTCTACTGTGAATCGATGAAAGCCAAAAATCAAAAGTCGAAAAGCCAAAACTTCGACATTGTAGGCTTTACGAGCGTTCTCGTGCACTTTGGCCAATATGGGCCTCATTTGGCTGAAATGGGCTATATAGGCCTAATAGGCTCGTGGGCTCCACATGAAATAAATCCACGATAAGTGGAAAATAATGGATTGGGCTATATAGTTCGCATAGTCGTGACTGAATTTGGGCTAAACAGGGCACACGAGCGTGTGGGTCCATTTAGGTCGTATAATAGGCGTTAGGTCCATTTACACCATTATGACCATTTAAATTATCTATGTCGCTTGAAGCAACTGTAGACCTTCGGAGAGGTCATTATTTGCACCGAGACCCCAAAATAAGTAAAGTGACCAAAATACCCCTAAAAGCTAAAATTACTATTATACCCTTAAAAGCCCAATATATGCTTAGCAGCCTTGCTACAACGTGAGTAGTGCCTTTGTTGGTGCTACCTTTGGAGTGTAGGGATGGGTGGGTTGATATTTATATCCCCACAGGAGTGTAATGTTGGAAGGGAAATGGAGTGCAGGGTTGGATTTGGATGGGTGCATTACATTCATGTAATATTGTTTTGATATGAGGTCATTGTGGGCTAAGACCCAAGACCACCGAATTTGATAGGGCTTAGGCCCAATGTGATATTTGCATGATTGGATTGGATTATCAAGGGTCGTACACACTGAGTTTTGAAACTCACACCCTTTTATTTAATTTTTCAGGTTATCCTCAGTAGACGGCTCGATATGGAAGAGGACTCAGAAGTGGCCACACTACAAGCAGTTTTAATTAGTTTTGAAAGACTTAATTTCAATTACTTTATTTCCATTGGGTTGCTATAAGGCCTTGTATCTCCAATTTGATTATCAATTTTGAGTGTTGTTATTATTGTTTCAACTGTTTACCTATTAAACTTAAATAAATTTTTAAAAAGTTTAACATGGTTTCGATAAACAGTAACATACGGATGGTTTTAAAAGCATGGGCTTTCAACTTAATTTAACAAGATTCAAGGATTTTGGGCTTTTAAACCTTAAACTTAAGTTTTAACTAAAGCGAAGTCATTTTGAATTATCCCTTCAATGTGACATCGCCTGATTCGGCCATAACGTCTGGGCCGAGTTTGGGGTGTTACGTGATAGTATCTCGATCTCAAATCAATCTTTGAAAACATCGTGGCTCCTTTTAGCTGATCGAACAAATCATCAATCCTGGGTAACGGATATTTATTCTTTATTGTCACCTTGTTCAATTGACGATAATCAATGCACATTCTTATCGTGCCATCTTTCTTTTTCACAAAAAGAACAGGAGCACCCCAAGGTGAGAAACTCGGTCTAGCGAACCCTCTATCAGTCAACTCTTGCAACTGTGATTTTAACTCTTTCAATTCTGTTGGTACCATTCAATATGGTGCTATCGAAAGAGGTGTAGTACCAGGTAACAGATCTATACCAAATTCAACTTCATGTATCGGAGGCAATCCCGACAATTCTTCAGGGAATACATCAGAAAACTTACAAACAACTGATACTGGTTCAACTTTCTTCTCAGATACTTTTGGATCTATAACATAAGCAAAGTATGCTTCATATCCCTTTTTCACGTATCTAAGAGCTTTCAATACAGATATCACAGCAGGCAATCCATTTAAATCACTAGACTCAACTCTGACAATTTCACCATTCGAACATTTCAAATCAATAATCTTTCTCTTACAGTTTACAACAGCATTATGTAGTGTCAACCAACCCATACCCAAAATGATATCAAACTCATCAAATGGTAAAAGCATCAGATTAGCAGGAAAATAGATATCTCAAAACATTAACAGATAGTTCTTGCATACCTTATCAACTAGAACACTTTTACATAAACGGTTCGATACTTTTATAACAAACTCGGTAGACTCTATAGGCAAAGTTTTACTGAATGCTAAGTTCATGCATATATACGAATGAGTGGAACCAGGGTCTATCAATGCAATCACAGAAGTATCATAAAGTACAAAGGTACCCGTTATAACATCAGGAGACGAAACTTCCTCCCAGGTTCGGATAGGATATGCTATGGCAGGCGCTCTAGTTTCGAATCATGCAATAGTATCTCTCGTAGTTCTCTGACTACCACTGACATTTCTTATATTTCGGAAGGGTCTACCTCTCACTGGAGCATTATTCGATCTCGGATTCTGAGCAGTTTCTGGTTCAACAGACTCTGGGCAATCTCAGATGAAATGATCTAATGATCCACATCTAAAACAAGCCCGATCATTCAACCTACAACTTCCCAGATGTCATTTTCCACAATGCTTACATTCAGGTTTCTCAGATTGTACATTTCCAACACTTGCCACTGAAGTTTCCAGAGCTTTAGAACTCAATTGTGATCTAGCTTGATCTCTATTTGAATGTCCCATATTAAACTTTGAACGGCTATGCTCATCTTGGAATTTCTTCGTAGCAGACTGAAATGATCTTCTCTGAAATCTCTTTCTCACATCTCTAACTTCAGACTCAGCTTTCTTTTTATCTTTCCTAAGTGCCTCAGCTTTACACGCTCGATCAACCAGCACAACAAACTCTTTTATTTCCAAAATACCAACTAGCAAACAGATATCTTCATTAAGGGCATCTTTGAATCTTTTACACATTATTGCCTTAGTGGATATACATTCACGAGCATATTGACTCAGTCTCACGAACTCTCACTCCTATTCAGTGACAGACATACGGCCCTGTTTCAAATTAAAAAATTCCTTTCATTTCTAATCGATGAATCTTTCATTGATATATTTCTTTTGAAACTCAACCTGAAAGAACTCCCACGTGACTCGCTGTTTCGGAACAACAGAAATTAGGGTTTTTCACCACTGATATACTGCATCTCGTAGAGTGAAACAACACATTTTATACTTTCTTCCGGTGTCAAGGACATTTCTTCATATACCTGGATGGTGTTTTCTAACCAGAACTCGGCCTTTTCGATATCATCATCACTAATGGTCCTGAACTCTTTAGCCCCATACTTACAGATTTTGTCAACCGGTGGCTTATTCAACAGATTCGGATACATATCTGGTGGTACAACTGAAGTCTGAGGGGGATTAACCGAGGGCAGAGGTTGTGAAATAGCTAAATTATTTCTAACAAACTGAGTGAACCACTCACTCATCATCTGAAAGAAAGCTTGTTTAGCTTCTCCCTCTTAACCGCTCGTAGCCGGTCTCAAATTAGATGGCATTGTCCCTTGCATGGGAGCAGGAGCATTACTTTCTACATTGTCAGCTACAGCTCTTTCAGGATCCATTACTATATGAAAATCACATTTTTACACGTCAGGATTCATCACACTATCACAGTTTAGATATATGGCATGTATAGCTAGACTCTGACACGCTACGTTAGTCTGAGAATCGACTAAACTGTAGCTCTGATACCCAATCAAATGTAACACTCCTAACCCGTGTCCTTCACCGGATTAAGGTTAAAGGTGTTACCAGACATATCAGAAATGTTTGCAGAAATTTCATACAACCATTCATCAATCACAGTCAAAGAGTCCCTTATACTGGTCATCGAGACCTTAATCATGCTTTAGAGTAGGGTCTGGACTAAACCGAACACTTATGAAATTCTCAGAAAATTTAAAACTTTTCTAAGTTATGCAGACACACTTTCGTGTGGGTAGGCTGTGTGTCTTCCATGGGCACCAGACACACCTGTGTCTTAGCCGTGCCAAAACATAGCATGCATACTGACTTTTCCACAAGGCCACCAGGCACGTCCGTGTGCCAAGGCCGTGCACGCTTAGCTAGATCCTGTCTTTTTTCCACGGCCATTAGGGACGCCCGTGTACCATAACCGTGTTGCCAAAACAGGCCATTGTCAAGGCCATAATGCCACCCAAAAAAGGGTCAATCCCTACAAGTGAATTACCCAAACATTTCATGCATATTTTGCAACCAAAATATATCAAAGAAATCATCAAATCTTCACCTACAATTGCAACTTCAACCATGCCAAATTATACAACTAAACACATATGCAATTTAAGCATGATTCATCTACCTTTACCTTTCATATATCCACTTCTTTGATCAATCAAACATACCCATAATGCATTCATATGCTCACCATATCTTTAACCATTTCATAAGCAATCATGCCATACCAAAACATGCATCAATTTCATATATATACTCAAACATATTACCAACACTTAACAAGCCACATCTCATGGCTACTTTATACACATTTCAAAGATATCCAAGGTGACTAGCCTATACATGCCATATCTAACTATGTACATTTTCAAAAGATACCAAAATAAGCTTAGGTCATGTGATGACGATCCTCGATGGTCTCGAGCCTTTAGTAGCTTTGACGATCTATAAAACAGAAACAAACACACACAGAGTAAGCTTTCAAAAGCTTAGTAAGCCAAAATACAAATAAACTTAACATAAAATGCACATAGTCATGTTCATATAGTGAGCGTAATAGTTCTCATAACAAATCATCTCGTTCTTTATTTGGCTCATTTACTTAGCCATAACTTACCACATTCTCAACTCATATACCTTATAGGCACATAGCTTAATTAAGCATAATATCACATATCATATCATCTTATCATTGCACATATTCATTTTGGTAAATTCATTAAGACACTTACCTTTGTACACACCTTGTGTACTTATCAAACATACCTGAAATAGATAGACTTTCACGCAATCGTTCATAGCTCAGAATTGCCTGTTGAACCGTTCGGAATCTAATAGGATATATAGAATACACAAAACAGTCGTACAATGCCAACGTCCCAGACTTGGTCTTACATGTAATCAGATGTCGATGCCATTGTCCTAGACAGGGTCTTACACGAATTAATACGATGCTGATGTCCCAGACATGGTTTTACACGTAAAGCTCATATCAATGCCAACGTCCCAAATGTGGTCTTACACGAAATTTTGAATCAATTCCAATGTCCCAGACGTGGTCTTACATGAGAAAACAGAACAAATACCTATGTCATGACATAGCTAATCCTATCTATTCCTAGGTTCGTACAGGAATTCTCGAACATTGTCACTAAGTTGATCTTATCTCTGAATTCATGTACACAACATCTCATAAACATTAATCGTTATCAATAGTCATGTGAACATATATAATTCGATACAAATACGTTTATTTGTATAATGACTTACCTCGGATTCGGATATTCGTTCGGACTCGTTTATTCAACTACCTTCACTTTCCCCCGATCTAAACCCATTTTTTTCGGTTCTTGATCTATACATATTCAGATTTAACCCTCTTATTCAACAACACATTCAATTCAATCCAAATTCACATATTTAGGGCTATTTGCAACTTAGCCCTCACATTTGCACACTTTATCAATTTAGTCTGTTTTTCTCTAAACATCAAATATACCAAACCACCATTTAACCATGCTTAGCCAAATGTCCATATATCTCATACAAGTCCAAACATTTCATCAAATTCACAATTTAATCCCTCAAAATGCTATTTTCTCAATTTAGCCCTATTTAGCTAAATTCTTCAAAATTCCAAGAACAAAACATGTTCATCAGATACATATCTTTCATATTTCACTATTAAACATCACAAATCACATGAGTTCATCAAAGTCTCATTTCAAAAACATCATCAATTCTCAGAATTGAAGCATGGGTTTTGAAGTATACAAAGCAACGATTGCAAAAACGTAAAAATTATCCAAAACCGATTGAAACCATACCTTAAATCAAGGCTTTTAATGGCCGAATATAATAAAGCCCTTATTCCCTATTTTCTTTTGTGTTTTTAGTGGAAAGATGATAACCATAGCATATTTTATGCTTTTGGTTTTATTTAATTATCATAACATTGATAAATTCCCATTTTACCCTTTATTATTCATATAAGACAAAATAAACTCCAAGGTTATCATGTCATTTAATCATCCATTATATTATGAATGGATTTATAACAACATAAGGCCTCTACCTTAATAAGCCACAACACATAGGCACATTAGCCAATAGCATATAAATATTGCATTTAATGCAATCCAATCTTTTTTTTTTTTCAAATTTAGCACACAGACGGATTAATTAACTTACAAAATTTTAACACATGTTTAATCACATATCAACAACACAAAAAATAATATTAAAATATTATACAGACTCGAATTTGTGGTCCTGAAACCACTGTTCCAACTAGGGTCTAAACCAGACTGTTACACACTATAATGGGCTAAGGCCCACACTGCATTGCTACTGAATAGGGCTCAGGCCCATACTGTTACTGCATATATTGTTACTGGCTAACTGATAGGGGATTACACACTGAGTTTTCGTAAACTCACCCTTCCTTTTTAACTGTACAGGTAATCCCCAACCTTATACGATTTGGAGCCGCGAAGAACTCGGATGTGGCCACATGATCGCTGATGTTCTGCTGTAGGCTTAGTTATTTAATTTTAATTTTCATATTGGGCTATTGATTATGTAATAAGGCCATTGGTGGATTTAGTTTTTAATTGGGCTTTGATTTCTTGTTTTAAACTGCCAAACGGACACAAAAGAGTTTTCAAAATCACAACTATTTTTTAAGAAAAACACGCATTTTAAACTTCAAGGTTTTTAGTTAGTGAAGCTTTCGCGGTTTTATTCAATTTAAGAAATTAATGGTAATAAATATGGTAATTGTTTTGATAAGCTGGTTTTAGATTGTAATAACTTAAATTGCTGAATGTTCTAAAGCAATAAAAACTAAATGGGTTTTAACTTAAATAAAGATTTTTATCAACAAGTCCAAATTTCAGAACTCACTTTGATGTGACATGTCAGATTCGGTCGTAGCGTCTAGGCCAGGTTTGGGGTGTTACATTTAGTGGTATCAGAGCCTAGTTGCAAAACTCGACTATGGAATGGAGTTTTGAAAAGCTTCTCTGAAAACAGATATTAAAGATTGGAAACATTTTGAAAGATCCACAAGTGTGGCATATCGAGTCTCCGGCGCCAAATCTCTAAGTTCTCTAATACTGTTTACTGTTATAGACTGAGACACTATATTGAGAAACTACTATGGATAGTAAGACTATACTGTGAAACTCTAGATAGAGGAAACTAAGACCATAGAAGACTGAAAACTGTAGTGAGATCTCAATCTGCGAAAACAAACCCATAACGATTGTCTTTCATAACATATTTGTTAATAATTACTGAAATCTGATGCATAAAACTTTTAAAAAAGAGAAAGCATACATCGAAATGAGCACAAGAGGTACTTACGGAAGGGGTACATGGGGCCGCGGTAGGGGTCGAAGAAGTGCTCGGTCTGAGTCTTTGGCATCGGGCCACATGCCTGCTAGGGAAGCACCAGCTTCACCGGTGACCAAGACGAGGTCTTATGATCGAGCATGTAACACCCCTAACCCGAAACCATTGCCGGAATAGGGTTAAGAGGTATTACCTATCAATCAGAACATTTAACATCTAAAATTTAGGAGACAAAGTCAATCATCTTCAATCACATTCATTTACAATCATGTTGTCCCTTATCAAGGTCTACGAGACCTATTTCACATAATAAAGATGGGTCGGGACTAAAACAAAACACATACAAATTTCATGAAAAATTAAAACTTTTCTAAAATTCAAGGGATACACACCTGTGGAAGGAAACTGTGTGCCCTCCACAGCTTCTAGACACCCCCGTGTGTCCTTCCGTGTGCATATACTGACTATACCAACACAGTCACTAGGCACGCCCATGTGCCATGGCCGTGTGCTACTAGGTCATATACTGATTTCCCCACCACGGCCACCAAACATGCCCACGTGCCATGGCTGTGTACTCTTAGCTAGCTACTGACTTGTACACCACGGCTAGCTGACACCCCCATGTCGAGGCCGTGTGCTACTAAGCTACATTCTACCAATTCACCCACAGTCTTTAGGCACACCCGTGTGCCACAACCGTGTGACATTATAGGCCATTTGCAAGGCCAAAAGGCCACCCATAAGGGTCAAACCTACAAGCCATATTTACCAAGACATCTCATGCATATATAACCACCAAAAACATACCAAAATAGTCATTCAAACCATGCATTTAATACCAACTCCAACCATGACAATTTCAAAGACTAAAACTCATATCATCACAAGCATAATTCATTCATTACCAAACATCATTCCTTTTAATTTCACTTATTCATACTAGCATTTTTACCAACACAAAGTTACCATTCATAAGTCAATTTCTCAACTTACAATCCATACCAAAAGATGCATCATATATATATACCAAAGACATTCATGCTAAAACTAGCACATATCTAGCCACATCTCATGGCTACTACAAATTTCAAACATGATTCAAATGACCAACCTATACATGCCATATTTTAACTATGGACATCATTCCAAGGTACCCCAAAATAGATTGCCGATAGAGTGACTGAGATGCTAACGATCCCCTGATCTGAGCTAGCTTTACTGACACTGCAAAGCAGAGAAACAAATCACACTGTAAGCTTTACAAAGCTTAGTAAGTTCGAATTACAATACAATCATATCATCAAATCAAAACAACATTTACAATAGCCATCACATAGATCATTTCTCTTATACTCATACCATATCATCTATAGTTCCATCCATTTATAGCATCATCTATAAGCTCATCAACCACAAAGGTTCGATACATACCTTGACTATCACATAGTTATTTAATTTCCAAACTTCTCAATGCTTGATATTACTTGTCGATCATTCTTATGAATTCCATTCAATTTTAATCGCACATTCAGTGCCATCTACATGAGAAAAACATATTGGTTATCGCACACTTAGTGCTTAATCTATCGACCAACTTGTCTCGACATCGCACACACAGTACCAATTCTATAAACTGAAGCTTTCATATCATCGCACACACAGTGCTATTTATTTCTGTTTCGATTTCATTTTCGCACACTTAGTGCCATCAACTAAATTTCGCACATAGCATCTCAATATCATACACATATGCTTATTCATTTCATAATACTAAAACATATCTTAATATCATGAATTATATCCGAACATACCTCGGACGTCGAGTATCGATACGGTAGATTAATCGTGCACTTTATCTTTGCCTCGATCTCGATCTGAACCTCTTCTCTCTTGGTCTATACACATTCAAATTCAATCCATTCAATCACTAACTCATTCAGTTTAGTCCACACACACACATTTAGGGCATTTTACAAAATAGCCCTCACATTTTCACATTTCGACACTTTAGTCCCTATTTCACAAAATCATCAAATATACAAAATTTCAATACACATGTGCTTAGCTGAATTCTTCTCATGCTAATACAAGCCCACACATTTCATTTATTTTACATTTTAATCCTCCAAAATGTTATTATCACAATTTAGCCCTAATTAGCTAAATTTATCAAAAATTCAAGAACAACACATGTTCATTAAACACATATCTTTCATTTAACACCAACACTCATCACAAAGCTCACATACTCATCATTGGCACATAACAAAAAACATCATCAATTCATAAAATTACAAAATGGGTTAGCTAGAGCATGAAGCAACGATTACAAAAACGTAGTAATTATCAAAAATCGAGTCAAAAACTTACCTCAATCAAGCTAAGCCCTAACTGAAAAATATCAAAGCTTCAAACTCTCTTCTTTGGTTCTTATTTTCGGTGGAAACAACAAAGATGAGCACAAATTTTAGCTTTTGTTTTATTTATTATACATTAATGCACCATTTACCAATTTACCTTCAAGGAACATTAATAATAACAACCAATGCCATGCCATTATCATACATTTACTACCAAATGTTTATTAACAACTTAAGGAATCCTCATTTGAAAAGCCATAACAAATAAAGAATTTAACAATCAGCACACAACATTTTACACTTTATGCGATTAAGTCCTTTCTCTTAATTCGTCACACAAACGAGCAAATTATCACATAGAATTTTCACACAGACTATGTCACATATCATTCGCACAGAAAATGTCATTAAAATATTTTTTTACGACCTCAGATTTGTGGTCTCGAACCACTGTTCCGACTAGGGTCTTAACCAGGATGTTACAACTCTTACCCTTAGGGATTTTCGTCCCCGAAAATCTTACCAGTGAATAAGTGTGGATATTGCTCTCTCATAATGTTCTCCTACATAGCCTCTTCAACTTCGTGTTTGTGCCATAACACTTTCACTAAGGAAATTCTTTTGTTTCTCAACTCTTTAATCTCTGGTGCCAAAATTCGGATCAGTTCTTCACTATACGACAAGTCAGACTGAATCTCAACTTCAGTAGGAGCAATCACTTGAGATGGGTCTGATCTGTATCGTCGAAGCATTAACACATGAAACACGTTATGAATCTTTTTTAACACAGATGGCAATTTCAATCTATAAGCAACTGGCCCAACTCATGCAATAATCCCATATGGTCCGATGAATCTCGAACTCAGCTTGCCCTTTCGGCCAAATCGAAGTATTTTCTTCCACGGAGACACTTTCAAAAACACTTTATCACCTACCTCAAATTGGATATCTTTTCGTTTCAAATCTACATAAGATTTCTGACGATCTAAGGCCGCTTTCAAACTATCACGTACCTTCACTTTTTGTTCATGTAACACCCCTTACCCGAAACCTTGGCCGGAGTCGAGTATGTGGCATTACTAGACTTGACTACTAATTTGGGGCATAAAAATTTAAAGCTGTCCAACTGCGTCATGCTGACTAAATTGACCATAACTCGAGTTACAGAACTCGAAATTTAGATCCGTAAATTTTCCTTGAAACTAGACTCATGCAACTTTTTACCATAAGTTTTCCAGAATTTTTCATGTGGCCAATTAGTACAGTTTATTCATCAAAATTACCCCTATTTCACTGTTTGATAATTCTGACCTATCTTTACAAAAACTCAGTTATCTCATTGCACAAAATTTCAATAATGTTCTTGTTTATTCCAATCAAAAATAGACTCATTAAGGATTCTAAACATATAAACTATGCTTATAATTATGTTTGTAGAATTTTTAACAATTTTTCCAAGACAGAACAGGGACTCACGAATTCATTCAGAACAAGTCTCACTAAAACTTAAATATCTCATAATATATAATTCCTTTGCCTACTCTGTTTCTTTCATGTAAAAATAAACACAATAAGATTTAATTCTATATCTTGTCCACTTTCTAATTCAATTTATTCTATTTTTGGTGATTTTTCAAAATCACATCACTGCTGCTAACTAAAAACTATTTCATTGCAAAATATGATTAACTAGTTTGTAACCGAACATACCCACATACAACTCATACTGTTCATGCATTTTAATCATTTATACAAATTAACCTACACCTAAAACATTCACATAATATCCTAACATCATCTATTTATTAACAAAACACAACTATGGTTCCATATAATCGAGTGTACCATTGGTTACTTACCACGATACCTAATTCAAAGATTCATTTCGTAGACATACATTTCCTTATCAAAAACGATTAAACTTGATTAAAAATGCACAAACATTACCAACATAAACCGACATTTGTATCAAAAGCACAAAAGCATACTTAACTAGAAATTTAGCCATATTCGCATGGCTATTATATACATGAACCAAAAGTTTTCATCAAAACAAAGACAAAGTCTTTCCTATACATGCCTTCATTTGAAAACCAAAATGAAAGAGTACCAAAATAGTTTGATAGTGTGGATAACTTTCCGAACGATCCCGACGAGCTTGTAGCTTGCACCTAATCTATAAAATAGAGAAAACATTTCGCACAATTAAGCTTACTAGCTTAGTAAGTCCTAAATTCATGATAAATATAACATTCAAATATTAACATTTAAAATTACAATAATTCAACTTGTACATTTGTACTCCCATTTACTTTCAAGCTTTCAATTTCATACCTATATAACGTATAATTTCATAGAACAATTTCTCTTTAACCGCATGCTTATATAATCAAAATATTTATTCATAATCCAACCTTCCAAAACCAAAATGTCATCACGCAACCATGGATATAAACATTCATATACTTAAAGTCCAATTATTATAATGTGGCATCAAAAACACAACAACTCATGTGGCCGAATATACCTAGTCTTGTATCCATATTTTAAAAGACCAAAGCCACAATATTCATATCATTCATTAGTAAAACCGAGAACACATATTATAACCATACGTGTATATATGTATATACTTCATTTGTAACACATACAATTTGTAATAAATAACTGAATTACTTGCTTACCTTATTTTAAATAAGCAAGAAGTTAATTCATACCTTACATGCTTACCTGAGCATTTAACCCAATAAATTAGCTTTAACTTGCCTTGAACAAAAAACTCGATTTCTCTTTTGTAAAACACGCCACGGCATCAAGCACGCTAGGCGTAAAAGCCCGATAAGTGACACCGGCACAAGGCCTGCTAGGCGTAATAGCCCGATAAGTAACACCGGCACGAAGCCTGCTAGGCACAATAGCCCGATAAGTAACATCGGCACGAAGCCTGCTAGGCGTAATAGCCCGAAACATATCAATATAGTTAAACATTTCCAATGCACTTCATAAATATTATATACATATGTCCAACTCAATTGGGCTCGCGCACATTTAAACAATTAAAATCATTATACGATCCAACAATTTACACCACATAACCAACTTTAATCATCAAGCTAGTATACTTACATACACTCGGCCATGATATAAACGGGTACTAAAATTCATCAATTTTTATAATTTAATATAATCAAAATTTATTCTTTGACATATTTTAGCTAAAGGACTTACCTCGGTTGTCGATAGTCCGTGCGAATCGGCTATTCGAGAACCTTCGTCTTTCCCCGGTCTAATTCCGTTTTTCTTTGCTCTTGATCTAAAACACATTAGAATTTAGTTCATTTAATCGCATTTCATCTCAATTTAGTCCCAAAACACACAAATGGGCAATTTACCATTTTGCCCCTAATGTCTTCTATTTTTACAAATTGGTCCTATTTACACAAAACACAAAATATGCAAAATTTTCCAACACCATAGCTTGGCCGAATCATCCTTATAGCCATAGGTGTCCATGCATTTCATTTATTTGACATTTTAATCCTTCACAAATTTATTCTTTTCAATTTAGCCCTATTTACTCAAAATCACCAAAAACTTCAACATAAAACTTATAAATCTTTAACATATATTTAATCTAAAATCATCAAACATCAAAACTATCCAAGCATGTTAATGGCCGAATCCTATATACATAGTATTTTCAAAAATTTAGACATGGATCGGGTAATATACGAAGCAACGATCTCAAAACGTAAAAATTATCAAAAACTAAAAACCGACCATACCTTAATCAAGCTTTCTAACTTGCCGAAACTTGAAGCTTTAACAATGGTGTTTTCTATCCTAACATTCGGCTAGGAGAGAATGAAAGAGATGATGGCTTTATTTTTATGTTGGTTTTATATAAATGCATTAACATTATTATAATATATAACATAACCTTATAAAAAAAATTTAATATATCTAAACTAACATATATAGGTAGCTAATTTGGCCCATTGCCGTCCATTAATATGGTTAATGGGTTAATTGCCCTTTTGGGACACCCACTTAAAAAGCCACAAGCAAATTAGTACATTACACCTTAGCATGCAACTTTTATGCTTTTCACCATTAAATCCTTTTTATCAAATTAAGTGCTTAAACGATAAAATTTCTCTACGAAACTTTCACACATTTTATTTCACATATAATAGACACAGAATAAATTATTAGAATATTACTCGGGCTCGAATTCGTGGTCCCGAAACCACCGTTCCGATTAGGGTCAAAATTGGTCTGTTACAACTCTCCCCCCTTAAGGATTTTCGTCCTCGAAAATCTTACCGTTAAATAAGTTCGGATATTGTTGCCTCATTGACTCCTCAGGCTCCCATGTAGCCTCTTCAACTCCGTGACGATTCCATAGAACCTTTACTAATGGAATTCTTTTATTTCTCAACTCTTTTATTTCCCGAGCTAAGATACGGATCGGTTCCTCATCATATGTCAAATCAGATCGGATTTCAATCTCTGCCGGTATAATCACATGAGACAGATTAGATCTGTACTTACGAAGCATCGAAACGTGAAATACGTCATGCATCTTTTCTAACTCAGAGGGCAATCTCAATCTATAAGCAACTGGCCCAATACGTTTAATGACTTCGTACGGTCCGATAAATCTCGGACTCAACTTGCCTTCGACCAAATCGGAGTACTTTTTCCACGGAGAAACTTTCAAGAACACCCGATCTCCGACACGAAATTCAATGTCCTTACGTTTCAAATCGGCATAAGACTTTTGACGATCCGGCGACTTTCAAATTACTCCTAATAACAACCACTTTACATTCGTTTCTTTAATCCAATCAACCCGTGTATCTTATTTTCACCGAGTTCACCCAATATAACGGCGCGCGCGACATTTTCGCCCCGCATAAGGCTTCATAAGCGCGCCGTTTTATGGTAGATTGGAAGCTATTATTGTAAGCAAATTCAATCAAAGGTAGGTATCGTTCCCACGCACCTTCAAACTCGAACGCAACACCTCAACATGTCCTCAAGTATCAAAATAGTTCGCTCGGATCGACCGTCTGCATTTGCGGATGGAAGGTCAGTACTAAAATGAAGTCTAGTACCTAGGGCATCTTGCAATTTCTTCCAGAACCGCGATGTGAATCTCGGGTCCCTATCTGAAACAATGGAACTCGGTACACCGTGCAACCTTACAATCTGCGACACATACAATTCAGCAAGCTTATCAAGTGAATAGTCGGTACGTACCGGCACAAAATGAGCTGATTTAGTCAGTCTATCAACGATAACCCATACGGCATCTTTCTTACTCGGTGTCATAGGAAGACCGGATACAAAATCCATTGTAATTCTATCCCATTTCCATTCGGGTATCATGATTGGTTGAAGTAATCCGGACGGTACCTGATGCTCAGCTTTCACTTGTTGACAGATTAAGCACTTTGAAACAAACTCAGATATGTCCCGTTTCATGCCAGGCCACCAATAGAACTGCTTCAAATCGTTATACATTTTTGTGCTACCCGGGTGTATCAATAGTCGACCACTATGGGCCTCACTCAGGATCATCTGTATCAAATCTGAGTTCTTTGGAACACACAATCGGCTTTTATAATTCAAACAATCATTTGCATCAATCTGAAAATCTGATTATGTACCGTTTTCACACTGAATCCGAATAGAAATCAAATTTTTGTCAACCTTCTGTGCATCACGAATTTGCTGAATAAACATTGGTCTTGCTTGTAACTCGGCTATGATCGAACCATTATCAGACATAGCTAACCGTGCGTTCATTGCACGAAGAGCAAACAATGATTTTCGACTTAACGCATCCGCAACAACATTAGCTTTCCCTGGATGGTAGTCAATCACTAATTCATAGTCTTTCAGCAATTCTAACCATCTGCATTCTCTCAAATTTAGATCTTTCTGAGTCATCAAATATTTTAGACTTTTATGATCTAAATAAACATGACATTTTTCGCCGAATAAGTAGTGACGCCAAATTTTTAATGCGAACACAATGGCTGCTAACTCCAGATCGTGAGTTGGATAATTCTTCTTATGCAGCTTTAATTGTCTTGAAGCGTAGGCTATAACCTTGCCTTCCTGCATTAAAACGCAACCCAACCCATTCAAGGAAGCATCACTAAAAACAATAAATTCTTTACCCGATTCAGGCTGAGCTAACACCGGAGCTTCGGTCAAAAGGGCTTTCAACTGCTCGAAAATTTTCTGACACTTTTCTGACCACTCAAATTTGACATCTTTCTGTAGTAGTCATGTCAAAGGTGTAGCTATAACAGAAAAACCTTTTACAAATCGTCTGTAATATCCCGCAAGGCCTAGGAAACTTTGGATCTCGAAAACATTCTTTGGTGGTTTCCAATCGAGTATAGCTGCTATTTTGTTTGGATCCACCCGAATACCTGACACCGAAACAACATGACCCAAGAAGCTGACTTCATTCATCCAAAACTCACACTTACTGAACTTTGCATACGATCGTTGATCTCTCAAAGTTTGTAGGACTACTCTCAAATGCTCAGCATGTTCGGTTTCATTTTTAGAGTATATTAGTATATCATTAATAAACACTACTACAAACCGGTCCAAAAACTGTCGGAAGACTCGGTTCATTAGATCCATAAAAATAGCAGGTGCATTAGTGAGTCCAAAAGGCATAACCAAAAACTCATAATGTCCGTACCTCGTTTGGAATGCAGTCTTTGGCACATCTGTATCTCTGACTCGCAACTTATAATAACCCGATCTCAAATCTATCTTTGAAAACACTGAAGCCCCCTTCAACTGATCAAACAAATCATCAGTCCGAGGTAACGGGTACTTATTCTTTATGGTTACCTTATTTAGTTGCCGGTAGTCGATACACATTCGCATGGTCCCATCTTTCTTTTTCACGAATAAAATCGGTGCACCCCAAGGAGAGAAGCTCGGTTGTGTAAAGCCCCTATCTGTCAACTCTTGCAACTGTGCTTTCAATTCTTTTAATTCAGTAGGTGCCATTCGGTACGGAGCTATCGAAATCGGAGTCATACCCGGCACTAACTCAATGCCGAACTCAATCTCTCGATCTGGGTAAACGGCAGTTCTTACGAAACACATCGGGTATTCACATACAATCGATCAGATTCGATTTGTTTTCTCGACATTTTATTATCCGATTACATAAGCGGATAAGCTTCACACCCTTTTCTCACATACTTCCGAGCTAACATTGAAGATATTACTGTAGGCAACCCATTTACATCACAGGATTTAATTCTGATGGTCTCATCGTTTCAACATTTCAAATCAATAAGCTTTCTTTTACAATCCACTATTGCCTTATGTGAAGTTAACCAGTCCATACCCAAGATTATATCAAATTCGTCAAAGGGCAACAACATTAAATCAGCTGGGAAGCAATAATCCCGAATCATCAACGGGCAACCTCTACATACTTTATTAACAAGCACACATCGGACACACGAATCACAAACTCGGTAGACTCAACTAGCAGAGTCTTGCCAAATTCTAAAGTTTCACACACATAAGAATAAGTCGAACCAGGATCAATTAGTGCAATCACAGTAGTATCATAAAGAGTGAAAGTACCGGTAATGACGTCAGGGGAGGAAGCATCCTCTCTGGCTCGTGCAGCATAAGCTCTAGCCGGAGCTCTAGCCTCGATCGAATCGTAGTGTTCTTTGTTCCTTTTCGACTACCACCTACGTTTCTCGATCATCGGGTGGTCTCACTCAGACCGACGTGTTGCTCGGCTTAGTGTTCAATCAGATTCCTTTCACCAACCTCGGACATTCACTAATAAAATGATCGACGACCCACATTTAAAGCAAGACCGATCATGAAATCTACAACTCCCTGAGTGCCATTTTCCACAGTGCTTGCACTCAACTCTATTCTCGTGGAACGTTACTAACATCAAGCTATCGAGGTAGCTCGAGAGCTCATAGGAGGTCGATCCCGTCTAGGTGGATCTGTAGTAGCTTTATGTCGGCTGTAGTCATCTCTGAACTTCTTGGATGTGGAATGGAAGACCTTACCCGAAGACCTTTTACGAATGTCTCTAGCTTCAGACGACCTTTCTTTTCTCTTTCCCGAGCTCTTGACTTTGCAAGCTCGCTCAACTAGAGTCACAAACTCTTGAATTTCAAGAATGCCAACAAACATCTTTATATCTTCATTCAAAGCCATCTTCAAATCTTTTACACATAATAGCTTCAAGAGAAACACACTCTCTAGCATATCTCACTGAGCGACGACAAATTTTCTTTCATATTCCATCACGGTCATTCGCTCCTGTTTCAGCTCAAGGAACTCCTTTCGTTTTTGATCAACGAATCTTTGACTGATATATTTCTTGCAGAATTCATTCTGGAAGAAGTCCCATGTCACTTTTTCTTTCGGAACTACTAATACTAGTGTATTCCACCAGTGATATGCAGTGTCCCGCAACAAAGATATAGCACACTTCAGGCATTCATCTGGAGTACAAGATAGCTCGTCAAGTACCCAAATAGTGTTATCAAGCCACATTTCGGCTCTCTCTGTATCATCATCATCATTGGCTTTAAATTCTTCGGCCCCAAATTTTTAGATTTTATCAACTGGGGGCCTACTAGATCTCACCGGATCTATCATCGGGGGTGCTGAAGGAATCGGAGTTGGATTATTCGGGGGTGAAGATTGGTGTACAGCCGGGTTAGTCTGAATAAACTGGGTAAACCACTTGTTCATCATTTGATAGAAGGCTTGCTTAGTCTCTCCCTCATGACTACCCGAAACAGGTCGAGAGTCTACTGGCACTGATTCATGTGCACGGTCAGGCGCTAGACTTTCTACATCATCCGCTCTGACTCTTTCGGGATCAAGATCCATTTACTATATAAAACAAAGTTCAGGTCGTCGAAGTCACCACACTATCAATATATGATAAAGGCATGTATAGCTAGACTCACACGCGCTACGGTAGTCCTAGAATCGACTAAACCGTAAGCTCTGATACCAATCAAATGTAACACGCCTTACCCGAAACCTTGGCCAAAGTCGAGTATGTGGCATTACTAGACTTGACTACTAATTTTGGGGCATAAAAATTTAAAGTTGTCCAATCTGCGTCATGTCGACTAAATTGACCATAACTTGAGTTAAAAACTCAAAATTTAGATCCGTAAATTTTCCTTGAAACTAGACTCATATAACTTTTTACCATAATGTTTCCAGAATTTTTCATTGGCCAATTAGTACAGTTTATTCATCAAAGTTACCCCTATTTCACTGTTTGATAATTCTGACCTATCTTTACAAAAACTCAGCTATCTCATTGCACAAAATTTCAATAATGTTTTTGTTTCTAAACATATAAACTATGCTCCATAATTATGTTTTTACAATTTTTAACAATTTTTCCAAGATAGAACAGGGACTCACGAATTCATTCAGAACAAGTCTCACGAAAACTTAAATATCTCATAATATATAATTCCTTTGCCTACTCTGTTTCTTTCATGTAAAAATAAACACAATAAGATTTAATTCTATATCTTATCCACTTTCTAATTCAATTTATCCTATTTTTGGTAATTTTTCAAAATCACATCACTGCTGCTAACTAAAAACTATTTCATTGCAAAATATGATTAACTAGTTTATAACCGAACATACCCACATACAACTCATACTGTCCATGCATTTTAATCATTTATACAAATTAACCTACACCTAAAACATTCACATAATATCCTAACATCATCGATTTATTAACAAAACACAACTATGGTTCCATATAATCGAGTGTACCATTGGTCACTTACCACGATACCTAATTCAAAGATTCATTTCGTAGACATACATTTCCTTATCAAAAATGATTAAACTTCGATTAAAAAATGCACAAACATTACCAACATAAATCGACATTTGTATCAAAAGCACAAAAAGCATACTTAACTAGAGATTTAGCCATATTCGCATGGCTATTATATACATGAACCAAAAGTTTTCATCAAAACAAAGACAAAGTCTTTCCTATACATGCCTTCATTTGAAAACCAAAATGAAAGAGTACCAAAATAGTTTGATAGTGTGGATAACTTTCTGAACGATCCCGACGAGCTTGTAGCTTGCACCTAATCTATAAAACAGAGAAAACATTTCGCACAATTAAGCTTACTAGCTTAGTAAGTCCTAAATTCATGATAAATATAACATTCAAATATTAACATTTAAAATTACAATAATTCAACTTGTACATTTGTACTCACATTTACTTTCAAGCTTTCAATTTCATACCTATATGACGTATAATTTCATAGAACAATTTCTCTTTAACCGCATGCTTATATAATCAAAATATTTATTCATAATCCAACCTTCCAAAACCAAAATGTCATCACGCAACCATGGATATAAACATTCATATACTTAAAGTTCAATTATTATAATGTGGCATAAAACACACAACAACCCATGTGGCCGAATATACCTAGTCTTGTATCCATATTTTAAAAGACCAAAGCCACAATATTCATATGATTCATTAGTAAAACCGAGAACACATATTATAACCATACGTGTATATATGTATATACTTCATTTGTAACACATACAATTTGTAATAAATAACTGAATTACTTGCTTACCTTATTTTAAATAGGCAAGAAGTTAATTCATACCTTACATGCTTACCTGAGCATTTAACCCAATAAATTAGCTTTAACTTGCCTTGAACAAAAAACTCGATTTCTCTTTTGTAAAACACGTCACCGGCATCAAGCCTGCTAGGCGTAAAAGCCCGATAAGTGACACCGACACAAGGCCTGCTAGGCGTAATAGCCCGATAAGTAACACGCACGAAGCTCGCTAGGCACAATAGCCCGATAAGTAACACCAGACGACGAAGCTCGCTAGGCGTAATAGCCCAAACATATCAATATAGTTAAACATTTCCAATGCACTTCATAGATATTATATACATATGTCCAACTCAATTGGGCTCGCGCACATTTAAACAATTAAAATCATTATACGATCCAACAATTTACACCACATAACCAACTTTAATCATCAAGCTAGTATACTTACATACACTCGGCCATGATATAAGCGGGTACTAAAATTCATCAATTTTTATAATTTAATATAATCAAAATTTATTCTTTGACATATTTTAGCTAAAGGACTTACCTCGGTTGTCGATAGTCCGTATGCGAATCGGCTATTCGAGAACCTTCGTCTTTCCCAGGCCTAATTCCGCTTTTTCTTTGCTCTTGATCTAAAACACATTAGAATTTAGTTCATTTAATCGCATTTCATCTCAATTTAGTCCCAAAACACACAAATGGGTAATTTACCATTTTGCCCCTAATGTCTTCTATTTTTACAAATTGGTCCTATTTACACAAAACACAAAATATGCAAAATTTTCCAACACCATAGCTTGGCCGAATCTTCCCTATAGCCATAGCTGTCCATGCATTTCATTTATTTGACATTTTAATCCTTCACAAATTTATTCTTTTCAATTTAGCCCTATTTACTCAAAATCACCAAAAACTTCATCATAAAACTTATAAATATTTAACATATATTTAATCTAAAATCATCAAACATCAAAACTATCCAAGCATGTTAATGGCCGAATCCTATATACATAGTATTTTCAAAAATTTAGACATGGGTCGGGTAATATACGAAGCAACGATATCAAAAACGTAAAATTTATCAAAAACTAAAAACCGACCATACCTTAATCAAGCTTTCTAACTTGCCGAAACTTGAAGCTTTAACAATGGTGTTTTCTATCCTAACATTCGGCTAGGAGAGAATGAAAGAGATGATGGCTTTATTTTTATGTTTGTTTTATATAAATGCATTAACATTATTACAATATATAACATAACCTTATAAAAAAAATTAATATAACTAAACTAACATATATAGATTGCTAATTTGGCCCATTGCCGTCCATTAATATGGTTAATGGGCTAATTGCCCTTTTGGGACACCCACTTAAAAAGCTACAAGCAAATTAGTACATTACACCTTAGCATGCAACTTTTACGCTTTTCACGATTAAATCCTTTTTATCAAATTAAGCACTTAAACGATAAAATTTCTCTACGAAACTTTCACACATTTTATTTCACATATAATAGACACAGAATAAATTATTAGAATATTACTCGGGCTTGGATTCGTGGTCCCAAAACCACCGTTTCGATTAGGGTCAAAATTGGTCTATTACAGTTCAGTCTCTTTTATCAAATCAACCCCGTGAATCTTATTCTCACTTAGCTTAGTCCAATACAATGGAGTTCGACACTTTCGACTGTAAAGAGCCTCATATGGTGCCATTTTAATATTAGATTGAAAACTATTGTTATACGCAAACTCAATCAATGATAAATACTTTTCCCAATTACTTTTAAATTCAAGTATGCAACATCTCAGCATGTCTTTGAGAATCTGAATGATTCGTTCGGATTGGCCATCTGTTTGCGGATGAAAAGCAGTACTGAAATGCAATTTCGTGCCTAAAGCATTTTGTAATTTCTTCCAAAATCACAAGGTACATCTCGAATCTCTATCAGACACAATAGATAGAGGTACCCCGTGCAATCTCACGGTCTCATAAATATATAATTTTGCCAATCTATCAAGTGAATAATCTATTCTCACTGAAATAAAGTGAGCTGATTTCGTCAATCTATCAACTATCACCCAGAACGCATCTTTCTTACTCGGAGATGAAGGCAAACCCGACACAAAGTCCATCATAATTCTCTCCCATTTCCACTCAGGAATCATAATTGGTTGTAACAAACTACACGGAACTTGATGTTCAGCCTTAACTTGTTGACAAACTAAACATTTTGACAGAAAGTTAGAAATCTCTCTTTTCATACCATGCCACCAATAGAACTGTTTTAGATCATTATACATTTTCGTACTCCTTGGATGCACAGTCAAATGACTATTGTGAGCTTCATTCAAAATTGTTTGAATCAACTCTAAATTTTTTGCAACACAAAGCCGATCTCTGAATCTCAAACAATCATCACTATCAACTCAAAATTCTGATACAACATCCGAATCACACTAAACTCTTTTTGCTAACAGCTCATTATCAATCTTCTGAGCCTCACATATCTATTGTAAAAACAACGGTTTTACTTTCAATTCAGCTACAACCGCATCATCATTACACAAATCTATCTGATTGCTCATAGCTCGAAAAGCATATAACGATTTACGACTTAAGGCATTAGCTACAACATTAGCTTTACCCGGGTGGTAATCTATCACAAGTTCGTAGTCTTTCAACAATTCTAACCATCTTCTCTGTCGCAAGTTCAAATCTTTGTGAGTCATCAAATACTTTAAACTTTTATGGTCAGTATAAATGTGACATTTTTCTCCAAACAGACAGTGACTCCAAATCTTCAATGCGAATACAATCATAGCCAATTCAAGATCATGCGTTGGGTAGTTCTTTTCGTACGGCTTTAACTATCTCGAAGCATATGCAATGACTCTCCCTTCTTGCATCAACACACAGCCTAAGCCATTCAATGATGTATCACTGTAAACTACAAACTCTTTGCCTAACTCGGGTTGAATCAACACTGGTGCTTCTGTTAACAACACTTTCAACTGCTCAAAACTCTGCTGGCACTTTTCTAACCATTCGAATCTAACATCTTTCTGTAACAACTTTGACAATAGAGTCGCAATCATCGAGAAGCCTTTCACAAATCGTCTATAATATCCTGCTAGTCCTAGAAAATTGCGGACTTCAGACACACTTCTCGGAGGTTTCCATTCCAAAATAGCGGAGATTTTACTCGGATCAACTCGTATCCCAGCAGCTGATACAACATGTCCCAGAAAACTAACCTCACGCAACCAAAATTCACATTTGCTAAACTTTGCATACAACTGATTCTCATGTAGTGTTTGTAGCACGGTTCTCAAATGTTCGGCATGCTACTTCTCATTACACGAATAAATCAAAATATCATCAATGAACACCACCATAAAGCAATCCAAATACAGTTTGAATATCCGATTCATCAGATCCATAAACACTGCAGGAGCATTTGTTACTCTGAAAGGCATCACTAAGAATTCGTAATGTTTGTACCTCATTCTAAAAGTAGTCTTCAGCATATCAAACTCTTTAACTCTTAACTAATACTAACCTGATCTCAAATCTATCTTAGAAAACATTGTAGCTATCGATACGAGGCAACAGGTACTTGTTCTTTATTGTCACTTTATTTAGCTATCGATAATCAATACACATTCTCATAGTTCTGCCTTTCTTTTTGACAAATAATACAAGAGCTCCCCAAGGTGAGAAACTCTGTCGTACAAATCCTCTGTCAGTCAACTCTTGCAACTACGACTTTAACTATTTCAATTCTGTTGGTGCCATTCTATATAGAGATATAGAAATAGGAGTAGTCCCCGGCACTAATTCGATACCAAATTTCGCTTCCCGGATTGGAGGTAACCTCGGCAGCTCTTCAGGAAACACATCTGGAAACTCACATACCACAGGCACAGATTCAACTTTCTTTTCTGACACTTTTGTATCTATCACGTATGTCGAATAAGCTTCACAACCCTTCCTCACATAGTTCATTACTTTCATCACAGATACAACAGGTGGTAGTCCTTTCATATCACTGGATTCAATTTGAACTAGCTCAGCGTTCTGACTTCTCAATTCAATACTCTTTCTTTTATAATTCACGATGGCATTATGTAGAGTAAGCCAATCCATACCCAGAATTATGTCAAATTCATCAAAGGGAAGCAACATCAAATTAACCGGAAAACATATATCACGAAACATCAATGGGCAATTCTTGCACACCTTATCCACCAAGACACACTTACCTAAAGGGTTTGACACTCTAACCACAAATTCAGTAGACTCAACAGGTAGAGTTTTACTCGATACTAGATTCACACACACATAGGAATGAGTTGACCCCGGATCTATCAATGCAATAACATCAATATCAAATAAAGTGAAAGTACCGGTGATGACGTCTGGAGATGATGCTTCCTCTTGTGCACGTATAGCATAGGCTCAGGTAGGAGCTCTCGCCTCTGATCTCATAGCTGTATCAGTTGTCCCTCTCTAGATATCATTCACATTTCTGGTGTTTCTGGGTGGTCTACCTCTAGCCGTCACATTACTTGGTCTTTCATTCTTAACATTTTCCTCTTCGACCATTTTCGGGCAATCTCGAATAAAATGATCTTGAGATCCACATTTATAGAAAACTCTACTGTTGTACTTACCCCAACACTCTCTTACATGTCGTCTTCCACACTGTCTGCGCTCAGGCTTGTTACTCTTAACTTTGCCAACACTTGATTCATTCGGAGCTTGAATTCGTAAACCAGTACTTTGTCTCGAACGATCTTTACTTGGATGTCCAAACGAAGCATTTGAACGATTTCTTACATCTCTATATCTCTTAGTAGAAGGTTGAGAAAATTTATTCACTGATCTCTTTCTTTCATCACGAGCTTTTGAATCAGCTTTCTTCTTTTCTTTACGGAGCTCTTTGGCTTTGCACGTTCTTTCAACTAACACAGCAAATTCATTTATATTGAGTATCCTAGCCAATAACTTGATGTCTTTATTCAATCCCTCTATGAAATGTTTACACATAGTAGCTTCGGTTGAAACATATTCTCTCGCGTATTAACTATCTCTTATGAATTCTCGCTCGTACTCAGTAACAGACAAACGTCCCTATTTCAATTCTAGAAACTCTTTACATTTCTAATCAATGAAGCGTTGACTATTATACTTCTTTTTGAACTCAGCTTGAAAGAAATCCCAGCTGATTCTCTCACTCAGAACTACAGATGTCAACATTTTCCACCAGTTGTAAGCCGTGTCTCTCAACAAGGAAACTACACACTTAATGCACTCATCAGGGTTCAACGACATGTCATCAAATACTCTGTTTGTATTCTAAAGCCAAAACTTGGCTTGCTCAGCATCGTCATCAGATGTGGCCCTAAACTCTTCTGTCACATACTTGTGAATGTTATCCACAGGAGGTTTATTTAATCTGATCGGGTCTACAACTTGTGGCACAATAGGTACTTGTGGGGATGGAGGTTGTGGAGCAGCCGGATTCGTTCGAACGAAGTCCGTAAACCACTCACTCATCATTCGAAAGAAGGCTTGCTTAGCCTCTCCTCCCTCACCACTATCATTTGTCCTAGATGTGGCCGGCACTGTCCCTTGAGCAGGAGCAGGCGCATTGCTTTCTATATCATCAGCAACTGCTTGATCAGGATCTATTACTATATAAAAACACATTTTTAGCTATCAGAATTCATCACATTATCGCAATTTTAAAATATGGCATGTAGAGCTAGACTCATACACGCTACGTTAGTCTGAGAATCGACTAAACCGTAGCTTAATACCAATTAAATGTAACAATCCTAACCCAAAACCATCACCAGAATCAGGTTAAGAGGTATTACTTATCAATCAGAACATTTAACATCTAAAATTTACAACATAAAGTCAATCATCTTCAATCACATTCATTTACAATCATGTTGTCCCTTATCAAGGTCTACGAGACCTATTTCACATACTAAAGATGGGGTCGGGACTAAAACAAAACACATACAAAATTTCATGAAAAATTAAAACTTTTCTAAAATTCAGGGGATACACACCAGTGGAAGGAGACCGTGTGTCCTCCACGGCTTCTAGCCACCCCCGTGTGTCCTTTCGTGTCTATATACTAACTATACCAACACGGTCAATAGGCACGCCCGTGTGCCATGGCCGTATGCTACTAGGTCTGTAACAGTTCGGTTTGTACCCTAGTTGGAACACTGGTTTCGGGACCACAAATCTGAATCTGTATAATATTTTAATACTATATTCTGTGCCGTTGATATGTTACTAAGCATGTAGTAAATTTCCATGTCTGTGTGTTTAATTTGACAAAAAGATTAAAATGCATTAAACGTGAAAGTTGCTTGTTAATTGTTAAAGTGCTTAAGTGATGTGGCTTTTAAGTGTTAAGGACTTATGTGGCAATTTAGCCACTATCATCGTTAGCGGACGGCAAACCATTAAAAATGCATGAGTTTATATGTTATAATAATGGTTATTATTTTTATGTTAATGTATATGATATTTTATATTATATGTATTTTATAAGTTATTAGTTAATAAAAGAAAACAAAAAGAAGGTGGCCTTGTTTTTATCATCCTTTGACCGAATGTTATAAAGAAAAACAAAGAACAAAAGCTTTAAAGTTTTGGCACTTACAAGCTTGAATTAAAGGTTAGTTTTTGATCCATTTTCGATAATTTCTACGTTTTTTGTAATCGTTGCTTCGAGAGCTTTAAAACCCATATGCTAATTTTGAGTATGGATGATGTTTTTGTGAGATGCCATTGATGAGATGTTAAGCTTTTTGATGATTTTTTGTGTTAAATGAAAGATATGAGCTAGATGAACATACTTTATTCTTGAATTTTTGATGAATTTAGCTAATTAGGGCTAAATTGAGAAAATATTATTTTTGGAGGACTAAATTATCAATTTGATGAAAAGTATGGGCTTGTATGATGTATATATATATTCGGCTAAGCTTGGTTGTATATTGATTTTGTTAATTTGACGTTTTGAGAAAAATAGACTAAATTGATAAAATGTACAAATTTAAGGGTTAATTTACAAATAGCCCTAAATGTGTGTCCTTGAATTGAATTGAATGAATTAGTGAATAAAAGGATTAATTCTGAATGTGTCTAGATCAAGAACTGAGGAAAACAGATTTAGATCGCGGGAAAGCGAAAGTAAAGGAGTAGCCATTTTCATTCCGATAAACCAAATCTGAGGTAAGTCATACTGCAAATAAATGTAAATGTATTGAACTAAGTTTATTTACATGACTATCAATGATAATGACTGCAATTGTGATGCTATGTATATAAATTCTGGGATAAGGTCGACATAGTGTTAAGTCAGAGAAGTTTTGTATGAACTTAGGAATACAAAGGTATCTGTTGTGTTTTATCATGTAAGACCACGTCTGGGACGTTGGCATTGATTCGCTAATCGTGTAAGACCTCGTCTGGTACGTAGGCAACATTATATGATTATATATAAGACCTCGTCTGGGACATAGGCATCATTATCTGATTATTTGTAAGACCTCATCTGAGACATAGGCATCGTTATCTGACTATATGTAAGACCTCGTCTGGGACGTAGGCATCGTTATCTGATTATATGTAAGACCTCGTCTGGGACATAGGCATCGCTATCTGATTATATGTAAGACCTCATCTGTGACGTAAGCATCGTTATCTGATTATATGTAAGACCTCATCTGGGACGTAGGCATCGTTATCTGATTATATGTAAGAATCGTCTGGAATGTAGGCATCATTATCTAATTATATATAAGACCTCGTCTGGGACGTAGGCATCATTATCTGATTATATATAAGACCTCGTCTGGGACGTAGGCATCGTTATCTGTTTATATGTAAGACCTCGTCTGGGACGTAGGCATCGTTATCTGATTATATATAAGACCTCGTCTGGGACGCAGGCATCGTTATCTGATTATATGTAATACCTCGTCTGGGACGTAGGCATCTTTATCTGATTATATATAAGACCTCGTCTGTGACGTAGGCATCGATATCTGAGTGCATGTAAGATCCTGTCTAGGATGTTGGCTTTGTACGAATATTCTGAGTTTTCTGAGCATCCTATTAGATTTCCTATTGACTCAACAGGCAAGTCTGAAATACGAATGACAAATTCGAGCTTTGATAGATTAAGTAAATGAATGCCCGATTCAGGTACGTTGATTATACACCAAATGTGTTTATAAGGTAAGTGACTATGTGTTTTACTATGATGGATTGGAAATATGTCACATGAAATCATCTATGAAAAACTATGTGTCTATGATTCTTGAATTGATAAATGTGGAAATTTGGCCAAGATTATGAATCAAATATAAATGTGGGAAAGTTACCTTGTAGAAGAAATGAGCCAATATGGTTATATGTTTACATGATTTACATATCAAGTTTGTTTGTGTATTGACTTACTAAGCTTTTGGAAAGCTTATACATATCAAGTTTGTTTGTGTATTGACTTATTAAGCTTTTGGAAAGCTTACTCTTTGTGTGTTTAATCTGTTTTATAGGTCGTCAAAGCTATTGAAGGTTCGGGACCGTCAAGGATCATCATCACACTAGTAATATCATTTTGGTATACCTTAGATATGTATATAGCTAGATATGGCATGTATAGGCTAGTTCTTATTATGAGTTGTAAAGTGAACTTAGTCATGTGATTTGGCTAGTTATGTTTTGGTATTATGCTTGAATGAATGTGATTTGAGAAGTTGTTTGGTATGATTAGTAGATATATGAAATGGTTTGGAAATGGTAGGTATATAGATGGTTGGTGCTGGTGCATAAATGAGATTTGATCATGCAAATTAGAATGTTTGGAATGAATATTGAATGGATTGTAGGGTGATTCCCTTAGTTGACAAATATGCATGATTTGGTTGAATATTTGGTATGTTTTGATGGTCATAGGTGAATGAAATGGGATGATATATGTTGATTATAGGTTTGACCCTTATGGGTGGGATTTTAGCCTTGTAGATGGCCTATAATGTCACACGGTTGTGGCACACGGGCGTGTCTAAGACCGTGGGAAAATTGGCAGAATGTAGCATAAAAACAACACGGCATTAACACGGGCGTGTTTGGTGGCCTGTTGGGAAGTCAGTATAGGACCACGATTTGGACACACGGGCGTGTTGATATAGTCAGTATATAGACACGAAAGGACACATGGGGGTGTCTAGATGCCGTGGAGGGCACACGGTCTCCTCCCACGGGCGTGTCTCCCCTGCACTTTAGAAAAGTTTCAAATTTTCATGAAATTTCATGTGTTTTAGTTTAATCCCGACTCGACTTCTAAGTATGATTAAGGTCTCGAGGACCCGCTCAAGGGACATTATGTCTGAGAATGATTATTGAATGTATGGTTTTGTCTGTGAATGTTTCTGATCTGTCCGATAACGCTCCTAACCTTAATCTGGCGATGGACATGGGATAGGGGTGTTACATTTGGTTGGTATCAGAGCTATGGTTTAGCCGATTCTCAGACTAACGTAGCGTGTCAGAGTCTAGCTATACATGCCATATATCTGAACTGTGGTAGTGTGATAAATCCTGTAACATCCTAGATTAGGGGTTATGCGTTTGTGCATAATTCATGAGTTAGTAGGTTTTGGCAGTGTTGGAAGTGTATTAAGGGTTTTTAGAATTTTAGGATGGAAGAAGAAAGCTTTGGAAAATTATTGGTTTTTAAGTAAAAAGGGGAGCTAGGTAAATGAGGCTTTAAAAGAAACTCCGTGTGAAGCATAACACAAGGAACCATGTGGTAAAATGGCATGTTTTATGAATTATGAATGTGTTATATGAATTTTAGAAATAAGGAAATGTATGGAAATATATGGAAATGTATGGAAGTGTATGGAAATGTGTGGAAATGTGTGGAAATGTATGGAAATGTAAGGCAATGTAGGGAAATGTAAGAAAATGTAAGGAAATGTAAGGAAATGTATGGAAATGTATGGAAATGTATGGAAATGTGAGGAAATGTATGGAAATGTAAGGAAATGCAAGGAAATGTAAGGAAATGTCTTGTCTTGGAAATGTAGGGAAATGTCCTGAAAATGTAAAGGAATAAAGAGGAAAGTGAACACTTATGGAAACTAGGAAATGTAAGGAAATGATTCAAAAATGGAAAGTGAACATTTCTGGAAACTTGGAAATGTAAGAAAATAGGAAGTTTACAGAGCCGATCGAAAATTTTAGGAAACTTGGAAATGACCTAGAAATGTCAAATTTTAAAGTTTAAAATAGGAAATTGGGGCAAGGAGGCCTTAAAAGAAAAAGTTGGTGAAATTTGACACACAAACGGGCTTGGAAAAGTGGCCTAAAGATGCCATTTAGGGCCTATGGAAATGGCGCCACATGCAAGAGGAATGGGCCTGAGTTCGAGTCACTTAGGAAGCAAATAAAGAAAGTTTTATTTTTGTTTCCAGAAGACTGAGGTGGACGGCACAAGCCTTCTAGAAAGGAGGTGTTTTATTTTCATAAATATTCGATTAAAAAGGTGATAAATAAAGGATTTTTAAATTGGATTATTTAGAAGAGATAAATATTGGATTAAACTCTTTTATTTATGATAATTAAAGGATAAAGTTATCAAAATAGAAGAGTGGCGGCCAAGTAAAGGACTCTAGCTAGTAATTTTGGCTATAAAAGGAAGAGTAAGGCTATTCTTCATTCATTCTTTTCTCTTCAAGAAAACCTCTGCCGAAATTCTCTAAAGTTTCTCCTATTCTCTCTGCCGAATTTTCTCTGCCATTATTATCTTTTTCCCTTTTCTTTTCTTCTTCTCTTTTCTTCTTCTCTTTTCTTCATTTGTCAAGCTGAAATTCTGCCAAAGCCGAATCTCTGAAGTGGTGTCAGGATAGATCTGTCGAATTCAACACTTAAGGTAAGAATCTTGTGGTTATTGATTTATTCTCTTCTTTAAGCTGAAAAATAGGGATTAATGTTATTATTATTGTGGCCGAAACTATAAGGAGTATTTCGGGATTTCTAGTGCTATCGACTATAAGGGAGAGATCATCCGGGATTCAAGAATCTAAGGTAAGGTATACACATAGTTGGTCAAAAGTTATGGAATATATGTGAGATTAAAATTAACATATAATTATAGGGTGTGTAGCGGATGGAGGGTCGACTTAGTAGTCCCCACGGTGTACAGGTTGGTACGGGTGGTGTGTAGCGGATGGACAAATAGGCTTGGGTTTGGGTTGCATCATCCTTAAATTTGTATGAACATGAAATTGATATGACTTGTATGCCTGATTTGTTGAAAATTAGTACTGTGTACACATTGAGTCTGTGGACTCACCTGCTGGGGAATTATTTTTCGTGTGATGAGCAGTAATGGACCGGGTCGGCAGGAGCTAAAGGTGGCCATGCAACACTTGAAGAATTTATTAGAATTCGGACTCTATTTAAATTTAGTACTTTAAATTTTATTTTTGGGTTTGAATGATGTAATAAGGCCTTAAGGCCCAGTTGGATTTTCTTTACTTCTGCTTATATTCATTTGATTATGATATAACTTATTTTTGATTAAAGTTAAGTAAATTTATTTCTTTTAAAATAATAAACCCTAAAATTATTTTGTCACCTTATTTAAGTTGGATTTTCAAAATTTATTAAATGGGTTCCAAATTAAGCCCAACCCAAAACAATGTTTTCTAAAATTTACAATTTTTCTCTAAGTAACCAAGAATTTGAAAACCGGTTTACTTAAGGAACATACTAGATCCGGTTCAGGCTCGTGGGTTGGGTGTGGGGTGTTTCAAATCCTGACGTGTAAAATGTGATTTTTTGTATAGTGTGGTCCCAAAAGAGCCGTAGCTGACGACGTAGAAAGTAATGTGTAATATCCCAAAATTGGGCCTAGTAGGATTTGTCCCAATGGACTTTGGGCGTAGTAGCGTTTAAAATTTTTTGGAGAACAAGACATCGGCTTAAATGCAAGTTGGAGCAATTAGGTGAGTGAATTTGGAAGGTTAGAAGGCTTCTATGAAGTCCCGGGATCAAACTTTGGCTTTAGGGAAATTTTGGTTTTAGGTGGAAAAAACCCTAGGAGTTAGTAGGTAGGCTTTAAGAATAAAATACGGAGGAAAATGACACAAGTGGACTATGTGGTGCAGTGGCAAAGTGACGCCACATAAGAGGCAATGGGGTGACGCCACGAGGAAGGAAGGAAGTCCGAGGTTCAAGTCTTGGCTCTTGCATTTTGGTTTTCTTTTTACATGGACCTTAGTATTTTGCTATAGATTTATATTTAGTTGCGCATGGTTTAAGACAAAAGAGGAGCTTGTGGCCAAGTGGTCAGTGACGTAGATTATGTTGCAAGGGAGCCTGGGTTTGAATCTCATGACAAGCAAAGGAGTATTTATTTTGCGGATTGGACGGAAAGAGTTTGAGTTGGATTTAATCTCTACTGATGGAAGGATCCCACATTGGAAAGATACAAAGAAGGAAGGTGAGAAGCTAGCTATATATAGAGCATTCTATGATAGGAGAAAGAATACACCTTGGAGGGCGTTTGGGCACAGGAGTGGTCGGAGCGCGGATTAGCACCAAATTCCTATCAGGTGTGTCACTCTCTCTACTCTAGTTGTAGAGCAGCAAATGCCGAAGTGCCGGTCACAGCAATAGTAGCCACACGAGTGTGCGAGCGCACGTATGGGGCTTCGACGCGATAGTTGAGGCCATTAGTAGTATACTTGTGGATTGAGGCTACTTGGGCCACGATGGGTCGAAGTGGGCCCAATGGGCCCGTGAGCCCAATGGGCCTGTGAGCCCAATTGAATAAAATGTATCATGGTGTAGCATATAGTGAACCAGACTAGGTGAATCTCATATACGTGGCTAGATTTGTGTTAGGTAGGCCACACGAGCGTGTGGGCCCGAGGGGGTCGAAAGCAGGTTTTAGGCCCAATAGTCTGGTACAACCAAAAATGGTAGTTGAGTCGCTCGAGGTGACATTGGGCCTTCAGAAAGGCCATTCCAGGTTCAGAATTACTGATATACCCTTGGTAGGTAAATTACTGTTATACCCTTAGAGGTTGATTAGCTTGATTATATTGTATTTGTTATTCTGATTATGATGGTAATTCATTTCATAGGTTATATTTGATATATGATTTGCATACATGTCATACTACATACACGAATTATTATGCCATGAGATGTTGCAGGGCTTGGGATATGATGTGAAAGGGGAAGTGTTTTTAAAGACTATCACCAGTGGTTTGGTAGCACAAGTGGGTTGGCCCCACATAATTCATACAGTGACTATGCCTCAATGGTTTGGAACTACCAGTGGTTTGGTACCACATATATATTATTTCTGTGACTTGTCCCAGTGGTTTGGTACCACAATGGGTTGGCCCACATATATTCATTAGAGATTGTCACCAGTGGTTTGGTACCACAAGTGGGTTGGCCCCACGTATTATTATTTGTGACTTTGTCACCAGTGGTTTGGAACCACCAGTGGTTTGGTACCACATACATATGATTTCTTGACTTGTCCCAGTGGTTCGGTACCACAGTGGGTTAGCCCCACATATGATAATTTGTGACTCTATCACCAGTGGCTAGTTGCCACATATGAAGTGTAGCAGATGGAGGGTTGATTGTAGAAATCCCCACGGTGTGATTGGCTGGTACGGGATGGTGTATAGAGGATGGAAAAATTTAGGTTGGGTTGGGGTTTTGCATCATAATGCATTAATTTCTGATTATCTACTATTCTCTTCTAAATAGGCCAAGGCTCAGTCTAATTCTGTATCGGCTTCTCCCAAAGTGATTTGTAAGGGCTAAGGCCCAGTTGGTATTTAAATAGGCTCGGTCCTAACTATGGTTGGTGTAGAGTGATTGCACACTGAGTCTTCTTGGCACACCCCTTCTGCTTAAATTTTTGCAAGTAATTCATAGATCGCGGGTTTTAGAGCCGGGGCGGACTCGAGGTGGCCATGCATTATGATTGCTTTCGTAAACTTAGTTTTAATTTGAACTTATTTTAATTCGGGATTTTATTTTGTAATAAGGTCACTGCTACTTTAAATTTGGTATTTTATTTAGTTTAGCTTTTAATTTGATTACTGCCTATTATTAAATGTTCAATACAGGAATTTTCTAAACCCTTAATAATCGTTTTCCAAAATGTTAAATAAAGGATTACCAGCGAATAAATATTTAAACTCGAAATTTTTAACAAACGAGCAGATTTTAAATAACCCTTTCATGTGACATGCCAGATCTGGTCATAACTTCTAGGCCGGGTTTGGGGTGTTACATAATGTGCCTGCTTCCATGCAAGGGGCATCGCCCTCTGATTCGAGACCGGTTACGAGCGATCAAGAGGGAGAAGCTAAACAAGCTTTCTTCCAGATGATGAGTGAATGGTTCACTCAGTTCGTAAAGAATAACCCGACTGTTTTGCAACCTCCGCCCCCAGTTAATTCCCCTCAGACATCTGGTATACCTCTGACTACAAATCTGAATCCGTGGAATAAATCTCTGGTTGACAAGATTCATAAGTACGGGGCTAAAGAGTTTCTGGCTACTAATGATGATGATGTTGTAAAAGCCGAGTTTTGGTTAGAAAATACTATCCGAGTATTTGATGAGATGTCATTGACTTCTGAAGAATGTATAAAGTGTGTTGTTTCTTTGTTACGAGATGCAGCCTATCGATGGTGGAAAACTTTGATTTTGGTTGTTCCTAAAGAACAGATCACATGGGGTTTCTTTCAGTCTGAGTTTAGAAAGAAATACATTATTCAGAGATTCATGTCTGTCATTGAATACAAACAAGAGTTTGTAAGATTAAGTCAGAATGCTCGAGAATACGTTTCAACTAAAGCGATAATGTGTAAAAGATTTGAAGATGGCCTAAATGAAGATATCCAATTATTAGTTAGTACTTTGGAGATACAAGAGTTCGTAGTGCTAGTTGCCCAAGCATGCAAAGCTGAGTCGAAAGCTAGAGATATGAAAAAGAGATTTATGCATAAATCATTTCTGTCTGCCTCGAAGAAATTCTGAGATGAACATAGCCGTTCAAAAGCTAATGTGAAGTATTCGAGTACAGATCGAGCTAGATCACAGTTAAGCTCTAAAGCTCTAGCAACTTCAATGGCTATCATTTGGAGAATTGTAGATTGAATAATCAAGCTTGCTTTAGACGTGGATCATTAGATCATTTCATCATAGACTGCTCAGAGTCTGTTGAATAAGAGATTTTTCAGAACCCGAGATCTGAGAATGTTTCAGTGAGAGGTAGATCTCCTCAAATTGTAAAAAAAAGTCAGTGGTAGTCAGAAAACTACTAAAGATATTATTGTGAGATTCGAAGCTAGAGCGCCTGCTAGAATGCATGTTATCCGAGCTCGGGATGAAGCTTCATCTCTAGATGTTATAACGGGTACTTTTACATTTTATGATACTTTTGTGATCGCTTTGATAGACCTTGGTTCCACTTATTTCTATATGTATGAACTTAGTATTCAGTAAGACTTTGCCTGTAAAGTCTACTGAGTTTGTTATAAAAGTATCGAACCCCTTAGGTAAAAATATTCTAGTTGACAAAGTAGGTGAGAACTGCCTGTTAATGTTTCGAGATATCCGTTTCCCTGCTGATCTGACACTATTACAGTTTTATGAGTTTGAAATCATTTTAAGAATGGACTGGTTGACATTGCATGATGCTGTAGTGAATTGTAAAAGAAAGACTATTGATTTGAGTCATCAGAATGGTGAAATAGTTCGTATTGAGTTGAATGATTTTGTGCTGAAAGCTCAGAATTATATTAAAAAGGGTTATGAGGTATACTTTACTTATGAGATTGATTTGAAAGTATACAAAAAGGAAGTTGAATCGGTGCCAGTAGTCTGTGAGTGCTCTGATGTTTTCCCTGAATAATTGTCGGAATTGCCTTCGATTTGCGAAGTTGAATTTGGTATAGATCTGTTGCTTGGTACGACCCCCATTTCGATAGATCTGTATAGATTGACACCAATGGAATTGAAGGAGTTAAAGTCACTGCTGCAAAAATTAACCAACAGCAGCAGATATGTGATGCTCAGAAAGTGAATAATAAAATGTTAGCGAAACGAGCTCAGTGTGATTCAAACTCTAAGTCCGAGATTTGAGTTGTTGATGATTGCTTGAGATTTCAAGATCGTAATTGTGTTCCGAAAAACCCTGAATTAATCCAGTTGATTATGAAGGAAGTATATAATAGTCGTTTATCTGTTCATCTGTGTATTACAAAGATGTATCATGATCTGAAACGACACTATTGGTGGTCTGGTATGAACAGGATATTTCTGACATTGTTTCGAAATGTTTAGTTTGTCAACAAGTGATAGCTGAACATCAAGTTCCATCTGGTTTGTTATAGACAATTCTGATTCTCGAATGAAAATGGTAGAGAGTGACTACGGATTTTGTTTTTGGTTTGCCTCAAACTCCGAGAAAGAAAGATGTGAATTAGGTCGTAGTTGACCGATTGATGAAGTTTGCCCATTTATTTTGGTAAGATCTGATTATTTACTTGACAGATTAGTCGAGCTTGATATTTCTAAAATTATGAGATTGCACGGGTACCTCTATCCATTGTGACAGATAGGAATTCAAAATTAACATCGCGATTCTAGAGGAAATTGTAGGAAGCTTTGGGCACGAAATTACATTTCGGTATAGCTTCTTATCTGCAAACCGATGGCCAATCCGAGCAGATCTTTCAGATTTTAGAAGATATGTTAAAATATTGTATACTTGAGTTTAATGGTTTGTGGGAGCAGTACCTGTCGCTGATTGAATTTGCGTATAATAATAGTTTTCTGTCAAGCATTAAAATGGCACCATATGAAGCTTGGTATGGCCGTAAATGTCGTACACCATTGTATTGGACTGAGCTTAGTGAAAATAAGTTACATTGGTTGATTTGATAAAAGATTCAGAACAGAAAGTGAATTTGATCCAAAATTGTTTGAAAGCAGCATCTGATGATCAGAAGTCTTACGCGGACTTGAAACGAAAAGATATAGAATTTGAATTTGGCAATTAAAGTATTTTTTAAAGTATCACTGTGGAAGAAAGTGCTTCGATTCAGATGTAAAGGCAAATTAAGTCTGAGGTTCATTGGACCATACGATATCATTGAACGTGACGGACCTGTTGCATATAGATTAAAGTTACCCTCTGAGCTAGAAAAGATACACAACGTATTTCATGTTTCAATGCTTCGTAGATATCGATCTGATCCATCACATTTGATTGCCTCATCTAAAATTGAAATCGGATTTGATGTGACATATGAAGAGGAACCAATCCGCTTCTTAGCACGTGAAGTGAAAGAGTTGAAAAACAAAAGAATTCCGTTAGTGAAACTATTATGGAATCAACACGGAATTGAAGAGACTACATGGGAGCCTGAAGATTCAGTGAGACAACAATATCTGACTCTATTTAACGATAAGATTTTCGGGGACGAAAATCCCTAAGGGGGAGAATTGTAACAGTCCAATTTGTACCCTAGTCGGAACAGTGGTTTTGGGACCACAAATCCGAATCTGTATAATATTTTAATACTATATTTTGTGCCGTTGATATGTGACTAAACATGTAGTAAATTTCCGTGAGTTAAATTGACTGTTTGTGTGTTTAATTTGACAAAAGGATTAAAATGCATTAAACGTGAAAGTTGCTTGTTAATTGTTAAAGTGCTTAAGTGATGTGGCTTTTAAGTGTTAAGGACCTATATGGCAATTTAGCCACTATCATGGTTAGTGGACGGCAAACCATTAAAAATGCATGAGTTTATATGTTATAATAATGGTTACTATTTTTATGTTAATGTATATGATATTTTATATTATATGTATTTTATAAGTTATTAGTTAATAAAAGAAAACAAAAGAAGGTGGCCTTGTTATTATCATCCTTTGACCGAATGTTATAAAGAAAAACAAAGAACAAAAGCTTTAAAGTTTTGGCACTTACAAGCTTGAATTAAAGGTTAGTTTTTGATCCGTTTTCGATAATTTATATGTTTTTGTAATAGTTGCTTTGAGAGCTTTAAAACCCATGTACTAATTTTGAGTATGGATGATGTTTTTGTGAGATGCCATTGATGAGATGTTAATCTTTTTGATGATTTTTGGTGTTAAATGAAATATATGAGCTAGATGAACATACTTTGTTTTTGAATTTTTGATGAATTTAGCTAATTAGGGCTAAATTGAGAAAATATTATTTTGGAGGACTAAATTATTAAGTTGATGAAAAGTATGGGCTTGTATGATGTATATATATATTCGGCTAAGCTTGGTTGTATATTGATTTTGTGAATTTGATGTTTTGAGAAAAATGGACTAAATTGATAAAATGTACAAATTTAAGGGTTAATTTGCAAATAGCCCTAAATGTGTGTCCTTGAATTAAATTGAATGAATTAGTGATTAAAAGGATTAATTCTGAATGTGTTTAGCTCAAGAACCGAGGAAAATAGATTTAGATTGCGAGAAAGCGAAAGTAAACGAGTAGCTATTTTCATTCTGATAAACCGAATCCGGGGTAAGTCATACTGCAAATAAATGTAAATGTATTGAACTAAGTTTATTTACATGACTATCAATGATAATGACTGCAATTGTGATGCTATGTATATAAATTCTGGGATAAGGTCGACATAGTGTTAAGTCGGAGAAGTTTTGTATGAACTTAGGAATACAAAGGTATCTGTTGTGTTTTATCATGTAAGACCACGTCTGGGACGTTGGCATTGATTCGCTAATCGTGTAAGACCTCGTTTGGGATGTAGGCATCATTATTTGATTATATGTAAGACCTCGTCTGGGACATAGGCATCATTATCTGATTATATGTAAGACCTCGTCTGGGACGTAGGCATAGTCATTTGATTATATGTAAGACCTCGTCTGGGACGTAGGCATCGTTATCTGATTATATGTAAGACCTCATCTATGACGTAGGCATCGTTATCTGATTATATGTAAGACCTCGTCTGGGACGTAGGCATCATTATCTGATTATATATAAGACCTCATCTGGGACGTAGGCATCATTATTGGATTATATGTAAGACCTCGTCTGGGACGTAGGCATCGTTATCTGATTATATGTAAGACCTCGTCTAGGACGTAGGCATCATTATCTGATTATATATAAGACCTCGTCTGGGACGTAGGCACCATTATCTGATTATATGTATGACCTCGTTTGGGACGTAGGCATCGTTATTTGATTATATGTAAGACCTCGTCTGGGACGTAGGCATCGTTATCTGATTATATGTAAGACCTCATCTGTGATGTAGGCATCGATATCTGAGTGCATGTAAGATCCTATCTAGGACGTTGGCTTTGTATGACTATTCCGAGTTTTCAGAGCGTCCTATTAGATTTCCTATTGGTTCAACGGGCAAGTCTGAAATACGAATGACAAATCCGAGCTTTGATAGATTAAGTAAATGAATGTCCGATTCAGGCACGTTGATTATACACCGAATGTGTTTATAAGGTAAGTGACTATGTGTTTTACTATGATGAATTGGAAATATGTCACATGAAAGCATATATGAAATATTATGTGTCTATGATTCTTGAATTGATAAATGTGGCAATTTGGCCAAGATTATGAATCAAATATAAATGTGAGAAAGTTACCTTGTAGAAGAAATGTGCCAATGTGGTTATATGTTGACATGATTTACATATCAAGTTTGTTTGTATATTGACTTACTACGCTTTTAGAAAGCTTACTCTGTGTGTGCTTAATCTGTTTTGTAGGTCGTCAAAGCTACTGAAGGTTCGGGGCCATCAAGGATCGTCATCACACTACTAATATCATTTTGGTATACCTTGGATATGTATATAGCTAGATATGGCATGTATAGGCTAGTTCTTATTATGAGTTGTAAAGTAAACTTGGCCATGTGATTTGGCTAGTTATGTTTTGGTATTATGCTTGAATGAATGTGATTTGAGAAGTTGTTTGGTATGATTAGTAGATATATAAAATGGTTTTGAAATGGTAGGTATATAGATGATTGGTGCTTGTGCATAAATGAGATTTGATCATGGAAATTAGAATGTTTGGAATGAATATTGAATGGATTGTAGTGTGATTACCTTGTTGACAAATATGCATGATTTGGTTGAATATTTGGTATGTTTTGATGGTCATAGGTTAATGAAATGGGATGATATATGTTGATTATAGGTTTGATCCTTATGGGTGGCATTTTGGCCTTGTAGATGGCCTATAATGTCACACGGTTGTGGCACACGGGTGTGCCTAAGACTGTGGGAAAAAATGGTAGAATGTAGCCTAAAAACAATGCGGCATTAACACAGGCGTGTTTGGTGGCCGTGTTAGGGAAGTCAGTATAGGACCACGGTTTGGACACACGGGCGTGTCTGATGGCCGTGTTGATATAGTCAGTATATAGACACCAAAGGACACACGGGGGTGTCTAGAATCCGTGGAGGGCACACGGTCTCCTCCCACAGGCGTGTCTCCCCTGTATTTTAGAAAAGTTCCAAATTTTCATGAAATTTCATATGTGTTTCAGTTTAGTCCCGACTCGACTTCTCAGCATGATTAAGGTCTCTAGGACCCGCTCAAGGGACATTATGTCTCAGAATGATGATTGAATGTATGATTTTGTCTGTAAATGTTTTCGATCTGTCCGGTAACGCTCCTAACCTTAATTCGGCGATGACACGGGATAGGGGTGTTACAAGGTCATATATTGATTTCCCACCACGGCCACCAAACAAGCCCGAGTACCATGGCCGTGTACTCTTAGCTAGCTGCTGACTTGTACACCACAGCTAGCTGACACCCCCGTGTCGAGGCCGTGTGCTGCTAAGTTACATTCTGCCAATTCACCCACGGTCTTTAGGCAGGTCCGTGTGCCACAACCGTGTGACATTATAGGCCATTTGCAAGGCCAAAATGCCACCCATAAGGGTCAAACCTACAAGCCATATTTAACAAGACATCTGATGCACATATAACCACCAAAAATATACCAAAATAGTCATTCAAACCATGCATTCAATACCAACTCCAACCATGACAATTTCAAAGACTAAAACTCATATCATCATAAGTATAATTCATTCATTACCAAACATCATTCCTTTCAATTTCACTTATTCATATTAGCATTTTACCAACAAAAAGTTACCATTCATAAGTCAATTTGTCAACTCACAATCCACACCAAAAGATGCATCATCTATATATACCAAAGTCATTCATGCTAAAACTAGCACATATCTAGCCACATCTCATGGCTACTACAAATTTCAAACACGATTCAAATGACCAGCCTATACATGCCATATTTTAACTATGTACATCTTTTGAAAATACCTCAAAATAGATTGCCGATAGTGCGACTGAGATGCTGACGATCCCATGATCTGAGCTAGCTTTACTGACACTGCAAATTAGAGAAACAAATCACACAGTAAGCTTTACAAAGCTTAGTAAGTTTGAATTACAATACAATCATATCATCAAATCAAACCAACGTATACAATAGCCATCACATAGATAATTTCTCTTATACTCATACCATATCATTTATAGTTAAAAATACTTATTCATCCATTCATAGCATCATCTATAAACTCATCAACCACAAAGGTTCGATACATACCTTGACTATCACATAGTTATTCCAAACTTCTCAATACTTGATATTACTTGTTGATCATTCTTATGACTTCCTTTCAATTTTAATCGCACACTCAGTGCCATCTACATGAGAAAAACTTATTGGTTATCGCACACTTAGTGCTTAATCTATCGACCAAGTTGTCTCAACATCGCACACATAGTGCCAATTCTATAAATCGAAGCTTCCATATCATCGAACACACAGTGCTATTCATTTCTGTTTCCATTTCATTTTCGTACACTTAGTGCCATCAACTAAATTTTGTACATAGCATCTCAATATCATACACATATGCTTATTCATTTCATAACACTAAAACATATCTTAATATCATGAATTATATCCGAACTTACCTTGGATGTCGAGTATCGATACGGTCGATTAATCGTGCACTTTATCTTTGCCTCGATCTCGATCCGAACCTCTTTTCTCTTGGTCTATACACATTCAAATTCAATCCATTCAATCACTAACTCATTCAATTTAGTCCACACACACACATTTAGGGCATTTTACAAAATAGCCCTCACATTTTCACATTTCGACACTTTAGTCCCTATTTCACAAAATCATCAAATACACAAAATTTCAATACACATGTGCTTAGCTGAATTCTTCTCCTGCTAATACAAGCCCACACATTTCATTTATTTTTCATTTTAATCCTCCAAAATGCTATTTTCACAATTTAGCCCTAATTAGCTAAATTCATCAAAAATTCAAGAACAACACATGTTCATTAAACACATATCTTTCATTTAACACCAAAACTCATCACAAAGCTCATATACTCATCATTGGAACATCACAAAAACATCATCAATTCATAAAATTACAATATGGGTTAGCTAGAGCACAAAGTAACGATTACGAAAACGTAGAAATTATTAAAAACCAAGTCAAAAACTTACCTCAATCAAGCTAAGCCCTAACCGAAAATATCAAAGCTTCAAACTCTCTTCTTTTGGTTCTTATTTTCGATGGAAACAACAAAGATGAGCACAAATTTTAGCTTTTGTTTTATTTATTATACATTAATACACCATTTACCAATTTGCACTTAATGAACATTAATAATAACAACCAATGCCATGCCATTATCATCCATTTACTACCAAATGGATTATTAACAACTTAAGGACTCCTCATTGAAAAAGCCATAACAAATAAACACTTTAACAATCAGTATACATCATTTTACACTTTATGCGATTAAGTCTTTTCTCTTAAGTCGTCACACAAATGAGCAAATTATCACACAGAATTTTCACAGAGACTATGTCAGATATCATTCGCACAGAAAATATCAATAAAATATTTTTTTACGACCTCGGATTTGTGGTCTTGAAACACTGTTTCGACTAGGGTCAAAATCGGGATGTTATAGAGTAGCTGAAGATGATGCCCTGTCCCAAGCTATGTTTTGAATTTTAGAGACGGTTGCTGGATCAAATGCTGGTACAGTGGGCCGAGGATCAATTTCAGAGTGACTCCGGTCTAATGGAGTAAAAATTTTTATGGGTATTTCTGGAGTAGCCCCAAATATGGCAGAATACTGGCTGGAGGCCATTGAAAGAATAATGGACGACCTCGATTGTACTGCGAAACAAAATTAAAAGGAGCATTGTCCTTACTGCGAGACGAGGCCTACCAGTGGTGGCTCATTGTGAGAGAGGGTACACAGGCCGACCCGTTGATATGGGATTTCTTTAAAGCAGCCTTTCAAGGGAAGTATGCAGGAGCAAGTTATGTGGACACCCGAAGAAGGGAATTTCTGAGCCTGACCCAGGGGAATAAGACAGTGGCAGAATATGAGGCAGAGTTCTTGCGGTTGAGTCGATATGCTCGTGGGACAGTAGCAACTGAGTATGAACGCTATGTCCATTTTGAAGACAACCTTCGAGATGAATTACGAGTATTGATAGCTCCATAGAGGGAGCGAGACTTTGCTGCCCTTGTAGAAAAGGAAAAAATGCTGAGGATGTGAAGCGCTCTTAGCGCCAGAACCGTGAGAAAGATAGAGGCAGAAATAAAAGGGATTCTAGGCCCTCAGGTTCTTCTGGAAGGCCTGTAAAAAAGGCCAGGTTTGATGGGCCAATTCGGGCTAGAGTTCCTATTGCTGTTGCTTGACTGCAGCCTTGCGCTGATTGTAAGAGATCTCACCAGGGTGAGTGCTCGAAGAGGATTAGGGCATGCTTCAGATACAGGTCTGTGGATCATCAGGTTAAAAATTGTCCTCAGAGGCCTATTCAGATGCAAGCTGTAAGACAGGGTCATGTTCAGCCAGTGAGAGGTGGTCAGTAGCCACCGAGAGGCCGTGGGCAGGCTAGGGGTGGAAACGATATAGGACGAGGTCGTGGAGCGCCAGGCAGAGGTGCTAGTAACATTGAGGTAAGGCAGCCAGCTTTGGTGTATGCTGCTCATCGCCAAGAGGATGGTGACGCTCCAGATGTTATAACCGGTACGTTCCTAATTCATAATGTACCTTACACTACTCTAATTGATATAGGGTCTACGCATTCATACATTGCATGCACTCTGTCTGGCACCTTGGGTATCATGTGTGAGAGTACTATTAATGAGATGACTGTGTTAAGTCCACTGGGACAGTCAGCAAGAGTAGACAAGTTGTTCAGAGATGTGCCCCTAGAGGTTCAAGGAGTTATATTTCCAGCAGATTTGATGGAGCTACAGTTTGGTGAGCTCGACTTGATCTTGAGGATGGATTAGTTGGTAAGACACCGTGCACAGTTGGATTGTGCTACTATGTGCATGGTGTTGAAGACTTTGGAGGATGAGGAGGTGGCTGTGATTAGGGAGCGAAGAGACTTTTTGTCTAATGTAATCTCTGCATTAAGGGCTGAAAAACCGGTTCGCAAGGGTTGTGAGGCATTTCTAGCCTATATTGGTGTATATGATTCTGAGGGTCCTTCTGTTAGAGATATCAGAACAGTTAAGGATTTTTCTGATGTATTTCCTGATGAGCTCCCTGGGTTGCCTCTGAATCACGAAGTGGAATTTGGTATTTAGCTCCTGCATGGAACAACTCCAGTGTCCATCACCCCTTATAGGATGGCACCGAAGGAACTGGTTGTGTTAAAATTGTCAAATTTAAGAACTGCTGGATCGAGGATTCATTCAACCAAGTTTGTCTCCATGGGGAGAACTAGTGTTGTTTGTGAAAAAGAAGGATGGAGCCATGTGCATGTGCATCGATTATTGGTAGTTGAATAAACTGACTATCCAAAATAAGTATCCCTTGCCGAGGATTGACGATCTGTTTGATCAGTTGCAAGGAGCGTCCATTTTCTCTAAAATAGATTTTCGTTCTGGGTACCATCAGCTGAGAGTTAAGGAGCCTGATATGTATAAGACTGCATTTAGGACTTGTTATGGTCATTACGAGTTCCTAGTGATGTCATTTAGGCTGACAAATGCACCAGCTGCTTTCATGGGTCTGATGAACCGAGTGTTACATCCCTATCTGGATCAGTTTGTAGTAGTGTTTATAGACTATATCCCGGTGTATTCGGGAACCGAGGAGGATCATGATGCACATCTTCTAATTGTTCTGCAGGTTCTAAGGAAGAAGCAGATATACGTGAAGTTCAGCAAGTGTGAGTTCTGGCTACAAGAGGTGACGGTTCTGGGCTACGTAGTATCTACCGAGGGAATTAGGGTTGATCCTCGAGAAATTAAAGCCGTAATGGATTGGAAACCACCTAAGATCGTATCTGAGATACGAAGCTTTTTGGGTCTGGCAGGGTATTACAGACATTTTGTTTAGGGGTTTTCCTTGATTGCTACACCTATGACTAAGTTGCTGCGTAAAGGGGTACCATTTTAACTGGATTGATAAGCAACAAAAATGTTTTGATAAATTGAAGAAAGTTCTAACTGAGGCCCCTATCTTGATACAGCCAGAGTCTGGGAAGGAATTCACAGTCTATTGTGATGTATCACACGTTGGTTTAGGTTGTGTGCTGATGTAGGAGGGTAAGGGTTGCTTATGCGTCTCGTTAGCTTAAGCACGAGGCAAATTACCCTACACATGACTTGGAGTTATCAGTGGTGGTATTCACACTGAAAATTTAGAGGCACTATTTATATGGTGAGAAGTGTATTATCTACACAAATCAAAAGAGCCTCAAGTACCTCCTTACTCAGAAGGAGCTGAATCTTAGGCAGCGAAGATTGATAGAGCTGCTTAAGGATTATGACTGCTCGATTGAGTATCACTCTGGTAAGGCTAAAGTATAGCTGACGCACTGAGCCGTAGGGCTGTATCTGATTTGAGAGTAGTGTTTGCCCGTCTCAGCTTGTATGATGATGGTAGCTTGTTAGCTGAGCTTCAAGTGAGACCGACGTGGACTGAGCAAATTAAGGGAAAAAAGTTGTTGGATGAGTCACTGGTTCCTCTTTTCTGACAAGTTGAGAATGGAGAGACTGCAGATTTTGGGTTGAATGGTGAGGGAGTATTGTGTTTCCATGGGAGTGTCTATGTACCGAGCGATTCTGAGTTGAGGAAGTCTATACTGCGAGAGGCGCATAGTAGTCCATATGCTATGCATCCTGGTGGAAACAAGTTATACCGAGATCTTTGTGAGTTGTACTGGTGGCCAGGGCTAAAACGCAAAGTTACTGATCTTGTGAGTAAGTGCTTGACATGTCAGCAAGTTAAGGCTGAGCATCAGCTGCCTTCTGGGTTACTGTAGCCAGTTAAGATTCCACTTTGGAAGTGGGAGAGGGTAACTATGGATTTTGTGAGTGGGCTACCCTAACGCCTACTAAAAAGGATTTGGTATGGGCTATTGTAGATCGATTGACTAAGTCTGCCCATTTTATACCAGTCTGCACTGATTACTCGTTGCAGAAGCTGGCAAAATTATATGTGGCTGAGATTGTGAAACTGCATGGGGTACCAATTTCTATCATATTTGATAGAGATTCTAGATTCACATCTCGATTCTGGAAAAAGTTACATGAGGCTTTGGGTACCAGGTTGGACTTCAGTACCGTGTTTCATCCTCAGACAGATGGTCAATCAGAGAGGGTGATTCAGATACTGGAGGACATGTTAAGAATTTGTGTAATAGATTTTCGTGGCAGCTGGGAAGACTACTTGCCACTAGCAGAGTTCGCCTATAATAATAGCTATCAGTCTAGTATTCAAATGGCATCGTACGAGGCATTGTATGGTTGTAGGATTCGTACTCTTACCTATTGGACTGAGCTGGGTGAGCGGCGAGTTTTGAGGCCATAGTTAGTTTCTAATCCAGAAGAAAAGGTAAAACTGATTTGAGACCAGTTGAAGGAAGCGTCTGATAAGCAGAAGTCTTACGCATATCTTAAACACCAAGAGATTGAGTATTTTGTGAGGGATCATGTCTTCCTTAAGGTCTCACCGTGGAAAAAAATTCTAAGATTTGGACGGAAGGGTAAGCTTAGCCCAAGGTTCATTGGGCCTTACCGTGTACTGAAGCTTGTGAGACCAGTTGCCTATCGACTTGAGTTGCCTTTAGAATTAGACCATATTCACGATGTGTTCCATGTCTCCATGCTGAGGCGTTATCGCTCTGATCCCACACATATAGTACAAGTCGAGGAGACCGAGGTTAGGCCAGATCTAACCTTCGAGGAGAAGCCAGTGCAGATATTGGATCGTGAGGTTAAAGTACTAAGGAAGAAGTCTATTCTGCTAGTAAGAGTGCTTTGGCGCAATCACAATTCAGAGGAAGCCACGTGGGAACCCAGGGAGGCGATGTGACAACAATACCCTCACCTATTCTGACAAGGTAAATTTTGAGGCTAAAATTTCTTTTAGGGGGTAGAGTTGTAATGTCCGAAAAATATAGGGTCTTTAATTTTGCATGTTCTGACATAATTGCTTGTCTGCTTTAATGGTTAAGTGATTTGGGTGTGTATAGGAGTGTTTGAGAAGCCTGGGTTCAAGTCTTGACTTTTGCAAAATTTTTAGTTTTTCTCTTAAATGAATCTGGACATTGGCATATAGGCTTTATAAATAATAGTGCTTGTATATTACACAAAAAGAGTTTGTGGCCTAGTGGCAAGGTGGCGTGTTGTGCAACTATGAGGTCTGAGGTTTAAGTCCTCAGTTCTGCAATAGGTATTTATTTTGCTGCTTGAGCTGTGTAGGAAGTAGAGTTGGACTGAAACACAGGTAAGGGGAGTTTGAATAGATTTGAATGGTGTTTGAACTGGTCATGGAGAGATTCAAGGAGGGATAAGGGGAGAGAATCAAGGAGTTTGAGTGAGAGGAGAGTTGTACCGAATTGGGTGTCTAGCTACTCAGATTTTCGGCAGAGATGTCTGTTGGGTATAGTCCTTGTTCGACTTCTTTCTTTTGGCATTTTTTTTCTTCTTTTTGTTTCTCCCTGGCCGAATTGTCCTTTTGTGTCTTGGCATGGTAAGTCACTTGGTCGATTCCTGGTAAGTCAAGTGCCTCTCGGTACCTTTTGGATTTCTTTTTCCTCTACTATTTTTTCCTTTTAGCCGAATTCATTCTTCTCCCTTATTTCTCCTTCACCTTTTTCTCAACTATTCTCCTTTCCTCTTTGACTTAGTGGCCGACTGACGATCTCTTATTCTGTTCATAACACTGTGGTAAGCCGACTCCTACATCTCCTTTTTCCCTTCTCTTTTGTTTCTCTGCTTTTCCAATATAGACTAAATTTCATAAATCTTGTCTTGTTATTTCGAAACCCTGTGGATGATAGTCTCTGACAATCGGTGGAGCTTCAACTACCTTGTTTCTCCGCACATCTCTACTTTCTTCTTTGAATACCTCTTTGGCCGAATACCCAATCTGCTCTAACTCTAATTCTTTGGACGTTGGGCATCAACTCAAGCCATGTATTAAATGATTATTGCTAATGAAATCCGTCTTATGCGCAATAAATTGAGAAGAAGGGTGTGATCGTTTTCAACCAGCGATCTAAGAGTAATAATCACATAACTTTCGGTCAAGGTAAGCGGTGATATTGATTTGGGGCTTCAGTAATAATGTTCTAAATAAGGAGAGTTTGATTGTGTTGGGATGATTGTATGTTGATCGCACGTGGGATAATCTGTTCGTTGCACAAACAGTTGTGTAGTCAAACCCCTCTCTACTTGAAAAGGCGAAAGCCAAAAATCGTAAGTCAAAAGCCGAAAGCCAAAAAGCCAAAACATTGGCATTGGAGACTTCACAAGCATTCTCGTGCTCTTGGGCCAATATGGGCCTCATTTGGCTAAAATAGGCCGTGTGGGCCCAATGGGCTCGTGGGCCCCATACAAAATAAATCCACGATAAGCGGCAAATACTGGACTGGGCTATATAGTTCGTATAGCCGTGACTGAATTTGGGCTAAAGGGCCACACGAGCGTGTGGGCCCACTTGGGCCGAATAATGGGCCTTGGGCCCATTTACACTATTATGACCATTTAAATTATCTGTGTCACTCGAAGCGGATATAGACCTTTAGAAGGGTTGTTATTTGCACCGAGACCCCAAAATAAGTAAAGTGACCAAAATACCCCTAAAAGGTAAAATTACTATTATACCATTACTAGATGGAAATGACCATTTTACCCTTAGAGGTAGGTTGACTGATGAGTGTATGATTATTTGTAAGACTGTACTGAGTAGGACACTTTGCATACACGAACTATTTATGACATGCCATACTACATGGGGTTGGGATTATGATATGGAGGAAGTGTTGTACTGGTGGCTTTGCCACATTCATCATGCATCGCGACTCTCATCGCATTATTATTCATCGCGCCTAGGTGCGATATTGGTGTGCTAGCTGGGTGGGTCGATTTTATCCCCACATGGTGTGTTGGTTTGTACATGTGGTGTGTTGGTTGGATTGGAGTGGGTTGCATATTTGCACCGTACTGATATTGTATTGGGCTTAGGCCCACTCTGTCACTATAATGGGCTAAGGTCCATACCGCATCTTTATATCTTGAATAGGGCTCGTGCCTGCATATTATCGCATATATTGTTCTTGATCGATCGATAGGGGATTACACATTGAGTTTTCGTAAGCTCACCCTTCTTTTTTAACTGTACAGGTAATCCCCAGCTTTAGATGATTTGGAGCTGCGAGGAACTCAGAGGTGGCCACATGATCGTTGATGCTCTGCTTTAGACTTAGCTATTTAATTTTAATTTTTATATTGGACTATTGATTATGTAGCAAGGCCATTGGTGGATTTAATTTTTAATTGGGCTTTGATTTCTTGTTTTAAACTGCCAAATAGACACAAAAGAGTTTTCAAAATCACAACTATTTTTCAAAAAAACACGCATTTTAAACTTCAAGGTTTTTAGTTAGAGAAGCTCCCATGGTTTTATTTAGTTTAAGAAATCAACAGTAATAAATATGGCAATCATTTTGATAAGCTGGTTTTAGATTATAATAACTTAAATTGTCAAATGTTCTCAAGCAATAAAAACTAAATGGGTTTTAACTTAAATGCAAATTTTTATCAACAAGTCTAAATTTCAGAAATCACTTCGATGTGACACGTCAAATTCAGTCGTAACGTCTAGGCCAAGTTTGGGGTTTTACAAATAGATCAAGAAGAGTGAAATTCAGATCTAGATCGGGGGAAAAATAAAGTTCTCGACTAATTGATCAATTTAGCCGTTTTTACATCCGAACTAAGTTAGTATGTAATAAGTTTCATTATAAATATATATTAAATGCTTTGATATTGCATAAACTGTGAATACGAGACAACAGACATGTTTTACAATGATTCAATGACAATTTCGCATTGGAAATCCCGATTGAACCTTAGGAATAAGTTAGGATACGAATGACATGTCATTAGGGCTTATTATGATTATGTGATTTGAGTGTTTGTCCTGTACGTCCTACCGGTGGCTGAGTATACTGGAATGTGTTGCGGTTACTTGACAGCTTCTGTGAGCAGCATCGTGTAGCTACCTCTTGACCCACACCTTGTGTGAGCAGGCCCGTTGATAGCTCGAGAGTGAGCATATATGTGATATGAGAGCAAATTTCCCGAGTATACGATAGTATTTCGAATGGTTCAAATGGTAAATGAAAGATATGGTTGACTATGAGATTGATATGAGATGGTACAGGTATGTACATGAACCGTATGAGATTACATCGGAGACTACGTCACACTATCCTACTATCACATTGGTACATTTGAGCTTATGGTTTGGTCACGGCATGTATAGGATTATGGTCATTTTGATATTTTGGTAGTGAGTTTTGCCATTTGAGCTGACTTGTGAGTGCCTATGTTTTGGTTTGTATATACACAACCATGTGAGTTGGCTTATATTGGGGAATTTAATGATGTATATAAGTGAGCAAATGGCCCTTGTTTTGAATTTGGTAGTTGTCCTATAAATACTAGTTGTGATGGGTTGCTTTTGAATTAGTATTTATAGAATGAAATAGTTCATGTTTGAAGAATGATATGCTTGTGATATTAGGTCAAGTAATGTGTGTGTTTGAATGTGTCCATATTGATGATTTGATATAGTGAAATATAGCATGAAATTGAATGGTACATTATATTGTTTGGTAATGAAATGGTATAGATTATGATTGGTTGGAGTTGATTTAAATGCTCATATATGCTATGTTTGATGCCACTGAGTTTGGTGTAGGTGAGCATAAGAATGTGTGGGAAATTGGCTTGGTAAATATCTTATTTTTGTCCACACGAGCAGAGACACGGGCGTGTGTCTCAACCGTGTATGATACACGGTCATATACACGGCCATGTGTCCCCTAGTGTTCAATTAGAAACCAAGTCAGTATGCTCTACACGGCCTCACACACGGGCGTGTGACTTGGCCATGTGGCATAAGTCAGTATACTCTACAGGTTTGACCCGGCCTAGCACATGGCCTAGCACATTAGCGTGTACGGCCATTTGTAGGGCACACGGACGTGCGTGTTGGCCGTGTGACCCAAGTTAAAGAGTTACACGGGGTCAGATAAGGGCTGGGACATGCCCATGTGCTCCCATTTCGAATTTCCACACGACCTGTGACACGGGCGTGTCTTTTGCCTTGTGAGACACACAATCGGGCCACACGGGGGTGTGTCCCCTATTTTTTTGAAAATTCTCTAATTGTTTAAAAAGTTTCCAAAGTTATCGATTTAGTCGCGAACCACTCCTAATGCATGTTTAGGGCCTCGTAGGCTTGTATTAAGGACAAAATGATTGATTGTGAATGAATTGTATCTGAAATTATTAATTTGTATGAGAAGTGTATGTTTTAATGTGTAATAAGTTTAGTAATGCTCTGTAACCCTATTTTGGCATTGAATACGGGTAAGGGGTGTTACAATAACTGTGTGTCACACATGACTGAGACACACGCCCGTGTCTCTGCCCGTGTGGACAAAAGTAGGCTATTTACCAAGCCCTCTTGCTACCCAAAATTGGTATACACCTACACCAAACCAAATGTAATATCCTGGATTTTGGGCTTATGCATTTGTGCTTAAATATATATGAAAGCATGCCTTTGTGTGTTATGAATGTGTTGTATGAATTTTTTGAACTTTAGAAAATAGGAGAGTGTTTTAGAAATTATCAGATTTTAAGTTCAAAGAGGGAGCTAGGCCTGATAGGCCTTAAGAGAAAATGTAGGTGAAATTAGACACAAAGATGGGCCTGTTAAAGTGGCAAGGAGGCACCATTTAAAGCCCTAGTAAGTGACGCCACAAGCATGGTGCGGGTCTTAAGTTCGAGCAATAAGGGAAGCAACATTTTGGGACTTTTATTTTCGGCAAAAAGGGAGAGAGGTGGATGGCATAGGGACTTCATTTAGATGAGCTTTAGATGTGGTCAAATCCTTTTAAATTTCGACTAAGGTGGAGGATAAATGATGATTTATTTTGAATTATTTTTGAATGGGTAAAAAGAGAGAAAAGAGGAGAAAAAGGAGGAAGCTGATAAGGGAAGTAGAGTTGGCCGGCCTAGGGACTTTTTTAATAACATTTTCGGCTAAAGATAGCTTAGGGGTGCCGAAACTTAACTCTCTCTTCACTTATCTCATTTGTACCGAAAATTCTTAGGAGATCAACTAGTTTTCTCTGCTTTCTTCTTCCCTTCCTCTTCATTTGACCAAAGCCGAATATTCCTTTCTCAGAATCCACCATTGCCGATTCTCTCTAAGTCTCATACCCTCTCTTCTCTTTTTCTTTTTGATTCTCCAAGAGCCAAACACTAAAGGTAACCCCTATCCGATTTCTTCATAGCATCAAAAGTCGAAACTTGTTGATCACTACCTCATCTTCATAGCCGAACATCTCTATAGATTTAAGCAAGGGTGCCGTTGACTACAATACTAAGGGTAAAATTAAATGCTATTCAATTTCCTTTCTTTTCTTTTTAGCCGAAACTTAGGGACTAATTCTATTCATGTTCTTTGGCTGAAAACTTGAAGGAGGAGATCTTCGGGATTTTAAGGATCTAGGTAAGTGCTTATGGTATTCGGCCAAGGCCATAGTTGATGTTTCAGATCTATTTCTCATTCTGTTCAAAAGCCAAAAACTAACTAGTTTAGTGATTTAGTGTCTAGCCGATTGCAAGAAGAGGCATCACAAAGTTTTCGGGATTTGTTTGGTAACCCAATCGGCAGCAAGGTAAGGATTTGGTTGAGATAATCCTTCGGGATTTGGTTTTATAGCCAAATAGGCTTTTGTTAAAATATTAAGTGTTGGCCGAATGTAAGGACTAAGATCTCGAGCATTAAATCGGGATTCTTTGGGATTTCAGTGAACTCATTAAGTATACCAGGTGTGTAGCCCTACCCTAAGTCTTAATAGATTTATGGTATTGTTTTAATGCATGTGTTATTAAGAATGTGAAAGATATGGCTAAGGTACCATGCAATGGTACAAAGTACTCAGGTACGTAAACCTACTCCTACTATGAGTATAATATGATAAATATCTGTTATGGCACATATGTGAAACTATAAGAATGTGAATAAAGAATTTGGCATGACATTTGCATGGTTTGCATGACATGGGACATAAGGGTGATTTGGAAAGGGGAAGAGATCTGGTGGTTTATACCATGATATCTGAATGTGGTGACTTCGGTCACATAATCTAAATGTGGTGACTCATGTCACAAAATTTTATCTGGTGGCAATGCCACAATATATATAAGGGCGATGAGCACGTCGTCTGCAGCGACTGCCTTCGATGATGTGTAGCGGATGGAGGGTTGACTTAGTAGTCCCCACAGTGTGATGGTTGGTACGGGTGATGTGTAGCGGATGGTATCTAGGTTTGGGTTCAAGAATGCATCATTATTTGTAAATTGTGATATGTATATGTATGATCTGATATGCCTGAATCATTAGGACTTAGTGTGGTTGTTATACACTGAGTCTGTTTGACTCACCCCGTTGTGGGATATGTTTTCAGGTGACACTCAGTAATGGACCGGGTCAGCAGGAGCTTAGTGGTGGCCATGCTCAGCTCAGAGTTTATTTTTAATTTGGACTTTCTCTTTTCTTTTTCGTATTTGGATTTATTCGGGTTTTGTTTTTGATGTAATAAGGCCATAGTATGAACTGTTTACGCTTGCATCTTAATTATTTTGGTACGATACAAATCTTATTAAATTAACACTTAAGTAATCTTTCTTAAAATAAACCTTCAAATGTTTTGACATCTAAATACAAATGATTTCCAATTTAAAGATAAATCTTTAACAAATTCGGCATGTCTTCTAATTTAAAAACAAGATTTTAATAAATCCCTGATTTCAAAATAACAATGTTTTCAATTGAACTCAACACAAATTTTCGTCAAAACCACTCAAATTTTTCCTAAGTAACAAACAAGTTTTGAACCGTTTACTCAAGGAACATACCAGATCCGGTCAAGGCTCGTGGGCTGGGTTTGGGGTGTTTCACCAAATGACACCAAAACAAGACATTAATAAGCATTCAATCATCCTCAACCAAGCATCAATTAAACCATTCCAATACCAACAAATACAAGGAACACAATATCAATATATTTCATTCAATTTATACCAAATTATCACATTCTTAAATCATCAATGTGGTTACATTTCAAACATGCATTATTTTTATCTATAATTCGAACATGCCAATTCTCATATCTCAATCATTTAGTATCCTTAATTACCAATTATCATCAAGCATCAAATATCCATTTAATAAACATGTAACCAAAGTCATATGCACATATGAACACACAACTAAATCAACCAAATTAAGCCAACTCTCATGGCTATATATACGAAACCAAAACACTAACATTTACAAGCCATTTCAAATGGCTAAATTCATTATCAATCCATAACCCAAAATGACCAAAGTTCCAATACATGACACATACTCAAAATACTTAAGTTCAAAAGTACCAAAGTGATAGTAGGATAGTGTGATGAAGTCTCTGACGGTCCCCGCATCCGAGCTAGCTTTGAATTCTCAAAAACAAACACGGAAAGTTAAACAATGTAAGCTATAAAGCTTAGAAAGCCCGTATGAAAATAATAAGCAAATCTCACCATTTGATTATCATTCAAAATATGCATATAACATACTATAAAATATTTAATCCTAATATTAACATGTATTCAAATCACGTATTTAACCATGAACTTATTTCTTCCATATGTTCGATACATATATAGTTTTCGTACATACCTGTATTGATACGTATCTATTTCTCACCATTTCATATCTTCGATATAGCCGTTGAACCATTTGGAATAATACAGAATACTCATGAATCTCACACCCTAAGTGCCAATATATATAGTTGAAGCTATCTCAATAAATCTTGCACTAAAGTGCCAATATATAGCTGAAGTTATCTCAATATCATATCTCAATAATACTCACTCTCGAGCTATCAAAAAGTCTGCTCACACAAGCTGACAGTCATGACGTAACTACACGGTGCTGTTGACACAAGCTGATGAGAATCCGCAACACATGCTAGATAACTCAGCCACTGGTAGGACGTGTGGACCAGCACCCAAAACAATAATAACCCCTAATGACATGTCATTCATATCCTAATCTATTCCTAAGGTTTAACCGAGATTTCCAATGTCGAATCTTCATCGAATAGGTCCGCAATGTCATATTCAAAATTTATGCAATATTAAAGCATTCAAAACACAAATATAACAATACGAACTTACCTCGAGTGCAAAAACAACGTATTAAGTCGATTAATCCGAAACCTTATTCTTTCCTCGATCTAAATACGTATTTCACCTTTCTTGACCGAAATATAATCAAATTTAACTTATTTAACAATCTCTCTACTCAATTTAATCCAAAAACACACATTAACACAAATTTACATTTTTGCCCCTAACATTTCAACATTTTTACAATTTAGTTCGTATTTCATAAAATTACAAATTCGGGCAATTCAACCAAAACCCATGCTACCTTAATTTCAATTAGGTCCCTAGCAATCCATATTTTTCATTTAATTCACAATTTAGCCACAAAAAATACACATTTTACAAATTAATCCCTAATTGGACATTTTACTAAAAATAACTTAACAAATGTTGTTTATCTAACAACAAGCATGCATTTTCTATCATTAAACATCAAAACACACTAAAATTCATCAATGGAAATACCCTAAACCTTTAACAGTTTTGCAAAACAATCCCTGGGCTAGCTAAACTAAGCTGCAAGGATCTTAAAAACATAGAAATCGTTAAAAACGGGACAAAAATCGTACCTAATTGAACACAAATGCCTTGATCAAATATGGCTTCTTCTTGCCCTAGGTTCGGTTGAATTATGAAGAATAAAATATGATGACTTTATTTTATTTGTTTTTAATTATCATTATTCACTAAATTACAAAATTAACCTTATTAATTAATAACTTAAAACACTTAATACATGTTCAAGGATGTCCATTAACTTTATAAATGGGCTAATTACCACATAAGGACTTCCACTTTAAAGTTCTATAGCTATTAAAACTCAAGTTTTACACTTTACGCGATTTAGTTTTTTTGTCGAATTAAACACTCAAACAATAAAATTTCTTAACGAAAATTTCACACAAACATATTATCATGCTGTAAACATTATAATAATAAAATAATTATTTCAACTTCAGATTTGTGGTCCCGAAACCACTGTTCTAATTTAACTAAAAACAGGCTTTTACATTACTTCTCAGGAACAAGGGTACAGTAATGCAACGATATCCCTTATTCTAAAAAATATATATAATATATAAATACTAAATAATGTATAATAAATTTTGTATTGGTAGATAGATCTTACGGTTTGAAGTATGATGCTAGCATTAATGAAGTTGCAGCTTTAATCACTCATGCTTATGTATTGTCGATGCAATATTCTTTCACCTAAATGTGATTCATTCATTGGGAATTTAGAGGGTTCAAGTTGCTAGAATGATCATTTGCCTTAGTAAAACTTTTGTAGCCTTGCTAGTTTCTGTTTTACTTGAGGACAAGTAAAAACAAAAGTTTGGGGCTGTGATAGCACTAGAAAGAACATAGGTTTTCCTCCTTACTTATTGGTTAAATTGTTCCCATTTAGTTATCCTGTTGGTTAAATTGTTCCCATTTAGTTATTCTTAGCATATATTTTAGTATTTTCAGTTTAGTAAATTGCATTTTATAACTCAGCGAATCTTAGCCTATTTTATCCTCAAATTTGCTATCTTTTTTTAATTAATGTCACTGCGTGAGTTAATTCCAAATTACATCCAGAATTATCGTTGTACTTGAAAGCTATCCTTTTAAGAACTAAAAATGCGTGAGTTTTCTAGTCTGGCATAACCAACCTATATGTACAAGGACAGAATAATTCTGAGGAAATGGCACTTGTACTGTTGGAGGAGGACATAAAAGTTTGACTTGAGAAGAAAAATAGATGAGGAGAGCTTTTTCTTGACCATCATTTTCTTCATCCTACCTTGAAGCTTGCGGCTATGGTAGCTTAAACCTCTCACGGGTGAGCCAACGTGAAAATTGATGCAGATTAACTTCTGACAAGGAGACCTAAGTGCGAGACAAGAGGGAATAGAGAGATTCAGTCGAGTTGTCTAGGAATAGTATTCTCCACTCAATTCTTTCTTATTTCTTTCTAAATGTTGGTTATTACTCTCTGTTTTCTATTTGTATGGAAGTACACATGAATTCTTGATTAAATGTTATCTTATTCAATCTTGCTTTTGTTGTTTAATCTTAGGGTTTGAATTTTTCTTAACACGGAAGTGTTATTGCAGTCACTGACATTGGAAAGTACAGTAACAATTCGAGCCACCAAGCATTCCAATAGAAGTTGAGTGAGGATTAGAGGAATTTAGACGATTTGTTCTTAATAGTGGCATATTGCCATCATTAGAAGGTGGGGTTAATGTGCATGTTTAAGTCTCAGATTAAATAGATGAGTGACACTTGGTAAGATATACATTGAAATTTAGGTACCAAACCATACCAATAATATCCATCGTTTCTAACCATTCAATTGCATATCAAATATACCAATTTAGGTACCATTTATCTCATTCTAATCACAAGCATTTCTAAGTATAATCCAACCAAAAACTTACCAATTCATTATGACATCCTTCATTAATAATAACCAACTTTGCATCATAAAACATAGACTAAAATTTAACATATTTTCATCCCATTTTCAAGCCATATCACATAGCTTATATATACAACTCAAAAACATCATTTAATTCAACTAGACTATACATGCCATACTTAAATATGTACACATACAAAAGGTACCAAAATAGAGTTTGATAGTGTGGTGATGATCCTCGACGATCCCTGAGCCTTCCGTAGCTTTAACAATCTATAAAATAATGCAAACAAACACAAAGTAAGCTTCTAAAAGCTTAGTAAGCCATATACACATAAACTTAACATATAAAACATTTATAACCATTTCAATTACAAGAACTTTAACATATCTCAATAGCAAATTCATAATATATCACATTTTGTCTTATCAAGTCTATGCACATATCTCACTTTTGCAAATTCACATATACTTACCTTTCATACTCAAACATAGTATACATTTCAAACTTACCTGAATCAATTATACATTTCACATATTATTTCATTTCTTGAAATTGCTCGTTGAACCATTCAGAATCAAAATAGGATACTCAAATAACTCGGAATACAAGTACAAAGCCAACGTCCCAGATGTGGTCTTACATGTAATCAAATATCGATGCCACTGTCCCCGACAGGGTCTTATACAAAATCATATACGATGCTAATGTCCCAAACATGGTCTTACACGTCATCTCAAATCAACGCCAATGTCCCAGATGTGGTCTTACACGATATCACATATCGGAACCCTATGTCATGACATATGAGTCCTATCTATTCCTAAGGTTCGTACGGGACTTTTCGGATATTGACACTTTGTCGATACTTTCTTGGATTTTACATGTGTGTCTTCCAAAACCATTCATCACAATTCAATATTATACGAACATAAATAAACCAGCTTAAATACATTTATTTGTATATAGACTTACCTCAGATTTGGAATAAACAGACGGATTCGGTTACTCGATCACTTTCGACTTTCCTCTGTCTAAATCCGTTTTCTTTGGTTCTTAATCTATACATATACAAATTTAACCCATTGATTCACCAAATCATTCAATTCAATCCAAAAACACATATTTAGGGCATTTTACAAATTAGCCCTCGCATTTCACATTTTGACATTTAAGTCATTATTTCACAAAATCACAAAATACACATAATTTCTTTGTACCAATGCTTATCCAAATTTTCACATGCTTCATATAAGTCCACACATTTCATTTATTTAACATTTTAGTCCCACAAAATATTATTTTCACAATTTAGTCCAAATTACTCAAATTCACCAAAAATCCAAAGACAAAACATGTTAATCTAACACATATATTTCATATTCCATCAACTAACATCACAAAGCTCAAGCATTCATCAATGGCACATTTCAAATTCTTCATCAAATTCCAAAATTAAGACATGGGTTTTATAGTACTTGAAGCAACGATTACAAAAACGTAGAAATTATCAAAAACCGAAGCAAAACATACCTCAATCAAATCACTTCAATGGCCGAATATCATGGAAGCTTAAAACCCTTTTTATTTTCTTATTTTCGGTTTAGAAAGATGAACATTCCACTAACATTTTCATTTTTTTTATTTATTTCATATTAATAGATTATTTACTAAATTAACCTTTGAATTTTAATAAGAAAACCATATAAATTAAGCCCATAACCGTCCATCTCGTGATTTAATGGCCAAATTACAACATAAGGGTTCCATCTTTAATAAAACAAAGTAATTAAGAACTTTAACAATTAAAAAGCCACTTTTACCTTTTATACGATTTAGTCATTTTCTCTAATTAAGCACACAAACAATAAAATTAATTCACGTAACTTTCACACAGGATTAATCACATATGGTAAACACAGAAAGTAATATTAAAATATTTTTCTGACTCGGATTTGTGGTCCAAAAACAACTATTCTGACAAGGGTCTAAATTGAACAATTACAGAACTTGACTTGCAAGCAATCTCTTATTTTATTTAACAGAAATTTGGGTCACACAACTCTAAAAATGGAGATTCTTTGGCCCTAAAATCATGTGGAAGAGAAACTCATCATTGGTGGAAACCTCCCATTTATCAGCTTAACCCAATGGAGCTTTACTAATGAGAAGAAAGATTTGCAAAGTTTATCAGCATGTCCTCTGTCAAAAGGGACAAGAAGACTGCATATATTTCTTCAATGCATGCTCCAATAGAAGAGGGTGTCCCTTTTTCCTTCCCTCTAAGATATGGCCCCAATCAACAGTAGTTTTGTACCTCAAAGTCCATGATGTTAAATGTTAATTTTGTTGATTTAGTTTTCATGTTTGTTAGGCTTGTCAATCCTGGGAGTCCTTAAGGCATACATGAACCTGTTCATGTAGTAAGCCAACATATGGTCTATGGTCTCTGTTGTAGCATTCCAAAACCTTGACTAATTAGGGTCTAGAACTATTTCGGTTCCAATTATGATGTTGTATCAACAATCTATTTTCAACAAACTGATGATTAATAAATTTATTGTAACCTGTTTTGCTACCATTTGAGCTCAAGCTTGTGAATTTGTTTAATAAAAATTATTGCATCCTATTTTATATCAAGTTTTTGCACATGGAAAATCTAAAACTAGATAAACCTCATCAATGTGAAGTTTTTTAATTTTAGGTGCTGAATTTTCATTCAAAAACTTCTTATTGCTACAATTTGCACAAACACTAAGAGTTAAATTCTTAAAATGTTAGATAATATGATTTTCTTCATTTATTCTTCTCAATATAACTCTAATACAGAGATTGTGATATTTCTTGAATAATTAAAAAAAATCATTGGGGAAGCAAAATCTAAGTCAATTCACATGCTATTAACAACATCATCATACTCTCAATGCTCGTACAACTTAAGCTGTTCTAAAATTTACCATAATTTGGAATGCAATAAATTTGATATCCATTATTTCTTTGTAGGTTTTTGGAGCCCTGTTTCTTGATTTATTTGTGTTTAATTTCTTGAGTTTTTTTTTTTTTACCTATATGTATGAATTCAATCCAAGAAGAACTTCATTCCAAACCATCTAAAAGGCTAGTAAAGCATTCCTTTTTAACTTTTTTGCTTGCTTCTTTTGTCTTTTGATCTTTTTTGTAATCGTAAGAAAACTTCATTCCAAACCATCTAAAAGGCTAGTAAAGCATTCCTTTTTAACTTTTTTGCTTGTTTCTTCTATCTTTTGATCTTTTTTGTAATGGCAAGCTCAGGTAAGAAAATTGGGGAAGAAGAAAAATTGAGGTTAAGATCATTGAAAATGAGGATGATAGGATCATCTCATTTTCAAAATGATGTACAAGAATTTATAAGAAAATCTTTGAGCTCTCCACTTTATTTGGTGGTAAGATTCTTTTTATATTTTCTCGCCAACTAGTAAGCCTAATTCATTTCGTCATCCTTCTGTTGAATCTGTCGCTAAACAATTTTAGAACCCAAACCAACCTCTTAATGAAACCACTCATGCTTCTATTAAAGATTACTGTAAGGTAGGAATCAACTTGCTTGTCCAAGATTTCAATGAGGTCCATGACTAACTTGATGCATAAAAAAACAAAAGGAGATTTCTTAGTGGACATTATTGAAATGTTGGACAAGCAAGTTGATATTTACCTTACAGTAAGCCTCAGTAGGAGCATGAGTGGTTTCATTAAGAGATTGGTTTCGGTTCAAACTTTGTTTAGCGACAATTTCATCAGAAGGATGACCAAATAAATACGGCTTACTAATTGGAAAGAAAATAATGAAAAGAATCTCACCACCACATAAGGTAGAGAGCTCATAGATTTTCTTATAAATTCCTGTACATCATTTTGAAAATGAGATGAGCCTGTCATCCTCATTTTCAATTATCTTCATCTCAAATTTTCTTTTTCCCGCTATTTTTCTTGCCTGAGCTTGCCATTTCAAAAAAGATCAATAGAGAAAAGAAGCCAACAAAAAATTTAAAAAGGAATGCTTTACTAGCCTTTCAGATGGTTTCGAATAAAGTTCTTCTTGGATGGAATTCATAAATATCGGCATAAAAGTAAAGAAATTTGATGGAAATAAATCAAGAAAAAGGGCTCTCATAACCTATAAGGAAATAATGGATATCAAATTTATTGCATTGCAAATTATGGTAAATTTAAGAACAGGTTAGGCTGTGCTACCGTTGAAAGTTCGATGATGTTGTCAATAGCATCTGAAATGGCTCTAATTTTGCTTCTCTACTATTTTTATTTAATGTTCCATGAAATATCGCAATGTCTACATCAGAGTTACATACAAAAAAATAGATGAAGAAAATCAAATTGTTCTAAGTATTAAGAATTCAACTCTTAGTGTTACTGCGAATTGTAGTAAAAACAAGTTATTGAATAAAAATTGAACATCTAAAATTTAAAAACTTCACACTGAATAGGGTTTGTAACATCTTGAATTAGGGGTTGTTTGCAATTTAATTATTTTTCATGTGTTTACTTGAAGAAAAGTGTATGCTATGATTTCTTGACATATTCTAGGGTCTAGTCATAACCTGCTAGGTCCGACTTAGTATTTGGAAATTTCTTTTTAGTGCTTAAGAGGAGGAAGCTAGGTGAGATAGGGGTTAAGAGAAATTGTTGGAGGAGTTTGACATAAGAAACCGATTAGCAAGATGGCTTGGGACGCTACCTAGGTCTTTGAGGAGCTTATGGGGGGGTTCGAATCATGGTGGTCGTCGCAAGAGTGCGTTTTATTTTTGGGCTGTTTGGCGTTAAAAAGGAAGGGTCTAAGTTAAGGAGGTTTCAAAAGATTTTGTGGGAGTTGGTGGACATGAAAGTCAGAGTGGTAAAGTGGCTTGGGGCAGCCACTTAGGGCCTTGGTGAATGCCGCCCCAAGCAGGAGAGGGGGCTCAAGTTCGAGTCGCGATGGAAGCAAGGTAGGTTTTATTTTTGTTTCTGGCGTTAAGACAAGGGGGAACTTAGGAGGGAGCTCTTAAAAGGAGTTGTAGGGAGTTTACATCACAAAAAAAATGCCTTGGCAAAGTGGCCTGGGGCGTTACCTATAAGCTTATTCCAGCAGGTCCCATGTTCGAGTAACGTGAGCAGCAAATGGGTGTTTTGTTTTTGCATGCTGGCATGAAGGAGAAGAGCTGGTGGCCTGCACATGGGCTCTCAAATGGATGAGGATGAGCTTGATAGGTTGTTTTGAATTCGGCTGGAAGGGTGGGATAATTATCATTTTTTTTATTTACTTTAAGTGGTGATAAGGGATAGGATAGAAGATAGATATTGTTTTTAATTGAATTAAATGGGTGATAATCAAAAGATAAGATTTATCACATTAGGGAGCAATGGCCGAATGTAGGACTCCTTAGGGACATCCACAATCGGTTTTGAGTATAGCAAGGAAGTGCCGAAATTCATTTAATTGGTTTTTCTTTTTTCTCCCCAATTTGTTTCTGGCCGAATTTTCTCTAGCCACATTACCCAAAATTCTTCAAAAATCCCTCTCTTCTTTTGTTCTACTTGGCCGAACCTATCACCCCCTTTTTACTCAAAACTTCATCTTCCCTTTGGGTGTTAGCCGAATACCTTCATCAACACTTGGGAGCCTTAGCGGAAATCTCTACACTTTTAGCCTCTTCAAGGAAACAATAGAGGTAAGTGTTCCTTTTAAAATTGGGTTTTCTTCTATTCCTTTGTGTGCGCCGAAAGCTTGAGAATAGGCTTTGCTAAGGATGGCCGAATATATATAGGGTCTTAATGGTGTATCTTTCGTGTAGTCGACGCTAAGGTGTTTTGAAGGAGTCTTTTGGGTTTCGATTCTTCAAGGGATCTCGACCACTCAGGGCACAAGTGGCAATTGTGGGGTTTTGATAGGCAAGATAAGTGGTTGTTTATATTCAGCTATGGGCCATGAATGGTATTTAAGTGGTAACCGTATATGTGTTATGGTTTTAGGGGCTAATCGATAAAGGCTTCCGGGATTTAAACTCGCTTTGGTAAGTGATAACAAGTTTCGGCCCAAGGCCATTTTTCGTGGTGCGATTAATCCCTCGGGATTATTAGTATAGCCGAATGGCTATTAGATCTAAAAGTATGGATATTGGCTGATTGTAAAGGGGAACAACATCACGGGATTTCGCTAGTATAGTTCGATATTTGCTAGTCTCACGAATAAACAGGTGTGTACAACTCTTACACACTTTATCAGTTGGCATTGCTTACTATGTTACCGTTAACTATTGTGATTGTGATTTGTCTTGTGGGCATGAGCATGGATTCTGGGTAAGTTGATTGTGATTTTGAATATGTTATATGAATGACATGATGGGTAATATGCTATGCCATGACTTATATACTTGATTTATGACAATATGTTACGCATGTTATGAGCATGTTGGTAATGGGATTGAAGAGAGGAGGGGGAATATTCTCTATGGACTGTCACCAGTGGTTTTGACCACAAGATGGGTTGGCCCCATCAGTTTAACTGTGACTTAGGTCACCAGTGGTTTTGACCACACCGTTGATATAAATTGTGACTAAGTCCCAGTGGTTTGGTACCACCAGTGGTTTTAACCACATGTTGATAATTGTGACCTATGGTCATCAGTGGTTTTGACCACATGATGGGTTGGCCCCATCACTTGATTTGTGACTCCGGTCACCAGTGGTTTTGACCACCAGTGGTTTTGACCACATGGGGTAGTTAAAGGAGTATGGATGGCTAGTTTCGGGTTGCATGTTTTGCATGTCATACTAATATTTTGGGTATGAGTTTGTACTTCCGGGTTGGGGATTTATACACTGAGCCTTGGTGACTCACCCCTTCCCATATCATTTTGCAGATGAGTAGATCGCGGAGATGGAGCCGGAGAGGACTCGAGGCGGCCATGCTTGTTCCTTGGATTTGAAATTTTATTTACCACAGTTAAAGTTTATTATTTACTTAATTTTGGGTTTGGGTTGTAATAAGGCCGCTAGTTATTATTTTGGATGTTCAAGTAGTTGTTTTTACTTTACTTCTACTATATTACTAATGATTTTATAAATTGTTAAATGAATCAGTTAAAAGTGATGTTTTCAAAATAAGTACTTTTACGAATTTTCAAAGATATTACCATCGGGTAGCAAAATTTACCAAGTTAACTATAACTCTGATGTTTCTAAAAATTTAAATGATCAAATGTTTTCAAAGGAAAAAGGGTTTCATCTCAACCATGTTTATAAAATCAACCCATCCGAGTTTTTAATAGACACCGTTTTTATAACCTCAATAATTTTTCAGATTTCCACCTGTTAATCAAAATCTTTCAAAATGTTGTTACTCCGTGACATACCAGATTTGGTCAAGGCTCATGGGCCAGGTTTGGGGTGTTACATCTTTGGTATCAGAGCCCAGTTCAAAACTCGGCTGTGGGGGCCCAGGGCCCAAAATGTTTTTGGTAGGCCTCTGTGAAATATTATGAAATTGGTTTTGTTTTTGAACAAAGATGGCATCGAGTCTCCTAAGACCAATCCGCCTGTAAGTACTTCCAACTACTGTGTGAATTATTATCTGTAGAAGGGTAGAAATGGAACGTAGATAGTATGATAAGTATTTGAACCTTAGGACTAGCTTACCCCAACAATCATATAAGACTTTAAATGCCTAATTAAACAAACCTATGACTAAGTCGCCGAGTTAGGGTGTGGTAACCCTTGTGCGCATGTCTAGGATTGGATCCGGAAGAGCCTGGTACTTAAGCAGTCCTAGTGACTCACTTCCTCTTCGCAGGAATCCTACCTGGTGCGTAGCTTCGGTTCACCCTAACCATGAGGACTTCTTCATAGGCTCAACCCAATAACTAAAACCCGGAAGGGAACTAGCCGTATCTTTATAAAAACCCTAGTTTAAAACTCTTAAAATTACCCTTTTAACTTGTGAGAACTATTTTACAAAATTTTTTGAAAAATTTTCGACTTATGAAAATTTCAAAAAAATACACCTAGTGGTAAAAAAATTACAAAAATGCCCTTGGTTCATAAAATTCTCAAAATACCCACAGTTCTAATCAAAATTTTCATTACTTTATAAATGTCCAAAAACCCTAATTTGCAAAATATCAAAAATGCCATGATTTTGGAAAATTACGAAATTGCCCCTAACTTACAAAATTACCAAAATGACCCTGATGTTCAAAATTTTTGCAACACTACCAAATTGGAAAACAATTTCTCAAAAAAGAACCCCCAAGTTTTACAAATTTTGAAATACCTTGGATTTATTAGGATTTATAAATTTACCCTGGTAAAATTATCGAAATGCCTCTGAAATTTCAAAATTTCCAAAATACCCCCGAAATTTCAAAAATTACCAAAACACCCTTATTGATAAAATCATCGAGGAACCTTATTTTGACAAATTACGAAAATACCCCTGTAGGATAAATGACGAAAATACCCCTAGGATAGGAACGGACAGGATTGTCCGAAGAGTGAATGTGTATGGGAGATACTATGGAATGGATGTGCTTTTCTGTGAATTAGGATAGAAAACTTGAAACTGTGAATGATCGAAAGAATCCCTGTTAAGCTCTCTTCATAAAATTCTTCGCGGATAACCAGTGAAACAAGTACTAATCCATAAAATTTCTTAATCAGATTAAAGCGCAATCGTTAGAAATGAGTTCTAGAGGACGTGGCCGTCGTGGACGCGGTAGAGGAATAATGACCGTGTCAGAACCCGTTAGGTCGGGTCAAGGGTCTGATAATGAGATACCACCGCCACCACCACCCCCAACTTTTGGCGTTGAGCAGCGGGACGAGCACGGGGTGAGGCGAGATCGCAGTCGCGGCCGCGAGTTCTAGAGATGGTGGCTGGAACAGGTGGAGGTATGGGCGCTAGAAGATCGGTTCCCGAGCGACTCCGAGCCAATAGAGCTGAGGTGTTCCGGGGTGTATCAGGTGTGGCACCCAGTACGACGGAGTATTGGTTGGAATCTACTGAGAGGATCATGGATGACCTAGATTTTTCAGCTGAGGAAAAGCTGAAGGGTATAATCTCTCTTCTACGGGATGAGTCATATCAGTGGTGGCTCACCGTAAGAGATGGAGCGATGGCGGAGGGTCTTCCATGTGAATTTTTTAAGGCAACCTACCAAAAGAAATACATAGGAACTAGCTACGTGGATGCGCAGCGGAAGGCTTACTTGAACCTGGTTCAGGGTAATAAGACGGTGGCGGAGTGTGAGGCTGAATTTCTCCGGTTGAGTAGGTATGCTCGTGGTATTGTGGGTAATAAGCATGAATGTTGTGTTAGATTCGAGGATGGGCTGAGGGATGAGCTGAGGATGATGATAGCTCCACAACAGGAACGGGAGTTCGCTGTCCTAGTGGAGAAGGCTAAGGTTGCTGAAGGGGTAAGACAGTCTGTTAGGCGGAATCAGGATCGGAGTTGGAATAAGAGAAGCTCTAGATCTTCGAGGTTTTCTGGTAATCAGCAGAAGAGGACACGGTATGGTGGGTCAGATCAAGCTACTAGGCCTGCTGCTACTGCTGCTATTAATACTCAATGGCCGCCAAGGTGTGCTCGGTGTGGGAAGTCTCACACGGGAGAGTGTTAGAATGGTAATCAGGGATGCTTCGAATGTGGATCCATGGGACATCGAGTTAGGGACTATCCGAAAAAGGCAGCTAGGCTAAGGTCCGAGGGTCAGGAACGTGTACTGAATAGGAGGGATAACCAACAGCCACCGAGAGGTCGTGGTGCAGGAAGCAGATGTAATGGTGCTGGCAGAGGTCGTGGGGCACCGAGTGAAGGTACCGGTGGTACTAAGGCTAGGCAACCTGGTTTGGTCTATGCCGCGAGGCGGCAAGAGGAGGGCGACGCACCGGATGTCATAACTGGTATGTTTTTGATCTTTGGAGTACCCTATAGCACCTTAATTGATATTGGCTCAACTCACACATATGTTGCTAGTAGCATAGTGAAAACTCTGAACTTAGACTTTGAGCTTACTTCTAGGAAGATGACTGTGTTAAGCCCTCTAGGCCACTCTGTAGAAGTAAGTAAACTCTATAAAAATGTACCCCTAGAACTCCAAGGGGTCGTGTTCTTGGCTAACTTGATGGAACTACCGTTTAGGGAGTTAGATCTGATCCTCGGGATGGATTGGCTAGTAAAGTATCAGGCTAGCCTGGATTGCGCAGCTAAGCGCATGGTGTTAAAGACCATGGGAGGAGAAGAGGTGGTGATGATAGGTAAAAGGAGAGATTACCTATCTAATCTGGTCTCTTCGTTGAAGGCGGAAAAAATGGTTAGGAAAGGTTGTGAAGCATATGTAGTGCATGTTTGTGCTTTGGAAGCTAAGGATGCAGCTGTTAGGGATGTCCGGACTGTGAAGGAATATGTTGATGTGTTTCCAGAGGAACTCCCGGGTCTACCTCCTGATCGTGAGGTTGAGTTTGGTATAGATTTACTACCCGAAACCGCGCCAGTATCTATAGCTCCGTATCGGATGGCGCCAAAGGAATTAGTAGAGTTGAAGGCTCAGATCTAGGAATTGTTGGATAGAGGGTTCATCCAACCGAGTGTATCGCCATGGGGAGCTCCAGTGCTTTTTGTCAAGAAGAAGGATGGAACAATGAGGATGTGCATAGACTATCGGCAGCTGAACAAGCTGACAATAAAGAACAGGTATCCTTTGCCCAGGATTGATGACTTGTTCGATCAACTCAAGGGTGCATCGATTTTCTCTAAGATCGACCTTAGGTCAGGGTATCATCAGCTTAAGGTGAAGGAGGCTGATATCTATAAGACGGCATTCCGTACTCGGTATGGGCACTACTAGTTCCTGGTAATGCCTTTTGGTTTGACGAATGCACCAGCTGCGTTTATGGACATGATGAATCGGGTTTTCCAACCCTACCTGGATCAGTTCGTCGTAGTGTTTATAGACGATGTTTTGGTGTACTCAAAGGCAGAAGAAGAACATGATGCACATCTTCATGTGGTTCTGCAAGTTCTAAGGGAGAAGTAGTTGTACGCCAAATTCAGCAAGTGTGAGTTCTGGCTTAAGGAGGTAACTTTCCTAGGGCATGTTGTTTCAGCTGAGGGAATCAGGGTAGATCCCAGTAAGATTGAGGCAGTATTGGAGTGGAAACCACCAAAGTCTGTTACCAAAATTTAGAGTTTCCTGGGGTTGGCAGGATATTACAGGAGATTCGTGGAAAATTTCTCCTTAATCGCAGCTCCGTTGACTAAGCTGCTGAGAAAAGGAGTTCTGTTTGTGTGGTTTGAGAAATAGCAAGAGAGTTTCGACAAGCTGAAGAAGATTTTGACAGAAGCACCAGTCTTGATTCAACCGGAGGCAGGAAAGGAATTCACTATGTATTGTGATGCATCACATACTGGTTTAGGGTGTGTGTTGATGCAAGAAGGGAAGGTGGTCGCTTATGCATCATGGCAGTTGAAACCTCACGAAGGTAACTATCCGACACATGATTTGGAATTGGCTGCTGTGGTTTTGCCTTGAAGATTTAGAGGCACTATCTGTACGGGGAGAAGTCGGTAGTGTACACGGATTACAAGAGCCTGAAGTACCTCTTGACTCAAAAAGATTTAAATCTGAGGCAGCAGAGGTGGATAGAGTTGCTGAAGAACTACGACTGCTCAATCGAATACCATCCGGGTAAGGCTAACGTAATAGCTGATGCATTAAGCCGTAAGATGGTAGCAGATTTGCGAGCAATGTTTGCCCACCTAAGTCTCTATGAGGATGGGAGTCTTCTGGCAGAAATGCAGGTAAAACCGTCTTGGATCGATAAGGTTAAAGAGAGGCAGTTGACTGACAAAGTTTTGAGTACTCGGAGGTTGCAAGTGCAAAATGGTGAGGCCGAAGGGTTCAGCGTGGGTAGCGATGGAGTGTTGTATTTTCAGGGGAGAGTATGCATGCCTAAGGATGATGTTTTGAGGCAGCGGATCTTTCAAGAAGTACATAGCAGCCCGTACACTATGCATCCTGGAGGCAGCAAGATGTATTGGGATTTAAGGGAGCAGTTTTGGTGGCTGGGTCTTAAGCGGGAAGTAACCGAGTTAGTGGGCAAGTGTCTGACATGCCAGCAAGTTAAGGCTTAGCATCAATTGCCATCGTGGTACATTATTAAACGAAGAAAGATCCCACAATGGAAGTGGGAGGGGATTACGATGGATTTCGTAAGTGGGCTTCCCCTTACGCCCAGTAAGAAAGATTCGATATGGGTGATAGTAGACCGGATAACTAAGTTGGGTCATTTTATACCGGTAAGGGTGACTACTCGCTTCAAAGGTTAGCCAAGCTATATATAGCAGAGATAGTGCGGTTGCATGGAGTACCTGTGTCCATTATCTCAGATAGAGATCCCCGGTTCACGTCAAGATTCTAGAGGGCCTTACATCAGGCGTTGGGTACGAAGTTGAATTTCAAAGACAACTTTTCATCATGATCGATGGACAATCGAGCAGGTAATCCAAGTGTTGGAAGATATGTTGAGGGGCTGTGTTTTGGAATTCCGTGGTAGTTGCGAATAGTACCTACCTTTGGCAGAATTCGCTTATAACAACAGTTATCAAGCGAGTATTCAGATGGCACCATGGTATTTCAGATGGTCCAAAATGCCGTACTCCTACATATTGGACAGAATGGGTGAACGCGTCGATGTTAGGGCGAGTTAGTGGCGTAAAGCGTAAGATAAGGTTAAGGTAATTCGGGCTCGTCTGAAGAAGGCGTCGGACAGGCAGAAATCCTACGTTGATCTTAAGCGCAGGGATGTAGAGTATGCAGTGGGTGATAAGGTCTTCTTAAAGGTATCACCTTGGAAGAAGGTGCTGAGGTTTGGCCGGAAGGGCAAGCTAAGCCCTAGGTTCATCGGGCCGTACACAGTGTTGAAACATGTGGGACTAGTAGCTTACCAGCTCGAATTGCTGGCAGAATTAAGTCAGATTCATGACGTCTTCCATGTTTTGATGCTTAGGCTCTATCAATCAGATCCATCACATGTCGTGCCGGTGGCGGAAATTGAAGTGAACTCGGACTTGTCTTTCGAGGAGGAACCAGTACAGATTGTGGATCGAGATGTCAAGGTTCTGTGTAAGAAGTCAGTACCTTTGGTAAAAGTGTTATGGCGAAATCATGGTACGGAAGAGGCCATGTGGGAACCCAAGGATGTGATGCGGCAGCAATACCCCCAACTCTTCTGATCCAGGTAATTTCGAGGCCGAAATTATTTTTAAGGGGGTAGAACTATAACATCCTGAATTAGGGGTTGTTTGCAATTTAATTATTTTTCATGTGTTTACTTGAAGAAAAATATATGCTATGATTTCTTGACATATTCTAGGGTCTAGTCATAACCCCGGGCTAGGTCTGACTTAGGGCTGGAAATTTCTTTTTAGTGCTTAAGAGGAGGAAGCTAGGTGAGATAGGGGTTAAGAGAAATTGTTGGAGGAGTTTGACATAAAAAACTGATTGGCATGATGGCTTGGGACGCTACCTAGGTGCTGAGGAGCTTGCGGGAGGGGGTTCGATTCATGGTGGTCGCAAGGGCTGCATTTTATTTTTGGGCTGTTTGGCGTTAAAAAGGAAGTGGCTAAGTTAAGGAGTTTTCAAAAGATTTTGTGGGAGTTGGTGGACATGAAAGTCGGAGTGGTAAAGTGGCTTGGGGCAGCCACTTAGGGCCTCGGTGAATGCCACCCCAAGCAGGAGAGGGGACTCAAGTTTGAGTCGCGATGGAAGCAAGGTAGGTTTTATTTTTGTTTCTAGCGTTAAGACAAGGGGGAACTTAGGAGGGAGCTCTTAAAAGGAGTTGTAGGGAGTTTACATCACAAAAAAAGGCCTTGGCAAAGTGGCCTGGGGCGTTACCTGTAAGCTTATTCCAGCAGGTCTCATGTTCGAGTAACGTGAGCAGCAAATGGGTGTTTTGTTTTTGCATGTTGGCGTGAAAGAGAAGAGCTGGTGGCCTGCACATGGGCTCTCAATGGATGAGGATGAGCTTGATGGGTTGTTTTGAATTCGGCTGGAAGGGTGGGATAATTATCTTTTTTTTTATTTACTTTAAGAGGTGATAAGGGATAGGATAAAAGATAGATATTGTTTTTAATTGAATTAAATGGGTGATAATCAAAAGATAAGATTTATCACATTAGGGAGCAATGGCCGAATGTAGGACTCCTTAGGGACATCCACAATCGGTTTTGAGTATAGCAAGGAAGTGCCGAAATTCATCTAATTAGCTTTTCTTTTTTCTCCCCAATTTGTTTTTGGCCGAATTTTCTCTAGCCACATTGCCCAAAATTCTTCAAAAATCCCTCTCTTCTTTTGTTCTACTTGGCCGAACCTATCACCCCCTTTTTACTCAAAACTTCATCTTCCCTTTGGGTGTTAGCCGAATACTTTCATCAACACTTAGGAGCCTTAGCCGAAATCTCTACACTTTTAGCCTCTTCAAGGAAACAATAGAGGTAAGTGTTCCTTTTAAAATCGGGTTTTCTTCTCTTCCTTTGTGTGCGCCGAAAGCTTGAGAATAGGCTTTGCTAAGGATGGCCGAATATATATAGGGTCTTAATGGTGTATCTTTCGTGTAGTCAACGCTAAGGTGTTTTGAAGGAGTCTTTCGGGTTTCGATTCTTCAAGGGATCTCGACTACTCACGACAAAAGTGACAATTGTGGGGTTTCGATAGGTAAAGTAAGTGGTTGTTTATATTCAGCTATGGGCCATGAATGGTATTTATGTGGTAACCGTATATGTGTTATGGTTTTAGGGGCTAATCGACAAAGGCTTCCGGGATTTAAACTCGCTTTGGTAAGTGATAGCAAGTTTCGACCCAAGGCCATTTTTCGTGGTGCGATTAATCCCTCGGGATTATTAGTATAGCCGAATGGCTATTAGATCTAAAAGTATGGATGTTGGCCGATTGTAGGGGGGAACAACCTCACGGGATTTCGCTAGTATAGTTCGAGATTTGCTAGTCTCACGAATAAACAGGTGTGTACAACTCTTACACACTTTATCAGTTGGCACTGCTGGCACTGCTTATTATGTTACCGTTAACTATTGTGATAGTGATTTGTCTTATGGGCATAAGCATGGATTCCGGGTAAGTTGATTGTGATTTTGAATATGTTATATGAATGACATGATGGGTAATATGTTATGCCATGACTTATATGCATGATTTATGACAATATGTTACGCATGTTATGAGCATGTTCGTAATGGGATTGAAGAGAGGAGGGGGAATATTCTCTATGGACTGTCACCAGTGGTTTTGACCACAAGATGGGTTGGCCCCATCAGTTTAATTGTGACTTAGGTTACCAGTGGTTTCGACCACACCGTTGATATAAATTGTGACTAAGTCCCAGTGGTTTGGTACCACCAGTGGTTTTGACCACATGTTGATAATTGTGACCTATGGTCATCAGTGGTTTTGACCACACGATGGGTTGGCCCCATCACTTGATTTGTGACTCCGGTCACCAGTGGTTTTGACCACCAGTGGTTTTGACCACATGGGGTAGTTAAAGGAGTATGGATGGCTAGTTTTGGGTTGCATGTTTTGCATGTCATACTAATATTTTGTGTATGAGTTTCCACTTACGGGTTGGGGATTTATACACTGAGTCTTGGTGACTCACCCCTTCCCATATCATTTTATAGATGAGTAGATCGCGGAGATGGAGCCGAAGAGGACTCGAGGCGGCCATGCTTGTTCCTTGGATTTGAAATTTTATTTACCACAGTTAAAGTTTATTATTTACTTAATTTTGGGTTTGGGTTTTAATAAGGCCGCTAGTTATTATTTTGGATGTTCAAGTAGTTGTTTTTACTTTACTTCTACTATATTACTAATGATTTTATAAATTGTTAAATGAATCGGTTAAAAGTGATGTTTTCAAAATAAGTACTTTTACGAATTTTCGAAGATGTTACCATCAGGTAGCAAAATTTACCAAGTTAACTATAACTCCGATGTTTCTAAAAATTTAAATGATCAAATGTTTTCAAAGGAAAAAGGGTTTCATCTCAACCATGTTTATAAAATCAACCCATCCGAGTTTTTAATAGACACCGTTTTTATAACCTCAATAATTTTTCTGATTTCCACCTGTTAATCAAAATCTTTCAAAACGTTTTTACTCCGTGACATACCAGATCCGGTCAAGGCTTATGGGCCGGGTTTGGGGTGTTACAGGGTTATCTAGTTTAGGATTTTCCATGTGCAAAAACTTGATATGGAATCATGTAAAAAGAGAGAGAGAGAAAGCATATTAGACTGTGATATATTCTTCTCTCCTTATGTTATGTTGCATGAAAACTCTTTAACAGCATCCTAAAACTGAAGAGTGTGTCAATAATATATGCAAATTCACAGGCTTGAGCTTAAATGTTAGCAAAATAGGATGCAACAATTTTATTAACCAATAATTTATTGAAAGTAGATTGTTGATACAACATAATAATTGTAATCGAAATAGTCCTAGACCCTAATTTGTTAAGGCTTGGGAATGCTACAATAGAGACCATAGACCGTAGACCATATGTTGGTTGGCTACATGAACAGGTTCATGTATGCCTTGAGGACTCCTAAGGTTGACAAGCCTAACAAACATAAAAAATAAAATAATAAAAATAACATTTAACATCCAGGACTTTGATATACAAAACTACTACTGACTAAGGCCATATCTAAGATGAAAGGCAAAAAGGACATCCCCATCCATTTGACAATGCATTGAGCAAATATTTTTAACCCTATTGTCCCTCATGGCAGAGAGCAAGTTCATGTAGCCAACCAACATATTATTTGTGGTCTCTACTGTAACATTCTCGAACCTTGATTATTTAGGGTCTAGGGCTTCCTTTTTTTCAGTTATCATGTTGTATCAAAAATCTATTTTCAATAAACCGGTGATTCATAAAATATTTACATCTTGTTTTGCTAATGTTTGAGCTCAAGCTTATGAATTTGCTAATATTATTGATACACTCTTCATTTTCAGGATACTATTAAAAGTTTTCACGCAACATATAGAGAATAATATATCACAGTGGAATATGCTCTCTCTCTTCTTACAAGATTCCACATCAAGTTTTTGCACATGGAAAATCCTAAGCTAGATAACCCTATTCAGTGTGAAGTTGTTTAATTTTAGGTGTTCAATTTTCATTCAACAACTTGTTAGTACTGAAATTCGTAGTAACATTAAGAGTTGAATTATTAAAACATAGAATAATTTCATTTTCTTCATCTATTCTTCTCTATTTAATTCTGAAGCAGACATTGCGATATTTCATGCATCATGAAATAAAACCAGTAGAGAAGCAAAATCAGAGTCATTTCAAATGCTATTGACAACATCATCATACTCTAAATGGTGGTACAGCCTAACCAGATATAAAATCTACCGTAATTTTCAATGCAATAAACTTCATATCCATTATTTCATTATAGGTTTTTGGAGCACTTTTTCTTGATTTATTTGCATCTAAGTTCTTGATTTTTTTTGCCTATATATATGAATTCCATCCAAGAAATTCATTCCAAACCATCTTAAAGGCTAGTAAAGCATTCCTTTTTAACTTTTTTGTTTTTTTTGTCTTTTGATCTTTTTAGGAATCACAAGCTCGGGTAATAAATTTAGGGGAGAAGGAAAAATTGAGATTAAGATCATTGAAAATGAGGATGATAGACCCATCTCATTTTCAATACGGTATACAAGAATTTATCAAAAAATATCTTAGTTTGCCACTTTATGTAGTTGTGAGATTCCTTTTATTATTTTCTCACCAACTGGTAAGTTTTATTTGCTTGGTCATCATTCTGTTCAATCTGCCGCTAAACATTTTTTGAACCCAAACCAACCTCTTAATGAAACCATTTATGCTCCTGTTGAAGCTTTCTGTAAGGTAAGACTCAACTTGCCTATCCAAGATTTCAACGAGGTCCACAACTAACTAGATGCATCAAAAGAAAAGCAAATGGATGTTGGGGATCGACCTGATTAAGCAACAAACAAGTGAAAAATAGTGAAAGAAATTGTGAAATTGAACACACATATTTAATGTGGAAAAACCCTCTAAATAGGATAAAAAACTATGGGTAACGAAAAGTAAAAAAGATGGAGATAAAAAACTAAACCCCGAAACCTGAAAACAAAGAACCCTCAAAAACCAAACACAAAATTCTCCAAATGTGTTATGAGTTCTAATATTTAATGGGTGTTTTTCTATGGTTGTAAAAGATCCGATTTATAGATAAAATTTATAGGTCAAATAAATTATGCTAATAAATGCTTAATATATTATACTAATAAATTCCAAAGCTTTTAAAAAGAAAGTATACTTGTTGAACTTGACTTGCAAGAAATGTAACGGCCCGAATTTGGGCCTAGTAGGATTGGGCCCATCGGGCCTTGGGCACGAGAGCGTTTAAAAAATTTTGAGAACAAGAGAATGGCACTAAGGCAAGTTGGACCTATTAAGTAACTGATTTTGGAAGGTTAGGGGGCTTCTATGAAGTCTCAGGATCAATTTTAGGCTTTAGGAAAATTTTGGTTTTAGGTGAATAAAACCCTGGGAGTTAGTAGGTAGGCTTTAAGAATAAAATGTGGAGGAAAATGACACAAAAAGGAGTGTGGTGTGGCAAAGTGACGCCACTTATGGAGCAAGAGAGTGACGCTGCAAGGAAGCGGAGGTCCAAGGTTCAAGCCTTGGCGCTGGCATTTCATTTTGATTTATTTTTAAGTGAACTTGGACTTTGGCCCATAGATTTATATTTAGCTGCGCATGATTTTAGACACAAGAGGAGCTGATGGCTTAGTGGCAAGTTGCGTGAACTGGCTGATGGGAGAGCCTGGGTTCGAATCACATGACAAGCAAGCGAGTATTTATTTTGTAGGTTGGACGACCAGAGTTTGTGTTGGATTTAAACTCTACTGAAGGAGGGATCCCACATCGGGAAGCTAGCAATAGGGAAGGTGAGAAGTTGGCTATAAATGGAGCTGTCTAGAAGGAGAGGAAGCATACCTGGTTGGCACTGGGCATAGGAGCATTCAGAGCGCAGAGTAGCTTTAGACTCCTATCAGGTGTGTATTTCGCCCTACTCTAGCTATAGAGTGGCAAATGCTGAAATGCCAGTCACATGATGATGGTAGCCACACGAGTGTGCGAGCGCACGTGCGGGAGCTTCAACGCGATAGTCGAGGCTACCATGAGTATATTCTTATGGGTTTAGGCTGTTTGGGCCACGATGGGCCGAAAGGGGCCAAGTGGGCCCATATGAATAGGTTGTATGATTGTGTAGTAGTTATTAGAGTGGTCTGGTTGAATCTCATAACTGTGGCTAGATTTGGGCTAAATGGACCACATGAGCGTGTGGGCCCTCTTGGGTCGAGAATGGGCCTTAGGCCCATTCGCATCGTTATCTCTATTTAGAATACCCTTGGTGGGTAAATTACTGAAATACCCCTGGTGGGTAAATTACTGAAATACCCTCGGCGGGTAAAATTACTATTATACCCATAGGGGCAGATATGGTTTGTTTGTGTATATTTTGATTAATTTTCCATAATGATACATTATTGCATACATGAAATTATTATGCCATGACATGGTGCATTGGGTTGGGTTATATTAATGGAGGAAGTGTACTGTTACTAGTGGCTTTGCCACAAATATCATTCATCGCGGCTCCTTTGCAATATCACAGCATCTTGGTGGCTCGGCCACATATATATCGTAATCTTGGCGACTTTGCTTTGCATTTATACCGCAACTTGATTGTATTTTTTAGTGTAGCAGATGGGTCGGTTGATTTAGAAGTCCCCACAGGAGTGTTGGGCTGGTACGGGTGGAGTGTAGCGGATGGACTGTTAGGTTGGGGGCTGCATTTACTGTTTGCATTACCATGATTTTGGGGCCATGGGCCCAGATTGATACTGTGTAGGGCTAAGGCCCATATTGTTACTACATAGGGCTTCGGCCTAATATCATTCCGTATGGGCTCGGGCCCAGTCAATAACCGATTGAGGAATTACACACTGAGTTCCCATAACGCACCCCGTTGTTTCAACCTTGTAAGTAATCCCCAACGTTAGAGGATTTGGAGCCGTGGAGGACTCGGTGGTGGCCATACATCAGAGATACTACTCGTGAACTCTAGTAATTTCGGTTTTTACCTTATTTTAAGATTATTTATTTTGGGTTAATATTTTCTAATAAGGCAATTGGTTTATTTTCTTTTAAGTTTTCATTAATATCTTTTAAAATTATAAATACGTGGTTTTCATGAAACAACAATAACTGTTTTCAAAATATCACATCTTCGTAATTCACTGAATCTAATTTCTGTTATAAACAAGTTTTTGAGAATAATAATAATAATGTTTTTACAAGAAAACCGTAAGGACAAATCGGATTTTCACAAACAACAAAGCTTGAAGTTTCAAAGAGAATACGAACTTTTTAATGAACGCGCAAGTTTTTAAACAACCCTTCTATGTGACATGCTAGATCCGGTCATAACGTCTAGGGTGGGTTTGGGGTGTTACAAGAAATCTCATATTTTATTTAACAGGAATTTGGGTCATACAACTCTAACAATGGAGATTTCTTTGGTCCGACAATCATATGGAAGAGAAACTCATCATTAGTGGAAAACTCTTATTGATCAGCTTAACCTGAGGGAGCTCTGCTAATGAGAAGAAAGTTTCGCAGAGTCTATCAACATGCTCTCCGTCACAAGGGACAAGAAGACTGTAGATATTTCCTCAATGCATGCTTCAATGGAAGAGGATATCTCGTTTTCCTTCCCTCTAAGATATGGCCCCAATTTGTAGTAGTTTTGTACCTCAAAGTCCATGATGTTAAATGTTAATTTTATTGTTTTAGTTTTTAAGTTTGTTAGGCTTGTCAATCTTTGGAATCCTCAAGGCATACATGAACCTATTCATGTAGCCAGCCATTATATGGTCTATGGTCTGTGTTGTAGCATTTCAGAACCTTGACTATTTAGGGTCTAAGACTATTTCGGTTCCAATTATGATGTTTTATCAACAATCTACTTTCAATAAATTGGTGATTAATAAAATTATTGCATCCTATTTTACTAACATTTGAGCTCAAGCTTGTGAATTTGCATATATTAGTGATACACTCTTCAGTTTTAGGATACTGCTAAAAAGTTTTCATGCAACGTAAAGAGAAGAATAGATAATAGTGGAATATTCTCTCTCTTTCTCCCTACAAGATTCTACATCATGTTTTTGCACATGAAAAATGCGAAGCTAGATAAACCTCTTCAATGTGAAGTTGTTTAATTTTAGCTGCTCAATTTTCATTCAACAACTTGTTATTACTACAATTCGCACTAACACTAAGAGTTAAGTTCTTAAAACATAGAAAAATATGATTTTCTTCGTATATTCTACTCAATATAACTCTGATATAGAGATTATTATATTTCATAAATCATAAAGTAAAATCAATAGGGAAGCAAAATCTGAGTCACTTTACATCCTATTGACAACATCACTATACTTTCTATGGTAGTATTGCTTAAGTTGCTCTAAAATTCACCATAATTTGCAATGCAATAAATTTGATATCCATTTTTCTTGATTTATTTGCATTTAATTTGTTGAGTTTTTTTCCTGTATATATGAATTCAATCCAATAAGAACTTCATTTCGAACCATCTAAAAGACTAGTAAAGCATTCCTTTTTAACTTTTTTGCTGGTTTCTTTTGTCTTTTGATCTTTCTTTTCTTTTTTTTTTGTAATGGCAATCTAAGGAAAAAAATGGGAAAGAAGAAAAATTGAAATTAAGATCATTGAAAATGTATGACAGGCTTATCTCATTTTCAAAACGATGTACAAGAATTTATAAGAAAACCTCTGAGCTCTCCCCTTTATTTGGTGGTGAGATTCTTTTTATTATTTTCTCACCAACTGGTACGCCTTAGTCATTTCATCATCCTTCTGTTGAATCTATCGCTAAATGATTTTGGAACCCAAACCAACAGTTTAATGAAACAACTCATGCTCATGTTGAGGCTTACCGTAAGGTAAGAATCAACTTGCTTGTCCAAGATTTTAATGAGGTCCAAGACTAACTAGATGCATAAAAAAAAGGAGATTTCTTGGTGGACGTCATTGAAAATGAGATGAGCCTACCATTCTCAGTCTCAATGATCTTAATCTTAATGTTTCTTTTTGCCCTTAGTTTTCTTGCCTGAGCTTGCTATTACAAAAAAAGATCAAAAGACAAAAGAAACCAACAAAAAAGTTAAAAAAGATGCTTTACTAGCCTTTCAGATGGTTTGGAATGAAGTTCTTCTTGGATGGAATTCATATATATAGGCGAAAAAATGGAGAAATTAGATGGAAATAAATCAAGAAAAATGGCTCCAAAAACCTATATGGAAATAATGGATATCAAATTTATTACATTGCAAATTATGGTAAATTTTAAATAGGTTAGGTTGTACTACCATTGAAAGTATGATGATGTTGTGAGTAGCATCTGAAACGACTCAGATTTTGCTTCTCTCTTGGTTTTATTTTATGATGCATGAAATATTACAATGTCTACATCTGGGTTATATAGAGAAGAAGAGATGAAGAAAATCAAATTGTTCTAAGTTTTAAGAATTCAACTCTTAGTGTTACTACGAGTTGTAGTAATAACATGTCATTGGGTGAATACAGTATAAATCTTATGATATTAGTTGTGTATATATTATATCAAATATGTCATCAAATGAAAAAAAAAATCATGATATTAGGGTGCATTTTAATTGAATTATATGTTGAAAAGTATAAAAAATCGATAACTTTATTCGGTAAAATTAAAAGTTCACCCTAGAATAAGTGATAGAATGTTCAAAAAGAGGAAACCTTTCTAAATAAATCAAGAAAAAAGGTAGCAAAAACCTGTAAGGAAATCATGGATATCAAATTTATTGCATTGAAAATTATAGTACACTTTAAAATAGGTTAGGTTGTACTACCATTAAAAGTATGATGATTTTGTCAATACCATCTGAAATGACTCGGATTTTGCTTCTCTACTGTTTTTATTTAATGTTCCATGAAATATCGCAATGTCTACATCAGAGTTATATAGAAAAAAATATATGAAGAAAATCAAATTGTTCTATGTTTTAAGAATTCAACACTTAATGTTACTACGAATTGCAGTAATAACAAGTTATTGAACGAAATTTGAGCACCTAAAAATTTAAAACTTCACACCGAATAGGGTTATCTAGTTTAGGATTTTCCATGTCCAAAAACTTGATGTGGAATCATGTAAGAGGAGAAAGTGTGAGAGAGAATATTTGATCGTGTGTTAGAGTATTAAAAAATTCTACAAAGAATGATCGAGCCTAGAAACTAACTGTGACAACAACTTGAGGCAAATGCACATATCAAACAGTAGTATAGTTTAGTAGCAAGACCAGATTATCGAACCCAAAGGAGCCAAAAGTACTAATACTAACTTTCTTTTTATTATTTACCTAAGAATTAAGGGAATTATTAATTAATCTAAAATTAACAGACTATTAAGCTAAAGATGCTAAGACAAAGAGAATGAATTGGGAAAAATACTTGTGGGAAAAACCAATTGATTAGGACAATACCGAGGAAGAATCCACCGAGACTTCACTTATTATTTAACTCTGAACCAGACGATTTATTCACTTGACTTGATCCGTAAGATTCCCTAATGTATATTAATACCTCTCTCGAGGCTACTAACGTCTAACCCTAGGTTGATTAATTGAAATCTCTTTCTAATAAAAACCCCTAGAATTGTATTAACTCGATCTATGGACTCCCATATTTGGTTTGACCCTAATTCGGCAGATATTCGTCATCCTATGTCTAGGGTTGCGATTAACTTCGCTTAATTATGCTAGATTTACTCTTAAACGGGGATTTTTGCTTCACTGCATAAGAACGTCAATACTTGAATTAATATCCTGCAATATCAAATAAAGAATTAAGAACACATAATTAAGAACAAATCAAGTATTTATCATATAGTTCAGAAAACAATAACAAGATCCGTCTTAGGTTTCATCCCCTTCAGGTATTTGAGATGTTTAGTTCATAATGATAAAAGAATACATCTCAGAAGAAAATATAAAACAAAACATAAGAAAAACCCTAAAACCCCTTGAAGGCAATTGAAGGGAAGATCTTCCGTCTTGAGTATAACTCCGGCTTCTTGAGATGAATCAACTGGCTTTCTTCGAGTAATTTCCACAATTCTGGCCTCTCTAGCTTGGCTCTTCGGCCTAACTGGATGCCTAACTGTACTCCCCTTGAAGGTTGGCCTCTAGGGTGTTTATATAGGCTTTTGGAATGGCTTTCTTTGCCTCTAAGTACCCTAATCCAAATGAAACTCTTCTTTGTCACGCCAGGGACACGCCCGTGGCACACGCCCGTGTGAATCGTGGGCAGGCTGTGTTTGGGTCTGTTAATGAGGCACGACCGTGTGGTTTTGGGCCCAGGCCGTGTCGATTTCGTGCTTTGGCCCATTTACTTCGTTTTAGGCCCGTTTCTCATTCTTTTCATCCTTCGGTGCCTTCCTAAGTATAAAACATGAAAACAAAGGATTAAGAGCACCAAATTCCATAATTCAAGGCTTAAATCATCCAAAAGTATGCTAAATGTGGGATTAAAATATGTTTATATTACGGTTTATCAAATATCCCCACACTTAAGCATTTGCTTGTCCTCAAGCAAAATTCTCAACTCACAATTAAAATGAACTTCGTTGATTCATAATATTCATCAATAATGTTTCTTCATAATTCAAAGATAATTTATAAATTGATAATTTAAGTAAAAGGTCATAAAGATTCAAACAATCATGTTATAGTTTTTGAAACATAAAAACATAGGTGTTTCCCCTTACCTAAATAATCACCTTTAATTCAAAATCGACAAGAGTTGACATCCTCACTAAATATTCATTCAAATCACTCAAAGTGTTTAAGGTTCAAAATTAAGCACTCAAAAGTCAAAAATGAAAAGTTAATCCCATAGGCTTTCCTGAAAATTAAATCTCCACCACTGTAAACTAAAATGATACACAAATCAAAAGGTCTTTAAAAGGGTTGTAATGGGGCTCGGGTTAAAGGTGTGGATAAAGGCTAAATTAGAGGGTTAGAATCGAGATTGAATTGACAATTTACCTAACTAGAAAAAAATAAACTAATACTTGAATAATAATAATTACATTTATTGAAAATTTTGAAACTAGTAATACGAGCTTCTTCTTCAAGATGTGGAATTTAAACCTATAAGTTCACTTAATCATAAAACTAATAATTAATATACTTTGTTTTTTTAAAGAATAAATCAAGTCATTAAAGATGAATTTAACTACTGAATTAAAGATTATAGTTAGGCAACTGATCAAATCAAATCTCGATATAAAGGTGGTCAAGAGGAATGGTGATAACAAATACAGACTGGGTTTTGGGGTTAATATTACTCGGTGAGTCAATAAAAAGGGTTGTTAGGATCAAAGGGGTTCATTAGGGGTTAATTGTGAGGGTAAGCTTTTTTAGTGGAGTGAGTGGGTTAAATCCTAAGTGCCTTTATCATCTCAGTATATCAAATCAATTAATTTGGTCTCGACATGTATAATCGAAGCAAGTTCTAGAATAATAGCTCAATGTTGACACACTCATAATCACAAGGTGAGCACGAAAGAATGTATGCTCTAAAAGGCTCAAAATCTCACAAAAATTATGGGTTTTTGATATCAACCTTGTAAATTTCAAACTTCAAGGTAATAATTAGATTCAGGTAGACAACCTAACAAAATTTTAATTTTTGAAAATGGACTTATCATGCTTGATTCTCTAGTCTCCTAAAGTATAAATCATCACTGCACAATTATCAATGACTTAATCCAAAACATATCAATAAAAATCATAAATCAAAAAAATTCATTGTAATCATAATATGAGAAAATTACTTAAGAACAAGGCATAATTTAAGGTATAGTTGAAGGATTTGAGAATAATGCAGAAAGTTAGGCACTTTCTCGAAATAAATATTCACCCCCCACACTTATGATGTACATTACCCTCAATGTACAAAGATATATATGAAATTTAAGAGAAAGGGAGAGGTGAAACTTCCTAAATTTGGATGGCTTCCGTGAGTTGGGAGTGTCGTGGTGTGGTGGCCGTCGACAATCTCTGTGCTACATGAAGAAATTAGGAATCTCGTGAAGAATTAGCCAGGAAATAATAATAATACAAAATATACTAAATATATATTTAACGATAAGAAAGATAAAGAGAAAGAAAATCGAAAGTAAAATAAAATTAAAAGAAAAGACTTTGGACCGGATAGTCCTCATTGTTAGATGGTTAGCGGGGTGAGTGTGATTTCTAAGGCTGTGGTGTCGTGGCTATGATCGTGGTGTGGTGATTCCCAAGCAGCCTTTAGAACCTAAATCAAAGAAAACGAAATAAAATAGAGTAAACTAAGTAAAATAAAAATAAAGAAAAGGAAAATAAAGGAGAAGTGAAAATGAAAAGAAAAGTTAAATGGACTCAAAGGTCCTTTTCCTGTTGATTTAATAAAGCAACCGGCATGAACTTATGTAGATCTGTCTCACAAAGGGAGACTGTGCTAGGATCCTTCCGTTTCTTCGACATTGATGATTGTTAGAACAAGAGTTATGAGGAATGAAGAAGAATGAGAATGAAAAAGAATGGAGGTGTAAAGGAAGAAGAAGGGTGGAGAGTAGGTAAGAAGGGGAAAGGGGTGGTTTAAATAGAAATTTCAGGCCTGGTACGTCCCCAAGCCTGTGTACCGTGGGTGTGTCAAGTCACACGGTCGTGTTATGCTTCATTCGTTTCTCCCACGCTCATGTGCAGGTCATCGCGCCCGTGTTGCTAAAACAATGTTGGCCACGGCCGTATCGCACGGCCGTAGTGTTCAGTTGTGGCCCGTGGCTTGAAGATATTTTTTTGTCCTATGTTATACTATCTTTTCCATGCCCATGTACCTATTCGTGGTGTTCACACGGCCACGGCCACGCCCGTGTGCAAGGCCGTGTGGTAGAGAAACCTGCGTTTTACTGAATTGGTTAGTTTGTAGTTAGGTGCTAGAAATTTAAAATATGTTATTAGTGTAGTTAGTAGTCAGGTTGCCTTCTGAGAAGCGCTCGTTTAAAGTCTTAAGCTAGACTCTCCTTGTTTTCATCTCTAAATGAAGGTTCATGGAGTCGAAGCTTATCTCTCATATCCTTAAAATCTTCACCATTATAGATTTTCAGTCGCTGACCATTTACCTTAAATGGATGAGTTACCTCGATTACGCCATAGGGAAAAGTAGTTTTGATCATGAATGGACCTGACCATCTTGATTTCAGCTTTCCAAGAAACAATTTGAGCCTTGAATTGTACAACAGGACTAAGTCTCCTACTTCGAATTGCTTTCATTGCTTTAAACGAGCATCATGGCGTCACTTTGTTGCCTCTTTATATAATAATTAGTTTTCATAGGCATTAGCTCGCCATTCATCTAGCTTGTTCAATTACATCATCCTCTTCTCACCTGCGATTTTAAGTTCGTAATTTAAGACTTTTATAGCCCACAAAGCTTTGTGCTCTAACTCAAATGGTAGATGACAGCTTTTTCCATAGACAAGTTTGTATGGGGTAGTTCCTATGGGAGTTTTAAACGTTGTTCGATAGGCCCGTAAAGCATCGTCTACTTTTAATGCCTAATCTTTCCTGTTTGATTCAACTGTTTTCTTTAGAATACGCTTAAGTTCTCGATTTGCTACTTCTACTTGCCCACTGGTTTAAGGGTGATAAGGGGTAGCTATCTTGTGGTGTACTCCATATTTTTTTAAGACTTTATCAAATTGAAAATTACAAAAGTGAGTACCCCTATCACTAATAATTGCTCTGGGTGTTTTGAATCGAGAGAAAAGTTTCTTAAGAAACCTTACTACTACTCTAGAATCATTAATAGGTAAAACTTGAGCTTCCACCTAGTTTGACATGTAATCTACTGCTACTAAGATGTATTTATTTCCAAATAAACTAGGAAATGGACCCATAAAGTCAATACCCCATACATCGAATATTTCACATGATAGCATATATGTTTGAGGCATTTCATCACGTTTAGAGATATTACCCGTTCTTTGGCATTTATCACATGAAGCAACATACCTTTTGGCATCTTTAAATAGAGTTGGCCAATAAAAACCTGATTCAAGCATTTTATGTGCTATCTTATCCTGCTGTAATGTCCTCTTAAAGGTCCTGAGTGGTAATGTTCTAGAATGTTGCTTGCTTCTGCCTTTGTAACACATCTCTGAATTACTTGATCTGCACATATACGGAAAAGAAACGGATCCTCCTAAAAATAGTTTTTCGCATCAGCAAAGAATCACTTCTTTTGATGATGTGTTAACCTTTTTGGTAGGATGTTAGCAGCTAAGTAATTTGCAATGTCTGCGAACCAAGGTACCTCAGAGTTAGATATAGCAAAAAATTGTTCTTCAAGAAACGAGTCATTTATCTCATTCTCATCTAGTTTTTCAATATATGGATTTTCAAGTCTAGAAAGATGATCTGCTGCAAGATTTTCAGCTCCTTTCTTATCCTGAATTTCTAAGTCAAATTTCTGTAAGAGTAAAATCCATCTTATGAGTCGAGGTTTTGCATCGGATTTAGTTAAAAGATAACAAAGAGCTGAATGGTCAGTGTAAACGACAACTTTAGATAATATCAAATACTGTCTAAATTTATCAAATGCAAAGACCACAGCTAGCAATTCTTTTTTTGTGGTGGTGTAATTTTCTTGTGCAACCGTTAATGTTTTGCTAGCGTAATAGATCAGCTGAAAGTGCTTGTCTCTTCGCTGTCCCAAAACTACACCTATTGTAAGATCACTTGCATCACACATTAGTTCAAAGGGTAAATTCCAATCAGGTGCAATTATAATTGGAGCATTTATTAAATTATCTTTGAGGATACTAAATGTATCTAAACATTCTTGATCAAAATTGATAGGCACATCTTTTTCTAGTAATTTCGTTAAAGGCTTAGCTATTTTAGAAAAATCCTTAATAAATCTTCTATAAAATACAACATGTCCTAAAAAGCTTCTAATAGCCTTAACTGAACTAGGAGGAGGTAATTTTTCTATGGTTTTGACCTTTTCTTTGTCTACCTCAATCCCGTTACTAGAAATTTTATGTTCTAACACAATCCCCTCTCGAACCATAAAGTGACACTTTTCCCAATTTAAAACAAGGTTCGTTTCCTCACATCTCATTAGAAGTCATTTTAGATTTTTAAGGCAAAGATGAAAAGAATTACCAAATACTAAAAAATCATCCATAAATACCTCTATAATGTCTTCCATAAGTTCATCAAAGATAGCCAGCATGTAGCGCTAAAAAGTAGCAGGAGCATTACATAATCCAAAAGGCATTCTACGATAAGCAAACATACCGTATGGACATGTGAATATTGTCTTTTCTTGATCCTCAGGGGCTATTGGGATTTGGAAGTAGCCGGAGAGTCTGTCCAAGAAGCAGTAATACATATGCCCAGATAATCTTTCCGACATCTAATCAATAAAGGGCAAAGGGAAGTGATCTTTCCTGGTGGCATCATTCAACTTTCTATAGTCAATACAGACTCTTCAACCTGTGACTATTCTCATAGGAATTAATTCATTCTTTTCGTTGGCTACAACAATCATGCCTCCTTTCTTTGGAACGACCTGCACAGGACTTATCCAAGTACTGTTAGAAATAGGATAAATTATTCTAGCATCTAGGAGTTTAATTACCTCAGCTTTAACAACTTCTTTCACGTTGGGATTCAATCGTCTTTGAGGTTGCACACATGGTTTACACTCATCTTCGATTAAAATTTTGGTTGCAAAACGATGGGCTTATTCCTTTAATGTCAGAAAATTTTCAGGCTATGGCTCTTTTATGTTCCCTTAGTACTTTTAGCAACTTGTCTTTGTAACATCTCGAAATTGGGCCTAGTAGGTTTGGGCCCAATAGGCTTTGGGCGTAGTAGCGTTTAAAATTTTTGGAGAATAAGAGATCGGCTTAAGTGCAAGTTGGACTTATTAGATAAGTGATTTTGGAAGGTTAGGGGGCTTCTATGAAGTCCTGGGATCAAAATTTGGCTTTAAGGAAATTTTGGTTTTAGGCGAGAAAAACCCTGGGAGTTAGTAGGTAGGCTTTAAGAATAAGATATGGAGGAAAATGACACAAGTGGAGTGTGTGGTGTAGTGGCAAAGTGACGCCACATAAGAGGTAAGGGGGTGACGCCATAAGGAAGGAAGGAGGTCCAAGGTTCAAGTCTTGGCTCTTGTATTTTGGTTTTCATTTTACATGGACCTTAGTATTTGGTTATATATTTATATTTAGTTGCGCATGGTTTAAGAAACAAGAGGAGCTTCTGGCCAAGTGGTTAGCGGTGTGGATTATGTTGAAGGGAGCCTGGGTTCGAATCTCATGAAAAGCAAGGGAGTATTTATTTTGCGAATTGGACGGCAAAAGTTTGAGTTGGATTTAAACTCTACTGATGAAGGGATCCCACATCGAAAAGATACAAAGAAGGAAGGTGAGAAGCTAGCTATATATAGAGCATTCTATGAGGAGAGTGAATATACCTTGGTGGGTGTTTGGGCACAGGAGTGGTCGGACGCGGATTAGCACCAAATTCCTATCAAGTGTGTACTTCTCTACTCTAGTTGTAGAGCGGCAAATGCCAAAGTGCCAGTCACGGCAATGGTAGCCACACGAGCGTGCGACCGTACGTGTGGGGCTTCGACGCGATAGTTGAGGCCACTATTAGTAATCTTGTGGGTTGAGGCTGCTTGGGCCGCGATGGGCCGAAGTGGGCCCAATGGGCCCGTGGGCCCATATGAGAAAATTGTATGGTGGTGTAGTATATATTGAACTAGACTAGGTGAATCTCATATACGTGGCTAGATTTGTGTTAGGTGGGCCACACGAGCGTGTGGGCCCGAATGGGCCGAATTTGGGTTTTAGGCCCAATAGTCCGGTACGACCAGAAATGGTAGTTGAGTCGCTCGAAGCGACACTAGGCCTTCGAAAAGGCCATTGGAGGTGCGAAATTACTGAAATACCCTCAATAGGTAAACTACGGAAATACCTTTGGAAGGTAAATTACTGTTATACCCTTAGAGGTTGATTAGCTTAATTATGTCGTATTTGTTATTCTGATTATGATGGCAATTCATTTCATACGTTATATCTAATATATGTTCTGCATACATGACATACCGCATACACGAATTATTATGCCATATTGCATGGGCTTTGGGGTATGATGTGAGGAGAGAGGAAACATGATCTTTCTGACTGTCACCAGTGCTTAGGTACCACAAGTGGGTTGGCCCCACACATTATTATTTTGTGACTAAGTCTCAGTGGTTTGGAACCACCAGTGGTTAGGTACTACATATATATTATTTTTGTGACTCGTCCTAGTGGTCTAGCACCACAGTGGGTTGGCCCCACATATGGATATTAGGGATTGTCACCAGTGGTTAGGTACCACAAGTGGGTTGGCCCCACATATGATTATTTGTGACTTTTGTCACCAGTGGTTAGGTACCACAAGTGGGTTGGCCCCACATATGATTATTTGTGACTTTTGTCACCAGTGGTTAGGTACCACCAGTGGCTAGGTGCCAATGATATTGGGTAGACTCTGGAGATATGGAGGATGGATAATAGGTTGGTTGGGCTGCATTACATACATACATAATATATATGAATTTGTATGAGAGCTTAGAGCTCGTTTAAGATGAGAATTTACACACTAAGTCTTGGTGACTCACTCCTTTGCTTATTTTTCCAGGTAATCATTAGATCGCAGATTTGGGAGCTGAGACGGACTTGTGGTGGCCATACAATGTTTTTCTCGTAAACTCTTTCTCTTAGTTAAACTTATTTTTAAATTGGATTTTGTTATGTAATAAGGTCACTTTAACTACATTTTTGGTATTTTATTTGGTTTAGCTTTTAATATGATTACTGCCTATTACTATTAAATGTTTAATACGGGATTTTCCTAAACCCTTAATAGCTGTTCCCCAAAATGTTAATAAAGGATTACCACCGAATAAATATTTAAACTCAAAATTTTTAACAAACGCGCAGTTTTTAAACAACCCTTTTCATGTGACATGCCTGATCCGGTCATAACTTCTAGGCCGGGTTTGGGGTGTTACAGTCTTTCTCTTCGAGTTCTAATTCTGAAGAGATAATTACTGGTAGCGTAGAACTATCCCCGAGGAATGCATACTCTAATTGTTTTGGCAACTGTTTTAATTCCAAATTCGGTGGGTCATCAATAAAAGGTTTTTGTTTAGATTCGTCGTTGATTTCAATGTCCTCCTCTTTCTCTTGTCTAGAGGTAGACGTATTAGAATTCAACTCATCGGAATCATCATCTTCCCCCTCACCTTGGGCAAGACACAGTTCCGTCGTGTCGTCATGTATGATTTTCTGCAAAGAATCTTAAATAAAATGATCAATGGCATAAATAAAATAACAGGAATCATCTTGTTCTCTAGAATACCGCATAGCATCGTAAATTTGGAAAATAATTTCCTCGTCGCCTACCCTTAATGCGAGTTTACCATCACCTATATCAATAACAGCTCTAGCAGTGGCTAAAAAAGGGCGCCCCAAAATTAAAGGTACCTCAATGTCTTCATCCATGTCAAGCACAACAAAATCAACAGGGAATATAAATTTATCAATTTTTACCAGAATATCTTCAATAACTCCTCTAGGATATTTAATAGATCTATCAACTAATTGAATGCTCATCCTAGTAGGTTTTGGTTCCCGAAGATCAAGTTGCTTAAATATTTTATAAGGCATTAAATTAATACTAGTGCCTAGATCAGCTAGTGCTTTCTTAATATGTAAGCTACCAATTAAATAGGGAATAGTAAAACTGTAATAGCCCAAATTTAGCCCTATTCAGAACAGTGGTTTCGGGACCACAAATCCGGGTTGGATAAATGTTTTTATATTTAAATTGATATCTATGTTATGTGTTTGAGCATGTCCTAAAATATGGTAGGTTAATTCGTTTGTTTGGATGCTTAAGTAGTAAAGTAGCTAATTATTAAATAGAGTGATTAAATTAAATTGTTTTCTTTTGCATGAGGACTTAGGTTGCAAATTTACCTTGTTGGAAAGGTAGTGGACGGCATTGACTTTCAAAATTTAGTGGGGATTATTTATTTATATTATATGATAATTAATATGATATGTAATAATATTATAATAAGATGGTATCATTAAAATAAGAAAAACATCATCATCTTCTTCCCTCAACATCGAAAATAAAAGAAGAAGAGAGGAGTTAAGCTCTCAACCATTTCGGCACTTGCATGTTCTAATAAGGTGAGCGATTGAACTTAGTTTTTTGTTAATTTTAACATTTTTGAGGTTGTTTTCATGTAAATTAGCTAGCCCATACCCGAATTCTTGATTTGGTTGTATAATTCGAGTGTTTCCATGGATGGAAATTTGGTTTTTGTGTGATTAGTGATAGAATATGATAGAAGCATGCTAGATTAACAAGATTTTCTTTAGAATTTTTGTGGCGTTTAGTATAAGGATGAATTCATAAAAACAAAATTTTTTGAAAGTACTAAATAGCAGAATAATTGGAAGAAATAAGTTGATAGAGGTGCTATGAATATTCGGCCCTTAATAGGTGTGGTTAAATTCTTGATATTTTGTGTTTTGAGCTATAAGGACTAAATTGTAAACATTGTAAATGTTGGGGGTAAAATGGTAGTTTGCATAATTAAGTATTTATGGATTAAATTGAATGGAAATGTATTTAAATGAGTTTAATTTGCACTTAATTAGATCAAGAACAAAAGGAAACGGGATTGGATCGGGGAAAAGCAAAGTTAAACGAATAGCCGAGAAGCATAATTCATCAATTTTCAAGGTAAGTTTTAAGCAATTGAGTTAAATTGAATTTTATTTTATAATATAAGCTTTTATTAAGTGAGGTAAGTATGTTAATTGATACATTGTCAAGTGTGTAACATCCGGGAATTAGGGGATTTACATTTGGTATGTTTCTGTGTGTTGGTATGTTATGTCTATTACTTTGGTTGTGTTTGGAGGCCCCGGGAAGGCTCGGGGTTAATCCGAAGCCTTGGGAAAAATTTCAATTTTGGGCATTTTGGGGGAGAGCTGGCTGATGCAGGTTTTAAGTATTATAGTTTGGGGTTTGATGACACAAGAAGTGTAGTGGTAAAGTGGCAAGTGACGCCACAAGGGAGCTGAAGGAAAGGGTTCGAATCCCTCAGGTAGTGCAAGGGAGCATTATTTTTGGCTCAAGCAAGGGAAGTGGTTGGATGGTAATCAAACTCTGGAGGAGAGAGGGAAGACTTGGTCAAGATATTCAAACAGGTGGTGGAGAGCTATTTGTGGAGTTTGAGTAATTCAAACTCATTTGAATGGGTGGTGGAGAGGGAATGTAGGAGGAAATCGTGGGGGTGATGTTTTTGGTAGAGTTGGCCGAATTTTGAGAGTTGGTGGAGTTGAATTTCGGCCAAGGGTGTAGTGGTTGGTATATTTTGGCATTTTAGATGTGGGGAGCTAGAGTGAACCGTAGCATTTGTGTGGATAAGTGCCGAAAGTCTTTAGGAGCTTTTAGTTTTCAATTTGGTCATTTTTGGTCATTGTGGAAGAGTAGTGAAACCGAAACCTCAACCCGAGCCCATAAAGCATAATCTTGGGTCGAAGCCCATTTACAGAATAATAAATAATTGAGACAAATGTAAGAATGTATGCAACCCATCCCGTCCAGCCAATCTCTCCCCCGTACCAGCCAATCACTCCTGTGGGGATCAAGTCAACCCACCCCGCCAGAGTCTCCAATTTGTAGTCAAGCTGCCTTTTATAAAATTTGTGGTTGAGTCACCAGATTCATATACGGTAATAATGATCGACACAGAGTCGTTAATTCATATGTTAGGCACATAGCCATTATCAGAATTTGTAGCAATGCCACCGGTTTATACTTCTCTTTATTCAAATTTCCCCATCCCATGCAATATGTAAAGATGCATCTTACAAAATCGTAAAACATCCATATAAAAATAACATCCATTAACCTATTGAATACTTTTTATGAATCAGCCCATTAAAGTAATACGATCATTCGGCCCATAGGGGCATTTCGATAATTCGGTCCATAAGGACATTTCGGTAAATCGGCCTATTATAACAATCTATCAAATCAACCCATAAGGGCATTTTGGTAATTCGGTCCATAAGGACATTTCAGTAATTCGGCCCATTATAACAATCTATCAAATTAGCCCATAGGGGAATTTCGGTAATTTAGTCCATAAGGACATTTCGGTAAATCGGCCCATTATAACAATCTATCAAATTGGCCCATAGGGGCATTTCGGTAATTTGGTCCATAAGGACATTTCGGTAAATTGGTAATTTTACCCACTAAGGGTAATACTATAATCTCTCAACCCAGGAGTATTTCAATAATTTACCATCCAAGGGTATTTTGGTAAATTTGCCACCCAAACCTAACTACTAATTTGGGCATAAAATTGAAACTGTCCATCTACGTCATACTGACTGAATTGACTATAACTCGAGACAGGACTCTCGAAATCTAAATCTATAAAATTTCCTTGAAACTAGACTCATATATCTTCTTACTACAATTTTTCCAGAATTTTTGGCTTAACCATTTAGTACATTTTATTCCTTAAATTTTCCCTTGTTTCACTGACCAAAGATTTTGACCTCTCTTGTTCAAAATTCAAATATCTCACTGTACAGTTTTCATATGTTGCTCCTACTTCTTTCTACTGAAAATAAACTCACTAAGGAATCTGTACATATAAACTGTAGATCATAATTCACTTTTTACAATTTTATATGATTTTTCCAAGACAGATTAGGGAACTACAAAGTCATTCAGAACCAGTCTCACTAAAATTAAAATATCACAGAATATAAAATTCCTTTTTCTTCTCCATTTCTTCCATATAAAAATATACACAATAAGATTTAATTCGATATCTTATTCACTTATTAATCTTTTTTCTCCTATTTTCCTTGATTTTTCAAAATCACATCACTGCTACTAACCAAAACTGTTTCATTGCAAAATATGGTTACCACTACGAACTTACGCACTCCCGAGTGATAACGGTTGCCGATTTCTGGTTTTCTTTGGTATTTCGAAAACATATCATACAAACTTTCAGAGAGATGTGAGATTACACACTATTTCAAACATGTATTCAGAAGGTACGAGATTACACACCTTGATTACGAGTTGTGCTTTCTATCGATTTCGACACCAGGACTGTGATCTCCCTCAATGCACCAAGAATCGATCCTACCCTTTGGCTATTGAAATCCCATCCTAATAATATTTGGTGAGCAAAAGAGTTGTTAGCAATTATCCCACCTTTGGCTAAAACAAATCTTATAACAACATTCTTACCCCACTTGCTTGACGAGTTGACGATAACGATTTGGTCAATACAAATCACTTGTGCTCCTTCACCTTGTTGAAAGTCCTATGCCCAACAATGGCCATATCACAGAAAAGAATGTAACTTAGACCCAACAAGAGAGAGAAAGAAGAAACACGATTTATTAAGGAAAAACTCGAATAAAACAAGGTTATTGAAAAAGAGAGAACTACTACTTACCGATTGAATCAAAGAAAAGAGTGTCGACCCAAATAAGAAAGAAGTTATAAAGGAGTGATTCTGGATTGTAAGGTTCGGCTATGGAGGATAAATGAACAGGAATAGTTTCAGCTACTTAGAGAAAAATAAGCGAGGAAGATTCGTTCTCCAAAATGGTCAACTAAAGAAAGAAGAGAAAAAGATTGAAGGAATGGTGAGAAAACAAGAGAAGAAGAGCAATTGTGACTTGAAAGTTTCGACAAAATAAAGGAAAAGATGAAAATTTGGCTTGCTAGTTTTGGCAACACGAAAGGAAAAAATACACAATATTGGTTTAAGAGTTTCGGCAAGGTAGAGAAGAAAATTGGGGAAAAGAGAAAACTCAAAAATGCTAAAAAGAATAAGCCTCTCATGCACCGAAATTGCAAAATGCCTATAAGAATTCGGCTCCCCTCTCTCCCTAACAAAACCGTCCATTCATCTTTACCAAAAAGATGAGTGTTGACCAAAATTCTATCCTAGGCAACTCCCAGTTTTTGGCCAACATGTCCCCCAACCTTATGCCTTTCTTTGATTTCCTACCTTCTTTTTCCCTTATCTTCCTCCTTTCCATAATCTTTAGCCTCCTTTCCTTAAATAAAAAGTCTTACTTACCTTATTCAGAGCCTTGGCCAACACTTACCATCTTCCATAAGATGAGCATAAAATTAAATCCCAAAAATTGCAATAGGTGGGATTTGAACCTTAGACCATTAGTACACTCCACACGCCACTTGCCAGTTTTACCAATAAGCACCTTGTGCTAACAAAATGCACTCTTATTTCCTTAAGCCTTAGTGCCATTTACCTTCTCTCCTTAAGGTACCTAAACACAAAAATTTTCCTATAGCCTAACTTGAACCCGAGACTTCATAGGAACCCCGTAATCTTCCAAATTCACTTAATAATAAGTCTAATTTGCAATAATGCCATTCTCTAATTCTCAAAAATTCTAAACACTCCTACGCCCAAGGCCCATTGGGCCCAATTCTACTAGGCCCAATATTGGGATGTTACAAGGTTGCAAAGCTCGGGCTGTGAGATGGGCCTTATGTTTTGGGTTTTAAAACAAGTAAATTAAGAAGTTTTTGCAGGATTCTTGAAGTGTGGTTCACCAAGCCCTTGACGTCAAGCGAAGTAAGTATTTTTTGTTAGTTTACTTGTTTAAATTACTAAACTATATAGAGAATGGGCTACTTAAAATAGGCTTTTAGAGACTAAAGCCCGTAGGGTACCTAAGCCTATAGTGAATTCTCGATCGTAATAACTTTAAGAAAATTGTTATTACTTACATAAGACATGTGTTCTAAGCAAGTGAAACTAAGTACTAATTACATAAAATTCTTAATTCAGAACTATGCAACGATGAGTGCTAGGCGAGGTGGAAGAGGCCGCGGCAGAGGCCGTGGCGGTGTTAGGGCAGGACCATCTAAATCCGGCCATATGCCCAATGTAGGAGTAGGGGAGGCTCCGACCTCACCAGTAGCTGAAAGAGAAGCAAATGAACAGGCTGCCACTACAAAAAATGTCATATCACAGGCCATGTTGAGAATCTTAGAAAGGGTCGTTGGGGCCAATAATGGTACGAGGAGTCGTGGGTTGATTGTAGAGCGACTCCGAGCTAATGGGCTGAGATTTTCAAAGGAGTAGCGGGTGTGGCCCCGAATGTGGTAGAGTATTGGTTGGAAGCTACCAAAAGAATAATGGATGACCTGCATTGCACGACTGAATAAAAGTTGAAAGGAGCAATATCCCTACTCAGGGAAGAAGCCTACCAGTGGTGGTTGACCGTAAAGGAGGGCAACCAACCGGAGCAGATCAATTGGGAATTCTTCAAGTCGGTATTTCAAGGGAAATACATTGGAGCAGCCTATGTGGATGCCCGAAGGAAGTAGTTTTTGAGTTTGACTCAGGGAGATGAGTCAGTAGCAAAGTACGAGGCTGAGTTTTTGCGCCTTAGTCGATACGCCGAAGGGATAATAGCAATCGAGTATGGAAGGTGCGTACGATTCGAGGATGGATTACGGGACAGCCTTAGGGTGCTAATAACTCCATAAAGAGAGCGAGATTTTTCAGTTTTGGTGGAGAAAGCAAAAATAGCAGATGAAGTAAAGAGCATGGAGTGCCGCAACCGAGAGAAAGAGAAGGGTAAGAACAAGTGGAATATGGAACCTATGAGAGCCGGACAAAGGCCCATGAGGAGGGCCAGAGTGAATGGGTCACTTAGAGATATAGCCTATGTTGTGTAGAATTTGGGAGAAGGCATCTAGGCAAATGTTGGACGAAGACGGGAGCATGTTTTGGCTGTAGATCGATGGAGCATAAGGTTAGGCAGTGCCCGAGAAGGCTAGATCAGGAGCAAGCCAATGGTGGAGGTAATTTTCAGCCCCAGAGGGGTGGACAACAACCACCAAGGGGTCGTGGTCAAGCCAGAGGTGGTAATGGTGTAGGAAGAGGACGTGGAGCACCGGGCAGGGGTGCAGGTCAAACAGAAGCAAGACAGCCAGCATTGGTCTATGCTGGCTCGTCGCAGAGAGGAAGGCGATGCACCAGTGTGATAACGAGTACGTTCCTTTTTTGTGAGCTACCTTATATTGCGCTTATTGATGTGGGGTCGACACACTCGTACATTGCTTGTAATAGGACAGAAACTGTAGGAGTGGAGTTTGAAATAGTTGAGAATGAAATGACTCTAGTAAGTCCTTTAGGGCAGTCGGTGAAAGTTAATAAACTGTTTAGGAATGTACCATTGATGGTTCAAGGAGTTCTTTTCCTAGCGGATTTGATGGAATTACCGTTTGGTGAGTTCGACCTCATCTTGGGCATGGATTGGTTAACGAGGCATCAAGTAACCCTAGATTGTACTATGAAGCGAATGGTATTAAGGAGTGGGGAAGGCGAGGAAGTGGCAGTGATCGAGGAATGACGTGATTATTTGTTGAATGTGATTTCAGCTTTAAGGGCAGAGAAGTTGGTAAGGAAGGGCTATAAAGCCTACTTAGATTATATCAGTGATTCGGAATCGAAGAGTGTTACTATTAAGGATTTGGAAATAGTAAAGGAGTTCCTAGACGTCTTCCCAGAGGAATTGTCGGGTTCACCCCCAATAGAGAGGTGGAGTTTGGAATAAAGTTGTTACTAGGTATGGCGCCAGTGTCTATCACATCTTATAAGATGGCACCAAATGAACTAGTGGAGTTGAAGGCCCAGATTCAGGAGCTGTTGGACCGCGGGTTTATTAGACCAAGTATGTCTCCATGGGGAGCACTGGTATTATTCGTAAAGAAGAAGGATGGGTCCATGAGGATGTGCGTCGATTACAGGCAGTTGAACAAGTTAAGCATTAAGAATAAGTACCCTCTGCCTATGATAGATGACCTTTTTGATCAACTTAGAGGAGCCTCAGTTTTCTCGAAGATTGATTTGTGTTTGGGGTACCATCAACTGAGGGTTAAGGAAGCCGATGTGTATAAGACAGCCTTCAGAAATCGTTATGGACATTACGAGTTTTTGGTGATGCCAATTGGGTTAACAAATGCACCTGCCACTTCTATGGATCTCATGAATCGAGTTTTTCAACCGTATCTAGACCGGTTTGTAGTAGTCCTCATACATGACATCCTGGTATACTCGAGAACGGAGGTGGATCACGAGGCACACCTACCGATTGTGTTGCAAGTTCTAAGGGAGAAGCAATTATATGCTAAGTTTAGCAAGTGCGGATTCTGGCTAAGGGAGTCAGTTTCTTAGGACATGTGGTCTCCGCTAAGAGAATTAGAGTTGACCCTCAGAAGGTGGAAGCAGTGTTGGATCGGAAACGACCTAAGACGGTGTTAGAAATTCAGAGTTTTCTAGGCCTAGCAGGATACTATAGGCAATTTGTTGAAGGGTTTTCCCTAATCGCGGCACCTTTGACCAAGTTGCTACAGAAGGGGGTGACGTTTGTATGGACGGATAAACAGCAGGAAAGTTTCGAAAAGCTTAAGAAGGTTTTAACGGAGGCTCCTATTCTAATTCAGCCAGAGCATGGGAATGAGTTTACTGTTTATAGTGATGCATCGCACGTGGGCTTGGGCTGTGTTTTGATACAAGAATGGAAGGTGGTGGCTTATGCATCGCGTCAACTTAAGACTCATGAAAGAAATTACCTAACCCACGATTTGGAATTAGTAGTAATAGTCTTCGCACTCAAGATTTGGAGGCATTACTTGTATGGAGAGAAGTGCACCTTCTATACGGATCACAAGAGTTTGAAGTACCTCTTGACTCAGAAGGAGTTGAACTTGAGACAGCGCAGGTGGATTGAGCTATTAAAGGACTATGATTGTACGATCGAATATCACCCGTACAAAGCTAATGTGGTGGCTGATGCGCTAAGCCGAAGGACTATGTTGGATTTGAGGGCAATGTTTACTCGGTTGAGTCTCTATGACAACGGGAGCTTGTTCGCTGAATTGCAAGTGAGGCCACTGTAGGTTGAGCAGATTAAAGCTAAACAGCAATTGGATGAAACTCTGAGTTCTTGATTTAAGCAAGTTGAGAAAGGGAAAACGGCAAATTCTGGAATAAATGGTGATAGGTTATTGTGTTTTCGTGGTAGAATTTGTGTGCCAATGGGTGAAGAGCTAAGGATATCTATATTACGGGAAGTGCATAGTAGTTCCTACGATATGCATCCCGGAGGTAACAAAATGTATTGAGATTTACGAGTGAAACACGAGGTTACGGAGTTTGTGAGAAAATGTTTGGTATGTCAGCAAGTGAAGGCGAAACATCAGTTGCCGTCGGGCTTACTTCAACCGATTAAGATCCCACAATGGAAGTGGGAGTGGGTTACTATGGATTTCGTTAGTGGGCTACCCTTAATGCCTGTTAAGAAAGACTCTGTGTGGGTCATTGTTGGTCGGAAGGGCAAGTCAAGCCCAAGGTTCATTGGGCCTTACCGAGTGCTGAAGCGAATTAGGCCAGTTGCCTACCAGTTGGAATTGCCTTCGAAATTGAGCCAAATACACGCACATTGTGTTAGTCGAGGAGATCGAGGTTAGACCAGATCTAACTTTTGAGGAAGAGCCGGTTCAGATAATTGATCAAGATGTCAAGGTACTAAGAAGGAAGTTCGTTCCTTTAGTCAAGGTGCTTTGGCATAACCGTAATGCTGAGGAGGCCATTTGGGAACTTGAGGAGGCAATTCTCGATAATACCGTCACTTGTTTCAAACAGGTAAATTTTGGGGCTGAAATTTTTTTAAGAGGGGTATAATTGTAACGCCCTAAAAATCCCAAAACCCTAATTTCTGTGCCTAAGTATGTATAGCACTTTGAATAATATTATTAAGATAGTATCGAGATTACTTGAGACCTTAGAGTTAGGGGTGACTATAAGGAAAATTTATTCTTTCTTACTTAATAGACCCTAGTCTCAGGTAGGAGGCCTCATAAGAAGATTAAGAGAAGAAAAATGACAAAGATGGGCTTGTAGTCCAGTGGAAAGTGGCGTCATATAGGGGCTATGAGGTGGTGTGTTAAGCAGTTAAGGAGGTCCAAGGTTCGAGGATTAGGAGGGGAAATTAAGGAGTTTTATTTTTATGCCTAGACAGAAGGAGTTGGCATTGGAGGGGACTTTGAAAGGGAATGTTCAGGAGAGAAATTTAAGGTGCAGATAAGGGAGAAAAGATAGGTATTGGGAGGTGGATATAGTGGTGCCGAATTGGACTCTGAGGGAAGGGAAGTTCGGCTAGGGGCTATATATATGAGTGCCGAATTAAGTTCCTAGGTTAATGCCAAATTTCTTCACTTGTGAGAGGCAGACGTTTTTTTTTTCTAAGTGTGCCAAAATCGAATCCTTCATATCCTCCCTCCTCAAATTCCCTTTTGGTTCACCACTCGGTTCTAGCCAAATCACTTTTATTTCTTATTCCCCCTAGTGTTGCCGAATTGCCTCTATCACCTTACTAGTCTCAAAAGCTAGACTTAAGCCGCAGGATGAAAAGAAGATTTCGGTAAGAGCTTAGTTGAATTTTTAGTTTGTTTTATTAAAATTCGAAGGGCTATCTAACCCCTCTTTGTCGTTACCATGTACTAACAAGGGTGAGGCTCAGCAATCGCAAGCGCGGTAGGTAAGGATTGTTATCAAGGCAGTAAGTATTCTCGATTCAATTAGAGTTTTAATAAGTGACTGAATCTATTGTGGCTCATAGGAGTGACTTATGATCAATATGGGTCACTTGGTTTTGACGATATAGATGTTTGGGTGCAGATCTAGAGGATAATTGCCAATAGTAGCAAAGGAAGGGCTACTAAAACGTGAGGTACACGGTAAGGGTATGGTGAGGTTTAGGTTTTTAGTTAGTGTATGTTAAAGCTTTGGTTAATCGCGAGTAATGTTGATTGTAGGTTCGTGATTAAGGAGTTTGCAACATGCGAGATTACCAGGTATGTACAAACACTACACACACGATATCGGCAATGCCAAAAAGCCGAAAAGCTGAAAGTGGCTAAATGGGCTCGGTGGGCCTTGAGGCTAAGTTTGATAAAATGGTTTGGTTGGTAATACGAATTGAATTAGTCATGCATGATACATGATCTGGATTTGATTGGGCCAAATAGGCCATATGATGAGATTTGGGCCTAATGGGACGTAATGACATGAAATGGGCTTAATGGGCTTATAGAGACATAGGCAAGTTAGGGTTAATGGACTTTAGGCCTAGTTTGAACAACTCTAATATTTCATAAGACTTAATTTAATTAAACATGTCTATGAACAAGTCGCTGGGTTAGGGTGTGGCAACGGGCATACGCATGTCTAGGATTGGATTTAGGGAGAGCTTGGTACTTAAGCGGTCCTAGTGGCCCACCTCCTCTTCTCTGGAATCCTACTTGGTGCGTAGTGTCTGTTCACTTTAGCCGCGAGGACTTGTTGATGGGCCACAGTTCATAACTAAAACTCGAAAGGGACCAAATACCCTATCCTCGTAAAATTACTAAAATACCCCTAGTTTTGTAAATTACCAAAATACCCATGTTTTGCAAATTTACCCAAAATACCCCTGTTTTGCGAAAGTACAAAAGTACCCCATTTTTTGCAAAATTACCTATATACCCTTATTTTGCCAAATTACAAAAATACCCTTGTAGGGTAGAATTACAAAAATACCCCTGGGTAGTGAAATGACGAAAATACCCCTAGGTGACGAACATAAGCTTATAGATGTTGTGTGCTTGATGCATTCATATGATATTCTACTTAGGATGCATATGGGTGGGAATTATGGTACGGTGGAAGATTAGAGGATCGCATGGCCGTATGGTATGGATCCAGGATCACATGGCCGTATGGTATGGATCCACCGGAGGCTGTAAGGCCAACTTATGACTAGCAGCTTTGCTGCAACGTTCTGTAGTACCGCAATCAGGCTACCCTTGGTGTTTAGCGGAGGGGTGGGTCGAGCTAGAATTCCCCACAAGAGTCATAAGGTTGGAAGGGAAATGGTGTGTGTAGCGGATGGACTTTTGGGGTGGGTTTTGCATTATCTTGTTTGTATACGATGCGTTATGATATGATATGAGGTCATTGTGGGCTAAGGCCCAAGACCATCGATTTTGATAGGGCTTAGGCCCAATGTGAATATTTGTATGTGATTTGATTGCCAAGGGTCATACACATTGAGTCTCAAAACTCACACACTTAATTTTAATGTTTCAGGTGATCCTGAATAGACGGTACAATGTTGGAGAGGACACGGAGATGGCCACACTACAAGCTATTCAAATGTTTTAATTTATTCAAATGATTTTGTTTTAAATACTTTATTTTTTTATTAGATTGCGATAAGGCCATGTAACTCCAAATTGAATTTATATTTTGTGTTATTATTATTGTTGTTTCAACTACCCACTTAAGAAATTTCATAAAATTATTAGAGTGTTAATATAGTTTTTGAAATAAACTTTTGTTTTGGGCTTTTGGGCTTTAGATGGTTACATAGTAAATTGTTTTGAAGAGCGCCTTTAATGTGAGATTCCAGATTCAGGCCTAACTTCTAGGCCGGGTTTGGGGTGTTACAGTAAACATTGTAATAAATTTCATTTTGGGGAAAGTCATATGAGAAGCGGAGCCTGCTATAGATGTGGTTCTCTCAACTATTATCTCAAAGATTGTCCGGAAAGGATTGAAAAAGATACTGTTTAGACTTCAAGGCCAAGCAATCCTGCCTCGAGAGGTAGACCACCTCGTAACCCTGGTAATATGATTGATATTCGAGGTATAAGAAAAGATTCAACTGTTAAATCTGAAACTCGAGCACAGCCAAAACATTTGCTATACGTGCACGAGATGAGGCTTCTACGCCTGATGTTATTACTAGTATATTTTCTCTTCTTGATATTGATATTATTGCTTTGATTGATCCTGGTTCAACACATTCATACATTAGTGTTGATTAATAATTTACCTATTGAGTCCACTGAATTCGTGGTTAACGTTTCAAACCCACTGGGCCAATATGTGATGATAGATAAAATTTGTAAAAGCTATCCGTTAATGGTATGAGGTTATTGTTTCATGGCTGATTTGATATTACTACCATTTGATGAATTTGACGTAATTCTGGGTATGGACTGGCTAATTTAGCATGATGCAGTAGTAAATTGTAGACAAAAGTACATTGTGTTAAAATGTCAGAATAGTGAATTGCTCCGAGTTGAATCTGATGTTTTGAATGTGTTATCAAATGTACTCTTAGCTATATCAGCACAAAAATATGTTAGAAAAGGGTATGATGCTTATCTTGCATATGTGTTGAACACTAAAGTGTCTGGAATGAAGATTATGTCAGTGCCAGTTGTTTGTGAATTTCCTGATGTGTTTCCAGAAGAATTACCTGGTTTATCGCTAGTCAGAGAGGTGGAATTTTCTATAGATCTTGTATCGAGGACAACATTGATATCTATAGCACCCTACAGAATGGCTCCTACCGAATTGAAAGAGTTGAAAGCTTAGCTACAAGAACTAATGGATTGAGGTTTTGCTCGACCTAGTTTTTCACCTTGGGGTGCACCAATTTTATTTGTTAAGAAGAAAGATTGGTCGTTGAGATTATGTATTGATTACAAATAGCTGAACAAAGTTACAATCAAGAATAAGTAACCATTGCCTCGTATTGACGACTTGGTTGACAAGTTGAAAGGTGCCACTATTTTTTCAAAGATTGATCTCCGTTATGGCTATTATCAGTTACGAGTGAAAGACTCAGATGTACTAAAGACAGCATTCAGAACTTGATATGGGCACTATGAGTTTCTTGTAATGCCATTCGGTATGTCTAATACACCTGCAGTATTTATAGATCTGATGAATAAAATTTTGAGATAGTATTTAGATAGATTTGTGGTGGTATTTATTGATGATTTCCTGGTATATTCTCGAGATGAAAATGAGCATGCTGATCATTTGAGAACTGTGTTACAATCTCTGCGTGAAAAACAACTGTATGCTAAATTCAGTAAATGTGAACTTTGGCTTCGGGAAGTTGGTTTTCTTGAACATATAGTATCTGCAGAAGGTACCAGGGTGGATCCGAATAAAATTTCAGCAATTATTAATTGGAAACAACTGAAAAATATGTCTAAAGTCAGAAGTTTTCTGGGATTAGTCGGTTACTATCGTAGATTTGTACAAGGTTTCGCGATGATAGTCTCTCTGATGACCCGTTTGTTACAGGAGGATGTGAAATTTGAGTGGTTTGATAAATGTCAGCAGAGTTTTGACAGGTTGAAAGTCTTGTTGACTGAAGCACCCTACTAGTTCAGCCTGAATTGGGTAAGGAATTTGTAATTTACAGTGATGCATAGCCTATGCTTCTAGATAGCTAAAACCACATAAAAAGAATTACCCGATACATGATTTAGAGTTGGCAGCTATAGTGTTTGCATTGAAAATTTGGCGACATTACTTGTTTGGTGAAAAATGCCATATATTTACTGATCATAAAAGTTTAAAGTATTTGATATCGCAAAAGGATTTGAATCTGAGACAGCGCATATGGCTTGAACTGTTAAAAGATTAAGATTTGGTTATTGATTATCATCAGGGAAAAGCTAATGTGGTTGCAGATGCTCTGAGTAGAAAATCCCTATTTGTCTAGCTAGCAATGAATACTCGATTGTCATTATTTGATGATGGTTCAATCATAGCCGAGTTAAAAGCTGGACGGACATTTCTACAGCAGATTTCTAAAGATTAGGAAAATGATGATGAACTACGAGTTAAACGGGTACAGCGTGAGTTGAATTCTAATTTAGAATTTTAGATTGGATCTGATTGTTGTCTGTTATTAAGAGGCAGAATATGTGTACCAAAGAATTCAAAACTTGTACAGAAGATATTGTACGAACCTCACAATGGTATTATGTTAGTGCATCCGGAGAGTAACAAAATGTACAAAGATTTCAAAAAGACGTACTGGTGGCCAGGAATGAAACGCTATTTTATTTATGAATTTGTGTTTAAGTCTTTGATATGTCAGCAAGATAAAGCTGAGCACCAGGTACCTTCAGGATTATTACAGCTAGTTACGATACCGGAATGGAAATGGGAAAAAGTAACTATGTATTTTGTATCAGGGTTACCCCTATCTCTACCACAAGGAACAAGAAGACTGCATAGATTTCCTCAATGCATGCTCCAATGGAAAAGGATGTCCCATTTTCCTTCCCTCTAAGATATGGTCCCAATCAACAGTAGTTTTGCACCTTCAAGTCCATGATGTTAGATGTTAATTTTATTGTTTTATTTTTTATGTTTGTTAGGCTTGTCAATCTTTGGAGTCCTCAAGATATACATGAACCTATTCATGTAGCTAGCCAATATATAGTCTATGGTCTTAGTTGTAGCATTCCAGAACCTTGACTATTTAGGGTCTAAGACTATTTTAGTTCCAGTTATGTTGTATCAACAATCTACTTTCAACAAATCAGTGATTAATAAAATTATTGCATCCTGTTTTGCTAACATTTGAGCTCAAGCTTGTGAATTTCCATATATTATTGAAGCACTCTTCAGTTTCAGGATAATGTTAAAAATTTTTCATGCAACGTACAGAAAGGATTATATCTTAGTGGAATATGCTTTCTATTCTTACAAGGTTCTACATTAAGGTTTTGCACATGCAAAATCTGAAACTAGATAAACCTCGTCAATGTAAAGTTGTTTAGTTTTAGGTGCTCAATTTTCATTCAACAACTTGTTTTTACTACAATTTGCACTAACACTAAGAGTTAAATTCTTAAAACTTAGAAGAATATGATTTTCTTCATTTATTCTTCTAAATATAACTCTGATGCAGACATTGTGATATTTCATGAATTATAAACTAAAATTAGTAGGGAAGCAAAATATAATTCATTTCAGATGCTATTGACAACATCATCATACTCTCAATGATAGTACAACTTAAGTTGTTCTAAAAAGTACCATAATTTGCAATGTAATAAACTTGATATCCATTGTTTCCACGTAAGTTTTTGGAGCCCCTTTCTCTTGATTTCTATGCATTTAATTCCTTGAGTTTTTTTCCTATATATATATATTCAATCCAAGAAGAAATTCACACAAAACCATCTAAAATGCTACTAAAGCATTCCTTTTTAACTTTTTTGCTGGTTTCTTTTGTCTTTTAATTTTATTTTTTAATGGTAAGCTCAGGTAAGAAACTGAGGAAGAAGAAAAATTGAGATTAAGACCATTGAAAATGAGGATGATAGGCTCATCTCATTTTCAAGATGATGTATAAGAATTTATAAGGAAACATCTAAGCTCTCCACTTTATTTGGTGGTGAGATTCTTTTTATTATTTTCTCACCAACTGGCAAGCCTTATATATTTCGTCATCTTTTTGTTAAACCTCTCGCTAAATGATTTTGGAATCCAAACCAACCTCTTAATGAAACCACACATGCTCCTGTTGAGGCTTACCATAAGGTAAGAATCAACTGGCTTGTCTAAGATTTCAATGAGGTCCATGACTAATTATATGCATAAAAAAAACAAAGGGAGATTTCTTGGTTGATTTCATTGAAATGAGATGAGCCTATCATCCTCATTTTCAATGATCTTGATCTCAATTTTTTCTCCTAGTTTTCTTACCTGAGCTTGCCATTGCAAAAAAGATCAAAAGATAGAAGAAACCAACAAAAAATTTAAAAAGGAATGCTTTACTAGCCTTTCAGATGGTTTGGAATGAAGTTCTTCTTAGATGGAATTCATATATATAGGCAAAAAAATTGAAGAAATTAGATGGAAATAAATCAAGAAAAAGGGCTCCCAAAACCTATAAGGAAATAATGGATATTAAATTTATTGTATTGCAAATTATGGTAAATTTTATAACAGGTTAGGTTGTACTATCATTGAAAGTATGATGATGCTGTCAGTAGCATCTGAAACGAATCGAATTTTACTTCTCTCCTAGTTTTATTTTATGATGCATGAAATATCGCAATGTCTGCATCAGAGTTATATAAAGAATAAGAGATGAACAAAATCAAATTGTTCTAAGTTTTAAGAATTCAAATCTTAGTGTTACTACGAATCATAGTAATAACAAGTTGTTGGCTGAAAATTGAATATCTAAAATTAAACAACTTCATATTGAAAAAGTTTATCTAGTTTAGGATTTTCCATGCACAAAACCTTGATGTGCAAAAAATTGAACAGCTAAAATTAAAGAACTTCACATAGAATAAGGTTATTTAGTTTAGGATTTTCAATGTGCAAAAACTAGGTAGGTAAATATGTTTCTTGAATGCAATATAAATCTTGTGTTATTGGTCGTATATATATTATATAAAATATGTCATCAAATGACAAAAATCATGATATTACGGTGCATTTTAAGTGAATTGTATGGTAAAAAGCATCAGAAATTGATAACTTTACTTGGTAAAATTAAAAGTTCACCCTAGAATAACTGATAGAATGTTCAAATAAAGGAAAGATTTCTAAATAGATCAAGAAAAAATGCTCCAAAAACCTGTAAGGAAATCATGGATATCAAATCTATTGCATTGCAAGGTACATTTTAAAACATCTTAGGTTGTATTACCATTGAAAGTATGATGATTTTGTCAATAGGATCTGAAATGACTCAGATTTTGCTTCTTTACTATTTTTATTTAATGTTCCATGAAATATCGCAATGTCTACATCAAAGTTATATAGAAAAAAATAGATGAAGAAAATCAAATTGTTCTAAATTTTATGAATTCAACTCTTAGTGTTTATGTAAATTGCAGTAATAACAAGTTATTGGATGAAATTTGAGCACCTAAAATTTAAAAACTTCACACTGAATAGAGTTATCTAGTTTAGAATTCCCCATGTGCAAAAACTTGATGTGGAATGTAACACCCCAAACCCGACCTAGACTTATGACCGGATCTATCATGTCAAATAAAAGGATTGTTGAAAAGCTACTCCTTCGTTAAAAAGGTTGCGTCTCTTTTAAAACTCCGAGTTTTGAGGTTTGTTTGTAAAAAAATGTTATAATTATTTTCGAAAACTTTGTTTGTTACTAGAGTTTAATTACGAAATTGCGGAAACGTGATATTTTGAAAGAAAAACGATTAATTTCATTTTGAGAAAACCCAGAGTTTAATTATTAACAGTTTAAAAATAACTGAAATGAAAGTTTAAAAGAAAAATAAAATCCAATGGCCTTATTACATAATATTAAACCCAAAAAATAAAGAATCATAAATAAAGTAAAATCGAATTTACTAATTGACGTGAAAAGTACTCCGATGTATGGCCACCACCGAGTCCTCTACAGCTCCAAATCCTCTAACGCTGATGATCACCTGCAAGGCTAATGCAGACGGGTGGGTTACGAGAACTCAGTGTGTAATCCCCTAAATAGTCACTGACTGGGTTCGAGCCCATATGACATCAAACTAGGCCTAAGCCTTAGAAACATGAAAGTGCAGATAATGTAATGTAATGTAACCCAACACAATCCAGCCAATCACACCCCCGTACCAACCAATCGTCACCTATGGGGATCAAGTCAACCCACCCCGCCAATCACACCAATAATGCACTCAAGCTGCTAATCACAATGTTTGTGGCTGAGCAACTAGAGTCATAGTATGTATATATATATGTGGCATAGCCACTAGAATAGTATGTGGTAGAGCCACCAGCCTACACTACTCTTCAGTCATTATTCCTCCCCATGCAACATGATAATATGCAATTTTATCATATAAAAGTGTAATAAAAATCATACATACGATATTCAACCACGAACAAGGGTATAACGGTCATCTCTGCCCCTTTGGGGTGTTTCGGTAATTCTACCCATCTGGGGTATTTTGATAATTTCAAAACCTAGGGGTATTTTGGTAATTTACCCTCCAATGGTATTTTGGTAATTTCACAATCCAAGAGTACTTTGGTAATTTACCCTCTAAGGGTATTTTGGTAATTTACCCAATAAGGGTATTTTAGTAATTTCGCAACCTGGGGGTATTTTGGTAATTTACCCATTAGGGGTATTTCGGTAATTTACCCATTGAGGGTATTTCTATAATTTCACAAATCAGGGGTATTTCGGTAATTTCGCAAACCAAAGCATTTTAAACAAAGATAACGATCCAAATAGGCCTAGGGCCCATTCTCAGCCCAAATGAGCCCACATGCTTATGTGGCCCATTTAACCCAAATCTAGCCACAGATATGAGATTCACATAGACCAGTTCACTATCAACTACACGATCATACAATTTATTCATTTGGGCCCACGGGCCCATTGGGCCCACTTGGCCCAAGGTAGCCTAGACTCATGAGAACACTCACGAGGGCCTCAACTATCGCGTCGAAGCTCCCACACGTGCGCTCGTACGCTCGTGTGGCTAGTATTGCTGTGTCACCGGTATTTCGGCATTGGCCGCTCTATAGCTAGAGTAGGGCGAAATACACACATGATAGGAATCTGGAGTTGATCCGCGCTCCGACCACTCCTATGCCCAATGCCGACCAATGTATGCTTACTCTCCTCATAGATTGCTCTATTTAAAGCCAACTTCTCACCTTCACTATTGCTAGCTTTCGGATGTGAGATCCCTCCTTCAGCAGAATTTTATTCCAACACAAACTCTGGCTGTCCCAACACAAACTCTGGCTGTCCCAACTTAGCAAAATAAATATCCCTTTTTGCTTGGGATGGAATTCGAACTCAGGCTCCCCTGTAACTTAATCCACGCCGCTAGCCACTAGGCCACAAGCTTCTCTTGTGTCTAAAATCATGCGCAACTAAATATAAGTCTATGGGCCAAAGTCTAAGTTCACTTAAAAATAAATCAAAATGAAATGCAAGCGCCAAGGCTTGAACCTTGGACCCCTTGCTTCCTTCTGGCGCCCCTTGTCTCTTATGTGGCGTCATTTGCCACTAGACCACAACTCATTTTGTGTCATTTCTTCTCCACATTTTATTCTTAAATCCTACTTACTAACTCTCAGGGTTTTATTCACCTAAAACCAAAATTTTCCTAAAGCCCAGGTTTGATCTCGGAACTTCATAGAAGCCTGCTAACCTTCCAAAATAACTCACCTAATAGGACCAAATTGCATTAGTGCCATTCTCTTGTTCTACAAAATTTTAAACGCTCCCCTGGTTAAGACCCAATAAGCCCAATTCTACTAGGCCCAAATTCGGGGCGTTACAAATCTACCTCCCTTAAAGAAATTTCATCCTCAAAATTTCCAACTATCTAACAGTCGTTTAACACAGACTACTCTACCACGCTACCGCTGCACACTGTGATCTTACTAATACACTTTTAACTTAATCTCGAAACCTCTTCACACAACCAAATATCTAACACAGAAGCAAACAAATATTTACCAGACATGCATACAATTTCTATATTCAAACATCACCTCCCACAAAACACATACAGAACAAATACCAAAAATACAGTCATTACAGCATATAACAAACCATATGGCCAGGAAACTTACGGATTTGGTGCCGGAGGCTCAGTGTGCCATACTTGCAGTAACATTATCACTTTTTCTGAACCAATGTTTAAACAGATTTGGAAATAATTTTCAAACCCATTCCACAGCCGAGTTTTGCAATCGGGCTCTGAAACCATAAAATGTAACACCCCAAACTCGGCCTAAACTTATGACCGGATCTAGCATGTCACATAAAAAGGCTGTTTAAAAGCTACTCCTTCGTTAAAAAGGTTGCGTTTCTTTTAAAACTCCGAGTTTTGATGTTTGTTTGTAAAAAAAATGTTATAATTATTTTCGAAAACTTTGTTTGTTACTGAAGTTTAATTACAAAATTGCAGAAACGTGATATTTTGAAAGAAAAACAATTACTGTCATTTTGAGAAAACCCACAGTTTAATTATTAACAGTTTAAAAATAGCTGAAATGAAAGTTTAAAAGAAAAATAAAATCCAATGGCCTTATTACATAATATTAAACCCAAAAATTAAATAATCATAAATAAAGCAAAACTGAATTTACTAATTTACGTGAAAAGTACTCCGATTTATGGCCACCACCGAGTCCTCCGCAGCTCCAAATCTTCTAACAATGATGATCACCTACAAGGTTAATGTAGATGGGTGAGTTACGAGAACTCAGTGTGTAATCCCCTAAACAGTCACTGACTGGGCCCGTTCCCATATGACATCAAACTGGGCCTAAGCCCTATAAACATGAAAGTACAGATAATGGAATGCAATGTAACCCAACCTAATCCAGCGAATCACACCTCCGTACCAACCAATCATCACCTGTGGGGATCAAGTCAACCCACCCCACCAATCACACCAATATTGCAGTCAAGCTGCTAATCACAATGTTTGTTTCTAAGCCACCAGAGTCATAGTATGTATATATATATGTGGCTTAGCAACTAGAACAGTATGTGGCACAGCCACCAGGCTACACTACTCTTCAGTCATTATCCCGCCCCATACGACATGATAATATGCAATGTTATCAACATATAAAAGTGTAATAAACATCATACATACGATATTCAACCATGAACAAGTGTATAATGGTCATCTTCGCCTCTTTGGTGTGTTTCGGTAATTCTACCCATCGTGGGTATTTTGGTAATTTTGGAACCCAGGGGTATTCTGGTAATTTACCCTCCAAGGGTATTTTGGTAATTTTCCCACTAAGGGTATTTCAATAATTTACTCTCTAAGGGTATTTTGGTAATTTACCCACTAAGGGTATTTCGATAATCTACCCACTAAAGGTATCTCGGTAATTTCACAATTCAAGGGTATTTTGGTAATGTTGCAAGCCAAAGCATTTTAAACAAAGATAACGATGCGAATGGGCCAAGGGCCCATTCTTAGCCTAAATGGGCCTACACGCTCGTGTGGCCCATGTAGTCCAAATCTAGCAACAGATATGAGATTCACATAGACCAGTTCACTATCTACTACACAATTATACAATTTATTCGTATGGGCCTACGGGCCCATTGGGCCCACTTGGCCCAAGGTAGCCTAGACTCATGAGAACACTCATGAGGTCCTCAATTATCGCGTCGAACTACACACCTGATAGGAATTTGGAGTTGATCCGTGCTCCGACCACTCTTATGCCCAATGCCAACCAAGGTATGCTTACTCTCCTCATAGATTGCTCTATTTAAAGCCAACTTCTCACCTTCCCTCTTGCTAGCTTTCTGATGTCGGATCCCTCCTTCAGCAGAGTTTAATTCTAACGCAAACTCTGGCTGTCCCAAATTAGCAAAATAAATATCCCTTTTTTCTTGGGATGGGATTCGAACTCAAGCTCCCCCGTAACTTAATCCGCGCTGCTAGCCACTAGGCCACAAGCTCCTCTTGTGTCTAAAATCATGCGCAACTAAATATAAGTCTATGGGCTAAAGTCTAAGTTCACTTAAAAATAAATCAAAATGACATGCAAGCGCCAAGGCTAGAACCTTGGACCTCTTGCTTCCTTGTGGCGCCATTCCCTAGTCTCTTATGTGGCGTCATTTGCCACTAGACCACAACTCCTTTTGTGTCATTTCTTCTCCACATTTTATTCTTAAATCCTACTTACTAACTCCCAGGGTTTTATTCACCTAAAACCAAAATTTTCCTAAAGCCCAAGTTTGATCTCGGGACTTCATAGAAGCCCGCTAACCTTCCAAAACCACTCACCTAATAGGACCAACTTGCATTAACGCCGTTATCTTGTTCTACAAAATTTTAAACGCTCCCCTGGTTAAGACCCAATAAGCCCAATTCTACTAGGCCCAAATTTGGGGCATTTCAAATCTACCTCCCTTAAAGAAATTTCGTCGTCGAAATTTCCAACTATCTAACAATCGTTTAGCACAGACTACTCTACCACGCTACCGTTGCAAACTCTGATCTTACTAATACACTTTTAACTTAATCTCGAAACCTCTTCACACAACCAAATATCTAACACAGAAGCAAACAAATATCTATCACACATGCATACAATTTCTATATTCAAACATCACCTCTAAAACACCCCACACCCGGCCCACGAGCCTGAACCGGATCTGGTATGTTCCTTGAGTAAACCGGTTTTCAAATTCTTTGTTACTTAGAGAAAAATTTGTAAAATTTAGAAAAAAATTATTGGTTTGGGTTGGGCTTAGGTTGGAAACCCATTTAATTAATTTTTTTTTAAATCCAATTTAACTAGGGTGACAAAATAATTTTAGGGTTTATTTTTAAGGAAATAAATTTTTACTTAACTTTAAAACAACATAGTTCGTAACATAATAATTAAACGTAAAGTAAAAGTATAGAAATCCTCTTGGGCCTTAGGGCCTTATTACATCAAATAACCCAAAAATAAAATTAAAAGTACTTAGAAAATGTGAAGTCCAAATTCTAAATAAATTCTTTCAAGTGATGCATGGCCACCTTTAGCTCTCATGACCGGTCCATTATTGCTCATCACGAAAAATAATTCCCCAACGGGTGAGTCAACAGACTCAATGTGCACACAGTACTAATATTCAATAAATCGGGCATACAAGTTCAAATCAATTCATATTCATATGCAATACTTGATGATGCACCCCAAACCCAATCCTAATGGTCCATCCGCTACACACCACCCGTACCTGCCAGTCACACCGTGGGGACTACTAAGTCAACCCTCCATCCGCTACACACCATCGAAGCGCATCATCGCTGCGATCGACGTGCTCATCGCCCATATACGTTGTGTCATTAGACACTATATTCAAATAATGTAACCGAAGTTACCAATTTCAGATAATGTAACCGAAGTTACCATATTCAAATAATGTGACCGTAGTCACCATATTTCATTGGTGAGACCGAAGTCAACACCTTCGTTGGTGAGACCGAAGTCAACACCTACTCTTCCCCTTTCACAAATATCCCATATGCCCCAAATATTTATACATATCTTATTTCTCATTCATATTACATACTCAATATATATATATAACATATTCGTAATCCTATCAGAAGTAGGAAACGTACCTGGGTACTTTTACCACATTTGTGGCACTTAGCCACATTCTTATTCGCATGCATATTTATATATATAAATAATTGCCGTAATATATTGAGAGTTAGTGTGGGTACACACCTGATTCACTTAATAGGTTCCTTGAAATCCCGAAGAGAATCGACCACAGATTTAGATCTCAAATCCTACATAAGTTAATCACTTTAAAATACCATTCGGCTACTTTTCCAAATACAACTAGGATTTGTATTACTTACCTTGTTGCCGAATTGATTAAATCCTGAAATTGTGGTATTCCTCCCTTAAATTTTGCTAGCCACCAAAAACATGTATTTTCATCAGTTTCTGACTTTTGGATCAAAAGGAAATACTTTTAGATACCAAAGTAACCCTTGGCCGATTAGATCTATACACTTACCTGGCAATTTCCAATTCCTGAAAATATTCCTTGCCTTGTATGTCCGTTGAAATCCCTATAATTATATGTTAGATCGATTTTCATATCACTTAATAATCTTAAATCAATTGGCCTTTGGCCTAAACCATGCTTTTCTTACCTTAAATCCTTAGATCTGAAATCCCGGAATTCCTCCTTTATTATTCGGCCAAAAGACAACCAAAAGAATCAGTTCCCAAATCTTGGTTGAAAGAGAATAAACAACAAGAATCCATTATTCTTACCTTATCACCACAAATGATCGCTACACCCTTGATTGAAGCCACAGAGATTCGGCTATGGAGACTTAAACAGGAATCAAAGAGGTTTCGACTTGACAGTAGAAGAGAAAAGAAGAAGAAAAGAGAAGAAGAAAAGAAAAGAGAAAAATAGAATAATGGCAGAGAAAATTCGACAGAGAGAATAGGAGAAATTTTAGAGAATTTCGGCAGAGGTTTTCTTGAAGAGAAAAGAATGAATGAAGAATAGCCTTACTCTTCCTTTTATAGCCAAAATTACTAGCTAGAGTCCTTTACTTGGCCACCACTCTTCTATTTTGATAACTTTATCCTTTAATTATCATAAATAAAAGAGTTTAATCCAATATTTATCTCTTCTAAATAATCCAATTTAAAAATCCTTTATTTATCACCTTTTTAATCGAATATTTATGAAAATAAAACACCTCCTTTCTAGAAGGCTTGTGCCGTCCACCTCAGTCTTCTAGAAACAAAAATAGAACTTTCTTTATTTGCTTCCCAAGTGACTCAAACTCAGGCCCATTCCTCTTGCATATGGCGCCATTTCCATAGGCCCTAAATGGCATCTTCTGGCCACTTTTCCAAGCCTGTTTGTGTGTCAAATTTCACCAACTTTTTCTTTTAAGGCCTCCTTGCCCTAATTTCCTATTTTAAACTTTAAAATTTGACATTTCTAGGTCATTTCCAAGTTTCCTAAAATTTTCGATCGGCTCAGTATACTTGCCATTTTCTTACATTTCAAGTTTCAGAAATGTTCACTTTCCATTTTGAATCATTTCCTTACATTTCCTAGTTTCCATAAATGTTCACTTTCCTCTTTATTCCTTTACATTTTCAGGACATTTCCCTAAATTTCCAAGACAAGACATTTCCTTACATTTCCTTGCATTTCCTTACATTTCCTTACATTTCCTCACATTTCCTTACATTTCCTTACATTTCCATATATTTCCATACATTTCCTTTTTCTAGAATTCACATAACACATTCATAATTCATAAAACATGCCATTTTACCACATGGTTCCTTGTGTCATGCTTCACACGGAGTTTCTTTTAAAGCCTCATTTACCTAGCTCCCTTTTACTTAAAACCAATAATTTTCCAAAGCTTTCTTCTTCCATCCTAAAATTCTAAAAACCCTTAATACACTTTCAACACTGCCAAAACCTACTAACTCATGAATTATGCACAAACGCATAACCCCTAATCTAGGATGTTACAGTTCGACCCTCCTTAAAAATAATTTCGTCCTCGAAATTACTTACTAACAGTCGTACCATCCTTCTCACCACACTATGCTTACGCTGCACACTCTGATCTTAATAGAACCATCATACTTTCTAGGCACAATCTCTAAGTTCACGTTCCCTAGAACTTATTTCTAACGTCGCGATTTAATCTGATTTAAGAGAATTTTATGAATTTGTCTTTATTCCACGATTACCATGAAGAAGTTTTATGGAAAGAATTTTAGGAGTGGTTCTTTCGTATTCATACATGCACACAGTCTTTACATTCATACATCCAACAATCAATTATGAACTTTCGTTCATTCAGAGAAATGTTGTAGTTTTCATTGTTGTTATTTTTCCACTACCCAGGGGTATTTTCGTAATTTTATCCTACAGGGGTATTTTCGTAATTTGTCAAAATAAGGTTCCTTGGTGATTTTGTCAATAAGGGTATTTTGGTAATTTTGAAATCTCGAGGCCTTTTGGTAATTTTGAAATTTTAGGGGTATTTCGGTAATTTTTTTTTACAAACCAGGGTAAATTTGTAAAGTTTAATAATTCAGGGGTATTTCAAATTTTGCAAAACTTTGAGGGTTCTTTTTGAGAATTTTATTTTCCAAAACGGTGATGCTGGAAAAAATTTTGAAAATTAGGGTCGTTTTGGTAATTTTGTGAGTTAAGGGCAATTTCGTAATTTTTTTTCCAAAATCATGGTATTTTGATAATTTGCAAATTAGGGTTTTTGAACATTTTATAAAGTAATGAAATCTTGATAAGAACTGTGGGTATTTTGGGAATTTCATAAACCAAGGGTATTTTTGTAATTTACCACTAGGGGTATTTTTGTAATTTCATAAATCAAAAATTTTTCTGAAAATTTTGTATAAATAGTTCTCACAAATTGAAAAGGTAATTTTAAGAGTTTTAAAACTAGGGTTTTTATAAAAACACGGCTAGTTCCCTTTCGGGTTTTAGTTATTGTGTTTAGCTGTGGATGAGTCCTCTTGGTTGGGTGAACCGAAGCTACGCACTGAGCAGGATTCGAGTGGAGAGGAGGTGAGTCACGCAGATCGCTTAAATACCAAGCTCCCACAGAAACCATTCCTAGACATGCGCCTGAGGTTGCCACACCTAACTCGAGTGACTTAGTCATAGGTTTGTTTGAGTAAGTATTAAGTCTTATGTATTTGTGTTTGAGTAGACTAGTCCTAGGGTTCAAGTTCCTATCATGCTATTCTATGTTCCATTCCTTTTCTACCCTTCCATAACATAATATAAATCACATAATCACCCAAATGGTTGGGGTACTTACCCGTGGATCATGGGTGGAGGAGACTAAGGTGCCATGCCGAAAAAGCGCTTATTTTCAAAGAAAATCATTTGAGCTCGCTTTGAAAATGTTTTGGGCCTTAGCCCACAGCCGAGAGTTTTAAAAGCGGGCTCGATATCAAATCGAAACACCCTCCCACACCCGCCCACGAGCACAGGCAGGATCTCGTATGTTACTTGAGTAAACCGATTTTTAAATTCTTTGTTACTTAGAGAAAAATTTGTAAAATTTAGAAAAAAATTATTGGTTTGGGTTGGGCTTAGGTTGGAAACCCATTTAATCAATTTTTTTTATATGCAATTTAACTAGGGTGATAAAATAATTTTAGGGTTTATTTTTAAGGAAATAAATTTTTCCTTAACTTTAAAACAACATAGTTCGTAACATAATAATTAAACGTAAAGTAAAAGTATAGAAATCCTCTTGGGCCTTAGGGCCTTATTACATCAAATAACCCAAAAATAAAATTAAAAGTACTTAGAAAATGTGAAGTCCAAATTCTAAATAATTTCTTCAAGTGATGCATGGCCACCTTTAGCTCCGCCGACCTGGTCCATTATTGCTCATCACCTGAAAAATAATTCCCCAACGGGGTGAGTCAACAGACTCAATGTGCACACAGTACTAATATTCAATAAATCAGGCATACAAGTTCAAATCAATTCATATTCATATGCAATACATGATGATGCACCCCAAACCCAATCCTAATGGTCCATCCGCTACACACCACCCGTACCTGCCAGTCACACCGTGGGGACTACTAAGTCAACCCTTCATCCGCTACACACCATCGAAGCGATCCATCTGCGATCGACGTGCTCATCGCCCATATACATTGTGTCATTAGACACTATATTCAAATAATGTAACCGAAGTTACCAATTTCAGATAATGTAACCGAAGTTACCATATTCAAATAATGTGACCGTAGTCACCATATTTCGTTGGTGAGACCGAAGTCAACACCTTCGTTGGTGAGACCGAAGTCAACACCTACTCTTCCCCTTTCACAAATATCCCATATACCCCAAATATTTATACATATCTTATTTCTCATTCATATTACATATTCAAAATATATATATAACATATTCGTAATCCTATCGGAAGTAGGAAACGTACCTGGGTACTTTTACCACATTTGTGGCACTTAGCCACATTCTTATTCGCATGCACATTTATATATATATAAATAATTGCCGTAATATATTGAGAGTTAGTGTGGGTACACACCTGATTCTCTTAATAGGTTCCTTGAAATCCCGAAGAGAATCAACCACAGATTTAAATCTCAAATCCTACATAAGTTAATCACTTTAAAAGACCATTCGGCTACTTTTCCAAATACAACTAGGATTTGTATTACTTACCTTGTTGCCGAATTGATTAAATCCTGAAATTGTGGTATTCCTCCCTTAAATTTGGCTAGCTGTAACAACCCAAACCCGGCCCAAACGCTATGGCCGAATCTGGTCCGTTACAGTGAAAACATTTTTGAAGTTCCTTTTTGAAACCAACTTAAATTTTGAAAACCCTTTTTTTTTTTAGTGGGCTTGCCAAACCGTACTTAGATTTTTTTTTTTAATTTGAAATTTGGTTAAGTCGATTTAATAAAAAAAAATTATAAATGTGCCTGATGGCTTGTTAAAATAAATTTCGTTTTAACTTGGAAGACGGGTGATTTTCATCCATATCAATAATAAAGTTTAAAACAAGTATTCACATATGAAAGTAATAAAACAAGATATCAGGAGGCCTTATTACAATTCAAAGAAATATACCGGAAATAAAATATCAAAACTTAAAATCAAAGTTCATTCAATTTAAATTCATCGCATGGCCACCTCGAGTCAACCTTGGCTCCACATCCGCGATCTACTCGTTACTGAAAAATGTAAAGGAGAAGGTGAGTCACCAAGACTCGATGATGTAACCCTTCCCCGGTTTTAAACATGTTCATACGCATCATATAATGATTAACATGCAAAACATCATATATCCCAACCTAGCCACCATACGCCACTGTTCTACCCGTTGTGGTACCAAACCACTGGTGGTGGTGCCAAACCACTGGTGACATATAGTCACGATGTGCTACCAAAGCATCGGTGTATGCTGAGACACAAATCGGGTGATGGGGCCAACCCATCATGTGATACCAAATCACCGCGAGACGATCCCATATCTCAAGTGGGGCCAACCCACGGTGGTATTAACCACGGGGATAAGTCGCCATCGAGGTGCCAAACCTGCGGAGGTACCAAACCTCCGTGACCATAGTCACGGTGTGTTACCAAAACAACATGGTGCCCGTCGACACGAATACACCCCCTCCACTCATCAATCCCACAACGGATAAACATATATATGTTTCATGCCATCACATTCTTAAATTTCATGTGTCAATACATCATGCTTACCAAAAGCATCAAACAAACAAATTCATAATAAATGGTACTTACGAGTCGCCACTTATCTGAGAGTTGGTATTAATTCCAATGCTACATAAATATAAATGAGCATTCACAATATTAAGCACAGTTAATATATCATATGGTGTGTATGTACACACCTGTTATCACGATGGTCTTAAATCCTGAAGAAAACCAATCGGCCACACTCTAAGTCCTTGCCCCTATATTCGGCCAAATACCCGGGTTAGTACCATGGCCTATTCGGCCAAACCAAAATATTAGAAGGGGTTCCTTATGAACCCGAAATCTTACCCTTACTTGTTTTGGCTACTAACCACGGCACTCACTTCTTGAATCTGTTTTTCCAAAATAATCGGTCACATAGCAATGTCAATAGCCTTCGGCTTCTAATCGAATACAAACTAAATGAAATCTTCTTACCACCACTTACCAAGATCGCTTGTCTAATGAGGAGAGGTTAGAAACTCGGGTTGACTGCTTCACCAACTTTGAGTACCTAAGAAGAATCGGTTACCAAAATTGTTTAGAAGCCTTGTACTTATTGCCGAAATCGGCACTTATCCCCCTTGTAAAAGAAAATTGACAGAGATCAGGAAAGTGAGTATAGACATTCGGCCAAGATTACTTACCACCTTATGAACCGATTGAAGGAGAGTCTAGAGGAGATTATCCTTGATTGTTATTCGGCCAAGACTTGGAATATGGAGAGGGGAAATTCGGCTTTGATCTAGCAACAAGTTCGGCTAGTATGGTAAAGAGAAGAAAAGATGGTGAGAGGGGGAGAGGGGTTCGGCTAGAGGGTTTGAGGGGATGGAAAAAAAATAAAAGAGAATGAAGAATGAGGGCTAGGAATTTCGGCAAGCAGCAAGAATGACAAAAAGAGAAGCAAGGGGGCCAACTGATGCTTTTATAGGCATTCGGCCCCCCTAACAAGCTTGCCGTCCACTCCTTCTCATGAGGAGTTCAAAATTCATCAAACTTTCCCAATTGCTCCTGACCACTCATTCATTTTAATTCAAATAATTTTGAATTAAATAAAAATAATCTCTTATTAATCCATGCAATATCCTTAATATCCAAATAATATCCCTTTTAAAAATACTTGATTATCCCATGATAATAAATTACAACCTTATTATCCAAAATAAAAAGAATTTAAGGAGAGAAATTCTCTCCCCTTGTGCCGTCCCATATATAGTGCAAAAAGAGAAACTTCGCGACTCGAACACAAGCTCTCCCTTGTGCATTGTGGCGTCAACTCCAAGCACTTAAGTGGGCTTCTTTTTGCCACTTTTCCAAGGCCTCATTTGTGTCAAATTATCCCCACTTATTCTTTTAACACCCTTCTGCTAAGGCTTCCTATCTTTTAAGCTAAGAACTAAAATTTTCTACCAAACTGAGACAACCCAAGGCCTTAATTTAAACTTTCTTATTCCATAAATAATATTTCAGTAGTTCATACATAAGAAAATAACGAAATTTCAAATAGCCCCGTTTTTGGGATGTTACACTAGCCACCAAAAACATGTATTTTCATCAGTTTCTGACTTTTGGATCAAAAGGAAATACTTTTAGATACCAAAGTAACCCTTGGCCGATTAGATCTATACACTTACTTCCGGCAATTTCCAATTCCGAAAATATTCCTTGCCTTGTATGTCCTGTTTAAAATCCTATAATTATATGTTAGATCTGATTTCCATATCACTTAATAATCTTAAATCAATTGGCCTTTGGCCTAAACCATGCTTTTCTTACCTTAAATCCTTAGATTTGAAATCCCGGAATTCCTCCTTTATTATTCGGCCAAAAGACAACCAAAAGAATCAGTTCCCAAATCTTGGTTGAAAGAGAATAAACAACAAGAATCCATTATTCTTACCTTATCACCACAGTCGATGGCACCCTTGATTGAAGCCACAGAGATTCGGCTATGGAGACTTAAACAGGAATCAAAGAGGTTTCGACTTGACAGTAGAAGAGAAAAGAAGAAGAAAAGAGAAGAAGAAAAGAAAAGAGAAAATTCGGCAGAGAGAATAGGAGAAATTTTAGAGAATTTCGGCAGAGGTTTTCTTGGAGAGAAAAGAATGAATGAAGAATAGCCTTACTCTTCCTTTTATAGCTAAAATTACTAGCTAGAGTCCTTTACTTGGCCACCACTCTTCTATTTTGATAACTTTATCCTTTAATTATCATAAATAAAAGAGTTTAATCCAATATTTATCTCTTCTAAATAATCCAATTTAAAAATCCTTTATTTATCACCTTTTTAATCGAATATTTATGAAAATAAAACACCTCCTTTCCAGAAGGCTTGTGCCGTCCACCTCAGTCTTCTGGAAATAAAAATAGAAATTTCTTTATTTGCTTCCCAAGTGACTCGAACTCAGGCCCATTCCTCTTGCATATGGCGCCATTTCCATAGGCCCTAAGTGGCATGTAATATCCCGGGTTAGGGGCTATTTCGTTGTTGCATGTTTTGCATGTGTTTGGTGTGCTGTGTTGCTATTTCGGTGTTTTAGGGGCTTAATTATAGGCTGGGTGTATGCTTGAGTGGATGGAAAAATTTTGGTTTTTGGGTGTTAAGTCAGGGGAGTTGATGGAGCTGAGGGATGTGTATTTTATGTTGTGTTTCTGAGCACAAAAGAGGAGCTGGTGGAGTGGCAAAGCATGCGCCACATGGGGAGCTTGGTGTGGCGTCATCTTTGAGGAGAGGAGGTCCAGGTGTTCAAGCCGCAGAGTTCTCTTTTGGCTTCTTTTTGGGACGGCATGGAGAAGAGGTAGAAGGCAAGTGAAATTCTTCTTGGACTTGGTCTTCACTTTCAAATGAAAGGAGGAGAGCAATTATAGGAGAAAGACTTGGTCCACTCTTTTGAAATGAGTGGATGTGAGTATATTGAGGGATATGGCCGAATTTTGGGGGCTTTGAGTGGGGAAGTGACGGCTTGGTATGGGGATTGGGTGTCTGAATTTCTTTTTCATTTTGGGTGGTTTCGGTCAAGGGTGGTAGCAACCAAAGTTCTCCCATTTTTGACAAAACAAGCCGATTTTAGTTGCCATAGAAAATTCTCTCATCTTTTCTTCACCCTTTGAAACCGAAAGTTCTCAATCAATTCTTTTCTTTTTTCAATTGTTGAAACCGAATTCAGTGACCCTCTTTCTCATTCTTGCTCTTTCTTTCTTTTTCACTCTTTCATAACTTTTTTGTGCCGAATTCATATCCCCTCCTAGCAAGAATCTTTCATGTATGCCTTACCATTTCATTAAGCCGAAACACTAATTCCCAAAACACATTTTCCATCTCTTTTTCTTCCAAAACCGTAAGTTCTTGTCCCCATCTATTTTCTATTTTTCTTCCATTTCAAAAGCTCTTGAGCCGAATCTCCTTTTCTCATAGGGATTCTTGTGACCGAATTCTTGGTGGTTGGTATTGGGGTAAGTAGTTGGCGAATGGCCATCCTTTCTCTTCTCGAAGTAGTATGTTGCGATTTGTTCAAACTGTAATGGTTGTAGATTGAAACGAGTTAATCATTTGTCTAACCTTTCATATAGGATCCGTGGAGATTGAAAGTAACCAAGAGGAGTTTCTACTACTCTATTAACCGCTTTAGTAGCGTGGTTGTGGTAAGTGCTTGGTGGGCTTTAATCGTTCAATCTTTTGGATTTGATCAAGTCAAGATTATTAAGGTTTAACTCGTTTCTCTTTTAGGGGTTGGCCGATTGTCGAGAGGAATCCTTTGTTTGATTCGGGTTTGATAGGAAATCAAACATTTGCAAGGTAAGAGTGATTCGACAACTCTTTTGGTCCGATGGTGTTGGCGAATGTTGTAAGTGCTTAACCCTATGTTTGGCCGATTGTAGGAGTTAGCAATCGAGGGACTTAGATCGCTTTGGGTCAGGATTTCTAGGCTCGTATTATCAGGTGTGTAAACTAACACCCTGATACTTAGTAATATTATTAATAAACCGATTTGCCTGTTAAAATTATAACAGTATGATGGACAAGTGAATACCCAAATGGGGTATGTGGACGATTCGGGTAAGTCTGTTCTATTATGAGTACCATTAATGAGGTATAATATCATGACATATGTTTTGTATGTATGCTATGAGAGATAATGCTTGGTATGTTGGCATAATATGCATGACTTGCATGAGATGCATGATTACATGAGTATGGTATGTTGATGGGTGATATGAGAGAGGAGGAGCGGTGATATTTTGTGTCGACGAGCACGGTGCTTTGGTAGCACACTTTGTGACTTTGGGTCACCAGAGGTTTGGCACCTCCAGAGGTTTGGTACCTCGGCGTCTCGTCCCGAGTGGCTCAGCACCACCGTGGGTTGGCCCACTGAGATGATTATACGGGATTGACGCGCGTGTTTTGGTAACACACACGATGGGTTGGCCCCATCACCGATTTGTGACTACGGTCACCGTGATGCTTTGGTAGCACATTGTGTCTTTGGGACACGAGAGGTTTGGCACCTCATTGCGACTAGTCCCGTGGTTTGACCACCGTGGGTTGGCCCCACTTGAGATATGGGATCGTCTCGCTAGTGTTTTGGTAACACACGATGGGTTGGCCCCATCATCGATTTGTGACTACTGGTCACCGGTGCTTTGGTAGCACATTGTGTCTTTGGGACACCGGTGGTTTGGGACCACATTGATAGATATTGTGTCTTTGGGACACGGTGTTTTAGTAACACATTGTGACTATATGTCACGGTGGTTTGGCACCACCGGTGGTTTGGTACCACACGGGGTAGAAAAGGTGTATGGATGGTTAGGATCGGGTTGCATTAATTATGTTGCTATGTATGATGTGTGTTAGCATGTTGTTTTATCGGGGAGCGGGGTTTACACATTGAGTCACTCGACTCACCCTCTCCTTTGACATTTGGGTGACTCGTAGACGCGGACTTGGAGCCGGGATGGACTCGGGTGCACATGCCATGCTCTAATAAAAGTTTTGCTCGATTTATTGCATTTGGGTACTTTAGTTTATTTATTTTTATTTGGGTTTATCTTGGATTTGTAAAAGCTTTCTAAGATGTGCTTTATGATGTTTCTATTTTTACATTAGATTTTAATAAGTCAGAATTGAAAATAACTTGGTGCGAATTTTGATTAAAATTTGGAAAGACGACGTTTTCAAACCAACAAAGCGATATGTTTTGAACTATACCATCGGGTATCACACCGTTTTATAATTGAATGAAAAACAATCAGATTCAAACTTGAAACCAAAAATTTTTCTAAGATCAATGTTCTCGTAACAATATTCAACAACTCGTTTTCGAAAAGAAACAAAGTTTTATCAAGTCTAACTAGTACAACCTCAAAGTTTTCAAATACGTTTTCCCTCGTAACATACCAGATTCGGTCGTGGTGTATGGACCGGGTTTGGGGTGTTACATGGCATCTTCTGGCCACTTTTCCAAGCCTGTTTGTGTGTCAAATTTCACCAAGTTTTTCTTTTAAGGCCTCCTTGCCCTAATTTCCTATTTTAAACTTTAAAATTTGACATTTCTAGGTCATTTCCAAGTTTCCTAAAATTTTCGATCGGCTCTGTATACTTGCCATTTTCTTACATTTCCAAGTTTCCAAAAATGTTCACTTTCCATTTCTGAATCATTTCCTTACATTTCTTAGTTTCCATAAATGTTCACTTCCCTCTTTATTCCTTTACATTTTCAGGACATTTCCCTACATTTCCAAGACAAGACATTTCCTTACATTTCCTTGCATTTCCTTACATTTCCTTACATTTCCTCACATTTCCTTACATTTCCTTACATTTCCATATATTTCCATACATTTCCTTTTTCTAGAATTCACATAACACATTCATAATTCATAAAACATGCCATTTTACCACATGGTTCCTTGTGTCATGCTTCACACGGAGTTTCTTTTAAAGCCTCATTTACCTAGCTCCCCTTTTTACTTAAAAACCAATAATTTTCCAAAGCTTTCTTCTTCCATCCTAAAATTCTAAAAACCCTTAATACACTTCCAACACTGCCAAAACCTTCTAACTCATGAATTATGCACAAACGCATAACCCCTAATCTAGGATGTTACAACCTCCCACAAAACACACACAGAACAAATACCAAAAATACAGTCATTACAACATATAACAAACCATAAGGTCAGGAAACTTACGGATTTGGTGCCGGAGACTCGGTGTGCCATACTTGCAGTAACATTATCACTTTTTCTGAACCAATGTTTAAACAGATTTGTAAAAAGATTTTCAAACCCATTCCATAGTCGAGTTTTGTAACCGGGCTCTGATACCATAAAATGTAACACTCCAAACCCGGCCTGGACTTATGACTGGATCTAGCATGTCACATAAAAGGGTTGTTTAAAAGCTACTCCTTCGTTAAAAAGGTTGCATCTCTTTTAAAACTCCCAATTTTGATGTTTGTTTGTAAAAAAATGTTATATTTTTTTCGAAATCTTTGTTTGTTACTGAAGTTTAATTACGAAATTGCAGAAGCGTGATATTTTGAAAGAAAAATGATTATTGTCATTTTGAGAAAACCCAGAGTTTAATTATTAACAGTTTAAAATAGCTTAAATGAAAGTTTAAAAGAAAAATAAAATCCAATGGCCTTATTACATAATATTAAACCCAAAAATTAAATAATCATAAAAAAAGCAAAACTAAATTTACTAATTTACGTGAAAAGTACTTCGATGTATGGCCACCACCGAGTCCTCCGCAGCTCCAAATCTTCTAACGATGCTGATCACCTGCAAGGTTAATGTAGTGGGGTGAGTTACGAGAACTCAGTATGTAATCCCCTAAACAGTCACTGACTGGGCCCGAGCCCATATGACATCAAACTGGGCCTAAGCCCTATAAACATGAAAGTGCAGATAATGTAATGCAATGTAACCCAACCCAATCCAGCCAATCACACCTCCATACCAACCAATCGTCACCTGTGGGGATCAATTCAACCCACCCCGCCAATCACACCAATATTGCAGTCAAGCTGCTAATTACAAAGTTTGTGGCTGAGCCACCAGAGTCATAGTATGTATATATATATGTGGCTTAGCAACTAGAATAGTATGTGGCACAGCCGCCAGGCTACACTCCTCTTCAGTCATTATCCTGCACCATGCGACATGATAATATGCAATGTTATCAACATATAAAAGTGTAATAAACATCATACATACGATATTCAACCATGAACAAGTGTATAATGGTCATCTTTGCCTCTTTGGGTTGTTTCAGTAATTCTACCCATCGGGGATATTTTGGTAATTTTGCAACCCAGGGGTATTTCGGTAATTTACCCTCCAAGGGTATTTTGGTAATTTACCCACTAAAGGTATTTCAGTAATTTCGCAACCTGGGGGTATTTTGGTAATTTACCAATTAAGGGTATTTCGGTAATTTCACAAGCCAAAGTATTTTAAACAAAGATAACGATGCGAATGGGCCTAAGGCCCATTCTCAGCTTAAATGAGCCCACACGCTCGTGTGGCACATTTAGCCCAAATCTAGCCACAGATATGAGATTCACATAGACCAGTTCACTATCTACAACACGATCATACAATTTATTCATAATGGCCCACAGGCCCATTGGGCCCACTTGGCCCAAAGTAGTTTAGAGTCATGAGAACACTCATGAGGGCCTCAACTATTGCGTCGAAGCTCCCACACGTGCGCTCGCACGCTCGTGTGGCTACAATCGCTGTGTGACCAGTATTTCGGCATTTGCCGCTCTACAGCTAGAGTAGGGCGAAATACACACCTGATAGGAATCTGGAGTTGATCCACGCTTCGACCACTCCTGTGCCCAATGCCAACCAAGGTATGCTTACTCTCCTTATAGATTGCTCTATTTAAAGCCAATTTCTCACCTTCCCTCTTGCTAGTTTTTCGATGTGGGATCCCTCCTTCCGTAGAGTTTAATTCCAACACAAACTCTGGCTGTCCTAACTTAGCAAAATAAATATCCCTTTTTGCTTGGGATGGGATTCCAACTCAGGGTCCCCTGTAACTTAATCCACGCTAGCCACTAGGCCACAAGCTCCTCTTGTGTCTAAAATCAAGCGCAACTGAATATAAGTCTATGGGCCAATGTCTAAGTTCACTTAAAAATAAATCAAAATGACATGCAAGCGCCAAGACTTGAACCTTAGACCCCTTGCTTCCTTGTGGCGCCATTCCCTTGTCTCTTATATGACGTTATTTGCCACTAGACCACAACTCCTTTTGTGTCATTTCTTCTTCACATTTTATTTTTAAAGCCTACTTACTAACTCCCAGGGTTTTATTCACCTAAAACAAAAATTTTCCTGAAGCCCAAGTTTGATCTCGGGACTTTATAGAAGCCAGCTGACCTTCTAAAATCACTTACCTAATAGGACCCACTTGCATTAGTGCCGTTTTCTTGTTCTACAAAATTTTAAACGCTCCCCTGGTTAAGGCTCAATAAGCCCAATTCTACTAGGCCCAAATTCGGGGCGTTACAAATCTACCTCCCTTCAAGAAATTTCGTCCTCAAAATTTCCAGCTATCTAACAGTCGTTTAACACAGACTACTCTACCATGCTATCGCTGCACACTCTAATCTTACTAATAAACTTTTAACTTAGTCTCGAAACCTCTTCACACAACCAAATATCTAACACAGAAGCAAACAAATATTTACCACACATGCATACAATTTCTATATTCAAACATCACCTCCCACAAAACACACAGAACAAATACCAAAAATACAGTCATTACAGCATATAACAAACCATAAGGTCAGGAAACTTATAGATTTGGTACCGGAGACTCGGTGTGCCATACTTGCAGTAACATTACCACTTTTTCTGAACCAATGTTTAAACAGATTTGGAAATGATTTTCAAACCCATTCCACAGTCGAGTTTTGCAACCGGGCTTTGATACCATAAAATGTAACACCCTAAACCCGGCCTAGACTTTTCACTGGATCTAGCATGTCACATAAAAGAGTTGTTTAAAAGCTACTCCTTCGCTAAAAAGGTTGCGTCTCTTTTAAAACTCCCAGTTTTGATGTTTGTTTGTAAAAAAATGTTATAATTATTTTCGAAAACTTTGTTTGTTACTGATGTTTAATTACAAAACTGCGGAAGCGTGATATTTTGAAAGAAAAATGATTATTGTCATTTTGAGAAAACCCAGAGTTTAATTATTAACAGTTTAAAAATAGCTGAAATGAAAGTTTAAAAGAAAAATAAACTCCAATGGCCATATTACATAATATTAAACCCAAAAATTAAATAATCATAAATAAAGCAAAACTGAATTTACTATTTTACGTGAAAAGTACTCCGATGTATGGCCATCACCGAGTCCTCCGCAGCTCCAAATCTTCTAACGATGATGATCACCTGCAAGGTTAATGTAGAGGGGTGAGTTACGAGAACTAATTGTGTAATCCCCTAAATAGTCACTGACTGGGCCCGAGCCCATATGACATCAAACTGGGCCTAAGCCCTATAAACATGAAAGTGCAAATAATGTAATGCAAAGTAACCCAACCTAATCCAGCCAATCACACCTCCGTACCAACCAATCGTCACCTGTGGGGATCAAGTCAACCCACCCCGCCAATCACACCAATATTGCAGTCAAGCCGCTAATCACAATATTTGTGGCTGAGCCACCAGAGTCATAGTATGTATATATATATGTGGCTTAGCAACTAGAATAGTATGTGGCACAGCCACCAGGATACACTGCTCTTCAGTCATTATTCCGCCCCATGCGACATGATAATATGCAATGTTATCAACATATAAAAGTGTAATAAACATCATACATACGATATTCAACCATGAACAAGTGTATAATGGTCATCTTCGCCTCTTTGGGTTGTTTCGGTAATTCTACCCATCGGGGATATTTTGGTAATTTTGCAACCCAGGGGTATTTCGGTAATTTACCCTCCAAGGGTATTTTGGTAATTTACCCACTAAGGGTATTTCAGTAATTTCGCAACCTGGGGGTATTTTGGTAATTTACCCATTAAGGGCATTTCTGTAATTTCACAAGCCAAAGCATTTTAAACAAAGATAACGATGCGAATGGGCCTAGGGCCCATTCCCAGCTTAAATGGGCCCACACGCTCGTGTGGCCCATTTAGCCCAAATCTAGCCACAGATATGAGATTCACATAGACCAGTTCACTATCTACAACACGATCATACAATTTATTCATAATGGCCAACAGGCCCATTGGGCCCCCTTGGCCCAAGGTAGTCTAGACTCATGAGAACACTCATGAGGTCAAAGCTCCCACACGTGCACTCGCACGCTCATGTGGCTACAATCGCTGTGTGACCGCTATTTCGGCATTTGCCGCTCTACAGCTAGAGTAGGGCAAAATACACACCTAATAGGAATCTGGAGTTGATCCGCGCTCCGACCACTCCTGTGCCCAATGCCATCCAAGGTATGCTTACTCTCCTCATAGATTGCTCTATTTAAAGCCAACTTCTCACCTTCCCTCTTGTTAGCTCTCCGATGTGGGATCCCTCCTTCAGCAGAGTTTAATTCCAACACAAACTCTTGCTGTCCTAACTTAGCAAAATAAATATCCCTTTTTGCTTGGGATGGGATTCCAACTCAGGCTCCCCTGTAACTTAATCCACGCCTCTAGCCACTAGGCCACAAGCTCCTCTTGTGTCTAAAATCATGCGCAACTAAAAATAAGTCTATGGGCCAAAGTCTAAGTTCACTTAAAAATAAATCAAAATGACATGCAAGAGCCAAGACTTGAACCTTGGACCCCTTGCTTCCTTATGGCGCCATTCCCTTGTCTCTTATATGGCGTCATTTGCCACTAGATCACAACTCCTTTTGTGTCATTTCTTCTTCACATTTTATTTTTAAAGCCTACTTATAGCTCCCAGGGTTTTATTCACGTAAAACAAAAATTTTCCTAAAGCCCAAGTTTGATCTCGGGACTTTATAGAAGCCCGCTGACCTTCCAAAATCACTCACCTAATAGGACCAACTTGCATTAGTGTCGTTCTCTTTTTCTACAAAATTTTAAACGCTCCCCTGGTTAAGGCTCAATAAGCCCAATTCTACTAGGCCCAAATTCGGGGCGTTACAAATCTACCTCCCTTAAAGAAATTTTGTCCTCGAAATTTCCAGCTATCTAACAGTCGTTTAACACAGATTACTCTACCACGCTACCGCTGCACACTCTGATCTTACTAATAAACTTTTAACTTAATCTCGAAACCTCTTCACACAACCAAATATCTAACACAGAAGCAAACAAATATTTACCACACATGCATACAATTTCTATATTCAAACATCACCTCCCACAAAACACACATAGAACAAATACCAAAAATACAGTCATTACAGCATATAACAAACCATAAGGTCAGGAAACTTACGGATTCGGTGCCGGAGACTCGGTGTGCCATACTTGCAATAACATTATCACTTTTCTAAACCAATGCTTAAACAGATTTCGAAATGATTATCAAACCCGGCCTAGACTTATGACCTAATCTAGCATGTCACATAAAAGGGTTGTTTAAAAGCTACTCCTTCGTTAGAAAGGTTGCGTCTCTTTTAAAACTCCGAGTTTTGATGTTTGTTTATAAAAAAATGTAAAATATTTTTTAAAAAACTTTGTTTGTTATTGAAGTTTAATTACGAAATTGCGGAAACGTGATATTTTGAAAGAAAAATAACTATTGTCATTTAGAGAAAACCTAAAGTTTAATTATTAACAATTTTAAAATAGCTGAAATGAAAGTTTAAAATAAAAATAAAATCAAATGTCCTTATTACATAATATTAAACCCAAAAATTAAATAATCATAAATAAAGCAAAACTGAATTTACTATTTACGTGAAAAGTACTCCGATGTATGGCCACCGCGAGTCCTCCGCAGCTCCAAATCCTCTAATGCTGATGATCACCTGCAAGGTTGATGTAGATGGGTGAGTTACGAGAACTCAGTGTGTAATCCCTGAAACAATCCCTGACTGGGCCCGAGCCCTTATGGCATCAAACTGGGCCTAAGCCCTATAAACATGAAAGTGCAGATAATGTAATGCAATGTAACCCAACCCAATCTAGCCAATCAGACCTCTGTACCAGCCAATCGTCACCTGTGGGGATCAAGTCAACCCACCCCGCCAAGCACACCAATATTGCAGTCAAGCTGCGAATCACAATGTTTGTGGCTGAGCCACCAGAGTCATAGTATGTATATATATGTGGCATATCCACTAGAATAGTATGTGGCACAGCCACCAGGCTACACTACTCTTCAGTCATTATCCTGCCCCATACGACATGATAATATGCAATGCTATCAACATATAAAAGTGTAATAAAAATCATACTTACGGTATTCAACCACGAACAAGGGTATAATAGTCCTCTTTGCCCCTTCGGGGTGTTTCGGTAATTCTACCCATCGGGGTTATTTTGGTAATTTCGTAACCCAGGGGTATTTTGGTAATTTTCCCTCCAAAGGTATTCTAGTAATTTACCCACTAAGGGTATTCGGTAATCTACCTACTGAAGGAATTTCGGTAACTTCATAATTCATGGGTATTACGATATTTTTGCAAGCTAAAGCATTTTAAACAAAGATAACGATGCGAATGGACCAAGGGCCCACTCTCAGCCCAAATGGGCCCACACGCTCGTGTGGCCAATTTAGCCCAAATCTAGCCACAGATATGAGATTCACATAGACCAGTTCACTATCTACAACACGATCATACAATTTATTCATATGGGCCTACAGGCCCATTGGGCCCACTTGGCCCAAGGTAGCCAAGACTCATGAGAACACTCATGAGGGCCTCAACTATTGCGTCGAAGCTCCCACATGTGCGCTCGCACGCTCGTGTGGCTACTATCGCTGTGTGGTCGGTATTTCAGAATTTGCCGCTCTACAGCTAGAGTAGGGCGAAATACACACCTGATAGGAATCTGGAGTTGATCCGCGCTCCGACCACTCCTATGCCCAATGCCAATCAAGGTATGCTTACTCTCCTCATAGATTGCTCTATTTAAAGCCAACTTCTCACCTTCCCTCTTGCTAGCTTTCTGATGTTAGATCCCTCCTTCAGCAAAGTTTAATTCCAACACAAACTCTGGTTATCCCAACTTAGCAAAATAAATATCCCTTTTTGCTTGGGTTGGGATTCGAACTCAGACTCCCTTGTAACTTAATCAACGCCGCTAGCCACTAGGCCACAAGCTCCTCTTGTGTCTAAAATCATGCGCAACTAAATATAAGTCTATGGGCCAAAGTCTAAGTTCACTTAAAAATAAATCAAAATGACATGCAAGCCCCAGGACTTGAACCTTTGACCTCTTGCTTCCCTGTTGCGCCATTCCCTTGTCTCTTATGTGGCGTCATTTGCCACTAGACCACAACTCCTTTTGTGTCATTTCTTCTCCACATTTTATTCTTAAAGCCTACTTACTAACTCCCAGGGTTTTATTCAGCTAAAACCAAAATTTTCCTAAAGCCCAAGTTTGACATCAGGACTTCATAGAAGCCCACTAACCTTCCAAAATCACTCACCTAATAGGACCAACTTGCTTTAGTGCTGTTCTCTTGTTCTACAAAATTTTAAACGCTCCCCTGGTTAAGGCCCAATAAGCCTAATTCTAAAAGGCCCAAATTCGGGGCGCTACAAATCTACCTCCCTTAAAGAAATTTCGTCCTCGGAATTTCCTGCTATCTAACAGTCGTTTAACACAGACTACTCTACCATGCTACCGTTGCACGCTCTGATCTTACTAATACACTTTTAACTTAATCTCGAAACCCCTTCACACAACCAAATATCTATCACAGAAGAAAACAAATATTTACCACACATGCATAAAATTTCTATATTCAAACATCACCTCCCACAAAACACACACATAACAAATACCAAAAATACAGTTATTACAGCATATAACAAACCATAAGGTCAGGAAACTTACGTATTTGGTGTCGGAGACTCGGTGTGCCATACTTGCAGTAACATTATTATTTTTCTAATCCAATGTTTAAACAGATTTGGAAATGATTTTCAAACCCATTCCACAGCCGAGTTTTGCAATCGGGCTTTGATACCATAAAATGTAACACCCCAAACCAGGCCTAGACTTATGACCGGATCTAGCGTGTCACATAAAAGGGTTGTTTAAAAGCTACTCCTTCGTTAGAAAGGTTGCGTCTCTTTTAAAACTCTGAGTTTTGATGTTTGTTTGCAAAAAAATGTTATAATTATTTTCGAAAACTTTGTTTGTTACTGAAGTTTAATTACGAAATTGCGGAAACGTGATATTTTGAAAGAAAAACGATTATTGTCATTTCGAGAAAACCCAAAGTTTAATTATTAACAGTTTAAAAAGTAGCTAAAATGAAAGTTTAAAAGAAAAATAAAATCCAATGGCCTTATTACATAATATTAAACCCAAAAATTAAATAATCATAAATAAAACAAAACTGATATTTACTAATTTACGTGAAAAGTACTCCGATGTATGGCCACCACCGACTTCCCTTCAGCTCCAAATCCTCTAACACTGATGATCACCTGCAAGGTTAATGCAGAAGGGTGAGTTACGAGAACTCAGTGTGTAATCCCTGAAATAGTCACTGATGGGCCTGAGCCCATATGACATCAAACTGGGCCTAAGCCCTATAAACATGAAAGTGTAGATAATGTAATGCAATGTAACCCAACCCAATCCCGCCAATCACACCCCCGTACCAACCAATCGTCACCTGTGGGGATCAAGTCAACCCACTCCGCCAATCACACCAATATTGCAGTCAAGCTGCTAATCACAATGTTTGTGGTTGAGCCACCAGAGTCATAGTATATATATGTGTGGCATAAACACTAGAATAGTATGTGGCACAGCCACCAAGCTACACTACTCTTTAGTCATTGTCCTGCTCGTGCGACATGATAATATGCAATGTTATCAACATATAAAAGCGTAATAAAAATCATACTTATGATATTCAGCCACGGACAAGGGTATAATGGTCATCTTCGCCCCTTTGGTGTGTTTCGGTAATTCTACCCATCGAGGGTATTTTGGCAAATTTGCAACACAGGGGTATTTCGATAATTTACCTACCAAGGGTATTTTGGTAATTTACCCACTGAGGGTATTTTAGTAATTTACCCTCTAAGGGTATATTGGTAATTTACCCACTAAGGGTATTTCAGTAATCTACCCACTAAAGGTATTTCGATAATTTCACAATTCAGGGGTATTTCAGTAATTTTGCAAGCCAAAGCATTTTAAACAAATATAACGATACGAATGGGCCTAGGGCCCATTCTTAGCCCAAATAGGCCCGCATGCTCGTGTAGCCCATTTAGCCCAAATCTTGCCACAGATATGATATTCACATAGACCAGTTTAGTATCTACTACACGATCATGCAATTTATTTATATGGGCCCACTTGGCCCAAGGTAGCCTAGACTCATGAGAACACTCATAAGGGCCTCAACTATCGCGTCGAAGCTCCCACACGTGCGCTCGCACGCTCATGTGGCTACTATCACTGTGTGACCGGTACTTCGGCATTTGTCGCTCTACAGCTAGAGTAGGGCGATATACACACCTGATATGAATCTGGAGTTTATCCGCGCTCTGACCACTCCTATGCCCAACGCCAACCAAGGTATGCTTACTCTCCTTATAGATTGCTAAATTTAAAGCCAGCTTCTCTCCTTCCCTCTTGCTAGCTTTCCGATGTGGGATCCCTCCTTCAGGAAAGTTTAATTCCAACACAAATTCTGGCCGTCACAACTTAGCAAAATAAATATCCCTTTTTGCTTGCGATGGGATTCGAACTCAGGCTCCCCTGTAACTTAATCCACGCTGGTAGCCGCTAGGCCATAAGCTCTTCTTGTGTCTAAAGTCATGCGCAACTAAACATAAGTCTATGGGCCAAAGTCTAAGTTCACTTAAAAATAAATCAAAATGAAATGCAAGCGCCAAGAATTGAACCTTGGACCCCTTGCTTCTTTGGCATCATTCCCTTGTCCCTTATGTGGCGTCATTTGCCACTAGACCACAACTCCTTTTGTGTCATTTTTCTCCACATTTTATTCTTAAAGCCTACTTACTAACTCCCAGGGTTTTATTCACCTAAAACCAAAATTTTCCTAAAGCCCAAGTTTGATCCCGGGACTTCATAGAAGCTCGCTAACCTTCCAAAATCGCTCACCTAATAGGACTAACTTGCATTAGTGCCGTTCTCTTGTTCTATAAAATTTTAAACGCTCCCCTCGTGAAGGCCCAATAAGCCCAATTCAACTCGGCCCAAATTCGGGGCATTACAAATCTACCTCCCTTAAAGAAATTTCATCCTCAAAATTTCCTGCCATCTAACAGTCGTTTAACACAGACTACTCTGCCACGCTACTACTGCACACTCTGATCTTACTAATAAACATTTAACTTAATCTCGAAACCTCTTCACACAACCAAATATATAACACAGAAGCAAACAAATATTTACCACACATGCATACAATTTCTATATTCAAACATCTCCTCCCACAAAACACACGCAGAACAAATACCAAAAATACAGTCATTACAGCATATAACAAACCATAAGGTCAGGAAACTTAATGAATGATTTGGTGCCGGAGACTCGGTGTGCCATACTTGCAGTAACATTATCACTTTTTCTAAACCAATGTTGAAACAGATTTGGAAATGATATTCAAACCCATTCCATAGCTGAGTTTTGCAATCGGGCTCTGATACCATAAAATGTAACACCCTAAACTGGGCCTAGACTTATGACCGGATCTTACATGTCACATAAAAGGGTTGTTTGAAAGCTACTCCTTTGTTAGAAAGGTTACGTCTCTTTGAAAACTCTGAGTTTTGATGTTTGTTTGTAAAAAAAATGTTATAATTATTTTCGAAAACTTTGTTTGTTACTGAAGTTTAATTACGAAATTGTAGAAACGTGATATTTTGAAAGAAAAACGATAATTGTCATTTTGAGAAAACCCAGAGTTTAATTATTAACAGTTTAAAAATAGCTGAAATGAAAGTTTAAAAGAAAAATAAAATCCAATGGCCTTATTACATAATATTAAACCCAAAAATTAAATAATCATAAATAAAGCAAAACTGATATTTACTAATTTACGTGAAAAGTTCTCCGATGTATGGCCACCACCGAGTCCTCCGCAGCTCCAAAATCTTCTAACACTGATGATCACCTGTAAGGTTAATACAGACGGGTGAGTTACGAGAACTCAGTGTGTAATCCCTGAAATAGTCACTGATGGGCCCAAGCCCATATGACATCAAACTGGGCCTAAGCCCTATAAACATGAAAGTGCAGATAATGTAATGCAATTTAACCCAACCCAATCCAGCCAATCACACCCCCGTACCAACCAATCGTCACCTGTGGGGATCAAGTCAACCCACCTCGCCAATCACACCAATATTGCAGTTAAGCTGCTAATCACAATGTTTGTGGTTGAGCCACCAGAGTCATAGTATGTATATATATGTGGCATAGCCACTAGAATAGTATGTGGCACAGCCACCAGGCTACACTGCTCTTTAGTCATTATCCTGCCCCATGCCACATGATAATATGCAATGTTATCAACATATAAAAGTGTAATAAAACTCATACTTATGATATTCAACCACAGACAATGGTATAATGGTCATCTTTGCCCATTTAGGGTGTTTCGGTAAGTCTACCCATAGGGGGTATTTTGGTAAATTCGCAACCCCGGGGTATTTCGGTAATTTACCCTCCAAGGGTATATTGGTTATTTACCCACTAAGGGTATTTCAGTAATTTACCCTCCAAGGGTATATTGGTAATTTACCCACTAAGGGTATTTCGGTAATCTACCCACAAAAGGTATTTTGGTAATTTCACAATTTAGGGGTATTTCGGTAATTTCGCAAGCCAAAGCATTTTAAACAAAGATAACGAATTAAAATGGGCCTAGGGCTCATTCTCAGCCCAAATGGGCCCACATGGTCGTGTGGTCCATTTAGCCCAAATCTTGCCATAGATATGATATTCACATAGACCAGTTCAGTATCTACTACACGATCATAAAATTTATTTATATGGGCCCACTTGGCCCAAGGTAGCCTAGACTCATGAGAACGCTCATGAGGGCCTCAACTATCGCGTCGAAGCTCCCACACGTGCGCTTGCACGCTCGTGTGGCTACTATCACTGTGTGACCGGTATTTCGGCATTTGACGCTCTATAGCTAGAGTAGGGCGATATACACACCCGACCACTCCTTTGCCGAATGCCAACTAAGGTATGCTTACTCTCCTCATTGATCGCTCAATTTAAAGCCAGCTTGTCACCTTCCCTCTTGCTAGCTTTCCGATGTGGGATCTCTACTCCAGCAAAGTTTAATTCCAACACAAACTTTGGCTGCCCCAACTTAGCAAAATAAATATCCCTGTTTGCTTGTGATGGGATTCGAACTCAGGCTCCCCTGTAACTTAATCCACGCTGCTAGCCACTAGGCCACAAGCTCTTCTTGTGTCTAAAATCATGCGCAACTAAACATAAGTCTATGAGCCAAAGTCTAAGTTCACTTAAAAATAAATCAAAATGAAATGCAAGCGCCAAGAATTGAACCTTGGACCCCTTCCTTCTGTGGCATGATTCCCTTGTCTCTTATGTGGCGTCATTTGTCACTAGACCACAACTCCTTTTGTGTCATTTTTCTCCACATTTTATTCTTAAAGCCTAGTTACTAACTCCCAGGGTTTTATTCGCCTAAAACCAAAATTTTCCTAAAGCCCAAGTTTGATCTCCGGACTTCATAGAAGCCCGCTAACCATCCAAAATCACTCACCTAATAGGACCAACTTGTATTAGTGCCGTTCTCTTATTCTACAAAATTTTAAACGCCCCCTGGTGAAGGCCCAATAAGCCCAATTCTACTCGGCCCAAATTTAGGGCGTTACAAATCTACCTCCCTTAAAGAAATTTTTTCCTCGAAATTTCATGCCATCTAACAGTCGTTTAACACAGACTGCTGTACCACGCTACCGCAGCACACTCTGACCTTACTAATAAACTTTTAACTTAATCTCGAAACCTCTTCACACAACCAAATATCTAACACAGAAGCAAACAAATATTTACCACACATGCATACAATTTCTATATTCAAACATCACCTCCCACAAAACACAAACAGAACAAATACCAAAAATACAGTCATTACAGTATATAACAAAGCATAAGGTCAGGAAACATAATGATTTGGTGCCGGAGACTCGGTGTGCCATACTTGCAGTAACATTATCACTTTTTCTAAACCAATGTTGAAACAGATTTAGAATTGATTTTTAAACCCATTCCACAGTCGAGTTTTGCATTTGGGCTCTGATACCATAAAATGTAACACCCCAAACTCGGCCTAGACTTATGACCGGATCTTGCATGTCACATAAAAGGGTTGTTTGAAAGCTACTCCTTCGTTAGACAGGTTGCGTCTCTTTGAAAACTCCGAGTTTTGATGTTTGTTTGTAAAAAAATGTTATAATTATTTTCGAAAACTTTGTTTGTTACTGAAGTTTACTGAAGAAATTGCGTAAACGTGATATTTTGAAAGAAAAATGATTATTGAAATTTTGAGAAAACCCAGAGTTTAATTATTAACAATTTAAAAATAGCTGAAATGAAAGTTTAAAAGAAAAATAAAATCCAATGGCCTTATTACATAATATTAAACCCAAAAATTAAATAATCATAAATAAAGCAAAACTGATATTTACTAATTTACGTGAAAAATACTTCGATGTATGGCCACCACCGAGTCCGTCGCAGCTCCAAATCCTCTAACACTGATGATCACCTGCAAGGTTAATGCAGAAGGGTGAGTTATGAGAACTCAGTGTGTAATCCCTGAAACAGTCACTGATAGGCCCGAGCCCATATGACGTCAAACTAGGCCTAAGCCCTATAAACATGAAAGTGCAGATAATGTAACACAATGTAACCCAACCCAATACAGCCAATCACACCCCCGTACCAACCAATCGTCACCTGTGGGGATCAAGTCAACCCACCCCGCCAATCACACAAATATTGCAGTTAAGCTGCTAATCACAATGTTTGTGGTTGAGCCACCAGTGTCATAGTATGTATATATATGTGGCATAGCCACTGGAATAGTATGTGGCACAGCCACCAGGCTACACTGCTCTTAAGTCATTATCTACCCCATGCGACATGATAATATGCAATGTTATCAACATATAAAAGTGTAATAAAAATCATCTTATGATATTCAACCACGGACAAGGGTCTAACGGTCATCTTCGCCCCTTTGGGGTATTTCGATAATTCTACCCATCGGGGGTATTTTGGTAAATTCGTAACCCAGGGGTATTTCAGTAATTTACCCTCCAAGGGTATTTTGGTAATTTACCCACTAAGGGTATTTTAGTAATTTACCCTCTAAGGGTATATTGGTAATTTACCCACTAAAGGTATTTCGCTAATCTACCCACTAAAGGTATTTCGGTAATTTCACAATTCAAGGGTATTTCAGTAATTTCGCAAGCCAAAGCATTTTAAACAAAGATAACGATGCGAATGGGCCTAGGGCCCATTCTCAGCCCAAATTGGCCCACACGCTCGTGTGACCCGTTTAGCCCAAATTTAGCCACAGATATGATATTCACATAGACCATTTCACTATCTTCTACACGGTCATATAACTTCTTTATATGGGCCCACGGGCCCATTGGGCCCACTTGGCCCAAGGTAGCCTAGACTCATGAGAACACTCATGAGGGCCTCAACTATCGCGTCGAAGCTCCCATACGTGCGCTCGCACGCTCGTGTGGCTACTATAGCTGTGTGACCGGTATTTCGGCATTTGTCGCTCTACAGCTAGAGTAGGGCGATATACACACCTGATAGGAATTTGGAGTTGATCCGCGCTTCGACCACTTCTATGCCCAACGCCAACCAAGGTATGCTTACGCTCCTCAAAGATTGCTCAATTTAAAGCCAGCTTCTCACCTTCCCTCTTGCTAGCTTTCCGATGTGGGATCCCTCCTTCAGCAAAGTTTAATTCCAACAGAAACTCTGGCCGTACCAACTTAGCAAAATAAATATCCCGTTTTGCTTGCGTTGGGATTCGAACTCAGGCTCCCCTGTAACTTAATCCATGCCGCTAGCCACTAGGCCACAAGCTCCTCTTGTGTCTAAAATCATGCGCAACTAAACATAAGTCTATGGGCCAAAGTCTAAGTTCACTTAAAAATAAATCAAAATGAAATGCAAGCACCAAGAATTGAACCTTGGACCCCTTGCTTCAGTGGCATCATTCCCTTGTCTCTTATGTGGCGTCATTTGCCACTAGACCACAACTCTTTTCGGGTCATTTTTCTCCACATTTTAAAGCCTACTTACTAACTCACAGGGTTTTACTCACCTAAAACCAAAATTTTCTTAAAGCCCAAGTTTGACCTCGGGACTTCATAGAAGCCCGCTAACCTTCCAAAATCACTCACCTAATCGGACCAACTTGCATTAGTGCTGTTCTCTTGTTCTACAAAATTTTAAACGCTCCCCTGGTTAAGTCCCAATAAGCCCAATTCTACTCGGCCCAAATTTGGAGCGTTACACATCTACCTCCCTTAAAGAAATTTCGTCCTCGAAATTTCCTGCTCTCTAACAGTCGTGTAACACAGACTACTCTACCACGCAACCGCTGCACACTCTGATCTTACTAATAAACTTTTAACTTAATCTCGACACCTCTTCACACAACCAAATATCTAACACAGAAGCAAAAAAATATTTACCACACATGCATACAATTTCTATATTCAAACATCACCTCCCACAAAAGACACACAGAACAAATACCAAAAATACAGTCATTACAGCATATAACAAGCATAAGGTCAGGGAACTTAATGATTTTATGCCGAAGACTTGGTGTGCCATACTTGCCGTAACATTATCACATTTTCCAAACCAATGTTGAAACAGATTTGGAAATGATTTTCAAACCCATTCCACAGCCGAGTTTTGCAATCGGCTCTGATATCGTAAAATGTAACACCCCAAACTCGGCCTAGACTTATGACCGGATCTTGCATGTCACATAAAAGGGTTGTTTGAAAGCTACTCCTTCGTTAGAAAGGTTGCGTCTCATTGAAAACTCCGAGTTTTGATGTTTGTTTGTAAAAAATGTTATAATTATTTTCGAAAACTTTGTTTGTTACTGAAGTTTACTGAAGAAATTGCGTAAACGTGATATTTTGAAAGAAAAATGATTATTGAAATTTTGAGAAAACCCAGAGTTTAATTATTAACAATTTAAAAATAGCTGAAATGAAAGTTTAAAAGAAAAATAAAATCCAATGCCCTTATTACATAATATTTAACCCAAAAATTAAATAATCATAAATAAAGCAAAACTGAATTTACTAATTTACGTGAAAAGTACTCCGATGTATGGCCACCACCGAGTCCTCCGCAGCTCCAAATCCTCTAACGCTGATGATCACCTGCAAGGTTAATACAGAGGGGTGAGTTACGAGAACTCAGTGTGTAATCCCTGAAACAGTCACTAATGGGCCCGAGCCCATATGACATCAAACTGGGCCTAAGCCCTATAAACATGAAAGTGCAGATAATGTAATGCAATGTAACCCAACCCAATCCAACCAATCACACCCCCCGTACCAACCAATCGTCACCTGTGGGGATCAAGTCAACCCACCCCGCCAATCACACTAATATTAGAGTCAAGCTGCTAATCACAATGTTTGTGGCTGAGCCACCAGAGTCATATTATGTATATATATATATCTGGCATAGCCACTAGAATAGTATGTGGCACAGCCACCAGGCTACACTGCTCTTCAGTCATTATCCTGCCCCATGCGACATGATAATATGCAATGTTATCAACATATAAAAGTGTAATCAAAATCATACTTATGATATTCAACCACGGACAAGGGTATAATGGTCATCTTCGCCCCTTTGGGGTGTTTCGATAATTCTACCCATCGGGGGTATTTTGGTAAATTCGCAACCCAGAGGTATTTCGATAATTTACCCTCCAAGGGTATTTTGGTAATTTACCCACTAATGGTATTTCAGTAATTTACCCTCCAAGGGTATATTGGTAATTTACCCACTACGGGTATATCGGTAATCTACCCACTGAAGGTATTTCGGTAATTTCACAATTCAGGGGTATTTCAGTAATTTCGCAAGCCAAAGCATTTTAAACCAAGATAACGATGCGAATGGGCCTAGGGCCCATTCTCAGCCCAAATGGGCCAACACGCTCGTGTGGCCCATTTAGCCCAAATCTAGCCACAGATATGATATTCACATAGACCAGTTCACTATCTACTACACGATCATACAATTTCGTTATATGGGCCCACTTGGCCCAAGGTAGCCTAGACTCATGAGAACACTCATTAGGGCCTCAACTATCGCGTCGAAGCTTCCACACGTGCGCTCGCACGCTTGTGTGGCTACTATCATTGTGTGACCGGTATTTCGGCATTTGTCGCTCTACAGCTAGAGTAGGGGGATATACACACCTGATAGGAATCTGGAGTTGATCCGCACTCCGACCACTCCTATGCCCAATGCCAACCAAGGTATGCTTGCGCTCCTCATAGATTGCTCAATTTAAAGCCAGCTTCTCACCTTCCCTCTCGCTAGCTTTCCGATGTGGAATCCCTCCTTCAGCAAAGTTTAATTCCAACACAAACTCTGGCCATCCCAACTTACCAAAATAAATATCCCTTTTTGCTTGCAATGGGAATCGAACTCAGGCTCCCCTGTAACTTAATCCACGCCGCTAGCCACTAGGCCATAAGCTCCTCTTGTGTCTAAAATCATGCGCAACTAAACATAAGTCTATGGGCCAAAGTCTAAGTTCACTTAAAAATAAATCAAAATGAAATGCAAGCACCAAGAATTGAACCTTGGACCCCTTGCTTCAGTGGCATCATTCCCTTGTCGCTCATGTGGCGTCATTTGCCATTAGACCACAACTCCTTTCGTGTCATTTTTCTCCATATTTTATTCTTAAAGCCTACTTACTAACTCCCAGGGTTTTATTCACCTAAAACCAAAATTTTCCTAAAGCCCAAGTTTGATCTCGGGACTTCATAGAAGCCCGCTAACCTTCCAAAATCACTCAGCTAATAGGACCAACTTGCATTAGTGCCGTTCTCTTGTTCTACAAAATTTTAAACGCTCCCCTGGTTAAGGCCCAATAAGCCCAATTCTACTCGGCCCAAATTCGGGGCGTTACAAATCTGCCTCCTTTAAAGAAATTTCGTCCTCAAAATTTCCTGCTATCTAACAGTCGTTTAACACAAACTACTCTACCACGCTACCGCTACACACTCTGATCTTACTAATAAACATTTAACTTAATCTCGAAACCTCTTCACACAACCAAATATCTAACACAGAAGCAAACAAATATTTACCACACATGCATACAATTTCTATATTCAAACATCACCTCCCACAAAACACACACAGAACAAATACCAAAAATACAATCATTACAGCATATAACAAAGCATAAGGTCAGGAAACTTAATGATTTTGTGCCGGAGACTCGGTGTGCCATACTTGCAGTAACATTATCACTTTTTCTAAACCAATGTTGAAACAGATTTGGAAATGATTTTCAAACCCATTCCACAGCCGAGTTTTGCATTCGGGCTCTGATACCATAAAATGTAACACCCCAAACTCGGCCTAGACTTATGACTGGATCTTGCATGTCACATAAAGGGGTTGTTTGAAAGCTACTCCTTCGTTAGAAAGGTTGCGTCTCTTTGAAAACTCTGAGTTTTGATGTTTGATTGTAAAAAAATGTTATAATTATTTTCGAAAACTTTGTTTGTTACTGAAGTTTAATTACGAAATTGCGAAAACGTGATATTTTGAAGGAAAAATGATTATTATCATTTTGAGAAAACCCAGAGTTTAATTATTAACAGTTTAAAAATAGCTGAAATGAAAGTTTAAAAGAAAAATAAAATCCCAAAATTAAACCAATGCCCTTATTACATAATATTAAACCCCAAAATTAAATAATCATAAATAAAGCAAAACTAAATTTACTAATTTACGTGAAAAGTACTCCGATGTATGGCCACCACCGAGTCCTCCGCAGCTCCAAATCTTCTAACACTGATGATCACTGGCAAGGTTAATACAGAGGGATGAGTTACGAGAACTCAGTGTGTAATCCTTGAAACAGTCACTGACTGGGCCTGAGCCCATATGACATCAAACTGGGCCTAAGCCCTATAAACATGAAAGTGCAGATAATGTAATGCAATGTAACCCAACCCAATCCAGCCAATCATACCCTCATACCAACCAATCGTCACCTGTGGGGATCAAGTCAACCCACCCCGCCAATCACACCAATATTGCAGTCAAGCTGCTAATCACAATGTTTGTGGCTGAGCCATCAGAGTCATAGTATGTATATATATGTGGCATAGCCACTAGAATAGTATGTGGCACAGCCACCAGGCTACACTACTCTTCAGTCATTATCCTGCCCCATGCGACATGATAATATGCAATGTTATCAACATATAAAAGTGTAATTAAAATCATACTTATGATATTCAACCACGGACAAGGGTATAATGGTCATCTTCGCCCCTTTGGGGTGTTTCGATAATTCTACCCATCAGGGGTATTTTGGTAAATTCGCAACCCAGGGGTATTTCGATAATTTACCCTCTAAGGGTATTTTGGTAATTTACCCACTAATGGTATTTCAGTAATTTACCCTCTAAAGGTATATTGGTAATTTACCCACTAAGGGTATATCGGTAATCTACCCACTGAAGGTATTTCGGTAATTTCACAATTCAGTGGTATTTCAGTAATTTCACAACCCAAAGCATTTTAAACAAAGATATCGATGCGAATGGGCTTAGGGCCCATTCTCAGCCCAAATGGGCCCACACGCTCGTGAGACTACTATCGCTGTGTGACTGGTATTTCGGCATTTGTCGCTCTACAGCTGGAGTAGGGAAAAATGCACACCTGGTAGGAATCTGGAGTTGATCCGCGCTCCGACCACTCCTATGCCCAACGCCAACCAAGGTATGCTTATTCTCCTCATAGATTGCTCAATTTAAAGCCAGCTTCTCACCTTCCCTCTTGCTAGCTTTCCGATGTGGGATCCCTCCTTCAGCAAAGTTTAATTCCAACACAATCTCCGGCCATCCCAACTTAGCAAAATAAATATCCCTTTTTGCTTGCGATGGGATTCTAACTCAGGCTCCCCTGTATCTTAATCCACGTCGCTAGCCACTAGGCCACAAGCTCCTATTGTGTCTAAAATCATGCGCAACTAAATATAAGCCTATGGGCCAAAGTCTAAGTTCACTTAAAAATATATCAAAATGAAATGCCAGCGCCAAGAATTGAACCTTAGACCCCTTGCTTCCTTGTGGTATCATTCCTTTGTCTCTTATGTGGCGTCATTTGCCACTAGACCAAAACTCCTTTTGTGTCATTTTTCTCCACATTTTATTCTTAAAGCCTACTTACTAACTCCTAGGGTTTTATTCACCTAAAACGAAAATTTTCCCAAAGCCCAAGTTTGATCTCGGGACTTCATAGAAGCCCGCTAACCTTCCAAAATCACTCACCTAATAGGACCAACTTGCATTAGTGTTGTTCTCTTATTCTACAAAATTTTAAACGCTCCATTGGTTAAGGCCCAATAAGCCCAATTCTACTAGGCCCAAATTCGGGGCATTACATGGAATCATGTAAGAAGAGAGAGAGAGAGCATATTCCACTGTGATATATTCTTCTCTTTGTGTTGCATGAAAACATTTTCACAGTATCCTGAAACTAGAGAGTGTATCAATAATATAAGCAAATTCACAAGCTTGAGCTTAAATGTTAGCAAAAGAAGATACAACAATTTTATTAACCACCAGTTTACTAAAAGTAGATTGTTGATACAACATAATAATTGTAATCGAAATAGTCCTAGACCCTAATTAGTTAAGGCTTGGCAATGCTATGACAAAAACCATAGACCATATGTTAGTTGGCTACATGAACAGGTTCATATATCTCTTGAGGACTCCTGAGATTGACAAGCCTAACAAACATAAATAATAAAATAATAAAAATAACATTTAAGATAATGGACTTTGATGTACAAAACTAGTACTGACTAAGGCCATATCTAAGATGGAAGGCAAAAGGGACATCCTCATCCATTGGAGCTGCATTAAGGATATATTTGCAACCTTCTTGTCCCTCGTGATAGGGAGCAAGTTTATGTAGCGAACCACATATGGTTTGTGGTCTCTATTGTAACATTCTTGGGCTTTGACTATTTAGGGCTAGTACTATTTTTGTTCCAGTTATCATGTTGTATCAACAATTTGATTTCAATGATTAACAAAATGATTGCATCATGTTTTTAGTGAAATCGGAACAGTGGTTTTTGGACCACACATCTGATGAGTAAATTATTATTCTTATTTTAATGTCTATGGAACGTTATTAAGGTCATATAAAAATCTTGTTAAGAAATTTTGAATTTTGAATGCTTAACTATGTGAAAAGGACTACATCATAAAAGGTGTAAAAGTAGAGTTCTATTAGTTAATGGTGTCAAATGGCTATAGAACTTTAATTTAAGAGGACTTAGATGGTAATTAGATCATTTAAATTGTTAGTGGATGTTTATGGCAAGGTTTTATTTAAATTATCAATGTTTTTAAAGGGTAAAATAGTAAATGGGTAATTAAATCATAAAACAAAAGTTAAGAAAAAGATTGTATCATCTTCTTCATTTGAAAACCTAACCGAAAATCACCATTATAAGGGGTTAATATTTGGCCAAGCTCACTTATTGCATGTAAGTGTAATTTTGTCCAGTTTTTAATGGTTTTTATGTTTTCGGGAACGTTGTAGCTTAACCTAGCTAGCTCGATGATCAATTTTAAAACTGTTAAAGGTTTTGGTTTTTCCATGAATGTTTTTGCATGATTCTTAATGTTTTATGGTAGATTATGAGTATTGTTAATAAATAAACAAGTTGCGTAAAGTGATTTTCGATGAGAATAACATTTAGGGACTTATTTGTATAAATGATAAAATTCATGGTGAAAGTGTGAAATGATGGCTCATATGATTTGATATAGGTCCCTAGTAAATTTGGCTAGCATGGGATGAGGCTTAAAATGTTAAATTTCAATTTATAAGCTTAAGGACTAAATTGTGAAAATTTAAAATATTTGGGGCCAAAGGGTAAACGTACATTATTTGTAACATTTCACTTTCAATCATATAAACAGTAATTCAATTGATAACAGTAACTCATTCGTTTAAAGAGTACTTCATCCGTATAACAGTAATTTATTCGATAACAGTAACTCATTTGTCTAAACAGTACTTCATCCATATAATAGTAATTCATTCGTATAACACATAGCTTTTTCAAATAACCAATAATATAATTTATGCCCGTTGAACCCATTAGAACTTCAAAGTATACTCAGGTGATATACATCAGTAATCCATCAATTCATTATCACTTTCGCTCTTTCAAGTTATGATCAGTAAGCTCCTCCTAAGCTGATGGAGAGTAAGCTCTTTTGAGCTGAAACAATAAGCTCTTTTGAGCTCAAACAGTAAGCTCTGACAAGCTAAAAACAGTAAGCTCTTACGAACTGATATATCGGTAACCTCATACGAGCTGTTGTGAGTCCGTAACAAATACAGGAGCTCGACCAAAACGGTAACCCTTGAAACACCCCAAACCCGGCCCACGAGCCTTGGCCAGATTTGGTATGTTCCTTAGGAAAAACCGGTTCAAATTCTTATGTTACTTAGGAAAAACTTGTGTGTTTTGAAAGAAGGATTGTGTTGGGTTGGGCTTGAGTTGAAAACTGGTTCATTTTATATTGAAATCCCTTTATTTACGGTGACAAAACATTTAGGGTTTAGTTTAGAAGAAATTTACTTAAACTTTAATAGATAAAGATTCATAAACATAATAAATAAAAATAAATGTAAAATGGTTCAACTATGGCCTTATTACATCAAATAATTTCCAAACTTTAAATTCAAAGTACTTCAAATATAAAAGCCCAAAATTAAATAAACTTCAAGCTGAGCATGGCCACCATAAGCTCCTGCCGACCCGGTCCATCACTGTTCGTCACCTGAAACATGTTCCCACAACGGGGTGAGTCAATAGACTCAATGTGTACACAACACTAAGTCCAAATAGAATCAGGCATAACAAATAATACACATTCATATCATAGTATACAATTAATGATGCATTCCCAACCCAAGCCTAATTAGCCATCCGCTACACTTCCCCGTACCAACCTGCACACCATGGGGACTACTAAGTCAACCCTCCATCCGCTACACACCATCAAAGCGATCATTTTGCGCAATCGACGTGCTCATCGCCCCTTATAATTTCGTGGTCTTAGGTCACCACATTCAGATCTCGTGGTCTTAGGTCACCACATTCAGATATCGTGGTCTTAGGTCACCACAATCACTTCCCCTTTTCAATAACCCATATGCCCCATATCATACATATTATGCATTAACATGCCAAATTTCACATTCTTATCATTGTTCTCATGTTACATCTAACATGTATTCATAATCCTAGTAGGAGTAGGGAACGTACCTGAGTACTTTGTACCATTGCATGGTACTTTAGCCATACTTTTCACATTCTTAATATCACATACATATATTTATTAAACATTGCCATAAAACTTAAATAGTGTGGGGTACACACCTGATTCGCTTAACAACTTTACTGAAAATCCTGAAATCTGATCTACTGCCTTAGATCTCAAGTTCCTACATTTGATTAATCACTTACTATTTAGTAAAAGCCTATTTGGCCATAAGACTAAATCCCGAAGGATTATTGCAACCAAAACTTACCTTGTTGCCGATTAAAAATCAAATCCCAAGAACTTGTATTCTTCCCCTTTGAAATCGGCTAAACACTAGATCCCTTGAATCGGTTAGTTTTCGGCTTAAACACATAAAAGTAAATCTACTACTAAAATAGGCCTTGGCCGATTATTCATAGTCACTTACCTTAAGGATCTTGAAGCTCGAAATTATCCCTTGGTTATAGCTTCTGTCAAAATTCTTAAAACCACATGTTAGATCAACTTCAAATTTTTTAATCAAAATCAATGGCTCTTGGCCGAATGTCAGATATGACTTACCTTGATGGTCAAATCCTGAGGATCTCTTCCTTTATAGTCGACTATGGCAAAAGAAATCCCGAAAGAAACCTTCCAAATTTCAGCAAATAAGAATATTGATGGGATTAGTCCTAGATTTCGACAAACCTAAAAGAAAAGAATAGAAATCAAACTTGTTCTTACCCTTAAAGAAATCGACAGCACCTATGCTTGAAGTCCCACCAAGATTCGGCTATTGATGGATTGGAAAGAATAGAAATCGGCTAATGGTGTATCTTGAACTTTCGGCTTTGGCTAACAAAAAGAAGAAGAACAAGGCTCTAAGAAATTCGACAGAGAGAGGAGAATTTGCTTAAGAAATTCGGCAAAGAAAGAGTGAATGAATGAATGGCCTCTTTTCCTCTAGTAGCCAAAATTACTACTCAGAATCCCTTAGTTGGCCAACACTTTTCTATTTTGATAGCTTTATCCCTTTATTTAAATTAAAATAATAATCCCTTATTATCTCCTTGAAAATAATTTAAGATAAATCATCACTTATCCCTCTATTAGCCGAAATTTCAAAAGAATTTAAACTCCTCCCTTGAGTTCCTTTGTACCGTCCACTTCTCTGCTCTTTGTAGCAAAAATAAAACTTTTATTTTGCTCCTCCTACAGCTCGAACCTTGGCCCAATACCCTTGTATGTGGTGCCATTTCCAGAGGCCCTAAGTGGTATCTCCAGGCCACTTTTCCAAGCTCGTTTGTGTGTCATATTTCACATACATTTTTTCTTAAGGCCACTTTGCCTTAGTTTCCTCTTTTAAACTTTAAAACTTGACATTTTCTAAGACATTTCCTTACATTTCTAAGTTTCCAAAAACGTTCGTTTCCCTCCTTTAACCTAACATTTCCTTACACTTCCAAGTTTCCAGAAATGTTTACTTTCCTCTTTTGAATCATTTCTAAATCATTTCCTTACATTTTCAAGTTTCCAAAAACATTTGTTTCCCTCCTTTAACCTAACATTTCCTTACATTTCCAAGTTTCCAGAAATGTTTACTTTCCTCTTTTGAATCATTTCTAAATCATTTCCTTACATTTCCTAGTTTCCAAAATGTTTAAAATACATTCATAACATATAAGACATGTCATTTCGTTCAATTAAACCGAAATTGCATAGGCCCTTTTTAGGATGTTACAACCCTAGTGACATGTCACTCGTATCCTACGAATTCATACAGTTCAAACGGCGCTTGGTAACCATCAATCTATATCAATTAGGCACTTGTATTCCAAGTATATCAATTCCTCAAGTCTATACATACATTTCAAATAAATACAATTATTTAAAAGTTCGATTCTAATTATACGAACTTACCTCGTTCGCTGTAATGACGAATTAGGTCGACTAATCCAATACTTTTTTTCCCCCGTTCTAGATCCAATTCTCTTTTATCTCGATCTATATAATATCAAAATTTACTTATTAAATCCTCATTTCATTCAATTTAGCACAATTTACACATTTTGGTAAAATTACATATTTGCCCCTAATGTTTCACATTTTTACAATTTGGTCCCTATTACACAAACTTGCAAATTCATGCAATTAATCACCAGCCCATGTTTAGCCAAATTTTCTATGTGTTACTAGCAACCCATATTTTCAATTTATTCACACTTTTACCCACATAATTTTACATTTTCTCAGTTTAATCCCTTTTTGACATTTTTACCAAAATTCACTTTACAAAACTTGTACATCTAACAACAATAATTTATTTTCTATCATTAACTAACAAAATACTCATGCATTCAACAATGGCAACATTCAAATACTTTAACAGTTTTGAAATCAGAGATACGGGCTAGCTAGATTAAGTTCCAACGATCTAAAAAATGTAGAAATTATTAAAAATCGAGTCAAAAATCATTTACTAAATAACCATGCAATTGCCGAAACTTGAAGAACTTCCATGGCTTTTTTCTTTCCTTAATATTCGGCTAGAAGACTAGCATTTGTTTTGTTTCATTTAATCTATTATTAATCATTAGTTTACTATATTAACCTTATAATAAAACCATTAAAACAAGCATAGTAATGTCCATAAATGCCCACTCACATTTCAAATGGTTTAATTGCCATTTGAGGACCCCCATTTTAAAAAACATAGCTAATAAACACTTTTAGCTAATAGAACAACACTTTTTCATTTTACGCGATTTAGTTTTTTTTTTCCGAATTAAGCATTTAAACGGTTAAATTTCTGTACAAAACTTTCATGTAATTAATCTATCATGCTGTAGACCTTATTAAAATAATAAAATAAATATTTTCACTTCGTATTTGTGGTCTCGAAACCACTATTTCGATCTGACCCAAAAACGGGCTGTTAGAAGGCCCCTTCATTCCTTCATCCATCATCCATCATCCATCATCCCTCATCCTTCATCATTCTCACTTTTGTCTCAATTCTCCTAAGCATTTTCCATTCCCTACGCCTAGCATCATCTCTTCATAGAGATTTTAGTGATTAAGCCTCTTAAAGAGCCCTTGGTCGGCCACCTTGGAGAGCCATCAGCAAAAGAGCGAATGAACCTAGTTAGTCAGAGTCTTGGGTGACAGCCACTTTCATTTGGGTTTAATCTTTCCCTTCTTTAATTTAATCTAAAAATGTTTGCTATGTGTTCTTTGTTCTTGTTTACAACAATGTTAGCTTAATTTTATTTAAGCTAGGATGATTGCTTTGATTGAATAATATTTACTTGATTCATGCTTATAATGTTTGTACCTCAAACGATCATGTTTTTAATTAAAATCAAGTTTGTATTTCATTCATACGTGACTGAAATGCACCCTGAATTAGCTAAGCGATCCTAACTAGACGACGACTAGTGAACACATAATTGAAATTTGCATGCTCAATTTAGATCCTAACCTGATTAACTTGTAGGTTGCATAACAACTCTAACCAAGCTCTGTTATCTGCATAGTTTTTAGATTTGTTTGATTAAACTGTTTCAAACCTAACACGTCCCTGTTACCTCACACGAATGCTAAGAAACCCTTAGTAAATAAAGATCACTAAAATGCGTATTTACTAATTAAAGGATTCTGATTCGCGTACAACAACAGTTATCAATCTAGTATTCGGATGGCGCCGTATGAAGCATTGTATGGGCGGAGGTGTCAGACTCCTACTTGTTGGACAGAATTGGGTGAACGTCATGTTTTGGGTCCAGAGATAGTGGCAGAATCAGAAGAAAAGGTTAAGGTAATTTGGGCACGGTTGAAGGAGGCATCTGACAGGCAAAAGTCGTATGCAGATCTCAAGCAGAAAGAGATAGAGTTTGCAGTAGGTGACTATGTGTTTTTGAAAGTTTCACCGTGGAAGAAGGTGATGAGATTTGGAGGTAAGGGTAAGTTGAGTCCCAGGTTTATAGGGCCTTATCGGGTTTTGAAGCGAGTTGGACTAGTGGCATATCAGTTAGAGTTGCCTTCGGAGTTAAAGCAGATGCATGACGTATTTCACGTTTCGATGCTACGTCATTACCGATCGGATCCATCTCACATGGTGTTAGTTGAGGAAATGGAGTTGAGACCAGACTTGTCTTACGAGGAAGAGCCGATTCAGATCTTGGAGCGGGATGTGAATGTATTACGGAGGAAATTAGTTCCTTTAGTCAAGGTGTTATGGCGGAACCATGGATCAGAAGAAGCTTCATGGGAGCCGGAGGAAGCAATGCGATAGCAATACCTTCACCTATTTTGACCAGGTAATTTCGAGGCTGAAATTTCTTTAAAGGGGTGGAACTGTAATATCCGGGATTTAAAGGTCTTGCATTTTGTATATATATGTGTGATAGTATGCTCTGTGTGCTGTTTGATTATGTTTGGGGGCTTCGGGAAACTTTGGGGGTTAGGTAGGAGCCTTAGTGAAACTTTTTGGTTTAAGCTGTTTAGGGGGGAGCTAAGGGAGTTAGGCCTTAAGGGGTTTGATGAGGTGTTCCCTGACACAAGAATCCCATTGGTAAATTGGCAAGGAGGCGCCACTTAGAGCACAGGGGAGTGACACCTCAGGGAGTGAAAAGAGGCCTTGGTTCGAGCAGCACTGGCAGCATTTTGGCATTTATTTTGCGGCAAGGGGAGGGGAGAGTTGGATTCGGCTATGGCACTTGGAAGGTGGGATTCGACTGAGTGAAATTATTTTAAATTTGTGGCTATGAGGGGAGATAGAGGTTTGAAGCATTCAAACTCACTTGAATGAGTGGAGGGGAGGAAAATGAGGAGGAAAAAGAGGGATTTGGGAGAAAAGGGAAGAGTTGGCCGAATGAAGGGTTCTTGGTGTGGCATTTTTGGCCAAAAAGGAAGTGGTTCGGCTAGGGGCTTTAGGTGCTGAAATAAGGGATGTGGGTGGCCATTTCTTCTCTCTTTTGAAAGTTTTTCTTTTCTCTAGTTCTTCTTGCAGAAATTTTGCTCTCTTTTCTCTTGACAAAAAGCTGAAAGTGAAGAATCATTCGTGCACTTTTTCTCATCTTAGCAAACTATTTCGTCTCTTTTCTATTCACCCTCTAAAACCCGAAACATACCCTCCATTCTCACCATAGCCAAAACCACACAAACTCTAACCCTTTTCTTCTTCTTTGCACCGATTCTCCTATCTTCAAAAGCCGAAGGAACTTTTCCCATTTTCTGAGACCATAGCCGAACCTCTTTGAGCCTCTCCACTAATTCTTCTTCTCTTACTTTTCATCAAGGCCAAATAATACCTTGGTCGAACCTTCCATCCATCGTTTCTCTTTCTCTTCTTTTATTTTCATCTACATTCTTCTTCCATTCTCTTCTATCATGTTCATCTCCAAGGGTTGTCATTAAGCCGAATTGGGTTAGTAAAATGGTAAAGATCTCTCCTTTGATCGGTTTCTTTCTTCTTTTCTCCTTGGTTGGCCGAAACCAAGAACCTAATCGTGTTTATTTGGATTGGCCGAAACCATGAAGGGTTGGGTTCGGGATTCTTTGTAGCTAGCGTTAGGAGGAGAAGCTTTCGAGATTGATCAAGCAAGGTAAGAAGGTTGTGGTATTTGGCCAAAGGCCATTTCTTTTATTTATAGGTGTTAGCCAATTCTAACTAGACTAATGTAGGGGGTTTTGACAAAGGTTAAGGAGGAGCCTTCGGGATTTGGATCTATTCGGTAAGAGTACTCGATTAAGTTTTGGTTTGTCTCGTTTAGATTTGATTTGACCTTTAACCGAGTCTTCTGATTAAGTGCTATTCAATGGATGCGAGTACTAGTCAAGAGGAAAAAGGGGTTGCCTCAACCCCTAAGTTCAAGAAATGTTTGGTTTCTGCGGTTTGGGATTGGCCACCGGGGTATGGGCCAGCGTCGAAAAGAGACAAACAGATCGCTGTAGTCTCTTTGAGCGAGGACGTTAGGGAAATCGAGAGTCTAGTGCTTCGGGTTATCAGGTGTGTAGTTAATACGCTGTTTTCCCTGTTAGTTAATTAATTTCATGTGATATTATGTGGTAGCCGACACAGTGGCTGTGGTGGTGTCATATCCTTAATGGGTATTTTGGTAACCAGGTTAGTACCTTATCTATGGTGTGGTTGTGGTGGATTACTGTGGATACACGTAGCATGTCATATGCCTATTTAATCTGTTCATGCATTATTTTACCATATCATCATAATATGTTGCATATGCATGGGGATGGGATATATATCGATTGAAGGACAGGGTGTACATTTATGTACGTGGTTTAGTGATGGCCTCGAGCCTTATTGTGGATTGATGTTGGCTATGTGCCACATCGTGGTTTGGTGTTGGCTACGTGCCACATCGTGGATTGACGTTGACCTTGAGTCACGTTATGGATTTTGTGATTTAATCACGTGGACCAGTGGCTAGACCACTAGGTGGATGGCATTAATTGCCGAATTGGTGTGTAGTGGATAGAGGGTCGATTTAGTAATCCCCTGGTGCGTGGTGGCTGGATACGGGGGTGTGTAGCGGATGGATACTAGGCTGTGCTGGGTAACATTTTGCATTATCACATGTGTTTGTGGATTTGTATGGTTTTGGGCCAAGCCCAACAGTGGAAACATGTAGATTAATTATACACTGAGTCAGTTTGACTCATCCTATTTTTACCAAACATGCAGGTGATACATGATTTACTGGACCGGGCTGGAGTGGATTCGAATGGCCATGCCGATTCGGTTTTACTTTCTCTTAAAATACATTTTTAATTTTAGTACGTATGGGATAATTTTTATTGTAATAAGGCCATTTCAAGTATTTGGGGATTTTTATTATATTTGAAGTTAGATTGACTATCGGATTAATAATTGGGAATAATTTACAACTTAGAGACCTAAATTAAAGTTTTAAACCCGGATATTCGTAACAACGTGATTTTTCTTGAATTTTTTTTAAACGTACAACGATTTAAACTAAACACGGCCTTTAAAGTTTTTATTCTCCTTGGCAAACTACTTTCAAAACGACAAACATTTTGTAAACAAGATATCTTTTATAAACCAAGAAAAAGATTTTTAAATGCAACACGTGTTTTCACCCTTAAATCAAATTTCGTTTCAAACGTTTTTCCCAGTAACATTCCAAATTCAACCGTGGTGTTTTGGGCCGGGTTTGGGGTGTTACAAAAATTAAAGCATCAATTAAAGTTAAATCAATAGATTAAAAAATTACACCAGAAAAGGTTTCCGAAACAGGCACAACAACTATATAGATCAAGGATCAAAGATCTGTTTTAAAGAGCGATTACAGCGAGTTTGTTGAGAATCTTCGAAATTTGAAGGGTTCTTTTCTCTTTTGAAGATCTAAATGAAGAGGGGAGGGGGGAGCAAAAAGAAGAAACCAGAAAAAGAAAGGAGAGAAGGAAAAAGAAGAAGCCAGAAAAAGGAAAGAGAGAAGGAAATGATGGAAGAGAAAAGAGCTTGGAGACAGATGCGAGAATGAGAGATGACAAAAGCCATGTATTCTTATTTTTCATTTATTTATTTTTGGATCTAATGAAACTTTGGGTTAATATATATTCTGCCCCTAGACTTGAATTATTTATTCTTATTTGGTACTCATCTCAATTTATATTCCCTTAGTACTTATGTATTAATACCATTCACACTGATAATTAACTAAGCGATGAATGTGACAATCTTTTAACATGCTATATGACACACATAAATAAAAAAAAAATCTTTAAAACTATATATATAATCCTTTTACATCAAGAATCAACTTTAATGTATAATTGTCTAGACAATCACTTGTTATGTATAAAATATGTGTTTGTAGTAATTTTACATATTTTAAATTATTCTAATTTTTTAAGTTATTATTATTTTTGAAAATATATAAAATATGAATTTATAAATTTATAATAAAAACTATATATAAAATATGAATTTATAAATTTATAATAAAATATCATAAGATACATTTTAATATTTTATTAAATGAATTTATAAATTAACATATTTTTAATAATTTTGTAAAAGTTTATATGTCAATTCTAATATTCTCACCTCACCGCTACAGTTGCGTTTGAATCCAAACACAAACTCCACTGCTGTTTCTAATCTTACTGCTACAATGTCAATTCTCACCGCTACAGTAACTAATCTCACCGCCACTGCTGTTTTTAACCTTACCAGAGGTAAACACTCCGCCCATCCAAACTAAGCCTAAATCGAGCACCAAGACACATTTTGAGATTCGAGGTAAGTTTGTATGAAATTAGTATTTCATAATGTTCGACACTTGAAATCATTCACTATTATGTTGATACATGTTATAGTGAATAAAATCGAGTTATAAAGTCTCGATGAGTATATGATAAGATTAGGTTAAATTGTAGTTTAGGGTATAGCTCCGGAATAAGTATAATAGCTACGTATGCATATGAGAAAAGAAAGGTCCTGTATAAGACCATGGCTGGGACATGGCTTCGACACCAAAGAATGATCTCGTGTAAGACCATATCTGGGATATGGCATCGACATCTAAGTACGATCTCGTATAAGACCATGTCTGGGACATGGCATCGACATCGAGTTATGAGATCTCGTATAAGACCATATATGGGATATGGCATCGGCACTAAGGAATAATCTCATGTAAGACCATATCCGGGATATGGCAATGGCGTCAAACCTCACGTATGTTAAGCTTGAAAAAGTCATGATGATCTGATTTATTCATCTGGGATATGTCAATGGCCTTGAATGATGTTCACGGTATGAATTATAAAAATGTGGTTTTATGGTTGTGTTGGTAAATGTGATAAACTACATGAATCAATGATACACGTATCAAGAGTAAGTAAAAGTTACCAGATCATATTGACATGAGACGGGTAAAAGTATGAATAAGAATGAATTAAGTACGAGTAATTACTTTTATTCATTGGAGCTATATTGCCCTTACTTTATGATATGAATGATCATAGTTTGAATAAATTGTTATCCTAGAGTTTCATGGAAACATATTAAGTTATATGCTTACCCCTCTCATTTTCCTTTTCCCTGTAGTTTCATTAAGTTAGCTCGAGGATCATTGGATATCGAAGTTTGGGCCACACTATCAACTGCTCTTTTGGTATAGTAGAGTTAATCTATTTTGAGTATGGCATGTATAGGAACTTGATCTTTTTGAAATTGTCATATTTGAAGGCCTAAGGTTGGCTATTACTATCTATATACTCATTTTGTAATCGGTCAATATAAATTGGCCAATATTGCCTAATTCTTGTTCAAGTTTAATTGGTATAATGAAAGAAATGTTCATGCAAGCCGTTGGGTATGATTGTAGATAGATGATGTATCATAGTATAACATTGCCATGAATGCTCTATTCATGAAAAAGTAGAAGAGTTCATGTTTCAGGGTGGCTTTTGGCTTAGAAAATAGCCTCTGAGTGTCCACATGGGTAGACACACGGGCGTGTGTCTAAGCCATGTGTGACACACACTCAACCCACATAGGTGTGTCAATAGGCCGTGTGTCCCCTACATGATAGTGTTTTAAGCTAGAATAGACCATGGGGCTAGCCACACAGGTGTGTGCCTAGGCCGTGTGAGATGGTCAGAGTTCACCACTGGTAGAGAACACGGGCGTGCTATTAGGCCGTGGGAGACAAACAGAATATCCATGTTACGTCACACGGGATAGGGACATGGTCGTCTGACCTCTATTTTGATGATAAATTTTCTAAGTTCAAAAAGGATTACTGGTTGAGTATTAAAACCTTTCAGGTGTAAGTTTAAGGTCTCGTGGGCCTATCATATACATGCTTTGACCGAGGAAGGAAAGTTTGAACTCAAAACGAAATTCTGTAACCCGTTATTTCATGTTCAAGTAAGATTGAGTTAGGTAATGCCTCAAACTCCGTCCCTGCTTTGGACACAGGTAAGGGGTGTTACATTTTATGGTATCAGAGCTACGATTTAGTCAGTTCTTAGACTAATGTAGTGTGAATATGAGTTTAGCTATACATGCCATACGTAAGAGTGATTGTGTAATGATACTTTGATGACTCTTGACATTTTAAATTGTATTTGATATAGTTAATGGATCCTGATCCTGATCGAGCTGTGGCTGACGATGCTGCAAGTAATGCGCTGGCTCCCGTGCGAGAGACCATGTCAGTAGAAAGTAGACCCGAGACTTTGAATCAAGGGGAAGAGGCCTGAGAAGCCTTTCTCTGAATGATGAGTAATTGGTACACAGAGTACATTCGAGCAAATCCGAATGCTCCACCTGCTCCACTCCCGCCTATTCCTCAACCTAATCATGTAGCTTCCCAAGTTGTAGAAGTTGTAAGAAGAGAAAAGCCTCTAGTTGATAGGATCCGGAAGCAAGGAGCTGAGAAATTCAGGGCTAGTAAAGATGACAATCCGGAAAGGGCAGAGTTTTGGCTTGAAAATACCATCAGGGTATTTGATGAATTATCGTGCACGCCTGAAGAGTGCATTAAATGTGTAGTGTCTCTTCTAAGAGATTCCTCTTATCAATGGTGGAATACCCTTATGTCGGTTGTAACAAGGGAAAGAAACACATGGGAGTTTTTCAAAGAAGAATTTTGGAAGAAGTATATAAGCCAAAGATTCATTGACCAGAAGAGAAAGGAATTCCTTGAACTGAAGCAAGGAAAGATGACGGTAACTGAATACGAGCGAGAGTTTGTGAGACTCAGCAAATACGCTCGAGAATGTGTGTCATCGGAAGCCATTATGTGTAAGAGGTTTGAGGATGAGCTAAATGAAGATATAAAGTTGTTTGTTGGCGTCCTTGAATTGAAAGAATTTGTTGTGTTAGTAGACAGAGCCTGTAAGGCTGAAGACCTTGTTAAAGAGAAAAGAAAAGTTGAGATGGAATCTTATGACTCGAGGAAGAGACAGTTGAGCAAGTCCTTCCAATCTTCATCTAAGAAGTCAAGAGACTTCTCAACCCGATCGGCTACTTCAGTCGGGTTTTCAAGTAAGAGTAAGAGTAAACAGTACTCAGGGTTTAAGGCTCAGACTACATCAGTTGCTAGTGTTGGCGAACATCACTCTGGCGAATGTCAAGCAAATGAAAAAGCCTGTTTCAGGTGTAACATCCCAAAATTGGGCCTAGTAGGATTGGGCCCATTGGGCCTTGAGCATAGAAGAATTTTAAAATTTTGAGAACAAGAAAATAGCATTATTTTAAGTTGGACTTATTAGAACGGTGATTTTGGAAAGTTACGAGGTTTCTAGGAAGTTCCGGGTTCAAGGTAGGCTATAGGAAAATTTGGTGTTTAAATCCTATTAAGGAGAGATAGTAAGTGGCATCAAGGCTTAAGGAAATAAGAGAGCAATTTGCTTGCATAAATGAGCATATGGTAAAGAGGATGTAGTGTCACATGAAAGGCTTTAAGGGAAGAGGTTTGAATCCTTCTTGGTGCAAAATTCTGACTATTTTTTCTTTGTATTCCTTCCCTAAGTGTCGGCCATGGTGGTATTTAAGGCAAGGTGGAGTTTCTAATTTTGGCAAGGTGGCTAGGGAAATATGGTAAGGAAGAGTGGATGGAAAGGAGTAAAAAAAAAAGGGAAGGAATAAGGAGCATGTTGGCATTTTTCGGGGGGGGATGTTTTGGAAAGGATTTATTTGGTCTATGTTCATCTTTTCGTAAAGATGATAATGGTTTGGGAAAGGGAGAGGGTAGCCGAATTTTGATGGGAGCATTTTGATATTTTTGGTGCTTGTTAGGCCTAATTCCTTTTGGCATCCTTTGTGTTCATTCTTCCAACTTCTCCTTTCATTGCCGCAACTTCAAGACAATAGTGGGCATTTTCTCTTCTCTTTCTTCTTCTCTAATCTATACTCTCATAGCCAAAATTGTTCTTGTTCATTTTTCCTCCATAGTCAATCCTTCTTTGTTGTCTTGCTACTAGTGCCAAACCGTGTTCTTCATTTCGGTTCATCCCTATTATTTAGGTAAATGTTCTTTCTTCTTATTTCATGTTGTTTGTTCTTTCTTCTCTTGACTTGGCTAAGCCAAAACTCTCATCCATTGGCTAAGCCGAACCTAGCCACTTGTTGTTATTTTAAACTCCTCTTATTCTCTTTTGATGAAGGGCGAATCAAGCCATCCTTTGCTGCTACTTATCTTTCTTTTATCCTTGGTTTCGCAAGTTGATTGGAACTCGTTGCAATAGTGAAGGTGCAAGACCGGATTTTATAATCTAGTAGGGAAGGATTGCGATTATGGTAAGTGACTTTTGTGAGTGAGTACTTTTGGACTTTTGGAACCTTTAAGAAATCGAGGCTAACTTTTGTTAAATTTTATTTTTAGGGGGCAACGAAGAGTGGTTTTTTAGGGAATCCTAATCAAGGTGTGTAATCCCGTACCCTTTCGAATACATGGATGAAGTGGTTTGTAATCTCATACCTCTTTGAATGTTACATGAAATATTCTGTGATTAAGTAGAAATACCTAAGAAAAACCAGAAACCGGCATTTGTGACCACTTGGGCGTGCGTATGTTCGTAGTAGTAACCATTTTTTACAATGAAACAGTTTTGTTAGTAGCAGTGACGTAATTTTGAAAAATCTCAAAATATAGGAGAAAGGGAATTAGGAAGTGAGTAAGACATTGAATGAAAGCTTACTGTGTCTATTTTTATATGGAAGAAACGGGAAGGAAAAGGAATTTTATATTCTGAGATATTTTAATTTCAGTGACACTTGTTCTGATTGACTTCGTGGTTCCCTGTTCTATCTTGGAAAAATCGTTTAAGATTGTACAAAGTGAATTATGAGTTATAATTTATATGTATAGATTCCTTAGTGAGCCTATTTTTAACAGAAAGAAGTGGGAGCAATATATGAAAACTGTATAGTGAGATATTTGAATTTTGGATAAGAGAGGTCAGAACCGTTGGACAGTGAAATAAGGGAAACTTTAAGGAATAAACTGTACTAAATGGCTAAGCCAAAAATTCTGGAAATATTGTAGTAAGAAGATATATGAGTCTAGTTTGAAGAAAAATTTACGGATCTAAATTTCGAGCTTCCTAACTCGAGTTATAGTTAATTTAGTCAGCATGACACGGATGGACAGTTTCAATTTTTATGCCCAAAGTAGTTGTTAAGTCTAAGTAGCGAAATTACCAAAATACCCTTGGAGGGTAAGTTACCGAAATACCCCTGGGTTGCGAGATTACCAAATTACACTTAGAGGGTAAAATTATCGAATTACCCTTAGTGGGTAAAATTACCGAATTACGGAAATGCCCTTATGGGCCGAATTACGAAAATGCCCTTATGGGCCGAATTACGGAAATGCCTTAATGGGCCAATTTGATATATTGCCTTAATGGGCCGATTTGATATATTGCCTAAATAGGCTGATTTGATAGATTGCCTTAATGGGCCGATTTGATATATTGCCTAAATAGGCTGATTTGATAGATTGCCTTAATGGGCTGATTTGCAAGTGTTACAATGGGCCGAATTTTTGTAATGAATCTCTAAATTAATTATTGTTGTTTATATTTGTAAATATCATGATTTGCTATGTATGATGCATTTACATGATTTTGCATGGGATGGGAAAATGCTGAGGAGAAGTAATTCCGGTGGCACTGCCACAAATACGTTTGATAATACTATACACTGTGGTTCTGGTGGCTTGCCCACAATCAAAATTTGTTATAAATGGCATAATGCCTACGATTGGTGTGTTTGGCGGGGTGGGTTGACTTGATCCCCACAGGTGTGATGGATGGTACGGGTGGCGTGTAGCGGATGGACTATTAGGTTGGATTGGGATTGCATTACATTCATATTATATATTTGATACATTATTATGTAAAAAGGGGCTTAGGCCCAAAACATTCCTAAATGGGTTTCAGGCCCAGCGGACAACGGTAAGAAGGTTACGCACTTAGTTCTTGTAACTCACCCCCTTTTTTCTTAACCCTTGTAGGTAATGCTCAGTGACGTGGACTTGGGCCATGGATGACTCGGTGGAGGCCACACTTCAGAAATGGTGTTTTATTTTAGAACTTTAGATTTCTATTTCCGTTCACTTTACTATTTGGGTTTTTATGTTGTAATAAGGCCTCTGGAGTATTTTATTATCTACTTTATGTTTGATATACATAATATTTTGCTTAAATTGTTTTAAAAGAGAATTTTCCTAAAAACTTAAATAAAGGTTTTCCAAAATCAATCAACAAATGGATTTCGAAATAAACTTTTACAAATATTTTTAACACGAAAATTTTCTCTCGAACTATCAACAATATTTTCAAAAGTCACAGTTTTGTAAGATCATTAGTTCAAATTTATCGATTTATCAATAGATTTTCGAGGTTAGTAGTATTTTATCAAATATTTTAAATCAAAATTTGTTTTCTTGATTTTTACAAATCAATTACCTATTTTAGTACGAATAAAAAGGATTTAGCACATTTTGCTCATGTGACATGTCAGATCCGGTCATAACGCGTGGTCCGGGTTTGGGGTGTTACATCAAGTGTGGGTCATTAGACCATTTTATTTGAGATTTTCCAGAAGTGGATGAGAAAGAGAAGCCTCAGGAGGTAAGACCGGGAGGCACTACAAGAGGGAGACCATAGAGAAACCCGAGAAGCGGGGCAAGTAATAAGACTACTCTCAAGGAATAGGCCGCGAGACCAGAGGGCCGAGCACCTGCGAGAACTTACGCCATTCGTGCTCACGAAGAGGCATCATCTCCTGATGTGATTACGGGTACATTTTCTCTCTATGATACTAGAGTTAATGCTTTAATAGATCCCGGGTCTACCCATTCATATATTTGCATGAAATTAGTATCTAAAATGAGTATGCCCATAGAGTCTATAGAATTTGTGATAAAGGTGTCTAATCCTTTAGGCAAAAGTGTGTTAGTTGATAAAGTATGCAGAGATTGCCCATTAATGATTAGAGGTCATTATTTTAAGGCGAATCTAATGATATTTCCATTTGATGAATTTGATATTATTCTTGGTATGGACTGGTTAACCACTCATGATGTGATCGTAAATTGTGGGAAGAAATATATTGAATTGAGATGTGAAAATGGGGACACTCTTCGTGTTGAATCAGAAGATCAAAACAGGTCGCCGGTAGTGATATCTCACATGTTAGCCCAGAGGTATGTAAGGAAAGGGTATGAGGCTTATCTAGCTTTTGTGATGAATGAAAGAAACCGAGTTAAAGATTGAATCAGTTCAGGTGGTATGCGAGTACTCAGATGTTTTCCCAGAAGAATTACCAGGGTTGCCTCCGATTAGAGAGGTTGAATTTGGTATCAAGTTAGCTCCTGGTACAGCCCCTATATCGATTGCTCCTTACAGAATGGCTCCAACTGAGTTGAAGGAGTTGAAGGCACAGTTGCAAGAATTGACGGACAAAGGTTTTGCAAGACTGAGTAGTTCACCATGGGGTGCTGCAGTGCTATTTGTGAAAAAAGAAAGATGGTTCTATGAGACTATGCATAGATTACCGTCAGCTTAATAAAGTAACCGTGAAGAACAAGTACCCTTTGTCGAGGATCGATGACTTGTTCGATCAATTGAAGGGAGCCACCGTGTTTTCCAAGATAGACTTGAGATCGGAATATTACAAGTTGAGGGTGAAGGACTCAGACGTGCCTAAGACTACTTTCGAATGAGGTATTGGCATTATGAATTTTTAGTCATGCCATTCGGTTTGACAAATGCCCCTGCGATGTTCATGGATCTAATGAACCGCATTTTTTGACGATTATTAGACAAGTTTGTTGTGGTATTTATTGATGATATCCTAATATACTCCTGGGATGAACATGAGCATGCCAAACACTTAAGGACAGTTTTGCAGATTTTGCAAGATAATCAACTGTATGCCAAGTTTAGTAAAAGTGAGTTTTGGCTAAAGGAAGTTGGATTCTTGGGGCACATTATCTCAAGAGATGGGGTTCGAGTTGACCTAAGTAAAATCTCAGCTATTGTTGACTGGAAACCACCGAAAAATGTGTTTGAGGTTAGAAGTTTTCTAGGCCTAGCTGGCTACTATCGACGGTTCATTAAAGGATTCTCCATGATAGCTATACCGATGACAAGATTATTACAAAAAAGTGTAAAGTTTGAATGGACAGAAAAGTGCCAAAGGAGTTTTGAGAAGTTAAAGGCAATGTTGACAGAGGCTCCAGTTCTGGTGCAACCTGAGCTGGGAAAAGAATTTGTGATCTACAGCGATGCATCCTTGAATGGATTGGGTTGCATGCTTATGCAAGAGGGTAAGGTGATAGCTTATGCCTCTAGATAATTGAAGCCGCACGAGAAGAACTACCCGACTCATGATTTAGACTTGGCGGCCATAGTATTTGCATTGGAGATTTGGAGACACCATTTGTATGGTGAAAGATGTCAGATATTCACAGATCACAAGAGTTTAAAGTATTTGATGACTCAAAAAAAATTGAACTTAAGGCAACGAAGGTGGTTAGAGTTAATAAAAGACTATGATCTAGTCATTGATTACCACTCGAGAAAGGCGAATGTAGTCGTCGACGCCTTAAGTAGAAAATCTTTATTCGCCTTGAGGGCTATGAATACACAGATGACTGTATTAGAGGGTGGTTCCATTCTAGCTGAGCTGAGGGCTGGACAAAAGTTCCTCCAAGAGATCTACAAGGCTCAAAAGGATGATAGCGATATCCAGACCAGAAGGGCTCAATGCGAGTCGGGTGTCGAGTCTAATTTTTGGATCAATCCGGACGGATGTTTGATGTTCAGGGATTACGTATGTGTACTGAGAAATGATGAGCTCATTCATAAAGTTTTGTATGAATCACATAATGGATGCTTATCTGTGTATCCGGGTAGCACCAAGATGTATAATGACTTGAAGCAACGATATTGGTGGCTGAGTATGAAGAAACATGTTTTTGAGTTTGTTTCAAGGTGTTTAATTTGTCAACAAGTGAAAGCTGAACATCAAGTACCCTCGGGTTTGTTACAACCTATAATGGTACCCGAGTGGAAATGGGATCAAGTCACTATGGATTTTGTAACAGGTTTGCCGTTGACACCGAGCAAGAAAGATGTTGTATGGGTCATAGTCGATAGACTTACAAAGTCATCCCATTTCTTATCGGTGCGTGACGATTACTCACTAGACAACTTGGCAAACTTGTATATCTCTAAGATAATAAGGCTTCACGGAGTGCCCCTATCGATTATATCGGATAGAGATCCGAGGTTTACTTCCAGATTTTGGAAAAAGTTACAAGAAGCCTTGGGCACAAAGTTGAATTTTAGTACGGCTTTTCACCCCCAAACTGATGGACAATCGGAGAGGTTAATACAAGTACTTGAGGATATGCTTCAGTGCTGTGTCCTTGAATTTCAAGGTAGTTGGGAAAAATATCTACCGTTGGTAGAATTTGTTTATAATAATAGTTTTCAGTCAAGTTTAAAAATGGCACCTTATGAGGCTTTGTATGTGCGTGAGTGTCGAATGCCTTTATACTGGACTGAGCATAAAGAAAACCAAATTAAAAGTAAAGGTGATTCGAGATTGTTTAAAAGCTGCTTCTGACAGGCAGAAATCCTACTCAGATTTAAAAGAGAGAGAGATTAAATATCAGGTCGGTGATAGAGTATTCTTAAAAGTTTTGCCATGGAGGAAAGTTCTTACATTTGGCCGGAAAGGCAAATTGAGTCCTCGTTTTATCTGACCATATGAGACCACTGAGAGGATAAGGTCGGTAGCCTATCGGTTGGCTTTGCCATCCGAGTTAAATAAAATTCATGATGTGTTCCATGTGTCTATGTTGCGATGCTACCGATCAGACCCTTCCCATGTGATTACACCGACTGAGGTTGAGATTCAATCTGGCATGACATATGGTGAAGAACCAGTCAAGATTCTAGCCCGAGAAGTCAAGCAGTTAAGAAATAAAAGTATAGCCCTTGTGAAAGTGCTATGGCAGAGACACGGGGTAGAAGAGGCTACATGGGAGCCCGAGGAAGCTATGAGGAACCAATATCCGAATCTCTTCACTAGTAAGAGTTTTGGGGATGAAAATCCTTAAGGAGGAGAATTGTAATAACCCGATTTAGGGCTTAGTTGAAATAATGGTGCGAGACCGCAAATCCAAAGTAAAAATTCTAAGTTTTATGGTTATACAAGGCTTATGTGGTTTTTTCATAATTATGTGAAAGTTACATGAAGAAATTTTATTAATTAGTGAATAAATTGTCCATTAGGACTAAATTGCATAGAATAGAAAATGTGAGATTCTAGAAGGTTCAAGTATGAAATAGAATTATGAAAAATCCTAGAGGTCCTTATCTAGCAATCAGACCATTATACTTGATGATAGACAAAAATGAAGATGGGAAGGAAAAATCTTAAGAAAGGGTGATTAAGGGCATTTTGGTCATTTGGTTAATTAAAGAATAAAAAGGAAGAATAAGTCAAAAATCGTGTCCATCTTCTTCCTCATGGTGTCGAAATTTGCAAGGACTCCATAGCTAGGGTTTTGTTCATTTTCAAGCTTAAAGTAAGTATATCCTAGCGTTGTTTTTAATGTTCTTCATATTTTTGAAACCCTCGTAGCTCGGTTTAGCAATTTCTAGCTATATTTTGAGCTAGGGTTTATATTAAAAAATTTACCCATGTATGACATGCATATATTCTGATGTTTTATGGAGGAATATGAAAGTTTGATGTATGATAAACATCTTTTTCTAAGTAATTTTCTTGAAAAGATGCATGAAAAGGACCAATTTGTAATGTAACAGTCTGATTTTGGCCCTAATCGGAACTGTGGTTTCGGGACCACGAATCTGAGTTAGAAAAATATTTTAATATTATATTTAATATCTATGATATATGTTTGAGCATGTGTTAAAATATCGTGGGTTAAATTGTCTTTTAATATTTTAATATAATATTTTAATATTATATTTAATATATGATATATGTTTGTGTGCTCAATTTAAGAAAAAGGACTAAATTGCATAAGTGGTAAAAATAGCCTTTTATGAAATTGTTTAATTGATTTGTCTTCTTTTATATGTGGACTTAGGTTGTAAATTAACCATTTAGCATGTTAGTGGACGGCATGTGGTTTTAATTTCATGTTAATAAGTTTTTATATATTATATAAAATATAAGTTAAAATGTTATAATATAAGTTAATAATATTAAAATAAAAAGACATGCGTTTCTTCATTATTATTATTTTTCATTCTTCTTCATCGAAACTAAAGAAGAAAAAGAAAGACTTAAGCTCTCAACACATTCGGCCCCTTGCATGCTTGATTAAGGTATGTAATTGAGATCGTTGCTTCGAATACTATCCGACCCATGTTAGAATTTTTGATTTTGATGCTTGTGTGGTGTTTGGCCATTGATGAAAACTTGTGTTTTGTGATGTTTGAGGATATTATATTAAATATATGTTTTAGATTAACATATTTTATGTTGGAGATTTTGATAATTTTGAGTAATTAGGACTAAATTGTGAAATTTATAAATTGAAGGGTTAAAATGTGAAATAAATGGATTGTATGGATTTGTATGGACATGAATAACATTTGGCCCTAAAGGAGTACAAATTTTGTGTATTTTGTGTTTTGTGCAATAGAGACTAAATTGTAAAAATTGTAAATGTTAGGGGTAAAATGGTAATTTGCATAATTATGTGTTTTTGGATTAAATTGAATGGAAATATATTTGAATGAGCTTAATTTGAAATTATTTAGATCAAGAACAAAAAGAATCAGGATTGGATCGGGGAAAAACTAAGTTGAACGAATAGCCGGGGAACCTAAACCGCCAATTTCTGAGGTAAGTTTATAAGCAATTGGGTTGATTTAAATTTTTATTTAATCTATATTAATGTGTATATGTTAAATAGAATGAAGCTTGTTAAATAATTTAAAGCCGAATGTGGTATTGGGCTAGTTATGCACTAGCCGAATCTATGGTTGATTTATATATGAAATTTCATGTATTTGAGTTGAATGAGTACTTATAGATTGAGAAGTAGTTAAATGTGGAATTTGAAATAGGTGATGGTTGTATTTGAATATATGACTATATCTATTTATTGAGTATGGCCGAATGTGATGGTAAGTCATAGGATTAATGGTTTGATTCGATCATGTGGATATATGTATGTTCATATGTATATAATGTGATTATATATGTTGATATGAGAGAGGAGGAGATCGGGTTAATGAGCACTATGTATATGCATTTACACACCGAGCACTAAGTGTACGAAATCAGTCGTCTAACACTAAGTGTGCGGAAAATAAGTAATGGCACTAAGTGTGCGGTACATTACGAGTAATGGCACTAAGTGTGTGATACATTACGAGAAACTTTACACTACGTGTACACTTTGATCACACTTTGATAAAGTTCAAGCTCGGGGATCATCGTCAAAGTCAATCACACTATCAACTATCTTTAGTACCTTTTTAATAGTTGAACTTTTGGAACTATGGCATGTATAGGCTATATTAATATTTTGAGTTTATTTTGAATTATATGTATAAATGCCATGAGAAAATGGCTATACTTCTATGCTTGAGTATGGTTTAGTCATGCTCAATTATGGTATTCTTAATTTGGTATGTTCAGATAAATTATAAGCTTAAATTAGAAGTTATTTCATATTATGTTATGTGTGATATTTGAGTATATGAATTTGGTTTGAATAAGGTATATGGTGCATTTTGGTAATGGATATATGTTTGTTTAATTTTGTATGCACTTAGGGACAAGTAATGAAAGAATTAGGTCACATTTTATGTATGTGATTATTGAATGTGATATATTAATGAACAAATTTGAAGTATGCTCACTTGAAAATATTCGGCTATGGTATTGACTTAGTTTGGAGTTTATATTTTTCATTGGATGTTTATTGATTTGTAATCAGTCATGAAATTTGAAGAGTTAAATTATTGTCGTGAGCTACTAGTTATGGTGTGCATATGGTTGAATAAATATAGTTATTTGGTTGTTATAAATTGAGTAAGGTTAAATACATATATTCGGCTATAGTAATTAAAATGACCAAATGAATAGTGTTTTTGCTTTTTGAATGGTATTAGTTTTTAAATGATGTAAATGATATCATTTGTGGTATGTTTGCTAATGTTTTAAATATTGAAAATGGAAGTACATGTTTGATCATGATATCATGTATTAATTAATGAATAATATTTATATGAGTATGTTGACTCGTGGTTAGATGAGTAATGCCTCGTAACCCTAATCCGACTACAGATATGGGTTAGGGGTGCTACATTTGATTGGTATAGAAATGGTCATACATGAGTGAAGTAGTGGGAATTTAATGTCGTTATAGTTGATAAAATGATTCGTCTAGGTTTGAAATGAAAGAAAGTTGAATTAAAATCATCTTACGAGCCTAGGGGCGAAAGTGTAATTATGTGAAAGTTTAGAGATAAAATCGTAATTTTGCCAAAATATGAATTATGAGTCGATATAGTTAATGCATGTATTTAACAAGAGAAATTTATTATTATAGATCAAGAAACACGAAGCCCAGATTGAAACCGAGGCAAGAACAAAGTTGAAGACTAAATCGAGCGCCAAGACACGTTTTGAGATATGAGGTAAGTTTATATGAAATTAGTATTTCATAATGTTCGACAATTGAAATCGTTCACTATTATGTTGATACATGTTATAGTGAATGAAATCAAGTTATAAAGTCTCGATGAGCATATGATAAGATTAGGTTAAAATGTAGTTCTAGGTATAGCTCCAGAATAAGTATAATACCTATGTATGCATATGAGAAAGGAAAGGTACCGTATAAGACCATGTTTGGGACATGGCTTCGGCACCAAAGAATGATCTCGTTAAGACCATATCTTGGATATGGCATCGACATCTAAGTATGATCTCGTATAAGACCATGTCTGGGACATGGCATCGACATCGATCTACGAGATCCCGTATAAGACCATATCTGGGATATGGCTTCGGTACTAAGGAATAATCACATGTAAGACCATATCCGGGATATGGCAATGGCATCAAACCTTATGTATGTTAAGATTGAAAAAGTCATTATGATCTGATTTATTTATAAGCATAAGAGTCAAGTATGTGAGTTGGCCTAGATCTAAGTTTTTTATTATTATTTGTGAATGGCCTGGAATGATGTTCACGGTATGAATGATAAAGATGTGGTTTTATGGTTGTGTTGGTAAATGTGATAAACTGCATGAATCAGTGATACAGGTATCAAGAGTAAGTAAAAGTTACCAGATCATATTGACATGAGATGGGTACGAGTAAGTATGAATAAAAATGAATTAAGTACGACTAGGTACTTTTATTCATTGGAGCTATATTGCCCTTATTTTATGATATGAATGATCATAGTTTGAATAAATTATTATCCTAGAGTTTCATGCAAACTTACGAAGCTATATGCTTACCCATCTCATTTTCCTTTTCCCTGTAGTTTCATCAAGTTAGCTCGAGGATCATTGGGTGTCGGATGTTTGGGCCACACTATCAACTGCTCTTTTGGTATAGTAAAGTTAATCTATTTTGAGTATGGCATGTATAGGAACTTGATCTTTTTGAAATTGTCATATTTGAAAGCCTAAGGTTGGCTATTAATATCTATATACCCATTTTGTAATCGGTCATTATAAATTGGCCAATATTGCCAAATTCATGTTTAAGGTTAATTAGTATAATGAAAGAAATATTCATGGAAGCCATTGAGTATGATTGTAGATAGGTGATGTATCATAGTATAACATTGCCATGAATGCTCTATTCATGAAAAAGTAGATGAGTTAATGTTTCAGGGTGGCTTTTAGCTTGGAAAATAGCCTCTAAGTGTCCACTGGTAGACACGCGGGCGTGTGTCTAAGCCATGTGTGACACACGGTCAACCCACATGGGTGTGTCAATAGGCCGTGTGTCCCTTTCATGATAGTGTTTTAAGCCAGGATAGACCATGGGCTAGCCACACGGGCGTCTGCCTAGGCCGTGTGAGATGGTCAGAGTTCACCACGAGTAGAGAACAAGGGCGTGTTACTAGGTCGTGGAAGACAAATAGAATATCCAAGTTATGTCACAAGGGATAGGGACATGGGTGTGTGTGGCCACATGACCTGAGCCCACGGGCGTGTCCCATTTCACATGGGCTTGTGACCCCTGTTTTGATGAAAAAGTTTCTAAGTTCAAAAAGGGTTACTGGTTGAGTACTGAAACCTTTCGAGTGTAAGTTTAAGGTCTCGTAGGCCTATGAGATACATGTTTTGACTGAAGAAGGAAAGTTTTAATTCAAAACGAAATTGTGTAACCCATTATTTCATGTTCAAGTAAGATTAAGTTAGGTAATGCCTCAAACTCGATCTTGGCTTCGGATATGGGTAAGGGGTGTTATAGCAAACATGAGATAAGTACATATTTTGTTGAGACGAAATGTGATATATGAATGAATGAGCTATGATCAAATGAAGTACATGGTGATATGTATGTTGGAAAGCAAATGGCTAAACAACTGAGCCAAAGAAGGATTATGAATGTGCAAATGAGCTATTAGTGATCTTATATTTGATATGAATAATGAATGCTTATATGTTAAGTTTATTTGTATATGGCTTACTAAGCTTTTGAAAACTTTCTATGTGTGTGTGTTTTTTTTTTTATTTTATAGACCGTCAAAGTTACTGAAGGCTCGGGGATCATTGAGGATCATCACCACACTATCAATCTGTAACACCCCAAACCCGGCTTAGAAGTTATGATTGGATCTGGCATGTCACGTAAAACGGTTGTTTAAAAATTGCGTGTTAGCTAAAAAATTTGAGTTTAATTATTTATTCGCTTGTTATCCTTTTGTTAACATTTTGGAAAATAGTTATTAAGGGTTTAGGAAATTCCCGTATTGAACATTTAATAATAATAGGCAGTAATCAAATTAAAAGCTAAACCAAATAAAATACCAAATTTAAAGTTAAAGTGGCCTTATTACAAAATCCCAATTAAAAATAAGTCTAAATAAAAGAAACGAGTTTACGAGAAACCATTTCATGGCCACCACAAGTCTAACTCGGTTCCCAAACCTGCGATCTAAAGATTACATTCAAAAATAAGCAGAGGGGTGAGTCACCGAGACTCAGTGTGTAAATCCCCGTATAACGCAAACTGTGCCTTCCTTGACACACACGATGACAAACATGTTAATCATGTATGCAATGCAAAGACAACCAGATCTCGCTCTCCATCCAAACACCTGTGGCATTATGCAACTGTGGTTCTTGACCACCGTGGTCCCAGACAACTCGTGGCAAAGTCACTAAAATATATAATTGTAGGGCCAACTCACTGTGGTCTTAGACCACCGTGACGATCTCTGATAAATTACGCATACGTGGGGCCAACCCACTGTGGTACTGATTAAAGCATTCATGGTTTCAACCACCGTGGTACTTAGACCACTCGTGACAATAGTCACTGATTAAAGCATTCGTGGCTTCAACCACCGTGGTACTTAGACCACTCATGACAATAGTCACCGATTTTCCCTTCTCCTTTCATTCAATCCCGAGCCGATGCTCTTTACATCGTGCAAAATACGAATGCAACCACAATCACAATGCGTAACAGATAACTATCTCATACATGCATAACATCGAATATACATACATGCATATAATCAAAAATATCATCATCGAATAATTTACCCGGTGTCTCCAACCTTACCCACAAGGATATTTTTCCTCTCACATCAGTCATTTCAGCTTTCAGCCATTACAGTTAATAACATAACAACAAAGAGGCGTGTGAGTAATACACACTATCATGCTAATCAACTCCTAAGGGTATAACAGTAATTTTACCTACCAAGGGTATTTCGGTAATTTGCCCCTATAACGGCCTTTCTGAAGGCCCACTGTTGCTTCGAGCAACACAGCTACCATTTTTTGTCGTTATCAGACTATTGGGCCTAAAACCCGATTTCAGCCCATTCGGGCCCACACGCTCGTGTGGCCCACCTAGCACAAATCTAGCCACGTATATGAGATTCACCTAGTCTAGTCTAATATATACTACACAATCACGCAATTTACTCATATGGGCCCATGGGCCTATTGGGCCCATTTCGTCCCATCGTGGCCCAAGCAGCCACAACCCACAAGAATACTACTAATGGTCGCAACTATCGCGTCGAAGCCCCCACACGTGCCCTCGCACGCTCGTGTGGCTACTATTACTGTGTGACCGGTATATCGGCATTTGCCGCTCTACAGCTAGAGCAGAGAAGTACACACCTGATAGGAATTTGGTGCTAACCCGCGCTCCGACCACTCCTGTGCCCAAACGCCCACCAAGGTCTGTTCACTCTCCTCCTAGAATGCTCTATATATAGCTAGCTTCTCACCTTCCTTCTTTGTATCTTTCCGATGTGGGATCCCTCCGTTTGTAGAGTTTAAATCCAACTCAAACTCTTCCCATCCAGTCCGCAAAATAAATACTCCTTTGCTTGTCATGGGATTCGAACCTAGGCTCCTTTGTAGCATAATCCACGCCGCTAACCACTTGTAAAAAGAAACTAAATATAAATCTATAGTCAAATTCTAAGGTCCATGTAAAAAGAAAATCAAAATGCAAGAGCCAAGACTTGAACCTTGAACCTTGGACCCTAAACCCTAAAGCCTACCGACTAACTCTTAGGGTTTTATTCACCTAAAACCAAAATTTCCCTAAAGCCAAAGTTTGATCCCGGGGCTTCATAGAAGCCCTATAACCTTCCAAAATCACTCACCTAATAGGTCTAACTTGCACTAAAGCCATTCTCATATTCTTAAAAATTTTTAAACGCTCCTACGCCTAAGGCCCATTAAGCCCAATTCTCCTAGGCCAAATTTCAGGATGTTACACAATCTCTACTTTGGTACTTTTGAATGTGTATATAGTTAAATATGGCATGTATAGGCTAGTTGTTTTGGAATATGTTTGAGATATGTATATATCCATGTGATATGGCTATATAAATGGTTGTGTTATGAATGACTAGTCATGTTCTATGATGCTTCGTTTTGGTATAGCTTGATAGCAAATGAAATGGTCATATGAATGGTAAGCTTATTGATTCTTAGTTAGCATATTATTGATGGTAAGTTTGTGATGGATTATACTTTGAAGTGTTTGTGGTTATATTGAGTTAAATGGCTTATAAGTTGGTGTGATTGTTAAGCTCATAAGTGGTTAGAAATGGTGTACAATTGATATGTTTTGGTTGCCATTGATGTATGGAAAGATACTTATATGTGCTTGTAGGGATAACCCAAAGTGTGGGTGGCATTTTGGCCTTGCAAATGGCCTATATTTGCCCACACTATTGAGCACACGGCTATGTGGCTCGATTGTGTCCCTCGTTGTTGTATTTTAAAACAAGTCAGACTCGACCACGAGCTGGACACACAGGCCTGTGACTGGCCGTGTGGTGCAAGTCAGTAGCAACCACGAGTGAGGCACACGGGCATGTCCACGACCATGTGGACAAGTCAGTATGTATGCCCTGTTTTGACACGACTTAGACACACGAGCATCTCTAAGGCCGTGGGAGGCACACGGCCTGCCCACATGGAGGTGTGACCTCTGTAACTTTAAAAATTTTTAAATCTTCAAAAGTTTCCATATGTGTTCGGTTTAGTCCCGACCCTATTTTAAATCATGTTTAAGGTCTTTTGACCTATTCCAGGGACACTTTAATTTGATTTGTTGAATTATATTATTAAATGTTTGTAAAAGGTTTCGTTTTGTCAGGTAATACTTCTAACCCTAGACCGGTGACGGTTACAGGTTAGGCGTGTTACTGTGGCCATGTGAGACATACGGCCTGGCCACAAGGGCATTTGTCTAATTTTTTTTGAAAAATTATCTAAGTGTGGAAAATTTTCTCGAGTTATCGGTTTAGTCCCGAACCACTTCTAATGCATGTTTAAGGCTTCGCAAGCTCGTTTAAGGGACACTATCATTGGTTGTGATTGAATGGTATTTGAAATGATAAATTGTATATGGAACGTGTGTTTTAAAGTGCTGTAAGTTCGGTAATGCTCTGTAACCCTATTTTGACATTAAATACGAGTGAGGGGTGTTAAATTTATTGGTATCAGAGCAATGGTTTAGTTGATTCTAGGACTAACGTAGCGTGTGTTTGAGTCTAGCTATACATGCCATATATAATTTGATAGTGTGATGACTCCTGACATTTTAAAATGTGTTTTCATATAGTAATGGATCCTAATCGAGCTTTAGCTGATAAGGCTGAGAGTAATACGGCTGCTCCCGCGCAAGGGACAATGCCTTCTGATTCTAGACCCGTGAGGGGTAGCCAGGGAGGAGAGGCTAAAGAAGCCTTCTTCAAATGATGAATGAGTGGTTCACTTAATATATTCGTACAAATCTGGCTGCTCAACCACCTCCACCCCCTCCTATTCCCCAACTTGTACCCGTAGCTCTTTAGGGAGTCAAGCTTTTAAGATTGAATAAGCCTTCAATTGATAAGATCCGTAAACACGGGGTTGAAGAGTTCAGACCTAATGTTGTTGATGATCCTGAGAGAGATGAGTTTTGGCTTGAAAATACTATTCGAGTGTTTGATGAACTTTCGTGTACGCTAGTTGAATGTTTGAAGTGTGTCGTTTCCTTATTGAGTGACACATCATATTAATGGTGGAATACTTTGGTGTCTGTAGTGCCAAGAGAGGGAGTGACCTGGGAATTCTTTCAGATGGAATTTCGAAAGAAATATATAAGTCAGCGGTTCCTTGATCAAAAGCATAAAGAGTTTCTAGAGTTAAAATAAGGCCAAATGACCGTGACAGATTATGAAAGAGAATTTGTACGTTTGAGCAAGTATGCTCGGGATTATGTTTCCACAGAAGAAACTATGTGCAAGCAGTTTGTTGATGGGTTGAAAGAAGACATTAAACTTTTAGTTGGAATTTTAGAACTGAAAAAATTTATTGTTTTAGTTGGCAGTGCTTGCAAAGCCAAAGAACTTAGTAAAGAAAAGAGAAAGGTTGACTTAGAGGCAAGACATTCGAGGAAGAGATCAATGAGTAAACTTTATCATTCCTTGTCGAAGAAATCTAGAGACTATTTTAATCGATCAACAACTTCAGTGGGATATTACAATAGAGATCGTGGAAAGCAATACACCAGCCCTAAAGCTCAAGCCACATCAGTATCTAGTGTTGGCAATGTAAAAGACGTTAAAATCGAGTGTCAATAGTGTGGAAGATGGCATTTTCGATGTTGCTGGGTGAAATATAATAATAGAGCTTGTTAAAATTGTGGTTCACAAGATCATTTTATCAGAGATTGTCCTGAGCTAAATGAAAAAGATAAGTGTCAGAATGTATGATCGAGCAATACAGCTACTCGAGGGAGGCCACCAAGAAATGCGGGAAATGCAAGTGGTAATCATGGTACAATGAGAGATTCTACAGTGAGATCTGAGGCTAGAGTACCTGTTAGAGCTTATGCTATTCGTGCTCACGAAGATGCGTCGTCACCAGATGTCATTACCGATACATTTTCTCTTTACGAAACTAATGTTATTGCATTGATTGATCCTGGATCGACTCATTCGTATATATGTATGAATTTGGTTTCTAATAAGAGTTTGACTATTGAGCCTACTGAATTTGTAATTAAAGTATCGAACCCCTTCATCAAATTTGTTCTAGTTGATAAAGTATGCAAGAACTATTCTTTAATGACTCGGGGTTACTTTTTTCGGTTGATTTGATGCTTTTGCCATTTGATGAGTTCGATGTAATTCTGGGTATAAATTGGTTGACTCTACATGATGCTGTTCTGAACTATAGGTTAAAGATTATATAGTTGAAGTGTCAGAGTAATGAAATTCTTTAGATTGAATTTGATGAGTCGAACGGGTTGCCAATAGTGATTTCATTGATGTCGGCTCAGAGATATGTGAGAAAAGGTTGTGACGCATACCTAGCATATGTTTTAGATACCAAAGTGTCTGAAAAGAAGATTGAATCAGTGCCTGTAGTTTGTGAATATTCGGATGTATTTCCAGAAGAATTGTCAATGTTGCCACCAGTAAGAGAAGTTGAGTTTCCTATTGAACTAGTACCGGGAACGTCACTGATATCTATAGCTTCGTATCGAATAGCTTTGACAGAGTTGAAATAGTTGAAAACTCTGTTGCAAGAGTTAATAGATAAAGGTATTGGATGATCGAGTTTTTTGCCTTAGGGTGCGCCAGTATTTTTTGTTAAGAAGAAAGACGGGTCCATAAGAATATATATTTACTATTGTCAGCTCAACAAGGTTACGATAAAAAATAAATATCCATTACCGAGAATAGATGATTTTTTGATCAATTGAAAGGTGCAACAGTGTTGTCAAAGATTGATTTGGGATCTGGTTATTATCAGTTACGAGTTAAAGACTCATATGTGTTGAAAATCACATTCAGAACGAGGTACGGACATTATGCATTCCTTGTTATGCCTTTTGGACTAACTAATGCTCCTGCCATTTTTATGGATTTGATGAATCAGATCTTTAGACCGTATTTAAACAGAATTGTTGTTGTGTTCATTAATGATATTCTAATCTATTCACGAGATGAGTTTGAACATGCCGAGCATTTCAGGATTGTGTTGCAAACCTTGAGAGATAAGCAACTGTATGCTAAATTCAACAAATATGAGTTCTGGCTCCTGGAAGTTGGATTTTTGGGACATATAGTCTTGGCGGATGGCATTCAAGTTGATCCGAGCAAGATTTCTGCAGTTATTGACTGGAAACCGCCTAGAAATATATTCGAGGTCAGAAGCTTCCTGGGATTGGTCGGTTGCTATCAATATTTTGCTAAAGGATTCTCTATGATTGCAACACCGCTTACTCGATTACTTTAGAAAGATGTAAAGTTTGAATGGTTCGAGAAATGTCAACAAAGCTTCGATCAATTGAAAACATTATTAACTGAGGCACCAGTGTTAGATCAACCAAAGTCGTGTAAAGAATTTGTGATTTATAGCTATACGTCATTAAACAGTTTGGGCTGCGTGTCGATGCAAGAAGGAAAAGTAATAGCTTATGCTTCCAGACAGTTGAAGCCGCATGAAAAGAACTATCCGATGCACAATTTAGAATTGGCCACTACAGTGTTTGCACAAAAAATTTGGCGTCATCATCTGTATGGTGAAAAATGTCACATCTTTACTGATCATAAAAGCTTAAAATATATTATGAATCAGAAAGATTCAAATTTGCGACAACAGAGATGGCTTAAGTTACTTAAAGACTATGTGTTAGTAATTGATTATCACCCGGGGAAAGCGAACGTCGCTGCTAATGCTTTGAGCAAAAAGTCTTTATTTACTTTGAGTGCGATGAATACACATGTAACACCCCAAACCCAGCCTAGAAGTTAGGCCCGAATTCGGTGTGTTACATTGAAGTGTTTTTGCGAAAACCTTGTTTTCGTTGAAAACCCTTCTAGTGAAAAGTTAAGTAAAATCTAGTTTGCTTTCAAAACGAGGTGAATCCAAAAAAAAAAAAAAACCATTTCCTTGTTACTATATAAAAAAAAAATTCCTTTGACAGCGGAAGCTCGTTCTTTAAAACACAATTATTTTCAAAAACTTGAAATATGCTTAAAAGAAATAAATCCAGGTTCCGTTTCAAAATTTCAATGCATAGTAGAAGTAATGGAATAATAACTAAAGGGAAAGCCTTATTACAATCTGAAATAAGATAACTTAAAATCTAGAATTTAGATATTAAGAAAAACAGGTCTAATAGTCTTGCTAGTTGGCCACCTCTAAGTCCCTCCATTCGTCGAACCGCCTACTGAGGATCACTTGAGAAAAAATAAAAGAGGGAGTGAGTTTTCGAAAACCTAGTGTGTACGACCCTCGTCAAACAAATAGAATACATATCATATTATCAACATAATAATATCATACATGCAATGCTGTGCAAACCCACCCCAAATAATCCATCCGGTACACATCGTCTCCGTCCGACTGAAACACTTTGGTGGGGATTTCTAAATCGACCCACCCATCCGATACACTTCAAGGGTAGCCCGGTTGTGGTACTACCTAACGTTGCAGCAAAGCTACTAATCATATAATGGGCTTAGAAAGCCATCGGTGGATCCATGGTCGTCAAGCAACCATGCGATCCTCATACCTCCATTCCATAATTTCCCAACCCATATGCAACCTAAACAGAATATCATATGAATGCAGCAAATGTACATGTAACATCCATAAATCTTACATTCAACACATAGGGACATTTTAGTCATTTTCTCCCTTAGGGGCATTTCGATCATTTCTCATTGTTATGGGTCTATTACTTACCTTGGCCCATTATCAAGTCCTTATTGGCTAAAGTGAACAGATACTATGCACCAGGTAGGATTCCAGAGAAGAGGAGGTAAGTCATTAAGACCGCTTAAGTACCAAGCCCTCCCTAGATCCAATCCTAGACATGCATATACCCATTGTCACACCTTAACCATATGACTTGTCCACGGTCACAATTAGTTAATTAATAAAGTTTTATGCAAAGTTAAGCAATTTACCAAATACTAAGCCCAAGACTCCTTACAAAGCCCAAACAAATTCACATACGTTCATATGGCCCACCAGGCCTAATCTCATTCGTATGGCCTATTAGGCCCAAACCACATTCATATGGCCCATCTAGCCTAATCACATTCATATGGCCCATTTGGCCCAAATCAACTCCAAGCCATGTAACCAGCATGACTATTTCATCACTTATTACCAAATCATCAAATTCGCCCATTTTGAGCCTACGGCCTATCGGTCCCATTTTGCCCATTCTAGCCCAGTTAGCCACAACACGACCCAAGTCCATGAGATCGCTCATGGGGTCTCTGTTATTGATTCCATTTTCCTCATGCGAGTGTTCGCACACTTGCAAGACTACTGAAGCCAAACTTTTGCGATTTCCTAATCCATTGTGTGTGTATTGTGTATGTACACACCTGATAACAAAACACGCTGCGATCTCCTTAGCCACGATCCTACAAACTATGTCACTCAATGATTAATCACATTTACTTATCGAATACTTTACCAAAAGATGAAGTCTCACCTTAACCTTACTTGAAACACCAAGCCTTAATAGCTCTTTCTCGATCACAAATCACGAGTACTTCCTAAATTTGCATCAATCTTAATTATTAAAAACTGGAGCATAGGTGAATTATATCCATCTTAAGTCACCCTTACATTACATATGACCATTCGGCCAACCTTCAAAACCAAAAGTAAAGAATACTTACCCAAATCTCGAAACACATAAAGAGTAATTCGGCAGAGATTTGAAGAACAGAGATTCGATATCAATCCTTTACCAAAATTGATTTAGAGAGAGTGAGGGAAAGGAGAAGTCGGTTCTAGCAAGATCAATTGAAAGAGTAAAGTACTTACCCAAGAATCGGCTAGGTTCAAGAAATAGTGACGGTAAAAAGAATTTCGGCAAAGGGAAGGTGGAATTATTCGGCTTTAGAGGGTTTGGAAAAGGTAACAAGAAGAAAAGGAAAGGATCAAATGTGCTTGTGTGAGGGTAATTACAAGATATTTGGTAAAGAAAGAAAGACTGACATGTTTGCAAAACTCTCGAAAAGCCGAAAGCCATAATGAAAATTCGTAATACCCCCTAAAGTCCCAAAAATGGCACTCATCTACCCTCCTAAGCCGAATTTATACACTTCCCACTTCCCAAAACAACACCAACTCTTCACACTTCTCAGCTCCAAACTTTTCTCCATGATAACTCCTTAATCTCATCCTAAATTTTCTCCAATATAAGCTCCTACAATCTCTCCATGACCATTTCAAACTTCTCATCCATCAGACTTTCATTGCAACACAAACTCTAGCTATCCTGACAGCAAAATAAATACCCCAATAAAATACCATGCCACTACTCGAACCTTGGATTCCCTTGCCTGCTAATGACGCTACCTCCCTACTCCCTAAGTGGCACCACTTTGCCACTACACCACAAGCTCTTTTGTGTCATTTTTCTTTTTAAAAGTCCTACTAACTGAAGTCATAGTTCTCTTGGGGCTAAAACCAAAATTTTTCCTATACCCTTGATCCCAAGACATCTCCAACACCCCTAGACACTCCAAATTCATTAACCCTCAAAGCCCACATGCCAATTGTCATTTTCTCGCTCACTTAAAAATGTTCTGAGACCCAAAGCCCAAAGCCTAATTCATCTAGGCCCAAAAATTCAGGGCATTACAACACAGTTAACTTTGTCTGATGATGATTCGATTGTAGCTGAGTTGAAAGCGAGACCGTTATTTCTTCAGCAAATCTATGAAGCTCAGAAATGTGATAATGCATTGAAAGCCAAACGAGTTCAGTGTGAGTCGGTTAGTGATTCAGAGTACCAAATCAGATCTGATGATTGTTTAATGTTCCGATATAGAATCTGCGCACCAAAAAATCCAGAGTTGATTCAGAAAATTTTATACGAGGTACAGAGTGGTTGTTTATCCGTTCATCTTGGGAGTACTAAAATGTATAATGATTTGAAGAAATTGTATTGGTGGTCTAGTATGAAACGAGATATTTTTGAGTTTGTATCGAAGTGTTTAATTTGTCAGCAAGTGAAAGCCGAGCATCAAGTACCCTCAGGTTTGCTTCAGCCTGTGATGATACTGAAGTAAAAATGGGATAGAGTGACTATGGATTTTGTATCGGTGTTACCCTTGTGTCCAAAAAAGAAATATGCAATTCGGGTTGTCGTTGATCGACTGACAAAATCAACACATTTTATTCCGGTACGTACTGACTATTCACTCGATAGATTAGCTAAATTGTATATTGCTGAGATCGTTAGATTGCATGGGGTGCCAGTTTCAATTATTTCAAATAGAGATCCGAGATTCACATCGCGGTTTTGGAAGAAATTGCAAGAAGCTCTAGGTATGAAGTTGAATTTCAGTATAGCTTTTCATCCGCAAACTGACGGACAGTCTAAACGAGTGATTCATATTCTTGAAGATATGCTCCGATGTTGTGTTTTGGAATTTGAAGGTAGCTAGGAGAAATATTTGCCGCTGGTTGAATTTGCGTATAATAATAGTTTTCAATCGAGCATAAATATGGCACCGTATGAAGCTTTGTATGGTCTCAAATGCCGAATTCCATTGTATTAGACCGAGCTTAGAGAGAAACAGATTCACGGGGTTGATTTGATTAGAGAAACCGAAGAGAAAGTGAAAGTAATTCACGACTGTTTGGAAGAAGCTTCAAATCATCAGAAATCGTACGCGGATTTGAAATGAAAAGATATTGAATTTCAAATTAGTGACAAAGTGTTTTTGAAAGTATCTCCGTGAAAGAAAATCCTTAGGTTTGGTCGTAAAGGCAAGTTAAGTTTGTGTTTTATCGAGTCGTATGAGATCATCGAAAGAATAGGTCCAGTGGCATACCAGCTACTTTACTGGTTGAGTTAGAAAAGATCCATAATGTATTTCATGTATTGATGTTGCGTTGATATTGATTAGATCCCTCACATGTGATTTCTCCGTCAGAAATTGAGATTCAGCCTGATATGACATACAACGAAGAACTAATCAGAATTTTGACTCGAGAGATCAAGGAATTAAAAAATATACGCATAGCTTTAGTGAAAGTTTGTGGCAACGTCATGGAGTTACAGAGGCTATGTGGGAGCTCAAGGAAGCTATAAGAAAACAATACCCTAACCTATTCACCGGTAAGATTTTTGGCGACGAAAATCCCTAAAGGGGAAGAGTTGTAACAGCCCATTTTTGGTCAAATTGGAACAATGGTTTCGGGACAACAAATCCAAAGTTAAAATATTTATTTTATTAATATTTTAATGGTTACAGCATGATTGAGTGATTGTGTGAAAATTTTGTTAAGAAATTTTATTGTTTGAATGGTCAATTTGATAAAAAGAGTGGCGTTAAAATGGCACAGCCGTGCGATATGGTCGTGGTCAACACTGATTTATCAACATGGACATGGCGACCTCAACACGGGCGTGAGAGAAATGAACGAAGCACAACACGACCGTGTGATACGACCATGTGACCTAACACGCCCACGGCACATGGGCATGGGAAGCTACCAGATCATTGATTTCTATTTAAAACCCCCCTTCTTCTCACTTTCTCCCCTAATTTTTCTTCTCCCAAACCCTAACCACCACATCCCTTTCTCTTTCTATTATCTTTTTCCTTTCATTTTCCTCTTGCCCTTTCCCTCACTCTTTCTCTACCACCATCACCATATTGAAGAAGCGAAAGGACCCTAGCATAGTCTCCCCGTGCGAGACTGATCTATATGAGTTCATGCTGGCCACTTCATTTATCCGACAAGCCAAGGACATTTAAGTCCATTGAATTTTTCTCTTTCTTTTCTCTTCTCCTTTATTTTCCTTCCCTTTATCTTTATTGTCTTTAATTTTTATTATTACATTTTGATTTCTTTGATTTAGGTTCAAAAGGCTGCTTGGGAATCACCACACCACGACCATAGATACCACCGCCACATTCATCTATGCCCAACTTACCATTTCTTTTCCTTGACTTCATCCAAAATTCAGGAAGTTCACTTCTCTCCTTATCTTATGATTTTCTATATTGTAGATATCTATCTTTGTACACTGAGGGCAATGTACATCTTAAGTGTGAGGGGTGAATTTTAAAAGTTCCTAACTTTTTTGCATTATTCTCAAATCCCTGAATTTTGTTGTTTTCTCAAGTCACTTTCTCATATCACTATTAGAACAAATTCTGACTGATTTATGATTTTTATTGATATGTCTTGAATTAAAACATAGGCAGTTGTGCATTGATTGTCTAAACTTGAAGGATTTAGAGAATCAAGCATGATGAGATGATTTTTGAAAATTAAAAATTTGCTAGGTTGTTTTCCCAAGTTTAGGTATTATCTTGAAGTTTGAAGTTCACAGGGTTGACATCAAAAACCATAATTTCTGTGAGACCTTGAGCCTTTGAGAGCATTTTCTCTTCTTGCTCATTTTTATTGTTGCTTTGAGTGAGTCAATATTGATTTGTTATTCTAGAACTTGCTTCGATTATACATGTCAAGGCCACACTTTTGATTTGATACACTGAGATGATAAAGGCACCTAGGATTTAACCCACTAACTTCCCAAAAGGCCTACCTTCATAATTAACCCCTAGTCAACCCTTTTGATCCTAATAAACTATTCATTGATTTACCCTTAATATTAACCCTAGACTTACTCTTTTTGATTCATTAAGAATTTTTCCTATTGTATTAACCTTTTTATCGAGATTTGATCTGAGAAGTTGCCTAACTATGTTTACCATTTCAGTTGTTAAATTCTTATTATTGTATGTACTTGATTTGTTCTTAGAAAAAAAAAATTTGAAAGTATATTCATTATTAGTTCTATGTTATTTAAGCTTAAGCAATTAATTTCACATATTGAGAAGAAGCTCGTGTTTATTGTAATTATTCAGTATTAGTCTATTTTTCTAGTTAGGTAATTTGTCAATTTGATCTCGATTTTAACCTTCAATTTAGCCTTTATTCACACCTTAAACCCAAGCCCCATTACAACCTTTTTAAAGACCTTTTGATCAATGTATCATCTCAATTTTATAGTGGTGGATATTTGATTTTCATGCAAGTCTATGGTAATAACTTTTCATGTTGACTATTGAGTGCCTAATTTATTGTCCCTTAAACACTTTGAGTGATTTGAGTGAATCCTTAGTGAGAATGTTAACTCTGTGATATTTTGAATCAAAGGTGATTACTTAGATAAGAGGGAATACCTATGTTTTCATGAATAAAATGCTCAACTTGGATTGTTTGAAACTTTGATGTTCTTTTAGTTGAATTCTCAATGTATGGTTAACTATGGATTATTTCGAAACATTATTGATAGGAGTTATAAGTTCAAAAGAATGAATTTTAATTGTGAGTTGAGGATTTTTCTTGAGGACAAGAAAATGCTTACGTGTGGGGGTATTTGATAAACCGTAATATATACATATTTTAATCCCACATTTGGCATACTTTTGGATGATTTATCCCTTGAATTGTGGAATTTGATGCTCCTAATCCATTAATTTCATGTTTTATACTTGGGAGAACATAGGAGGATGAAAAGAACGAGAAACGGGACAAAAATGGAGAAAATGGGCCAAATTAAGAAATCAACATGACATGGAGTTCACCACACGAGTAAACCATACAACAGTGCCATTTTAGCAGACTTGAACACGGCCCTAGGTTCGATTCACACGGGCGTTTCACACGGGCGTGTCCCTGCCGTGACCCATTTTAATTCCACAAGGAATAGGATACTTGTGGGCCAAGTACGGCATCCTAAAAGCCTATGGGGGCTTTTGACAGGGGACGAGGCCAGAGAGGGCTGAATATAGAGAATTACTCGAAGAAAGCCAGTTGATCCATCTCAGAAGCCAAAATCACGCTCAAGACTGAGGAGTTTCCCTTCAATTTCCTTCAGGGGGTTTAGGGTTTTTCTTTACGTTTTGTTATTTAATTTCTTCTGAGATGTATTCTTTTATAAACATGAACTAAACCCCTCAAATACCTGAGGGGGATGAAACCTAAGACGGATCTTGTTATTGTTTCCTGAACTGTATGATAAATACTTAGTTTGTTCTTAATTATGTGTTCTTAATTCTTGCTTTAATATTTCAGGATATTGATTCAAGTATTGATGTGCTTATTCAGAGGAGCAAAAGTCCCTGTTTAAGAGTAGATCTAGCATAATTAAGCGGAGTTGATTGCACTCCTAGAGATAGGACGATGAAAATCTGCCAGATTAGGGTCAAACCTAATATGAGAGTCCATAAATCGAGTTAATGCAACACTAGGGGTTTTAATTAGAAAGAGATGTCAATTAATCAACCTAGGGTTAGACGTTATTAGTCTCGAGAGAGATAATAATATAAATTAGGGAATCCTACGGATCAAGTCAAGTGAATAAATCATCTGGTTCAGAGTTAAATAATAAGTGAAGTCTAGGTGGATTCTTCCTCGGGTATTGTCCTAATCAATTGGTTCTTCCCACAAGTATTTTTCCCAATTCATTCTCTTTGTCTTATCATCTTTAGCTTAATAGTCTGTTAATTTTAGATTAATTAATAATTCCCTTAATTCTTAGGCTAAATAATAATAAGAAAGTCAGTACTAGTACTTTTGGTTCCCTTGGGTTCGACATTCCGATCTTGCCACTAAGCTATACTACTATTCGATAGGTGTGCTTGTCTCAATCGTGGTGATAGTTAGTTTCTAGGCTCGATCATTCATTATATAAATATTAAAACTTTCACACGGACACGATCACATAAACAATCTTAATGACTCACCTCTCTTTCTGTACAACCCTACCTGGTGTTCAGTTTTCATTCATTACTTTGTTCTTGCAATGAGGACATTGCTTCTTTTTAAAGGGGGTAAGGAAAATAAATTGCTCAAATTTGAAATTTTTTAAGTATGTTTCAATAATTTCTTTCATAAGTATGTTTCAATAAATGAATGTTTAAGACATTTTTTGTTAATGAGATAGTTTGTACGCAAGTATGAATGATGATTTTATCGGAGTGAAAGTATGTTACCATGAAGAATGGAATGCTTGTATGATCTTAGCCTTAGTAATGTTTGCCATGAAAACTTAGTTTCTCTTGAGATTAGACATGCATGAAGGTTTATATCTTTAGAATTGACTTAGTAACTTTCATTAGGTGAAATCCTAGGGAACATAAAATTCTAAAATGATATAAGCACTATTTTTAAGTTATCCTAATTTTGTGCACCCATCAACATTTGAGGAAATTTTCAAACAGATATATGTGCTCATGCTAAAAAAAATGAAGAAAGAGTGAAGAAAATTTTGCTCAGTCTCTAAAAAGAAAAATATATGAGCTTGAGTTTAAAGTAAGTTTGGGGGTGTTCCAAAGGTTCACTTAAAGAAAAAGGCTATATTTCGAGAAATCCAAGACAATGTTAAATGTTAAAATTTTGAAACCAAAATGTCTCAACTCTTAAAATCCCTACCTTTAACCGAGCCCCATTACAACCTTGTAACACCCTTCACCCGTATTCAATGCCAGAATAGGGTTACGGAGCATTATCGAACTTACAATACATTTAAACATCTATTTAACATACATTTTTCTCAATTCAACCATTCATCATTCAATCTCAATCAAATTGTCCCTATTATGAGCTTACAAGGCCCTAAACATGCTTTGGGAGTGGTTCAAGACTAAACTGATAACTTAAGAAACTTTCACGAAACTTTGAAATTTTTCTCAAAACAGGGGACACACGCCCGTGTGGCCAGGCCATGTGTCTCACACGGCCAAAAGACACGCCTGTGTCACAGGCCGTGTGAACATTTGAAAAGGGTCACAAGGCCATGTCCCAGCCCATGTCCTATCCCGTGTCCAAACAAGTGAGCTTACTTACTTGGGTCACACGGCCAACACACACGCCCGTGTAGCTAGTCTGTGCCCCCTTCAAAGTGCCCACACACGCCCGTGTGCCAGGCCATATGCTAGGCCGTGCAAAACCTATAAGGTATACTGACTTATGCCACACTGCCAAGTCACACACCCGTGTGTAAGGCTGTATGGAGCATACTGACTTGATTTTAATTTTAACACTAAGACACAAACCTGTGTCTCTGCCCGTGTGTACAAAAATAGGCTATTTTACCAAGCCATATTGCCACCCAATTTACACGTACCTAAACAAGCTCAAATAGTTACATTTCAATAAACAAATAAGTAGCCAAAAGTCACCAACCAAAGTTCAAATCATACCAATTCTTTACCATCAATATAAATCACAAATATTCCATATTTTGCCATATAATTTTATACCTAATTCATATAAACCATTCAATTAACTAAACCATTCCAAACATGCAATATCCATTCAATCTCAATCACTCATTATAGGTCAATTACCTAACTCAAAATAATTACATTTGCACATTTATAAACAACATCAAATTCACCATCACAAGCCAACTCAAATGGCCTAAATACATGTTCATCAAACATACCAAAATGACTCAAGCCTATACACTCCATATATCATATATAGACAGTTCAAAAGTACCAAAATAGATTTTCGATTGTGCGATGAAGTCCTTGACGATCCCCGAATTCGAGCTAGCTTTGTAGAACGATAAAACATCGAAAATTAAACAAAGTAAGCTATAAAGCTTAGTAAGTTCATATGTAAATATGAAATAATCTCAACAATCATTAACACATCAAAATGGATAACATAATTAACATTTAAAGCATCAATCAATGAGCTAAACTCATAAGTCCTCAACTTCTTCTAACTCATTGCTACAATAGTTTTCAGTACCTACCTATACCGATACATATCTATTTACCACCAACTCTCTTACCAAATCACTTCGAGCTTATAAATGTTTACGATACAAATACTTCAATTTTTCGATGCCATAGTCCAACTATGGTCTTACACATACGTTGCCAAGGCCCTGTCGTGGTCTTACATTCACATGCCATAACCCGGTTATGGTCTTATAATCTGATTTACCATAGCCCAGCTATGGTCTTATTTAGCAACTCGTCCACTTAAACCGTACATTTAAATTAAGTTCTACACATTTAACCATAAGATAAATACAATCTCAATACCATCCATCCATTGAATAAAGACACATTTAAGTTCAAATACACGAACTTACCTCGTGTACGGAAATGACAAAACGGGCCGACTATTCAATTACTTTGCTTTTTCCCCGACCAAAGTCCGAATTCCTCTTTTCGTGATCTATAAGTAATCAAAATCAACTTATTTATTCTTGTATTTATTCAATTCAATGCAAAACACACATTAGGGCTATTTTACACATTTGCCCCTAAACTTTCACATATTTACAATTTGGTCCTTATTTCATAAATTCACAAATTAATGAAATTAACAATAGACCTACGCTAGCCGGATTACCATAACGCCACTATCAACCCATAAATTTCATTTAGTTCACATTTTAACCACTAACTTTACATATTTCTCAATTTAATCCTAATTTTATATTTTCAATAAAAATCACTTTACAAAACTTCTTTAATTAACATCAAATATTCATAATCTATCATTAAACATCAACATACTCATATATTCATCAATGGAAGCATTCAAAATATTTAACAGTTTTGCAAATTAGTCCCTGGGCTAGCTAGTACTAACTATAAGGATATCAAAAACATAGAAATCATTAAAAACGGGACAAAAATCATACCTTAATTGAAGAAGACAAGCTTGTCGAAATTCAAGCTCTAAAATGCCTTTTCCTCAAGTTAATAATCGGCTAAGAATGATGATACAAAACAATTCTTTTGTTTTGTTTTATTTATTTTATCTTTAATATACTAATTACCCTTAATTAAAAACCATTAAAATTAATGATAATATGTCCATAAAAGTCCACTTACATTAAGTATGGTCTAATTACAACATAAGGATCTTTACTTTAAGGTTCTATAGCTATTTAATACCTTTAACTAATAGAACACTACTTTTGCACTTTACGCAATTTAGTCCTTTTTCTCAAATTGACCATTTAAACGATAAAATTTCTTCACGAAATTTTCACACTTACATGCTATCATGCTGTAAACATTGAACTAATAATAAAATAAATATTTTGACTTCATATTTGTGGTTCCAAAACCACTATTCTGATTTGACTAAAAACAGGCTATTACAACTCTCCCCCTTAGGGATTTTTGTCCTCAAAATCTTACCAGTGAATAGGTTAGGGGTTTTCATTAGAAAGAGATTTCAATTAATCAACCTAGAGTCAGTTGTTTTTAGTCTTGAAAGAGATATTAACATAAATCAAGGATTTCTACGGATTAAGTCAAGTGAATAAATCATATGAATCAAAGGTAATAAGTGAAGTCTAGGTGGATTCTTCCTTAGGTATTGCCTATCTCATATAAGTTATCGAAAAGTATTTTCCCAATTCACTCTCTGTCACATTCATAATCAGTTAGTTAATTAAATTAGTTTGTTAAATTTAGATAAAAAATAAATCCCCTTAATTACTAGGCTAGATAATAAAAAGATAGTTATTACTAGTAATTTTAGTCCTTGAGGATACGATATTCCAGATTCACCACAACTATACTACTATTTGATAGGTGCGCTTGCCTTTGTCGAACTAATAGTTAGTTTCGACCCCATCAAGTTTTTGGTGCCGTTGCCGGGGACTAAGATATTAGGAACACTAAATTTTTATTACTTTAGCCATTTTATTTATTTGCAATTTATATTTATTTTATTTTTAACTTTGCTAATTTTCTTTTATTTGCTTCTGGCAGGAAATTTTAGTTTATGACTAGAAGGAACCCGTCAGGACCATTACTTTTTGACAGTGATATAGAAGGTACCATTCGCAGAAATCGTATGGAAATAAGGCGAAGCCTACAATACATATAAGAAGAGTAAGAGGACGATACTAATACTACCGAGGACATGGCTGATAATAATCTGCTACCTCCTGTGGTTGCCGCAAATCCGGTGAATCAAAATCCTGCTCCTTCTACTATGTATAATTATGCTAAACCTAATTTAACAGGAACAGCAATTTGTTCAGTTTGATGGTTTGCAGGATGAGGAGCCAAACAATCACTTGGAAATTTTTCTTGAGTTTTACGACACTTTCAAGATTAATGGTGTTTCTGATGATGCCATTCACCTTCGATTGTTCCCCTTCTCCTTGAGAAACAAAACTAAACAGTGGTTGAACTCATTACCACAAGGATCAATCATTACATGGGAACAAATGACCGAAAAATTTTTGTTAAAATATTTTTCGTTGGCTAAAATGGCTAAGTTGAGGAATGATATCTCTTCTTTCGTGCAGATGGATTTAGAGACACTTTACGATGCATGGGAGAGATCCAAGGATCTACTGAGAAGGTGTCCATACCATGGATTACCTCCATGGTTACAGGTTCAAACCTTTTACAACAGTGTGGACCCCTCAACTAGGCAGTTGATTAATTCAAACCACGGTGGAACCCTAAAAAAAAAACCTGAAGCGACTTATGAGTTTATAGAGGAGATGTCATCGAATAACTATCGGTGGCAAGTTACAAGGACAAAGCCAACAAAAGTCTGTTGTTTTTTCAACCTCGACACAGTAACCATGCTATCAAATCAGGTAGAACTTTTAAGTAAGAAAATTGATGGTTTGTGTGGTTCTTCACAGGTACATCTAGTGATGCAACGCGATACAAATGGAGGATGGATGAGCAATACAGAATATCCATCCAACAACCGTGGCATAGAAAGCGAACAGATGAACTATATGGGTAACAATTCTAGACCTCAAAATAAACCTTATAGTAACACTTACAATCCAGGTTGGAGGAACCACCCAAATTTATCATGGGGTGGCTAAGGAAATCAGAGACAAAAGCCCCCTACAGGCTTTCAACAGCAACCCTAGCCACAAAAGAAAAAGCCGATCCTTGAGGAGATGTTAACAAAGTTCATCGCTGTTTTAGAGACATGCTTCCAAAACATCGAAATAACACTTAAAAATCAACAGGCAACAATTCAAGGGCTCGAGAACCAATTAGGATAGCTTGCTAAGCTGATCTCAAAATGACCACAAGGCAGCTTGCCAAGCAACACCGAAACTAACCCAAAGGAGCAACTTCAAGACATAATTGCTCACGCTAGTGAAGGGTTAGATGAGCCAAAATTGAGGCAAGAGAATGTGGTAGAGGAAGGCAAGGTTGAGGTAAGCCATGATAAACCAAAACCAATAATTACAAAGTACCAACCTGGTGTGCCATATCCCAATGCGATGAAGACTGCACAGATGAACAATTCGGTAAATTTCTTAAACTTCTAAAGAAATTACATATTAACTTACTGTTTCTTGAAGCTCTTTAGCAGATGCCAAATTCAAGGAAATTTTTAAAAGAGCTTTTGACAAACAAACGGAAGTTAGATGATACGTCGCATGTGGAGCTAAATGCAGTATGCTCAGCAATTTTACAAAATAAACTACCACGAAAGTTAAAAGATCCAGGGAGTTTTACAATTCTGTGCTTAATTGGTAGTTTATCTGTTAATAATGCTTTAGCTGATTTAGGGGCAAGGATCAATCTCATGCCTTATAAATGTTTAAACAACTAGGTCTTGAGAAACCTAAACAAACTAAGATGAGCATCCAATTAGCTGATAAAACCATTAGAGATTCTAGGGGTATAATTGAGGATGTACTAGTGAAAATTGACAAATTCATATTCCCAGTAGACTTTGTTGTTTTAGATATGAACGAGGAAAATGATGTTACTTTAATATTAGGATGACCCTTTTTAGCAACTGCTAGACTCATTATCGATGTTGATACAGGGGAAGTAACACTTCGTGTAGGTGATGACATGATTAAACTCAAAGCACGTGATTTTGACAGAATATCTAACGATCAAGAGAATACAAGTCCTGTTAATATAAATAAACTTAACGTTCAATCTTCTTTGTAGGAAATCTCTCAGGAAAAGATAACAGAGCCAGTGTCTAGTGCTCATATTGAGAATACAACTGTTCATGAGGAACGAAGATTACAAATCAATGAGCTAGATGAATGGCGGACACACGTCAAGGAAAAAGTGAAAAAACATGAGGAACCAAAGCAAATCCATGTCAAACTTAAGGATGGGACAACCCAATTTAAGATAAAAAATCAGGTATTGTTGGATAAGAAAAACCCTCGAATCGCCACTTCGAACCTTAATACAAACGAAGAGATCCCTTTCATGGTACTGGATGTCTTCTCATACAGAACAGTTGAGGTAACTAATCCTACATTCGGTAGTTTTAAGGTAAACACCACTTGACTTAAACTATATATCGATAACTGAATTGATAGCAAGAATGAGGAGTTTCAACTCTTCAAACCACCATGATTATGCGAATGAAAGGTAAGTCTAGCTTAAGACTGTAAACAAGCACTTCTCAGGAGGCAACCCGAGAACTTGCCCCACTAACGTCCATATTTTTGATTTTTACCATCTAACTAATAACTAACCAAGTTAATAATGTGTAGGTCTCTCTCTTCACACGGCCTTACACAAGGGCGTGGCCACGGCCGTGTGGACACCACGAATAGGACATTGGCGTGGCAGAGACTGTGCGAACTAAGGATGAAAATTACCCAAAACACGGGCTACGATAGAAGGCCATGACCGTGTGATTCGGCCGTGGTCGACACTGAGAAATGTACACGGGCATGCAACACGCCCGTGCTTTAGGCCGTGGCCAACACTGATTAAGCAAAGATGGGCGTGGAAACCTCTACACAAGCGTGGGAGAAACGAACGAAGCACCACACGGCCGTGTGATACGGCCGTGTGATACTAACACGCCCATGGAAAACGGGCATGGGCAGCAACCAGGTCCCTGACTCCTATTTAAAACCCCCATTCTTCTCACTTTCTCCCCAAATTCTTCTTCTCCCAAACCCTAACCACCACACCCCTTTCTTTTTCTATTATCTTTCTCTTCTCATTTTCCTTTCCTCCTTTCCCTTATTCTTTCTTTACACCACCATCCCCATGTCGAAGAAGCGAAAGGACCCTACCACGGTCTCCCTTGCGAAACCAATCTACATAAGTTCATGCCGGCTGCTTCATTAACTCGACAAGACAAGGACCTTTGAGTCCATCTATTTTTTCTTTTTCTCCTATTTTCATTTTTAAATTCTTTCTTTTTATCTTTCTTGTCTTTAATTTTTATTAGCATATTTTAATTTCTTTTTATCTCTGGCTGTCTATTATTGAGTAACCATAACTACGTCCATTAATACAACCCCACCTAAAACTTTACTGTTGTCCTCGCAGTTTCGAAAGGTTCAAGGGGCCATTAAGGAACGACCACACCACCGCCGGAGTATCCACCTCCTCTGCTCAACCTTATTCGGTTTCTTTTCTTTGACTCTATCCAAAATTGAGGAAGTTTCACCTCTCTTCATATCTTATGATTTTATTACTATGTTATAATTATCTATCTTTGTACATTGAGGACAATGTACACCTTAAGTGTGGAGAGGTGTAAACAGTATTGAATTATATATTGTTCTTAAGTAATTTTCTTATATTACTATTAGAATGAAACTTCTATTGATTTATGATTTTCATTGATATGTTTCAAATTAAGTCATAGGTAATTGTGCATTGATGGTTTATACTTTAAAACATTAGAGAATCAAGAATAATAAGTCTATTTTCAGAAGTACAAATTTATTAGGTTGTTCCCTAAATTTAAATATTATCTTAAAGTGTGAAGTTTACAAGGTTGACATCAAAAACCATAATTTCTGTGAGATTTTGAGCCTTTTAAAGAATATATCTTTTCTTCCTCACTTTATTAATTATGAGTGTGTCAACATTGATTTGTTATTCTAGAACTTGCTCCGATTATACATGTCGAGACCATATTTCTTATTTGATACACTGAGATGATAAAGCCACTTAGGTTTTAACCTCCTTACTCCATAAAAAGCCTACCTCCATAACTAACCCCTAGTGAACCCCTTTTAGCCTAATAAACAATTTCTTGACTCACCTATTAATATTAACCCAAAACCAAATTTTTACTTCCCCCAATCTTTTGATGTCCCTTTTGTCGAGATTTGATTTGAGCAGTTGCCTAACTATGCTCTCTATTTCTGTTGTTCTTTCTTATTGATTTTATGTTCTAAAAAAAAGTTGAAAGTATATTCATTATTAGTTTCATGTTTTATGAACGCAAACAGTTAAATTCACATATTTAGAAGAAGCTCTTGTTATTAATGTAATTATTCATTATTAGTTCATTATTTCTAGTTAGGTAATTTGTCAATTCAATCTCGATTCTAACCTTCTAATTCAGCCTATATCCACACCTTTAACCCAAGCCCCATTACAACCCTTTAAAGATCTTTTGATTTGTGTATCATATCATTTTATAGTGGTGGAGATTTGATTTTCATGCAAGCTTATGGGATTAATTTTTCATGTTTGACTTTTTTAGTGCTTAATTTGAACCTTAAACACCTTAAGTGATTTGAGTGAGTCTTTAGTGAGGATGTCAATTTTTGTTGATTATTGAATCAAGGGTAATTATTCAGGTAAGGGGAAACACTTATGTTTTCATGCTATAAAAATTTATGACTTAGATTGTTGAATCTTTATGACTTTTTTAGTTCAAATTATCAATGTATGAATTATCTATGAATTATGATGAAACATTATTGATAAGAATTATGAATTAAGGAAGTTAATTTTAATTGTGAGTTGAGAATTTTGCTTGAGGACAAGCAAAGGTTTAAGTGTGGGGATATTTGATAAATCATAATTTACACATATTTTAACCCCATGCTTGGCTTACTTTTGGATGATTTTCCATTGAATTTGATGAATCCGATGTCCTAATCTCTTAATTTCATGTTTTATACTCAGGTGAGCTTAAGGAATCGAAAAGAACGAGAAACGGGCCAAAAAAAAGACAAAATGGGCCTACGTCAGAAATCACACGGCCTGGACTATCGACCACGAGCAGATCACATGGCTGTGTGTGACGAGCAGAATCGATCACGGCCGAAGGAGTCCACTACAGGCGTGTCACACGGGCGTGTCCCTACCGAAACCAGGATGAATTCTATTCGGGATAGGATACTTGTTGGCTAAGTAAGGCATCTCAAAGCCTATATATACACCCTAGGGGGCAATCTAAAAAGCGGGTCGACAGGACGTCGAATAGACGCCGAGTAGAAGATAGAAAATACTCTAAGATAGCCATTGGGAGCAGCTTAGGAGAAGGATCTCCATCAAGACTGAAGATCTCCTATTAATTTCTCTTGAAGTTTTTGGGTTTTCTTATGTTTTGTTGTTTTCTTTATTCTAAGATGTTTTCCTCTATCAGTATGAACTAAATTCCCTAAATACCTAAGGGGATGAAACCTAAGACAGATCTTATTATTATTTGATTTATAAGATAAATACTCGTTCTTATTCTAAATTGGGAGTTTTTATTCTTGTTTTGATAATTCAAGTTATTGATTCAAGTCGAATGTGCTTATTTAGTGGAGCAAACGTCCCTGTTTAAGACTAGATCAACACAATTAAACGGAGTTGATTGCAACCCTATAAATAGGGCGATAAAAATTTGCCAAATTAGAGTCAAATCTAATAAAGGGATCCATAGATCGAGTTAATGCGACAATAGGGGTTTTAATTAAAAAGAGATTTCAATTAATCAACCTAGAGTTAGTTGTTTTTAGTCTTGGAAGAGATATTAACATAAATCAGGGATTTCTATGGATTAAGACAAGTGAATAAATCATATGAATCAAAGGTAATAAGTGAAGTCTAGGTGGATTCTTTCTTAGGTATTGCCTATCTCATATAAGTTTTCCAAAAGTATTTTCCCAATTCACTCTCTGCCACATTCATAATCATTTAGTTAATTAAATTAGTTAGTTAACTTTAGAAAAAAATAAATCCCCTTAATTACTAGGCTAGATAAAAAAAATGATAGTTATTACTAGTAATTTAAGTCCTTGAGAATACGATTGTAACAGTCTAATTTATACCCTAGTCGGAATAGTGGTTTCGGGACCACAAATCTGAGTCTGAATGATATTTTAGTATTACTTTCTGTGTCTCTGATAAGTGACTAAGCATGTGGTAAATTTCCGTAAGTTAATTTGTCTGTCTATGTGTTTAATTTGATAAAAGGATGAAATTGCATTGAATGTGGAAGTCGTATGCTATATGTTAAAATGCTTATGTGTTGTCGTTTTATAAATGTGAGGATTTAATTGGCAAATTAGCCATTTCTTTATTAAGTGGATGGCAAGCTATATTCATGTATATTCATTATGCTTTTATTTGTTATATTATAAGTTAAATTCATATTATATTATTTTATAAGTTATATTCTTATAATAAAAGAAACATTAGTAAGTGGCCTTATTTCATCATCTTCTTGCTGAAAACCAAAGAAAGAAAAGAAAGTTTGAAGCTTTGTATATTCGGCTCTTGTAAGCTTAAAACAATGATTGTTTTCGGTTGGTTTTCGATAATATTTACGTTTTTGCAATCATTGCTTCGAGAGCTTTAAAACACATGTCTAAATTTGATGAATTGATAATGTTTGTGTGAGATGCCATTGTTCATATGTTGAGTTTTGTGATGTTTTATGTTGTTAAATGAAAGATTCAAGCTTGATGAACATGTTTTGTTCTTGAAGTTTTGTTAAATTTAGCTAAATAGGGCTAAATTGTTAAAATAGCAAATTGAAGGACTAATTTGTGAATTTGATGAAAGATGTGTGATGTATATGTATTCGGCTAAGCATGTATATGTGTGGATTTTGTGAATTTGATGTTTTGAGAAAAATGGACTAAATTGATAAAGTGTACAAATTTGAGGGTTAATTTGTAAATAGCCCTAAATGTCTGTCCTTGGATTGAATTGAATGAATTAATGAATAAAAGGATTAATTCTGAATGTGTTTAGATCAAGAACTGAGGAAAATGGATTTAGATCGAGGGAAAGCGAAAGTAACCAAGTAACCGTTTTCAATCCGACATATCGAATCCGAGGTAAGTCTATATACAAATAAATTTATTTTTATTGAATTACATACGTTTATAAGACTATGGATAATGATGAATTCATATGAGATGTTGTGTATATATGAATTCTAAGATAAGATAGTTATAGTATTAACATCCGAGAAGTTCCGTTTGAACATAAAAATAGATAAGATTAACTATGCAATGATATAGGTGACTGATATCTGATTACGTGTAAGATCCTGTCTGGGATAGTGGCATCGATATATGAATACGAATAAGACCCTGTCTGGGACAGTGGCATCAATATCTAATTATGTGTAAGACCCTGCCTGGGACAGTGGCATCTATATTTGATTACGTGTAAGACCCTGTCTGGGATAGTGGCATCGAAATCTGATTACGTGTAAGACCCTGTCTGAGACAGTGGCATCGATATTCGATTACGTGTAAGACCTTATATGGGATAGTGGCATCGATATTCGATTACGTGTAAGACCCTGTCTGGGACAGTGGCATCGATATCTGATTATGTGTAATACCCTGTCTGGGACAGTGGCATCAATACCCAATTACGTAAAAGACCCTGTCTGGGACAGTGGCATCAATATCCAATTACGTGTAAGACCATGTCTGGGACAGTGGCATCAATATTCGATTTCGTGTAAGACCCTGCCTGGGGCTGTGGCACCGATATCTGATTACGTGTAAGACCCTGTCTAGGACAGTGTCATCGGTATCCAATTACGTGTAAGACCCTGTCTGGGACAGTGGCATCGATATTCGATTACGTGTAAGACCCTATCTGGGACAGTGGCATCGATATCTGATTACGTGTAAGACCCTGTCTGGGACAGTGGCATCGATATCTGATTACGTGTAAGACCCTGTCTAGAACAGTGGCATCAATATCCGATTACGTGTAAGACATTGTCTGGGACAGTGGCACCGATATCTGAATACGAATAAGACCCTATCTGGGACAGTGGCATCAATATTCGATTACGTGTAAGACCATTCTGGGACATCAGCATCGTATTAATTTGTATAAGGCCCTGTCTGGGACAGTGGAATCAATATCTGATTACATTAAAGACCATGTCTGGGACGTTGGCATCGTTATGAACTTTACGTGTAAGACCATGTCTGAGCCATCGGTATTGTATTCATTAGTATAGGACCCTCTCTGGGACAGTGGCATCGATATCTGATTACATGTAAGACCTCATCTGGGATGAAGGCATTGTACGTCTATTCCGTGCTTACTATATATCCTACTAGATTTTCCTTACTGTTTAACGGGCAAGTCTGTGAGAAGAATGGTTATGTAAATAATGAATCCATTTTAGGTACGTTGATTTGTACATTAAGCGTGTGTATATAAGGTAAGTCACTATGTGATCCAAATATGATGATTACGTATATTGGAATATTAATATGATATGTGAAATTGAGCATGAAAAGCTAAGTATTTATATATGATTCCTGAATTGATAATGGTGGAAAATATGGCCAAAAGTATGAACCAAAGTATATATGTGAGTAGTTGGTTATGTATAAGAAATGTGCTTATGATTTTATATGCTTATATGCTTACATATGTAGTTTATTTTTATATTGACTTACTAAGCTTGTCGAAAGTTTACTCTGTATGTGTTTTCTCTATTCTATAAGTCGTCAAAGCTACTAAAGGCTAGGGACCGTCACGAATTCGTCATCACACTACTAAAATCATTTTGGTACACCTTGGATATGTATATGGCTAGATATGGCATGTATAGGCTAGTTCTTGTTATGAGTTGTAAAGTGAACTTAGCCATGTCATTTGGCTAGTTATGTTTGGGTATTATGCTTGAATGAATGTGATTTGAGAAGTTTTTTTGGTATGATTAGTTGATATATGACATGGTTGATATGGCAAGTGTACAGATGAATGATGTTTGGGCATAATTGTGATTTGGTCATGCAAATTGTTATGTTTGGAGTTGGTTTTGAATGTATTATTGTGTGATTTCCCTAGTTGTCAAATATGCATGATTTGGGATGACTATTTGGTAAGTTTTGATGGTTATATGTGAATTAAATGGGATGATATATGTTGCCTGTAGGTTTGACCCTTAGGGGTGGCATTTTGGCCTTGTAAATGGCCTATAATGTCACACGGTCGTGGCACACGGGCGTGCCTAAGACCATGGATGAATTGGCAGAATGTAGCCTAAAAGCAACACGGCCTTAACACGAGCGTGTTTGGTGGTCGTGGTGGGGAAGTCAGTATAGAATCACGGGTAGGCCACAAAGCCGTGTCTGGTGGCTGTGGGAACCAAGTTAGTATATAGACACGAAAGGACACACGGGGGTGTCTAGAAGCCGTGGAGGGCATGCGGTCTCCTTCCACGGGCGTGTCTCCCCTGTATTTTAGAAAAGTTTCAAATTTTCATGAAATTTTATATGTGTTACGGTTCAGTCCCGGCTTAGTTTATAAGCATGCTTAGGGTCTCGATGACTCATTCAAGGGACAATATGATTGTGTTGGATGATGATCTCGTTTGAATTCAGTAAATGCTATTCGATTTGTCCGGTAACGTTCCTAACCTTAATTCGGCAATGAACACGAGATAGGGGTGTTACATTTGATTGGTATCAAAGCTACGATTTAGTCAATTCTCGGACTAACGTAGCGTGTCAGAGTCTAGCTATACATGCCATATATTTGAATTGTGACAGTGTGATGAGTCCTGACGTGTAAAATGTTATTTTCGTATAGTAATGAATCCCGAAAGAGCTATAGCTGACGACGTAGAAAGTAATGCGCCTGCTCCCACTCAAGGGACAACGCCATCTGAATTGAGACCGGCTACAAGCGGTCAAGAGGGTGAAGCTAAACAAGCTTTCTTCTAGGTGATGAGTTAATGGTTCACTCAATTCGTAAGAAATAACCCGACTGTTTTGCAGCCTTCGCCCCCAGTTATTCCTTCTCAGACTGCAGTTGTACCACCGATTATGTATCCAAATCTGTTGAATAAGCCTCCGGTCGATAAAATCTATAAGTATGGGGCAGAAGAGTTCAAGGCTACCAGTGGTGACGATGCTGAGAAAGCCGAGTTCTAGTTAGAAAACATTATCCGAGTATTTGATGAAATATCGTTGAGCCCTGAAGAACGTATTAAATGTGTTGTATCTTTATTACGAGACGCGGCCTATCGGTGGTGGAAAACTTTGATTTCGATTGTTCTTAAAGAATGGGCCACATAGGATTTCTTTCAGTCTGAGTTCAAAAAGAAATACATTATTCAGAGATTCATTGATCAGAAACAAAAAGAATTTTTGGAATTGAAACAAGGTCACATGTCTATCACTGAATACAAACAAGAGTTTGTGAGATTAAGTCAGTATGCTCGGGAATGCGTTTCAGCTGAAGCGATAATGTGTAAAAGATTCGAAGATGGTCTAAATGAAGATATCTGATTGCTAGTTGATACTCTGGAGATAAAAGAGTTTGTGCTGTTAGTTGACCGAGCGTGCAAAGCTGAGTCTGAAGTCAGAGATATTAAAAAGATATTTTTGGGCAAATCATTTCAGTCTGCCTCAAAGAAATTCCGAGATGAACATAGCCGTTTAAAGGTTAATGTGAGGCATTCGCGTAGAGATCGAGCTAGATCACAATTGAGCTCTAAAGCCCCAGCAACTTTAGTGGCTAGTATTGGTAATGTCCGGACTGAGAGACCTGAATGTAAACATTGTGGAAAAAGACATCCGAGAAGCTGTAGATTAAACGATAGAGCTTGCTTCAGATGTGGATTGCTTGGTCATTTTATTCATGATTGTCCTAAGTCTGTAGAGCTAGAGACTGTTCAGAATCCGAGATCTGATAATGCACCTGTGAGAGGTAGATCTTTAAGGAATATAAGAAATGTCAGTGGTAGTCAGAGAACTACGAGAGACAATGTTGTTAGATCCGAAGCTAGAGCGCTTGCCAGAGCGTATGCTATTCGAGCTCGTGAGGAAGCTTCATTACCTGATGTTATAACGGGTACTTTTACACTTTATGATACTTCTATGATTGCATTGATAGACCCTGGTTCTACGCATTCGTATATATGTATGAATTTAGTATTCTGTAAGACTTTGCTTGTAGAGTCTACTGAGTTTGTTATAAAAGTATCGAACCCCTTAGGTAAAAGTGTTTTGGTTGATAAAGTATGCAAGAATTGTTCGTTAATGTTTCAAGATATCTGTTTCTCTGCTGATCTGATGCTTTTACCATTTAATGAATTCGATATAATTCTGGGTATGGATTGGTTGTTTATGCATGATATTGGTGTGAACTATAAAAGAAAGACTATTGATTTGAGGTGTCCAAATAATGAAATTGTACGAGTTGAGTCTAATGATTTGTATGGATTGCCTGCTGTGATATCTATTTTGAAATCTCAGAGTTACGTGAAAAAGGGTTACGCGGCATATTTTGCTTATGTGATTGATTCGAAAGTATCTGAATAGAAAGTTGAGTTTGATAATGAATTGTTAGCGAAACGAGCTCAGTGTGAAATGAATTCTGAACCTGAATATCAAATTGTTGACGGTTGTTTGAGATTCTGTACTCATATCTGTGTTTCGAGAAATCCAGAGTTGATCCAGTCGATTTTGAATGAAGCACATAATAGTCGTTTATCTGTTCATTCGGGAAGCACCAAAAATGTATCATGATTTGAAACAACGTTACTTGTGTTCTGGTATGAAACGGGACGTTTCTGACTTTGTTTTGAAATGTTTAGTTTGTTAGCAAGTGAAAACTGAACGTCAAGTTTCGTCTGGTTAGTTACAACCTATTTTGATTCCCGAATGGAAATGGGATAGAGTGAAGATGGGTTTTGTTTCTGGGTTACCTCAGACACTGATAAATAAAGATGCGATATGGGTCGTAGTTGACTGATTAACTAAATCTACCCATTTTATTCAGGTAAGATCTGATTACTCTCTTGAAAGATTAGCTGAGCTGTATATTTCTGAGATTATTAGATTGCACAGGGTGCCACTATCTATTGTGTTAGATAGAGATCCTAGATTTACATCACGATTCTGGAAGAAATTATAAGAAGCACTAGGCACGAAACTACACTTTAGTACAGCTTTTCATCTGCAGTCAGATGGTCAGTAAGAATGAATTATTCATATTCTTGAAGACATGTTAAGATGTTGTATACTTGAATTTAATGGTACATGGGATTAATATCTACCTTTGATTGAATTTGCATACAACAATAGTTTTCAATCGAGTGTCAAAATGGCACCATATGAAGCTTTATACGAACGAAAATGTCGAACACCTCTGTATTGGACAAAATTCAGTGAGAATAAGTTACACGGGGTTGATTTGATAAAGGATACAGAACAGAAAGTTAAACTGAGTCTGAGGTTCATTGGACCTTATGAAATCATTGAACGAGTTGAGCCTGTTGCATATAGATTAAAATTGCCCTATGAGTTAGAAAAGATACACAATGTATTCCATTTTTCGATGCTCTGTAGATATCGATCCGATCCGTCGCATGTGATTGCCCCATCTGAAATTGAACTCCGATCCGATATGACATATGAAGACAAGTTGATCCGTATCTTAGCGCATGAAGTGAAAGAGTTGAGGAACAAGAGAATTCCATTAGTAAAAGTACTGTGGAATCGACATGGAATAGAAGAGGCAACATGGGAGCCTGAAGATTCAATAAGACATCAATATCCGAATCTGTTTAGCGGTAAGATTTTTTGGGACGAAAATCCCTAAGGGGGAGAATTGTAACAGTCCAGTTTATACCCTAATCAGAATAGTGGTTTCGGGACCACAAATCCGAGTCTGAATAATATTTTAATATTATTTTTCTGTTTCTCTGATAAGTGACTAAGCATGTGGTAAATTTTTGTAAGTTAATTTGTCTGTCTGTGTGTTTAATTTGATAAAAAGATGAAATTGCATTGAATGTGGAAGTTGTATGCTATATGTTAAAGTACTTATGTGTTGTGGTTTTATAAATGTGATGATTTAATTGACAAATTAGCCATTTCTTTAGTAAGTGGACGGCAAGCTATATATCATGTATATTAATTATGCTTTTATTTGTTATATTATAAGTTAAATTCATATTATATTATTTTATAAGTTATATTCTTATAATAAAAGAAACATTAGTAAGTGGCCTTATTTCATCATCTTCTTGCCAAAAACCAAAGAAAGGAAAGAAAGTTTGAAGCTTTGTATATTCGGCTCTTGTAAGCTTAAATCAAGGTATGTTTTCGGTTGGTTTTTGATAATTTTTACGTTTTTGTAATCGTTGCTTCGAGAGCTTTAAAATCCATGTCTAAATTTGATGAATTGATAATGTTTGTGTGAGATGACATTGTTGATATGGTGAGTTTTGTGATGTTTTATGTTGTTAAATGAAAGATCCAAGCTTGATGAACATGTTTTGTTCTTGAAGTTTTGTTAAATTTAGCTAAATAGGGCTAAATTGTTAAAATAGCAAATTGAAGGACTAATTTGTAAATTTGATGAAAGATGTGGGCTTGTATGTGATGTATATGTATTCGGCTAAGCATGTATATGTGTGGATTTTGTGAATTTGATGTTTTCAGAAAAAAAGGACTAAATTGATAAAGAGTACAAATTTGAGGGTTAATTTGCAAATAGCCCTAAATGTGTGTCCTTTGATTGAATTGAATGAATTAGTGAATAAAAGTATTAATTATGAATGTGTTTAGATCAAGAACCGATGAAAACAGATTTAAATCGCGGGAAAGCGAAAGTAACCAAGTAACCGTTTTCATTCCGACATATCGAATCCGAGGTTAGTTGATATATAAATAAATGTATTTTTATTGAATTACATACGTTTATATGATTACGGATAATGATGAATTCATATGAGATGTTGTGTATATATGAATTCTAAGATAAGATAGTTATAGTATTAACATCCGAGAAGTTCCATTTGAACGTAAAAATAGATAAGATTAACTATGCAATGACATAGGTGATCGATATCTGATTATGTGTAAGACCCTGTCTGGGACAGTGGCATCGATATCTGAATACGAATAAGACCCTGTCTGGGACAGTGGCATCAATATTCGATTACGTGTAAGACCTTATCTGGGACAGTGGCATTGATATCCGATTACGTGATACCTGATTACATGGAAGACCCTATCTGGGACAATGGTATCGATATTCGATTATGTGTAAGACCCTGTATGGGACAGTGGCATCGATATCTGATTACGTGTAAGACCCTGTCTGGGACAATGGCATCGATACCCAATTACGTGGAAGACCCTGTCCGAGATAGTGGCATTGATATCTGATTACGTGTAAGACCCTGTCTAGGTTAGTGGCATCTATATCTGATTACGTGTAAGACCATGTCTGGGACAGTGGCATTGATATCCGATTATGTGTAAGACCCTGTCTGGGACAGTGGCATCGATATCCGATTACATGTAAGACCACTCGGGCGATTGCATTGATATATCAATTACGTGTAAGACCATGCTCGGGACGGTGGCATCGATATCCGATTATGTGGAAGACCTATTCGGGGCGGTGGTGGCATCGATATCCGATTACGTGTAAGACCATATGCGGGGACAAGTGGCATCGATATCCGACACGTGTAAGACCGCATGCGGGACGGTGGCATCGATATCCGACACGTGTAAGACCATGCGGGACGATGGCATCGATATCCGATTACGTTAAGACCCTGTATGGGACAGTGGCATCGATATCCGATTACGTGTAAGACCCTGTCTGGGACAGTGGCATCGATATTCGATTACGTGTAAGACCCTGTCTGGGATAGTGGCATCGATATTTGATTACGTGTAAGACCCTGTCTGGGACAATGGCATCAATATCCGATTACGTGTAAGACCCTATCTAGGAGAGTGGCATCAATTTCTGATTACGTGTAAGACCCTGTCTGGGACAGTGGCATCGATATCTGAATACGAATAAGACCCTGCCTGGGACAGTGACATCAATATCTGATTACATGTAAGACCATGTCTGGGACATCGGCATCGTATTAATTCGTATAAGACCCTGTCTGGGACACTGGCATCAATATCTGATTACATTTAAGACCACGTCTGGGACATTTGCATCGTTATGAACTTTACGTGTAAGACCATGTCTGAGGCATCGGTATTGTATTCATTAGTATAAGACCCTGTCTGGGACAGTGGCATCGATATCTGATTCCATGTAAGACCTCGTCTGGGACGAAGGCATTGTACGTCTATTCTGAGTGTACTGAGTATCCTACTAGATTTTCCTTATTGTTTAACATGCAAGTCTGTGATAAAAATGGTTATGTAAATAATGAATCCGTTTCAGGTACGTTAATTTGTATATTAAGTGTGTGTATATAAGGTAAGTCACTATGTGATCCAAATATGATGATTACGTATATTGGACTATCAATATGATATGTGAAATTGAGCATGAAAAGCTAAGTATTTATATATGATTCCTGAATTGATAATGGTGGCAAATGTGGCCAAAAGTATGAGCCAAAGTACATATGTGAGAAGTTGGTTATGTTTAAGAAATGTGCTTATGATTTTATATGCTTATATGCTTACATATGTAGTTTATTTGTATATTGACTTACTAATCTTTTGGAAAGCTTACTATGTATGTGTTTTTACTGTTCTATAGGTTGTCAAAGCTACTGAAGGCTCGGGACCGTCACAGATTCGTCATCAAACTACTAAAATCATTTTGGTACACCTTGGATATGTATATCGCTAGATATGGCATGTATAGGCTAGTTCTTGTTATGAGTTGTAAAGTGAACTTAGCCATGTGATTTGGCTAGTTATGTTTTGGTATTATGCTTGAATGAATGTGATTTGAGAAGTTGTTTTGGTATGATTAGTTGATATATAACATGGTTGATATGGTAAGTGTATAGATGAATGATGTTTGGGCATAATTGTGATTTGGTCTTGCAAATTGTTATGTTTGGAGTTGGTTTTGAATGTATTATTGTGTGATTTCCCTAGTTGTCAAATATGCATGATTTGGGATAACTATTTGGTAAGTTTTGATGGTTATATGTGAATTAAATGGGATGATATATGTTGCCTGTAGGTTTGACCCTTAGGGGTGGCATTTTGGCCTTGTAAATGGCCTATAATGTCACATGGTCGTGGCACACGGGCGTACCTAAGACCGTGGATGAATTGGCAGAATGCAGCCTAAAAGCAACACGACCTTAACACGGGCGTGTTTGGTGCCCATGGTGGGGAAGTCAGTATAGATCCACGGCTAGGACACACTGCCATGTCTAGTGGCCGTGGGAACCAACTTAGTATATAGACAAAAAAGGACACACGAGGGTGTCTAGAAGTCGTGGAGGGCACATGGTCTCCTCCCATGGGCGTGTCTCCCCTGTATTTTAGAAAAGTTTCAAATTTTCATGAAATTTTATATGTGTTTCGGTTTAGTCCCAAGTCAGTTTAAAAGCATGCTTAGGGTCTCGATAACTCATTCAAGGGACAATATGATTGTGTTGGATGATGATCTCGTTTGAATTGAGTAAATACTATCCGATTTGTCCGATAACGCTCCTAATCTGTAATCTGGCAATGAACACGGGATAGGGGTGTTACAACGATATTCCGGACTCACCAGAACTATACTACTGTTCGATAGGTGCGCTTGCCTTTGTTGAAATAATAGTTAGTTTCGAGCCCAGGAAACAACCATTTCTAATACCCAAACACACATTAATATTAACATCATTTACAAGCCAAATCTCATGACTATAATCAGAACCAAAATACCACATCTAGCCTATACATGCCATATACCATAAATGTAAAATTCAAAACTACCAACATAGATGTTTGATAGTACAATGATGTTCCCAACGACTCTCAGATTCGAGCTAGCCTTGATTCACTATAAAACATTGTAACACCCCAAACCCGGCCTAGAAGATAGGCCCGAATCTGGCGTGTCACATGGAAGTGTTTTTCAAAACCATATTTCTTGTTGTTAAAACTTGATTGAGAGTTAAAGCCTCTTTGTTAAAACTCAAAACACTTAAGCTAATGATATCCAATTGAAAACGTAATTACTTTTAAAACCTTATCTGTTGCAGAAGCATATTAAAAATAAACAATTTACGAAAATGTTATGTTTAAAAATTAAGTTGCAGATGTATTTCGAAAACGTTGTAGAAACGTAGTGTTTTGAAGACAGTTATCATTTTGGAAACCGTATTCCACTTTTAGCAGTTAGAAAACATAAAAAAATCACAAATAAAAAGTTAAAAATAGAGAGGCCCTATTACAACCCAAGTAAAAAAAAATTTTAAAGTAAATAATCAAAACAGCAAGCATAAGCAGCGTGTGGTCTTCCTCAAGTCCCTCGCAGCTTCGATCTGTCTAAGACTGAGGATTACCTACACAGTTAAAAACGGAGTGAGTTTATGAAAACTCAGTGTGTAATCCCCTTACTAGAGTAACAGACAATATACGTAAATGTAAATAGAAACTATGCGGGCAAAAGCCCGTTAATAATGATAATAGTACAAAGATGCATCGAGCATATACGAGGTCAAAGCCCACTATAATATCATTTGGGTCACAGCCTACAATAGAATCAGTTGGGCCTAGCCTATTTCAGAATCAATTCTATATGCATAATGCTTGGTGCATGCTAACCCATCCCATCCAACTCTGCACTTGCCTCCGTCCAACCATGCATTACCTGCGGGGAATAAATCACCTGCGCCATCCCTACACTCCCAATGTTGGTACCGGTTGCGGCACTAACCAAAATCATAGCAAAGCTGCTAGTATATATATATATATGTATGGCTCTAAGCCTTCAATAGCGGTATTATAATTGGCACGAAGCCATCAGTAACTGTATTATGTTTGGCACATAGACATCAGCGACGGTAATATAATCGGCACACAGCCTTGGGTAAATATGATCGACACAAAGTCATTGGTATATATGTTAGGCACATAGCCACTGGTAAATAGGATTGGCACAAAGCCATAATCAAAATGACACAGAGCCATGTTTAGGTTGGCACAGAGCCATAATCGGATTACGCGGCTTTAAGATGTCCGTTAGTCCACAGTCGTTATGCGAACCGTGTGACATCAACAGATCAATACTGGATCCACAGTTGCCATGCGACTCGTGCGACCCTATCAGAACTTCCTCTGCATCAATGTCCCAACCCCATGCAATATGTCGTGTATGTCATGCTCAATCATTACACATGTATGCAAAATGGCCATGCTCGGTAATAGTCATTTACACACATATTAAAACATATTAGTCATACAACCATAGTCAAATTAGTAAACTCATAGTCTAAGTCAGTCATTTACCTACAAGGGCAAGATAGTCATCTTACCCTATAAGCGTATTTCGGTAATCCTACCCTTCAGGGGTATTTCGGTAATTCTACCCTACAAGGGTAATTTAGTAATTCTACCCTACAGGGGTATTTTAGTATTTTTGCAAACCGAGGGTATTTCTGTAATTTTGCAAACTAAGGGTATTTTAGTAATTTTGCAAACTAGGGGTATTTTGGTAATTTTGTAATCTGGGGTATTTTGGTAATTTCAAAAACTGGGGGTATTTCGATAATTTTGTAAACTAGGGGTATTTCAATAATTTTACAAACCGAGGGTATTTCACTAATTTCATAAATTGGGGGTATTTGGTAATTTTACAAACTAGGGGTATTTCGGTAATTTTGCAAGTTAGGGTATTTCGGTAATTTCACAAACTGAAGGTATTTTGGTAATATTGAAAATTGAGGGTATTTCGGTAATTTCACAAATTAGGGGTATTTCAGTAATTTTGTAAACCAAGGAATTCTAAATAGAGATAATGATGCAAATGGACCTAGGGCCCATCTCGGCCGAAATGGGCCCACACGCTCATGTGGCCCATTTAGCCCAAATCTAGCCACAGATATGAGATTCACATAGTCTAGTCCAATATTTACTACACAATCATACAACTTATCCGATTGGGCCCACGGGCCCATTGGCCCAACATGGCCCCTTTTCAGCCCATCGTGGCCCAAATAGCCTAAACCCACAAGAACACTCATGATGGCCTCAACTATCGAGTCGAAGCTCCCACATGTGCGCCCGCATGCTCGTGTGGCTACCATGGCCGTGTGACCGACATTTCAGCATTTGTCGCTCTACAGCTAGAGTAGTGCGAAATGCACACCTGATAGGAATCTGGAGTTAATCCGCGCTCCGAACACTCCTATGCCCAAACGCCAAACAAGGTATCCTTACTCTTCTCATAGGTCGCTCTATTTAAAGCCAACTTCTTGCCTACTCTCATGCTAGCTTCCCGATGTGGGATCCCTCCATCAATCCTCCAAAACCGTCCCTAATTAGCAAAATAATCACCTTTAGCATGCAAGGGGTTTCAAACTCAGGCTCCCCTGTAACTTAATCCACCCTTCTAGCCACTTTACCAACTAGCTCCTAGTGTAACAAAACAAGCACAACTAAATATAAGCCTATGGCCCAAAGTCTAAGTTCATGTAAAAGGAAATCAAAATGAATTCCAAGCGCCAAGACTTGAACCTATGCTCCCTTGCAACCTTAATGACGCCTTGCTACTAGACCACTCACTTCCTTGTGTCATTTTTTTCCCACAATTTATTCTTAAAGCCTACTTACTTACTCCTAGGGTTTTATTAACCTAAAACCAAAATTTTTCCTAAAGCCCAGGGTTCAACCCGGGACTTCATGGAAGCCCCCTAACCTTCCAAAATCACTCACCCAATAGGTCCAACTGGCATTACTGTCGTTCTCTTATTCTCAAAAATTTTAAACGCTCCCATGCCCAAGGCCCAATAGGCCCAATTCTATTAGGCCCAAAAATTCGGGGCGTTACAAACATAGAAAAATAACGTAAAATAAGCTTCATAGCTTAGTAAGCTTATATGTGAATAACTTATTTCATCGAATAAATGCAAGTAAACCAATTACACATGACAAAACCATATACACATTAACTACAAATATAACTCCCCGAATTTGGGCCTAAAAGGAATGGGCCTCGAGCATGGGATCAGCTAGGAGACTGCACATAAATATTTATGCGTGCAAGAAAATAGCATAAGTTGCTAAGTGATTTGGGTGTGTATGGGGGTGTGTGAGAAGTCTTGGGAGTAGATCGTGGAGAGATAAGGGGAGAAATTTGTGGAGGATTTCAAGGAGTTTGATTGTGGGTAGAGTAGTGCCAAATTTGGGTGTCTAGCTACTCAGAATTTTGGCAGAGTTTTTCTTTGGGTAGTCTTGACTAAAGTTGTACTTTGCTTTCTAACGACGTAGTTTGCACTTTTTGTCAATTTCTGGTAAGTCAAGTGCCTCTCTGTACCTTTTGGGTCTTTCTCTCTTCTATTCTCTCTTTGGGGAAAGGTGTCAATTACCGAAACCTCTCATTTTCTTTTCTCATTTCTATATTCCCTTTTTTTCCAAAATTAATCTTCTCCTCTTAATTTTTCTTCATGTTCCCCTTTTAGCCAAATATAGTTTCCTTTTTCCCTATATATTTAAATCTTTCTTTCGGTCTTCTCTGAGCCTACCATTCCCTCTTCTTCTCTTTCAATTTCTTGTCTGCCACTCATTGTTTGGTGGATCGTTTCGGTGCACTGGGGTGTGGTGGTTTCAGTCTCATAAGAATCCTGATAGTCGATAAGTATCCGTAAGAGCCCCCTTTTGCTATTTGGTCATTTCAATATGTGTTCAACCTGTTATTAAAACTTTTTATTGGGGGAAGTTGAATGTTGTGTCTTCCTCTTATATTTTCTAACTTTGATTCTTATTCTTTCTTTGCGGTACAATATACGATGGTTCTGGGGATCTCAGTGGAGTAAGGTGATCTTGTAGCCATAGAAATCTTTCTGTCTCTCATCTTTCATTAAGTTAATCGCTAGATGCAAGGGATTGATTTTGGCCGATGATTTTGGAGGATTAATTCCAGATCATCTAATCGTGGTAGGTGGTGATCGTTACATTTTGGCTTAGTTCTTGAGGATGTTAACAGTTGAAGGACTGGATAATTATGTAACGCCCCGAATTTGGGCCTAGTAGATTTGGGCCTATTGGGTTGTAACGCCTCAAAAATCCCGAAACTTTAAATTTCTATGCACTGAGGTTGGTATGTATGAGTAGCACTTAGAATATAAATTTTAAGGTATTATCAGGCTTATTTGAAGTCTTAGAGATAGGGAAGGTCATAGGGAAAATTTTATTTTTCTTACTTTAGTGGACCCTATTATCAGGCATTAGGCCTCTTAAGCAGATTAATGGCAAAATAGGACACAAATGGGCTTGTGGTCCAGTGGCAAGGTGGCTTCACTAGGGGAGCTACAAGGTGGTGTGAAGAGGTCCAAGGTTCGAGTAGGGGTAAGGTGTTTTGGGAGTGTTTATTTTGCATAATGGACGGCCAGAGTTGTGTGGAGTTTTGAATCTTTTGTTAAAGTGTTTGAATTGGTTTTGTGAGCTGATAAAGAAGGGAATTTCGGATGAGATAAGGAAGATATCATGGAGAAAAATTAGGAGATGAGAGGTGGAAAGAGTTGGTGCCGAATTGGACTGTGGGGGAAGGTAGGATTCGGCTATTGGCTATAAAAGGAGGTGCCGAATTCCTTTGAGAGGCTCCTTGGGTTCTATTACATTTCTTTTTCTCCCTCTTAGCCAAATTCTTCCATTTGCCAAAAAAAAAAACCCATCATTCCTTTGCAGAAATTTTGGTTTTCTCTCTAGCTGAATTCCCCATACCTTCTCTTCTTAAATTCCTTCTCTTGTTCACCTTTAGTTCTAGCCGACCACTTCTCCTCTTCTTCTCCCTAGTGGTGCCAAATTGTCTCTCTCACCATACTAATCTCAAAAGCTGAATTTAAGCCGCAGGATCAAAGGAGGATTTCGGTAAGTGCTTAGTTGATCTTTTTAGTGAGTTTTGTTAAAAGCTGAAGGGGTACATAACCCTTCATTATCGCTAACTTTGTATTAACAAGGGTAAGGCTCAACAATCGCAAGCGTGGTAGGTAAGGATCATTAGCAATGTGGTAAGTGTTCTCGACTCAGTTATGGTTTAGTGGATGGCCAAATGTAATGTGGCTTATAGGGGTGACTTATGTGGAATACGAGTCACTTGATTTTGACGATATATGTTTGGGTGGAGATCTAGAGGATATTAGCAAATAGTAGCAAAGGAAGGGCTACTAGAACGTGTGGCACAAGGTAAGGGTATGTTGAGGTTTCGATTTTTGATAAGTATGTGTTAAGCCTTGGCTAATCGCTACTGATGTCGATTGTAGGTTCGTGATTAATGGGTTTGCAGCACGCGAGGTTACCAGGTGTGTACAAACACTATACACACACGATACCAGTGATGCCAAAAAGCTGAAAAGCTTAAAGTAGCTAAATGGGCCTGGTGGGCCCTTGTAATATCCCGGGTTAGGGGCTATTTTATTGTTGCATAATATTGCATGTGTTTGGTGTGCTGTATTGTTGTTGTGTAGAATCGGGGTTTAATTGTAGGCTAGAAGTAAGCCTGAGTAGGTAGAAAAATTTTTAGTTTTTGAGCTAAGGTATTAGGAGCTGAGGAAGCTGGGGCTTTTAAATTTATTTTGGGTGTTTGTTAGCACAAGAAACAAGTTGGTGGAGTGGCAATGTAGGCGCCACTAAGGCTTGGAGTGGGTAACGCCTAAAGCAAGGATGTAGGCCTTGTGTTCCAGCTGCAAAGTCCCCTTTTTGGCTTCTTTTTGGGACGGCATGGAGGGAGGAGTTTGTAGGCAGTTCAAACTCTGCCATTGACTTGGTCTTCACATTCGAATGGAGGGTAGAGAGTGAATTTAGGAAGTTGACTTGTTCAAAATTGTTTGAATTTGTGGCTTGGAGTGTTTTGGGGATATGGCCGAATTTTAGGGAGTGAGGAGGAGGAGTGACGGCTTGGTATGGGAGGGAGTGGGGAGTGCCAAATTCATTTTGAATTTTGGTGCATATTCTGATCATTTGGTGTCAAAGAAGAATCCTTTCTTTTGTTTAGCTAAAAGAAAATTTCAAGAGAGCTTTTCTCATTTTCTTTTGGAAACCGAAAGTCCAAGCACCTATTTGCCGAATTTTGCTTTGCTTTTCTCTCAATCTTCTTGGTAGCCGAATGCTCTTGAGCCTTCAAACTCTTATCTCTTTCATTCACTTTGGCCGAACCCACCTTTCTCTTATTTCTTTTTGTCCATTTGTGTTAAGCAGAAAGTCCATTCTCTTTTCTTCTCAACTCTTTTTTTCTTCTTGAAATCTCCCTAATAAGAACTTTAATCTCCATAACATTTTCTCCATTTCTTTTCCTTGCGAAAACCGAAAACACTTTCTTTTCTTCTTCTTCTCCCATCTTTTTGGTTGTTGGCCGAATATCAACCCCTCCCTTTTTCATCTTCTCTTGCGTTTTCTTATGTGAGTAGGGCCGAATCTCCTTTCCCTCCCGGTGTGTTGTTGGCCGAATATTGGTTGGGTAAGTGTTGGCCGAATGGCCATATGTCTATCTTCTCTTAGTTCTTGGTTAGTCAAAGCTTCAAGAGATTAATGTTTCCTTCTTGATAGGTTGGCCGATTGTCTAAGGAAACCACTTTTTGGTTCGGGATTTGGTAGGAAACCAAATCAGGTGAAAGGTAAGAGTGATTCGACAACTCTTTTGGTCTAATGGTGTTGGCCGAATGGTCTTAGTGCCTAACCCCTATGTTTGGCCGATTGTAGGAGTCAGTACTCAAGGGAAGTTAGATCGTTTTCGTTGGGATTTCTAGACTCGTATTATCAGGTGTGTAAACTAACACACTTCTGTTTAGTAATATGATTGATAACCTGTGTGATGATTAATGAAACAGTGATGATTGATATGATACCCTAATGGGTATGATTCTGGACTCGGGTAAGTCAGTATTACTATTTTAATGATGATATATATGTTACCATGACTGTGGATATATGTGACATGAGATATGAGATTAGACATGATAGCATGAGATGCATGATTGTATGATAAGCATGATTACATGAGTATGGTATGTTGATGGGTGTTACGAGTGGAGGGAGCAGTGGTATTTTGTGCTGACGAGCACCAGTGCTTTGGTAGCACACTTTGTGACTTTGGGTCACCAGAGGTTTGGCACCTCCAGAGGTTTGGTACCTCGGCCGTCTCGCCCCAGCAGTGGCTCAGCACCACGGTGGGTTGGCCCCACAGATGATTATACGGGATTGACGCCGATGTTTTGGTAACACACGATGGGTTGGCCCCATCACCGCATTTGTGACTACGGTCACCGTTGCTTTGGTAGCACATTGTGTCTTTTTGGGACACCGTGAGGTTTGGCACCTCATTGCGACTCGTCCCGTGGTTTGACCACCGTGGGTTGGCCCCACTTGAGATATGGGATCGTCTCGCTAGTGATTTGGTATCACACGATGGGTTGGCCCCATCATCGTTGGATTTGTGACTTGGTCACCAAAGCTGCTTTAGTAGCACAGCTGTGTCTTTGGGACACCAGTGGTTTGGTACCACATTGACGGATATTATGTCTTTGGGACATCAGTGTTTTGGTAACACATTGTGACTATATGTCACCAGTGGTTTGGCACCACCAGTGGTTTGGTACCACACGGGGTAGGAAAGGCGATATGGATGGTTGGGGACCTGGGTTGCATTAATTATGTTGCTATGTATGATGTGTGTTAGCATGTTGTTTCTTCTGGGAGCGGGATTTACACATCGAGTCACTCGACTCACCCTCTCCTTTGACATTTCAGGTGACTCGTAGACGCGGACTTGGAGCCGGGATGGACTCGGGGTGCACATGCCATGCTATAATAAAAGTGTTGCTCGGACTAGTGAATTTGGGTACTTTAGTTATTTACTCTCACTTGGGTTTTATTTTGGATATGTAAAAGGTTTTTTTTATTTATGTTTTATGCTGTTTATGTTTAAATTGTAATATGCCTTAACAAAATAAGTTGGTATAAATTTTACTAAAACTTGGAAAGATAGTGATTTCAAATTATAACGCAAAAATGTTTTTAAACTATACCATCGGGTATCGCACTGATTTTTACAAGCATATGAAAATCAATTGTTTCCAAGCATATGAAAAATTTTATTTTTCTTACTTTAGTGGACCCTATTATCAGGCATTAGGCCTCTTAAGCAGATTAATGGCAAAATAGGACACAAATGGGCTTGTGGTCCAGTGGCAAGGTGGCTTCACTAGGGGAGCTACAAGGTGGTGTGAAGAGGTCCAAGGTTCGAGTAGGGGTAAGGTGTTTTGGGAGTGTTTATTTTGCATAATGGACGGCCAGAGTTGTGTGGAGTTTTGAATCTTTTGTTAAAGTGTTTGAATTGGTTTTGTGAGCTGATAAAGAAGGGAATTTCGGATGAGATAAGGAAGATATCATGGAGAAAAATTAGGAGATGAGAGGTGGAAAGAGTTGGTGCCGAATTGGACTGTGGGGGAAGGTAGGATTCGGCTATTGGCTATAAAAGGAGGTGCCGAATTCCTTTGAGAGGCTCCTTGGGTTCTATTACATTTCTTTTTCTCCCTCTTAGCCAAATTCTTCCATTTGCCAAAAAAAAAAACCCATCATTCCTTTGCAGAAATTTTGGTTTTCTCTCTAGCTGAATTCCCCATACCTTCTCTTCTTAAATTCCTTCTCTTGTTCACCTTTAGTTCTAGCCGACCACTTCTCCTCTTCTTCTCCCTAGTGGTGCCAAATTGTCTCTCTCACCATACTAATCTCAAAAGCTGAATTTAAGCCGCAGGATCAAAGGAGGATTTCGGTAAGTGCTTAGTTGATCTTTTTAGTGAGTTTTGTTAAAAGCTGAAGGGGTACATAACCCTTCATTATCGCTAACTTTGTATTAACAAGGGTAAGGCTCAACAATCGCAAGCGTGGTAGGTAAGGATCATTAGCAATGTGGTAAGTGTTCTCGACTCAGTTATGGTTTAGTGGATGGCCAAATGTAATGTGGCTTATAGGGGTGACTTATGTGGAATACGAGTCACTTGATTTTGACGATATATGTTTGGGTGGAGATCTAGAGGATATTAGCAAATAGTAGCAAAGGAAGGGCTACTAACGTGTGGCACAAGGGTGGTATGTTGAGGTTTCGATTTTTGATAAGTATGTGTTAAGCCTTGGCTAATCGCCATCGATGTCGATTGTAGGTTCGTGATTAATGGGTTTGCAAAGACGCGAGGTTACAGTGTGTACAAACACTATATAACACACGATACCGTGATGCCAAAAAGTCTGAAAAGCTTAAAGTAGCTAAATGGGCACTGGTGGGCCCTTGTAATATCCGGGTTGGGGCTATTTTATTGTTGCATAATATTGCATGTGTTTGGTGTCTGTGTATTGTTGTTGTGTAGAATCGGGGTTTAATTGTAGGCTAGAAGTAAGCTGAGTAGGTAGAAAAATTTTTAGTTTTTGAGCTAAGGTATTAGGAGCTGAGGAAGCTGGGGCTTTTAAATTTATTTTGGGTGTTTGTTAGCACAAGAAACAAGTTGGTGGAGTGGCAATGTAGGCGCCACTAAGGCTTGGAGTGGGTAACGCCTAAAGCAAGGATGTAGGCCTTGTGTTCCAGCTGCAAAGTCCCCTTTTTGGCTTCTTTTTGGGACGGCATGGAGGGAGGAGTTTGTAGGCAGTTCAAACTCTGCCATTGACTTGGTCTTCACATTCGAATGGAGGGTAGAGAGTGAATTTAGGAAGTTGACTTGTTCAAAATTGTTTGAATTTGTGGCTAGGCAGGGACCGCCGCAGTGTAATCAGTGTGGGAAATCTCATTGGGGTGGTTGTTGGACTGGTGGAAAAGGTTGCTTCGAGTGTGGATCTCTGGATCATCGCATTAGGGACTGTCCGCGTAGGATGGCCAGGATTCAGTCTGAGAGTCAGGGCCGTAATCAGTTCAGAGGTAATGGACCGCCATCACAGAGGGGCCGTGGTAATGGCAGAGGTGGTAATGGATTTGGTCGAGGTCGTGGAGCACCGGGCAGAGGCGCGGGTAGTTCCGAGGCACTGACCGGTTCGTGTATGCGCCTAGACGCCGCGAGGAGGGCGACGCACCGGACGTAATCACCGGTACGTTTTTGATTTTTGGTTCTCCCTATACTGCTTTAATTGACTTGGGTTCCACGCATTCGTATGTTGCTAGTAGTATAGTTGAGACCATGGACTTAGACTCAGAAACTGCTTCTAGACAAATGATCGTATTTAGCCCTTTAGGTCACTCAGTAGTACGTAGATAAGTCAGATAAGAATGTACCCCTAGAACTCCAAGGGGTAGTTTTTCTTCGCCGATCCGATGGAACCGCCGTTTGGGGAGTTCGATCCGATTCTCGAGAATGGACTGGTTGGTTAAGTACCGTGCCAAGGTGGATTGCGCGCTAAAGCGCATGGTTCTATCGACGGATAAGGGAGATGAAGTGATTATGATAGGTAATAGGAGAGATTACTTATCCAATGTGGTGTCGGCCTTAAAAGTCGTAAAAGATGGTCGAAAAAGGCCGTGTGAAGCGTATGTGGTTCATGTGTATGCCTTGGAGGCTAAAGAATCTTTGTTGAGAAGGTTCGCATGTTAAGGAATTTGTGGATGTGTTTCCAGAGGAGCTTAGGGTTTGCCACCGATCGTGAGGTAGAGTTTGGGATAGATTCGCTACTGTGGATCGCGCAAAGTGTCTATTGCTCCATATAGGATGGCACCAAAGGAATTGGTGGAGCTTAAGGCTCGATTCGTGAGTCGTTGGATCGAGGCTTCATTAGGCCAAGTGTTTCGCCGTGGGGAGCGCGGTTTTATTCATCAAGAAGAAGGACGAGACGATACGGATGTGTATCGACACGCTAACCGAATAAGTCGACGATTAAAAACAAGTATCCGTTACCACGGATAGATGACTTGTTTGATCGGTGAAAAGGTGCGCTCGCGGTGTTTTCAAGATCGATTTGAGGTCCAGGTACCATCGGTTGAAAGTTAAGGAAGCGGATATCCATAAGACGGCGTTTCGGACTCGCATGACGCACTACGAATTCTCGTAATGCCGTTCGGGTTGACGAACGCTCCGGCAGATTTTTTATGGATATGATGAATAGGGTGTTTATTTGAAGATCCGGACCGTTTTCGTCGTGGTTTTCATTGACGACATCTTGGTTTACTCAAGGTCGGAAGAAGAGCATGATGCACACTTAAGAGTGGTGTTGCAAACTTTGAGGAGAAGCAACTCTATGCTAAGTTCGATGTAAGTGCGAGTTTCGCTTAGTGAAGTGACGTTTTTGGGTCATGTAGTGTCGGTGAGGAATTAGAGTAGATCCTCGGAAGGTTGAGGCGGTTTTGGATTGGAAGCCTCCTAAGTCGATCTGGCCGAGATTCGGAGTTTCGGTTTGGCAGGATACTACCAAGATTTGTTGAGGTTTTTCGTTAATTGCGCAAAGACCGATGACTAAGCCGTTAAGGAAGGGAGTTCCGTTCGTTTGGACTGAGAAGCAGCAGGAGAGTTTTGATAAGTTGAAGAAGATCTTGACAGAGGCTCCTGTTTTAATTCAACCTGAGGCTGGTAAGGAATTCGCAGTGTATTGCGATGCATCACATACGGGACTGGGTTGTGTGTTGATGCAGGAGGGTAAGGTTGTGGCTTATGCTTCTCTGCAGCTGAGGCCACACGAGGTCAACTATCCGACGCACGATTTAGAGCTAGCAGCTGTAGTCTTCGCCCTAAAAATCTGGAGGCATTACTTATACGGGGAGAAGTCAATCGTCTACACAGATCATAAGAGTCTGAAGTATCTTCTGACTCAGAAGGATCTGAATTTGAGGCAGCGCAGATGGGTCGAGTTGCTGAAAGATTACGATTGTTCGATCGAGTATCATCCGGGCAAGGCTAATGTGGTGGCAGACGCGTTGAGCCGTAGGGTTGTTTCGGACTTAAGAGCGATGTTTGCCCATTTGAGTTTGTACGACGATGGGAGTATTCTGGCAGAGCTGCAGGTTAAGCCTACTTGGGTTTAGCAGATCAGAGAAAAACAGTTAGAGGATGAGGTTCTGAGTGCGCGAAGGTTACAAGTGCGGAATGGTGGTTTGGAGGGTTACAGCGTGTCTAGTGACGAGGTTCTGTGTTTTCAAGGTAAGGCTTGTATGCCTAAAGATGTTGAGCTGAGGCAGAGGATTCTTCAGGACGCACATAGCAGTCCTTATGCTATGCATCCTGGGGGTAGCAAAATGTATAGGGATCTTAGAGAGCAGTTTTGGTGGCCTGGCTTGAAGAAAGAGGTGACAGAGTTTGTTGGGAAATGTCTAACTTGTCAGCAGGTCAAGGCTGAACATCAGTTGCCGTCGGGTTTGCTTCAGCCTGTGAAAATCCCTCAGTGGAAATGGGAAAGGATAACTATGGATTTCGTCAGTGGGTTACCGCTTACGCCAAGCAAGAAAGATTCAGTTTGGGTTATTGTAGACCGTCTGACTAAGTCGGCCCATTTCATTCCGGTGAGAGTGGACTATTCACTTCAGAGGTTGGTGAAGCTTTATGTGTCAGAGATAGTAAGGCTACACGGTGTACCAGTTTCGATAATCTCGGATAGGGATCCCAGGTTTACGTCGAGGTTCTGGAGAGCGTTGCATCAGGCTCTGGGTACGCGCTTGGATTTCAAAGACGGCTTTTCACCATTGATCGATCGACGGGCAATGAAAGGGTTATTCAGATCTTGGAAGACATGTTGAGAGGTTGTGTTCTGGACTTCAGGGGTAGTTGGGATGAGTTTCTACCGTTGGCCGAATTCGCCTATAACAACAGCTACCAAGCAAGCATCAAAATGGCACCATACGAGGCGCTGTATGGTAGGAAGTGTCGCTCACCTACTTGTTGGACAGAGTTAGGTGAACGTCAATTGTTGGGACCCGAGTTGGTTGCTGAGACAGAAGACAAGGTTAAGTTGATTCAGTCTCGATTAAAGGAAGCTTCGGACCGGCAAAAGTCTTATGCCGATCTTAAGCGAAGAGATATAGAGTTCGCTGTGGGAGATCGGGTCTTCTTAAAGGTCTCGCCTTGGAAGAAGGTGCTGAGGTTTGGCAGAAAAGGCAAGCTAAGTCCGAGGTTTATTGGGCCGTATAAGGTTTTGAGACGAGTTGGACCAGTGGCGTATCAGCTTGAGTTGCCAGCGGAGCTTAGCCAGATTCACGACGTTTTTCACGTTTCGATGCTTCGGAGGTATCGTTCAGATCCATCACATGTAGTAGCAGTAGAGGAGATCGAGGTAAATCCAGATTTGACTATGGAAGAGGAACCTGTGCAGATTCTTGATCGGGATGTGAAGGTTCTGCGTAGGAAGTCCGTGCCTTTGGTTAAGGTTCTTTGGCGGAATCATGGCGTGAAGGAAGCCACGTGGGAACCCAAGGATGCGATGAGACAGCAATACCCGCAACTCTTTTAACCAGGTAATTTCGAGGCCGAAATTATTTTTAAGGGGGGTAGAACTGTAATATCCCGGGTTAGGGGCTATTTTATTGTTGCATAATATTGCATGTGTTTGGTGTGTTGTATTGTTGTTGTGTAGAATCGGGGTTTAATTGTAGGCTAGAAGTAAGCCTGAGTAGGTAGAAAAATTTTTAGTTTTTGAGCTAAGGTATTAGGAGCTGAGGAAGCTGGGGCTTTTAAATTTATTTTGGGTGTTTGTTAGCACAAGAAACAAGTTGGTGGAGTGGCAATGTAGGCGCCACTAAGGCTTGGAGTGGGTAACGCCTAAAGCAAGGATGTAGGCCTTGTGTTCGAGCTGCAAAGTCCCCTTTTTGGCTTCTTTTTGGGACGGCATGGAGGGAGGAGTTTGTAGGCAGTTCAAACTCTGCCATTGACTTGGTCTTCACATTCGAATGGAGGGTAGAGAGTGAATTTAGGAAGTTGACTTGTTCAAAATTGTTTGAATTTGTGGCTTGGAGTGTTTTGGGGGATATGGCCGAATTTTAGGGGAGTGAGGAGGAGGGAGTGACGGCTTGGTATGGGAGGGAGTGGGGAGTGCCGAAATTCATTTTGAATTTTGGTGCATATTCGGTCATTTGGTGTCAAAGAAGAATCCTTTCTTTTGTTTAGCTAGCCGAAAATTTCAAGAGAGCTTTCTCTCATTTTCTTTTGGAAACCGAAAGTCCAAGCACCTATTTGCCGAATTTTGCTTTGCTTTTCTCTCAATCTTCTTGGTAGCCGAATGCTCTTGAGCCTTCAAACTCTTATCTCTTTCATTCACTTTGGCCGAACCCACCTTTCTCTTATTTCTTTTTGTCCATTTGTGTTAAGCCGAAAGTCCATTCTCTTTTCTTCTCAACTCTTTTTTTTCTTCTTGAAATCTCCCTAGCCGAACTTTAATCTCCATAACATTTTCTCCATTTCTTTTCCTTGCGAAAACCGAAAACACTTTCTTTTCTTCTTCTTCTCCCATCTTTTTGGTTGTTGGCCGAATATCAACCCCTCCCTTTTTCATCTTCTCTTGCGTTTTCTTATGTGAGTAGGGCCGAATCTCCTTTCCCTCCCGGTGTGTTGTTGGCCGAATATTGGTTGGGTAAGTGTTGGCCGAATGGCCATATGTCTATCTTCTCTTAGTTCTTGGTTAGTCAAAGCTTCAAGAGATTAATGTTTCCTTCTTGATAGGTTGGCCGATTGTCTAAGGAAACCACTTTTTGGTTCGGGATTTGGTAGGAAACCAAATCAGTGAAAGGTAAGAGTGATTCGACAACTCTTTTGGTCTAATGGTGTTGGCGAATGGTCTTAGTGCCTAACCCCTATGTTTGGCCGATTGTAGAGTCGAGCCGCACTCAAGGAAGTTAGATCGTTTTCGTTGGGATTTCTAGACTCGTATTATCGTGTGTGTAAACTAACACACTTCGTTTAGTAATATGATTGATAACTTTGTGTGATGATTAATGAAACAGTGATGATTGATATGATACCCTAATGGGTATGATTCTGGACTCGGGTAAGTCAGTATTACTATTTTAATGATGATATATATGTTACCATGACTGTGGATATATGTGACATGAGATATGAGATTAGACATGATAGCATGAGATGCATGATTGTATGATAAGCATGATTACATGAGTATGGTATGTTGATGGGTGTTACGAGTGGAGGGAGCAGTGGTATTTTGTGCTGACGAGCACCAGTGCTTTGGTAGCACACTTTGTGACTTTGGGTCACCAGAGGTTTGGCACCTCCAGAGGTTTGGTACCTCAGCGTCTCGTCACTGGCTCAGCACCACAGTGGGTTGGCCCCACAGATGATTATACGGATTGACGCCGGTGTTTTGGTAACACACGATGGGTTGGCCCCATCACCGCATTTGTGACTACGGCCACAAGTGCTTTGGTAGCACATTGTGTCTTTGGGACACCGAGGTTTGGCACCTCATTGCGACTCGTCCCCTCGTGGTTTGACCACCGTGGGTTGGCCCCACTTGAGATATGGGATCGCCTCGCTAGTGATTTGGTATCACGATGGGTTGGCCCCATCATCGTTGGATTTGTGACTTTGGTCACGGTGCTTTGGTAGCACAACTGTGTCTTTGGGACACCAGTGGTTTGGTACCACATTGACGGATATTATGTCTTTGGGACATCAGTGTTTTGGTAACACATTGTGACTATATGTCACCAGTGGTTTGGCACCACCAGTGGTTTGGTACCACACGGGGTAGGAAAGGCGATATGGATGGTTAGGACTGGGTTGCATTAATTATGTTGCTATGTATGATGTGTGTTAGCATGTTGTTTCTTCGGGAGCGGGATTTACACACTGAGTCACTCGACTCACCCTCTCCTTTGACATTTCAGGTGACTCGTAGACACGGACTTGGAGCCGGGATGGACTCGGGGTGCACATGCCATGCTATAATAAAAGTGTTGCTCGGACTAGTGAATTTGGGTACTTTAGTTATTTACTCTCACTTGGGTTTTATTTTGGATATGTAAAAGGTTTTTTTTATTTATGTTTTATGCTGTTTATGTTTAAATTGTAATATGCCTTAACAAAATAAGTTGGTATAAATTTTACTAAAACTTGGAAAGATAGTGATTTCAAATTATAACGCAAAAATGTTTTTAAACTATACCATCGGGTATCGCACTGATTTTTACAAGCATATGAAAATCAATTGTTTCCAAACTTGAAAGCAAATTTTTACTAAGTCTAAATGTTTTAATAACGATATTAAACAACTTGTTTTTTATTTTTTTTTTTAAACGGATCAAAGTTTTACCAATTCTATTTAGTACAAACTCGAAATTTTCGCATTACGATTTCCGTAGCATACCGTTCGATTGGCCGTGGTGTTTGGACCGGTTTGGGTGTTACACTGATACGAGGCTAAGTTTGATGAAATGGATTAATTTGATTATATGAATCAGGTTAGGCATACATGTTACATGATTTGGATTTGTTTTGGGCCTAATGGGTCATATGACTGAGATTTGGGCCTTGTGGGCCATAAAATGTGATGTGGCCATTATGGGTTATATGAACGTGAAATAGGTTGATGGGCTTTATGGTGACGTAGACTAGTATGCTAGGGTTTTATGGACTTTAGGCTTAATACTGAACAACTCTTAAACCGCATAAGACTTTCTAATAATTAAACATGTCCGTGGGCAAGTCCCTAGGATAGAGTGTGGTAACGGGCATGTGCATGTCTAGGATTGGATCTAGGGAGAGCTTGGTACTTAATTGGCCCTAGCGGCCCGCCTCTTCTTCTCTAGAATCCTACCCGGTGCATAGCGTCTGTTCACTTTAGCCGCAAGGACTTGTTAATGGGCCAAAGTTCATAACTAAAACTCGAGAGGGACCAAAATACCCTTAGTTTGACAATTACCAAAACATCCTTAGATTTGTAAAATTACTAAAATACCCCTGATTTGAAAATAACCAAAATACCCTTAGTTTGAAAATTACCAAAACATCCTTAGATTTGTAAAATCACTAAAATAGCCCCGAATTATGAAATTACCAGAATACCCTCGGTTTGCAGAATCACCAAAATATCCCTAATTTACAAAATTCCCAAAGTACCTCTATTTTGCAAAATCACCTAAATACCCCTGTAAAGTATATTTACGGAAATACCCCTGGGTTGTGAAATGACGTAAATACCCCTATGTGATGAGTATGAGTTTTGTGGATGTTACTCATGTGCATGTTGCATTCATACGATATCCTGTTTAGGATGCATATGGGTGGGAATCATGGTACGGAGGAAGAATTTGAGGATCGCACAATCGCTTGACGACTGTGGATCCACCGGTGGCTTTAAGCCCATTATATGATTAGCAGCTTTGCTACAACGTTGAGTAGTGCCGCTATGAATGCTACCTTTGATGTGTAGAGGATGGGTGGGTCGATTTAGAAATCCATACATGTGTGTAGGGTTGGAAGGGAAATGTTGTGTAGCGGATGGATTTTTGGGGAGGGTTTTGCATTACCTTGTTTTGCATATGATATGATATGATATGAGGTCATTGTGGGCCAAGGCCGAAGACCACCGATTTTGATAGGGCTCAGGCCCATGTGATAATTATATATATTGATTTGAATGCTAAGGGTTGTACACACTGAGTTTCGAAACTCACACCCTTTATTTAATGTTCCAGGTGATCCTCAGTAAATGGCTCGACGTGGGAGAGGACTCGGCGATGGCCACACTATAAGATGTTTAAACTTTTATTTAATTGTTTCAAAAGACATAGTTTTAATTGCTTATTTTCATTGGATGTAATAAGGCCTTGTACTCTGATTTGACTTTAGATTTTGGGTTTTATTGTTTCAACTGTTTACTTAATTATTAAATCTAAGTAAATTTCTTACGTTTAAACTTGGTTTTCGAAATACTTAAAATTATAAAATGGGTGTTTTTTTTTCATTACTTCACAAGACTCAAGGATTTTGGGCTTTTGGGCCTTAAATGGATAATTAGTAAAATCGTTTTGAAGTGTGCCTTTAATGTCACATTCTGGATTCGGGCCTAACTTCTAGGCCGGGTTTGGGGTGTTACAAATTACTTGGGATGATTGTAGGTTGGTGCTCAAAGGGTGTTTAGTAGACTTTCGTAAAAAGGTGTGTAACTGTTTTCCGTAAATGATAGTCGGTTAAGCCGAAAAGGGAGTGTAACTGTATACCCTATTTCTATTAATCAGCTTCAAGTCAAAAGTGTGTGTACACACACCTCTCCAATTGTAGATCTGCAAATGCTGAAATCCCGAAATGTTGAAATACTGAAATGCCGAAAAGTCAAAAATACGGCAATGGTTACCATACGAGCAGACGAATGCTAGTGTGGGAAAATGGATACAATGACAGAGGCCACCCTGAGTAGTCTCACGGTCTTGGGCCGCTTTTGAGTCAAATGGGCCGAAATGGGTCGTGTGGGCCCAATGGGCTCACAGGCCGCACTTGGGCCATACTTTGGGCTTTAGGCCTAATTATACCTTTTGATTGCTAAAGGTTGCACAAGTCATGCGGATCGACTGTGGACCTATTGATGAGTTGATACACATACTTGGACTCTAGTGTGAGAAATGACCGTTAAGCCCTTGAAGGGCAGAATGTCTAAAATACCCTTGAAGGGTAAAATGACTATTTTACCCCTCGAGGGTAAATGAGTGACTTGTGCTATGATTTGACTGATTTGACTGTGATTGTATGACTATAATTTGATTGACTTAACTGTGAATGATATGATGACTTGTGGGCCAGACATTCTGCATACATGACATACTGCATGGGGTTGGGATATTGGTTATGGACGAAGTACTGCTCTGATAGGGTCGCACGGGTCGCACGAGATGACTATGGACCCAATAATGATCTGTTAAGGTCGCACGGGCCGCACAAGACGACTGTGGACCTACCGATGGCTTTAAGCCAGTTAATCTGAATATGGCTCTGTACCATCTTAATTATGACTTTGTGTCGGTCATATTTATCCATGGTTGTGTGCCGATCGTAATTATTGATGACTTTGTGTCGATCATACTTACCCATGGTTATGTGTTGGTTATATTACCGTAGCTAATGGTTATGTGTCGATCTTATTACAGTTACCGATGGCTATGTGGCAATTATGAGACCGTTACTAAAGGCTTAAAGCAGCATATATGATAGCAGCTTTGCTACGATTTCGGTTAGTACTACAATCGGTGCTAACGCTGTAAGTGTAGGGATGGTGTGGGTGATTTATTCCCCACAGGTAGTGCAGGGTTGGATTGAGGCAAGTGCATGGTTGGATGGGTTTCCATGCATCATGCATCATTCGTACTGAGACTGGTACTGTGATGGGCTAGGCCCAATTGATTCTGATATGGGCTGTGACCCAAATGACATTGTTTTGGGCTTTGGCTCACATATACTCTGAACTAAACTGTACTGAAACTATTAAGGGGCTCAAGCCCAGACTGATTCTGTTTCTATATACTGACCTTTTCATTAATAAGGGGATTACACACTGAGTTTTCGTAACTCACCCCATTTTTAACCTTTCAAGTAGTCCCCAGCGTTAGATGGTTCGAAGCTGCGAGGGACTCGGAGAGGGCCACACAACTGCACATGTTTTATTCTATTTTGCTCATTTACTTAAGTACTTTTATTTTGATTCGGGTTGTAATAAGGCATCTATAATTTTTGGATTTTAAATTTGGGATTTTATTGATTGTGATTTATATTCGCTAGAAGTAGAACACGGTTTTCCCAAAACAATGACATTTTCAAACACTACGTTTTCGTAACTTAAATTTTTAAAAATCACATTTTCATAGATCATTTGTTTTAAATTAAGCTTCCGCAACAAATAAGGTTAAAGGCAATAACGTTTTAAAAGGGAATAACTTTTTAATAAACCACGATTGAAAATAAACAAACGCAAACTGAGGTTTTGTACAAGTTTTAAATGGCAAGAAGTTTGAAATTTCAAGAAGAGTTTTCAATGAAAACATGGTTTTCGAAAAACACTTCAATGTGACACGCCAGATTCAGCCATACCGTCTAGGCTTCGTTTTGTGTGTTACAACAAACCTTTCTCATGTATCAAAACATGATCAAATACAAACTCATTGAACTTTCACTATTTAATACTCGAATAGGTTCTACACGTACCTATATAGCCCTGTACTAACCTCTTTCTCGACCACATCATTCATTTACCCATTGAACCATTCAGAATAGAAATTGGATACTCAGGAGTCTCGTATGATAAGTACCTATACCATGGCCCGTGGCCAAATCAAGGTAACTTATCCAAAGAACTATTATCATGGCCCGAAGCCAAATCATTCGATATGCATGGCCCGAAGCCAAATCTGTAAAATACGCACCCAAAGTGCTAATATCATGGCCCAAAGCCAACTCAACGTATCACTTATTGACATCTCAATAGTATCCAAAACTATTCTCAAGGTTCAACCGGGCTTTCACACTTTTCGTTTCTATCATCGAATGCATTCGTAAAGTCGTTTTTAGAATTCATACATTATCCATAATCCTGTTTTAACAATTTATGCAATATTAAAGCATTTTAACATACATTTATAATGTAATCATCACATACAAACTTACCTCGTATTCGGAATTGACGGATCGAGTCAACTACTCGATAACCTTGTTTTCCCCCGATCTAAACCTGAATTCTTTCTTTCTTGATCTATATGAATTCAAAATTAACTTATTTATTCATCTACTCATTCAATTAATCCAAAAATATACACATTTGGGCATTTTTACACATTAGCCCATAAAGTTTTGCATTTAATCAATTTAGTCCCTATTTCACAAATACACAAAATTCACACAATTCAACAAAACCCATGCTTGGCCGAATTATATTTAGGTCCCTAGCAGTCCAAAAATTTCATTTATTTCACATTTCAACTACACAATTTGCACATTTCACAATTTAATCCCTGTTATGAATTTTCATCAAAAATCACTTAACAAAACATGTAAAACTATCATCAAGCTTTCATATTTCAACAAAACATCAAAGAACACATAGATTCAACAATGGAAACTCTCAAAATCTTTAACAGTTTCAAAATTAAAGGTACAGGCTAGCTAGATTGAGCTACAACGATTACAAAAACATAAAAATCATCAAAAGCTGTGCAAAAATCGTACCTTAATCAAGGATCCAAATGGCTGAACCTCAAAGGAACAAAATGACTATTCTTTCTTCTTATTTTCGGCAAGAAGATGATGAAAATGGTTGGGAATTTTTGTTTTATTTAACTTATTATAACACAATTCATAAATTACAAAAATAACCTTAACAATAACATCAAAATTCACTTAATACATGTCCAAACTTGTCCACTCAAACAACCATTGGTCTAATTGTTGCTTAAAGACCTCCATTTAAATTTTTATAGCCATTAAACACTGTTAACTAATAAAATAACACTTTTGCACTTTACGCAATTTAATCATTTTTATCAAATTAACCAATCAATTGATAAAATTAGCCTACGAAATTTTCACACATATCAAATAACATTTTGTAAATATCGAAAATAATATTAAAATAATTTTCTGACATCGAATTTGTGGTTCTGAAACCACTATTCTGATTTTGCTAAAACTGGAATGTTACACAAATTATCCTAAATATGCAAACTATATGAATGAAATAGATTTTAGCAAAATTAAACACAATTTGCAACAATTATAACATAAATAAACTAGGGCAATTACTTTAATTAAACTCAATTTATTATCAACATGCTTAATCATTCAGAAAAACATTCCATGGCAACTTGATCTTTCATGAGTTTGGAAACCACATTAGGTCCTTTCGGAATCCTTTACAAAGTAAATACGCATTTTACTGATCTTATTTACTAAGGGTTTCTTAGCATTCGTGTGAGGTAACAGGGACGTGTTAGGTTTGAAACAGTTTAATCACACAAATCTAAAAACTATGCAAATAACAGAGCTTGGTTAGAGTTGTTATGCAACTTGTAGTTTAATCAGGTTAGGATCCAAATTGAGCATGCACATTTCAATTATGTGTCCACTAGCCATCATCTGGTTAGGATTGGTCAGCTAATTTAGGTGCATTTCAATCACGTATGAACGAAATACAAACTTGATTTTAATTGAAAACATGATCGATCGAGGCACAAACATTATAAGCATGAATCAAATAAATATTATTTAATCAAAGCAATCATCCTAACTTAAATAAAATTAAGCTAACATTGCTGTAAACAAGAACAAAGAACACATAGCAAACATTTTTAGATTAAATTAATGAAAAGAAAGATTCAACCCAAATCAGAGTGGTTATCACCCAAGACTCTGACCGGATGGCTCCTTCACTCCTTTGCTTTGCTCCTTTTCTGATGGCTCTCCAAGGTGGCCAACCAAGGGCTTTTTAAGAGGCTTAATTGCTAAAATCTCTATAAAGAGATGATGCTAGGCGTGGGGAATGGCGAATGCTAAAGAGAATTGAGAGAGAAGAGAGAATGATGACGGATGAGGGATGAGGGATGAAGGAATGAGGGGGTCTTATTTATAGGTGAAGAGAGGGGAATAGTTTGCTAAAAATAGAGAGGTTTAGTCTCTTCAAGCTTTTCCAATGAGTGCGGCGATGCTTAGAGGCTTTTGACTTGGATTGTGCTTGATTTTTAAGCAATTTAAAAGCTATGACAACTCAGGACTGAGGATCGATCAACTGTAAATCTTCAGGCAAATCTCTAATTTATTCAACATTGCAAGGACCTTGTGTAATTAAACCAAAAGTGGATTATGTGAACAGCCATGTGCAGCCAAATTTGGGTTGACTTGGTCTTCAATTTGGACATTTTTTGCAATCCAAGAAAGCTATTAGACCTGTCAAAAATAAATTAATAAGTTAAAGGACCAAAGAATAAAATTTATCCAATTTAAATAATTAATTACAACCCAAATTATTTGTGAAATATTTTAAAATGAATTATTAAATATTATTTTATTTTTTATTTTTTAATTTAATCATTCATGGCCCATTTTATGTCTTAAAAATATAATATGCTCAAATAAATACAAAATAAGCCATTTTATGCATGAAAACTATATAATAAAGCAGAAAATCACATTTTAATAATTTATATGTCATAATTTCATATTTTCACATATTTCATTAATTTATTAAACAATTACTTAGTTTTAACAACGAATTTAAGTAAAAAGATGACAAATTACATAGGAAAAATCCTATATATTTTTCAGTTTACACACCCCTAAATTTAAACCATTTCTCGTCCCGAGTAATGTTTATGCACAGCAAAAGGTTTTGCTAAGGCAAAATTGCTAACCGTGTAAGCAGCATCTATCTTCGTCCCATAATCATGCATTAACAACTTCATGTTCATAGATCTCCTTATTAACAAGTAATTCATATGCAAATATTTTAAAGTTTTATACTAAGTTTCAAAATATGCCAACATGAATCATAGTTTGTATGTATGTCATAGCCACTTAACTTCATTGAACATAATTTCTTATCAATCAAGCAAACAATGATAAGGCTTATTTATGATCTTCATATGTTGAACTTAGTACTTCCTCTCCACTAATGTAGGTGACATAATCACCAAATCAATAGGTCTTTTATAAGGTTGTAATGGGCTCGGTTGAAGGTAGGGATTTGAAGAGATGAGACATTTTGGTTTCAAAATCTTAACCTTTAACTTTGTCTTGGATTTCTCCAAATACAACCATTTTCTTTAAGTGAACCTTTGGAACACCCCCAAACTTATTTTGAACTCAAGCTCATTGTTTTTCTTTTTGGAGACTGAGCAAAATTTTCATCTCTTTTTTTTAAGCATGAGCACATACATCTTGAAAATTTCATCAAATGTTGATTACCAAGATAACTTTAGTTCAGATGGATGCAAAAATAGGATAACTTAAAAAGATGGTAATGTGGCTTATAATGTAGGTTCATTGCAAAAAACAGGCCTTTAAGCTCAAAATTACAGTTTCAAGGGTCGAATATCATAGGGTTGGCTTAAAAAGTCTCAAACGATCCAAATAAATAGTGCCTATATCATTTTAGATTTTTATGTCTCCTAGGATTTCGCCTCAAGAAAGTTACTAAGTCAACTCTAAAGATATAAACCTTCATGCATGTCTAATCTCAAGAGAAACTAAGTTTTCATGGCAAACATTACTAAGACTAAGATCATACAAGCATTCCAAGCATTCCATTCTTCATGATAACATACTTTCACTCAGAAAAAAATAATCATTCATACTTGCATACAAACTATCTCATTAAATCATACTTATGAAAGAAATGATTGAAACATACTTGAAAAATTAAAAAAATTGAAAAATTTATTTGCCTTACCCCCTTTAAAAAGAAGCAATGTCCTCATTGCAAGAACAAAGTAATGAATGAAAACTGAACACCAGGTAGAGTTGTACAGAAAGAGAGGTGAGTCATTAAGACTACTTAAATACCAAGTCTTTCCGAAGAACCCAATCCTAGACATGTTCATTCCCAGTACAACATCACTTAGTGTTTTTCTTTCTAAAGAAGTGTTAAGTTTATTCATGCTTGTTGTGTTTTATTTTGCAGAAATTAAATCCTAATTATGAAAGAAATAAATTCCTAAAGACCAAAAAATAATAAAAGACAAGAATCCCCCTTTTATTTTTCTAACTTATTCCCCTTGTCTTCTTCAGCTCCATCTCCACTTGCATAATTAGTATCTTCCGTCCATGTCTTAAAGATATCATCTGGGAACTCAGGAACAAAAGTATTAGAGATATTCTGAAGAGTATTTCAAATTGAGTCATCTCTAATTTTTGCATATTTCCAGTAAGTTTTCTTTTTATTGTGCATGAGCTTGCACATATCCATCATAATTAACAACTCTGATTTCCTGGAAGCACTTGCAGAAGTCGGTATAGGAGTTGTAGATTCAGGTTCAACACTTAGCTTGGCTGTTTATTCTTCTGGCTCAACCATTTGGTCCAGAGTCTGTAGATCCTTCAACTAGTTTAGGACTGTTCAGTTCCTTATCAGATTCTTCTTCTTCAGTGTCTGTAACTGAATTGGCTTCAGTTTCAGTTTCATTTGTTGACTCCTTGGTATCTGGCTCAGTTGGCTTTTCTTGCTCACCTTGATTCAGCTCATGCACCTTCTCTACTAACCTTTCAAGATCATGTTTTGTAACGCACCCTTGAACATATTGCCCTTTCAGATTTGCTTGTGTTTTAACATGGGCCCTTAAGTAAAGTGAAGTGATTAATGATGGGAAATAAGCACCTGTCTTCATTTTAGCACAATCATGAATCTTCTTGAGAATAATTTTCCCAACATTAATGGACTTTTCTTTCAAAATTAAACATAATAAAAGCATCCGTTCCATCGAGACGGTGGAACTATGTGAGATAGGCATAAAATTATAGCAAATGAAATAAAACCATACATTTGCTACTGGTTTTAGGTATTCCCTTCGGCAAGAATGGCTCCAATACTTTCTTATAATCTATTGGGATCCCAAATTTGTCACAACATCAAGCACTTGTTGAAGAAAATCCTAATTGATATTGTTCAACATAGGGTAGTAATCATCTTCTTCAACATCATGTAAGTTAAACAAATCATTGATGGATTTAGAAGTAAGGGGTACCTTTTTCTTTCGAACGATGACCTCAGTAGCATCTTGCATAGTCAAACTAGCATAGCATTCTCGAACTTGTTCATCATCAAGAAGTGAACGAGCATCACAAAATTGTTCCCATTTGAGAGCATTGATTTTCTTTCTAATTTGTATAGGAACAACCATCAAATCATTACTCTTCAAGTTAAAACCTTTTTTTTGACATTATAGTTTGATGCTTGAAGATTGAATCAAATCTCTCTTTCACTTCTTCATCGATCAAAATTTGGTTTTCAGGAGTAGTCTTTGAAGATTTGGTTCTTTTGCAAGACATGGTATCTTTCTTTGAGAATTTGGAAAATTTTGTACTAGGGGGAAAAGAGAAATTGGCAAGGTGAGTAAGGACTTACTACGATGAAAATCTTGCGAAGGCAAGGATGGTGCGACAGTGACGACAACATGCGACAGTAACGACAGTGTGTGGCATGGATAACGGCAATGTGCGGTGGCGACAATGGCGATGTGCGGCAGAAACATTGGTGCTTCGACAATCTTCTGGCAACAATAAGTGACTTCGGCAAAAAGGGAAGAGAAACTAGGGTTTCTTTGAGGATTTGAGGCTTAGCAGCAGAAGAATGAGATTTAGGGATTTTTAGGGTTACGCAAATTACTTTGAGGGATATGAAAAGTAGTAGAATAAAGAGGAGTTATATTGAGAAGAATTAGGGCAACATGTAGTGAAAATTTAGCTACATTAGGGTTACTTGGGCGGCAAGTAATGGGAGTTGCAGTAAAGTATGGATTTTTCCCTCCTTTTAGCTATCTTGGGCCTCAAACTCAGACTATATTTACAAACATACCCAAGAAAAAAAAACTTATTAGTACTTAGGCCAAATTTGACCCCTTTTATTAACATAAAAATTTAAAATCTAAACAAAACAAATGAAAATTAAAAATGTTAAATCTTAATTAGAAAATTTCTTCTTAACAAATTACATAAAATTAATTAACATAAAAGGTTGGAGGGGTCACAGCAGTCCCGCTTAAGTTCCAATCTCCTTAGACAGAATTAATTAAATGTAATAAGTTAAGAAAATAAGTTCTAATTATTTATTTATTTACAAAACGAGTTCATGAAAAATCAAGGGTCTGTTAATATGAACGAGGATTCAACTCGCTCAACTTCACCATCCCAGTAGTGTTTGAGACGTTGACCATTAAATTTAAACGTACCTCCATAATTGTTATATAATTCAATAGCTCCATAAGGATAAACTTGATAGATGGTATAGGGTCCTTTCTATCGGGAGTTAAGATTCCCAGGAAATAACTTCAACCTTGAATTAAACAACAAAACCTTCTAACCTTCTTTAAACTCGTGAGGTTGTATATGACTATCATGCCATCTCTTTGATCTTTCTTTACTCATTTTGGCATTTTCATGGGAAAACAACCTCAACTCTTCTAACTCATCAAGTTGTAACATCCTTCTCTCACTGGATTGCTTAAGATCAAAGTTCAACTGCTTTAAACCCCAGTGTGCTCTATTCTCCAACTTTAATGGCAAATGACATGCCTTTCCAAAGGCTAACCGATAAGGAGTCAATTCTAATGGTGTCTTAAATGTTGTTCGATAGGCCCATAATGCATCATCGAGCCTTCGAGACCAATCTTTTCTACTAGAGCATACTACCTTTTTAAGGATACCTTTGATTTCACGGTTCACTCTTTCAACATGCCCATTGGACTGGGGGTGATAGGCCGTAGCAATCTTGTACTTCACATCATATTTGTCAAGCAACCACTTAAGCCATTTATTCATAAAGTGAGAACCTTCATCAGTAATAATAACTCTTGGTGTCCCAATCGTGCAAACACATGCTTATGTAAGAATTGCATGACTACTTTAGCATCATTTGTAGGGTATGCTTCAGCTTCAACCCACTTGGATACATAGTCCACAGCAACTAAGATGTATTTGTTCCCATACGAAGAAGGAAATGGGCCTAAGAAGTCAATGCCCCATACATCGAATAATTCAATCTCCAAAATGTTTGTCAAGGGCATCTCATTCCTCCTTGATATATTTACCATCCTTTGGCATTTATCACAGTTCTTCACATAAGCATAAGCATATTTAAATAGTGTAGGCCAAAAGAAACCTGCTTGCAAAATATTTGCTACAGTACGTGAACCACCAAAGTGTCCCCCACTTGGATATGAATGACAATGATACAAGATCTCAGCAATCTCACTTTCAGCTACACACTTTCGTGTAGATAAACATTCCTTTAGTAGACGCTCTGATACAAATTCTTAGTTATGGGAAATTTATGAAAGACCTTTTGTCCAAGAAGAAGAAGCTCATTGATATTGAAACTATTGCACTCACGGAAGGTTGTAGTACTATTTTGACAAACAAGTTGCCCCCTAAATTGAAAGATCCTAGAAGCTTTGCCATCATATGTTCAATTGGCAATCATTATTTGGGCAAGGCTTTATGCGACTTGGGAGCTAGCATTAAACTAATGCCAATATCTACTTTCAGAAAGTTGGGAATTGGTCACATGAAATCTATTACAGTGACATTACAGCTAGCCGATCGATCCATGTCTTAACTTGAAGGGAAAACCAATGATGTCTTAGTTCGTGTGGATAAATTTATTTTTCCGACTGATTTTATCATACTTGACTGCGAGGCAGACAAAGAGGTTCTTATAATCTTGGGATAACCATTTTTAGCCATCGACCGAGCTCTTATTGATGTTTACAAAGGTGAACTAACCATGCTCCTTAATGACAAGCAAGTGACCTTCAGTGTTTTTGAATCTATTCAATGCAAGGACAAAAATGAATTCCATACTATCGATGTGATAGATGATCTAATTGAGGAAGAATTCAATGACCAAAGCACAATACTTTCTGAAGAGTTTGCAGTGACATTTGATGCCGAGTCCTTAAACGATTGTGACAACATGGTTGAAGCTAATAATCTTGAACTCAAGCATGGATGGTAGATTGAATCATTAGACCTAGCCAACCAAACAACCCTAATTTCCAAACCATCTATTGAAGAATCTCCTACTTTGGAATTGAAACCACTACCTCCTCATCTTAAAATATGTCTTTCTAGGTGATCACAATACTCTCCCAATTTGTCTCCGCAACACTAGATGTAACTCAAGAAGATAAATTGGTCCATATTTTCAAGCAACATAAACGAGCTATTGCTTGGAGTATTATCGATATTCAAGGTATTAGTCCTTTTTGAATGCACAAGATCAAGTTGAAAGATGAAGGCAAGCAATCAATTAAACAGCAAAGACAATTAAATGAGAAGATGAAAGAAGTTGTTAAGAACGAAATCATAAATTGGCTTGATGCTGGAATTATTTACCCGATTTCTGATAGTAACTGGGTAAGTCTAGTGCAATGCGTACATAAAAAAGAGTGGCATCACTATGGTTCGCAACGATAAGGATGAATTAATTCCTACACGTATTCCCACATGGTGGTGAGTTTGTATGGATTATAGCAAATTGAATGTGGCCCCAATGAAGGATCACTTTCCACTTCCTTTCATTGACCAAATGTTGGATCGGCTTGTTGGAAAGGCCAATTATTGATTTTTAGACGGCTATTCTGGGTACAATCAAATTGCTATTGCACTGGAGGATTAGGAGAAAACAACCTTTACCTTCCCCTTTGGTACTTTCGTTTTTCGCCGTATGCTTTACGGTCTTTGCAACACACTAGCCACATTTCAAAGGTGCATGATGGATATATTCTCAGATATGATCGAAGACTCTTTAGAGGCTTTTATGGATGATTTCTCAGTCTGTGGGAATGATTTTGATCATTGGGCTGACAATTTGGATAAAGTATTGAAGCGGTCTGAGGACACACATCTTGTCTTGAATTGGAAAAAAGGTCATTACATGGCAACTGAAGGCACTATGTTAGGACATCGCATCTCTTGTAACATCCCAAATTAGTGGGCTTGTGCGTTTGCTGTGTAGACATGTCTAATGTGTTAATTTGAGAATTCGAGGTGTAAATGGGGCTCCGGTTTGGGCTGAGGCCTTAATTAAATATTCCGTTTAGACACCCTTGGGTTTTAAATAAAGTTTTAGTAGTTTAATTGACATATTGGGCTTGTGGCCTAGCAACTAGGGGCGCAGTAAAGGGAAGCTATAAGTGGCATTACTAGTAGATGGAAAAGGCCCAAATTTTGGCTGCTTGGGGCCCAAGTTAGGGATTTTTATTGCGTGGATAATAAGCAGATGAAGGGAGAAGGAGTTGGTGCTAATTAGGGCTATTTTTTGCGGAGTTAATAGATTAAGATAAGGGGTAGAATGATAAGAATGATCTCTTAGTTGCAAAGTTGGCTGAAAATCAAACACAGGAGAGGGAGGAAATCGATTCAGTATAGGCTAGGGGGGACGAAATTTCTTTAGTGTTTCTGAGAACTTTCTTATAGTTTTCTCAGTTGCAGAAATTTCTCTCTTCTTTTTCTTCTTCTGTCGAAATTACTTCCTAACCGAAATTTCTAAGGTGTTCTTTTGTTTATTTTTCCTAAACTGAAACCAAAACACCATTCAATTTTTCTAAAAGCCAAAAAACACATCTAGTTCATATTTCCGGGATTTCTTTAAAAAGCCGAAACTCTAGATCTCTAATCTTCTACGCTTCGAACTTTTTTTTGTGATTGCCGAATCTTTCTACAAGGGATAGCCGAAACTCTCTATAGAGGTAAGTATCGATTTGGGTTTCTTTTGATCTTTTTCAGCTTTTGGAGGCCATAGTCGAATGGTGAAGTTGTTGGCTAATCTCGGGTTTTCTCTTATTTACGGCATTCCGAGATTTGAAGGGGGATTCATTTGCTTAGATCTCTAAGTCAGAGTTGAATAACACTCGAATCGTGTTACTATCGGGATTTCAAGGTAAGGAGATCTACTGATTTTTAGCGTATAAATTCGGGTATTTATTAACCCTTGGTCGAATGTAGGGGAGCCCAAATCTTCGTATTCTTCCGGCTTTTGAGCAAGGTTTTAGACTAAGAGTTTTAGATCCAGATAGCAAGGATATTGACTAAGCGTGTAGTACTATGCGATATAAGGTGTGTAACTTCTCACACCATTAGATTGATTGCTAATATATATATATTAAATCTGCTATACTCTGTTAAATGCCGAAATCCTGGCATAACATTTAGAAACCCGAGAAGGGTAAAGGCTAAATATCAGGTTAGTGATTTCTGCCATTCATCAGTGAATGTTTCTATTAAAAACGAAATGTTTTATATGTTGATTTTTATATATGCTTGGGGTTGGGTGATTGATGAAAGGGGAAGTGATCTGTTCAGGTGGCTTATGCCATTTCAGCCTGGTGACTCTGTCACAACTCTGTTTCTGGTGGCTTTTTCCATTTCAGCATGGTGACTCTGTCACGATTTTGACGATGAGCAGCTAACTGCAGCATGACTGCCATCGATGGTGTGTAGCGGTGTGGGTTGATTGTAGAAATCCCCAATGGTGTGATTGGCAGGTAAGGGTGGTGTGTTGCGGTTGGAAACCTAGGATTGGGTTGGGTTTTATGTATGTTATCTACTATATTATATTCTATATTCTGATCTGTGGGCTAAGGCCCAATCTGATGGTGCACGAGGATTGCACACTGACTCTCGCGACTCACCCTATTATTTAATATCTTTCAGGTAGCACCTAGTGCATCGGACCGGGCTGGAGAGGAGCGCAAGGTGGCCATGCGAGAGAGTATTTGCTCCAGCAGAAGATTTTACTTAGAATATTGTTTTTAATATTTTTGATTAAGGGTTTTAAATCTCGTTGTAATAAGGCCTTGGGCCACTAGATTATTAGCTATGTTTTGGTTCCATGTTGGGCTTTTATTACTGGGCATTTAAAATTTTATCTTTAAATTAAGCTAAGACATGTATGAAATTTCGGTTACTATCTAAACTTCACCAAGGCATTTTAAAACTTTATATCCTATATGAATTAATAAATTATTAAGTTTTCGGTATAAATATTTAACTCTGATAATTGTTTTCCAAATTGTGACTTGTTTTACAAAATTTCCTTAGTGACATACCAGATCCGATCGTAGTGTTTTGGCCGGGTTTGGGGTGTTACAAATTGGTATCAGAGCCAGGTTCAAAACTCGGCTTTGGGGGTTTTGGGGCTCAAAACGTTTTCTAATAATAGGTTTTTTAGTTATAAATTATACAGGATGGTTTTCTCAGCATGGCACCTGCGTCTCCGGCCCAAGTCCGCCAGGTAAGTATTCTGGACTCACTGTGTGATTATAAGTATGTGGGCTTGATGGGCTTTATGGGACGTAGACTATCTAGATAGAACTTGATGGACTTTAGGCCTAGCTCAAACAACTTTCTAAATCTCATAAGACTTAATTTCACTAACTAAACCCGTGAACAAGTTGCAAGACTAGGGTGTGGCAACAGGCATGCGCATGTCAAGGATTGGATCCAGAAGAGCCTGGTATTTAAGCAGTCCTAGTGACTCACCTCCTCTTCGCTGGAATCCTACCTGGTGCGTAGTGACTATTCACCCTAGCCGCGAGGATTTGTTGAAGGGCCGAAATCCATAACTAAAACCCGAAAGGGACCAGCCACCCTATTTTTACAAAATGGATAAAATATCCTTATTTTGAAAATTACCAAGATACCTATGACTTGCAAATATACCCCCAGATTTATAGAAATACCCTAATTTACAAAGTCAATGGTTTTTAAAAGAAAAAGAAAAACATACAACACACAACATCAATCAAAAACCACAAACACTTGAACGCCATTATTATTCTTTTGAAATCAAATTCTCTAAGATACCCGTGTTTTAAAAAAATACCCCCTTAGTTCTGTAAAATTTTTGAAAATACCCTTGAGTTGTAAAAATCTTCCAAAATACCCTAATTTGAAAAGTGACCAAAGTTCCCCTGGTTTGTAAAATTACCAAATTGCCCCTGATTTGTTAAATGACTAAAACACCCACAATTTACAAAATTACTGGAATACCCCGGATTGTAAAATTTCCAAAATAACCCTATTTCACAAAATCACCACGGAACCCTATTTTTTGAAAAATTACGAAAATACCCCTGTAGGATAAATTACAAAAATACCTCTGGGTAGTGAAATGACGAAAATACCCCTACACGAATAATGTAGGTACTTGTATGCTAATGTTTGATGATTGAATGTGTGTGCTTCCTAGAACTAGGAGATGTGAACTTGAGATTGAATTGTAGTTATAGTTGCGAATTCGAAAGAACTACCCTTAAAACTACTATTCATAAGATTGTTCGTGGATAATCAGTGGAAGAAAATTAATGACTCATAAAATTTTTATTCAGATAAACGTTAATCAGAAGAATGAGTACAAGGGGTCGAGGACGTCCATTGCGTGGTCATGGTAGGGGTAGGAGGATCGTGTCAGAGCGAGTAGGGTCTGGCCACGGGTCAGAAAACGAGATGCCGGACCTGCCGGCTGTAGAGGGAGAATTTCGGGATGAGGCAGCTGGAGATGATGTGGTATCTGAGGCGATGTTGTGGGTCCTTGAGAGAGTTGCTGGGGTAGGTACGGGTTCAGGAGCTCGGAAATCTGTGTCTGAACAACTCCGAGCCAACGGAGTAGAGATGTTTAGGGGTGTTTCTAGTGTAGCCCCTAACACAGCTGAGTATTGGTTGGAAGCGACTGAGCGCATAATGGATAACTTAGATTTCACGATAGAGGAGAAGTTGAAGGGGGTCGTGTCTCTTCTTCGAGACGAGGCTTATCAGTGGTGGCTCACGGTGAAGGAGAGTACTGCCATAGATCGGATTGACTGGGGTTATTTTAAGGAATCATTTCAAGGGAAGTATGTTGAGGCTAGCTATGTGGATGGCTAGAGGAGCATTTCTGAATTTGGTGCAGGGAAGTAAATCTGTGGCTGAATATGAGGCGGAGTTCCTGCGCTTGAGCCGCTACGCTCGAGGAATGGTAGCAACTGAATATGAACGTTGTGTGCGGTTCGAGGATGGACTGCAGAATGAGTTAAGGGTATTGATAGCTCCGTAGCGAGAGAGGGACTTTGCTGTCCTGGTTGAGAAAGTTAAGATAGCTGAGGAGGTAAAACGGACTGAAAGACAGGAAAAAGATAAGGAGTAGGGAAGGAATAAGAGAAGTTTTTGGGGGTCAGGAGCATCTGGGAATTTTTAGAAAAGGCCTGGGACTGATGGGCCAGCTCGTGATCCGACGGGTCAGAATCGATCATGTAATTTGAGCGTGAAAGCACATTCCAGGAAGTGTAGAAGAAGAATTGGTGGATGCTTTAGGTGTAGATCCACGGAGCATATGATTAAGGACTGTCCACAGAAGGATCAGGTGTAGCCAGTCGGACGAGGTTCTGATCAGGCTGGGAGAGGTGGTCATCCAGTACAGAGGGGTGTGGCTCAGGTAGAGGAAGAAATGGGGCTAGTCGAGGTCGTGGGGCACCTGGTAGAGGTGCAGGCAATGTAGACGGGAGGCAGTCGGGCCTAGTTTATGCAGTTCATCGACAGGAGGATGGTGACGCATCGGACGTCATAACCAGTACGTTTCTTATTGCTGGTAACCCTATTTTTGCCTTGATTGATATTGGGTCGACCCACTCCTATGTTGCATGTTCGGTATCTGAGACCCTAAGTATAGACTCTAAAATAACCACTAGGAAGATGACTGTGGTTAGTCCTCTAGGACAATCTAGGGTAGTGGACAAACTATTTAAGGATGTACCTTTAGAGACTCAAGGGGTAGTGTTTCTGGCAGACTTAATGGAATTACCGTTTGGAGAGTTTGATCTTATTTTAGGAATGGATTGGTTGACTAAACATCGTGCTAAGTTAGATTCTGAGACTAAACGCATGATGTTGAGTACCCCGGAAGACAGGGAGGTGGTGGTGTTAGGAAAAGGAAGGAATTATTTGTCCAACGTGGTATCTGTATTGAAGGCTATTAAGATGATTCGGAAAGGATGCAATGCATTTCTAACTTTTATTAGTGCTTTGGACGCCAAGGAGGTGACTGTTGACGAGGTAAGAACAATAAAGGATTTCGTAGATGTTTTTCCTGAAGAGCTGCCAGGATTACCCCCGGATCTCAAAGTGGAGTTTGGAATAGAGCTATTTCCGGGTACAGCTCCGGTGTCTATTGCTCCTTATCGAATGGCGCCGAAGGAGCTTGTGGAACTTAAAGCTCAGATCCAGGAACTGCTGGATCATGTTTTCATTCGACCAAGTGTGTCTCTGTGGGAAGCGCCGGTCCTATTCGTGAAGAAGAAGGACGAATCCATGCGTATGTGTGTGGACTATTGTCAACTGAATAAGTTAACGATTAAGAACAAGTACCACTACCAAGAATTGATGATTTGTTCGACCAACTCAAAGGAGCTTCAATTTTCTCTAAGATTGATTTAAGATTGGGTTATCATCAGTTAAAGGTGAAGGAAAGGGACATTCATAAGACAGCGTTTCGAACTCGATACGGTCATTATGAGTTCTTAGTGATGTCATTCGGGTTAACGAATACGCCAGCAGCATTCATGGATATGATGAGTCGGGTGTTCCAACCATATCTGGATCGGTTCGTTATGGTGTTCATCGATGATATTCTGGCTTATTCCAAGTCTGAGAAGGAGCATAACGCACATCTTCGTGTGGTGTTACAAATACTGAGGGAGAAGCAGCTGTACGCAAAGTTCAGTAAGTGTGAGTTCTGGCTGAAGGAAGTAACTTTCTTAGGGTATGTAGTTTCTACAGAGGGAATTAGGGTAGACCCTCGGAAGATAGAAGCTGTATTGGATTGGAGACCACGGAAGTCTGTGGCTGAAATTTAAAGTTTCTTGGGATTAGCAGGATATTACAGGAGGTTTGTTGAGGGGTTCTCTTCAATTGCGGCACCTTTAACTAAGTTGTTGAGGAAGGGAGCACCATTTGTTTGGTCTGACAAATAGCAGGAGAGCTTTGAGAAGCTGAAGAAGATTCTGACAGAAGCACTGGTGTTAATTCAGCCAGAGGCAGGAAAAGAATTTATCGTGTATTGTGATGCGTCACACACAGGTTTAGGTTGTGTGTTGATGCAAGATGGGAAGGTGGTTGCATATGCGTCCCGACAGTTAAGACCACATGAGTTGAACTACCCTATGCATGATCTGGAGTTGGCGGTGGTGGTGTTCGCTCTGAAGATTTGGAGGAACTACCTGTATGGGGAGATGTCGGTTATTTATACAGACCATAAGAGCCTAAAATATATCCTTACCCAAAAGGAGTTGAACCTAAGATAGAGAAGGTGGATCGAGCTGTTAAAGGACTATGACTGCTCGATTGAGTACCACCCGGGTAAGGCTAACGTGGTGGCGGATGCGTTGAGTCGTAAGGCGATAGCGGATTTAAGGGTGATGTTCGCTCATCTTAGCCTGTATGAGGATGGTAGTCTGGTAGCTGAACTTCAAGTAAGACCCATGTGGACAAGTCAAATCAAGGAAAAGCAACTTCTGGATGATGTCTTGAGTACTCAAATCCGACAGGTGCAGAATGGTGAAGGAGATGACTATAGTTTGAATAGTGATGGAGTTTTGTGTTTCCGTAGGAAGATTTGTATGCCAAAAGATGTGGAGTTAAGGCAGATGATTCTTCGAGAATCGCATAGTAGCCCTTATGCTATACATCCTGGAGGAGTTGAGATGTACCAGGACTTGTGAGGGCAATTCTGGTGGCCCGGTCTGAAGTGAGAAGTAACAGAATTCGTGGGTAAATGTTTGATGTGTCAGCAGGTCAAAGCTGAACACCAAGTGCCTTCGGGGTTGTTGCAATCAGTGAAGATTCCGCAGTGGAAATGGGAGAGAATCACGATGGGTTTTGTTAGTGGGTTACCCCTTACGCCCACTAAGAAGGATTCAATTTGGGTGATTTTGGATCGACTCACGAAGTCTGCTCACTTCATACCAGTTCGTGTTGACTATTCTCTGCAAAAGTTGGATAAGTTGTACGTGGCTGAGGTCGCGAGACTACATGGTGTACCGGTGTCGATCATATCAGATAGGGACCCTAGGTTCACGTCACGTTTCTGGAAGGCTCTTCATCAAGCAATAGGAACAAGGTTAGACTTTAGTACCGCTTTTCACCCACAGACTGATGGTCAGTCTGAGAGGGTAATTCAGATCTTGGAGGATATGCTAAGGGGTTGCATCATCGATTTTAGGGGTAGTTGGGAGGAGTATCTACCTTTGGCAGAATTCGCATATAATTACAGTTATCAAGCTAGTATTCAGATGGTGCCTTATGAAGCATTATATGGAAGGAGATGTCGTACCCCAATTTGTTGGACAGAGTTGGGTGAACGTCAGGTGTTGGGTCCAGAACTAGTTTCGGAAACGGAGGAGAAAGTTAAGTTGATACAGGCACGATTGAAGGAAGCGTTTGATCTGCAAAAGTCTTATGCGGATCTAAAGCGGAAGGAGATGGAATTTGAAGTAGGAGATCAGGTCTTTTTGAAAGTATCTCCATGGAAGAAGGTAATGAGGTTTGGACGGAAGGGTAAGTTAAGTCCTCAGTTTATTGGACCTTACCGGGTATTAGAACGTGTGGGACCAGTGGCATATTGATTGGAGTTACCTTCAGAGTTGAAGCAGATACATGATGTGTTTCATGTCTCGATGCTAAGAAGATATCGTTTTGATCCATCGCACATATTGCCAGCGGAAGAAATTGAAGTAAGGTTAGATTTGTCTTTTGAGGAGGAGCCAGTGAAAATCTTGGATCGAGACATAAAGGTGTTCAAGAGGAAATCCGTCCCTTTGGTCAAGGTTCTGTGGTGGAATCATGGCGCAGAAGAAGCGACTTGGGAGCCAAAGGATGTTATGCGAAAACAGTTCCCCCATCTCTTTTGAACAGGTAAATTTTGAGGCCGAAATTTATTTTAAGGGGCGTAGAACTGTAACATCCCAAATTAGTGGGTTTATGCATTTGATGTGTAGACATGTCTAATATGTTAATTTGAGAATTCGAGGTGCAAATGGGGCTCAAGTTTTGGCTGAGGCCTTAATTAAATATTCCGTTTAGACACTCTTGGGTTTAAAATAAAATTTTAGTAGTTTAATTGACATATTGGGCTTGTGGCCCAGAAACTAGGGGCACAGTAAAGGGGAGCTATAATTGGCGTTACTAGTAGATGGAAAAGGCCCAAATTTTGGCTGCTTGGGGCCCAATATATAGGGCCAAATTCGACATTTATAATGGACTAAGGGGGGACGACAATAAGGTAAAATTTTAGGGATTTTTATTGTGTGGATAATAAGCAGATAAAGGGAGAAGGAGTTGGTGCTAATTAGGGCTATTTTTGAGGAGTTAATAGATGAAGATAAGGGATAGAATGATAAGAGTGATCTCTTAATTGCAGAGTTGGCCGAAAATTAAACACAGGGGAGGGAGGAAATCGATTCAGTATAGGCTAGGGGGTGTTCCAAAATTTTATTAGTGTTTCTGAGAACTTTCTTTCAGTTTTCTCAGTGGCCAAAATTTCTCTCTTCTTTTTCTTCTTCTGTCGAAATTACTTCCTAGCCAAAATTTCTAAGGTGTTCTTTTGTTTATTTTTCCTAAACTGAAACCAAAACACCATTCAATTCTTCTAAAAGCCGAAAAACATATCTAGTCCATTTTTTCGGGATTTCATTAAAAAGCCGAAATTCCTAGATCTCTAATCTTCTACGCTTTAAACTTCTTCTGTGATTGCCGAATCTTTCTACAAAAGGGATAGCCAAAACTCTCTATAGAGGTAAGTATCGATTTGGGTTTCTTTTGATCTTTTTCAGCTTTTGGAGGCCATAGCTGAATGGTTAAGTTGTTGGCTAATCTCGTGTTTTCTCTTATTTGCGGCATTCCAAGATTTGAAGGGGGATTCATTTGCTTAGATCTCTAAGTCAGAGTTCAATAACACTCCAATCGTGTTACTTTCGGGATTTCAAGGTAAGGAGATCTACTGATTTTTAACGTATAAATTCGGGTATTTATTCACCCTTGGCCGAATGTAGGGGAGCCCAAATCTTCGTATTCTTCCGGCTTTTGAGCAAGGTTTCAGACTAAGGGTTGTAGATCCGGATAGCAAGGATATTGACTAAGAGCGTAGTACTACATGATATCAGGTGTGTAACTTCTCACACCATTAGATTGATTGCTAATACATATATATATGTAATAAATCTGCTATACTCTGTTAAATGCCGAAATCCCGGCATAACGTTTGGAAACTCGAGAAGGGTAAAGGCTAAATATCAGGTTAGTGATTTCTACCATTCATCAGTGAATGTTTCTATTAAAAACGATATGTTTTATATGTCAATTTTTACATATGCTTGAGGTTGGGTGATTGATGAAAGGGGAAGTGATCTATTCTGGTGGCTTATGCCATTTCAGCTTGGTGACTCTGTCACAACTCTGTTTCTGGTGGCTTTTGCCATTTCAGCCTGGTGACTCTGTCACGATTTTGACGATGAGCAGCTAACTGCAGTATGATTGCCATCGATGGTGTGCAGTGGTGTGGGTTGATTGTAGAAATCCCCAATGGTGTGATTGGCAGGTAAGGGTGGTGTGTAGCGGTTGGAAACCTAGGATTAGGTTGGGTTTTATGTATGTTATCTACTATATTATGTTCTATATTCTGATCTGTGGGCTAAGGCCCAATATGATGGTGCACGAGGATTGCACACTGAGTCTCGCGACTCACCTTATTATTTCATATTTTTCAGGTAGCACCTAGTGCATCGGACCGGGCTGGAGAGGAGCGCAAGGTGGCCATGCGAGAGAGTATTTGCTCCAGCAAAAGATTTTACTTAGAATATTGTTTTTAATATTTTTGATTAAGGGTTTTAAATCTCGTTGTAATAAGGCCTTGGGCCACTAGATTATTAGCTAAGTTTTGGTTCCATGTTGGGCTTTTATTACTGAGCATTTAAAATTTTATTTTTAAATTAAGCTAAGACATGTATGAAATTTTGGTTACTATCTAAACTTCACCAAAACATTTTAAAACTTTATATCCTATATGAATTAATAAATTATTAAGTTTTCGGTATAAATATTTAACTCTGATAATTGTTTTCCAAATTGTGACATGTTTTACAAAATTTCCTTAGTGACCTACCAGATCCGATCGTAGTGTTTGGGCCGGGTTAGAGGTGTTACATCTCTAGTCAAGGTATTCAAGTAGACAAACATATGGTGGAAATCATTGAGAAATTACCTCTACCAACAAATGTGAAAGGTATTCATAGTTTTCTTAGACATGTGGGGTTTTACTAAAGGTTTATTAGAGAGTTCTCGAAAATTACAAAGCCGTTATGCTCATTGCTGGAACAGAATCAAAAATTCTTCTATGACAATACATGTTTGGATGCCTTCATCCAGTTAAAGAAACAGCTAGTGAATGCACTCATTGTCGTTGCACCAGATTAGTCTCAACCTTTTGAAGTTATGTGTGATGCAAGCGACTTTGCTATGGGTGTGGTTCTAGGATAACAAATGGGAAAAATATTTTACACTATCTATTATGCTAGCAAAACTCTTATAGAGGCTCAATTCAATTATACCACCATAGAGAAAGAATTGTTGCCTATAGTCTTTGCTTTCAACAAGTTTCGTTCTTATCTTGTCAATGTAAAGGTTACAATATTCACTGATCACTCGGCATTGAGATATCTCTTTCCGAAAAAAGGATGCCAAACCAAAACTAATACGCTGGATATTACTATTGCAAGAATTTGACATCGAGATAAAAGACCGTAAGGGGTCAGAGAATCAAGTTGTAGACCATCTGTCTCAATTAAAAGTTGGCAGCAAACACGGAAACATACTTCAAATTGCTGACGCATTCCCAAATAAGAAGTTATTTACTGTAGATGCAACTCCTTGGTATGCGGATTTTGCTAATTATCTGGTGTGTGGAAAACTCCCATTGGGTATCAGAGGCCATAAAAAAAGGATTTATTTGTGATGTGGTGAAGTATCATTGGAATGAGCCATATTTATTCAAGGAATCCAATGACAACTGTAACACCCCTATCCCGTGTCCATCACCGGATTAGGGTTAGGAGCGTTACCGAATAAATCAGAAAGCATTTACAGAAGTTCATACATTCTATCATCATTCTTAACATAATGTCCCTTAAATGAGTCCTCGAGACCATAAGCATGCTTATAAAAAGGGTCGAGACTAAACCGAAACACATACAAAATTTGTCAGAAATTCAAAAACTTTTCTAAGTTTCAGGCATTACACGCCTGTGGGTGTAGGCCGTGTGACTCCCACGGCAGCTAGCCACACCCGTGCGTCCTCCCCGTGGTCGAAACTGACTTATTCTCCACAGCCACCAAGCACGCCCGTGCGCTGAGGCTGTGCACTCTTAGGCCACATACTGACTTCTCCACCACGACCACCAAGCACGCCCGTGTGCCATGGCCGTGTGCTCTTAGGCTAGCTACTGACTTGAGCTCACGGCTAGTTGCACGCCCGTGTCAAGGCCGTGTATTATTAGGCTAAATCCTGGTATTCACCCACGGTCTCTAAGCACGCCCGTGTGCCACGACCGTGTGACATTATAGGCCATTTACAAGGCCAAAATACCACCTATTTGGGTCTCACCTACAAGTAACATTTACCAGCACGTATCATGCATATATGGCAACCAAAAACATACTAAATTGACCATTCAATCTATACATTCAATACCCATTTCATTCATGCCAACTTTCAAGATAAAACATATATATAACTAAAGCATTTCTCAATCATTTTTCTACCCAAAAACTTGACATATCATGAGCAGCAAACCATACCAAAACAACTACACATACCACATTCATCAAGGCAAAATATGAACCAATAATTAGTCACATCTCATGACCAAGTCTATAAATTAACTTATACCAAAATACTAGCCTATACATCAACTAATACCACAATACTAGCCTATACATGCCATATCTAACTCTATACATTTCCAAAGTGTACCAAAATGAGTTAAGTAGTGTGATAACAATCCGTGACGGTCCCGAGCCTTCAGTAGCTTCGACGACCTATAAAACAGAAAAAAGACACACAGAGTAAACTTTCCAAAAGCTTAGTAAGTCAATATACAAACAAACTTAGCATGGATTGCACATAACCAATTTAATAAGATGACGAATATGGTTCTCATGACAAAAATCACCTCTTTCTTTCTCAAGCTCATATGCTTATCCATAACTTACCGTATATGCATATAGTTCATCTAGTCATGACTTTACATATCGTATCATCAATTCCATATACATAACATCATAATATGCTCACATAGATACTTACCTTATATACACAATTAGTATATAAGCAACATACCTGAAATGAATATTAATTCACTTAATTTATCAAAGCTCGGATTTGCAATTTGTATCACAGACTTACTCGTTGAACTGTAAGGAACCTAGTAGGATACTTGGAAAGTTTAGAATATTTGTACAATGAGAACGTCCTAGACGAGGTCTTATATGTACTCTGATATCGATGCCACTGTCCCAGACAGGGTCTTACACGAATCAATACGATGCTGATGTCCCAGGCATGGTCTTACACGCAAGGATCATAACGATGCCAACGTCCCAGACGTGGTCTTACATGAGTCTCAAATTAATGCCAACGTCCCAGACGTGGTCTTACATGATGAAAACAGAACAGATACCTATGTCATGACATAGCTAATCCTATCTATTCCTAGGTTCGTATGGGACTTCTCGGACTTAGTCACTATATCAAACTTATCTCGGAATTCATATGTATAATTCTCTCATAAGCATCCATTATCAACATTAGTCATGTCAACAATTACAATTTCATACAAATACGTTTATTTGCATAGTGACTTACCTCGGATTCAATCTATCGGAATGAAAATGGCTACTCGTTTACTATTGCTTTCCCCCGATCTAAATCCGTTTTCCTCGGTTCTTGATCTAAACATATTCAAAATTAACCCTTTTATTCACTAATTCATTCAATTCAATCCAAGGACACATATTTAGGGCTATTTGCAATTTAGCCCTCATATTTGCACATTTTATCAATTTAGTTCATTTTTCTCAAAACATCAAATTCACAAAATCAACCAATACTCATGCTTAGCCGAATGTACATATATATCATACAAGCCCATATTTTCCATCAAATTAGCAATTTAGTCCCTCAATTTTCTATTTTAACAATTTAGCCCTATTTAGGCAAATTCATCAAAACTTCAAGAACAAAACATGTTCATCTAGCTCAAATCTTTCATTTAACAACTAAATTCATCTTAAAACTCAACATATCAACAATGGCATCTCACATAAACATCATCAACTCATAAAATTAATACATGGGTCTTGTAGCTCTCAAAGCAACGATTGCACAAATGTAGAAATTATCAAAAACGGATCAAAAACTAACCTTGAATTCAAGCTTGAAACCAACAGAACCCTTAAGCTTTTATTCTTTCTTTTTCTTTAAAACATTTGGCCAAAAGATGATAAAAAGAAAGCCATTTTCTTTTGTTTACTTTTTAGTGATATAATATAATAACTTAATAAATAAATATAATATAACTTTTAACTTATAAAATAACATATAAAAACATATTATAAAATCATGTTGCCATCCACTAGCCATATTTTGGCCAAATTGCAACATAAAACCCTTACAATCCAAAGCCACATCAATTAAACCACTTACTCAAATGAAAAGCCATTTTTTAACCTTTATGCGATTTAATCCTTTTGTCAAATTAAACACACAAACGAACAAATTAGCTTACGGAAATTTAACACATGCTTAGTCACATATCAACGACATAGAAAATAATATTAAAATATTATATAGACTCGGATTTGTCGTCCCGAAACCACTGTTCTGACTAGGGTACAAACTGGACTGCTACAACAACATCATTCAATGTTGTGTTCTGGAAGAGGAGATGCTTTCAATCCTAAAGCATTGTCATGATACTCCTTATAAAGGTCATTTTGATGGTATGAGATTTGCTACTAAAATTCTCCAATCAAGATTCTACTGCCTGTCATTATTCAAAGACGCCCACAATTTTGTGAATCAATGCGATAGGTTTCAGCACATCGGGTCTATATCTTGACGCAATGAAATGTTGCAACAACCAATTATGGAAGTTTAATTATTCGATGTTTGGGGTATGGATTTTATGGGACCGTTTCCGAGTTCATTTGGAAATCTTTATATATTAGTAGTTGTTGACTACATCCTAAAGTGGGTTGAAGCTATTGCAATCCCAAAGGATGATGCAAAGACAGTGTTAAATTTTCTTCACAAACATATACTCACCTGCTTTGGCACACCAAAAGCATTGATTAGTGATTAGGGTACACACTTTCATTGCAACCAAGTGGCAACTGCACTGAAGAGATATGGAGTTAATCATAGAATGGCTACTACTTATTATCTGCAAACCAATGGACAAGCTGAAGTATTGAATCGACAAATTAAGAACACTCTTGAGAAGGCTGTAAACCCTTCAAGGATAGATTGGTCTTTCCGATTGGATGACACTTTATGGGCATTGCGAACAGTATACAAAACTCCATTAGGATGTCGCCATATGAATTGGTGATAAACCGTAATATGAACATACTTTAATCCCACATTTAGCATACTTTTGGATGATTTATCCCCCGAATTGTAGAATTTGGTGCTCCTAATCCTTTAATTTAATGATTTATACTTAGGAGAATATCGGAGGACGAAAAGAATGAGAAACAGGACAAAAACAGAGAAAATAGGCCAGAGTACGAAATGTACACGGCCTGGGCCCAAGCCGTATGACCGTGCCTCCTTAAAAGACCTGACCACGGCCTGGCCTCGACTTGCACGAGCGTGTCCCTACCGTTACCTATTTCAATTTGACTCGGATTAGGATACATAGGGGTGAAGAAAGACATTTCGAAAGCCTATATAAACACCCTAAGTGTGACCTAAAAGGGGGCGGTCCAGTTAGGCCGAGGAGCCAAGCAAGAAAGCCCAAATTGTGGGATTTACTCGAAGAAAGCCAGTTGATCCATCTCAAGAAGCCGGAATCATACTCAAGATGGAAGATCTTTCCTTCAATTTCCTTCAGGGGGTTTTAGGGTTTTTCTTATGTTTTGTTTTATATTTTCTTCTAAGATGTATTCTTTTATATTTATGAACTAAACCCCTCAAATACCTGAGGGGGATGAAACCTAAGACGGATCTTGTTATTGTTTTCTGAACTATATGATAAATACTTAATTTGTTCTTAACTATGTATTCTTAATTCTTGTCTTGAATTTCAAGATATTGATTCAAGTAATGATGTGCTTAGGTAGAGGAGGTATATTCCATGTCTAAGAGTAGATCTAGCATAGTTAAGCGGAGTTGACCGCAATCCTAGAGATAGGATGATGAAAATCTGCCGAATTAGGGTCAAACCTAATATGAGAGTCCATAGATCGAGTTAATGCAATTTTAGGGGTTTTAATTAGAAAGAGATTTCAATTAATCAACCTAGGGTTAGCCGTTAGTAGCCTCGAGAGAGGTATTAATATAAATTAGGGAATCCTACGAATTAAGTCAAGTGAATAAATCGTCTGGTTCAGAGTTAGATAACAAGTGAAGTCTAGGTGGATTCTTCCTCGAGTATTGTCTTAATAAATTGGTTTTTCCCACAAGTATTTCCCCAATTCATTCTCTGTGCCTTAGCGTGTTTAGCTTAGTAGTTAGTTAATTTTAGATCAGATAACAAATTCCTTTAATTCTTAGGCTAAATAATAAAAAGAAAGTTAGTATTAGTACTTTTGGTTCCTTGGGTTTGACAATCCAGTCTTGTCACTAAACTATACTACTGTTCGATAGGTGCACTTGCCTCAATTGTTGTCATATGTTAGTTTCCAGGCTTGGTCATTCATTATATAAATTTTAAGACTCTGACACACGATCAAGTTTTTGGCGCCATTGCCAGGGAGCTGAAATATTAAGAACGCTCAATTTTTATTACTTTAGCCATATTTTATTTTTGCAATTAAATTTTATTTTTATTTTTCTAAATTTTCTTCTTTGCTTCTGGCAGGTTTTCTAGTTTATGACTAGAAGAAACCCGATAGGACCGCTACTCTACGATAGTGAAATTGAAAGCATAGTTCATAGAAACCGAAGAGAAATTAGGAGAAGCCTACAGTACATACAAGAAGAGCAAGGGAAGGAATATAATACCACCGAAGAGATGGCTGAGAATAATCCACTACCTTTAGAGGTGGCTGAAAACCATGCTCTTCGAACTATGTATGATTATGCTAAACCTAATTTAACAGGAACTGAGTCAAGTATTGTTAGACCTGCTATTGCTGCAAATAATTTTGAACTGAAGCATAACACAATTCAAATGATACAGTAATTTGTTCAGTTTGATGGTTTGCAGGATGAAGATCCAAATAATCACTTGGTGAATTTCCTAGAATTTTACGATACTTTCAAAATAAATGGCATTTCTGATGGCACCATCCGTCGTCGATTGTTTCCCTTTTATTTGAGGAATAAAGCTAAACAGTGGTTAAATTCTCTCCCACGAGGATCAATCACTACATGGGAATAAATGACCGAAAAATTTTTGTTGAAATATTTTTCGCCGGCTAAAACAGACAAATTAAGGAATGATATCTCTTCTTTTGTGCAGATGGATTTAGAGACACTTTATGATGCATGGGAGAGATACAAAGATCTACTAAGGAGGTGCCCACCCCATGGATTACCCTTATGGCTACAGGTCCAAACTTTTTACAATGGTGTGAACCCCTCAACCAGGCAGTTGATTGACTCAGTCGTCGGCGGAACCCTGAATAACAAAACACCTGAGGCTGCCTATGAATTCATTAAAGAGATGTCATTGAATAACTATTAGTGGCAAGTCACGAGGACAAGGCCAACAAAAGCCGCCAGTGTTTTCAACCTCGACGCAGTAACCATGCTATCAAACCAAGTAGAACTTTTAACTAAAAAGATTGATGGTTTATATTGTTCTTCACATGTACATCCAGTTATGCAGTGCGATACGAATGGAAAAGGGATGGGCAACACAGAATATCCGCCTTACAACCCAAACGTTGAAAATGAGCAAGCTCACTATATGGGTAACAATTTTAGACCTCAAAATAATCCTTATAGTGATACTTACAGTCTAGGTTGGAGGAACCACCCCAATTGGTGGCCTAGGAAACCAAACACAACAACCCCTCTCAGGCTTCCAACAGCAGCCCTACCCGTAAGAGAAAAAGCCAAACCTTGAGGAGATGCTAACAAAATTCATGACGGTGTCAGAAACTCATTTCTAAAACACTAAGACAGCACTCAAAAATCAACAAGCATCAATTCAAGCGATTGAAAACCATATAGGGCAACTTGCTATGTAGTTCTCTGAACGATCACAAGGAAGACTACCAAGCAACACTGAGACTAACCCGAAGGAGCAACTTCAAGCCATAACAGCTCATGATAGTGTAGGGTTAGATGAACCCAAGGTAGGCCAAGAGAATGTGGTAGAGGAAGGTAAGGTGGAGATCAGTCATGATAAGCCAAAACCAGTAATTAAAGAGTACCAACCTCGTGTGCCAGTAATTAAAGAAATTACAAATTAACTTACCGTTTCTTGAAGCTCTTTCACAGACGCCAGATTCAAGGAAATTTTTAAAAGAGCTTTTGACAAACAAACGGAAGTTAAACGAAGAGCCGCATGTGGAACTAAACGCAGTATGCTTAGCGATGTTGCAAAATAAACTACCACGAAAATTAATAGATCCAGGGAGTTTTACAGTTCCATGCTTAATTAGTAGTTTATCTGTTGATAATGCATTAGCGGATTTAGGGGCAAGCATAAATGTTATGCCTTTTAAAATGTTTAAACAACTAGGTCTAAGAAAACCCAAACAAACTAGGATGAGCATTCAATTAGCTAATAAAACTATTAGAATTCCTAGGGGTATAGTCGAAGATGTTCTCGTGAAAATTGATAAATTCATATCCTAGTAGACTTTGTCATTTTAGACAAGGATGAGGACAATAATATTCCTTTAATTTTAGGAAGACCCTTTTTACCAACTGCCAAGACTAAAATTGATGTCGACGCAGGTGAACTCAAACTTTGTGTAGGTGATGAGACAATCACTCTTCAGGCTCTCAATTCGGCTAGGACATCGAGTAATCAAGGTGAGAACATAAATTCTATTAATGATTATTCGGTTAGACCTTCTTTTTAGGAATCACCACGGAATTACACAACTAAGCCAGATCCTAGACCTCATGCTAACAAGGAAATAACTCATGAGGAACGAAGGCTTCAGATCGATGAACTAGACGAGTGGAAGACACACTTCAAAGAGAAATTAGGAATACACAAAGCAGAACCAACGCCATTCTGTGGGACAAAAAAATTTAAGATCGGAGATCAGGTATTGTTAGATAAGACAAACCCTCGAATATCTCCTCCTGACCTTCATACAAATGAAGAAATCCCTTTTAAGGTACTCAATGTTTTACTATACGGAGCAGTCAAGGTAAGTAATCCTACATTCGGTACTTTTAAAGTAAACGCTACTCGACTTGAACTATATACTAATAATAGAACTGATAGCATGAGAAAGGACTTTCAACTCCTTAAACCACCATGATTGTGCGAATGAGAGGTAAGTCTAGCTTAAGACTATAAATGAATGCTTCTCGGAAGGAAACCCGAGCACTAACCCCATTAATTTTTACATTTTTACTTTTACTTTTATTTTTTCTTTTAACACCTAACTATAAACTAACCAAAGTGCAGATTTCCATACCACACAGCCTCACACACAGCCGTGGCCATGGCCATGTGGATACTATGGATCTCCATACTAACATGGTAGAGATAGTACGAAACAGCACGAAAAAAATATCTGCAAGCCACAGGCTCCAAAAAACCACCACAGCCGTGCGATATAGCCGTGGTCGACACTGTTTTATCAACACGGGCATGGTGACCTGCACATGGGTGTGGGACAAACGAACATAGCACAACACGGCTGTACGATACAGTAGTGTGACTCAACACGCCCAAGGTACACGGGCATGGGGATGTACCAGACCTGAAATTTCTATTTAAAACACCCCTCTTCCCTCCTCACCTACTCCCCATTTCCCTTCTTCCATACCCTTTACACTTCCCTCTCTTTTCATTTTCACCTTTCTTCATTCTCCTAACTCTTAATTTAACAATATCCATGTCGAAGAAATGGAAGGATCCTAGCACAGTCTCCCTTGGCGACGATCTACATGAGTTCATGCCGGCCGCTTCATTAACTCAACAGGACAAGGACCCTTGAGTCCATTTCATTTTTCTTTTTCTTTGCTCTTCTCCTTTATTTTCTGTCTCTTTATCTTTCTTATCTTTAATTGTTACTCTTACATTTTGTTGTCCTTCATTTAGGTTCTAAAGGCTGTTAGGGAATCACCAACCACGGCCTTAGAAATCACACCCACCTCGCTAGCCATCTAACGATAAGGACTTTTCAGTCCATTAATCTTTTCTTTTAAATTTATTTTTGTGACAGACCAATTTTGACCCTAATCGGAACGTGGTTTCGGGACCACTAACCCGAGCCCAATAAATATATTTATATATATATATATATTACTTTGTGTCCATTATGGGTGAATTGTTGCATGTGAATGTTTTGTTTGAGAATTTAACTGTTTGGGTGTTTAATTGGCAAAAAGGACTAAATTGCCAAGGGAACTAAGATAGCAAACATGAAACAAATAAGGGGCTAAGTGAATTGAGGCTTAAACATAGGGATTTGCATGTCAAATTCCCCTTGTTAGAGAGGTGGACGGCAAGCTTGTAATAAAATAACTCATGGCTTTAAAATATTGTTTTTAAGACATTATTTTATGTAAGCATGCTAAGAATATTAAGCTTTTATAAATATATTATAAACATAAGTAATATATTATATTAAAAGCATGCTAAAATAAGGTGTTAGTAGAATTAAACAAAAGGAAATTAATTTACATCTCTTTCCTCCTTCATCTACCCAGATCTCACCTTGAAGAAGAGAAGAAACTTACCTTCTTCATTCGGGTGATGCATGTGTCTCTAAGGTGAGGTATTAAGCTTCATTTTGATGATTTTTGCATGGTTGTGGGTAGTCTTTTATACTATCGAATTATGGTGCAAAACTTGAGATTTAAGCTCCCTTAGGTTCAGCCATGATCTAGTTCTATGGCTTTTTCATGTTCGATGGAAACATGTTAGCTATGGTTAGTCTAATTGTTTGCTAAATAGAAAAATGGGTGAGTATTTTAACTTGTTTTTAATAAGTCATTTTATATAGTATTGCTTGCGTTTGATGCTAATGAAAATTAAGTTAAAATCTTGGATTTTAACAAACTAATATTAATTTGGGCTTTGGAGGAATAAATTATGGTTAATTAGCTTGTTGCTTGGTATTGTGTTGAAGAAAATGCGTGGGTACTTGAATTAGCAAATTCGGTCATAGGAAAGAATGATATTAAGCAATTGCATTCGGTTATATATGTATACTTATAAAGTGAATGCATGGCCATAGATAAGAAGATAAGTTTTAAACTAAAGTACATTAAAGGGATAGAAGGAAGGGTTATAGAGGATCCTAGAGACCTAAGGGCCATTCGGCCATGGAAAAGAAATCCAAATGAGTTGAAATTATGTTGTGGTGTGCAATCGGTTAAATTGGAAAAGTTAAATGCTTGAATTTGGTGTGGTTATTGTTTAGATTAAATGTATGAAGTAAGGATTCGGTTCCTAGTTTTCTTGAATTAAGTTGTGTGTAATTTGTTTTGAGTTGAGTAAAAAGGGACAGGGTGAATATGAACAAAATTTATTTAACATTTTTAGATCGGGAACAAAAAGAGAAGGAACAAGATCGAGGAAAAACAAAGATTATCGAGTAGCCGATTTGCACGGCTTATCGACAACCGAGGTAAGTCCTTTATCTAAAATATGTCAATAAGTTAATAACGAATTTAGTGAATGATAAACTGTGGAAATTTAATGTATAAATTCATGATATAGCCGAGTGTAACTGTATAGTATTGAAGTGAATTTATTTGGCTAAAGCAAATGGATAAGTAAGTCCTTTATCTAAAATATGTCAATAAGTTAATCACGAATTTAGTGAATGATAAACTGTGGAAATTTAATGTATAAATTCATGATATAGCTGAGTGTAACTGTATAGTATTGAAGTGAATTTATTTGGCTAAAGCAAATGGATAAGTAAGTTCTTGAGCAATCTTATGTTTTGAGGTTATTTACAAAATCTAATGAATGATAGAATTTGTATGAGTTGGTGTAAAACCATGAGTTGGCCGAATGTGATGATGATGGATTGGGTTGATTTCAAATGTATTTAACTAAATGTGAATAAATGCATGTGGTTCGATATGTGACATGAAATGCGAAAAGTATGTAAAGTTATTTTTGACATTCGGGCTTTATGCCTAGCTTGAGCCTCTCGTCGGTGACATAATCGGGCTTTATGCCTAGCGAGCTTCGTCTGCGGTGACATAATCGGGCTTTACGCCAGCAGCCTCGTCTTTGGTGTTATTTATCGGGCTTTACGCCTAGCGAGGCCTTGTGCCGGTGTTACTTTTCGAGCTTTACGCCTAGCGAGCTTGATGCGGCGATGATGTATTTTACCAAAGAGAAATTGAATCTTTGTTCAAGACAATTTAGAGCTAAATTGTTAAGAATACGGTTCAGATAAGTATGTAAGGTATGCTATGTTTAATATTACTTGGGTCAAATTAATATTGATGGATGTAATTTGATGGAAGCCGAGCTTAGAACATGCTATTATGGAACAATTGGTTTTCATGTATAGACGTTAAGAAAGTAGATTTCCATGCGATATACTTATATGAACTACGAAGAAATGTAGGTCTAAGGAAATGATCCTAATTCACTTAGTTTCTTGAATTACTAGTATTCGGCTTTGTGTAAACTATTTACTTAATTGCCTATGTGAGATGCCGTATGTTGATTGTTTTCTTTTCGTAAATAATTAAATGTTCTATTATCATGAGTTAGGACTTACTAAGCTAGTAAGCTTAATTATGTGAGATGTTTCTCTGTTTTATAGATTAGGAACAAGCCACAAGCTCATCGGGATCGTCGGAAAGTCGCTCACACTATCAATCTACATTTTGGGTACTCTTTCATTTTGGTTTTAAGCAAAGGCATGTATAGGAAGGACTTGGTTTTTGTTTGATGGAATCTTAAGGTTTATGTGTAAAAACAACTAAAAATAGCCATGCGAAAATGGCTAAATCTTTGTTAAGTACGTTGGTGTGTTTTGAATGTAAGTTGGTTCATGGTAGCAATGTCCATGCATTCTTAATCAAGTTAATCGTTTTTATTAAGGAAATGTTTGTATATGAATTGAATCCTTGAATTTGAGATGTAGGTAGGTTCGGTTAGAAGCTAGTTTATTTATTTATTTTTTTTGAATGAAATAAAACAGCTTGTAGTGGCAGCAGTGACGTGAGTTAGAAAAATCACCAAAAATAGGGTATATTGAGATTGGAGGTGAGTGAGTTATGAAATTGAACCTTAGTGTGTCTATTTTTACATGAAGAAACAGAATAGGTAAAAGATTTGTATATTATGAGATAATTAAGTTTTAACGAGACCTGCTCTGAATGAATTCGTGAGCTACTGTCCCGTTTTGGAAAAATTGTCAAAAATTGTACAAAAATAATTAGGAACCTTGGTTTATATGTGTAGAATCCCAAATGAGTCTATTTTTCAATGGTATAAACAAGAACATCATAGGAAATTTGTGCAATCTGATAACTGCAGTTTTATAGGGACAGGTCAGAATTGTCCAGCAGTGTAATAAGGGTAAATTTGAAGAATAAACTGTACTAATTGACCACATGAAAAATTCTGGAAAAATTATGGTGAATATTTATATGAGTCTAGTTCCAAGGAAAATTTACGGATCTAAATTTCGAGTTTTGTAACTTGAGTTATGGCCGATTTAGTCAGCGTGACGCAGTTGGACAGCTTTAAAATTTTTACTCCTCGAGTTAATGGTCACGTCTAGTAATGCCACGTACTCGATTCCGGCAAGGGTACCGGGTAAGGGGTGTTACAATTTTACTTTCTATTTTCTTTCTTTTTATCTTTCTTTTCTTTAAATATATATTTAGTTTATTTTGAATTATTCTTATTAATTCCTGGCTAATTCTTCACGAGCTTCCCAATTTCTTCATCTAGCTCAGAGATTGTCTGCGGCCACCACACGACGACCACTCCCAACTCAAGGAAGCCATCCAAAATTCAGGAAGTTTCACCTCTCCCTATCTCTTATAATTTCATATATATCTTAGTAAATTGACGGTAATTTACATCTTAAGTGTGGGGGGTGAATTTTATTTTAAGAAATTTCCTTACTTTCTGCATTATTCTCAAATCCCTGAATGATATCTTGTCTTTAAGTAATTTTATCATTTTACTAATTAGAATGAAATTTCCTGTGATCCATGATTTTCTTTGATATGTTTCGGATTAAGCCATTGATAATTGTGCAGTGATGATTTAAACTTTAGGAGACTAGAGAATCAAGCATGATGAGTCAATTTTAAAAAAAAATAAAATTTTGTTAGGTTGTCTACCTGAATTTAATTATTACCTTGAAGTTTGAAATTTACAAGATTGATATCAAAAACCCATAATTTTTGTGAGCTTTTGAGCCTTTTAGAGCATACATTCTTACATGCTCATTTTTTGATTATGAGTATATCAACATTGATTTGTTATTCTAGAACTTGCTTCGATTATACATGTCGAGACCACACTTTTGATTTGATATACTGAGATGATAAAGGAACCTAGGTATTAACCCACTTACTCCACTAAAAGTGTACCCTCACAATTAACTCCTAGTGAATCCCTTTGATCTTAACAACCGTTTTATTGACTCACCCACTAATAATAGCCCAAAACCCATCCTGTATTTGTTATCACCATTTCTTGATTCCCTTTTTTGTCGAGATTTGATTTTGAGCAGTTGCCTAACTATGTTCTATATTTCAGTTGTAAAGTTCTTTCTTATTATTTTAAATACCGGATTTTTTCTTAAAAAAATTGAAGTATATTCATTATTAGTTTTATAATTAAGTGAGCTTATACATTTAAATTCCACATCTTGAAGAAGAAGCTTGTATTATTAGTAATAAAGTTTTCAATTGATGTAATTATTCAGGATTAGTTTATTTTTCTAGTTAGGCAAATTGTCATTTCAATCTCGATTCTAACCCTCTAATTCAGCCTTTATCCACACCTTTAACCTAAGCCCCGTTACAACCCTTTTAAAGATCTTTTGATCTGTGTATCATTTCATTTTATAGTGGTGGAGATTTGATTTTCATGTAAGCCTATGGAATTAACTTTTCATGTTCGACTTTTGAGTGCTTAATTTTGAACCTTAAACACTTTGAGTGATTTGAGTGAATCTTTAGTGAGGATGTCAACTCTTGTCGATTCCGAATCAGGGATAATTATTTAGGTAAGGGAAAAAACCTATGTTTTCGTGCTATAAGAACTATGACTTTGATTGTTTGAATCTTCAGGACCCTTCTACCTAAATTATCAATGTATGAATTACCTTTGAATTATAATGAAACACTATTGATGAATATTATGAATTCAGGAAGTTCATTTTAATTGTGAGTTGAGAATTTTGCTTGAGGACAAGCAAATGCTTAAGTGTGGGGGTATTTGATAAACCGTAATATGAACATATTTTAATCCCATATTTAGCATACTTTTGGATGATTTATCCACTGAATTGTGGAATTTGGTGCTCCTAATCCTTTAATTTCATGTTTTATACTTAGGAGAGCACCGGAGGACGAAAAGAACGAGAAATGGGCCAAAAATAGAGAAAATGGGCCAGAGTACGAATATTCCATGTCTTAACTATGTATTCTTAATTCTTGTCTTGATATTTCAGGATATTGATTCAAGTAATGATGTGCTTAGGTAGAGGAGGAATATTCCATGTCTAAGAGTAGATCTATCATAGTTAAGCGGAGTTGATCGCAACCCTAGAGATAGGATGACGAAAATCTGCCGGATTAACTCTCTCTTTATTATTTACCCTAAGAATTAAGGGAACTTATTTATCTAATCTAAATTTAACTATCAACTAAACTAAAGATGCAAAGACAAAAAGGATGAATTGAGAAAATAACTTGAGAAAACCAATTAATTAAAATGACACCCAATGAAGAATCCACCTAGACTTCACTTGTTATCAAACTCTGAACCAGACGATTTATTCATTTGACTTGATCCGTAAGATTCCCTAAGTTATATTAAACCCTCTCTCGAAGCAAATAATGTCTAACCCTAGGTTGATTAATTGAAATCTCTTTCTAATTAAAACCCCTAGAATCGCATTAACTCGATCTATGGACTCTCATATTAGGTTTCACCCTAATCCGGCAAAATCTCGTCACCCTATCTCTAGGCTCGCAATCAACTCCGCTTAATTATGCTAGATCTACTCTTAAGCAGGGACTTTTGCTCCTCCACCTAAGCACATCCTACTTGAATTAATATCCCGGAAATATCAACACAAGAGTTAAGAACACATAATTAAGAACAAGTTAAATATTTATCATATAGTTCAGAAAATAATAACAAGATTCATCTTAGGTTTCATCCCCCTCAGGTATCTGAGGGTTTAGTTCATAACAATAAAAGAAAACATCTCAAAAGAAAAGATAAAACAAAACATAAGAAATCCCTAAAAGCCCCTGAAGGATTTGAAGGAGAGATCCTCCATCTTAAGTATAATTTTGGCTTCTTGAGATGAATCAACTAGCTATCTTCGAGTGATTTCCACAAATCGGACCTTTCTGGCTCGGCTCCTTGGCCTAGCTAACCGTCCCCTTCTAAGTTATACTTAGGGGATTTATATAGGCTTTTGCAACGGGTTTCTTTGCCCCTAAGTATCCTTTTCCGAGTGAAATTGCTCTTCTCCACGACAGGGACACGGCCATGGCACACGCCCGTGTGAATCGTGGCCATGCCGTGTTCGGACTTTTAATGAGGCACAACCGTGTGGTATTGGGCCCAAGCTGTTTCGATTTCTATTTTGGCCCAATTTAGTCCGTTTTAAGCCTGTTTCTCATTCTTTTTGTCATTGGGTGTTCCCCTGGGTATAAAACATGAAAAGAAAGGATTAAGAGCACAAATTACATAAATCGAGGCTTAAATCATCCAAAAGCATGCTAAATGTAGGCTTAAATATGTTACTTTTTCGGTTTATCAGAATACTACGGATCAAGTCAAGTGAATAAATCGTCTAGTTCAGTGTTAGATAACAAATGAAGTCTAGGTGGATTCTTCCTCGGGTATTGTCTTAATCAATTGGTTTTTCCCACAAGTATTTCCCCAATTCATTCTCTGTCTTAGCGTCTTTAGCGTAGTAGTTAGTTAATTTTAGATCAGATAACAAATTCCTTTAATTCTTAGGCTAAATAATAAAAAAAAAAAGTTAGTATTAGTACTTTTGGTTCCTTTGGGTTTGACAGTCCAGTCTTGCCACTAAACTATACTACTGTTCGATAGGTGCACTTGCCTTAATCGTTGTCATAACTTAGTTTCTATGCTCGGTCATTCATTATATAAATTTTAAGACTCTGACACACGATCAATTGGTTTTTAGGAAAGGATGTCACTTGACAGTTGAACTAGAACACAAAGTAATGTAGGCAATTAAGTAAGTGAACATGGACTATGATGCGGCTAGAAAGAAAAGGCTGTTGGATATAACTGAACTAGATGAGATTAGGGGAAATGCCTATGAAAATGCCATGATTTATACGGAAAAGACCAAATGAGGGCATGACAAGATTATTTTACAGCGACAATTTATCGCGGGTCAATAGGTTTTATTATTCAATTATCGTCTTAAATTGCACCCACGTAAAGTCCGTTCACGTTGGTCTGGACATTTTGAAGTTGTCGACGTATTTCCCTATGGTGTAGTTACAATTCGAGATTTATGTGATGGACACCAGTTCAAAGTAAATGGACAGGCTAAAATACGATTTAGGCAACAATGATCAAAAATAGGCAGGCACCATTAAATTGGTCAAAAAGTTTTAATTTTTAATTATTACTTCGTGATTTTAGTTTATTTTATTTATGTTTTGTTAAAGTTTGTTTTCCTTCCTTTTTGTAGACTAATTAGGTACCTTTGTCGACGCATTGAAATTTTACTGTCAATGCATTCCGTAATTCTGTACTACCATTTATAAGTCATCAGAACTCAGGGAAATTTAGATTCAACCATTGGATTAAAAATCACTAAGCCGTTTGATCCTTCTAAGCGGGCACAATTTCTATTGGACAAAACTATTCCCGCCAGCTTTATATCTCTCCACCAAACAACATGCCTCTCCATCTTCCTCTTTCACTCACTATAAATCCTCCCCCACTGTACAGACTGTAACATATTCAAGCAACCATTTTTATTTCCTTTCTCTTCTCAAGATCATATCTTTTCAATTTTAAACCATTTTCCATCAACAAAAGATGGCAAAAACAAGAGGCTCGGTCAAGAAAGCCACCATTTCTGCTAAAGAACATGCGTTCTCTGCTATTACAATTCATGAACCAGAATCCCCCAGGCCAGTGCAGAAAAAAAAGCCAATAATATTTTTGAATAAAGCTACAAATGAACGATTTCAAGACAACATGTTGGAGCACATCCACCCCAAACAGGGCATTTCCCTTTCGTAACAATAAGACTTGGATAAGCAAGTTTCCAAAATCATCTCAAAGTTGAAGTGGGAAACTTTTTGCACCCATCCTGGAACTTATTCTCCTTCACTGGTAGGTGATTTTATGCTAACCTTTATGATCATGAGTTAAAGTTCATTTTTTTCGAGAAAGCTTAATACCATGGGATGCTAAAAAAATCAATGAGTTGTACAACACCAAGGTGGATGTAGACAAACACTCTAAGTTCATTGAGGATATCACAGATTAGAAAAGAAACATGTTGGTGAAAGAGTTGTGTGTCAATGGATCATTGTGGACGGGTTCCCATCAAAACAATTATGCGATGCGCCGTCACTTCCTAACGCTGCAAAGTAAAATCTGGTTTCATTTTGTCAACTGCAAGCTAAAGCCCTCTACTGCAGCACCACAGTCACCCTCGATAGAATGTGTTTGATACATCCCATCATCAAAGGTAGAAAGATTTATGTCGGCGCAGTACTCCACTAGGAAATTGCTTACTGCACCACAAGGCAAATTAGAATATTAGTTTTCCGATCATTGGTGATGTTATTGTGCCAGCAAAGAGGAATCGTGCCTCATGATGGTAAAGAAGTCCTGGAAAATAAGAGCTTGATCAATGAAGCCTCTATAGAAAGAATGACTCGCGGCAAAGATATGTCGATACTAAATGTGGCAGAAATAAGCAAGACAAGGAACGAAAAATCCAAAGCTGACAGTAAAGGAACAAACCTAAATGCAGAGACATCATTATGGTGCAAAATGAAAGATGTCAGAAAAATGGTCAATTCCATCAACAAGAGGCAGATCAGGCTTGTTGCTACAATAGAGGATATTGAGATATCCAAGAATTTGTTTTATGCTTATACCAAAGACTGGAATAGTTCTATTGTAGCCACATTAAGCCACTTAAACCCTTCCCCACTACCGGAATTCCCAGTGTTTCCACCAATCATTCAAAATTATGAACTCTCATCCGTGGATGACGACTTAGAAGACTAAGATAGATTGGTGGCATCCCCTCCCATTGTGTAGGTCTCTGATAATGACAAAGAAGAGGAATCTAGGGACATTGAAGAATGCTTGCAAAATATTGATAGCTTGTTCAAGGATGGTATTTTGCTGATCAAGAGGACACTGTTGTTGAGAAGGAAGTTGTTGCTGTAGAATAGGAAGTTGTTGCTGAAGAAGAAGAAGTTGCTGAAGATGAAAAATAAGAAGAAGAGGAAGATTCTGTTGTGGACATTGTCACCGCACCCGAGTCTGTGGGTGCAAATATTGATAATTTAGAACGAGATAGAGTGAGACTAGCAGAAGTTGCTGAGGTAACCAGTTTGGAGCAATGCAAATCATTGGTAGTAGTGGTCTACACTAGACTACTCTAGGTGGCCTCTCCTACACAGGAAGTAGTCGATGATGTCGGGGTAAAGCCAAAAATTGAGAAGCAATCCGAGGACCATGTGAAGCCCAAAGAAAAGAAGAGAAAGTGCTCCAAGGATAAAAAATGAAAGAAGGAGGAGAATAAAAGGAGGAGGAAGAAACATCATCCAGCTACATCGATGGCTGATGATAACTGAGTTTGTTTATTTTAAGCTTTACGTGTAGTATTCATGCATTGCATGTAGCTGTAAGTTTTATTTTGATAAGTACACAATTTCATTGCATTTTTATTATCAATACATTTTCATGTTAGTGAATTAGGGATAATGCAAACTTTAAGTTCGGGGGAATGCACATGGGGCTTGGAAATGCACCCACATTTCAATTTTTTTTAGGTTAATGAAGCATGCAAGGTTTAATTATAGTTAATGAAAATTATTCAAATTTTTTTGTTACATTCGATTCTTAATTCTTGAATCATGTGAATTATCAATGAATGAGTTGGATAAATTTGACAAAAGGTTGTAGCTTCAATTATTTAATGAATGGATTAGGTTGCAATAGTAATGGATGACTGCTATCATTCCTTAAATCTTAAATGAATCTTTTTTTTACAACTACTTATATATATAGTTATAAATTAGAGACACTCTAAAGTTGGTGTAGTATGGAATGTTAAAGTGGGAACACTCCAATACGAGCGTTAGAAAAATCAACCTGGCCAAAGGCTATCGCTGCATGAGTGTGTGATGGTGCAATTATGTACTCCCTGGGGTTTGTTGCACTCTATCGTTACTTCTTAAGAACAAGGGTACAGTAATGTACTGATATCCCTTGTTCTGAAAAAATACATATAATATATAAATACTAAGTATTGTACAATAAATGCTGCATTGGTAGATAGAACTTAGTGTTTGAAGCATGATGCTAGCATTGATGAAGTTGCAACTTTATTCATTCATGCTTATGTATTGTCGATGCAATATTCTTTCATCTGAATGTGATTCATTCATTGGGAATGTAACATCCCAAACCCAGCCTAGACGTTATGCCCGAATCTAGCACGTCACATAAAAGGGTTGTTTAAAAGCTATGCGTTCGTTAAAAACTTTGTATTCTTTTTTAAACTCCGAACTTTGTTGTTTGTGAAATTCAGGTTTGCTATGATTGTTTTCTTGTAAAAATGTTATTATTATTTTCGAAACTCTATATTTTGAAAAATGATTATTGTTGTCTTAAGAAAATTCAGAGTTTAATCATTAATAATTTAAAAAGAGTTAAAATGAAAGTTTAAAAGGAAAATAAAATCCAATGGCCTTATTACATAATATTAACCCCAAATTAAATAATCATAAAATAAAGTTAAACCAGATTTACTAATTTTCGTGAAAAGTAACCCCAATGTATGACCACCATCGAGTCCTCCGAAGCTCCAAATCCTCTAACGCTGGGGATTTACCTGTGGGGTTAAGAGAAAGGGGTGAGTTATGAGAACTCAGTGTGTAATCCCCTAAACAGTCACTAACTGGGCCTGAGCCCTAACAGCATCAATCTGGGCCTAGGCCCTATAATCATGGTAATGCAATAATGAATTGCAGCCCAACCCAATCCAACCAATCACACCCCCGTACCAACCAATCGTCACCTGTGGGCATCAAGTCAACCCAACTCGCCAATCACACCAATATTGCAGGCAACCTGCTAATCACGATACTTGTGGCTGAGCCACCAAAAATAATAGTATATACATGGCATAGCCACCCAAACAGAATGTTGTAGAGCCACTAGGCTACACTTCCTCCAAACATCAAACCTAGCCCATGCAACATGATATGAATGCAATGTATTACAAGTATAAATAGTATAAATAAAATCACATACACGATATTCAACCACAATCAAGGGTATAACGGTCATTTTCTCACATAAGGGTACAACGATAATTGTCACCCTTTTGGGGTATTTCGATAATTTACCCTCTAGGGGTATTTCAGTAATTTACCCAGCAAGTAATTCGGTAACTTTTTCAACCCCTCAGAAGGTCTACAGTCGCCTCGAGTGACTACAAATATTCTAAACAGAGATAAGGAAGTGAATGGGCCTAAAGCCCATTCCCGGCCCAAGTGGGCCCATACACTCGTGTGGCCCATTTAGCCCAAATCTAGCCACAGATATGAGATTCACATAGACCAGTTCACTATCTACTACACAATCATACAATTTAGTCATATAGGCCCACGGTCACATTGGCCCCACATGGCCCACTTCGTCCATCGAGGCCCAAACAGCCTAAACCCACAAGAACACTCATGAAGGCCTCAACTATCGCGTCGAAGCCCCCACACGTGCGCTCGCACACTCGTGTGGCTACCATTGTCGTGTGACGGCATTTCGACATTTGCCGCTCTACAACTAGAGTAGGGCGAAATACACACCTGATAGGAATCTGGATTTGATCCGCGCTCCGACCACTCCTATGCCCAACGCCAACCAGGATATGCTTACTCTCTTCAGAGATTGCTCTATTTAAAGCCAGCTTCTCACCTTCCCTCTTGCTAGCTTCCCGATGTGGGATCCCTCCTTCAGCAGAGTTTAATTCCAACACAAACTCTGGCTGTCCCAACTTAGCAAAATAAATATCCCTTTTTGCTTGTGATGGGATTCGAACTCGAGCTCCTGTAACTTAATCATGGCTTTGCTAGCCACTAGGCCACAAGCTCCTCTTGTGTCTAAAATCATGCGCAACTAAATATAAGTCCATGGGTCAAAGTCTAAGTTCACCTAAAAATAAATCAAAATGAAATGCAAGCGCCAAGACTTGAACCTTGGACCCCTTGCTTCCTTGTGTGGCGTCACTTCCTTGTCTCCCATGTGGCTCCATTTTCCACTAGACCACAACTCTTTTTGTGTTATTTTTCTCCACATTTTATTCTTAAAGCCTACTTACTAACTCCTAGGGTTTTATTCACCTAAAACCAAAATTTTCGTAAAGCCCAAGTCTGATCCCGGGACTTCATGGAAGCCCCCTAACCTTCCAAAATCACTCACCTAATAGGTCCAACTTGCATTAATGCCGTTCTCTTGTTCTCAAAAATTTTCAACGCTCCTCTGGTCAAGGCCCGATAAGCCCAATTCTATTAGGCCCAAATTCGGGTCGCTACAAATCTACCCCCTTAAAGCAATTTCGTCCACAAAATTTCCAACTATTTATTAGTCTTTTAACACAGACTACCCTACTACGCTGCCGCTACGCACTCTCATCCTAATAACACTACAACACTTCTAACTTAATCTTAAAACCTCTTACACACAATCAACCATCTAACCACAGAAACAAACAGATATTTATCACACATGTATATGATTTCTAGATTCAAACATCACATCCAAACAAAACGCACACAGAATAAATACAAAATATACAGCCATCTCAGCATATAACGAAGTATAGTGTTAGGAAACTTACGGATTTGGTGCCAGAGACTCGGTGTGCCATACTTTCAGTAATGATATATATATTTTCTAAACCATATTTCAAAAAGATTTGGAAAAATTTCAAACCTATCCCACAACCGAGTTTTGCAATCGGGCTCTAATACCATAAAATGTAACAGCCCAAACTCGGCCTAGATATTATGACCAGATATAGCATGTCACATAAAAGGGTTGTTTAAAAGCTATGCGTTCGTTAAAAACTTCGTATTCTTTTTGAAACTCTGAACTTTGTTGTTTGTGAAATTCAGGTTTGCTATGATTGTTTTCTTGTAAAAATGTTATTATTATTTTTGAAACTCTGCTTGTTACTGAAGTTTAATTAAGAAATTGTGGAAACGTGATATTTTGAAAAACGATTATTGTCTTCTTAAGAAAACTCAGAGTTTAATCATTAATTTAAAAATAGCTGAAATAAAAGTTTAAAAGGAAAATAAAATCCAATGGCATTATTACATAATATTAACCCCAAATTAAATAATCATAAAATAAAATATAATCGGATTTACTAATTTTCGTGAAAAGTAACTCCAATGTATGGCCACCACTGAGTCCTCCGTAGCTCCAAATCCTCTAATGCTGGGGATTACCTGCAAGGTTAAGAGAAAGGGAGGTGAGTTACGAGAACTCAGTCTGTAATCCCTTAAACAATCACTAACTGGGCTTGAGCCCTAACAACATCAATCTGGGCCTAAGCCCTATAATCATGGTAATGCAATAATGAAATGCAGCCCAACCCAATCCAACCAATCACACCCCCGTACCAACCAATCGTCACCTGTGGGGATAAAGTCAACACACCCCGCGAATCAAACCAATATTGTAGGCAAGCTGCTAATCAAGATATTTGTGGCTGAGCGACCAAAAATAATAGTATATACGTGGCATAGCCACCCAAACAGTATGTTGCAGAGCCACTAGGCTACACTTTCTCCAAACATCAAACCCAACCCATGCAACATGATATGAATGCAATGTATTACAAGTATAAATAGTATAACTAAAATCACGTACACGATATTCAACCACAATCGGGGGTATAACGGTCATTTTCTCATATAAAGGTACAACGGTAATTTTCACCCTTTTGGGGTATTTCGGTAATTTACCCACCAAGGGTAATTCGGTAACTTTTTCAACCCCTCAAAAGGTCTACAGTCGCCTCGAGCGACTACAAGTATTCTAAACAAAGATGATAAAGCGAATGGGCCTAAGGCCCATTCGCGGCCCAAGTGGGCCCAAACACTTGTATGGCCTATTTAGCCCAAATCTAGCCATAGATATGAGATTCACATAGACTAGTTCACTATCTACTACACAATCATACAATTTATTCATATGGGCCCCCGGGCCTATTGGCCCCACATGGCCCATTTCGCCCATCGAGGCCCAAATAGCCTAAACCCACAAGAACACTCATGATGGCCTCAACTATCGCGTCGAGGCCCCCACACGTGCGCTCGCATGCTCGTGTGGCTAGCATTTTCGTGTGACCGACATTTCAGCATTTGCCGCTCTACAGCTAGACTAGGGCGAAATACACACCTGATAGGAATCTGGAGTTGATCCGCGCTCTGACCACTCCGATGCCCAACGCCAACCAGGGTATGCTTACTCTCCTCATAGATTGTTCTATTTAAAGCCAGCTTCACACCTTCCCTCTTGCTAGCTTCCCGATGTGGGATCCCTCCTTCAGCAGAGTTTAATTCCAAGACAAACTCTGGCCATCCCAACTTAGCAAAATAAATATCACTTTTTGCTTGCGATAGGATTCGAACTCAGGCTCCCCTTTAACTTAATCCGCGCCGCTAGCCACTAGGCCACAAGCTCCTATTGTGTCTAAAATCATGCGCAACTAAATATAAGTCTATGGGCCAAAGTCTAAGTTCACTTAAAAATAAATCAAAATGAAATGCAAGCGCTAAGACTTGATCCTTGGACCCCTTCCTTCCTTGTGTGGCGTCACTTCCTTGTCTCCCACGTGGCTTCATTTGCCACTAGACCACAACTCCTTTTGTGTCATTTTTCTCCACATTTTATTTTTAAAGCGTACTTACTAACTCCTAGGGTTTTATTCACCTAAAACCAAAATTTTCCCAAAGCCCAAGTTTGATCCCGAGACTTCATGGATGCCCCCTAACCTTCCAAAGTCACTCACCTAATAGGTCCAACTTGCATTAGTGTCGTTCTCTTGTTCTCAAAAATTTTAAACGCTCCCCTGGTCAAAGCCCGATAAGCCCAATTCTACTAGGCCCAAATTCGGGTCGTTACAGGGAATTTAGAGGATTCAAGTTTCTAAAATGATCATTTTCCTTAGTAAATTTTTTATAGCCTTGCTAGTTTCTGTTTTACTTAAGGACAAGTAAGAACTCAAGTTTGGGGGTGTGGTAGCACTAGAAAGAATATAGGTTTTCCTCCTTAATTATTGGTTAAATTGTTCCCATTTAGTTATCCTATTGGTTAAATAGTTCCCATTTAGTTATCCTTAGCATATATTTTAGCATTTTCAGTTTAGTAATATTCATTTTATAACTCAGTGAATCCTAGCCTATTTCATCCTCAATTTTGCTATCTTTTTGCATTAATGTCGCTGCATGAGTTAATTCCAGATTGCATCCAGAATTTTCGTTGTACTTGAAAGCTATCCTTATAAAAGCTAAAAATGCGTGAGCTGTCCAGTCTGGTATAACCAACCTGTATGTACAAGGACAAAATAATTCTGAGGAAATGACACTTGTACTATTGGAGGAGGGCATAAAAGGTTGACTTGGGAAGAAAAATTGATGAGAAGAGATTTTTCTTGACCATCTTCTTCATCCTACCTTGAAGCTTGCGGCTATGGCAGCTTAACCCTCTCTCGGGTGAGCCAACGTTAGAATTGATGCAGATTAGCTACTGAGAAGGAGACATAAGTGCGAGACAAGAGGGAATAGAGAGGTTCGGTCAAGTTGTCTAGGAATAGTATTCTCCACTCGATTCTTTCTTATTTCTTTCTAAATGTTGGTGATTACTCTTTGTTTTCTATTTGTATGGAAGTACACATGAATTCTTGGTTAAATTTTATCTTATTCAATATTACTTTTATTATTTAATGTTGTGGTTTGAATGTTTCTTAAAACGGAAGTGTAAGAGCTTTTCAGAAATTTGCTCTTTGTTCCAAAATATGGGTTTTCCATATTCTATTTATAAAATTGTAATATTCTACTGGTAGCCCTGGATTATAAAAATCTTTTATTTCAGGAAATTCAAGATTTTGTTGTTTTTTCAACAAATCTTCTGTATTTTTTATAATTTCAGAATAGCTTTTTTGATATTCTGAATATGGATTTTGTGAAAATTCAAAATAACTCACCGGGGTTGGTGATTGTGTTCCAAATGGTTGTTTTACCATTGGATATGGTAAATAATATCCTTGATTAGGATAAAATTGTACCTATGTGGGTGCAGCAATAAATCCTTGTTTAGGACTCATTGGTTTTCCCTTGTTGGGTTTTTTATGGACAGTTGTCCATTCTCCAACTTTTTCTAGAGGCTTTTTACCTCTATCCATAAGGCCTGCTAAGATAATCAGCAATCATATTATTAGTACCTTTAATATAAATAACATCAAAGTTAAATTGGCATAATTCGTTATACCATCTAATTCTTCTAGGTACAGTTTCTAAGCTTTTATTAGTTAGAAATTGTTTAACAGCTTGATTATCAGTTTTTATAATAAAATGTTCAGGTGCTAAATATATTAGGAATTTTTTTAATTCCCTTTTTTATTGCTAATAATTCTTTTTCATATATAGCATAATTTATTTCATTGGGTTTAAATTTTCCTGAGATATAACCACAAATTAATTTTTCATTAGCTATTGTTTTAGCTTTTAAAACACATCCCCAATTTTTTTCTGAGGCATCTGTTTCTAGAATTAATTTATCACCTTGTTTAGGTAAATAAACTTTAGGAGTATAATTTATTTCAGACTTTATCTTTTTTATAATGTCTGAATCTTTTTTAGTCCAATCAAAAGGTTTGTCCTTTTTTAGTTTTTCATATAACTCGTCTAGTTTTTTAGATAAGTTAGGAAAGAAATTTCTGCCATAATTGATAATTCCTAAAAATTATTGAAGTTGTTTCTTGTCAACAATGTTTTCAGGAAATTCTTTTATTTTTAAAATAATATGATCTTGGAGTTTAAGACCATCAGATGATAATATTAATCCTAAAAATTCTATTTCAGTTTTTTCTAATTCTATTTTCTTAGGACTTAATATTATTCCATGTTTTATAAATTCTCTAGCTATAATATTTAGATGTTTTCTATGGTTTTCCAGTGTTTCTAAAAAAATTAGAATATCATCTATATATACTACACAAAATTTTTTATATTTTTTGAATATAGAGTCAATCCATCTTTGGAAGACTTGTGGTGCATTACATAATCCAAACGGCATTACTCTCCATTGGTAATGTCCATTAGGTGCACTAAAAGTTTGTTAATGGTCCGGATTCTTACATTAACATGATTTGCCAAAAAAGCGATTTCTGAGTCAAACTTACTAAAATATTTTGCTTGTTTAGCTTGGTTTATTAAAACTTCCTTTCATGGAATAAAATAGCCATCAAAAATAGTATTTTGATTTAATCTTTTATAATTAATAACCATTCTAGCTTTTCCTCTTTTTATTCTGCATGGTTTCTTACCATAAAAGCGAGGACTAGAATGTGGACTAGTAGTTTCTTCTATTAATCCTTTATCTAATAATTCTTTTATTTGTATATCAAATTCATCTATATCTTGTTTAGTATAGATCATAGGTTTTACCCTAATAATTTTATTGGGGTTTTCTAATTTTATTGTACAATATCTAGGACAATTTTTCCATAATTTTAATGGTTCTTCACTAAAATTATTTTCTAATATCTTAAACAACCAATGATTTGTTTCAAGTTGTTTAATCACATTCTTTCTTAGGTGGTTTAAAATCTTGATCACAAATATATTTATGATTTTCTACTAAAGGTATTTCTCTAGAAGTATTTTTGATGAGTTAATACAACAAAATTTTTATCTATAGAAAATGGTAGATGTTGATATATAAAATTATTTCCTAATAATATATCTCCATGCATTTCATGAAAACATAGTATTTTAGGAATCACAAATCTTACATTGTTTATGTAGATAGGTATATTTTTTGCTCTAAAAAGAATTAGAGTTTCAATACCATTGACCCCAACAGCTCTAATGGGATTCTTCATAAGTTCCCATTTTTCTGATGGAATAGCATTTTCTCCACAGCTACTGGTTGTAGCTCCAGTATCTAATAAAGCATTTAAAGAATATGTTTTATATTCCCTAAATTGAAATGTAATTTCTATATAGGTATAATATTTCCTTGATTGGAAATGTGAAAAGGTAATTATATCCTTCTTTCCCAGTTTCATTTGTTGAATTATTGGTTTTTCCAATTTAGAATAATGAACTGGTTTTAGTTCTATTATGAATTTGTTTTCCCAATATTTCTTTGGTTTAATGTTACCATAAGGATTTTGTTTATCAATTTCCCTAGGTTTAGATATTTCTATTTTATTATCTAATATTCTTGTTGTGTTTTCAAAGTTTTCATAATTTTTATTAATAGCTCTCAGATTATCATCTGTTTGAAGATCTGAGTCTATTTTTCTTTTACCATGAGACTCTTTTTTATCTATTTCCCAAGGTTTTGGTATTATATAATCATATGGATCTTTGTTCAGTATCCATGGGTTTAGGAATTTCTATATTTTCATCCTCTTCTGTCGAAGTATTTTCTTCGTCAGAATTATGACTCGTAACATTAATATTTACTTCAGAATTATTATTACTTGTAGAACTATCGATACTTTCGGTAGTGTCATAGTTTAACATATAGTGATAATTATATTTAGTGTAACACCCTAAACCCGGTCAACACACCACGACCGGATCTGGTATGTCACAGAGGAAAATTGTTTTGAAGAAAACAGGTTACCGGTTAAAGTTCGATTGAGAAAACTCCTTGCTATAGTTAAAATCTTGGGTATGATTGTTCCAAAACCGATAATGCATTTTAAAACCCGGAACTTTTGAAAACTTAGTTGAATCCATAAGTAAAACCAATTCATATCAATTAAAAATCCAAGTAATTTCTTTTAGTTGCTTAAAACATTATGAACTCAGTGTGGAAAATCCTGAGTTTGGAAAACATTTGAGTTTCATTCATTTTAAATTACCGTGTTCTACCCGATGGTAGAGTTTAAAACGTATCGCTTTGTAGTTTTGAAAACCTTTTCTTTTTAAGTTTTATCCATTGTTAACTCAATACTTTACTAAGACATATTTGAAATCCAAACTAGGCATATAAATAATCAAAGCATAATCTTAAAAGGCCTTTTACAATCCCAACAAAACCAAATGAAAGTAAACGAAATAAAGTACCAAGTTTTAAATCAGTGCAAGTCTAATTTATTCATAGCATGGTCACCTCGAGTCCACCCGACTCCATGTCCGCGATCTAAGTGTCACCTAAAATGATAAGGGAGAAGGTGGGTCGCAAGACTCAGTGCATAAATCCCTCTCCCGATTAATGCAACATACTAACACACACCGTACATAGTAATACAAGTAATGCACCCAATCCTAGCCATCCATACTCCTTTTCTACCCGTGTGGTACCAAACCTTTGGTGGTGCCAAACCACTTGGTGACCCAAAGTCACGATATCCATAAGTGTGGTGCCAAAACCACTGGTGACCCAAAGTCACGAATAATCCAAATGATGGGGCCAACCCATCGTGTGATACCAAATCACTGGCGACGATCCCGTATCTCAAAGTGGGGCCAACCCACGGTGGTGTTAGACCGCAGGGACAGGTCGCTATGAGGTGCTAAACCTCTGGTGTCCCAAAGACACAAGTGTGATACCAAATCACTGGTGACCGAAGTCACGATTAATCGAGTGATGGGGCCAACCCATCGTGTGATACCAAACCACTGGCGTCAATCCCATAATATCAACCGTGGGGTCAACCCACTGTGGTGCTAAGCCACTGGGACAAGACGCTGAGGTGCCAAACCTCTGGTGACCCAAAGTCACAATAATCAATCTGTGGTACCAAACCACTAGGGGTGCCAAACCTCTGGTGTCCCAAAGACACGGATATCATATTCCCCCTCCTCTCATATCACCCAATAGCATACCGACTCATGGAAAGTATGCAAATCATGCAAATCATGCTAACCTGCCCATTATTGCATCACATAGCACATACATCATAAATCAATAACAGAACTCGTAACGAAACGGACTTACACGAATCCGTGCTCATACCCCATAGGGTATCGTATCAATCAACCATACTGGTTCGGCTTTACTAAGCAAATAGGTTATTAAACATATTACTAAGCAAGAGTGTGTCAGTTTACACACCTGTTAAAATGCAAGCTTTTAAACCCAACGAACCGATCTAAGATCCTTAAATACCTTGCTCCTATAATTGGCCAAACATGAGATTAGCCATCTATACCCTTCGGCTAAAATAGATAACACAAGAGGGTTAACACTTAAATGCTTACCTTGCAAATGGTTTGGTTTCCTACCAGAACTCGAACCAAACAATGGTTCCTTAGTCAATCGGCCAAACCCTAATAAGAAAACAGTTAATCCTTTGAAGACTTGGCTTAATGAAAACTAAACGAATAGACTAAAAGAACCAACTCTTACCACCACTTACCAACCGAACAACCAACGATGACTGCTTCACTTGAACGCCACCAAAATCCAAAGGCCCTATAATGAAATCGGTTTCAACACAAAAGATTAACTCCTTCCAACAATTACCCAAAATCGGCTCTTAACCAACCCCAAAAATCGACAAAGAACAAGGGAGAGAAGTAATAGCCATTCGGCCAAGCACTAACCTTCTTCAACGATTGAAAACCAAACAAGATCAACACCCCACTTATTATTCGACCAAGATGAAAACTACTAGGAGAGGGGAGATTCGGCTAACACTTTACACCAAAGGAGAAAAGGGTTCGGCTTTAGGTGTTTAACACACTTATGTTCGGCTTGAGTGAAGAAAAAGAGGGAAAAGAAGATGTGAAATGAGATAGAGTTTCGGCAAGAGGGTATTGAGAAAAGAAAATAAAAGTTTGAGGGGACAAGATGAGATGGTTTCGGCTCAATAGAAATGGAGAAAACAAATGGAGAATTCGGTTTAGAAGGCAAGGTAAGTTTCGACACTTATGAAAGAAAGAAAGGCAAAACATGTGAGGAAGAAAATGGCTATTTCGGCTTGGCACAAATGAACAAAAGAAAGAAAATGGAAGAGAGCATTCGGCCACACACAAAATCAAGAGAAGCAAAGCAAATTTCGGCAAGCTTTAGGGGGTTTAGTCTTTCGGTTTCAAGAAGAAAAATGAAGGAATTCCCTTGGAAAAACTCGGCTAGCTATGCAAAAGAAGAATTTTGCTTTGACACCAAGTGACCGAAAATGCCCAAAAATGCCAAGTGAATTTCGGCACTCTCCTCTTACCCACTACCAAAACCGGCCACTCCCCCCATGAAGCATCCAAGATTCAGCCACTACCTCCAAACACTCCCAACCACTAATTCAAATCACTTTGAATTAGTCCACTTCCTTGATTTACTCTCCACCCACCATTTGAACAATTGACTGGGTCCATGGCAGAGTTTGAACTGCCCACAACTTCTCCTTCTCCATGCCGTCAAAATGGAAGCCAAAAAGTGAGGCTTCTGCAGCTTGAACACAGGACCTCCTCCCCTGCAAGTGACGCCAAACCCATGCTCCAAGTGGCGCCTATCTTGCCACTCTTCTAGCTCAATTCTTGTGCTAGCATTTACCTAAAATTTTCTTATAAACCCCAACTCCTCCAGCTCCTCTCACACAATACTTAAAACTAAATTTTTTTCCAACCCCTTAGGCTTACACCAAGCTTACAACTAAGCCCCAAAACGTCAAAAACAACAACATTGCAAACCAAACACATTCAAACAATGCAATAACAAAATAGCCCCTATCCCGGGATATTACATTTAGTAAATAAATCGTTATGTTTTTCATAAAGTTCTTCTATTAATTTTAAATATTCTACTTGTTCATATTTATCTTCTGTTTTAGAAAATTGGTTTTTCCAATGTTCTATCAGATTTTTATAGGTTTCAAAATCATATTTTTCTTGTTTTTTATCTTTTTATCTTTTTTGTTTTGTTTTTTCTTTTTTATTATAGTTAGAAGATTCATCCGAAGACTCATCTTCATCTGATAAAGCTAAAATAACATTACTATTACCATAATATAAAGGTCCTAAATCTAAGTCTGTTTCTATATTATTATTATTAATAACTAGATCTAATTTATTATTAACATCAGATAATAACTCTTTAGACTTGCTATTCAAATCTAAATCTGTTACCTCTCCCATATTACCTACTTTTTCTTCTATTTTACTTACCTTAGTATATAGTTTATTAAAATATATAGATGTCATATCTATTAAACTATTGATACCTTTACTAAGAGCCGAAACATTATTCTCATTCTTAGAGTCTATATGCATAGTGTGATTACAAGTTTTATCTTTGTATAAACAATCCATTTGTTCCATGTTATTATCCCTGGTACCTAAAACCGTCTGTGTCTATAACGTCTTCACAAATGCCTACAATGTCCCACTCGGACTCAACGGTAACAAGAAGACTAACAGCATGATATATGGGTTTTGAGATAAAAGCAATGAAATAAATGAGAATTGAAGATAAAAGATAAAAACTTACAATGCTTACTACGATATTAGAACTCCAGAAATCGTTACTCCGGGGCTCTGTAACATCCTGGAAAGGGCCTATGCATTTCTGGTTTAAATTGTATGAATGACAAGTCTTCAGTCTTATGAATAAATTATTGATATTTTTGGAAACTCGAGAAATGTATGAAAATGATTGGAAATGAATATTTTGGAAACACTGGAAATGCATTAGGACATGAACATTTTAGGAAACCGAGAAATGTAAAGAAATGGTTCAAAAATGGAAAGTGCACATTTTTGGAAACACAGACATTTTGGAAACTTGAACATTTCGGAAACTGAACATTTTGGAAACTTAGACATTTTTGGAAACACTGAACATTTTGGAAACTTGAACATTTTGGAAATGATTCAGAAATGGAAATGAACATTTTCTGGAAACTTGGAAATGTAAGAAAATGGCAAGTAAACAGAGCCGATCGAAAATTTTAGGAAACTTAGAAATGATGCAGAAATGTCAAATTTTAAGGTTCAAAATAGGAAATAAAGGTAAGAGGGCCTTAAAAGAAAAAGTTGGAGAAATTTGGCACACAAACAGGCTTGGAAATGTGGCCTGAAGATGCCACTTAGGACCTATGGAAATGGCACCATGTGTAGGAGGCATGGGCCTCGTTTTAGTCACAAGGGAAGCAAATAAATGAAGTTTTAATTTTGCTCCCCAGGCTATGAGGTGGACGGCACATGAGTTGGAAAAAGGGGGTGTTTTAATTCCATAAATACATGATTAAAAAGTGATAAATAAGGGATTTTTAATTTGGATTATTTGGAAGAGATAATAAGGATTTTCTCTAGTTTATTTAAAATAAAATAGATGATGAAAGAGGAGTGGTGGCCAAGTAAGGGACTCTCCTAGGCTGATATTTTCGGCTATAAAAGGAGGACAGGAGGGCTACTCATCAATTTTGCTTCCTCCTCATCTCTGCAGAAATTTTTAGGGCTCTTTTCTCTTTTCTTTTGTCTTGCCGAATTCTCTAGCCTCATCTTTCTTTTTCTTTTCTTCTTCTTCTTCCTTTTCAAAACCAAATCCAACCTATTTGAAAGCCTCGCCAAAGCCGAATCTACAAGTGGTGTCGAGGATAGATCTGTCGAATTCAACACTTAAGGTAAGAATCTTGTGGTTATTGATTTATTCACTTTTTAAGCTGAAAAATAGGGATTAATGTTATTATTATTGTGGCGAAACTATAAGGAGTATTTGGGATTTCTATTGCTATCGACTACAAGGAGAGATCATCAGGGATTCAAGAATCTAAGGTAAGATATACACATATTTGGTCAAAAATTATGGAATATATGTGAGATTAAAATTAACATATAATTATAGGGATTTGACTGGACATACAAGGCAAGGAATCCTTTTGATTTGGAAATTTTAAGGTAAGTAATACAAATCCTAGTTGTATTTGGAAAAGTGGCCGAATGGTCTTTTAAAGTGATTAACTTATGTAGGATTTGAGATCTAAATCGGTAGATCTTTCTTCGGGATTTCAAGGAACCTATTAAGCAAATCAGATGTGTACTCACACTAACTTTCAATATATATATTATGGCAATAACTGTTTTAATATATGAATGTGTATAAGAATGAGAATGTGGCTAAGTACCACAGATGTGGCAAAAAAGTACCCAGGTACATATTCCTACTCTTGGTAGGATTATGAATGTGTTATATTCTGAAAAGTGACATGAATGTGAATTTAAGTATGATATGAATGATATGTAATAATTGGGGCATTTGGGATATATGTGAAGGGAGAAAGTGAAGGTGATGACTACGGTCTCACCAACGAAGGTGCTGACTTTGGTTTCACCAACGAAATATGGTGGCTACGGTCTCATTAATTGAATATGGTAACTTCAGTTACATTATCTGAATATAATGTCTAAAGACACAATGTAAGTGGGCGATGAGCACGTCGATCGCAGCTGATCGCGCCGATGGTGTGTAGCGGATGGAGAGTCGACTTAGTAGTCCCCACGATTGTACAAAGGTTGGTACGGGTGGTGTGTAGCGGATGGACAAATAGGCTTGGGTTTGGGTTGCATCATCCTTTATTTTGTATGAACATGAAATTGATATGACTTGTATGCGATTTGTTGAAAATTAGTCTTTGTGTACACATTGAGTTCTGTGGACTCACCGTTGGGAATTATTTTTCGGTGATGAGCAGTAATGGACCGGGTCGGCAGGAGCTAAAGGTGGCCATGCATCACTTGAAGAAATTATTTAGAAATTTGGACTTTATATAATTTTAGTACTTTAAATTTTATTTTGGGTTTGAATGATGTAATAAGGCCATAAGGCCTAGTTGGATTTTCTTTATTTCTGTTTATTTTTATTTGATTATGATACAATTTATTTTTGATTAAAGTTAAGTAAATTTATTTCTTTTAAAATAGTAAACCCTAAAATTATTTTGTCACCTTATTTAAGTTGGATTTTCAAAATTTATTAAATGGGTTCCAATTTAAGCCCAACCCAAAACGAATTTTTCTTAATTACACAAATTTTCTCTAAGTTAATCAGGACATTGAAAGCCGGTTTACTTAAGGAACATACCAGATCCGGTTCAGGCTCGTGGACCGGGTGTGGGGTGTTTCAGGCTCCTCTGATACCAATTACCGGGGGGAGGGATATGCACAAGTGGAAGGGATATAATATCATAGATTTTATTTAACAAGAGAAGATAGTAGATAATTTACAAAGAAAAGATCAAGAAAGATTTCTTGATTTCTTCAGTAAAAGAGAAAACAAAAGAAAACTCAAAACTATAAAACTCTATCTATTTTTCGATGCCTTCTTTAGGCTACAACAATGCCTATTTATAGTAAAGAATTCTTAACTGTAATTTAATTACAATTGAAATCCGAATAGTATCCTGATAAGGATGCTTTGAATGTCAGCTTCATGGTGGTTTCCACATAGCTTCCTTGAACAGTATCCTGATAAGGATGCTTTGAATGCCAGCTTCATGGTTGTTTCCACGTAGCTTCCTTGATGTGACGGTTGCCATCATGGTTGTTTCCACGTAGCTTCCTTGATGTGACGGTTGCTTCCATCTTACTCTTGCATTAATCATGGTTTTTTGTCTCATTTGTTTATGGACATTATTTTTCCACGTGTTGTGTTCTGCTTTTATCCTTCCTGGATATTTTTGAGATTCATTTCTTCGATTTCATCCAGGTGTAGTGATTACAGTGAAGGTACCGTGTGTGTTCGATTTTCCCATGCTTTCTCGATTTCCATTGCTAACGGATAATCTTCAATTTCCATATCAGCTATCTTTTTTAATAACTGAATGGCTTCTTCGTTTCTTTCTATCTGGGTTTTTCCAGTATCATAAGCTAAAATTCTTCGTCCATCGGTCCAGAACATATAAGTTATTTGATGGAGAAGATGTTCCTCCATACTCATTAAATCAATTTCGGCTTGGATTTGATAATTGTTGAAGTTATTATAACACTCATCAATGGTTTTTGACAAATGTTGTTGATCTTCTTCGACGGCTGAAAGGGCTTTTCCCGAAAACATAGTATTTATATTCCAAATTTGATATGGCTGATAAAATTTTTCTTTTTCAGCTATACCGATAAGGCTATTTATTTCAATATGAAAATAATAGACAAAATCGTCTATATCTATAAAATTTGATAGCCGAGATTTGACTATCGCTGGAAAATCTTTTAGTAAATGAAAAGAAAGATTTTGGACTGTTATTTCTTTAACAAATCCCCATTCAATACTGGTTATATCGAATGGCTCGTGATTAAGCCTGAATTTGATAGTAGGAAATTTTTCTCCTATATCATTTGTAAAAGCATAGGCTTGTAGAAAATATTTTGAAAACGTTTCTCAAAATTGAGCTTGCTGGTTGCAAATATGTAACATCCTGGAAAGGGCCTATGCATTTTCGGCTTAATTGTAAGAAATAACAAGTCATAAGCATAATGAATAAATTTTGATATTTTTGGATACTCAAAAATGCACGAAAATGAATGGAAATGAACATTTTTGGCAACCTGGAAATGCATTAAGACATGAACATTTTAGGAAACCTAGAAATGTAAGGAAATGGTTCGAAAATGGAAAGTACACATTTTTGGAAACATGAACATTTTGGAAACTAAACATTTTAGGAAACCTGAACATTTTGGAAATGTTTCAAAAATGGAAAGTGAACATTTTAGGAAACTTGGAATGTAAGAAAAATGGCAAATTCTGAGCCGATCGAAAATTTTAGGAAACTTAGAAATGACCCGAAATGATGAGTTTTAAAGTTTAAAATAGGAAATAAAGGCAAGAGGGCCTTAAAAGAAAAAGTTGGTAGAATTTGACACACAAACAGGCTTGGAAAAGTGGCCTGAAGATGCCACTTAGGGCCTATGGAAATGGCGCCATGTGCAGGAGGCATGGGCCTGAGTTCGAGTCACAAGGGAAGCAAATAAATGAAGTTTTATTTTTGCTTCCCAGTGCTAAGGATGGACGGACACAGGCATCTAGAAACCAAGGTGTTTTAATTCCATAAATATATGATTAAAAAGGGATAAATAAAGGAGTTTTATTCGCATAAATATGTGAATAAATAAAGGATTTTCTTTTATGAAAATTGAGGAGATAATTGATAGATTAAAGGCTTTTATCTTTTGAATAAAAAGAGATAACATTATCAAAAAGAGGAGTGGTGGCCAAGTAAGGGACTCCTAGGCTGATAACTTTGGCTATAAAAGGAGGGCAGGAGGGCTACTCATTCACTTTTTGCTTCCTCATTGCCGAAATTTTCCTAGCTCTCTCTCCCTCTCTCTCTGCTGAATTTTTTTTAAGCACGATCCATCTTCTTTTCTTCTATTTTCTTCTTTGTTTCTACTGTCAAGCCGAATCTTTGTGGATTCTAAGAAAGAGGGCAATCGTCTACAACATCAAAAGGGATTTCTCGGGAAATCTAAGGATCTAAGGTAAGAAAATTTATTCGATTAAAGGTTATGATGTATATGTTAGATTAAATCTAACATGAAGATTTCGACAGATATAAAGGAGGCAAGAAATCGGTTTTGGGAATCCCATCACAAGGTAAGGGATGTTCGGCCAAGGCTTGTTTATGGGGTTAAGGATTATTTCTATTTTTTTTTCAAAAGCCGAAAACTGACATGGTTACCTGATTAGTCTTAGTCGATTTCAAGGGAGAAGGAAAAAAATCTCCGAGATTTGAATAATCATCAAATCAGCATCAAAGGTAAGCTTTTAGAATACAAATCCCATTAGGATTTGGTTTTTAGGCCAAATAAGGCTTTTAATGTTTTCTTATGTAATGGCCGAATATAGGCAACAGCAGATCTAAACTTTAGATCGGGAAATTTCGGGATTCAAGGAATCTATTAAGCGAAAAAGGTGAGCGAAAAAGGTGTGTACCCTTACTAACCCTCAATATGATGGCAATAATTATTGTAAATGTGAACATGTATAAGATTATGAATGTGGCTAAGTGCTACAAATGTGGCTAAAAGTACTCAAGTATGTTTCCTACTTCTGATAGGATTATGAAAATGTTATATCTTTTAACATGCGAATATGTTTTATGAATGAGAAAGAAGATATGTATGAGTATTTGGGGCATATGGGATATATGTGAAAGGGGAAGAATAGGTGTTGACTTGGTCTCACCAACGAAGGTGTTGGCTTGGCCTCACCAACGAAAAAATGGTGGCTACGGCCATCATCGCGTAAACATGATAACTACGGTTACATTATCGAACATAGTGTCTAATGACACAACGTATATATGGGAGATGAGCACGTCGATCGCAGCGGCGCTTCGATGGTGAGTAGCGGATGGAGGGTCGACTTAGTAGTCCCCACGGTGTGCAGGTTGGTACGGGTGGTGTGTAGCGGATGGATTGCATCATTATTTGATCTAAATATGCTTTGATATGAATATGTATGCTGAAATGTTGATTGTTAGTTTGTGTACACATTGAGTCTGTTGACTCACCCCTTTGTGGGACTATTTTTCAGAAATGAGCGATAATGGACCGGGTGGCGGCAGAGCTAAAGGTGGCCATGCATCACTTGAAGAATTTATTAGAATTTGGACTTTACTCAATTTTAGTATTTTCAATTTTATCTTTGGGTTTGAATGATGTAATAAGGCCATAAGGCCCAAGTTGGATGGTTTTATTTCCCTGCTTTTATTTTCAGTTGTTATGTTATGAATTATTTTTGACTAAGTTTAATTAAATTTATTTTAGAAATAAACCCTAAATTGTTTTGTCCCCAAAATTAAATGTTTCTAAATTAAATAAATGGGTTTCCAACCTAAGCCCAACCCAAAACCAATATCTTTCTAAAAATTCACAAAAATTTTCCAAGTAACAAAAGAATTTGAAGCCGATTTTCTTAAGGAACATACCAGATCCGGTTGAGGCTCGTGGGCAGTGTGGGGTGTTTCGGACAGTATCGAGCCCGATTTTAAACTCTCGGCACTGTGGGCTAAGGCCCAAAAATGTTTTCAAAGCGAGCCAAAATGATTTTCTTTGAAATTAAGCAGGTTTTCTGGCATGGCACCTCAGTCTCCGACCCATGATCCACGGTAAGTACCCTAACTCTATGTGTGATTATGTGATTTATATAGGGGTAGAAAAGGCATGGCACGTAGAATAGTGTGATAGGAATTTGAACCCCAGGATTAGACTACTCAAACACATGAAACTCATAAGACTTAATGAACTTAACAAACCTATGGCTAAGTCATTGAGCTAGGGTGTGGTAACTCTCATGACGCATGTCTCAGGATTGGATCAGGAAGAGCACGGTATTTAAGCGATCCTAGTGACTCACCTCCTCTTCGCAGTATCCTACAGTGCGTAGCTTCAGGCTCACCCTAACTCGAGAGGCTCGGTGGTGTGGCAACCTCTCGTGCGCATGTCTCAGGAATGGTTTTGGTGAGAGCTTGGTATTTAAGCGATCCGCATGACTCACCTCCTCTCCACTCGAATCTGCACAGTGCGTAGCTTTGGTTCACCCCGACCCGGGGACTCGGTCATAGGCTAAACACAAAGACTAAAACCCGAAAGGAACTAGCCATGTTAAAAAAAAAAAAAAAAGAGAGAACAAAACAACAAACCCTAGTTTTTAAACTTTTAAAATCACTCTTTTAATTTGTGAAAACCATCTTTACAAAGTTTTCCGAAAAATTCCCGATTTTCAAAAATTACAAAAATACCCTTAGTGGTAAAATTACCAAAATGCCCTTGATTCACAAATTGTCAAATTTCTCAACGATTTTGCCGAAACTTCATTATTTTATAAACATTCAAAACCCCTAATTTGTAAAATATCAAAATACCTTGATTTTGGAAAATTACAAAATTGCCCCTAACTTACAAAATTACTAAAATGGCCCTGGTTTCCGACAATTTCGTAAACATCACCATTTGAAAAGGAAAACTTTCAAAAAGAACACCCAAAGTTTTATAACTTTTGAAATATCCATAACTTCTTAAAATTTACCCTGGATTTTGGAAAATTACCGAAAATACCCCCGAGGTCAAAAATTACCGAAATACCCCTAGATTTCAAAATTCTTCCAAAATTTCCCCGGAACTTTAAAAGTACCAAAATTCTTTCGTCAAAATCATCAAGGAACTTTTCATTTTGAAAAAATTTACGAAAATGCCCCTGTAAGACAAAATTACGAAAATACCCCTGGGTAGTGAAAAACAACAACAATGAAAATTACAACGTTTCTCTGAATGAACGGAAGTTCATACTTGTTTGATGGATGAATGGATGAATGGAAAGACTGTATGCTTGTATGAATACGAAAGAACCACTCTTAAATTCTTCTTCATAAAACATCTCCGCGGGTAATAAGTGAAACAAGAATACTAATTCATAAAACTTCTTAATCAGACCTCGACGATAGAAAATGAGCTCTAGAGGACGTGGTCGTCGTGGAAGAGGTAGAGGAAGAATGACTGTGTCAGAACCCGTTAGGTCGGGTCAAGGTTCTGACAACGAAATACCACCACCACCACCCCCAGCTGTTAATGTTGAGCAACAGGCTCGGGACGGGGAAGATCTTCGTGTCGCGGTGTCTTTCGCGAGTTTTGGAATTGGTGGCTGGTGCAGGAGGAAATTCAGGAACCCGTAAGTCTGTGCCTGAACGGCTCCTAGCTAATGGAGCTGAGATGTTTCGTAGAGTGTCTGGAATAGCACCCAGTACAGCTGAGTACCGGTTGGAAGCAACGGAGCGCATCATGGATGAGCTCGACTTGACCCCTGAGGAGAAGTTGAAAGGGATGGTGGCACTGTTACGCGATGAAGCGTACCAATGGTGGTTAACTGTTCGAGATGGTGCCACGGCTGAGGATCTGACCTGGGAGTATGCGAAAGAGGCATTTCAGAAGAAGTATGTGGGAACCAGGTACATAGACGAACAAAGGAAGGCTTTTCTGGGGTTGGTGCAAGGAAGTAAATCTGTCGCAGAATATGAGGCAGAATTTCTGAGGTTGAGCCGCTCTGCCCGAGGAGTAGTGGCAACTGAGCATGAGCGCTGTGTCCGTTTTGAGGACGGACTGAGGGACGATTTGAGACTGTTGATAGCACCGCATCAGGAGCGGGATTTCTCTGCTTTGGTAGAAAAGGTCAAGATGGCCGAAGGGATCAAGGATTCTACCAAGCAGGCTGTGGATAAGAGTAAGCCAGAAAGAGGTTTTGGATCGTCTGGATCATCTGGGAATAAGAGGCCTAGAGTTGACGGCCCACAGAATCAACAAGCTGGTACGGGCTGGCAGTATCGCCCTTGTAAGCACTGTGGAAAGAGGCACTTAAGAGAGTGTTGGAGGAAGACGGGTGGATGTCTTAAGTGTGGGTCTAAGGACCATATGTTTAAGGATTGTCCCAAGCAACCAAATGAGAGCCGACCGGCGCACTCGGAATGCTAGCCGGTGGTAGAGGTGGACATGACTGACCTCAAAGAAGGTCGTGAACCTAACCATGGAGGAAATAATTCGGGCCGTGGACGTGAAGCACCAAGAAGAGTGCTGAAGGTATAGACGCGAGGCAACCAAGGTTGGTTTATGCAGTTGGCCGTCGCGAGGAGGAAGATGTGCCAGATGTGACAACGGGTACGTCCCTTATTTCTGGAATACCCTTAATTGCGTTGCTTGTTATAGAATTAGCTTATGCTTGCATTGCTAGTGAAGTGACTGAAACCTTGGATGTGAACTTAGAGAATGTGCTTAGAAGGTATGATAGTTCTTTAAGATCAGAGTGTGCAGCAATAGCGTAGTGGGGTGAGTTAGACCGTACGATTATTCGTTACTAAGTAAATTTCGAGGACGAAATTTTGTTTAAGGGGCGTAGAACTGTAACATCCTGGAAAGGGCCTATGCATTTTCGGCTTAATTGTAAGAAATAACAAGTCTTAAGCATAATGAATAAATTTTGATATTTTTGTATACTCAAAAATGGACGAAAATGAATGGAAATGAACATTTTTGGCAACCTGGAAATGCATTAAGACATGAACATTTTAGGAAACCTAGAAATATAAGGAAATGGTTCGAAAATGGAAAGTACACATTTTTGGAAACCTGAACATTTTGGAAACTAAACATTTTAGGAAACCTGAACATTTTGGAAATGTTTCAAAAATGGAAAGTGAACATTTTAGGAAACTTGAAATGTAAGAAAAATGGCAAGTTACAGAGCCGATTGAAAATTTTAGGAAACTTAGAAATGACCCCGAAATGATGAGTTTTAAAGTTTAAAATAGGAAATAAAGGCAAGAGGGCCTTAAAAGAAAAAGTTGGTAGAATTTGACACACAAACAGGCTTGGAAAAGTGGCCTGAAGATGCCACTTAGGGCCTATGGAAATGGCACCATGTGCAGGAGGCATGGGCCTGAGTTCGAGTCACAAGGGAAGCAAATAAATGAAGTTTTATTTTTGCTTCCTGTGCTAAGGGATGGACCAGACAGCATCTAGAAACCAAGGTGTTTTAATTCCATAAATATATGATTAAAAGGGATAAATAAAGGAGTTTTATTCGCATAAATATGTGAATAAATAAAGGATTTTCTGTTATGAAAATTGAGGAGATAATTGATAGATTAAAGGCTTTTATCTTTTAAATAAAAGAGATAACATTATCAAAAAGAGGAGTGGTGGCCAAGTAAGGGACTCCTAGGCTGATAACTTTGGCTATAAAAGGAGGGCAGGAGGGCTACTCATTCACTTTTTGCTTCCTCATTGCCGAAATTTTCCTAGCTCTCTCTCTCTCTCTCTGCGAATTTTTTAAGCAAGATCCATCTTCTTTTCTTTTATTTTCTTCTTTGTTTCTCATGTCAAGCCGAATCTTTGTGGATTCTAAGAAAGAGGCAATCGTCTCACAACATCGGAAGGGATTTCTCGGGAAATCTAAGGATCTAAGGTAAGAAAATTTATTCGATTAAAGGTTATGATGTATATGTTAGATTAAATCTAACATGAAGATTTCGACAGATATAAAGGAGGCAAGAAATCGGTTTTGGGAATCCCATCACAAGGTAAGGGATGTTCGGCCAAGGCTTGTTTTTGGGGTTAAGGATTATTTCTATTTTTTTCAAAAGCCAAAAAGCGACATGGTTACACGATTAGTCTTAGTCGATTTCAAGGAGAAGGAAACAAATCTCCGGGATTTGAATAATCATCAAATCAGCATCAAAGGTAAGCTTTTAGAATACAAATCCCATTAGGATTTGGTTTTTAGGCCAAATAAGGCTTTTAATGTTTTCTTATGTAATGGCCGAATATAGGCAACAGCAGATCTAAACTTTAGATCGGGAAATTTCGGGATTCAAGGAATCTATTAAGTGAAATAGGTGTGTACCCTTACTAACCCTCAATATGATGGCAATAATTATTGTAAATATGAACATGTATAAGATTATGAATGTGGCTAAGTGCTACAAATGTGGCTAAAAGTACTCAGGTATGTTTCCTACTTCTGATAGGATTATGAAAATGTTATATCTTTTAACATGCGAATATGTTTTATGAATGAGAAAGAAGATATGTATGAGTATTTGGGGCATATGGGATATATGTGAAAGGGGAAGAATAGGTGTTGACTTCGGTCTCACCAACGAAGGTGTTGGCTCGGCCCCAATCGCGTAAACATGATAACTACGGTTACATTATCTGAACATAGTGTCTAATGACACAACGTATATGGGAGATGAGCACGTCATCGCAGCTGGCGCCGCGCCGATGGTGAGTAGCGTGGAGGGTCGACTTAGTAGTCCCCACGGTGTGCAGGTTGGTACGGGTGGTGTTTAGCGGATGGACCTTTAGGTTTGGGTTTGGGTTGCATCATTATTTGATATGAATATGCTTTGATATGAGTATGTATGCCTGAAATGTTGATTGTTAGTTTGTGTACACATTGAGTCTGTTGACTCACCTCTTTGTGGGACTATTTTTCAGGAAATGAGCAGTAATGGACCGGGTCGGCATGAGCTAAAGGTGGCCATGCATCACTTGAAGAATTTATTAGAATTTGGACTTTACTCAATTTTAGTATTTTCAATTTTATCTTTGGGTTTGAATGATGTAATAAGGCCATAAGGCCCATGTTGGATGGTTTTATTTCCCTGCTTTTATTTTCAGTTGTTATGTTATGAATTATTTTTGACTAAGTTTAATTAAATTTATTTTAGAAATAAACCCTAAATTGTTTTGTCCCCAAAATTAAATGTTTTCTAAATTAAATAAATGGGTTTCCAACCTAAGCCCAACCCAAAACCAATATCTTTCTAAAAATTCACAAAAATTTTCCAAGTAACAAAAGAATTTGAAGCCGATTTTCTTAAGGAACATACCAGATCCGGTTCAGGCTCGTGGGCCGGGTGTGGGGTGTTTCAAAATAGCTCTATTTATTTTTGAAAAAATATCAGAGGGTAGAATTTGTCTACACTTGTTATATAGACATATTCTAAACATCTTATTAATAATAGGACTGTTTTTCCCGTTATTAATAAAATATTGAAATATATCAAGAAGATTATTTATCTCCTTAATATCTGTATATTCGATTAGGATTTCATCCCAATCTCGATATAAAATGGATTTTAGTAATAAATCTTCGGCTTTATTTTCTTTAGTTGTTTTTTCAACTAAAAATTCCGAGAATTGTGTAAGAGCTTTTCGGAAATTCGCTCTTTGTTCCAAAATATGGGTTTTCCATATTCATGCTTATAAAATTGTAATATTCTTTGGTAGTACTGGATTATAAAAATCTTTTATTTCAGAAATTCAAGATTTTGTTGTTTTTTCAACAAATCTTACGTATTTTTATAATTTCAAAATAGCTTTTTTGATATTCTGAATATGGATTTTGTGAAAAGTCAAAATAACTCACCGGGGTTGGTGATTGTGTTCCAAATGGTTGTTTTACCATTGGATATGGTAAATAATATCCTTGATTAGGATAAAATTGTACCTTTGTGGGTGCAGCAATAAATCCTTGTTTAGGACTCATTGGTTTTCCCTTGTTGGGTTTTTTATGGACAGTTGTCCATTCTCCAACTTTTTCTAGAGGCTTTTTACCTCTATCCATAAGGCCTGCTAAGATAATCAGCAATCGTATTATTAGTACCTTTAATATAAATAACATCAAAGTTAAATTGGCATAATTCGTTATACCATCTAATTTTTCTAGGTACAGTTTCTAAGCTTTTATTAGTTAGAAATTGTTTAACAGCTTGATTATCAGTTTTTATAATAAAATGTTCAGGTGCTAAATATATTAGGAATTTTTTATTCCCTTTTTTATTGCTAATAATTCTTTTTCATATATAGCATAATTTATTTCATTGGGTTTAAATTTTCCTGAGCTATAACCACAAATTAATTCTTCATTAGCTATTATTTTAGCTTTTAGTACACATCCCCAAATAAACTTTAGGAGTATAATTTATTTCAGACTTTATCTTTTTTATAATGTCTGAATCTTTTTTAGTCCAATCAAAAGGTTTGTCCTTTTTAGTTTTTCATATAACTTCGTCTAGTTTTTAGATAAGTTAGGAAAGAAATTTACGCTTATAATTGATAATTCCTAAAAATTGTTGAAGTTGTTTCTTGTCAACAATGTTTTCAGGAAATTCTTTTATTTTTAAAATAATATGATCTTGGAGTTTAAGACCATCAGATGATAATATTAATCCTAAAAATTCTATTTCAGTTTTTTCTAATTCTATTTTCTTAGGACTTAATATTATTCCATGTTTTATAAATTCTCTAGCTATAATATTTAGATGTTTTTTATGATTTTCCAGTGTTTCTAAAAAAATTAGAATATCATCTATATATACTACACAAAATTTTTTATATTTTTTGAATATAGAGTCAATCCATCTTTGGAAGACTTGTGGTGCATTACATAATCCAAACGGCATTACTCTCCATTGGTAATGTCCATTAGGTGCACTAAAAAGTTACATTAATGGTCTGGATTCTTCATTAACATGATTTGCCGTGAGCGATTTCTGATCAAACTTACTAAAATATTTTGCTTGTTTAGCTTGGTTTATTAAAACTTCCTTTCGCGAAATAAAATAGCCATCAAAATAGTATTTTAATTTAATCTTTTATAATTAATAACCATTCTAGCTTTTCCTTTTTTTATTTCTGCATGGTTTCTTACCATAAAAGCAGGACTAGCATGTGGACTAGTAGTTTCTTCTATTAATCCTTTATCTAATAATTCTTTTATTTGTATAACAAATTCATCTATATCTTGTTTAGTATAGATCATAGGTTTTACCCTAATAATTTTATTGGGGTTTTCTAATTTTATTGTACAATATCTAGGACTATTTTTCCATAATTTTAATGGTTCTTCACTAAAATTATTTTCTAATAACTTAAACAACCAATGATTTGTTTCAAGTTGTTTAATCTGTTCTTTCTTAGGTGGTTTAAAATCTTGATCACAAATATATTTATGATTTTCTACTAAAGGTATTTCTACCAAAGTATTTTCAGTAGTTAATACAACAAAATTTTTATCTATAGAAACTCTAATTCTTTTTAAAGCAAAAAATATACCTATCTACATAAACAATGTAAGATTTGTGATTCCTAAAATACTATGTTTTCATGAAATGCAAGAGTAAGATGGAAGCAACCGTCACATCAAGGAAGCTACGTAGAAACAACCATGATGGCAACCGTCACATCAAGGAAGCTATGTGGAAACAACCATGAAGCTGACATTCAAAGCATCCTTATCAGGATACTATTCAAGGAGGCTACGTGGAAACCACCATGAAGCTGACATTCAAAGCATCCTTATCAGGATACTATTCGGATTTCAATTGTAATTAAATTAGAGTTGAGAATTCTTTACTATAAATAGGCATTGTTGTAGCCTAAAGAAGGCATCGAAAAATAGATAGAGTTTTATAATTTCGAGTTTTCTTTTGTTTTCTCTTTTACTGAAGAAATCAAGAAATCTTTCTTGATCTTTTCTTTGTAAATTATCTACTATCTTCTCTTGTTAAATAAAATCTACGATATTATATCCCTTCCGCTTGTGCATATCTCCCCCCGGTAATTGGTATCAGAGGAGCCCCGGAGTAACGATTTTTGGAGTTCTAATATCGTAGTAAGCATTGTAAGTTTCTATCTTTTATCTTCAATTCTGTTTATTTCGCTGTTTTTATCTCAAAACCCATATATCTGTCGTTAGTCTTCTTATTGTCGTTGAGTCCGAGTGGGACGTTGTAGGCGTTTGTGAAGACGCGTATATAGATACTGCAGACGGTTTTAGGTACCAGGATAATAACATGGAACAAATGGATTGTTTATACAAAGATAAAACTTGTAATCACACTATGCATATAGACTCTAAGAATGAGAATAATGTTTCGGCTCTTAGTAAAGGTATCAATAGTTTAATAGATATGACATCTATATATTTTAATAAACTATATACTAAGGTTAGTAAAATAGAAGAAAAAGTAGGTAATATGGGAGAGGTAACAGATTTAGATTTGAATAGCAAGTCTAAAGAGTTATTATCCGATGTTAATAATAAATTAGATCTAGTTATTAATAATAATAATATAGAAACAAACTTAGATTTAGGACCTTTATATTATGGTAATAGTAATGTTATTTTAGCTTTATCAGATGAAGATGAGTCTTCGGATGAATCTTCTAACTATAATAAAAAAGAAAAAATAAAACAAAAAAGAGAAAAAGATAAAAAAACAAGAAAAATATGATTTTGAAACCTATAAAACTCTGATAGAACATTGGAAAAACCAATTTTCTGAAACAGAAGATAAATATGAACAAGTAGAATATTTAAAATTAATAGAAGAACTTTATGAAAAACATAAAGATTTATTTACTAAATATAATTATCACTATATGTTAAACTATGACACTACCGAAAGTATCGATAGTTCTACAAGTAATAATAATTCTGAAGTAAATATTAATGTTACGAGTCATAATTCTGACGAAGAAAATACTTCGACAGAAGAGGATGAAAATATAGAAATTCCTGAACCCATGGATACTGAACAAACAGATCCATATGATTATATAATACCAAAACCTTGGGAAATAGATAAAAAAGAGTCTCATGGTAAAAGAAAAATAGACTCAGATCTTCAAACAGATGATAATCTAAGAGCTATTAATAAAAATTATGAAAACGTTGAAAACACAACAAGAATATTAGGTAATAAAATAGAAAATATAGCCACTAATGATATAAAACCTGAAACACTAGGAGAAACTAGTCACCCTACACCTATACCCTATAAAATAGATGATCTTAATAAAAGAAATGTTGCTCAAGGAGGAATATATTTAGATTTAACTAATGTTTCTTTATCAGACTATGAAAAACAATAGATGATTGGGCACAATCCATGACTATTGTTGTAAATAACAACAAAGATGATTTGGTCAAAAGAAAAATTTTTAAACTACTTTGTTGGAACTTTTCAAGGTGATGTTCTACAATTTCTCAGACGCTGGGAAGAATCTGAGAAAGGAAGAGAACAAAAGAGTCAATTTATTAATCAAATAAGTTCTCCTAAAGATTTATTAAAAAATTTAACCTCAATTCTAAAAATAGAATTTTGTGGTTATACTAATAAAAAAGACCAAGATAGCCAATCCAGCTATACTTTGTCAAAATTAAAATTATGTGATATTAGATATTTAGATGAATTTTCTAAAAAATTTCTCCATGAATATCAAAAATTAAAAAATGATAGTGTAGACTTTTGGAGAAACCAATATTTTCACAAATTACCCCCACCTTGGGATGAAATTTGCATAAATAAATATGCTTCTTTCATTATAAAACATAGTAATGATAATAAGGATATAGATAATATAGATACTATAGGTAATAGAATTAATTTTGCTAAAGAAAGGATTATATTACATTGTTTACAGAGTAAAGTGGCTAAACAAGTCCAAAATAAATTAAGTCATAGATATTGTACAAAAATGTTAGAAGGAGAATGGGAATTTGGATGTAATTCTATACGACCGAAAACCTATAAAAAAACATAAAAAATATAGATTAGCTACATGGAAACCAGGAAATAAAAATTATACTAAAAAGAAAAAATTTATTAGAAGAAAAACTTCTAAAAATACTAAAAAACAAATTTGTAAATGTTTTATTTGTGATGAAGAAGGTCATATAGCAACAAATTGTCCTAACAAAGGCAAAAATGCTAGAAAAATGATTAGAAATCTTGAGGAACAAGATTTAGAAATCTGTTTTTGTAATATCCTGGAAAGGGCCTATGCATTTTCGGTTTAATTGTATGAAATGACAAGTCTTAAGCATTATGAATAAATTTTTGAAATTTTTGGAAACTCAGAAATGTATGAAAATGAATGGAAATGAATATTTTTGGAAACCTAGAAATGCATTAGGACATGAACATTTTAGGAAACCTAGAAATGTAAGGAAATGGTTCAAAAATGGAAAGTACACATTTTTTTGAAACTAGGAAATGAAAATGGAAATGATCCAAAAATGGAAAGTATACATTTTAGGAAACTTGGAAATGTAAGAAAATGGCAAGTAAACAGAGCAGATCGAAAATTTTAGGAAACTTGGAAATGACCCTAAAATGATGAATTTTAAAGTTTAAAATGGGAGATAAAGGCAAGAGGGCCTTAAAAGAAAAAGTTGGTAAAATTTGACACACAAACGGGCTAGGAAAAGTGGCCTGAAGATGGCACTTAGGGCCTATGGAAATAGCGCCATGTGCAAAAGGCATGGGCCTGGGTTCGAGTCACAAGGGAAGCAAATAAATGAAGTTTTATTTTTGCTTCCCAGGCTAAGGGGTGGACGGCACATGTGTTTAAAAAGAGAGGTGTTTTATTTCCATTAATATTGCTTAATAAGGTGATAAAATTATTTAGAAGAGATAATAAGGATTTTTCTCTATTTTATTTTAAATAAAATAGATGATATTATCACAAGGAAGAGTGGTGGCCAAGTCAAGGACTCTTGGCCTGATAATTTCTGCTAAAGAAGGAGAACTAAAGGCTATTCTCTCACCTTTTCTAAGCTCTGCCGAAATTCCCTAAGCAAACTCTCTCTGCCGAAATTTTTTCTCCCCTTTTCTTCTTCTCTTTTCTTCATCTGTCAAGACGAAACCTCTTCTCTGTCTAAGTCTACAATAGTCGAATCCACGAGAGACTAAGCAAGGAAGCAAATCGACTAAGCATTAAGGGTAAGGTTATCAATATTCAAGTTCTTTTCCTTCCTATTTGATAAAAGAGAAAGACTAATCCCTCTTTGTTGTGTGGTGGCCGAATCTACAAGGGGTCTATCAGTTTCTACAATCTGTTGAAAACAAGGATCAAGGATCTAAGGGTTTTTGATGGAGATATACAAGACAAGGAATATTTTTGGGAACTCAAGGATTTAAGGTAAGAAACTCAGTATAATCGGCCAAAGGCCATATTCTATGTGTTAGAGTTAGATTAAATCTAACATATGGTTGTAGGATTTTCGACAAACATCAAGGAAGCAAGGATCTATTCTAGGATCTGTATAATCATCCAACTCGGCAACAAGGTAAGTAATACAAATCCTACTAGGATTTGGTTTTTAAGCCAAATAGGTTTGTTAATATATTTTAATGATTGGCCGAATATAGGAGTGAAAGATCTAGATCGGTAGATCGTTCTTCGGGATTTCAAGGAACCTATTAAGCAAATCAGGTGTGTACTCACACTAACTTTCAATATATTATGGCAGTAATTATTTTAATATATGAATATGCATAAGAATAAGAATGTGGCTAAGTACCACAAATGTGGTAAAGAGTACCTGTGCACGCGTTTCCTACTACGATAGGATTACTTAATATGATATATTTTGAACATGTGAATAGTAACATGAATGAGAAATAAGTATGTTATGCATGATATAATAATATTTGGGGCATTTCGGGCTATATGTGAAAGGGGAAGAAGGTGTTGACTTCGGTCTCACCAACGGAATATGGTGACTATGGTCACATAATTTGAATATGGTAACTTCGGTTACATTATCTGAATTTGGTAACTTCGGTTACATTATCTGAATATGGTGTCTAATGACACAAATTATATGGGCGATGAGCACGTCGATCGCAAATGATCGCTTCGATGGTGTGTAGCGGATGGAGGGTCGACTTAGTAGACCCCACGGTGTGATTGGCAGGTACGGGTGGTGTGTAGCAGATGGATAACTAGGCTTGGGTTTGGGTTGCATCATTTTTATATGAATATGTCTTTGATATGAACTTGTATGCCTGATCTGTTAATTGTTAGTATTGTGTACACATTGAGTCTGTTGACTCACCCCATTGTGGGACTATTTTTCAGGTGATGCACAGCAATGGACCAGGCCGAAAGGAGCTTAGTGGTGGCCATGCTCAGCAAGGATTATTTTACTTCATTTGGACATTATATTTTTTTTAAGTACTTTTAATTTTATTATTGGGTTTTATTTGATGTAATAAGGCCATAAGGCCCAAGTTGAATTTCTTTATTTCTGTTTAAATTTTTATTTACTATGTTACGAACTATTTTTGGATTTAAAGTCCTAGTAGAATTAATTATTTAAAACCCTAAATTATTTTGTCACCCTAATTAAATGATTTCTAAGTCAGACAAGTGGGCTTTCAATCTAAGCCCAACCCAAACCAATATTTTTCTCAAAATACACAAATTTTCTCTAAGTAATAAAGAATTCAAAACCGTTTTTCTTAAGGAACATACCAGATCCGGTTTAGGCTCGTGGGCCGGGTGTGGGGTATTTCAGTTTTAGTAAGGAAACAAATCCTACTGAAATATTATATGAATTAATATCAAAAACAGAGTCTGATACGGATTCTGATGAATATATCTTTATGATAGGAAATAGTTCTAATAATAAGTTAGAAGAAATTCCTAATCCTGAACAACAGGATATTAAACTTGTAACACCCCAAACCCGGCCCAAACACTACGACCGAATTTGGTGTGCTACTGAGAAAACATCTTTGGAAATCCATTTAAGTCGAATTATCTTTTCGGTAAAAGATGGTTATTTTGTTTAAAACATTTGAGGTGTATAAAATCCATACTTAGGTTTATTTTAAAAATATTTATTAAGCCAGATTGTTACCGATTCAGGTGTGCCCGATGGCACGATAAAACATTTTTGCGATTAAATTTTAGAAAACATGTGTACTTAATTTAATGTTAAGAAATAGTATAAACAAAATTTATCCAAAACATAGAATAATAAAAATATATCTAGGAGGCCTTATTACAACTTAATTAAAATAAAACCAACATTAAAGTAAAATAAAACAAAATCCAAGTTCATCTAATTAAAATTTCCCCTGCATGGCCACCTCGAGTCCATCCAGCTCCATCTCCGCGATCTACCCATCTGCAAAATGTTAAGGGAAGGGGTGAGTCACCGAGACTCAGTGTGTAAATTCCCCACCCGGAAAAATACATCTCATACACAATTCATTAATAAACATGCTCATGCAACCCAACTAGCCATCCATACTCCTTTTCTACCCCGTGTGGTCAAAACCACTGATGACTAAAAGTCACAATTTAAATGATGGGGCCAGCCCATCGTGTGGTCAAAACCACTGATGACCATAGGTCACAATATATCAAATGTGGTCAAAACCATTGGTGGTACCAAACCACTGGGACTTAGTAGCAAATAATCAATCGTTGTGGTCAAAACCACTGATGACCATAGGTCACAAATAGTCTGATGGGGCCAACCCGTCTTGTGGTCAAAACCACTGACGACAGTCCATAAAATCGCCCCCTCCTCTCATCAATCACACCATCATCATGCTTACATATCAATATTACATATCATGCATTTAACAGCATATGATGGCATGCAAAACATATATCAATAGATCACGTACCAGGGACTTACCCGGAATCCATGTTTAAGCCCACAAGCATATCACAGATCACTACCAAAATTTATACACAAGGCAATAATATAGCAAATTTATTAATAAAGTGTGTAAAGAGTTTACACACCTGTTTCTATCGGAATTCCTAGATCCCGAAGATCCGATCTACGTCGCTAGATCTCTTGTCCTATAACCGACCAAAAAGCATGGTTAGGGACTTAGGCCTATTCGGCCAAACCAAGTAATATCAGAGGTTCTTTTACGGCCTTACCTTGAACGGATTTGATTTCCAAACAATTCACGAAGTCTTAATTTGCCCCTAAAACCATGGCACACTCATTAGTTCGATATTAAACAATAAACTTTTATCAAAGGCCCTTGGCTGAAAGTGCTTACCAACTCACCTTTGGAAAAATAATTCCCGAAAGCTTCCCTTAATTTATGTAGGCTCCTAAACTCCACATATCAGCACCTCTCTTTAGGGAGATTCGATCAAATGCACAATTGGAAGGGCTGGAAATTTTAGTGAAGGAAGAGGGTAGGTTCGGCTAGTGGAGGAAGAAAAAGAAAAAGAGAAGATGTAGGGAAAGGGGGTGGTTTCAAAGAAAGAAACAAATTTTGGAGAAAAGAAAAGAAAATTAATTCAACTTTGGCACATCTTTGTCTGTAAAAAGCAGATATGGAATGATTTCAAGGAGTCCAATATTCGGCCAAAGACCTCCTTTTTAGGTGATAATTTGACTTTTCAAAATGCAAGAGTTATCTCACATCTTTATCTCTTAATCCTTCTTAAACAATTATAATGAAAATAAAATACTATTAATTACTCTTCCAGCCGAAATTAAGCAAAAAAAAAAAAAGCTCAAACTCTATCACTTTGAAGAGTCCAAAATCATGCCAATTCTTTCTCTCCTTCACGCCAAAGAAAGAAAGAGGAAAAATAAAATCCAAATCTTTGCTTCTTGGACTCGAACCCGACTCCCAAGCCAGCGTGCAGCAGAAGAGCCACCTTTAAGCGCCCCAAACCAACTCTTCCTTTTGGACTTTCATGTTAAATATTCCCACAATTTATTTATAAGGCCATCCTAGGCCGATCCCTTTTTAATGCAAAAGAAAATAAAACTCCCAGAACGCATACTGGGTAGCTCGAACCCAAGCTCCCTGCTCAACGCCACCTCCAGACTCCTAGTGGTGCTCCAAGCCACTCCACCACCCTGACTTTCATGCCATAAACCTCACCATTTAACTTTTAAGGCCCTCCTTCTTGGCCCCCTTTTCCTTAACGCCAAAAGCCCAAAAATAAAACTCCTCCCCCTTGTAACTCCCAAGATTTGAACCTAAGACCTCCCTTTGACGCCACCTCCAAGGCACCTAAGTGGCGCATGAAGGCCACTTAGCCATGCTGTTCTTTATGTCACGTTTTGCCCAAAATTTTATTTAACCCCTATCCCCTAGCTTCCTTCCTTTTAACCCTTAAAAAGAAAATTTTAACACTAAGTCAGGCCTAGCTCGGGTTTAAATCTAGACCTTAGAACATGCGAAATAAATCATAGTATTTATTTCTTCAAGCACACACACATATGGAAACAAATAATTAAATTTTCAAACAACCCCTAATTCAGGATGTTTCAATTCTACCCCCCTTAAAAATAATTTCGTCCTCGAAATTACTTTCTATCGTTCAATCGTGCATCCTTAACTCATCACACTACGCTATTGTTGCGCACTCTGATCTTAAAGAACTATCGTACTTCCTAGAAACATTCCCTAAATTCATAATCCAAGTTCCATACACTTTACTAGCAACATAAGAATGAACTAACGTAACCACAACCAAGACAATTGAGGGTATTCCGGAAATAAGAAACTTACCCATTGTCATGTCTGGCACATCTTCCCCCTCGCGACGGCCAACTGCATAAACCAACCTTGGTTGCCTCGCCTCTGCACCTTCAGCACCTCGGCCACGCCCGTTACCATTATCATTACCTCTAGCTGCACCTCGACCCCTCCATGGTGGTCCTTCATTTCTAACCTGAGCACGGTTCTGACCCTCTGGTTGATTCTTAGCTAACTTCTGAGGACAATCCCTTACATGGTGATCAAACGATCCACACTCAAAACATCCTGGATTACCATTCCAACACTCCCCCTTGTGAGGCTTGCTGCACCGAGCACACTGTGGCGGTCATTGAGTAGGCCTTGCGGCTCTTTCAGATTCTCTAAATCTAGCCCTCTTTTGTGAACCTTCAGCGGACCCTAAAGACCCAAAATTCCTTTTATCCTTACTCTTGTCCTGATTCCACCTAACAGACTATCTTACCTCTTCAGCAACCTTTGATTTCTCTACCAGGACAGCGAACTCCGGTTCCAGTTGTGGAGCTATCATCATCCTCAGCTCATCTCTCAGCCCATCCTCGAATCTAACACAGCGTCCATGCTCGGTACCTACAATACCATGAGAATACCTACTCAACCGGAGGAATTCGGCTTCATATTCCGCCACTGTCTAAATGCCTTGAACCAGGTTCAAGAAAGCCTTCCGCTGCGCATCTACGTAGCTAGTTCCGATATACTTCTTTGGATAGGCATCCTTGAAAAATTCCTAGGTGAGGTTTTCTGCCACCGTTCCATCCCTTACAGTGAGCCACCACTGATATGACTCATCCCAAAGCAAAGAAATTATACCCTTTAATTTCTCCTCAGCTATAAAATCTATGTCATCCATGATCCTTTCATTGCTTCCTTCCAACGAAGACTCGCCGCACCTGGGTGCCACTCCGAAACTCCCTAAATACTTACGCTCGTTAGTGGCGAGTCGTTCAACCAGCGATTTACGGGCTCCGCGCACCGCGCCGACCTCAAAGAACTCGTTCCAATACTCGTGTCTGACTTGAGATACGACATCATTACCACCCGTCGATTTTGAAATTCAATTTCCATGGCCGCAGATCGGCAGACCTCATTTTCGGACCCGTGACCGGACCTCTTGCTGGCTCGGCAAGGTCATCCTACCCTACCACGCCACGCGGCGGACGCCCACGACCACTTGAACTCATTTTAACGATTGCGTTTATCTGTTTAAGAATTTTATGCATTAGTAATTGTTCCACTTAATTATTCGCGACAAAATTTTATGAAAAATTTAATAGGGATTCTTTCGATCAAACAAAATTTTAAGTTCGTCATCCTAGTTCACACGGAGAAGAACATCCATTCCCTAATACCTCTCATACTTGTTCACTCTTCGGGCATTTTTGTCCGTTTCTATCCCAGGGGTATTTTCGTCATTTTCCTACAGGGGTATTTTTGTAATAAATTAGAGGAGTTTTAAAACTTTAATAAATCAGGTTACTTTGAAATTTCCAAAATTGGAGGGTATTTCTGAAAATTTGTCAAATTAAAGACATGGCAACATTTTGAAAACCAGGGGTACTTTGGTAATTTTGTCAGTCAGGGGTAATTTTGTAAATTTAATAAATCAGGGGTATTTTAACAATCGTAAAACTGTGAGGGTTCTTTTTGAGAGTTTCCCTTTTTAAAACGATGAGGCTGCAACAATTTTAGAAATCAGGGTCATTTTGGTAATTTTGCGAGTTTGAGGGCATTTTCGTAATTTTTTTCCAAAACCAAGGTATTTTTGATAATGGCGAAGTAGAGTTTTTGAATTTTTATAAAATAATGATATTTTGGGCAAAACCGTTGAGTAGTTGGCATTTTATGAGACAAGGGCATTTTGTTAATTTTACCCCCTAAGGGTATTTTTGTAATTTTTACAAATCGGGAGTTTTTCGGAAAAAGTTGTAAAAATAATTTTTTTCCCCAAATTTAAAAGAGTAATTTAAAGAGTTTTGAAAACTAGGGTTTTATTGTTTTTCGTCTTTTTCACAAACATGGCTAGTTCCCTTTCGGGTTTTATTGTGTTTAGCCCATGACCGAGTCCTCTTGGTTGGGGTGAACCGAAGCTACGCACCAGGTAGGATTCTTGCGAAGAGGAGGTGAGTCACGAGGACTGCTTAAATACTAGGCTCTTCCGGATCCAATCCTAGACATGCGCACCAAGGTTACCACACCCTAACTCGGCGACTTGGTCCTAGGTTTGTTTAATTAGGCATTTAAAGTCTTATGTCTTTGTTTGGGGTAAACTAGTCCTAAAGTTTAAAGTACTTATTACTATCTACGTTCCATGCTTTCTACCCTTCCACAGAAAATAATTCATACAAAGGTGAGAAGTACTTACCTGGGCGGATTGGTGCCGGAGACTCGGTGCCATGCTGCTCAAAAAGTTTTTCAAAAAGCCTACCAAAATATTTTTGGACCTTGGGCCCCCACGGCCGAGCTTTGAACTGGGCTCTGATACCAATTTTGTAACACCCCAAACCCGGCCCAAACACTACAACCGAATTTGGTGTGCTACTGAGAAAACATCTTTGGAAATCCTTTTCAGTCGAATTATCTTTTCGGTAAAAGATGGTTATTTTGTTTAAAACATTTGAGGTGTATAAAATCCATACTTAGGTTTATTTTAAAAATATTTATTAAGCCAGATTGTTACCGATTCAAAGTGTGCCTGATGTACGATAAAACATTTTTTGCGATTAAATTTTAGAAAACATGTGTACTTAATTTAATGTTAAGAAATAGTATAAACAAAATTTATCCAAAACATAGAATAATAAAAATATATCTAGGAGGCCTTATTACAACTTAATTAAAATAAAACCAACATTAAATTAAAATAAAACAAAATCCAAGTTCATCTAATTAAAATTTCCCCTGCATGGCCACCTCGAGTCCATCCAGCTCCATCTCCGCGATCTACCCATCTGCAAAATGTTAAGGGAAGGGGTGAGTCACCAAGACTCAGTGTGTAAATTCCCCACCCGGAAAAATACATCTCATACGCAATTCATTAATAAACATGCTCATGCAACCCAACTAGCCATCCATACTCCTTTTCTACCCCGTGTGGTCAAAACCATTAATGACTAAAAGTCACAATTTAAATGATGGGGCCAACCCATCGTGTGGTCAAAACCACTGATGACCATAGGTCATAATATATCAAATATTGTCAAAACCACTGGTGGTACCAAACCACTGGGACTTAGTCACAAATAATCAATCGTTGTGGTCAAAACCACTGATGACCATAGGTCACAAATAGTCTGATGGGGCCAACCCATCTTGTGGTCAAAACCACTGACGACAGTCCATAAAATCGTCCCCCCTCCTCTCATCAATCCCACCATCATCATGCTTACATATCAATATCGCATACCATGCATTTAACAGCATATGATGGCATGCAAAACATATATCAATAGATCACATACAGGGGACTTACCCGGAATCCATGTTTAAGCCCACAAGCATATCACAGATCACTACCAAAATTTATACACAAGGCAATAATATAGCAAATTTATTAATAAAGTGTGTAAAGAGTTTACACACCTGTTTCTACCGGAATTCCTAGATCCCGAAGACCCGATCTACGTCGCTAGATCTCTTGTCCTATAACCGACCAAAAAGCATGGTTAAGCACTTAGGCCTATTCGGCCAAACCAAGTAATATCAGAGGTTCTTTTACGGCCTTACCTTGAACGGATTTGATTTCCAAACAAATCCCGAAGTCTTAATTTGCCCCTAAAACCATGGCACACTCATTAGTTCGATATTAACAATAAACTTTTATCAAAGGCCCTTGGCCGAAAGTGCTTACCAACTCACCCTTGGAAAAATAATTCCCGAAAGCTTCCCTTAATTTATGTAGGCTCCTAACCTCCACATATCAGTACCTCTCTTTAGGGAGATTCGACCAAATGCACAATTGGAAGGGCTGGAAATTTTAGTGAAGGAGGAGGGTAGGTTCGGCTAGTGGAGGAAGAAAAAGAAAAAGAGAAGATGTAAGGAAAGGGGGTAGTTTCGGCAGCAGCAAATTTTGGAGAAAAGAAAAGAAAATTAATTCAACTTTGGCACATCTTTGCTGTACAAAACAGATATGGACAGCCCCCCAAGGAGTCCAATATTCGGCCAGCACCTCCTTTTTAGGTGATAATTTCAGCTTTCAAAAATGCAAGATTTATCTCACATCTTTATCTCCTAATCCTCCTTAAACAATTATAATGAAAATAAAATACTATTAATTACTCTTCCAGCCGAAATTAAGCCAAAAAAAAAAACTCAAACTCTATCACTTTGAAGAGTCCAAAATCATGCCAATTCTTTTTCTCCTTCACGCCAGCAGCAAAGAGGAAAAATAAAAATCCAAATGCTGCTTCTTGGACTCGAACCAGCGACCCCAAGCAGCAGCAGCAGCAGCCACCTTTAAGCGCCCCAAACCAACTATTCCCTTTGGACTTTCATGTTAAATATTCCCACCATTTATTTATAAGGCCATCCTAGGTCGATCCCTCTTTAATGCAAAAGAAAATAAAACTCCGAGAACGCATACTAGGTAGCTCGAACCCAAGCTCCCTGCTCAACGCCACCTCCAGACTCCTAGTGGCGCTCCAAGCCGCTCCACCACCCTGACTTTCATGCCATAAACCTCACCATTTAACTTTTAATGCCCTCCTTCTTGGCCCCCTTCTCCTTAACGCCAAAAGCCCAAAAATAAAACTCCTCCCCCTTGTAACTCCCAAGATTCGAACCTAAGACCTCCCTTTGACGCCACCTCCAAGGCACCTAAGTGGCGCATGAAGGCCACTTAGCCATGCTGTTCTTTGTGTCACGTTTCGCCCAAAATTTTATTTAACCCCTATCCCCTAGCTTCTTTCTTTTTAACCCTTAAAAATAAATTTTTAACACTAAGTCAGGCCTAGCTCGGGTTTAAATCTAGACCTTAGAACATGCGAAATAAATCATAGTATTTATTTCTTCAAGCACACACACACACATGGAAACAAATAATTAAATTTTCAAACAACCCCTAATTCAGGATGTTACAAAACTAGGAAATTTAATTGGAGAAGAAATAGACTTTTCTGACGATATAATAGAAAAAATTAATAAAAATCATATTTCTAAAGAAGAAATATATAAAATTTCTAAATTTAAAATATGGTCAAAAAGACATATAGAAAAATTAGCGTAATACGATCGCTTAAAGACACCAAAGGAGGATTAATGAAATCCCTTATTTACTAAAGAAAAATAAAAAGATTAGAAAAAACTATCCTCAGGTTAGATATATACATTTAGGAGTCATTATGATAACGATCAGAGCTTTATTTAGAAGAGGTCATGTTGTTCCTATTTTAGCAGTATTATTAGATAAAAGATTTGAAAATCCAATAAAAGCACTTATTGGAGGAATTCAATTTAATTTACATACAGGTGTTATAGGATTTAAAGTTAAACCAAATTACTTTATCTCCATAACAGACCCTCTAATAGAAGAGTGTCTATGTCTTAGAATTCAGACAAAAAATTCTGATATTAGTGATTTAGCAGAAGATCTAGCAATAAGCTGGACTGCTATTAATGAATATACTAATACAGCAGAAGTAGAAATTAAAGAAACAAATAATAAAATAATTGAGCTTTTTGAGCCTAATAAATTTACAACGGAAATTCAACCGAAATTATTACATTTAAAAGATTTATCAATTCCAAAAGACTGGATCATAGAAAAAACTAATAATGCTAGTACTTCTAAACCAGTAAGTACTATTGAATATATGTCATCTGGAGATAAATTATATTTTAAAAATAATCTAATAACCAATACAGATGATAATTTAATATTACCTTCTACTTCCCAACCAGAGGAAGAAGAAGATAATATAAGTACTTCTACACCAATAGGTATGAAAACAGTTCATATTCCTATTTTTCCTACTACACCCAGCAGAAATTCTAGAAATACTAGAATGGAAGATATACAATCTTCAATAGAAAATATTATTAATAATACATATGTTGAAATTACATTACATGATAAAGATTATAAAACATATTCTTTACATGCTTTATTAGATACAGTGAGCTACAAACTAAAGAGAACGCTATTCTCGAAAAATATTGGGAACCTGTAAAAAAGATAATAAATATTAATGGAATAAATGGTAGAAAAACTACTGTTTATTATAAAGCAAAAAATATTCCAATTTATATTAATAAATTTAAATTTATAATTTTTATTAATAGCTCTCAGATCATCATCTGTTTGAAGATCTGAGTCTATTTTTCTTTTACCATGAGACTCTTTTTTATCTATTTCCCAAGGTTTTGGTATTATATAATCATATGGATCTGTTTGTTCAGTATCCATGGGTTCAGGAATTTCTATATTTTCATCTTCTTCTGAAACACCCCAAACCCGGCCCACGAGCTTTGACCAGATTTGGTATGTTCCTCAAGTAAACTGGTTTCAAATTCTTTTGTTACTTAGAGAAAACTTGTGCGATTTTAAAGAAAATATTGTTTGGGTTGGGCTTGTGTTGAAAACCAAATTGATTTTTATATTAGAAAACCCCTTTTTAATATTAAGTGATAAAACATATAGAGTATATTTTAAAAATAAAATACTTAGTCTTTAACTTAATCAAAATTTGTAACACAATAAAACAACAAGTAGAAATAAAATCGTTCATCATGGCCTTATGGCCTTATTACATCAAATAATTTCCAAATAATTCAAGTACTTAAAAACTAATAGTTCCATAAAATAAAGACTTCATGTTGAGCATGGCCACCAAAAGTTCTGCCGTCCCGGTCCATTACTATTCATCACCTGAAACATGGTCTCTCAACGGGTTGAGTCAAACAGACTCAATGTGTACACGACACTAAATCATAATAGAATCAGGCATACAATAGTTACACATTCAAAACATAAAATACAAGTTATGATGCATTCCCAAACCCAAACCTAATTGTCCATCTGCTACACACCCCCGTACCTGCCAGTCACACCGTGTGGACTACTAAGTCGACCCTCCTTCCGCTACACTCCAAATTGCGGTCTTAGGTCACCGCATTTGTGGTCTTAGGTCACCACGTTCAGATTACTGTGGTCTTAGGTCACCACTTTCAGATTACTGTGGTCTTAGGTCACCACTTTTCACTTCCCCTTTCAAACAAACCCATATGCCCATAACATATTATGCAATCACATGCCAAAGTTCACATTCTTATCATATTCTCATGTTACGAATAACATTTTTCATATTCCTAGTAGAAGTAGGAAACGCGTGCTGAGTACTTTGTACCACAACATGGTACTTTAGCCACATTCTTTTCATATTCTTAATTTTACATACAAATATATATTGCATGCCATAAAACATATTAAGAGTTAGTGTGGGGTACACACCTGATTCGTTTAACGAAGTCCTTGAAATCCCGAAAAAACTGATTTACATATTTAGATCTCAAATCCTATTATATCGTCAGAAAAGTCTATATAACAAGTGTAGATAAATTCTACCCTCTGATATATTTTCAAAAATAAATAGAGCTATTTGCAACCAGCAAGCTCAATTTTTAGAAACTTTTTCAAAATATTTTCTACAAGCCTATGTTTTTACAAATGATATAGGAGAAAAATTTCCTACTATCAAATTCAAAGCTTAATCACGAGCCATTCGATATAACCAAAGATTGAATGGGGATTTGTTAAAGAAATAACGATCCAAAATTTTTCTTTTCATTTACTAAAAGATTTTCCAATGATAGTCAAATCCCGGCTATCAAATTTTATAGATATAGATGATTTTGTCTATTATTTTCATATTGAAATAAATAGCCTTATTGGTATAGCTGAAAAAGAAAAATTTTATCACCATATCAAATTTGGAATATAAATACTATGTTTTTCGTGAAAAGCCCTTTTCTAAGTCGAAGAAGATCAACAACATTTGTCAAAAACCATTGATGAGTGTTATAATAACTTCAATAATTATCAAATCCAAGCCGGAATTAATTTAATGAGTATGGCGGAACATCTTCTCCATCAAATAACTTATATGTTCTGGACCGATGGACGAAGAATTTTAGCTTATGATACTGGAAGAACCCATATAGAAAGAAACGAAGAAGCCATTCAGTTATTAAAAAAGATAGCTGATATGGAAATTGAAGATTATCCGTTAGCAGCGGAAATCAGAGAAGCATGGGAAAACTAGAACACACCAATACCTTCACCAGAATCACTACACCTGGATGAAATCGAAGAAATGAATCTCAGAAATATCCAGGAAGGATAAAAGCAGAACACAACACGTGGAAAAATAATGTCCATAAACAAATGAGACAAAAAAGCATGATTAATGCAAGAGTAAGATGGAAGCAACCGTCACATCAAGGAAGCTACGTGGAAACAACCATGATGGCAACCGTCACATCAAGGAAGCTACGTGGAAACAACCATGAAGCTGACATTCAAAGCATCCTTATCAGGATACTATTCAAGGAAGCTACGTGGAAACCACCATGAAGCTGACATTCAAAGCATCCTTATCAGGATACTATTCGGATTTCAATTGTAATTAAATTAGAGTTGAGAATTCTTTACTGTAAATAGGCATTGTTGTAGCCTAAAGAAGGCATCGAAAAATAGATAGAGTTTTATAATTTCGAGTTTTCTTTTGTTTTCTCTTTTACTGAAGAAATCAAGAAATCTTTCTTGATCTTTTCTTTGTAAATTATCTACTATCTTCTCTTGTTAAATAAAATCTACGATATTATATCCCTTCCGCTTGTGCATATCCCTCCTTTGGTGTCTTTAGCGACTGTATTACCGCTAATTTTTTCTATATGTCTTTTTGACCATATTTTAAATTTAGAATATATTTCTTCTTTAGAAATATGATTTTTATTAATTTTTTCTATTATATCGTCAGAAAAGTCTATTTCTTCTCCGATTAAATTTCCTAGTTTAATATCCTGTTGTTCAGGATTAGGAATTTCTTCTAACTTATTATTAGAACTATTTCCTATCATAAAGATATATTCATCGTAATCCGTACGGATCAACTTTTTCGATATTAATTCATATAATATTTCAGGTAGGATTTGTTTCCTCACTAAAATGCATTTCTAAATCTTGTTCTTCAAGATTTTTAATCATTTTTCTAGCATTTTTGCCTTTGTTAGGACAATTTGTTGCTATATGACCTTCTTCATCACAAATAAAACATTTACAAATTTGTTTTTTAGTATTTTTAGAAGTTTTTCTTCTAACAAATTTTTTCTTTTTAGTATAATTTTTATTTCCTGGTTTCCATTTAGCTAATCTATATTTTTATGTTTTTTATAGGTTTTCGGTCGTATAGAATTACATCCAAATTCCCATTCTCCTTCTAACATTTTTGTACAATATCTATGACTTAATTTATTTTTGACTTGTTTAGCCGCTTTACTCTGTAAACAATGTAATATAATCCTTTCTTTAGCAAAATTAATTCTATTACCTATAGTATCTATATTATCTATATCCTTATTATCATTACTATGTTTTATAATGAAAGAAGCATATTTATTTATGCAATTTTCATCCCAAGGTGGGGGTAATTTTTGAAAATATTGGTTTCTCCAAAATTCTACACTATCATTTTTTAATTTTTGATATTCATGGAGAAATTTTTTAGAAAATTCATCTAAATATCTAATATCACATAATTTTAATTTTGACAAAGTATAATTTGGATTGGCTATCTTGGTCTTTTTATTAGTATAACCACAAAATTCTATTTTTAGAATTGAGGTTAAATTTTTTAATAAATCTTTAGGAGAACTTATTTGATTAATAAGTTGACTCTTTTGTTCTCTTCCTTTCTTAGATTCTTCCCAAATATTCGAGAAATTGTAGAACATCACCTTGAAAAGTTCCAACAAAGTAGTTTAAAAATTTTTCTTTTGACCAAATCAGATCATTGTTGTTATTTACAACAATAGTCATGGATTGTGCCCAATCATCTATTGTTTTTTCATAGTCCGATAAAGGAACATTAGTTAAATCTAAATATATTCCTCCTTGAGCAACATTTCTTTTATTAAGATCATCTATTTTATAGGGTATAGGTGTAGGGTGACTAGTTTCTCCTGGTGTTTCAGGTTTTATATCATTAGTGGCTATATTTTCTATTTTATTACCTAATATTCTTGTTGTGTTTTCAACGTTTTCATAATTTTTATTAATAGCTCTCAGATTATCATCTATTTGAAGATCTGAGTCTATTTTTCTTTTACCATGAGACTCTTTTTTATCTATTTCCCAAGGTTTTGGTATTATTTAATCATATGGATCTGTTTGTTCAGTATCCATGGCTTCAGGAATTTCTATATTTTCATCTTCTTCTGTCGAAGTATTTTCTTCATCAGAATTATTACTCGTAACATTAATATTAACATCAGAATTATTATTACTATTAGAACTATCGATACTTTCGGTAGTGTCATAGTTTAACATATAGTGATAATTATATTTAGTAAATAAATTTTTATGTTTTTCATAAAGTTCTTCTATTAATTTTAAATATTCTACTTGTTCATATTTATCTTCTGTTTTAGAAAATTGGTTTTTCCAATGTTCTATCAGATTTTTATAGGTTTCAAAATCTTATTTTTCTTGTTTTTTATCTTTTTCTCTTTTTTGTTTTGTTTTTTCTTTTTTATTATAGTTAGAAGATTCATCCGAAGACTCATCTTCATCTGATAAAGCTAAAATAACATTACTATTACCATAATATAAAGGTTCTAAATCTAAGTCTGTTTCTATATTATTATTATTAATAACTAGATCTAATTTATTATTAACATCGGATAATAACTCTTTAGACTTGCTATTCAAATCTAAATCTGTTACCTCTCCCATATTACCTACTTTTTCTTCTATTTTACTAACCTTAGTATATAGTTTATTAAAATATATAGATGTCATATCTATTAAACTATTGATACCTTTACTAAGAGCCGAAACATTATTCTCATTCTTAGAGTCTATATGCATAGTGTGATTATAAGTTTTATCTTTGTATAAACAATCCATTTGTTCCATGTTATTAGAGGAATTTAGTCCACTTGTTCTTAATAGTGGCATATTGCCATCATCGGAAGGTAGGGTTCATGTGCATGCTTAAGTCTCAGATTAAATAGAGGAGTGACGCTTGGTAAGATATACACTGAAATTTATTGCCTCGACAATCCCCTATCCTTTTATACCTTGTGAGTACTTAGTATTCTGCTGAAGATTCATGTTGGGGATCCCAGTTTATCATTATCATGTTTTGTTTTATTGTTTTCAAGTTGTTGCTCTAACAACTATCCTCACAATTTATCTTACTTCTATCTAGTTATTGCACCGACATTAATAGAAAAGGGGCAACCATCCCTGTGGGATTGACATCTGACAGAATGACATTTGTCTACTATACTTACATCGATAGTGTATGCTTACACATTATTGCTATGACATTAAACAATCAATCAGAGGTCCACGACTAACTAGATGCATTAAAAGAAAAGCAAATGGATATTGGGGATCGACTCGATTAAGCAACGAACAAGTAAAAAATAGCGAAAGAAATTGAGAAATTGATCACACAAATTTAACATGGAAAAACGCTCCAAATAGGATAAAAAACACGGGTAAAAATAATTTTACTATAATGCCAAAAGAACGAAAAGCAAAAAAGATGGAGATAAAAAACTATCCCCCGAAACCTAAAAACAAATAACCCTCAAAATCCAAAGACAAAATACTCCAACAGTGTTATGAGTTCTAATATTGAATGGGTGTTTTCTATGGTTGTAAAAGAGCCTACTTATAGGATAAATTCGTAGGTCAAATAAAATATGCTAATAAATGCTAAATATATTATACTAATAAATTCCAAAGCTTCTAAAAAGAAAGTATATTTATTTAAATTGACTTGTAAGCAATCTCTTATTTTATTTCACAGGAATTTAGGTCACACAACTCTAACAATGAATATTTCTTTGGCCCGACAATCATGTGGAAGAGAAACTCATCATTGGTGGAAAACTCCCATTGATCAGCTTAACCCAAGGGAGCTCTACTAATGAGAAGAAAGTTTCACAGAGTTTATCAGCATGCCCTCTGTCAAAAGGGACAAGAAGACGACAAATATTTTCTTAATGCATGCTCCAATGGAAGAGGATGTCCCATTTTCCTTCCCTCTAAGGTATGGCCCCAATCAACTGTAGTTTTGTACCTCAAAGTCCATGATGTTAAATGTTCATTTTATTGTTTTAGTTTTTATGTTTGTTAGGCTTGTCAATCTTGGGAGTCCTTGAGGCATACATGAACCTGTTCATGTAGTAAGCCAACATATGGTCTATGGTCTCTGTTGTAGCATTCCAAAACCTTGACTATTTAAGGTCTAGAACTATTTCGGTTCCAATTATGATGTTGTATCAACAATCTACTTTCAATAAACCGATGATTAATAAAATTATTGCAACCTGTTTTGCTACCATTTGAGCTCAAGCTTGTGAATTTGTTTAATAAAATTATTGCATTCTATTTTACATCAAGTTTTTGTACATGGAAAATCTGAAACTAGATAAACCTCGTCATTGTGAAGTTGTTTAATTTTAGGTGCTCCATTTTCATCCAAAAACATGTTATTACTACAATTTGCACTAACACTAAGAGTTAAATTCTTAAAACTTTAGATAATATGATTTTCTTCATTTATTCTTCTCAATATATAACTCTGATATACAATGTAACTCCTATAACCCGGTTACGAGGTATTACCGGTCAAATTGTAGCATTTATACCATTATGGCTCACATATCAATACATCATAGTAATCAACGGCACAAAGTCCCTTTAATAGGTCTACGAGACCTTAAACATGCTTTAAAGAAGGTTCGGGACTAAACCAATATCATTCAGAAACTTTACAAAACTTAAAAAAAATTCTTCTTAAACAGCGCACACGCCTGTGTGGCTAGACCGTGTTTCACATGGCCATGCCTCAGACCATGTCTTACCCCGTCCGCAACTCTGACTATATTTACACAGCCTGTCACATACCCGTGTGTCTAGCCAGTGTGCAACCCTGACTTGAATCGAATAAGGACAGTGATGGACACAGGTAAGACACACGCCTGTGTACTCACCCTTGTGGACAATTATAGGCCATTTACAAGGCTAAATTGCCACCCAATTTGTGTCATCCCTACATGTTCAATTCCAACATCAAATAATATACAATCATTCATCATCTCAGCTACCAAATCAAGCATGAAACATACCATTCCTATTTCACCAAAACATACCATAATGGCCATTCACACAAGACCATATTTACACATCACTTACACCATTTTCACATATCAACATTTATACATCTCGAAACATTTCACAACCTCTCTAGCCTATACATGCCATATACCATATATACAACTTCCAAAAAGGTGCCAAAATAGATGACTGATAGTGTGATTGAGTCGCTGACGATCCCCGGATCCAAGCTAGCTTTAATGACACTATAAACGAGAGAAAGACTTCACACAGTAAGCTTTAAAGCTTAGTAAGTTCGTAACATAACACAAATAACTCAACATTTCAATTTCATAATACAAAATTAACTAACACATGGATCAATTCACATCTCTACTTAATTTCACCCATAGCTATTGCTCACTTTCATACCATATCTATAAATTCAAGAACAAGTGTTTTAATGCTACTCAAACCATCTCTTTTTCATCATTCATTCACATAATCATCCATTGATCTCATGCGCAATATCATCAACCACATAGGTTCTGTACATACCTGTACCATCACGTATTTATTTATCATATTTACCACTCAATGCCCCAAGCCATGCTTCGTTCAGTCCTCTTTAAACATTCGACGAACTTGCACACTCAGTGCCATTTAATTAGCCAAAGCTACAATAGTATCACACACTTAGTGCCATCACATTAAACCAAAGATGTCTCGGTGTCGCGCACACAGTGCTAACTAATATAGCTGATACATTCATTTATCTTACACACTTAGTACAATTCATCGCAGTAACTATTCTATTAACGCACACTTAGTGCCACATATTCTCGATCACACATTTCACTTTACTAACTCAACAATCACATTTCGATTCATTTCATAACAAGTGAACATTGTTAAAATTTTTTGTATTATACACGAACTTACCTCGAACGTAGAAACAATGATACTTGTCGATCAATTGAGCAATTTGTTTTTGCCTCGATCTCGATCTGAATCTCTCTTTTCTTAATCTATATAATATGAAATTCAACTCATTCAATCATATTTTTATCCAAAACAATTTACCACACATAGTTAGGGCAATTTATACTTTAGCCCTCATAATTTCACACTTTGACATTTTAGTCCCTATTTCACAATTCCACAAAATACATATAATTTCCTCACACCCAAGCTTGACTAAATTTCATACTAGTCCCTAACAGCCCATATCTTTCATTTATTTCACATTTAGCCCTTCAAAGTTTCATTTTCACAAATTAGCCCATAATAATCAATTTCATCAAAAATGCCAATACAAAACATATTTATCAATCATCAAGCTCTCATATTTTACCAACTATCAACACCAAGCTCACACATTCATCAATGGGATGTCTCAAAATTATTATCAAATTTAGAAATTTAGGCATGGGCTTTATAGAACACAAAGCAATGATCACAAAAAAGTAAAAATTATCAAAAACTGAAGCAAAAACATACCTTGATTAAGCTATAGATGTGTCGAATGCTTAAAACCTCAAGCCCAAGGCTTCTTCTTTTTTATTCGGTGAAAAAACACAAATTATGAACAAAATTTTAACTTTGTTTTATTATAAATGTCATTATTAATCAAATACCATATTTAACCTTTATAAACTCATTAAAATTCCACTAACTAATGTCCATAATTGCCCATCGCCACTATCAAGGGTCTAATTACAACATAAGGACTTCTCTTTTAATAAGCCATGGCAATAAGCACTTTTAATAACTAGCACACAGCTTTTGCATTTTACGCGCTCAGGTCCTTTTTCACAATTCGGCACACAAATGATAAAATTTTCACACGGAACTTTCACACATACTTTATCACATACTGTAAACATGGAAAATAATATTAAAATATTTTTTGACCTCAAATTTATGGTCTCGAAACCACTGTTCTGACTAGGGTCTAAACTAGGATGTTACACAGAATTTGTGATATTTCATGAATCATAAAATAAAATTAGTAGGGAAGCAAAATCTAAGTCATTTCAGATGCTACTGACAACATAATCATACTCTCAATGGTAGTACAACTGAAGTTGTTCTAAACTTTGCCATAATTGGCAATGCAATAAATTTGATATCCATTATTTCCTTGTAGGTTTTTGGAGCCCTTTTTCTTGATTTATTTGCGTTTAATTTCTTGAGTTTTTTTACCTATATATATGAATTCAATCCAAGAAGAACTTCATTCAAAACCATCTAAAAGGCTAGTAAAGCATTCCTTTTTAACTTTTTTGCTTGTTTTTTTTTGTCTTTTTATCTTTTTTGTAATGGCAAGCTCAGGCAAGAAAACTGGGGAAGAAGAAAAATTAAGATTAAGATCATTGAAAATGAGGATGATAGGCTCATCTCATTTTCAAAATGATGTACAAGAATTTATAAGAAAATCTCTGAGCTCTCCACTTTATTTGATGGTGAGATTCTCTTTATTATTTTCTTACCAACTAGTAAGCCTTATTCATTTCATCATCCTTTTGTTGAATCTGTCGCTAAACGATTTTGGAACCCAAACCAACCTCCTAATGAAACCACTCATGCTCCTATTGAAGATTACCGTAAGGCAAGAATCAACTTGCTTGTCCAAGATTTTAATGAGGCCCATGACTAACTAGATGTATAAAAAAAACAAAGGGAGATTTCTTGGTGTACATTATTGAAATCTTGCACAAGCAAGTAGATATTTACCTTATAGTGAGCCTTAGCAGGAGCATGAGTGGTTTCATTAAGAGGTTGGTTTGGGTTCAAAATCTGTTTAGCGACAGTTTGGACAGATGGATGACCAAATGAATACGGCTTACCAGTTGGTAAGAAAATAATAAAAAGAATCTTACCACCACATAAGGTAGGGAGCTCAGAGATTTTCTTATAAATTCCTGTACATTGTTTTGAAAATGAGATGAGCCTATCTTCTCATTTTCAATGATCTTCATCTCAAATTTTCTTTTTCCCGCTAGTTTTCTTGCCTGAGCTTGCCATTGCAAAAAAGATCAATAGAGAAAAGAACCAACAAAAAATTTAAAAAGGAATGCTTTACTAGCCTTTCAGATGGTTTGGAATGAAGTTCTTCTTGGATGGAATTCATATATATAGGCAAAAAAGTAAAGAAATTAGATGGAAATAAATCAAGAAAAAGGGCTCCCAAAACCTATAAGGAAATAATGGATATCACATTTATTACATTGCAAATTATGGTAAATTTTAGAGCAAGTTAGGCTGTACTACGGTTGAAAGTTTGAGAATTCTGTCAGTAGCATCTGAAACAACTCTAATTTTGCTTCTCTCTTTGTTTTATTTTATGATGCCTGAAATATCGTAATGTCTGCATCAAAGTTATATAGAGAATAAGAAATGAAGAAAATCAAATTTTTCTATGTTTTAAGAATTCAAATCTTAGTGTTACTACGAATTGAAGTTATAACAAGTTGTTGGGTGAAAATTGAACACCTAAAATTAAACAACTTCACATTGACTAAGTTTATCTATTTTAGGATTTTCCATGTGCAAAAATTAGATAGGAAAATATGTTTCTTGAATGTTTTATAGATCTTGTGTTATTGATATTATATATATTATATCAAATATGTCATCAGATGAAAAAAAAGTCATAATATTAGGGTGCATTTTGTAACATCTTGATTTTAGTCAAATTAGAACAATGGTTTTGGGACCACAAATTCGAGGTCAAAATATTTATTTTATTATTATTTTGACATCTACAGCATGAGAGTATGAATGTGTGAAAATTTTGTTAAGAAATTTTATCGTTTGAATGCTTAATTTGGTAAAAAGGACTAAATTGCATAGAGTGAAAAATTAGAGTTTTATAAGTAAAAGGTGTCAAATAGTTATGAAATTTGAATATGAGTGGACTTAAATGGTAATTAGACCATTAATGTTATTAGTGGATAAAGATGGTGTAACATCCTAAAAATTTGAGTATCGATATGATGCATGTTTTTGGTGTTTAGCTTGTGTATGATTAAATTTTTGCATGCTTAATATAGTCTTGAGAAGGCGCGGGATTATTCGAAACTAGAATAAATTTTAGTAGTGAGTATTTTATTGAAGTGGATCAAGTGATTATGATGCTTAAGTTAATTTAAGTGACGAAAGCTAGCATAAGATGAGCTAGTAGCAAGGTGGTGTTGGCGCATGAGTGATTGTTTAAGGGGAGAGGTTCGAATCCCATGGATAGCATTTAGGTGACTTTTATTTTTGCACTTGTATGGCATGTGTCAGTCAAGCTTTACTTATGGTAAGGTTGGACAAATTCTTTTATGGAAAGTAGACTAAGGGAAAAAGGCAAGTGTTAACTTAAGGTAAGGAATCAAAAGGTTTTGGTATGTAAGGGGGACATAAGGCATGAATCAAGGGCTTTGTTTTGGAAACTTTGAATGGCCAAATTGCCCATGAACATGGACAGTTTTGTGGACTAAAGGGGGAGCCGAATTTTGGTGGTAAGTTTTGGGAAAAGGTGGTAGCTTGAGAGAATTTTCATTTTGGTCATTTTGCTCTCCCAAAAAAAAATTTTTTCTCTCATCTTTTCCTCTTGGCTGAATGTGCTTGTGTTAGAAGGAAAGCAATTTTTGCTTTGTTTCTTTTGGTCTTTTTTTTTTTTTGACCATTTGGTTATTTTTGCAAAACCCTCAAGTGTTTCATCTTGTATTTCTCTCCTAGTGCCGAATTTATCAACACCAAAAAGCCATTTCTTTTTCTTCTTTTTCCCATTTGCCGAATGCATATTTGTTCCTAAACTCCTCTCTTTTCTTTTCTCCCTATTCTCCTTTCCTCTTCATTTTATTTACCATTTACACACATCTTTCCTTCATTTTCCTTCCATGGCTGAATGCTTGTAACCATCCCCTTAGCCAAAATTTATTTTCCTATCTATTATATCATAGCCGAATCTCTTATTCTTCTTTGACCTTGTTCTCCATCAATTCTTTCATTAAGCTTTGGATAATCGTAAGATAGTGGAGGACCGAACTATCATCTTGTCAAGTCATCTTGAAAGTTATTCAAGTTCGGATCATATTTATCAAGGTAAGAAGGAACTCTTCAAGGATTTTTGATCACTCTCGTTTTCATCAATGACTATCATTGGGACTTGTTATAACTGAAAGTTTTTACGTATAGGAATCCTTTGGAAATCACTCGAGACTTTAAGGTAAGCCGAGTTCACTCTTTTAAGCCATTAGTATTAAAATTTCCGATATATTGTAACATCCCGAATTTGGGCCTAGTAGGTTTGGGCCTTGAGCTTTAGGAAATTAGAGTATTATTTTATTTTGTGTTGGCTCAGGTAAAATTTTTGTATGTTAGCATAGTATTGTGAAGGCTTGATTTTATTTAGGAAGCTAGAATAATTTTTAGTATGGTTTATTTAGTGAAGTGAATTAGGTGAGCTTGACACTTAAGTTAATTTAAGTGTTAGTTAATGCATAAGAGGAGTAAGTGGCAAGTTGGTTAAGAAGCTTGAAAAGTGGCTTGAGGTTAGAGGTTCGAGTAGCATGTTTAGCATTTTGAAGGTTTATTTTTGAATTCTTACATTGATGGACGGTCAAACTTATTTATGATAGGTTGGACTATTGTTTTTGGTAAGTTGAATATATGATTAAGGAAAGCTTGATATTGGGGATAAGAATTTTGAAGGTATGGAAGGTTATCTTAAGGTTATGGTAAGATGGGGGGACATAAGGCTTGGCTTGGGGAAAATGTTTTGGAAACTATTCCAATGCCTTTAGTGCATGAATGTGGACGGCATGTGTGACTAGGCGGTGGCCAAATTTTGATAGGTAGCTTGGGGGGGATAGTTGGCAAATCTTTAGTTTTGTGCATCTTTTTGCAATTGTTTTTCCTCTCCAAAAAACTCCACCTTTGGCCGAATGTCTATGGTACTTTTGGTGTAAAATTTCTTTTGGTTTTAGCATCATTTTGTTTGAAACAAATACCACTTTCTTTCTATCATTTGTCATTTTGAACCAAAACTACTTTTTTGTATTTTGTGCATTTTCTTCTTTGGTAAAATTAGTGTTGACCGAATCTCATTTCTCCCATCCCTCTCTTTTCTTCTTTTGATGATTGCTCAACCCCATTCCTTTTCTCTTTCTTTTTGGCCGAACCTTCTCTTCCCCATCTTTACTTGATTTTTCTTCCATTGTTTACTAAAGCCGAATTTTCTCTCTCTCTCTCATTTTGATTTTCTTGCCACTCAAGTACTTCTTAACTTTTTATTCTCATATCATTTGTTTTCTTCTCTCATAACCAAATAGCCGAATCTTCTACTTCCTTTTAGTTTTAGTTTGGTCGAATATTCAAGGGTATTTCCTTTTGTTTTCTTCAATCGATTTTGGAAAAGGGTAAGTATTCATGGCCGATTCTCTTCAATTCTTTTCTCGTCTCTCTGTTATTTTTCTTGTGGACTAAGGCCGAATCTATGGGCATTGGTTTGCAAGGTTTTAACCATTTTAGGAACCGATTTCTTTTAGGCTCTTCGGACGTTGGAAGCAATCGATCTAAGTCTCATTCCTTTAGCGATCGAAGTTGGTAAGTCAAGTGGACAAGGTGATCTAGTGCGATAGATCGGATCTCCGGAAGTTAGTTTTTGCTTTGGTGAAAGGTGTGTATCTTACACACTTTATAGCTTGGTTTATATATGTATATATGTGTGTTAATTGACTATTCATGTTGTTAAAGCCGAAACTATGAGATATTGATATGATACCTTGATGGGTATGAGCAAGGATACGGGTAAGTCCGTTTCGATATGATGTTGCTATATGTTGTTTAATATCACGATCTACGATATGTATTGGTTATATGTTCATATCAAAGTATATTGACATGATTTGGTTATCTATTGCATTATTATGGGCAATATGAGAGGAGGGGGAAGATTGATATCGTGTCTTCGGCCACCAGAGGTTTGGTACCTCCAGTGATTTGGTATCACATTCGTGTCTTCGGACACCAGAGGTTTGGCACCTCATAGCGACTCGTCCCTGTGGTTTTACACCGCCGTGGGTTGGCCCCACTTTTGAGATATGGGATTGTCTGCGAGTGATTTGGTATCACACGTAGGTTGGCCCCACAACTTGATGATTCGTGACTTCGGTCACTAGTGGTTTGGCACCACCAGTGATTTGGTATCACATTCGTGTCTTCGGACACCAGAGGTTTGGGACCTCATAGCATCTAGTCCCTGTGGATTAATTCCACCGTGGGTTGGCCCCACTTTTGAGATATGGGATCGTCGCCAGTGATTTGGTATCACACGTGGGTTGGCCCCACACTTAATTATTTGTGACTTTGGTCACCAGTGATTTGGTATCACAATTGTGTCTTTGGACACCAGTGGTTTGGCACCACCAGTGGTTTGGTACGACACGGGGTAGAAACAGAGTTATGAATGGCTAGGTCGGGTGCATTATACATGTATTTGCTTTGTTATGATTTGTGTAAGTATGTGGCATTTACCCGGGAGAGGGAATATGCACTGAGTCTTGGTGACTCACCTTCTCCCTTATCATTTTAGGTGATTCGTGAGTTCACGAATGAGGAGCCGGATGAACTCGAGGAGGCCATGCAATAAATTTTGGTCCTACGTGAACTTTGGTTTGAGAACTTTACTTTATTTATACTTGGTTTTTATATTTTGTGGGTTTGTAATAAGGCCTCTCTAAATTATGGTTTGGATTATTTTTATCTTTTGAGCATGTTTTAAATATGGGTTATAAATTTCTTGATTATTATAATAAATTGAGCACAAAGTTTTTTAAACTACGCAACGCGATGATTTTAAAAGCGTTACCATCGGGTAACATAAATTATTTGACAATTTTAATAACTTGAGTGTTTTCGATAATTTAAATGATTTTCAAATATTAAGTTTCTACATTCAAATGCAAATGGCTTTCAAAGTAATAATTCGAGTTTTCTTAAAATGATATAAATGTTTTCTAACCTATGATTTATTCGCCTATTTTAAAGTTTTACGTAATTTCAAAGTAAATTATTAGTTTTAACTTATTATATACCTGATTTCTTCAAATATAGAATTTCAAAAGGGTTTTTCACAAAAATTAAATCGTTAACTCGTTTTTCTTCAAAGTATTTTCCTCAGTGACATACCAGATTCGGTCATGGCGTATTGACCGGGTTTGGGGGTGTTACAAATTGGTATCAGAGCCAAGTTCAAAAGCTCGGCTGTGGGCCCGAGGCCCAAAATGTTTCAAAGTATGGTTTTAAAATGTTATTGTATAAAATTTTCTGGTTGGAAAAGCCTGGCCCCGAGTCTCCGGCATCAATCCGCCCTGGTAAGTACATCAAACTGTTGATTTTGATGATATGATATTGTTGATATAACTGTATAGTAGTAGGAACTACTTTAGAGACCCAAAAAGAAAACTATAGATTGGATGTACTCGCGGAACAACCTCTTATTAAAACTTTTCATAAAACCGTGCTTTAAAGAAAGTGGAATATTGACTAAACTTTTAAATTAGATAAGTCGAGACGTTAGACATGAGCACTCGAGGTCGAGGTCGTGTTATGCGTGGACGTGGTCGAGGTAGGATGGCTGTGTCTGAGCCAGTGAGGTCGAGTCAAGGATCCGAGAATGAGGTACCACCAGTTCCACCACCAGCGGTTGGAGTAGAAGATCAGGATGAAATGGGGGATGACGTAGTGTCTCAGGCAGTGCTACGAGTCCTTGAGAGGGTAGCTGGTATGGGTGGAGGCACGGGAGCTCGAAAATCTGTACCCGAGCGACTCCGATCCAATGGAGCCGAGGTATTTCGAGGTGTTTCGGGTGTAGCTCCCAGCTCGGCTGAATATTGGCTAGAGGCAACGGAGCGAATCATGGATGACTTGGATTTGAGTGCTAAGGACAAGCTGAAAGGGATTGTATCGCTTCTTTGGGATGAGTCATATCGGTGGTGGCTCACGGTTCGAATGGTGTCCGCTGCGGAGGATCTCACTTGGGATTATTTCAAGCGCAACAGACGTCGGTGAAAATACGTTGGATCTAATTACATTGATGTGTGCGTAAAGCATTTTCGAGTTTGGTCTAAGGCGATGAAGTCCGGTGTCAGAATATGAAGCGGAATTTTTAAGATTGAGCCGATATGCTGGAGGTATTGTGGCTTCGGAGCATGAGCGATGTGTCCGATTCGAGGATGGTTTAAGAGATGAGCTGAGGTTGCTGATTGCTCCACATCAGGAGCGAGAATTTCTTTGTGTTGGTTGAAAAGTCTAAGATTCTTTGAAGGGATCAAGGAATCGTGAGGCGTAATCATGACAATAATAGTCATAAGAGAGGTTTTGAATTATCTGGGTCGGCCGAAGATTCTCATAAAAGGGTTAGGTAGAATGGGCCGAATCAGTCGGGGAGGCCTGCTACTGCTAATCAGGGACCAGCACAGTGTAACCGATGTGGGAAATTTCATTGGGGCGAATGTTGGGTGGAGGGAAAGGATGTTTTGAGTGTGGCTCGCTAGATCATCGTGTGAGGGACTGTCCACGTAAGCAAGCCAGGAATCAATCTGAGGGTCGAGGTCGTGCTCGGTTCCAAGACGAGGACCGCCACCACGTAAGGTCGTGATAACGGTAGAGGAGGTAATGGTTCTGGTCGAGGCCGCGGAGCATCGGGCAGGGGTACAAGCAATACCGAGGCAAGGCACTGGGTTGGTGTGTATGCAGCCAGACGTCGAGGGAGGCGATGCACCGGGACGCCAATACCGATGTTCTTGATCATTGGATTTCCATATTCTGCTTTGATTTTTGTGGGTTCGACGTATTCAAATGTTGTTAGTAGTATAGTAGTGTTGTTAAGATCAGAGTGCACAGCAAGAGCATAGTGTGGTGAGTTAGACTGTATGATTATTTGTTAGTAAGTAATTTCGAGGACGAAATTATTTTTAAGGAGGGTAGATTTGTAACATCCCGAATTTGGGCCTAGTAGGTTTGGGCCTTGAGCTTTAGGAAATTAGAGTATTATTTTATTTTGTGTTGGCTCAGGTAAAATTTTTGTATGTTAGCATAGTATTGTGAAGGCTTGATTTTATTTAGGAAGCTAGAATAATTTTTAGTATGGTTTATTTAATGAAGTGAATTAGGTGAGCTTGACACTTAAGTTAATTTAAGTGTTAGTTAACGCATAAGAGGAGTAAGTGGCAAGTTGGTTAAGAAGCTTGAAAAGTGGCTTGAGGTTAGAGGTTCGAGTAGCATGTTTAGCATTTTGAAGGTTTATTTTTGAATTCTTGCATTGATGGACGGTCAAACTTACTTATGATAGGTTGGACTATTGTTTTTGGTAAGTTGAATATATGATTAAGGAAAGCTTGATATTGGGGATAAGAATTTTGAAGTTATGGAAGGTTATCTCAAGGTTATAGTAAGATGGGGGGACATAAGGCTTGGCTTGAGGAAAATGTTTTGGAAACTATTCCAATGCCTTTAGTGCATGAATGTGGACGGCATGTGTGGCTAGGGGGTGGCCGAATTTTAATAGGTAGCTTGGGGGGATAGTTGGCAAATCTTTAGTTTTGTGCATCTTTTTGCACTTGTTTTTCCTCTCCAAAAAACTCCCACCTTTGGCCGAATGTCTATGGTACTTTTGGTGCAAAATTTCTTTTGGTTTTAGCATCATTTTGTTTGAAACAAATACCACTTTCTTTCTTTCATTTGTCATTTTGAACCAAAACTACATTTTTGTATTTTGTGCATTTTCTTCTTTGGTAAAATTAGTGTTGACCGAATCTCATTTCTCCCATCCCTCTCTTTTCTTCTTTTGATGATTGCTCAACCCCATTCCTTTTCTCTTTCTTTTAGGCCGAACCTTCTCTTCCCCATCTTTACTTGATTTTTCTTCCATTGTTTACTAAAGCCGAATTTTCTCTCTCTCTCTCTCTCATTTTGATTTTCTTGCCACTCAAGTACTTCTTAACTTTTTATTCTCATATCATTTGTTTTCTTCTCTCATAACCAAATAGCCGAATCTTCTACTTCCTTTTAGTTTTAGTTTGGCCGAATATTCAAGGGTATTTCTTTTTGTTTTCTTCAATCGATTTTGGAAAGGAGTAAGTATTCATGGCCGATTCTCTTCAATTCTTTTCTCGTCTCTATGTTATTTTTCTTGTGGACTAAGGTCGAATCTATGGGCATTGGTTTGCAAGGTTTTAACCATTTTAGGAATCGATTTCTTTTAGGCTCTTCGGACGTTGGAAGCAATCGATCTAAGTCTCATTCCTTTAGCGATCGAAGTTGGTAAGTCAAGTGGACAAGGTGATCTAGTGCGATAGATCGGATCTCCGAAAGTTAGTTTTTGCTTTGGTGAAAGGTGTGTATCTTACACACTTTATAACTTGGTTTATATATGTATATATGTGTGTTAATTGACTATTCATGTTGTTAAAGCCGAAACTATGAGATATTGATATGATACCTTGATGGGTATGAGCAAGGATACGGGTAAGTCCGTTTCGATATGATGTTGCTATATGTTGTTTAATATCACGATCGACGATATGTATTGGTTATATGTTCATATCAAAGTATATTGACATGATTTGGTTATCTATTGCATTAGTATGGGCAATATGAGAGGAGGGGGAAGATTGATATCGTGTCTTCGGACACTAGAGGTTTGGTACCTCCAGTGATTTGGTATCACATTCGTGTCTTCAGACACTAGAGGTTTGGCACCTCATAGCGACTCGTTCCTGTGGTTTTACACCACCGTGGGTTGGCCCCACTTTTGAGATATGGGATTGTCTGCCAGTAATTTGGTATCACACGTGGGTTGGCCCCATAACTTGATGATTCGTGACTTCGGTCACCAGTGGTTTGGCACCACCAGTGATTTGGTATCACATTCGTGTCTTCGGACACCAGAGGTTTGGGACCTCATAGCGTCTTGTCCCTGTGGATTAATTCCATCGTGGGTTGGCCCCACTTTTGGGATATGGGATCGTCGCTAGTGATTTGGTATCACACGTGGGTTGGCCCTACACTTAATTATTCGTGACTTTGGTCACCAGTGATTTGGTATCACAATTGTGTCTTTGGACACCAGTGGTTTGGCACCACCAGTGGTTTGGTACCACACGGGGTAGAAAAGGAGTTATGGATGGCTAGGTCGGGTGCATTATACATGTATGTGCTTTGTTATAATTTGTGTAAGTATGTGGCATTTACCCGGGAGAGGGAATATGCACTGAGTCTTGGTGACTCACCTTCTCCCTTATCAGTTCATGTGATTCGTGAGTTCGCGGATGAGGAACCGGATGAACTCGAGGAGGCCATGCAATAAATTTTGGTCCTACGTGAACTTTGGTTTGAGAACTTTACTTTATTTATACTTGGTTTTTATATTTTGTGGGTTTGTAATAAAGCCTCTCTAAATTATGGTTTGGATTATTTTTATCTTTTGAGCATGTTTTAAATATGGGTTATAAATTTCTTGATTATTATAATAAATTGAGCACAAAGTTTTTTAAACTACGCAACGCGATGATTTTAAAAGCATTACCATCGGGTAACATAAATTATTTGACAATTTTAATAACTTGAGTGTTTTCGATAATTTAAATGATTTTCAAATATTAAGTTTCTACATTCAAATGCAAATGGCTTTCAAAGTAATAATTTGAGTTTTCTTAAAATGATATAAATGTTTTCTAACCTATGATTTATTCGCCTATTTTAAAGTTTTACGTAATTTCAAAGTAAATTATTAGTTTTAACTTATTATATACCTGATTTCTTCAAATATAGAATTTCAAAAGGGTTTTTCACAAAAATTAAATCGTTAACTCGTTTTTCTTCAAAGTATTTTCCTCAGTGACATACCAGATTCGATCATGGCGTATTGACCGGGTTTGGGGGTGTTACATATATGGTAGGACTAATAATCTTTTGTCAATAGAGACAAACAAGATAGCGACGAAAAGGGTTGTTAATAGCATTTGGAAGAGGGGTGGTTCCGCTATTCCTCCTAAATTCAAACGAAAGACTGTTTCAGCAATCCGAGACTTTCTATCGGGTTGTAGACCCTTTGCCGGCGAAAATCGATTATTTGAAGTCGTATGTACCCCCGAGCCATTACTTGTTCGTGGTTCTTCATCGGGTTATGAACCATTAATCGGGGAGAAATCGCAAATAGTTGTCATTCGAGATTCCAAGGGTAAGGATCTAGATCGTTAATCATTACAATAGTTTCATATTAAATATTAGTGTTCTAATCAAGAGTGATATATATTTAGGTATCGACGAACGGGAAAGTATAGTTCTCACCGTAATCAGGTTTGTAACTTCACACGTATCTCATAGGGTATATTACCGTAAGCGTTAGAATAAAAATAGTAAAGTCAGTAAAATTTGAAAATACGGTATATTAGCGTTTTTCGTGTGAATGCATGAAACCAGTATTAAGGTTGTGGAAAAATTTATGGATTTGCCATCAATGGGCTATATTGTTAAAAAGTGATATTTTGGGCCATATAATTATTTTGATAAATTGGCCAAAGTCTGAAAATTGTGAAAAAGGCCTCATGTGTATAATAGGCCAAGAAATCGCTAGATCATTAAATGGGCCAAAGTTTGCTAGATCGTAAATGGGCCAAAGTTGGCTAGATCGTTAAATGGGCCAAAGTGCTATTTTTGACTAATGGGCCAAATTGATAATTTGTAATATGGGCTTTTTGTTGAAATTTACCTTATGAATATATTGTTATGCATTATATATATACATGACTGCATGGGTTGGGATAAATGACGAAGAGAAGAAAGGCTTGTTGCCAAAAATCTAGTCCGGTGGCTCTGCCACAAATATTATAAATGGCCTGTTGCCAAAAATCTAGTTCGGTGGCTCTTCCACAAATATTATAAATGACCTGTTGCCAAAATCTAGTTCGGTGGCTCGGCCACAAATATTTTAAATGGCCTATTGCCACAAATATTATATTTAGCTCAATGCCTGCTATTGGTGTGTTGGCGGGGTGGGTTGACTTGATCCCCACAGGTGTGTTGGTTGGTACGGGGGTGTGTAGCGGATGGAAATTAGGCTTGGTTGGGAATTGCATATCACATGCATTATTTTTATATGTGATTTATATATATATATATATATATATATATATATATATACATTGTATATTTGTAAATGGGCTCAAGCCCAACTAATTGCTTATATGGTTTTGGCCCAGTGAATACGGTAAGCGGGTTACACATTGAGTTCTAAGTAACTCACCTCGTTTTTCTTACCCTTCTCAGGTAATGATAATTGATGGAGGCTTGGGCTGGGGATGACTTCGTGTGGAGGCCATACTACGAATGATGAGTTATAAAAACTTGAACTTCTTTAAAGTATTTCATTTAAGTACTATTTCAATTGCGATGTAATAAGGCCTCTGGTATTATTTTTACGGATTTTTATGCGTGGATGGATTTTAATATGTTTTAGCTACTCAAATAGGGTTGTTAATCTTTTATAAATGTTTTTCTTAAACTTGCATACAAAAATAGGATTTTTCTTAAATATCTCTTACTCGTAAAATTTTGTGAAAACTATTTTATAAATTTATTTCAACCAATTATTAAAGTTTTTAACCAATTATTTCTCTAAAAATCATATCGTAAACTCTTATGTTTTAAAAATCATGGTTTTCAAATAAATCTCGATTTTTGATAAACTCCAACTTTAAATCGTTTTTCAAGAATTGTTTTCATTAAAACATTGATGCTTAAGTGTAAGTTCGATTTATGTGGCATGCCAAGTCTGGTCTTAACGCATAGGCCGGGGTTGGGGTGTTACAGATGGACATCATTTAAGTGATTTTTAATGGTTTAATTAAAGGTTATTTAAGTGATTTAATAATTAAAGTTAGTAAAAAATGATAAAACAAAGGCTATCATCTTTGTTTTCTTCCTTAGCCGAAAATTCAACCTAAAAACACCATAGGAATAGATTGAAGCATTCGGCCATCTATCCTAGCCTTGCATGTGAGAATTTTTCGTCCCATTTTTAATGATTTCTATGTTTCTAGAGTCATTGTAACTTAGTCTAGGTAGCCCAGGGACTAATTTGCAAAATTGTTAAAGGGTTAGAGTTTTAGCATTCATGAATATGTGTGTATTTTGATGTTTGATGATAGAAAATGAAAGGTTGTTTTTAGATACACAATATTTATTAAGTGATTTTTGATAAAATTGTCAATTAGGGATTAAATTGAGAAATGTGAAAATTAGGCGATAAATGTGTGAAATAATGAAAAATATGGGCTATTATGATAATAGGTAAAATTCGGCCAGCATGAGTGTGGACTCAATTGCATGAATTTGCATTTTTATAAGCTAAGGACTAAATTGTAAAGAAGTCTAAAGTTTAAGGGAAAAAGTGTAAAATTGCCATAATATGAAATTTCGATAAATTAAATAGAATGCTAATTAAATAAATTAAATTCGATTATATATAGATCAAGAAAAGCAAAGTTTAGAATTAGATCGAGGGACAAACAAAATAGTGGATTGATAGCTCGTTTCTCTCCGTATAAATCCGAGGTAAGTTCATATGTTAATAAGCATTAATGTAATTGTAACAACTCAATTTAGGGCCTAGTCGAAATAGTGGTTGCGAGACCACAAACCCGAAGTAGAAATATCTATTTTATGATTTTTATGAGGCTGATGATGTGTTTGCATGATTGTGTGAAAATTTCATGAGGAAATTTTATTAATTAGTGATCAATAGAAATATCTATTTTATGATTTTTATGAGGCTGATGATGTGTTTGCATGATTGTGTGAAAATTTCATGAGGAAATTTATTAATTAGTGATCAATTTGTCCATTAGGACTAAATTGCAAAGATTAGAAAATATGAGATTCTAGAAGATTTAATTATGAAATAGCATTATAAAAATTATTAGAAGTCCTTATTTAGCAGTTAGACCAATATAGTCAAGATGGACAAAACTAGACATGGGAAGGAAAAATCTCAAGAAAGGGGCCTTAAGGGCATTTTAGTCATTTGGTTAATTAATGAATTAAAAAGGGAAAATCAGTCAAAAATGGTGTATATATTCTCTAAGCTTGGCCAAAAATCACAAGGACTCCATAGCTATGGTTTCTTCAACTTTCAAGCTTGATTGTAAGTACCTCCTAGCCCCGTTTTTAATGATCTTCGTATTTTTTAAATCCTCGTAGCTTGATTTAGCTATTTCTAGCAATATTTTGAGCTAGGTTTCATGTTAAAAAATTTACCCATGTATGACATGTATGTATTTTGATGATTAATGGAGGAATATGAAAGTCTGATGTATGATAAACATCTTTTTCTAAGAGATTTTCATAGAAATTTCATAAAATGGACTAATTTGTAAAGTTAAGAAAATGGTCATACATGAGTGAATTAGTGGAAATTAGGGGCTGTTATAGCTATGAAAATGATTCAGCTAGGCTTAATATGCAAGGAAATTAAATAAATCATTTTACGAGCCTAAGGTCAAAAGTGTAAATATGTGAAAGTTTAAGGGCAAAATTGTAATTTTTCCAAAGTATGATTCATGGGTCAATTTAGTCAATGTGAGATTGTTATTATAGATCAAGAAACACGAAGCCCGGATTGAAACTGAGGCAAGAACAAGGTTGTGGACTAAATTGAATTTCTACACACATTTTGAGTACCGAGGTAAGTTTGTGTGAATTTAAAGCTACATAATGTTATTATGTTTTAAATTATTTTATTATGAGATATGTATATTATTTCCATGAAGTTAATTAATGATGCTTTGATGAAATTATAATGAGATCATGTCATTTGAAATCTCGATCGAACATTCGGAATAACAAGGATACCTATGTCACAACATGAGATAAGGAAGGTCTCGTATAAGACCACGTCTAGGACATGGTATCGGCACTGAATAATGAAGGTCTTATATAAGACCATGTCTGGGACATGGCATCGGCACCGAATAAGGAAGGTCTCGTATAAGACCATGTCTGGGACATGACATCGGCACCAAATAAAGGAGGTCTCGTATAAGACTATGTCTGGGACATGGCCTTGGCACCAAAGGAAGATCTCGTGTAAGACCATGTCTGGGACATGGTATCAACATCGAGATATGAGATCCCGTGTAAGACTATATCCGGGATATGACATCGATATCAAGATGTGATCCCATGTAAGACCATATCTGGGATATGGCATTGGCATTGTGATACATGTATGATGAGATTGAGTATCCTTTGATATTCCGAGTAGTTCAACAGGTAAAGAGCTAAGTTATGTACTGATGACAAAGAGTCAAGTCTATGTTTAAGAGAATAAAAGTTATGAAGTTATGTGATGAAGTAATACAGGTACCTATAAGTAACTATCAAGAAATGAGTACAAAATGTGATATGTAATTTGGTAAGAGTATGCATGAGTAAGTTATGTTGATGTGTTTGAGAACTTGTGTATTACTCCATGAGATGAATGGATGCTATTATAAGTCTTAATGTTGCTATTTATTTCATGCAAACTTACTAAGCTTTATGCTTACCCCTTTCATTTCCCTTTTCTTTGTAGTATTGCTAAGCTAGCTCGGGGATCGTAGGACGTCGGAGTTCGGACCACACTATCAACCATTCTTTTGGTATAGTAACGTTGATTTATTTTGGGTATGGCATGTATAGGAACTTGGTCATTTTGTTATGTCATATTTGTTAGCCAAAGTGTTGGCTATTAATGCTACTCATTCATTTTGTAAATAGCCATTGGGGATTGACCAATACTTGTTAAGTTATATATATATGATCAATGACAATGGAATTCATAAAGTACCAGTTCTGAAATGGAATAAATAATGTGTGAAGTGTATGCATGATGAATTTGTAATTGTTCATAGTGTATTTTTGCTATGTCATGTGTCACTTGAGATCGTACATGTGTGTTTACTTTTCAAGGTGGCAATTGGCTTGGTAAATAGCCTTAGAATTGTCCACACAGGTAGACACATGGGCATGTGTCTAGGACGTGTGTGACACACGGTCAGCCCCTATGGGTGTGTTCATAGGCCGCGTGTCCCCTGCATCAAATTTGCGAAATTTCAATTCGTCACACAAGCCAGCACATGGGCATGTGACTAGGCCGTGTGACCCTAAGTGTTTGCTGATGTCATAAACAGAATACCCAGGGTTTTCACACATGGGCGTGTCTAGGCCGTGTGAGGGACACGGGCCACAGACACAGGCGTGGGTCCGGCAGTGTGAAAATCCCTATAGGTTCGAAATGAAAAATAAAATCCACACAGGCTAGGAACATGGGTGTGTGTGATCACACAGCCTGCCCACACGGGCGAGTTTCATTTGCCACGGGCGTGTGGCCCTATTTTAAGCAAAAAATTTCTAAATGCGCAAAAGTTTTCGGATTAATCCTGAACCATCTCGTATATATGTTTAGGGTCTCGTAGACCCATAATAGGGTCGTTATGAATATGAATCATACAGTTTTAAGTTAGAACAAAATTTGATGGCACGATATAGTATGTTTGAGCAAGTCAAGTTTGGTAATGCCACGTATCCAATTCCGGTGTTAAATACAAGTAAGGGGTGTTACATTTAGTGGTATCAAAGCTACAATTTAGTCGATTCTCGGACTAACATAGTGTAAGCATGAGTCTAGCTATACATGCCATACATATGAGTATTTACATAATGATAGTGTGACGACTCTTGACGATTTAAATTGTGTTTTCATATAGTAAATGGGTCCCGATGGAGCTGTGGCGGGATATGTAGAAAGTAACGCCCCGACTCCCACCAAAGGGACGGTGCCGAATAAAACTGAGGCTAGACCAACGATTGTGAGTTAGAGAGGAGGAGTAGAGGCTAGGAAGCCTTTCTCCACATGACGAATTAATGGTATACGGAGTTCGTTCGTATAAACCCAAATGCGCAACCCCCTCCACCTCCACCTATTCCTCAACCTACCCCTGTAGCTCCCCAAGTGGTAGAGGTGGTGAGAAGAGAAAAGCCTCTGGAGGATAGAATCCAAAAATAAGGAGCCGAGGAATTTCGAGCTAGTAAAGATGATGATCCGAAAAGAGCAGAATTTTGGCTTGAAAATACCATTAGGGTATTTGATGAATTATCTTGCACACCTGAAGAGTGCATGAAATGTGTGGTATCTCTCTTGATAGATTTCGCTTACCAGTGGTGGAAGACCCTTGTGTCAGTTGTACCAAGAGAAAGGATTACATGGGAGTTTTTCCAGGAAGAGTTCCGGAAGAAGTACATTAGCCAAAGAATTATTGATCAGAAGAGAAAAGAATTCCTTGAGCTAAAACAAGGTCAGATGACAGTAACTGAGTATGAGCGTGAGTTCGTAAGGCTCAGCAAATATGCTCGAGAGTGCGTATCCACTGAAGCCAGTATGTGTAAATGGTTTCAGGACGGATTAAATGAAGATATTCGATTATTTGTTGGTGTCCTAGAATTGAAGGAATTTGTGTGCTAGTAGACAGGGGTTGTAAAGCCGAGGAATTGGTTAAAGAGAAAAGAAAAGCTGAAATTGAGTCTCGTGACTCAAGAAACAGACAACTGAACAAGTCGTCTCAACCCTCATCCAAGAAGTCAAGAGATTTAACCACTCGATCAGCTACTTGAGCTGGGTTTTCGAATAGAAGTAAAGGTAAATAGTACTCAAAGTCTAAAGCTCAAACACTTCAGTTGCTAGTGCGCTCGACCTAATAGATTGAAATGTCCACAGTGTGGCAGACGTCACCCTGGTGAGTGCCGAGCACATGAGAGAGCCTGTTTTAAGTATGGTTCTGTAATACCCCAAACCCGACCTAGAAGTTAGGCCCGAATCTAGCGTGCCACGTTGAGGTGTTTCTTGAAAATCGTGTTTTCATTTGCATTCATTTACTTTCAAAACATGGTCTAAAAAAACTATTCCCTTTTCAAAATGTTAGTAATCACTTAGTAAAGTCTTTTTCAATTGCGAATGCTTAAAAATGACTTATGGAAACATGATATTTAAAAATTGTGTTGCAAGAATGTAGTGTTTGAAAGCAGTTATCGTTTTGGAAATCATATTCCACTTTTAGCAGTTAGAAAACATCATAAATAAATATCACAAATAATAAACATAAAAATATTTAAAAGTAAATAATCAAAACATCAAGCATAAGTAATGTGTGGTCTTCTTCTTGTCTCTTGCAGCTCCGATCTATCTAAGGCTGAGGATTACCTGCACAGTGAAAAATGGGGTGAGTTTGCGAAAACTCAGTGTGTAATCCCCTTACTAGTAAATAACAAGATATCTGTAAATAGAAAATCAAGCAGTCTAGGCCAAAGCCCTTTAACAGTAACAGTCCAGTCCAGTTCAAAGCATACGTGAGTCAAAGCCCACTACAATATCATTTGGGTCACAGCCCATAATAGAATCAATTGGGCCTAGCCCATTTCAGAATCAATTCCATATGCATAATGTGGGATGCATGCTAACCCATCCCATCCAACCCTGCACTTTTCTCCGTCCAACCCTGCACTACCTGCAGGGAATAAATCACCCACGCCATCTGTAACATCCTGAATTAATGGGCCTTTGCATTTGTTGTGTGTTATGTATAATGAGCTAATTAGAGTGTTTAAGGGGTCCAGATCGGGCTCAGGATTGGGCCGAGGCCTTAGTTAAAAATCTTCTGCTTGGGCACTTTAGTGGAAAGCTTGTTAAGTTAGGGCATAAAAGATATTAGCTGTGTTTTAAAACACAAGATGGGCTTGTGGCCCAGAGGCAAAATGGCGCCACTAAGAGGGAAGGAAGTTGGCGTCAATTGAGGTCCAATGTTCGAGTCACATCACCCATCTATTTTAATTAATTTTAGCGTCAAGGGAGACCAGAGTTGGAGTCAGTTAGAATGCTTGAAATTAGGAAGAATAATTGATGGATAATGTGGATAATATGGATGATAAAGTAACTGATAAAAGAAGGAAGAGGTGGTGTTATCTAGGCTTCTTCTGAAGGTGTGAATGGATTAAGATAGAGGAGAAAAGATAGGAATTATCTGCTGAGTGCAGTGTTGGCCGAATTTCCATCTCTTGGAGGGGTACTGAAATTTCCCCTACTATTGGATTAGTTGTTAGTTATCAGGAAGGGCACTTTCAGGTTTTGATAGGTAAGTGCCGAAATTCTCTATAAATAGGGGGGATATCTCACCAATTCCGGCATTTGAACCATACTTTTTTCTTCATTCTTTGTGCCGAAATTCTTAGTCTCTTCCTCCGCAATTTCTGGCAACTTTCTTTCAAAAAGCCGAAAACTTTCTTAAGCCATCTTTCTCTTCTTTCTTCTAAAAGCCAAATCTCTTATTTCACTTTCTTCTTCATTTTATTCCTCTTGTGCCGATTTCTCTATAAAGCTGAAATCTCCATAGTTTTTCTCTGATTGCCGAATCTCCTCTCAAGTGTTAGTCGAATTCCCTGTGTTGAGGTAAGTTTTGACTCCTGCTATTCCATTAGATTTCTTTTAGTTTTTAGGAAACAAGGCCGAATGGCCACTTGGTTTGTTAAGGCTATCGATTGAGGCTAATATTTCTCTCTTTTTGTGTTTTGGCCAGCATTCCGGGATTTGAAGGAAACCCGATCGTTTAGATCTAAAAGCTAGAAATCGCTAGTCTCTAATTTCGGGATTTCTAGGTAATGATTTCAATTCTCCTTATGATGATCAACCGTTTTCTCTTCATTAGGCGTGCCTTAACCTAATGTTTCGTTACCAGCTTCTGAACAACACATTGGGCAGATAGCAGCTGTGTTGACTATGGATAGCGTCGACGTAGAAAGTCTTGTTCTAACGATAATCAGGTGTGTAGATCTCTAACACACTAGTTAATTATAATCTATATGTGTTATGGGCTAAAAAGCCAGAAAGTGGCTGTGTGACAGTCGAATAAAACCCTAAAAGGGTTAGGCAAGGATGCCAGGTACGTAATCATAGAAATCTCTATGTGTATCGAAATATATGTAAGCCTGTTTTCTTAAAGATGGTATGATGTTTTCTGTGTGTATGCATGAGGTGGGATTATGATAATAAAGGGGAAGTGCATGATAGGTCACTTGGTGATCGGTGGTTAAACCACAAAATCTTAAATTAGGTCACAATAGTGATTGGTGGCTGAGCCACGTTATATTATGAGGTCACATAATGATCGGTGGCTATGCCACGTTTAATGATTCCTGAATAATAGGAATAGGTAGTACGGCTATCGTTATGGTGTGCAGCGGATGGAGGGTTGATTGTGGAAATCCCCAAGGTGTGATGGTTGGTACGGGTTGGTGTGTAGAGGATGGAATTCTAGGTCGGGTTGGGCTATGCATCATTTATCATTTATCATGTGATTATGATTGTTGCCTTTATGTATGGGCCAGGGCTCATAATGTGTTTGTGGGCCTCAGGTCATAGTGTTTTGGGATTTACACACTGAGTCTTGGTGACTCACCCTTTCATTTTCCTCTACTCTTTCAGATGAGCAGTAGATCATGGACATGGGAGCCGAGACGGACTCGAGGGGCCATCAAGTTTTACTTCTATAGATTATTTTCGGTTTTCTTTAAGTTTTTTTTTTTATATTTTGGGAATATTTATGTACTAAGGCCCCATAGTTTACCTTCATCTAGTAGTTTTTAATATTTACAACTTATGAAACCATGTCAAAGGTTTAAATATATGAAATAATAATAATACAAGGTTTTCTTTACAAAAGTCACTTGTTTATTCAAATTTTGTCTAATTAACTTATGATTTTCGAAAGCCAACTTAGCAAAATTTTTCAATGTATAACCCGTAGTATACTAGATCTGGTCGAAACTTATGGGCCGGGTTTGGGGTGTTACACCATCCCTACACTCCCAATGTTAGCACCGATTACGACACTAACCAAAATCGCAGCAAAGCTGCCAGTATATATATACGACTCTAAGCCTTCAGTAGCAATATTATAATTGGCACAAAGCCATCAGTAACTGTATTATGTTTGGCACATAGCCATCAGCGATGGTAATATAATCGTCACACAGCCTAGGGTAAATATGATCGACACAGTCATTGATATATATGTTAGGCACATAGCCACGGGTAAATACAATTGGCACAAAGCCGTAATCAAGATGGCATAGAGCCATATTTAGGTTGGCACAGAGCCATAATTAGATTACGCGGCTTTAAGCCGTCCGTTGGTCCATACTCGTCATGCCACCCGTGCGACCTCAACAGATCAATATTGGATCCACAGTTTTTATGCGACCCTTGCGACCCTATCAGATCAATACTGGATCCACAATCGTCATACGACCCGGGCGACCCTATCAGAACTTCCTCCGTATCGATGTCCCAACCCCATGCAATATGTCGTGTATGTCATGCCCAATCATTACACGTGTATGCAAAATGGCCATGCTTAGTAACAATCATATAAACATGTAATAAAAGCATATCAGTCATACAATCACAGCCAAATTAGTCAACTCATAATCTAAGTCAGTCATTTCAGTCATTTACCTACAAGGGCAAAATAGTCATCTTACTTTATAAAGGTATTTTAGTGATCCTACCCTACAGGGGTAATTCAGTAATTCTACTCTATAGAGGTATTTTAGTAATTTTGTAAACCGAGGGTATTTCAGTAATTTTGTAAACTGAGGATATTTCAGTAATTTTACAGATCGAGGGTATTTTGATAATTTTGCAAATCGGAGGTATTTCGGTAATTTTGTAAATCGAGATTTTTTGGTAATTTTGCAAATTGGGGGTATTTCGAAAATTTTGCAAACTTGGGGTATTTCGATAATTTTACAAATCGGGGGGGGGAGGTATTTCGATAATTTTCCAAACTGCGAGTATTTCAGTAATTGTGCAAATTAGGGGTACTTTGGTAATTTCACAAACTAAGGGTATTTCGGTAATTTTGTAAATTGGGGGTATTTCAGTAATTTTACAAATCGGTGTACTTCGATAATTTCGCAAACTGAGGGTATTTCGATAATTTTGTAAACCAAGGTATTCAGTAATTTTGTAAACCAACGTATTTGAGTAATTTTGTAAATCAAGGGTATTCCAAATAGAGATAACGATGCGAATGGGCCTAGGGCCCATTCTCGGCCCAAATGGGCCCACACGCTCTTATGGCCCATTTAGCCCAAAGCTAGCCACATATATGATTTACATAGTCCAATCCAATACTTACTACACAATCATACAACTTATCCGATTGGGCTCACGGGCCCATTGGCCCCACATGGCCCTTTCGGCCCATCGTGGCCCAAACAACCTAAACCTAGAAAAACTCTCATGATGACCTCAACTATCGCGTCGAAGCTCCCACACGTGCACTCACACACTCGTGTGGCTACCATCACCATGTGACCAACATTTTGGCATTTGCCGCTCTACAGTTAGAGTAGTGCGAAATACACACCTGATAGGAATCTGGAGTTAGTCCACGCTCCGAACACTCCTATGCCCAAACGCCAAGGTATGCTTACTCTCCTCATAGATTTCTCTATTTAAATCCAGCTTCTCGCCTACTCTCATGCTAGCTTCCCGATGTGGGATTCCACCTTCAGTAGAGTTTAATTCCATCACAACCACTTGTCGTCCCAACTTAGCAAAATAAATATCCCTTTTTGCTTGCAATGAGATTCGAGCCCAAGCCCCTTTCATTGATCAAATACGCCACTTGCTTCCTTGCCATCCAACTCCTTCTGTCACACTTTATCCTTAATTAACTATAAGGTCTATAGGCCCAAGGTCCAGGTTCCTTTAAAAGTAAAAAAAAATAATAATAATTTGCAAGGGCCAATACTTGAACCCAGGCTCTCTTGCAACCTTAATGACGCCTTGCCACTAGACCACTCACTTCCTTGTGTCATTTTTTTTCCACATTTTATTCTTAAAGCCTACTTACTTACACCCAGGGTTTTATTCACCTAAAACCAAAATTTTTCCTAAAGCCCAGGTTTGAACCTGGGACTTGATGGAAGCCTCCTAACCTTCCAAAATCACTCACCTAATAGGTCCAACTTGCATTAATGCCATTCTCTTGTTCTCAAAAATTTTAAACGCTCCCATGGCCTGTAGAGTCTACAGAATTCACGATAAAAGTGTCCAATCTTTTAGGCAAGTGTGTACTAGTTGATAAGGTATGCAAAGATTGCCCATTGATGATTAGAGGTCATTATTTTAAGGCGAATCTCATGCTATTGTCATTTGATGAATTTGATATAATTCTTGGTATAGACTGGTTGACTGCTCATGATGTGACAGTAAATTGTGGAAAGAAATACATTGAGTTGAGATCTGAAAATGAGGACACTCTTCGTGTTGAATCAGATGAACAGGACAGATCGCCTGTAGTGATTTCTCACATGTCTGCCCAGAAATATGTAAGAAAGGGATATGAAGCATATCTTGCCTTTGTGATGAATGCCAAAGAGACTGAGTTAAGGATTGAGTCAGTGTCAATAGTATGTGAGTATATAGATGTATTCCCTGAAGAATTGTCCGGGTTGCCTTCAGTTAGAGAGGTTGAACTTGGCATTGAGTTAGCCCCAGGTATTGGACCTATATCGATTGCTCCATACAGAATGGCTCCAATGGAGTTGAAAAAATTGAAGGCACAATTATAAGAGTTGACGAAAAAAGGCTTTGCACAATTGAGTTATTCTCCGTGGGGTGCTCCAGTATTGTTTGTGAAAAAGAAAGATGGTTCCTTGAGATTATGTATAGATTATCGGTAGCTTAATAAGGTAACCGTTAAGAAGCAGTACCCGTTGCCAAGAATCGAGGACTTGTTTGATCAATTTAAGGGAGCCACTGTGTTTTTCAAGATAGATTTGAGGTTGGGATATTACCAGTTGAGAGTCAAAGACTCAAATGTGTTTGTAACACCCTGGTTTAGGGGTTATGCGTTTGGAGCATAACCCGAATGTTTAGCAGGCTTATGGTTATGTTGGAGGAATTTTTAGGGGTTTGGAGAACCCTAGAAGGTTAGGGATGCCTTAGAAAATTTTTAGTTTTCAGTGGTTAAAAGGGGAGCTTGGCTTTGGAGGCCTTAAGAGAAAAATTTGGAAGATTAAGACTCAAGAACTGCTTTGGTAGAATGGCTAGGAGGCACCACTTTAGAGCTTGGAAGGTGACGCCTCAGGGAGCAAGGGTTCGAGCTGCAAAGGCAGCATGGTGGTTTTATTTTTTGCGTCAGCTAAAGAAACTGGGCCAGGTATGCCTTAAAAATAAATGGGCAGGTTAATGGACATGAAAGTCCAGTTGGCAAAGTGGCTCCATGCGCTGCTTAAGGGCTGGAAGTAGCGTTAATGAGGGCCTGGGTTCGAGTCTAGGCGGCAACAAGGGTGTATTAATTTTTGGGTTTTGGCGTTACAAGGAAGAAGGTTTTAAAAGGAGCTGGGGCGAGTCTTTGACACAAGCAGCACCTTGGCAAAGTGGTTCCCGTGCGCTACTTAGGAGCTGGGGGTGTGCGTGGGCGCTGGTTCGAGGGGCTGGAGCAGCATTTTGCATGTTTTATTTTTATAGGCGATGATGGGCTTGAGTAGGAAGGGTTTAAAGTTAAATGTGGGGGCTTTATGACATGAAATTCAATGTGGCCGAGTGGCCTGGGGCTTTGGAGGAGAGGTGTGCAGCAGCAAGGTTCCAGGTTCGAACCATGAGAGCTGCGTTGGAGTTTAATTTTTTTTTTAATTCTTTTTGGCAGCAGGTTTGAAGGTGTTGGACGGCACATGGGGTCTTCAATGGACAAGCTGGTTGTGTTTCAATTCGGTGGGAGAAGGGATTATTATTAGTTTATCTTTTTTTTTTAATTGATAAAGTTATAAATAGGAAAGGAATTTGGATTAGAATTAAAAAGGAATTGGTGGCCGGCCAAAGGTAATTGGTGGTATTTAAAATCGGCTGGAAGGGTGGTCCTTTATTTTGTTTTTTTAAAATTGAAGTGGTGATATTGGATAAAGTTGTTTTTATTATTATTATTAATTGGATTAAGTGAAGATAATTGTTGAAACTATTCAAACTATTTTGAATGGATTGAGAGGAGTAAAATAGGGAATTGGACTAATTCAAATTAGTTTGAATTAGTGGGTGGTGGCCGAATTCTATAAATAGGGGTGTGCTCATCCCTTAACCGAATTTTAGCCCTATTTCCTTTCTGCCAATTTATTCCTTATTCTTCCCTTAGCCTCTTGCCGAAAATAAGTCAAGAAAACACTTCCTCTTTTTCTTTTATTTTGTGGAAGCTAAAGCCGAAAGTTGGTGCATCTATTTTCTCTCTTCCTATATACTTTTCTTGGAAACTCTGCTTAGGCCGAATCCCCCTTTTCTTCATAAAACAATTCTTTTGTTGCAACTCTCCAGGGCTTAGCCGAAACTCCCTATTAGTCATTTTGGTTTAGTTAAGACGAATCAAGACAAGAGCATCTCCAATCGGTTTTTAGAGAAAGGGCTCCGAGATTTGGAAGCAAGTAAGCAAAAGACTTTACCCTTGAGTATTCGGTTGGTAAGTGGTGGTAAGGTTTTGTTTTAGTAGTCTTTTCCTTTAAGTATTCGGAAAGCCGAAGGCTTGTGAGGCTAACTGTTTTGCATTTTGGGTGCTGACCGATTTTATCTTAGGTGGTTTAGGGGCTAATCGACAGAAGTAAGCAAGTCTTCGGGATTCAGATCCGTTTCGGTAAGGGTATTTAGGGAGTATGGTTGGATTCAATATTTAGTTATGACGATTTGATAACCGATTCGGATTGTGACCATTTAAGAATATTGGCAGTGATTAAGGAGCTTCCGAGATTTCAAGACTTTTTCGGTAAGTGGGTTAAGTTTTAGATACTTGGGTTAAGATTGCGTACATTAATAATTAACGAAGTGTCCTGATTAAGTGTCGTCGATGGATGCGAGTGCCAGTCAAGAGGGCAAAGGGAAAACTCCCATCCCGAAGTTTAAGAAGAGAGCGGTTTCTGGCACATGCGAGATTGGCCGGGGTGTGGGGGCGAGCAGGAGAAAGCTACACGCATGTGTAGCCGAGTTTCGCTAAGCGATAGTGTCGGGATCAAAGGGTTAGAGCTTCAGGTTATAAGGTGTGTAGTTAGCCATTGTTTCCGGGTTTTGTGTGATATCTGCTTATGTTATATGCTACTAATAAGTGCAGTGATAAAAATGTAATGGATACCCTTAAGGGGTATGACGATGACCAGGTAAGTAGCAAATTTGTTAATATGTGATAATTGATTTTAAATATGTGAGTATGCCTATATTTGTGAATATCATGCACATGCATCATCTCAGCATTATATTATGTTACATGTGCATGGGTGGGTTATGAAAGAAGGACCGGGTGTACTTCGAGTACGTGGTTGATGTCAGCTTTGTGCTACATCGTGGATTGGCGCTGACTGAGGTCGCATTGTGGATCTTTGCGATTTAGTTCGCGTGGTTACCTTGATTGATATCGGCTCTATGCCATATCGTGGCTTGATGGGTTGCTGTGTGCTCCATCGTGGTTGATGTTAGCTACGTGCTACATCGTGGATGGCATTGGTTGCCTTTTTGAAGGGAAAAGGAGAGGGTGACTCGATAGTCCCCTGGTGTGTGGTAGGCTGGTTAAGGGGGTGTGTAGAGGATGGACCTTAGGTTTGGGTTGGGTTTCATGTTGCATTGTTCCGATATGAAATGATATGGAAATGGGCCAAGCCCAATATGACATGTGGATAGGTATGTTTTGGGAACATACGTGGAAATGCGGCAAGCCCAGTGATCAGTGGATTGATGAGAAAAGTGCCTAGCCCAGTATTTGTTTATAACTTGATTGTGGGCCAAGCCCAGAACGTGGTAACGTCTGATTATATTTACATGTTGCATTTGATTGGGTTGACTGTGGTTAATATGTGGGTGGATATCAGTGGTTTAATTACACACTGAGTCGTTATAACTCACCCCATTATTTATCCAACATCGCAGGTGACATGTTGATCGGACCGGGTTGGAGTGGATACAAAGGTGGCCATGCAGAAGAAGTTTTTCATGCAGAAGTAGATGTTTATTTGTTTTAGTTAAGTAATATTGATTTTTATATTATCCGTATTTTGGCTATTGATTTTATGTAATAAGGGCCACTTTCGTTTAAAGTACTCTTTTTATGGATGATAAAGTTTATATCTTACTTAGAAATATTTTTTTTACAAATGACTTATCTTTTAATAAATTATAATAAAGTTTTAATTCCAACCAAGCTTATATTATTTAATAATTTTTAATGGACTTACTTCCCGAAAGTTAACAAAATTTTCAAGTTTTACTCTAAGACAAAGATTTTTAACCGTCATTCCGCAGTGACATAACTAGATCCGGTCGGGACTTGTGGGCCGGGTTTGAGGGTGTTACAGTGTCGAAAATAGCATTTTGGACAAGGTATGGGAATTATGAATTTTTGGTTATGCCTTTCGGTTTAACAAATGCCCCTGCTATGTTTATGGACTTAATGAACCGTATCTTTTGGGCATTCTTGGATAAATTTGTCGTGGTTCTTATTGATGATATATTGATTTATTCTCGTGATGAGAATGACCCTAATTAATCAAGGCTTGGGAATGCTACAATGGAGACCATAGACCATATGTTAGTTAGCTACATGAACGATTTCATGTATGCCTTGAGGACTCCTAAGGTTGACAAGTTTAACAAACATAAAAAATAAAACAATAAAAATAACATTTAACATCGTGGTCTTTGATATACAAAACTAGTAGTGACTAAAGCCATATCTAAGATGGAAGGCAAAAGGGACATCCTCATCCATTGGAAAATACATTGAGGAAATATTTGCAACCCTCTTGTCCCTCTTGACAGAGAGAAAGTTCATGAAGCCAACCAACATATTGTTTGTGGCCTCTATTGTAACATTCTCGAACCTTGACTATTTAGGGTCTAGGGCTATTTTTTTTCCACTTAACATTTTGTATCAACAATCTATTTTACATAAACTGGTGATTAATAATATCTTTGCATCCTGTTTTGCTAACGTTTGAGCTCAAGCTTGTGAATTTGCTTACATTATAGATACACTAATCATTTTCAGGATACTGTTAAAAGTTTTCATGCAACATATAGAGAATAATATATCACAGTGGAATTGTAACAGCCCGATTTTTGGTCTAGTCGGGACAGTGGTTTCGGGACCACAAATCTGACGCAGAAAAAATTATTTTTATTATGTTTTTATGATCTACAGTTTATAGAATGATTTCGTGAAAATTTCGTTCGAAAATATTGACGTTTGGGTACTCAACTTAGTCAAAAGGGCTAAATTGCAAAAGTGAAAAACATGAATTCTATATGTTAAAGGTGTCCAATTGCTATGAAATTTTAAATTGGTGGTCCTTAAATGGTAATTAGACCATTGGTTAAGTTGGTAGACAAAAATGGACATGGTTTGGTATGTTTTCAAAGGTTTTCATTAAGGGTATTTTGGTAATTTGGTAATTAAATGAATTAAAAAGCCAAACTAAAAGCCAATTTTTGTCCTTCTTCTTCCCCATGGCCGAAATTCACAAGGGGAAGCCATAGCTAGGGTTTGGCCACTTCCAAGCTTGATTGTAAGTCCGTTCTTGCCCCATTTTTAATGCTATTTACATTTTTGAAGTCGTTATAACTCGATCTATATATTTCTACCATCAATTTGAAGAGATGTCAAGGTCTAAAATTTTACCCGTGATGGATATTTGTGTATTTTGATGTCTAATGGTAGAAAATGTATGTTTGGTGTATGATAAACGACTTTTGCTAAGTGATTTTCGATGAAAATGCTAAAAAGACCTATTTGTAAAAGTCTATAAAATGAGTAGAAAAGTGTGATTAAATGAGAAATGTGGGCTGTTATAAGTATGAAAATGGTTCGGCTAGGCTTGGGTTTTGAAGAAACTGAATGAAAATCACTTTACGAGCCTAGGGACTAAATTGTAAAAATGTCAAACTTTAGGGGTAAAAATGTATTTTTTTCCTTAATGTGATTTTGGGCTGATTTGAATAGCATAATGATTAAATAAGTTAAATTTGATATTATAGATCAAGAAAAATGTGGTTCGGAATTAGAATGGGAAAATAAGTATTTGATAGTTAGGTCATTTTCGCCATTTTTATGCCGAGGTAAGTTCGTATATAAATAATGCAATGTTATATTTGTACTTTTAAAGTATTGACATTGCATGGAATGTATGATTGATTCTATGAGTATATTCGACAAAGTTCCGACAAGAGAGAAATCCCGGTTGAACCTTAAGAATAGATTAGGATACAAGTGACATGACACTAGGAACCCATGTGATTATGTGATTTATGTGTCCCGGGTACTGGTCCTGTACATCCTACCAATGGCTGGGTATACCTACATATGTTACGGATACCTGACAGCTTGTGTGCACAGCACTACGTAGCTACGTCTTGGCTGACAGCTTATGTGAGCAGGCCCGTGAATTTGCTCGAAAGCGAGCTTATATATGTTATGAGAATTGTGATAGCATTGGCTACATATGCGGCACTTATGTGCAAATTTTTACCATGTATCCGATAGTATTCCAAGTGGTTCAAGGGGAAATTCAATGAGTATGTCAAAGAAGAGAAAGAGTATGTAAGTGATTACGAATCGGTACAGGTATGTATGAAAAGTTTATAAGCATGGACTTCATGAAATTGTGAGTTCATGATTTCCACGAGAATGATTTTGTGAAATCCTTGTGATTATTAGTCTATACTTGTGATGCATGAAATTCATGATAAATTCAGTTGACGATTATGTGATTGTCTTTCAGGCCAAATCGAGTTATGATACATTATGTTTTATTCATGGAAATTGTGATTTATCGGATATGAGAAAATGGGAAGATCAGAACTTAGGCAATTGAAAGATGTTAAAGTATATGCTTGAAATGTAAATACTCATAATTAATGTGCATGTTTACTATGAGGTTTGAAAGGATTTGTTATTTGCTGTAATATGTTACAAAGGAGAGTTTATGGTTGTTAGGCTAATGCTAAGATATGTTAAATTATGCTTATATATTGATAGAGTGGATATTGTGACCGAATGTAATATAATTTTGAGATTTCTAGCAATTTTTACTATCTTATGTTTATATTGTTTTACTTGGTAAATGATTGGTAAGAGTTGCTTATTATTTTTGTACAGACTTACTAAGCTATATATATAGCTTACCCCCTTCCTTTCCAATGTCTTATAGGATTATTGAGCTAGCTCGGGTTGGAAATCACCGGAGATTCTATCACACTATCAAGTTGTCATTTGGGTATAAATGAATTCAAGTGTTTTAAGTCTACGACATGTATAGGGACTAGGTCAATTTTTTATATGTGTCATGATTAATTTGGCCATATGTGTTGGTTTCTAATAGTTAATGCTTCATCTTATATATAGCCATGAATGATTGCTAATGTTGATTATAAACATATTCGTATGTTAATGCCCTCCTGTGAATGTGAAATTAGTATGTTCTTAATGGGCTAAGTATGACGATTTAAGCATGATAAATGATGGTATAGGAATAACATATTATTGTCTTGTTTGTGGTTGTTTGGGTGCATTTATATGCTTGAATTTGTGCCACGTAATGTTGTTTAAATGTGAGCTAGTAAGGGTGGCAAAATGGCTTGGTAAATAGCCTTGTTTTTGTCGACACGGGTAGACACACAGGCGTGTGTCTAAGCCGTATGTGACACACGGTCTACCCCACGGGCATGTGTTCCGGCTATGTGTCCCCTGCACCTAAATTTTGAAGAACAGATTGTCCAGAATTGAGCACACGGGTAGAGACACGGGCGTGTGTCTCAACTGTGTGTGCTACACGGCCTAGCACACAGGCGTATGGCACGACCGTGTGGCACAAGTTAGAGAGCACCTTAACTTGAACACGGTCTAAAGCACGGAGTGTCCCCAGCGTCACACGGGCGTGTCCCTTGGAGCACATAGGAGTGTGAGCCCTACTTCTAGCAAAAATTTTCTAAGTTTTATAAAAGTTTCCTGAGTTTTCGGTTTTGTCTCGAACCACTTCCAACACATATTTTGGGCCTTGTAGGCTCGTAATAGGGACTTCATGATCAAATATTTTATGACTTGAAATTGTGTGATTGCTTGTGATGTGAGTCCGGTAATGCCTCGTACCCTGTTCCAACGTTGAATATGATTTAGCCCAGGTGGGTAATCAAGAGTAAGCCCTTTAGAGCATTCGTTACCAAAAGGAATTAGCCTGGACTGAAATCCTGCTATATCATATGTGACTCGAGAGTGTGCTCTATGAGTATGTGCCAAAAGGGCACTTTTGAATATGAATTGACGGATTATTGACATGCAAACTTTGAGTATACTACCCAGTATCCATCGAAATTACAATAGTTCAATGAGAATTATTCTTGAAATATAGAAAGGTGAAGTGAAATGAAAGTTTATAATATGATAAGCTTATCCATGTTTGTTTGGCATTCATATGATGTTATGTGCCTAACTTGTTTGATTAAGTGAATGCGATAAGTAAACTTACTCAAAATTTATGGAATGTATGTTTAAGTACACTTGTTTGAATAAGATAATAGGAAGGTTCGTGTAACATGAATATGTATGTTAATTAGCTTGAAGTGAATTATATGATTGTGAAGGTATTATGTTGATGACAAATGCTAAGCTATATGTGTGTATTTATGATAGTCGAGTTAGAGGCTTTACGACCTTACCCCCTTACCAATATGGTATTTTATAACGAAATTCACGAGATTTAAGTTGAATGAGCTCACAAGTAAGAGACTAAAGAGTTCAATATCGGAATAACTAATAATGTGGTCAGAGTTAAGAATAGTTTGGTAAGTGAATACAGTTCTGGAAAAGATTCCAGTTTATTCTAATGATCATTCAGATTTCGCGATGTCACGGTTAAAGAAAAAGTTAATCTCGGCTAATCGACTCATTCAGGTATGATGTCTGAAGTATGTATTTGCTGGAATTTCTTCCATCATTATGGAATGGAATAATACGGGATTAGTGATGACAGAATTAGTTAGAGAAATGATATTTGAATCATAAAGATGTCTGAGTGCAACAGTTGTAATTGAATAGATTATGATGATCTCTTCTGGGTATTATATTTAATAGCCTGATTTTGGGGCTAGTCGGAATAGTGGTTTTGGAACCACTAATTCGAGACCATAGAAATTATTTTTATATTATTTTATGTGTTATAGCATGATTATATGAGTGCATGAAATTTTTAGTGAATTGGTTTTAGTGATTTCAAGCTTAATATTGAAAAAAAAAAAACTAAATCACATAAAGTGCGAAACTTTTGTTCTACAAGCTAAATGTGTCAAAGAGCTATAGAACCTTAAATTTGAGGTTCTTAATGTGCAATTAGGCCTTTAGGAGAGTGTTGGCCGGGCATAGGGGACAAAGAAATGAAAATTGGTCAAAGTTGGTGGCATTAGGTGACTTAATTGATGAAATAAAAATAAAATAAAGAGAAAAAGATATCATCTCTTTATCTTCCTCCCTACCACCGAAATTTTCAGCAAACTTAAGTGTTTTGAGAGCTCAAATTTTCAGCCAAGCTTATCTCTTGCAAGTGAGTCATTTTGATGATCATTTTTGTTGATTTTTGTGTTTTTGGAACCCTTGTAGCTTAATCTAGCTAATGAGGGGACTATTTTGCAATATGGTTGAAAGTCTAGGGTTTTTCCATGAGAAAATCAGTGTTGTTTGCTGAATTTTTATGGAATAAAATGAATCTTGGTTGTTAAATAAACAACTTTTGTGAAAGGGGTTTCCATGAAAACACCTAAAATGGGCATTTTTTGTAGAGGTTGTAAAATAGGTAGTTAATGTGTGAAATAATTGGATTTGTGAGTTGCTATAAGCTTAAAATAGATTCGGTTAGGCTTGGTTAATGAAGAAATTTGATGAAAATCATTTTACTAGCTTAGGGGCAAAATCATAATTTTGTGAAAGTCTAAGGGCAAAATGGTAATTTTACCAAAGTCAGAATTTTGAAATGTTTTTAATTATGTAGTAATTAAATAAGTGAGTTTGTCATTATAGATCAAGAAAAATGGAGTCCGGACCTAGACCGGGGGAATTCAATCTAATTGCCCACTTTTTGTATACCGAGGTAAGTTGTATGTACATAATACAACGTTATTGTATTTATGCATTAAACAATTGATATTGCAGAAAATGTTTGATTTATTGCTATGATTATGCATGACGAAAGTTGATGTGATATACTCCCGGTTGAACCTTAGGAATAGATTGGATACCCAAGCCATGACATTTGATCGATATGTACACTAGTGTAAGACCATGTCTAGGACATGGCACTGGCGGTGATATGTGTGCTAGTGTAAGACCATGTGTGGGACATGGCATCGGCCACATTATGGGAGCCAGTGTAAGATGATGTCTGAGACATGGCATCAGCATTTTACCCTCTTGTGCGAGGCTTGTCGGGTATCCTTTGGTATTCCAACTGGTTCAACGGGAAATTTAAAGTTTGTGTCAAAAGTGAGAAAATCACGACTATGTTGTAAGTGATACAAGTACCTACACGGAAGTCATGAGAAATGAGCTCGATTTATGTTGTATGATTAGTAAGGATGAGTAACTTATGTCTTTAGTTATTTGAGAATTTGGTGCAAGTTTATGATTTGCTATGAGTATGATAATGCATGGTAATTGTTGTTAATTATTTATCTATGACTTACTAAGCTTTGTGCTTACTCCCTTTCTTTTCCATTTTCTTATAGTATCGCAAAGCTATTTCGGGGATCAAAGGACATAGGAGGCTCGATCACACTATCAATTGAAACATTTGGTATTGCTAGATTTATCATTTTGAGTATGGCATGTATAGGGGCTTGGTCTTTTGTCAAGTGTTACACTGTTTTGGCCAAATGTGTTGGCTTGTCTTGAAGATGAATTCATTTTGTACAGGGTCATGGATGATGGCTGATACTTATTATTGATATATGAAAATGATGATGTTTTTCATGGATGTGCAAATTGCATGGTTAAGTATTTGGTATACTAGTGCATGATTGAGTAGGTTATTTAATGTGGCTTATTTTGGTGCAAGTAAGGGTGGCAAAAAGTGCTTAGTAAATAGCCTTGTTATTGTCCACACGGGTAGACACACGGGTATGTGTCTAGGTCGTGTGTGACTCACGGTCTGCCCTATGGGCGTGTGGTTCAGCCATGTGTCCCCCTACACCCTAAGTTGGCAAAATAGAATGCCCAGTAGTAACCACAGGGGCTGAGGCATGACTGTGTGTCTCAACCGTGTGGAAAAACATGACCATAGGACATGGGCATGTGCCCAGGCCGTGTGAGGTCTACACTTGAATTTAAGAATTTAATTCGCCACACGGTCTAAGGACACGGGCGTGTGCCTTGGCCGTGTGTCCTTATTAGTGTGATGACGTCAGAAACAGATTGTCAAGGTTTTTGCACACTGGCCAAGACACGAGCGTGTCATGGTCGTGTGAGGGACACGGGCTAAGGACACAAGCGTGTGCTAGGCATTGAGAAACCTCCTGTAAGTTTGAATTGAGAAATAAATCCACACAGACATGGGACACATGCGTGTCCCTATATGTTTAGGCTGTGTAAGTTACACGATCACAAGTTCTCTAAAGAACTCGGTTTGGTCCCTTGTATTTAGTGACATTTTCCAAAGTTCTCTAAAGAACTCGGTTTGGTCTCGAACCATTTCTAAAGTGTGTTTTGGGCCTCAAAGGCTCATATTAAGGATTTTAAGACAAAGTTTGAGAAGTTTTAAATTTAAACGAACTTTTATGACTTGGAAGGGAATGCTAGTATGTGTTTAAGTAAGGTAACACCTCGTACCTGTTCCGGCGTCAAACATGGGTAAGGGCTGTTACATTTAGTGGCATCAGAGCTATGGTTTAGTCGATTTTCAGACTAACCTAGCATTTGTACGAGTCTAGCTATAGATGCCATATATGAATTATGATAGTGTGATTATTCCTGACAATCTAAAATGTTTTTTTTTATATAGTAAATGGATCCTGACAGAGCTGTGGCAGATGATGTCGAGAGTAATGCGCTGGCTTTCGCAGAAGGGACCGCGCCAGTCGAGAGTGGGCCGGTGATATTGAGTCAGGGCGGAGGGTCTAGAGATGCCTTTCTTTATATGATGAATGTCTGGTATTTGGAGTTTGTTTGTGCAAACCTGAACGCTCCACCTCCTCCATCCCCTCTGATTCCCCAGCCTGCCCCTACAACTCCCCAAGTAGTGGAAACGATTAGAAGAGAAAAACCTCCGGTAGACAGAATTTGAAATCAAGGGGTTAAGGAATTTAGAGCGAATATAGATGATGACCCATAGAGGGCAGAGTTCTAGCTAGAAAATACCATTAGGGTATTAGAAGAATTGTCTTGCACACCTGAGGAGTGCATGAAGTATGTTGTGTCACTCCTGCGAGACTCGGCCTACCAATGGTGGAACACCCTTATGCCGATTGTACCAAGGGAAAGGATTACACAGGAGTTTTTTCAAGAGGAATTCCGAAAGAAGTATATTAGTCAGAGGTTTATAGACTAGAAAAGGAAGGAATTTCTAGAATTGAAGCAAGGCCGAATGACAGTAACAGAATATGAACGTGAGTTCGTGAGACTTAGCAAATACGCTAGGAAGTGTGTTTCTACCGAAGACATCATGTGTAAGAGATTTGAGGACGGATTGAACAAAGACATCCGATTATTAGTTGGCATCTTAGAGTTAAGGGAGTTTGTGGTACTTGTTGAAATAGCTTGTAAGGCCGAGGAATTGGCTAAAGAGAAAAGGAAAGTTGATATTGAGTCTTGTGACTCAAAGAAAAGACAGTTAGGGAAATCGTTTCAGTCCTCATCCGAGAAATCAAGAGAGTTCACTACTCGATCCAATGCTTCAGTTGGATTCTCAAACAGAAATAAGAACAAGCAATACATGACGTTTAAGGCTCAGACCACTTCAATTGCGAGTGTTAGTAGTGCCCGACCTAATAGACTGGAATGCTCACAGTGTGGTAGACGTCACTTCAGTGAATGCTGAGGAAATGAAAAAGGCTGCTCCAAGTGCGGTTCATAAGACCACTTCATTCGAAACTGTCCTGAAATGGGGGAAAAAGACAGAAAGAAAGAAGTGCGAGGGAGTAATGCACCTTTGAGGGGTAGTGTAATAATCCTAACCCGTAACCATCGTCAGACTAGGGTTAAAAGGCATTACAATCATTTTTGAACATTCCATATCATTTCACATCCAAACATTACAACTCATATTCAATGAGTCCCTTAATGAGGTCTACGAGACCTTAATCACATGCTAGAAAAAGGTCGGGACTAAACCGAACACATACGAAAATTTTCAAAATTAAAAATTTTTCTAAGTTACAGAGGTCACACGCTCATGTGGGTAGGTCGTGTGCCTCACACGGCCTCAGACACGCCCGTGCGTCCAAGCCGTGGCAAAACAGGGCATACATACTGACTTGTTCAAACGGCCTGAGTCACACCCGTGTGCCTCACCTGTGGTCGACACTGACTTGCACCACACGGCCAATCACACGTCCGTGTGTCTAGCCCGTGGTTGCTACTGACTTGATCAAATTACAAATTCAAAAGACACGGTCAAGCCACACGCTCGTGTGCTCAACCGTGTGGGCAATTATAGGCCATTTTTCAAGGCCAAATTACCATCCACACTTTGCAATCACTTAGCATCAATTCAATACCAATTCATGCATCAAATGCAATCAAAACATACCAATACAAGTACCAACTAATCATCAACTACGTCATTTATTTCCATACTCAATTCCTACTCAATAAATCCATCCAAAACACCAATTTTCACAACTCAAATCATATAAGCTAAGTATCATTTAGTCATGCCACAAATTCATATTTAAAACACCATTCTTATCAACTAATTCAAGCATGAAATATACCAATTCCAATCTCACTATATCATACCACAACATAGCTTCAAGTATAAACCAACAACATTCAACTTCCAAGCCATATCACATGGCAAGGTTTATACAACTCAAAACATGCTACATTAACTAGCCTATACATGCCATATTCAAATATACACATCTTTCAGAAGTACTAAAATAGTTAGTCGATAGTGTGATTGAGTCACTGACGATCCCCAGATCTGAGCTAGCTTTACTAACACTGTAAAACAGAGAAACACATCACACAGTAAGCTTTAAAGCTTAGTAAGTTCGTAATATAATACATACTACTCAATAATGCAACATCAATACATAATTAAATCATCACATAGATAGATGCATAATTAGGTACATTGTCATCCTCAACCATATGCTCAAATATCAATTCATTCAACCATTAAAACTATCATCAACCACATAGGTTCAATCATACCTTTGCCAACACTTAGTTAATAAACGTTCTTGCTATTCGATGTTCGATACCATATCTCATTCACTGCTCGATATCTTTTCAACTCTATCACACACTTAGTGCCCAAATCATAGCCGAAGCTTAATTAACATTGCACACGTAGTGCCTAGATACAAAACTGAACTTAATTCGGCATCGTACACATAGTGCCAATCAGTAAAGCCGAAGCTTCCATTACTTCGCACACACAGTGCTATTCATCTCTGTCTCGATTTCAGTTACGCACACTTAGTGCCGCATTTCTCAATCTCGTATTTAACATTTCTAATTCAATAATTACACATTCATTCAATTCACATCAGATAGATATAATTTAACAACTAGTATTATATCCGAACTTACCTCGAACGTTAAAATACCGAAACTAGCCGATCAATCGACTACTTTGTCTTTGCCTTGATCTCGATCCGAATCTCTCCTTTCGTGGTCTATACATATTCAAATTTAACTCATTCAATCACCAAATCATTCAATTTAGTCCAAACACACATATTTAGGGCCATTTACAAAATAGCCCTCACATTTTCACATTTCGACACTTTAGTCTCTATTTCATAAAATTACAAAATACACAAAATTTCACTACACCATGCTTAGGCTGAATTCTCCTTAGTCTCATACAAGCCCATATATTTCATTTATTTCACATTTTAGTCCCTCAAAATATTATTTTCACAATTTTGCCCAAATTAGCCAATTTCACCAAAAAATCAAACACAAAATATGTTAATCCTACATCAAACTTTCATATTTCATCAACTATCAACACAAAGTTCACATATTCATCAATGGCACATCTCAAAATCTTCATCAATTTCTAAAATTAGAGCATGGGTTTGATAGTATACTAAGCAACGATCATAAAAACATAGAAATTACCAAAAATCGAAACCAAAGCATACATTAATTTGTTTGAACAAAGATCGAATATTCAAGAGCTCTAAATCTCTTTTTCTTTCTTATTTTCGATGGAAACAACAAATATGAGCACTATTTCAGCTTTTGTTTTATTTTAATTCAACTTATTTCTTAATTTACAAATTTAACCTTTAATAATAATAAATAATAACACATAATGGTTAGTCATAAATGTCCATCACCGTTTCAATGGTCCATTTACAACATAAGGACCTCATATTCATAAAGCCATGTCAATATATCCCTTTAAAAAAAGCAAGTCACTTTTGCATTTTTTGCGATTTAGTTCTTTTATCAAATTAAGCACTCAATCGATAAAATTTTCACAGAGAACTTCCATACATGCTCAATCACATATTATAAACACCAAAAAATAATATTAATATATTTTTCTGACCTTGGATTTGTCGTCCAAAACCACTGTTCCGACTAGGGTCTAAACCGGGCTGATACAGGTAGACCATAGAAGCACCCAGGATGTGGGGCTAGCAATAGAGGTGTGCCTAGAGATTCCACTATGAGATCAGAGGGTAAAGATCCTACAAGGACATATGCCATTCGCGCTCGCGAAGAGGCATCATCCCCAGATGTGATAACGGGTACTTTTTCTCTTCATGATATCTCTGTTGTTGCTTTGATTGATCCGGGGTCTACCCATTCCTATATTTGTATGAAATTGGTGTCTAGCATGAATATGCTTGTTGAGTCTACAGAATTTGTGATAAAAATGTCAAACTCATTAGGCAAGCATGTAATAGTTGATAAAGTGTGTAGAAATTGTCCTTTGATGATTAGAGGCCATTGTTTTTCGGCTAACCTCATGCTACTACCGTTTGATGAATTTGACCTAATTCTTGGCATGGATTGGTTGACTGTTCATAACGTGTTAGTAAACTGTGGTAGTAACTAAGATGTGAAAGTGCTGATATTATTCTGGTTGAATTAGGTGAATTGGATAGCTTACCTGTACTGATTTCTTCTATGATTGCTGAGAAATACATGATAAAAGGGTATGAGTCCTATCTTTCATTTTTGTTGTATACCCAAGAGTTGGAAGTAAAAATTGAGTCAGTGCCTGTGGTATGCAAGTATCCGGATGTGTTTCCAGAAGAGTTACCTAGATTGCCTCTAGTTAGGGAAGTTGATTTTGGTATTGAGTTGGTCCCTGGTACGACACCTATTTCGATTGCCTCGTATAGGATGGCACCATTGGAGTTAAAAGAATTGAAGGCTCAGTTACAAGAGTTGACGGATAAAGGTTTTGCAAGACCGAGTTATTCTCCGTGGGGTGTTCCCGTAGTTTTTGTGAAAAAGAAAGATGGGGCGATGAGACTGTGTATAGACTACCGATAGATCAACAAGGTTACAGTTAAGAAAAAGTATCATTTTCCAAGGATCAGCGATTTGTTTGACCAGTTCAAGGAAGCCACAATGTTTTCTAAGGTAGACTTGAGGTACGGGTATTACCAGCTAAGAGTTAAGGAACAAGATGTACCGAAAACTGCATTTGGGACGAGGTATGGCCATTATGAGTTTCTTGTCATGCCGTTTGGCTTAACAAATGCTCCCGTCGTGTTTATGGAGTTAATGAATTGTATTTTCTGACTGTACTTGGATAAATTTGTTGTTGTTTTTATCGATGATATATTAATTTATTACCGTGATGAGAGTGAGCACGCGGAGCATTTGAGAACTATTTTGCAGACTTTAAGAGATAAGCAGTTGTATGCTAATTTTAGAAAAAGTGAATTTTGGCTCGGAGGAGTCAGATTCTTGGGCCACATCGTGTCGGGTGATGGAATTAGAATTGACCTGAGATAGATATTGGCTATTGCTGATTGGAAACCACCGAGGAATGTGTCAGAGATCAGAAGCTTTTTGGGCTTAGTGGGATACTATAGACGGTTTGTTAAAGGATTCTCCATGATTGCTACTCTTATGATGAGGTTGCTACAGAAAGATGTAAAGTTCGAATGGACAAAGAAGTGCCAACAGAGTTTTGAGTAATTTGTAAAAGTTATAAAATATGTAGTAAAAGTGTGTTTTAATGGAAATTGTAGGCTGCTATAAGCATGAAAATGGTTCGGCTAGGCTTAAAGAATGAAGAAATTGGATGAAAATCATTTTACGAGCCTAGGGGAAAAAGTGTAAATATGATAAAATTTAGGGGTAAAAATGTAATTTTTGCCAAATATGATTTTTGGACTGAATTAATTAGTATAATGATTAAATAAATTAAATGTGATGTTTTAGATCAAGAAAAACAAAGTTCGGAGCTAGAACGAAGGAAAAATGAGTAATTGACAGTTAAGTCCTTTTCGCCGTTGTCGCATTCGAGGTAAGTTCGTGTGTAAATAATGCAACATTTCATTATTAGGTATTTAATGCTTTTATATTGGATGAATTGTGTAGTTGTCTTTGTGGATTTGATTAATGTTGACTCGATGATGATTCGATGAAGATTTGATACCTCGAAATCCCGGTTGAACCTTAAGAATAGTTAGGATACAAATGTCATGACATTAGGGTTATTTTAGTTTACGTGTAAGACCATATTTGGGATATGGCATCATTATGAGATTTCGTGTAAGACCATGTCTGGGACATGGCATCGATATGAGAATCGTGTAAGACCATAGCTGGGCTATATGCATCGATATGTGATCCCACGTAAGACCATATCTCGAATATGGCATTGGTATGATTCTATGTGTATGAGATTCCTGAGTATCCTTTAGTATTCTAAGTGGTTCAACGGGAAATTCAAAGATTATGCCAAAGATGAGAAAGTAAATGATTATGTTACGAGATGGTACAGGTATATACGTAAAGTTTATAAGCATTGACTTAAGGATATTATGAATTCATGATCCCTATAAAAGTGACTTTAAGTTAACCATGTGATTATTGGTATGTGTATGATGAATAGATACATGGAAAAGTTGATTGATACTTATGAAAAAGGGTTTTAGGCCAAATGGAATTGAGATATGAAATGTTTTATTTCCTTGATTGTGACTCAATGAATATGAAATGAAGGAAAGATTGATATTAATGTCTATTAAAAATATTCATGAAATCTTGTGATTAAGTGTTTATGTTATGATGTGTAAATTCATGGTAAATTCAGTTGAGAGTCATGGGTTAGGCTTTTGAGCCATATCAAATTAAGAGATAAGATGTTTATTTCACTTGAATTGTGATTCATTGGACATGTGTGAAAAAAGAAAGATTTGCATAATTGCCTATTAAAATAGTTATGAAGGTATGAGAAGTTAAGAGTTTAAATCATTGAAAGATGTTAAGCTCTAGGCTCGAAAATATGAATAGCGTAATTAATGTGCATGTTACTATGAGGCTTGAAATGATTTGTTAATGATTATTATGGTATGTTATATTGAGGAGATTACGAATGTTTGGCAAATGTTATGATGCATTAAATTATGCTTATAAGTTGAAAGGGGTAAGCATTGTAATTGAGTAAGTTATGCATATAAAGATTTAATGACATTTATGTTAATTGCATGACGAATGTATGACTATTGCTGCTTATTATTTGCATACAAACTTACTAAGCTTTGTAGCTTACTCCCCTTCCTTTCACTTATCTTATAGGGTTGTATGCTAGCTCGAGTTGGAAATCGCCGGAGATGTTATCACACTATCAAGCTATCATTTTGGGGTAAAAGTGAATACAAACCTCTTAGGTTTATGGCATGTATAGAGACTCAGTTATTTGGTGTATGAGTCATTACGATTTGGCTAAATATATTAGCTTGTGATGGCTAAAGGTTGGAGGTAATTTGTAGCCATGCAATTTGGCTTATATTGGCTAAATGGTTGTAAGCCCATATAAGTATGTATGTGCATATTTCAATGTTTTTTGATGTGGCTTATATTTGCTTGATATATGATGGTTACGAGTTTATTCATATGTTAATGCCCTTTGAGTGCAAACTTAGCATGAAATGATTTGGCAAGGGCTAATGTTATAATGTATGATAGTTGATGGTATAAAAATGATACGTTATTGCTTGATTGTAGTTGTTTTTGAAGGCATTTATATGCCATGATTTATGCCATGTGATGTTGTGTGAATGTGTGCAAGTAAGGGTGACAAAATGGCTTGGAAAATAGCCTTGTATTTGTCCACACGGGTAGATACATGAGCATGTGTCTAGACCGTGTGTGACACTATCTACCCCATGGGCATGTGTTCCGGCCGTGTGTCCCCTGCACCCTAATTTCAGAAAAACAGAATGTCTAGAATTCAACACATAAGCAGAGATATGGGCGTGTGTCTCAGCCGTGTGGAGGACACGATCTAAGCACACGGGCATGTGACTTGGCCATGTGACTTCAATTTGATGATGACGTCATAAAGAGAATGCACCCTAAGATGGACACACGGGCCTGTGATATGACACACGAGCGTGTCCCTTAACCCACACGCCCGTGTGGTCCTGTTTCATGATGAAATTTTTTTCAAGTTTCATAAATTTTTCTTGAGTTTTCAGTTTACTCCCGAACCATTCCCAATGTATGTTTTACGCCTCATAGGATTGTTTAAGGGGCGATATGAATGTATGTGAAAGGTTTTAAATTTGGGTGAAAATACATGTCTCAATTTTGCATGTTTGTTTGAGTTTAAGTCTGGTAATGCCTCGTACCCTGTTCCGGCATCAAAGATGGGTAAGGGGTGTTACACTATCAAATTGAAGTGAAATACCTTCTAATTAGGTTAAAATGAATAAAAAATAACTTTGAAAACACAAGTTTACTCAATATTTCAGAATCTACCCTTTTCAAAAGCAAATATGCTTTAAAGACATCAAATCTAAATATTCTCATTTAAAACTCGATTGAAGTAACAACACTCTTTATTTAACCAAACAAAGTCAGAATATTACCTTAATTTGATGAAAATGACAATCTACAACTCTATTTTGGGATTTGAACTCAAGAAAAAATAATGATGAACTTAGGGAAGAAAACGTGATTTTGTTTTTGTTTGAAATTGGAGGTTGTTTTGGTGTTTGGGAAGTTAATAAATTTGAAGTGATAAATTGATTTTGAAAGAACTCTCTGATTTTAGGTTTTGGGAAATTTTTAAATGATTTAGGGTTTTGAAAGAAAGGAAGACGTGACTGGTTGCACATAGAAAACCAATTTAAAAAAATTGGGTAATTTGTTCATTTGGTTAGTCATAATTCTTACCATTCCCAATTAGGTCCTAAATCAATTAAAATCCATTTTTTTTTTCAAATTAGACGTCATACTTAAATTTCATTTTAAGTTAGCTAATAAAATAAAAATCTGATTCTACTAACCCGAACCTCTAGGCCAAGCTTTGGGGTGTGACATACTCTAAAAGGTCAAAGCATTAATATAGTTTTTGGTTCATTAGAATGGAATAGTGCTGTAATGGAATAGTCTTTTTGTAACAGCCTAATTTAGACGCTAGTTGAAATAGTGGTTTCAGGACCACAAATCCGAGGTTAGAAAAATATTTTAATATTATTTTTGGTGTTTATAATATGTGATTAAGCATGTGTGAAAATTTCATATGAAATTGTTTTTTGATTGTGTGCTTAATTACAAAAAGGACTTAATCGCATAAAATGTAAAAGTTGTGTGCTAATTGTTAAAGTGTTTATTTGTCATGGCTTTCTAAATGAGAAGTCCTTATGTTGTTATTAAACCATTGATTAATGGGATGGACAAAAATGGGCTTATATTAGTGGAATTTTAATGTTTTAATTAAAGGTTAAAATGGTAATTGAGTTATTAAGTCATTATAATTAAAACAAAACAAATTAGATGGCCATTTCTCATCCTTCTTCCACCGAAAATAGAAAAGAGGAATAGCCAATGAAGCTTTGTGATATTCGACTAGGGCTTAGCTTGATTGAGGTATGTTTTTTACTCGGTTTTTGATAATTTATATGTTTTTGTTATCGTTGCTTAGTGTTCTAGCTAGCCCATGCTTTAATTTTAGAACTTGATGGTGATTTTGAGATATGCCATTGATGAATGTTTGAGCTTTGTGATACTTGATGATAAAATAAGAAAGATATGTGAAAAATTAACATGTTTTGTCTTTGAATTTTTGGTGAAATTGAGTAATTTGGAGTAAATTGTGAAAATAATATTTTGGGGGACTAAAATGTAAAAAAAATGAAATATATGGGCTTGTATGAGACTAAGGAGAATTCAGCCTAAGCATGGTGTAGTAAAGTTTTGTGTATTTTGGTGATTTTATGAAATAGGGACTAAAGTGTCGAAATGTGAAAATGTAAGGGCTATTTTGTAAAATGCCCTAAATATTTGTGTTTGGACTAAATTGAATGAATTAGTGATTGAATGAGTTAAATTTGAATATGTTTAGACCAAGAAAGGAGAGATTCAGTTCGAGATTGAGGCAAAGACAAAGTACTCGATTGATCGACTAATTTCGGTATTTAGACGTCTGAGGTAAGTTCAGATAAAATACATGTTCTTAAATTATGTTTCAATGCTATGAAATGAGTAGTTTTGTGATTATCGAATTATAAATGCTATGTGTGGAATCGAGTTAGATGCACTAAGTGTGCGTAATTGAAATAAAGACAAAGATGAATAGCACTATGTGTGCAAAGAAATTCCAACGCTTCGACTTTTGGGCCTAGAAGAAATGGGCTTCACGTATAGGAGGGATTGAAATTTAGTTGTGCAAGTGAATAACATAAAAGTATGTCTGCTTTGGTGGTTAAGGGTCCTGACAAGTATTGGAGAAGTCCTGGGTTCAAACCTAGGCTTTAGCAAAAATTTTGGTTTTAATTGGATAAAACCATGGATGCTTGGATGTAGGCCTTTTAAATTATTGTGTTAAAAAAAATGACACAAGAAAGCATGTGGTCTAGTGGTTGTGGCGTCATTAAGGTTGCAAGGGAGCCTGGGTTCAAGTCTCGGCTCTTGCAATTTGTTCTGGTTTTTCTTTTAAAGGAACCTGGACTTTGGCCTTTAGACCTTTTAATTTATTGAAGGTAAATTATGACACAAGGAGTCTACATTGTAAAGGTGGCAAGTGGCATGTGGAGTGTTCTAGTAGTTTGAGGTTTGAATCCCATGGCATGCAATAAGAGGGTTTTATTTTATGTCTCTATGGTGAGAGAGGTAGAGTTGGATTCAAACTCTGCAGAGGTGGTTGGAGACTTGGTCATCAATTTTGAATGGATTTGAATGGGAGGTTGGGAGCAAATCAAGGAGAAATAGATGGAGAGGTTGAAGGAGTTGGGATGTGAAGGAGTCATAGCCGAATTTGGGAGAGCTTGAGTAGGGGGTTTTCGGCTAAGAGCGTGTGATTTGGTGCATTTAGACAGTTGGTGAGAGTGTAGAAGTTGAATTCTTTCTCTGCAATTTCAGGATTTTCTCTTTTTTGTTTTGAGTTTTCCTCTCTTTATGTCATCTCGTGCAGCATTTTTGACCATTCGGGTCTTTCCCTTTTCAGTTCACTTCTGTCAAATACACTTCCTCTCCCTCCCTCTTCATTCTATTGTTTTCTCTTTTTCTTTCTTTCTTCCCTCTTCTCCCTTTCTTCTCCTAAGCCGAATACCGTCCCCGTTCGGTGGTGCCGAATTCTCCCTTAAAGCCTTCCTTTCTTCTTCACATCTTTCTCTCTGCCGAATTGGTAGTCTTCTTCTCTTTTACTTCCATTTATTCTTCTTTTTCAATTTTTCATTTCCTTTCTCTGCTAGGCCGAATACTCATACTCTTTCCCTCTCAAATCTCTTTGTTCTTCTTGGTTCGGGATGAATCTTCTTGACTGACTACTACAGAAATACGTTTATTTATTGGTATTGGTAAGGGCGTACTACAACCACTTTATTATTTCGTTCTTAGTCAAATTTCTTTTGGCTTTATTAACAAGCTTCGATTTTCTCTTCTTTTTCTCTTGGGGGGCGAATTCATGGTTGTCTTTTAAGAACTTTTGATCTGCTGAATCGTGTAAGGAGAGGGGATCGCCCTTGATCAGTAGGGAGGTGCTATGTAATATCCTGAAATTGGGCTTATGCATTTTTGCTTAAATTATATGAGATAGCATGTCTTATGTGTTATGGGTGTGATGTGTGCATTTTTAGAACCTTGGAAATGTAAGGAAATGCCTTAGAAATATTAAGTTTTAAGTATTAAAAGAGGGAACTAAAGCAAAGTGGTCTTAAGAGAATTTATAGAGGAAATATGACATGAAATCGGGCTTGGAAAAGTGGCTTGGAGGTGCCACTTAGGGCTCTGGAAATGATGCCATATGCTATAGGGGGGAAGGACTTGTGCTCGAGTCGCGTGGGAAGCAAAACTTTTAAGGTTTTTATTTTGCTTGTGACGTCAATAAGAGGGGAGTAGGGGGACGGCAACAAGGCTAGATTTTAGGAGTTTAAATCCTTTTATTATTAGAGATAAATGGTGGATAATTGATGGATTAGTTTTATTAATTTTAAATGAGGACATAAAGAGGAAATAAGGATATGAGGGTGATGGCCAAGTAGGGGACTCTAGGTTAGTAATTTCGGCAAAAAGAGGAGAAATAAGGCCATTCATTATTCTTTCTTTTTCATTTTCTCTCTGCCGAAATTCTCTGGCAACAATTCTCCTCTTCTCTTTTATTTTGTTAAGCCGAAATACTCCCTGTGCTAGCCGAATTTACATTCCACCATTGCCGAAACCCTCAAGCTTTTTCCTTCTCATCTTTGTTAAGCTGATTTCTTCACTTGTTCAAAAGCCGAAACTTGAGTCATCATCATCTAGCCATAGCCGAATATCCTAGTGGGTGTAAACAAGGGTGCAGTCGACTATTGTATTAAAGGTAAGAACAACAATTATTTGATTTCCAATCTCTCTCTTTTAGCCAAAATATAGGAATCTAACCCCTTTAATTCTTTGGTCGAAACTCTGAAGGAGAGATTTCGAGATTCTGCTATTGTCGACTACAAGGAGGAATCTTTCGGGACTTAAAAGATCTAAGGTGAGCCATTAATGATATTCGGCCATAGGCCATTCTTATGTGACTTAATGTTAGAATTAAATCTAACCTATGCCTATAGGTATTTCGACACCTACATAACCAAGTAGCACTTTCTGGGATTTGGTTAGTGAGCAAATCGGCAGCAAGGTAAGTATTTAAGTGTGATAATCCTTTGGGATTTGATTTTATAGCCGAATAGGCTTTTGATTAAATATCAAATGTTGGCCGAATGTAGGGATTAAGATCTAAAGTAGTAGATCCGGATTTTTCGAGATTGTCGGGCTTTCAGTGAATCGATAAGAATATCAGGTGTGTACCCACACTATTTCTTACTAGATTTATGGCACCTAATTAATGCATATGTGTTTATAATAATGTGAATATGGCTAAGGTATCATGTTATGGTACAAAGTACTCAGGTACGTTTTCCTACTCCTACTAGGATTATGATAAATATCTGTTATGGCACCTATGTATAATTATAAGAATGTGAATAAAGAATTTGGCATGATATTGCATGTTTAGTATGACATGGGCATACGGGTTATTATGAAAGGGGAAGTGAATGTGGTGGTTATTTACCACGATATCTGAATGTGGTGACTTCGGTCACATTATCTGAATGTGGTGACTCATGTCACAAATATTTATCTGGTTGCTATGCCACGAATATTTATAAGGGCGATGAGCACGTCGACTGCAGCAACTACCTTCGATGGTGTGTAGCGGATGGAGGGTTGACTCAGTAGTCCCCACGGTGTGCAGGTTGGTACGGGTGATGTGTAGCGGATGGCATCTAAGTTTGGGTTCGGGTTTGCATCTTATTATTTAAATGCTATATGTACATGTATGATTTGATATGCCTGAATTTATTAGGACTTAGTATTGTGGTTACACATTGAGTCTGTTGACTCACCCCGTTGTGGGATTATTTTTCAGGTGATGATCAGTGATGGACCGGGTCGGCAGAAGCTTAGGGATGGCCATGCTCAGCAAGGAATTTATTTTATTCGGACTTTTTATTTGAAGTACTTTGAACTTAATTTTGGGTTTTATTTTGATGGAATAAGGCCATAGTTGAACTACTTTATTTTACTTTTATTTATTATGTTACGAATTCTTATCAATTAAAGATTTAGTAAATTTATTTCGAAATAAACTCTAAATGTTTTGTCACCTAAAATAAAGGGTTTTTAATATAAGATAAACTTGTTTTTTTTTTACTCGAGCCCAACCCAACAATAATCTTTCTTCAAAACACACAGTTTTTCCTAAGTAACGAAAGAATTTTAAACCGGTTTACATCGAGGAACATACCAGATCCGGTCAACGCTCGTGGGCCGGGTTTAGGGTGTTTCAGTTTGGTATCAGAGCCTAATTTTAAACTCTCGGCCTGGGGTTTAAAGCCCACAATGTTTTAAAATTAAGGCCCAAATGAATTTTGAGAAAATTTTGTGAAATTAAGCAGGTTTTCTGGCATGGCACCTAAGTCTCCGACCCGCAGTCTACCAGGTAAGTACCCCTAACCATCTGTGTGATTTATGTTATGGATTGTAGAAGGGTATAAGTGGAACGTAGAATAGTATGATAGGTACTTGAACCCTAGGACTAGTTTACCCCAACTATTACATAAGACTTAAGTGCCTAATTAAACAAACCTATGGCTAAGTCCCCGAGTTAGGGTGTGGCAACCATTGTGCGCATGTCTAGGATTGGATCCGGAAGAGCCTGGTACTTAAGCAGTCCTAGTGACTCACCTCCTCTTCGCTGGAATCCTACCTGGTGCGTAGCTTCGGTTCACCCTAACCAAGAGGACTCAGTCACGGGCTAAACCCAATAACTAAAACCCGAAAGGGACTAGCCATATTTTTCATGGAAACCCTAGTTTTAAAATCCCCAAATTACCCCTTTACATGGTAACAAAAATTTATTTTGGAAAATTTCAAAGAATTTTCAATTTGCAAAATTACCTAAATACCCCTGGCTATAAAATTACAAAAATGCCCTTGGTTTATAAAATGTCCAAACTACCCACGGTTCTTATCAAAATTTCCTTACTTATAAAATGTTCAAAAAACCTAATTTGCAAAATATCAAAATGCCTTGATTTGGGAAAATTTACTAAAATACCCTTAGTGGTAAAATTACTAAAATGCCCCTGGTTTAAAAAAAATTCAATTTTACCCCCGATTTCAATAACACTTTTTCGATTTTGCAAAAATGTCCCAAAACTTTATCGTTACAAAATACTAGGACACCTTGATTTGGAAATTTACGAGATTACCCCTGTTTCACAAAATTACCAAAATGACCCCCGATCTTCAAAATTTCTGCAACAACACCAATTTGGAAGGCAAATTCTCCAAAATAACCCCTAAGTTTTGCAAAATTTAAAATACCCTTGATTTATTAGAATTTTCAATTTGACCCCGATTTATTACCAAAATACCCCTGTAGGAAAATGACGAAAATACCCCTGGGATAGTAATAAGACAGAACGTTAGGATAATGAATGTGCCACTGAATGACTGTTTGGATGAATGTACTCCTCTGAATTAGGATAGAAAACATGAACAAAAACCTTGATTGATCGAAAGAACTGCTATTAAACTCCTTCCATAAAATTTCTTCGCGGGTAATCAGTGGAACATATGCTAATGCATAAAATTTTTAATCGGATTAAAATGCGAACGTAGACATGAGCTCTAGGGGACATGGTCGTAATGTGCGTGGACGCGGTCGAGGCCGAATGACCGTGTCGGAACCCGTTAGATCGGGTTAAGGATCTAAAAATGAGGTGCCACCACCACCACCAGCTGTTGGTGCTGAACAGCAAGATCAGACGGGAGACGATGCTGTATCGCAGGCTGTGCTGCTAGTTCTTGAATTGGTGGCTGGTGCAGAAGGAAATTCGGGAGCTCGAAAGTCTGTACCCGAGCGACTCTGAGCTAATAGAGCTGAGGCGTTCCGTGGAGTATCTGGCGTAGCACCCAGTACGGCTGAATATTGGTTGGAGGCAACTGAGCGGATTATGGATGAGCTAGACTTAACCCCTGAAGAGAAACTGAAAGGAATGGTGGTGCTGCTACGCGATGAGGCGTATCAATGGTGGCTCACAGTTAGGGACGGTGCCACAGCTGAGGATCTGACCTGGGAGTATGTTAAGGTAGCATATCAAAAGAAATATGTTGGCACGCGTTACACTAACGCGCAGAGGAAAGCATTTCTGGGGCTGGTTCAAGGGAACAAGTCCGTAGCAGAATATGAGGCTGAATTCCTGAGGTTAAGCCGATATGCTCGAGGCGTGGTGGCTACGAAACATGAGCGATGTGTCCGGTTTGAGGATGGACTAAGGGATGATCTGAGGTTGTTAATAGACCCACGTCAGGAGCGAGAGTTTTCTGCGTTGGTAGAAAAGGCTAAGGTGGCCGAGGGGATTAAGGATTCTATGAAGAAGAATATGGATCGAAATAGGCCAAAAAGAGGTTTTGGATCGTCGGGACCAACTGGAAATGTGCAGAAGAGGCCTAGAGTTGATGGGCCGCGAGGTCGACAGCCAAGTCGCCACGGGAGAGGGATGATCGCACTTGTGATCAGTGTGGGAAGAAGCACTTAGGGGAATGTTGGAAAAAGACGGGAGGATGCTTTAAGTGTGGGTACAAAGATCATATGATTAAGGACTATCCAATGAAACCCGATGGGAATCGACCAATAGCTCAAAATGTTAATCAGGCTGGTAGAGGTGTACAGCAGCCGCAGCGGGGTCGTGATCCGAACAACAGAGGGAATGGTGTTGGCAGAGGACGTGGAACACCAGGCAGAGGTGCTACTAATACTGAGGCAAGGCAACCGGGTTTGGTTTATGCGGTTCGCCTGAGGGAGGATGGAGATGCGCCGGACGTTATAACCGGTACGTTCCTTATTTATGGCAAGCCTTATGTTACTTTAATTGATGTGGGCTTGACCCATTCTTATGTTTCATGTAGAGTAGTTGAAACTCTAGACATAGCCTCTAAACTTTTTGATAGGGAGATGACTGTAGTAAGCCCACTAGGTCAAACTGTAGTGGTGAATAAGATCTTTTGGAGTGTACCTTTAGAAATTCAAGGCGTAGTATTTTCTGCCGACTTGATGGAACTTCCCTTCGGAGAATTCGACCTCATACTTGGTATGGACTGGCTAGTGGAACATCGGGCTGTGTTGGACTGTGCAGCTAAGCGAATGGAGTTAAGGACCCTGGAGGATGAGGTGGTCATTATGATAAGAGAAAGAAGAAACTACTTGTCTAATGTAGTTTGGGCGCTAAAGGCTGAAAAGATGGTTCGGAAAGGGTGCAAGGCGTTTTTAGCCTTCGTAAGTGCGTTAGGTGGAAAAGAAGAAGGTGTTAGTGGAGTTAGAACGGTAAGGGATTTTGAAGATGTCTTTCAGGAGGAATTGCCTGGAATACCCCCGGATAGGGAGGTGGAGTTTGGAATTGACTTACTACCGGGAACAGCTCCTATGTCAATTGTCCCGTACCGAATGGCACTAAAGGAGTTGGTTGAACTCAAGGCTCAGATCCAAGAGTTGATGGTTCGTGAGTTTATTCGACCCAGTGTGTCTCCGTGGGGAGCACCGGTCCTGTTTGTGAAGAAGAAGGACGGAACTATGCGTATGTGCATAGATTATCGTCAGTTGAATAAGCTGACCATTAAGAACAAGTATCCTTTGCCAAGGATAGATGACTTGTTCGATCAGCTGAAGGGGGCTGCAGTATTCTCAAAGATCGATTTAAGGTCAGGATATCATCAGCTTAAGGTGAAGGAGGCATATATCCATAAGACGGCTTTTCGAACAAGATACGGGCACTATGAGTTCTTAGTAATGCCGTTTGGGTTGACGAACACCCCAGCCGCGTTCATGGACATGATGAACTGGGTCTTTCAACCCTACTTGGATAGGTTCATCGTTGTGTTTATCGACGACATCTTAGTGTACTCCAAGTCTGAAGAGGAACATGATGAGCATCTTCGGATTGTGTTACAAGTGCTAAGGGAGAAGAAGCTCTATGCCAAATTCAGCAAGTGTGAATTTTGGCTGAAGGAAGTTGCATTTTTGGGACATGTGGTATCCGCAGAAGGAATAAGGGTGGATCCTCGAAAGATTGAGGCAGTGTTGGATTGGAAACCACCTAAGTCGGTGGCAGAGATTCGTAGTTTCCTGGGATTGGCAGGCTACTACAGAAGGTTTGTGGAAGGATTCTCATCGATAGCCGCGCCATTAATAAAGTTACTAAGGAAGGAAGTGCCTTTTGTATGGACGAATAAACAACAGGAAAGCTTTGAGAAGCCTAAGAAAGTATTGACGGAAGCTCCAATTTTGATTCAGCCTGAGGCAGAGAAGGATTTCGTGGTGTACTGTGATGCTTCACACACGGGGTTAAGATGTGCTCTAATGCAGGACGGGAAAGTAGTCGCTTATGCGTCTTGGCAGTTAAGGCCACATGAGGTTAACTACCCGACTCATGACTTGGAACTGGCAGCAGTGGTCTTTGCTCTCAAGGTGTGGAGGCACTATCTCTATGGTGAAAAGTCGATAATCTACACAGACCACAAGAGTCTTAAGTATTTGCTGACTCAGAAGGAGTTAAACCTGAGACAGCGAAGGTGGGTGGAATTACTGAAGGACTATGATTGTTCAATAGAGTATCATCCGGGCAAGGCGAATGTAGTGGCGGATGCTCTAAGTCGAAAGGTTGTGTCAGATCTGAGGTCGATGTTCGCACATCTGAGCTTGTATGAAGATGGAAGTCTGCTGGCAGAGCTGCAAGTTAAGCCGACGTGGTTGAATGAGGTGAAAAAGGCACAGTTGGCTGATTAGGATTTAAGTGTTAAGATACAGCAAATTCAGAATGATGGTTTAGAGGATTACAGTATATCCAGTGATGAAGTATTGTGTTTCAAGGGTAAGGTCTGTATGCCGAAGAATGAGGAACTTAGGCGGAGAATTCTTCAGGAATCGCATAGTAGCCCTTATGCTATGCATCCTGGAGGTACTAAGTTGTACAGGGATTTAAGGGAACAATTTTGGTGGCCTGGTCTTAAGCGTGAAGTTACAGAATTCGTCAGCAAGTGTTTAACATGTCAGCAAGTTAAGGCTGAACACCAAGTTCCGTCAGGATTGCTTCAGCCAATCATGATTCCACAGTGGAAGTGGGAGAGAATCACCATGGACTTCGTTAGTGGGCTTCCCCTTACGCCTACTAAGAAGGACTCGGTATGGGTAATAGTGGACCGGTTGACGAAGTCCGCACATTTCATTCCGGTAAGAGTTGATTATTCTTTGCAGAAGTTGGCAAAATTATATGTAGTAGGAATTGTAAGGTTGCATGGAGTACCGGTGTCAATCATTTCGGATAGGGACCCAAGGTTTACTTCTCAGTTTTGGAAAGCCCGACAGCAGGCGTTAGGTACTAAGTTGGATTTCACTACGGCTTTTCATCCACAGTCAGACGGGCAGACAGAACGGGTAATCCAAGTATTAGAGGATATGTTGAGGGGCTGTGTGATGGATTTCAGAGGAAGTTGAGAGGAATATTTTCCTTTAGCAGAGTTTGCTTACAACAACAGCTATCAGGCCAGTATTCAGATTGCACTGTATGAAGCGTTGTATGGTCGGAGGTGTCAAACTCCTACGTGTTGGACTGAGTTAGGGGAACGACGAGTTTTGGGTCCAGAGATTGTGGCAGATTCTGAAGAGAAGGTTGAGATAATCCGGGCACAGTTGAAGGAAGCTTCTGATAGACAAAAGTCGTATGCAGATCTTAAGCGAAAGGAGATAGAATTTGATGTGGGAGATTAAGTGTTCCTTAAGGTCTCGCCTTGGAAGAAGGTGATGAGATTTGGCCGGAAAGAGAAGTTAAGTCCAAGGTTTATAGGACCCTATCGAGTGTTGAAGCGAGTTGGACCAGTGGCATACCAGTTGGAGTTGCCTTCAGAATTGAAGCAGATGCACGACGTATTCCATGTGTCCATGCTACGTCGTTATCAATTGGATCCATCTCATGTGGTTCCAGTGGAAGGGGTCGAGTTAAGGCCAGACTTGTCCAACGAGGAAGAGATGATTCAGATCTTGGAGCGAGATGTGAAAGTGCTACGAAGGAAATCAGTTCCTCTAGTCAAGGTGTTATGGCGCAATCATGGATCGGAGGAAGATTCGTGGGAGCCAGAAGAGGCAGTGCGACAGCAATACCCTCATTTATTCCAGCTAGGTAATTTCGAGGACGAAATTATTTTAAGGGGGTAGAACTGTAATATCCTAAAATTGGGCTTATGCATTTTTGCTTAAATTATATGAGATAGCATGTCTTATATGTTATGGATGTGATGTGTGCATTTTTAGAACCTTGGAAATGTAAGGAAATGCCTTAGAAATATTAAGTTTTAAGTATTAAAAGAGGGAACTGAAGCAAGGTGGTCTTAAGAGAATTTATAGAGGAAATATGACATGAAATCGGGCTTGGAAAAGTGGTTTGAAGGTGTCACTTAGGGCTCTGGAAATAACGCCATATGCTAGGGGGGAAGGACTTGTGCTCTAGTCGCGTGGGAAGCAAAACTTTTGAAGGTTTTTATTTTGCTTGTGACATCAATAAGAGGGGAGTAGGGGGATGGCACCAAGGCTAGATTTTAGGAGTTTAAATCCTTTTATTTTTAGAGATAAATGGTGCATAATTGATGGATTAGTTTATTAATTTTAAATGAGGAGATAAAGAGGAAATAAGGATATGAGGGTGATGGCCAAGTAGGGGACTCTAGGTTAGTAATTTCGGCAAAAAGAGGAGAAATAAGGCCATTCATTATTCTTTCTTTTTCCTTTTCTCTCTGCCGAAATTCTCTGGCAACAATTCTCCTCTTCTCTTTTATTTTGTTAAGCCGAAATACTCCCTGTGCTAGCTGAATTTACATTCCACCACTGTCGAAACCCTCAAGCTTTTTCCTTCTCATCTTTGTTAAGCCGATTTCTTCACTTGTTCAAAAGCCAAAACTTGAGTCATCATCATCCACTGAACTGTGGTGTTCGTATAGCCGAGGCTATTTCTGGGCTAATTGGGCCACACGAGCGTGTGGGCCCACTTGGGCTGAGTAATGGGCCATAGGCCCATTTACACCGTTGTGACTCTTTAGGTTACTTAAGTCACTCGAGGCGATGGTGGATCTTCTGTTGGGTCACTAAGACCTCGGTTTGCAAAAATTTCTAAAATACCCTCGATTTCTAAAAATTACGAAAATACCCTCGGTCTGCAAAATTATCGAAATACCCCCGCTTGCAAAATTTTTGAAATACCCCGATTTGCAAAATTACTAAAATACCCTTGATTTGTCAAATTACCAAAATACCCTCGAATTGTGAAATTACCAAAATACCCTCTGATTGTGAAATTACCGAAATACTGTAACACCCCACACCCAGCCTAAATGCTACGACCGGATCTTGTATGTCACGGGGAAAGGTTGTTGTAAAAAGAAACTTAGAGATTTCAAAGACTTCGTGTTAAGTTATCATTTTGAAATTCACGTTCAGTTTTAAGGTTGTCTTAAAGACTTTTAGCAATAACTCTAAAGGTCGTATCAGATTTGTTTTATGAAAGTCGAAATTAAAAAGTTGCATAAACGTGGCATTTTGAAATCAATGTTTGCGGTTTTAAGAAAAATTCCCCGAATTATTTAGTTATTCTTTTGTCATCTTTTGTTAACACTTTTGAAAAATGGTTGTGTATATCCTTATTTTAGAAAAACTCCGTACTTGACAGTTCATTAAATATGTCATAACCGAATTAAATCAAAACCCAAACCAAAGTTATGGAGGCCTTATTACACAGCAAAAACCCAAAATAAAAGTAACTTTAAAACAAAGAAACAAAAATTTACGGAAGTAGTAAAGCATGGCCACCTCAAAGTCCACCTCGGCTCCAACTACACATTTAGGTGTTACCTGCAAAATTAAGCAGAGGGGTGAGTCACCGAGACTCAGTGTGTAATTCCCCTTACGAATGCAATTTGGGCCTAAGCCCTAATAACATGGCATATCAACAGTGTATGCAATGCAACCCCGCCCAACCTAGTTTTCCATCCTCTACATCACCTGAATCAGCCAAACACCCATGGCAACAAGCCACTATGGTTCCAAACCACTGTGGTCCTAGACCACTGTGATCGTAGTCACTGATAATTATATATGGGGCCAACCCACTGTGGTCCCAGACCACTGTGACAATCATTGATAAATATACTTGAGGCCAACCCACTGTGGTTCCAAACCACTGTGATAGTCACTGAATAATATATGTACACGTGGTTCCAAACCACTGTGGTCCTAGACCATTGTGACAGAAGTCACTGAATCACACTTCCCCTTTCGATCATATCCCAAAGCCCATGCAACATATTAACAACATACAGTAGATAATCAAATCATACATAATCATGTTATACGAACGGCAATCATAACGGTACTTACCTGGTGTCTCCAACCTTAACCACTAGGGTATCTCGATTGTCTACACAGTCGTTTCGGCATTCGGCCAACACAGTTAACAACACAAAGTACTAAAGAAAAGTGTGATCATTACACACCTAATTACGCGAAGAACTAAACTCTCTATATCGTCGACACTTTCACTAGAAGAAACAGTCGGCTCCCTACCACCACCCGGCGGAAAGTCCGGAACCGCCGACACAGTGCGTAGTTTGAACTTAGGGGCAGGGACTACGAGCCCACTCCCCTCCTTAGTTTGACTGGCACTTGCATCCATGGAGAGACTTGATCAGCACTCAGAGTGAATCGTTGATTGTCTATTAATAGAATTTTGACTAAGGTAGACTAAAAACGAAAGGAATGTAATAGCCAAGGAACCGACAAGATGGCTCCTTACCTTAAGAACCTGAATGGAATGGTAAGATTCGGCAATCAATAGACCTTCAGGCCTCAGACTACAAAGCGTTAGGCTACTGGAGTTTTCCGGAGTAGACATTCCAAAACGAGAGAAGAAAAGGAGGAATTAGCCGAAATCTAACCATCAAGAACAAAATAGCCCTTCGGCTATAACCACACAGAACTGAAAGAAAACAGAGAAAGAATCGAAAGGGTCTCCCTTACCTTGCACCACCAGGGACCAATTGGAAAGAAGACCTTCTGCACCTAACTAGCCCTTTGGTTCTTTGGGGTTCGGCTAACAAAGAGGAACCGAATGGAATCCTAGAAGATTCGACACAAGCAGCAACTGACAAAAGGGTTTTGACTTAAACACTAGAACAAGAAGAAATGCAAAGAAAAGGGAATGAGCAACTGAGGTTCGGCTAAAGAAGAGATGATATTAGGAGAGGATTCGGCTAGAGGAGAAAGTACTAGAGGAGAAGAGATAAATAAGAGGGTTTCGTTTTGAGGAAAAAGAGTGTAGAAAAGAGAAGAAGAAGAAGAGAATTGTGATGAAAAGGGAGATGATACGAATGAGGTAAGGTTCGGTTATGGTGATAATCGAAAGAGAATGGTAAGAGGGTGGTTCGGCAAGGAGTGGCTTCAAGAAAATTCGGCTTGTGAAGATTTGAAGAAAGGTATGAGAGCAAAACAACCAAAAGGAAACCCGAGAGCACTTAAGAAGAAAATGTGAAAGTAAGAAGTAAATTAACTAAGGTGCACTTATGGAATTTCGGCACTTACAAAGAATAGGCAAACCTGAAAAGAAAATCAAAAGAGCTTTCTCAAATTCGGCACTCTCCCTATATGACCGAAAATGCCAAGTGGAAAAAGCCTAAGATTCAAGAGAATTTTCGGCACACCCACATACACTCACCAACCGAATATGCACTTCACCAAAGGCATCCTACTTGATCGAAATTCTCCCTTCAAAGACCCCTACATTCGGCAAACACCTTCACCAACTTGAATCCCACGACCCTCTCCTTGTTTTACTCCTTGCTTCACTCTCCATCCACCATTTGAACTAGTTGACGCATTTAAACTCCCCAAGCTCCTCTTGTCCATCTATTCAAATGCATTTGACCCATAAAACAACCACCTTGAAGAGTCCCAGCAGAAAGCCACCTCATCACGTCCTTGGGCAGAAAAATTAAAGCCCCACATCCTGTAGATGGGACATGAACTCCTTCCCCCCTGCTCAGCCAATGATGCCTTCCCCCTTGCACTGCTAGTGACGCCACCATCACTTGGACACAAGCTCATTTGTGTCAACAAGCACACGCAAATAATCTTAAGGTCTGCTTCCCCTAGCTCTCCCCCCTAACGTGCCCAAAAAGCAAAATTTTTCTAAAGCTCTGGCTCGAACCCGAGCCTCCCCAGGACCCCCAAGCACACCAAAATAACATGCTAAACAAACCAAACACATAGAATAGCATAAAATGCAGAACCCCTAATTCCAGAATGTTACAGTTCTACCCCCTTAAAGAAATTTCAACGTCGAAATTTACCTGGTTAAAAGAGGTGAGGGTATTGTTGTCGCATCAAATCTTCTGGCTCCCACGTGGCTTCTTCTGAACTGTGATTACGCCATAAAAATTTGACCAACGGAACTGACTTCCTTCTCAACACCTTAACATCCCGATCCAAGATCTGTACTGGTTCTTCTTCAAAAGACAGATCAAGTCTTACCTCAATTTCTTCCACCGGCACTATGTGAGATGGATCTGAACGATATCGCCTTAACATTGAGACATGGAATACATCATGTATCCAATTCAACTTCAGAGGTAACTCAAGCTGAGAAGCTACTGGTCCCATATGTTTCAACACCCGATAAGGCCCGATGAATCTGGGACTCAACTAACCTTTCCATCCAAATCTTAGAACCTTCTTCCAAGGTGAAACTCTCAGAAAAACCCGATCACCCACTGAGAATTCTATTTCTTTACATTTTAGATCTGCATACGATTTATGCCTATCGTAAGCTTCTTTCAATCGAGCCCGAATCAACTTAACCTTTTTCTCTGTCTCTGAGATCAACTCCGGACCCAACAACTGTCGCTCACCCAACTCTGTCCAGCAGGTAGGAGTACGACACTTACGACCATACAACGCTTCATAGGGTGCCATCTGAATACTGGATTGATAGCTATTGTTGTACACAAACTCTACCAACGGTAGAAAATCCTCCCAACTACCCCTGAAGTCGGTAACACAACCTCTCAACATGTCTTCCAGAATCTAAATTACCTTCTCCGACTGACCATCAGTCTGTGGATGAAACGCCGTGCTGAAATCTTGTAACACCCCAAACCCGGCCCAAACACTACGACCGAATTTGGTGTGCTACAGAGAAAGTATTTTTGAAAATCCCTTTAAGCCGATTTAAGTTCTATCGAAAATCTTCCATTTCCATTTGTCTTGCTAAAACCATACTTAGTTTGTTTTAAAAATATTTATTAAGTCGGGTTATTATAGATTTCAATTGTACCCGATGGCACTTTAAAACATTTTGCGTTTGATTTGAGGAAACATGTGCACCCGTTTTAATTTCATTAAAAAGTTTAAACAAAATATTCAAAACATGTAAAAATAATAAAAATAATCCTAGGAGGCCTTATTACAACTTAATAAAAATTAAACCAACATTAAAATTAAATAAAATAAAATCCAAGTTCACCAAATTAAAATTTCCACTGCATGGCCACCTCGAGTCCATCCGGCTCCATCTCCGCGATCTACTCATCTGCAAAATGTTAAGGGAAGGGGTGAGTCACCAAGACTCAGTGTGTAAATCCCCCACCCGGATAATACATCTCATACACAATTCATTAATAAACATGCTCATGCAACCCAACTACCCATCCATACTCCTTTCCTACACCGTGTGGTCAAAACCACTGATGACTTAAAGTCACAATTTCAATGATGGGGCCAACCCATCGTGTGGTCAAAACCACTGATGACTATAGGTCACGTAATATCAAATGTGGTCAAAACCACTGGTGGTACCAAACCACTGGGACTTAGTCGCAAATAATCAATCGTTGTGGTCAAAACCACTGATGACCATAGGTTACAAATAATCTGATGGGGCCAACCCATCTTGTGGTCAAAACCACTGACAACAGTCCATAATTCATCCCCCTCCTCTCATCAATCCCACCATCACATGCTTGCACATCAAATTTCATATATCATGTCATAGTATTAAACATCATGTGATGGCATGCAAACATATAAAAATTACAAATTAGGGGACTTACCCGAAATCCATGATTATGCCACAAGCTAACCACAACCAAAAGATCTAAAGCAAATAATAACAGCATGTAAATTAATAAAGCGTGTATAGAGATCTTACACACCTGTTTCTATCGAAATTCCTAGATCCCGAAGTTTCCAATCTTTAGCGTTAGATGTCGACCCTATATTCGTCCAACCATCATTGTTAGTACCAAAGACCTATTCGGCCAAACCATAATATTCAAAAGGGTTAATTATTAAACCCGAGAACCTTACCTACACACGTTTAAATACTAGCCTCAGCACACGTTACCCGAATCTGCTTCACCAAACTTTAATCGGTCAATCAACAATATTCTAAACGATAGCCTTCGGCTTTCGAGTATATTCATATATTTTAATCCATGAAAATCAACCCTTACCACCACTTACCAAAGTCAACTGTTGAAGACCAGGGCCTAGATTGCTCGTTCTAAATATCCCGAAGATCCTACAACAAATTTGGTTCAACCTGTGATTAGCGCCCTTAACAACAGTTGCCAAAACCAACACCTACCTTTACCAAAGTCGACAAGATAGGGAAAAGAGGACACAACCATTCGGCCTAACACACTTACCTTCCAAAATCGATTAAAAGAAAGCCTCCCCCCCTTGTTCAATATTCGGCTAAGGTGCTTAAAAATAGGGAAAAGAAATTCGGCACTTTAAAGGGGTGTATTCAGCCTAAGGGAAAGAAAGAAAATAATGGGGAGGAGATAGAGTTTCGGCTAAGGGTTTGAGAAAAGAAAAGAAGAAATAGATGGGAGATTAAGGTATAGGGGATTCGGCTACTTAAGAAAATGAAGAAAAGAAACACAAGGGGATATGTAGGTGCTTTTATAGGAAATCGGCACCAACTCCCTATGCTTGCCGTCCACTCCTATCAATTAAGGAGTTCAAATTTTAGCAATTTCCTTGAATTGCTCCTGACCAACCATTTAAATTAATTCAAAATTATTTGAATTAATTACATGACTATTTTTCCTCTGCCAACTCTTTTAGGATTAATCACAAAATAATCCAATTAAAATCCAATAAAATACTAATATTATCCCTTACTATCTTATCAATCAAAATAAAAGAGTTTAAAGAGAGAAAATCTCTCCCCCTATGCCGTCCCATTAATGAGCAAAAAGAGGGATTTTCGCGACTCGAACACAGGTTCTCCCTTGCTCACTGTGGCGTCACATGCAGCTCCTAAGTGGCCTTCCTTTTTCCACTTTTCCAAGGCCGCTTTTGTGTCAGATAATCCTCCATTTATTCTTGTAACCCCTTCCTACTAAGGCTCCCTACCTTTAAAGCTTAAAAAAAAAATTTTTTCCTACTATTCCGAGCTTACCCAAGTCCTCTAATTAAGCCTTATTGCCCCGCAAATAATATTTCAGCAATTCAAACACAAAAGAATTAATTCAATACCAAATAACCCTAATTTTAGGATGTTACAAATCTAGTCTTGTACCCAAAGCTTTATGTAGCGCCTTCCAGAATCGCGATGTAAACCTAGGGTCTCTGTCTGATATGATAGACACTGGTACCCCATGTAACCTCAAAATCTCTACTACATACAACTTAGCTAACTTCTGCAATGAATAATCGACACGAACGGGTATGAAGTGAGCAGACTTCGTCAACCGATCTACAATTACCCACACTGAATCTTTCCTAGTATGCGTAAGAGGTAGCCCACTAACAAAATCGATCGTTATCCTCTCCTACTTCCAAAGTGGGATCTTCACCGGCTGTAGCAACCCCGAAGGTAACTAATGCTCTGCCTTCACTTGTTGACACGTCAAACACTTACTCACAAACTCGGTAACTTCTTGCTTTAGACCTGGCCACCAAAACTGTTCACGCAAATCTCGATACATCTTACTCCCACCGGGATGCATAGCGTATGGGCTACTATGCACCTCCCGCAGAATTCTCTGTCTGAACTCAGAGTCCTTCAGCATACAAACCTTCCCACGAAAGCATAGTACTCCATCACTGCTCAGACCAAAATCTTCTGTCTTACCACCCTTCACTTGCTAAAGTCGAGGACTTAACAATTCGTCCAACAACTGCTTATCCTTGATCTGACTTACCCATGAAGGCTTCACTTGTAGTTTGGCTAACAAACTTCCATCTTCATATGAACTAAGATGAGCAAACATCGCTCTCAGATCTGATATCACCTTATAGCTCAGCGCATCGGCCACTATATTGGCTTTACCCAGGTGATACTCAATCGAGCAGTCATAATCTTTCAACAATTCAATCCATCTCCACTGCCTTAAATTCAACTCCTTCTGGGTAAGGAGATATTTCAGGCTCTTATGGTCGGTGTAGATAATTGACCTTTCTCCACACAAGTAGTGTCTCTAAATCTTCAAGCCAAACACTACTGCAGCTAACTCCAGATCATGAGTGGGATAATTCACCTCATATAGTCTGAGTTGTCGAGACGCATACGCTATCACCTTCCCTTCTTGCATCAACACACATCCTAACCCCTTGTGCGACGCATCACAAAAGATAACAAACTCCTTCCCAGCCTCAGGCTGAATCAACACTGGTGCCTCGATCAAGATCCTTTTTAGCTGCTTAAAGCTTTCCTACTGCTTATCAATCTAAACAAACGGTATCCCTTTTCGTAACAACTTGGTTAATGGTGCAGCAATCAATGAGAATCCCTCAACGAACCTTCTACAGTACCCAACTAACCCAAGAAAACTTCGAATTTCTGCTACTGACTTCGGTGGTTTCCAATCCAACACAGCTTCAATCTTACGGGGATCAACCCTAATCCCCTCGGTAGACACAACATGCCCCAAAAAGGTAACTTCCCTTAACCAAAATTCACACTTGCTGAATTTGGCATACAATTGCTTCTCTTGTAAAATCTGCAGAACTATCCGAAGATGCAAATCATGCTCCTCTTCCGTCCTTGAATAAACCAAGATACCGTTTATGAACACTACAACAATCCGATCTAGATAGGGTTGGAATACCCGGTTCATCATAACCATAAACGCAGCTTTTCGTCAACCATAACGACATCACCAAAAACTCGTAGTGACCATAACAAGTTCAATAAGCAGTCTTATGAATATCCACCTCCTTGACCTTAAGCTGATGATAACCTGACCTCAAGTCTATTTTCAAGAATACCGAAGCGTGTCACAGCTGATCGAACAGACCTTCAATCCTTGGAAACAGGTACTTGTTCTTAATCGTCAACTTGTTCAATTGCCTGTAGTCAATGCACATACACATCGACCCATCCTTCTTCTTGACGAACAACACTGGCACTCCCTATGGAGATACACTTGGTCGGATAAAACTACAGTCCAATAATTCCTGAATCTGAGCTTTAGGTTCCACCAGCTCCTTCGGTGCCATCCTATATGGGACAACGGACATCGGAGCTGTTCCCGGAAGTAAATCAATGCCGAACTCCACCTCGCGATCTGGAGGTAACCCTAGAAGCTCTTCTGGAAAGACGTCTGAGAACTCTTTCATCATTCTAACATCCTTTAAAGACAATTCCTTGGCCTCCAAAGCACTGATGAAAGCTAGAAATGCCTCACACCCTTTCCGCACCATCCTTTCAGCTTTTAATGTTGACACCACATTGGACAGGTAATTCTTTCTTTCACCTATCACCAGCACCTCCTCATCCTCAAGAGTCTTTAATATCATATGCTTAGCAGTATAATCCAAGTTTTCTCGATACTTAACTAACCAGTCCATGCCTAAAATCAAGTCAAACTCGCCAAACAACAATTCCATCAAATTAGCCGGGAAAACAATCCATTGTACTTCTAAAAGCACAATCTTAAAGAGTTTGTTCACCACTACAGATTGTCCTAAAGGGCTAATCACAGTCATCTCTCTAGAAGCAATCTCAGATTTTACATTCAAAGTCTCAGACACAGCACTAGTAACATAAGAATGTGTAGACCTAATATTTATCAACGCTTTAAAGGGCACACCAAAAATAAAGAACGTACCGGTTATGGCGTCCGGTGCATCGCCATCCTCTCGACGTCTAGCTATATAAACCAACCTAGGCTATCTCGCATCTTATTCCCAGCATCTCTGCCCAGTGCTCCACGCCCTCAACCAAAACCATTTCCTCCTCTGGCCGGACCATGACCTCTTGGTGGTTACTGCCCACCTCTTCCAGACGGTACATATCCCTGACCTACTGGTCGTGCCCTGTTTAGCTCCTGTGGATAGTCCCTTACCAGATGATCCACAGATCCACACCTGAAACATTCTCTATTTCTTGCCAACAACCCCTCTAATGATAATTCCCAAATCTAGCACACGGTTGAGACCGACCAACGGTAACAGGCTTTGTAACTTGACCCAGTCCATCAAACCTAGGCCTCTTTTGGAAACCCCCAGCAGATCTCGACGACCTATAGTTCCTCTTATTCTTATCCCTATTCTTATCCTGATTCTGTCTCTCTGACCACTTCACCTCTTCAGCTATATTTGCCTTCTCAACCAGAATGGCAAACTCTCTTTCCCATTGCGAAGCTACCAGTACTCGCAACTCGTCCCTCAGACCATCCTCAAATCGCACACAACGTTCGTGATCAGTTGCGACGATACCCCGAGCATAACAGCTTAGATGCAAAAACTCCGCCTCATACTCAACTACTGACTTGTTCCCTTGGACCAAGTTCAGAAATGTCTTCCTCTAAGCGTCCACATAAGTTGCTCCAACATACTTTCCCTGGAACGCTGTCTTAAAGAAATCCCAGGTAATACGGTCTGCTGATGTACTATCCCTCACCGTGAGCCACCACTGGTACGCCTCATCTCGAAAGAGGGACACTACTCATTTCAACTTTTCTTCTGCGGTACAGTCAAGATCGTCCGTGATTCGTTCGACCGTTTCCAGCCAGTACTCAGCTACGTTAGGAGCCACACCAGAAATACCCCTAAATATATTGGCCCCATTTGCTCGAAGTTGCTCAGGAATGATTTCCGAGCTACTGATCCAGTTCTAGCTCTAGCAACCCGCTCCAAAACACATAGCATAGCTTGGGACAAAGCATCGTCCCCTCCAAATCGATCCTGAGATCCTGCTTTTGCTATGAGTGAGGCTGGCACTTCACCTTCCAGCCCATGTCTTGATTCCGAGGGTTCAGCCTCAATACCCCGGCCTCTACCACAGCCACGAATACCACGTCCTTGTCCTCTAGCGCTCATGAGTACGGAGTCGACTTAATCTGATTAAAATTTATGAATTAGTATATCTTCCACTATTTATTACCGGGTAGTCTTATGAAAATAGAATTAGAAGTAGTTTTTCGCAAAACATTTATACCTAAAGGTTTCAATCTCTAAAGTTGAATCTTCTAGCGCTAACAATCACAGCACAATATAATCTTTTCATGCTATTCAACCAATAGTCAGAAGACTTACCGTGCGGATTTAGTGTCGGAGACTCGAGTGCCATACTTCCAGAAAACATGTATTTTCCAATCCATATTCCAAACCAACTTTGAAAAACATTTTTGAACCTATTCCACAGCCGAGTTTTGCAACCTGGCTCTGATACCACAATTGTAACACCTCAAACCCGGCTTAAACGCTACGACGGGATCTGGTATGTCACAGGGAAAGGTTGTTGTAAAATGAAAATTGGAGATTTCAAAGACTACGCTTTAAGCTATCATTTTGAAATTCACGTTCAGTTTTAAGGTTGTCTTAAAGACTTTTAGCAATAATTCTAAAGGTCGCAATAGATTTATTTTACGAAAGTCAAAATTAAAAAGTTACATAAACATGGCATCTTGAAATCAATGTTTGCGGTTTTAAGAAAAATTCCTCCGATTAATTAGTTATTCATTTGCCATCTTTTGTTAACACTTTTGAAAAATGGTTGTGTATATCCTTATATTAGAAAAACTCCGTACTTGACAGTTCATTAAATATGTGCCAACCAAATTAAATCAAAACCCAAATCAAAGTTATTGAGGATTTATTACACAGCAAAACCCAAAATAAAAGTAAGTTTAAAACAAAGAATAAGTTTAAAACAAAGAAATGAAAATTTACGGAAGTAGTAAAGCATGGCCACCTCAAAGTCAACCTCGGCTCCAACTACGCATTTAAGTGTTACCTGCAAAATTAAGCAGAGGGGTAAGTCACCGAGACTCAGTGTGTAATTCCCCTTACGAACACAATTTGGGCCTAAGCCCTAATAACATGGCATATCAATAGTGTATGCAATGCAACCCTGCCTAACCTAGTTTTCCATCCTCTACATCACCTGAATCAGCCAAACACCCGTGGAAACAAGCCACTGTGGTTCCAAACCACTGTGGTCCCAGACCACTATGACCGTAGTCATTGATAAGTATATGTGGGGCCAATCCACTGTGGTTCCAAACCACTGTAACAATCACTGATAAATATATGTGGGGCCAACCCACTATGGTTCCAAACCACTGTGACAGTTACTGAATAATATATGTACACGTGGTTCTAAACCGCTGTGGTCCCAGACCACTGTGACAGAAGTCACTGAATCACACTTCCCTTTTTGATCATATCCCAAAGCCCATGCAACATATTAACAACATACAGCAGATAATCAAATCATACATAATCATGTTATATGAACGGTAATCATAACGGTATTTACCTGGTGTCTCCAACCCTAACCACCAGGGTATCTCGACTGTCTATACAGTTATTCTGGCATTCGGCCAACATAGTTAACAGCACAAAATACTAAATAAAAGTGTGATCATTACACACCTGATTACGCAAAGAACTAAACTCTCTATATCATCGACACTTTCACTAGAAGAAACAACTGCGATCTGTCTATCCCAGGCAGATGTCAGCTCCCTACCACAACCCAGCGGAAAGTCCTGAACCGCCGACACAGTGCGTCATTTGAACTTAGAGGCAGGGACTACAAGCCCACTCCCCTCCTTAGTTTGACTGGCACTTGCATCCATGAAGAGACTTGATCAATACTAAGAGTGAATCGTTGATTGTCTATTAATAGAGTTTTGATTAAGGCAGACTAAAAACGAAAGGACTGTAATAGCCAGGAAACTGAAAAGATGGCTCCTTAACTTAAGAACCCGAATGGAATGGTAAGATTCGGCAATCAACAAACCTTCAAGCCTCGGATTACAAAGCGTTTGGCTACTGGGGTTTCCCAGAGTAAATGTTCCTAAATGAGAGAAGAAAAGGAGGAATTAGCCGAAATCTAACCATCAAAAACAAAATAGCCCTTCGGCTATAACCACACAGAACCAAAAGAAAATAGAGAATGAATCAAAAGGGTCTCCCTTACCTTGCACAACCAGAGACCGATTAGAAAGAAGACATTCGGCACCTAACTAGCCCTTTGGTTCTTTGGGGTTCGGCTAACAAAGAGGAGCCAAATGGAATCCCAGAAGATTTGGCACAAACAGCAACTGACAAAAGGGTTTCGGCTTAAACACTAGAATAAGAAGAAATGCAAAGAAAAGGGAATGAGCAACTGAGGTTCGGCTAAAGAAGAGATGAGATTAGAAGAAGATTCGGCTAGAGGAGAAATAGTAGAGGAGAAGAGATAAAGAATAGAGTTTCGATTTTGGGGAAAAAGAGTGTAGAAAAGAGAAGAAAAAGAAGAAGATAATTGTGATGAAAAGGGAAATGATACGAATGAGGTAAGGTTTGGTTATGGTGATAATCGAAAGAGAATGGTAAGAGGGTGGTTCGGCAAGGAGTGGCTTCAAGAAAATTTGGCTTGTGAAGATTTGAAAAAAGGGATGAGAGCAAAACAACCAAAAGGAAACCCGAGAGCACTTAAGAAGAAAATGTGAAAGTAAGAAGTAAAAGAACTAAGGTGCACTTATGGAATTTCGGCACTTACAAAGAATAAGCAAACCCGAAATGAAAATCAAAAGAGCTCTCTCTCAAATTCGGCACTCTCCCTAGATGACCGAAAATGCCAAGATGGAAAAAGCCTAAGATTCAAGAGAATTTTTGGCACACCCACACACACTCACCAACCGAATATGCACTTCACCAAAGGCCTCCTACTTGACCGAAATTCTCCTTCAAAGACCCCCACATTCGGCCAACATCTCCACCAACTTGAATCCCATGATCCTCTCCTTCTTTTACTCCTTGCTTCACTCTCCATCCACCATTTGAACTAGTTGACCCATTCAATCTCCCTAAGCTCCTCTTGTCCATCCATTCAAATGCATTTGACCCATTCAACAGCCACCTTGAAGAGTCCCAGCCGAAAGCCACCTCTTCCCTTCCTTGGGAACAAAAATTAAAGCCCCACATGCTGTAGATGGGACTCGAGCTCCTTCCTCCTGCTCAGCCAATGACACATTCCCCCTTGCACTACTAGTGACGCCACCACCATTTTGACACAAGCTCATTTGTCTCAACAAGCACACGTAAATAATCTTAAGGTCTGCTTCCCCTAGCTCTCCCCCCTAAAGTGCCCAAAAAGTAAAATTTTTCTAAAGCTTTGGCTCGAACCTGAGCCTCCCCAAGACCTCCAAACACAGCAAAATAATATGCTAAACAAACCAAACACATAGAATAGCATAAAATGCAGAACCTCTAATTTTAGGATGTTACAAATACCCCCGCTTTGTGAAATTATCGAAATACCCTAGTTTGCAAAATTACCTAAATACCCCTGGAGTGTAAATGATTGTTTTGCCCTTGTGGGTAAATGACTAACTTAGACTATGAATTTGACTGATTTGACTGTGCTCGTATGACTGTGTTTAAATTGACTTGACTGTGGTCATGTGACTCATATGCTTTTAATATATGTTTAAATGACTATTACTGAGCATGACCATTTTGCATACACATGTAATGATTGAGCATGACATACACGACATATTGCATGGGGTTGGGATATTGATACGGAGGAAGTTCTGATATGGTCGCACGGGTCGCATGAGATGATTGTGGATCCAGTCAACGAACGGCTTAAAGCCGCGTAATCTGATTTTGGCTCTATGCCAACCTAAATACGGCTCTGTGCCATCTTTATTATGGCTTTATGCCAATTGCATTTACCCGTGGCTATGTGCCTAACATTTATATTGATGACTCTGTGTCGATCATAATTACTTGTGGTTGTTTATCGATTATATTACTGCCGCTGATGGCTATGTGCCAAACTTATTACAGTTATCGATATCTTTGTGCCATCCGGATTATAGCTTTGTGCCATCCTGATTATGGTTTATAACTATTATGTTTATGGCTCTTAGCCATCTGGCAGCGTTGTTGTGATATTTATAGCTTTTAGTCGTTCTGTCCACGGTGCCGAGTTGTTCTGTTGACTTAGTGCCGCGACCGGTCTAAGCTTGGTGTGTTGGCTGGGTGGTTTGATTTTATCCCACAGGAGTTTAGGGTTGGTACGGGTGGTATGTTGGCTGGTTCGGGGTGGGATGCATCCTCATACTATTGTATATCTGTTTATGAGATCTGTCACTGTACTGGGCTTAGCCCACTTGTTCTGTTATTGGGTTGGGCTAGGCCCAATTGATTCTGTTATTATCTATGACCCAAATGATATTGTAGTGGGTTTTGGCCCACGTATGCTCTGAATTGGGTATCATCATTATCGTTTAAGGGCTTTGGCCTGCATCGCTTTTGGTTTTCTTTTACGATATCTCGACTATTACTCTAGTAAGGGGATTACACACTGAGTTTTCGTAAACTCACCCCATTTTTAACTATGCAGGTAATCCCCAACATTAGAAGGATCGATGCTGCGAGGGACTCAGAGGTGACCACACGACTACGGCCATTATGCTTTGGACTTTACATATGTTTTAAATTCCGTTTTGGGTTTTAATTTCTGTAATAAGGCCTCTCTGGATTTAATTCTGAATTTTGGATTTTGTTACGTTTTATATTTGTTAGACGTAGACGAGTTTTCAACCCAATTACTGTTTTTAAAAACATATGTTTTAAACTTCTTTACCTTAAATTAGCTTCTGTAACTAAAAAAAGATTTTTAATGAAGTTAATAACATTTTTTTAAAGTGATTAACTTGTCAATGAACCACGTTTTGAAATTGAACAATCATAAACTAAGACTTTAGTTTTTAAATATTAAGGAGGGTTTTCAATGAAAACATGGTTTTCGAAAAACACTTCAATGTGACACGCCAGATTCGGGCCTAACTTTTGGGCCGAGTTTGAGGTTTTACATGAAAGCTTCGACTTTATTGATTGACACTGTGTGTACGATATCGAGATATATTTGATCCTATGTAAAGGCACTAAGTGTGCGATGATAATTAAGTCTCGGCTATGAAATTTGCACTAAGTGTGTGATTATATCGAATAAATAACGAAGATTGATCGAATGGTGGGATCGAGTATTAAGTATCAAAATTGGTTATAAACTAGGTGTTGACAAAGGTATGTATGAACCTATGTGGTTGATGAACTTGTAAATGATGAATGAATGAAGATGTGAATATATAGTTATAGCTGAAATTGTGTATTCATGAAAATCAATCTATGTGATGGTTTATTTTGTATATTGATTTGAATTGTTGGGTTACATGTATTGTATTACGAACTTACTAAGCTTTAAAGCTTACTATATAAATTGCTTCTCTGTTTTACAGTGTTAATAAAGTTAGCTCGGATTCGGGGATCGTCAGCGACTCAATCACACTATCGGCTATCTATATTGGTACTTTTGAAAGATGCATATACTTAGTATATGGCATGTATAGGCTAGAAGTTATGGTGTGTTTTGCAATGTTTGGACCTTGCCATGTGATATGTCTTGGAAGGGAATGTTGTTAGTTTATGTTTGTGAAGCTAGGAAAATGATGAATGCGGTATGAAATAGTGAGATTGGAAATGGTATATATATTTCATGCTTAAATTGGTTGATGATAATGGTATTTTAAGTGTGAAATTGTGGTATGACTAGTTAATGCTTAGTTTATATAATATGATTTGTGAAAATGTTGTTTTAGATGAATTTATTTGAGTAGGAATTGAGAATGGGAATAAAAGATGTAATTGATGATTGTTTGGTGCATGTATGGTATATTTTTGTTGCAATTGAGGCATGAATTGGTAATTGTTTGATGTCTATAGATGATATCAAAGTGCTGTAGGTAATTTGGCCTTAAAAATGGCCTATAATTGCCTACACGGTTGAGCACGCAGGCGCGTGGCTCAACCGTGTCCTTCGAGGTTGTGTTTTAAAACAAGTCAGGCTCAGCCAGGGCTGGACACACGGGCGTGTGACTGGCCGTGTGGTGCAAGTCATTGTCGACCACGGGTGAGGCACACATGCGTGTCTCAAGCCATGTGAACAAGTCACTATGTATGCCCTGTTTTGCCACGGCGTGGACGCACGAGCGTGTCTGAGGTCGTGTGAGGCACACGGCCTACTCACACGGGCGTTTGACCTATGTAACTTAGTAAAATGTTTACATTTTGAAAATTTTCGTATGTGTTCGGTTTAGTCCCGACCCCCTTCTAACATGTGATTAAGGTCTCGTATACATCATTAAGGGACTCATTGATTGTGAATTGCTATGCTTGGATGTGGAATGATATGAAATGTTCAGAAATAGTTAGTAATGCCTCTTAACCCTAGTCCGAAGACGGTTACGGGTTAGGGGTGTTACACTTTTCATATGAATAGAATAGGGTTGTTGTAACATCCCAAAATTTAGCTTAATGAGAATGTAGAATTATATCAAAAATAAGGAGTTAGCTAAGTGGTTATTGTTAAATGTGAAAGCGTGTAATTTAATTTGAGGTCTCAAATTCAAATCCTGTTCCCTACAAAATAATTAAATTTTGCAAAAATCTCTTGTTTTTAATGTGTGTGCTATCCATACCCTTGTAACCTAGGTATAAATGTTAATTTTGCACAAAATAATCTGTCTTTATTTATAAGAGCCTGATTTTAGCTAAACTGGAACAGTGGTTTTGAAGCCACAAATCTGATATCAGAAAATTATTTTAATATTATTTTTGGTGTTTATAGTATGTTATTTGATATGTGTGAAAGTTTCATGATTTAATTTTATCGATTGGATAACTATTTTGAAAAAACGACTAAATTGCGTAAAATGAAAAAGTTGCATTCTATTTATTAAAGCTACTAAATGACTATGATATTAAATTGTGGGAGTTCTTATGTTGATTTAAACCTTTTGAAAGGCTAGTGGACATTTAAGTCCATGGTTTATATGTTTTTAAAGATTAATTAGTAAGGTTAATTTGGTAAATTGGTTATTAAATGTTCATTAAATAAAGCCAAATGAATTTCAGTCATGCATTCATCTTCTCCACCGAATGCTAGGGCTAGACAAACCATTTTTCAAGCTTTTTAATTTCAAAAACTTTAAGCTTAAATTGGTGAGTGATTTTTGCTCGGTTTTTGATGATTTCTATATTTATGTGATTGTTGCTTTGTATTCTAGCTAGCCCATGCCTTAATTTTTGAAGTTGTCAATGATTTTGTGGAGTGCCATTGATGAATTCTTGAGCTTTTGAATGTTTTATGATGGAAAATGAATATTTGTTAATAGTTATACAAGTTTTGTTAAGTGAATTTTGACAAAAAAATGTCAAATAGGGATTAAATTGTGAAACATGTAAATTTAGGGGTTAAAATGTGAAATAAATTAAAGTTTTGGGCTGCTAGGGACTTATGTATAAATCAGCTAAGTATGGGTTAAGTTGAATTTTGTGAATTTTGTGTATTTGGGAAATAGGGACTAAATTGTAAAAATATGAAACTTTAAGGGCTAAAGTGTAAAAATGCCCAAATATGTGTTTGTGGACTGAATTGAATGATTTGATGAATAAATGAGTTAATTTTGAATGTATATAGATCAAGAAAGAAAGAAGTTGAATTTAGATCGGGGAAAATCAAAGGTTATCGAATAGTCGATCCAGTTCGTTTATCCTTAATACGAGGTAAATTCATATGCAAATAAATGTCTTTAAATTGAATTATATATGTTTAATTGTCATTCAACTGTTATGAATGTTGAATGATCAAATACAAGCAAGAATCGACAAGTTTACAATATCTAAAAGTCTCATATGAACCTTAGGAATAGTATAGGATACGAATGTCATGACATTAGGATTACCGAGATGTGATTACGTGTAAGACCATGTCTAGGAAATTGGCATCGTTATATGATTTCGTATAAGACCCTGTCTGGGGCATTGGCACCGATATGTAATAACATGTAAGACCATATTCGGGATATGGCATTGTACGAGTTATATGTGATTTCCAATTATCCTTAACGATTCGGAATGGTTCAACGGGCAAAGTCAAGTTGAGAAAGAATGTATGAATGATTTAAGTGACTCAGGTACATATGAGATATATACAAGTATTGAAAAGGGAAGTATTTGATTAATTCATTTATGATATTGAATATGTATACATTGGGAAAGGTTTGTGAACTTATATGTGCATACTTATAGTGTTTCTGTTGATGGAGATGATGTTAATTCATATTGTAATTTATTTGTATATGGCTTAGTAAGCTTTTAGAGCTTACTTTGTATGTTCTTTCCCTATTTTATAGATTATCAAAGCTAGCTCGGACTCGGGGATCATCAAGATCATCGTCACACTATCGATCAACTTGTTGGTACTTTTGATGTTATGTATATATGGTATATGGCATGTATAGGCTAGTGTTAAGATGATATGTTTTGAGTTGTGATTGTAGGCATGAGAGTTAGCTTGTAAATAATGTACATGTTGTTGTGTATTTGGTAATCTAAGTTGGCTTAATTTATGAATTAGGTTAGTGATTTGTGATGTATATATGGCCTTTTGTTTTGGCATGTTTGATATGATTGTTGTGATGGCTAAGTGGTTAATTGTTTTGATTATTTACCAATGATATATCATAGTTGATTTGGCATGATATAGCGATAAATGAATTGGTATGTTTTATGACATGAATTAGTTGTTAAATGATGAAAAAAATGCATAAGGAAGATAGGTGAAATGGTTGGTAATGATATATTGTTTTGGTATGTTTATGGTTATGATTTGAGTAGTGAAATGGATGGATTTTAAATGGCATGATTTGTATATGAAATAGCATGTTTTGGCTGCCTATAATTGTGTTGAAATGGTATTATTTTGGATGTTTAGGTGAGCATGAGAAAGGGTGGCAAATTGGCCTTGCAAATGGCCTATTCTTGTCCACACGGGCAGAGACACGGACGTGTGTCTCAGCTGTGTGCGACACACGGTCATGATACATGACCGTGTGTCCCCTAGTGTTGAAATTGAATTGAAGTCAGTATGCTCCACATGGTCTCACACACGGGCATGTGACCGGCCATGTGGCACAAGTCAGTATACCCCTAAATGGCACATGGCCTAGCACACGGGCGTATGAGTTGGTTGTGTTGCATAAGTCAATACACCTTACAGGATTGGCACGGCCTAACACACGGCCTGGCACACGGGCGTGTGTGGCCATTTTGAAGGGCATACAGGCTAGACACACGGGCGTGTGGTCAACCGTGTGACCCAATTCAGTATTCATGCCCTGTTTTCACACGGCCAAGGACACGGGCGTGTCTGGAGCCCTGTGAGGCACACGACCTGTTCACACGAGCGTGTGACCCTGGTATGTTTTAAAAATTTCTAAGTTTTCGAGAATTTTTGTAAGTTACCGGTTTAGTCCCAAACCACTTCTAAAGCATGTTTAAGGCCTCGTAGGCCCTTATAAAGGACAATGTGATTATGGTTGAATGGTGTTTGAGAATGGATGCATAAATGTATGTTGTATGTTGTGATTTGATCGGTAATGCCTCGTAACCCTATTCCAGTGATGGATACAAGTTAGGGGTGTTACATTATTCCTTTTTCTCTCACCCTAGTCGTCCCTCCCCTCTCATCTCTTCCTTGATCTTCAGTTTTTCTTTCTTCCTCCATTGTTGTCGTTGCCATAACACCTAGTTTTATCATCTTTTTTATTTTATTTTTGCCACAAGATTTTGCATCATCTCCTCCATCATATTGCTACCATTTTTTTATAATGAAATCAGCCCCAAATCTAAAATCGTAAGTCTCCAAGATCGATTTCCAACGTTGCCAAGAAGTGTCATTGCCGTTCATAGCATCTAGCTTGTGTAAAATCTCTTTCTCTCTCATTTTCTTGTTAAATATTGATAAATATAAACCTAAATTTCTAGATATGAAATTTGGGGGATTTTTAAAGATTTAATGGGTATTTTACCAGCTTTTTAATCAATTCCTAAAGTGGTTTTAGATTAACCCCAAAATTGGCCACTACGAGTGGTAGTGCGTACGCCTATGAGCAAAAAATGGCATTGTTTTCCTTTAATTCTTTCCCATATTTTTTAGCATGATTTTGGGTTCTTGAAAACCTCATAATCAGCCTTGAAATATGTTTTAATTAGGAAAAATTATTCTTAACCCATCGGCAAATCAAATTTGACAATTCGGGAAGTATAAGTGTAGGTAATCGTAAACTAGTTAGGTGTTTCGACATAGATTTTGGGAAAAGGTTATGGATTGAATAACTGAAGGATTTTAATCAAGATTAGCTATTTATTTTATTGTATTTAAATATGTTAGGTGTTGACCCAAACGCTCCAAATCAACAGTAAAGCCGAAAGACGTTCGTGTGTACAATTCGCATCAAAATAGTGTAAGAAATCTAACTTGTTTGGATTCAAAAAATAATGGTAATTGTGACGATTGGATCGAACCCATAAGTGGGAGTTTAGGTTCTATTTAAGAGGTGAGTTAATTGAGTTATATACTGATTTTTTTAAATTTAACTTAGGTCCATTTTAAAGTTTATTAAAGAAACCGCAAGATTCACTAGTGTGGTACAAAAGAGCGAATGTAACACCCCTAACCCGTATCCGACGTCGGATTAGGGTTACAAGGCATTACTGAACATAGCATTGATCATGACAGATATTTACTAAAACTCAATCATGCTATACTACTTAAAGTATATAAACAAGTTATGCTTTTAAAATTTAAACATATCAATGATAATAATTTTTTTGTATTTGATCACAAATAGGCAAATAATATTGCAACCAACTCACATTTTAATCACATTATGAAATCAATCATTCAACATTTAAATAACAAACCGCCATTAAACATGTCATAGGTATATCTATTTGTTTTACTCATCACTAGTCAAATATAATTACATATCATGCACCACTTTTAAACCTATCCATAAATCAAATTATACATTATAATTGAATCCATAATAAACCATAATTGAATCATGTTCATTACATATATCTTCATACTAAAATACATCATACTTATATAAATACATACTAGTATTTCCTGAATGAACTTAAACCATATTCAATTTCATTGACTAATCGGACATATCAATTTGTTCCATTTATATGCTATAACCGTACCTATATATATATATATATCAATACATTTACTACAATATTAACTAAACATAGCAACCCTACTTCACATACAAGTGAGCCATATCAAAATTTCTAAAACCAACACATATATGACGTACATATTACTTAATTCATATATTAAAATTATAAATGTCATTTCATTCATAATATACTTAGCATTTTACCCATTTATTCAACCCACATATCTTAAGACTTTATTACCTAATATAAACCAAGTTTACCACATAACGTAACTTAAATATCTCATCCTAATGCAAGCTCAAATCATGATCCAATATAGTCAAATTTGAGCATAAAAATTAAACACATCAAGCACCCATTCCAAACACATAAAATCCTACTTAAGCAAGATAATCATGAATAAACAAATTTTAGACCAAACCGAACACAAGCATGGAAATTAAGCCATTTTCGCATGGCTATTTTTATATACATGACCAAAAATCAACCTAAAGATTCCATCTATGCTATACATGCCATAAGCCCAAATTTAACTTAGTAAAATACCGAAAAACTGTCGATAGTGTGATAGGCTTCGTTGACGATCCCCGAGCTCGTAACGTAAATCCAAAATCTGTAAAATAGAGGTAAACAAAACACACACAGAGTAAGCTATTTAAGCTTAGTAAGTCATAAGCAATTTAACATTTAATTATATACAAAATTTATCTATTCAAACTAAATAAGCTATTATCAATCAAACACCCTTTTAATAAAATTTCATATAAAAAAACATATAAATTATGCATAATTTCTACTTTGATCGAATACACTATTAATAATTAGTATAATATACCATTTCTTTCCACAATACATACAAATCAATAGGCCGAATACTCACATAATCAAATATACCATCACGTAAATCATATTACATGTAACTTTATAATATCATTTTAAGTACACTACTTACCTTAATTTCATATCTTAGTATGAATACATACCTGAACATTTATATCTTGATTTACATTCGATCTTAACTTATCATTGCCCGTTGAATCTCTTAAACATCATCAAAAGCACATTATTTCAAATCAATATCAATAAGTTTTACTATTCAATTCTTACTCATAAATCACTATTTTTTTTACCACTTTTCAAACTCATACACAAAAGTTAACAACCACATAGGTTTCGTACGTACCTGTACCTCATCATACCTATCTATTACATTTCCCACGTCACCTTATTGATTGATACGTATTATATCATACAATAATCTTTTATATTCAATGGATTCGCACACTTAGTGCCAAATGGATAACCGAAGCTATATATAGATATTGCACACACAGTGCCATATGAATAGCCGAAGCTATATATATATATAGATATTGCACACACAGTGCCAAAACCTTGTAACGTATCGCACACTTAGTGCCGTCACATAAACATCTCGCACACTTAGTGCCAAATCCTTGTAACGTATTGCACACTTAGTGCCGTCACATTAACATCTCGCACACTTAGAGCCAAATCCTTGTAACGTATCGCACACTTAGTGCCGTCACATTTAACTTTTCGCACACTTAGTGCTATATTTCATACTATCATTTCCGTACATTTATTTCACATATTACAAATCAGCATATAAATCTCATGTTTATATATAATTAACAACACATATATGCTTATAAACTTACCTCGGACGTCGACGGACAGTAAAATCGACTAATCGACTACTTTCGTTTTTCCCGGTCCAAATCCGATTTATTTGGTTCTTGATCTAAACATATTCAAATTAAACTTATTTAAACACCATTCCATTCAATTTAGTCTAAAAACACATAAATGGGCAAATTACCATTTTTCCCCTGACATTTCACACTTTTTACAATTTAGTCCCTATTGCACAAAACACAAAATACACAAAATTTCACATTACCCATGCTTGGCCGAATATTACCTATGTTCATACAAGTCCATACATTTCATTTATTTCACATTTTAGTCCCTTAAAAATTTATTTTTGCAATTTAGTCCAAATTATTCAAATTCATCAAAAATTCAAAGACAAAACATGTTAATCTAAAACATATCTTCCATATTCTATCATTAAACAACAAAAATCACAAACTAACATCAATGACATAACAGAAAATCATCATCAATTTCAAAAATTCAAGCATGGGTTTTGTACATCTCGTAGCAGCGATCTCAAAAACGTAAAAATTATCAAAAACCGAACAATAACTAACCTTGAATCAAGCTTCTTCAATGGCCAATATAACTTTCTTTTTCTTTTTTCTTGTTTCGGTCAAAGGTTAAAATATGGTATAAAAAATGGGTTTCACTTTATGTTTTCTTTATTATATTATAACATTAATTTATATTATTATTAATTTTACTTTATAAAATTAACATATAAAAACATATACTAATATCATGTTGCCGTCCACTATGTATTAAAATGGCCTAATTGCAATATAAATCCTCCATATTAAAAAGACAACAACAATTAGGCACTTTCACAACTAACCATCAAATTTTCATTTTACGCGATTAAGCCCTTTTATTGAATTAGACACTCAAATAGCAAAATTAAAACATGGAAATTTCACACAAGAAAATTCGCACATAATAAACACAGAAAATATTTTTCAAACTCGGATTTGTGGTCCCGAAACCACTATTTTGATTAGGGTCAAAATCAGGCTGTTACAGTGAAAATAAGGTGTGGGACCTAAACTATAAAACTTAACTGGTAATTATATTTATTATGATTGAATAGATTATTTAGCTTGCTTATTGGACTTGGCTTAATAGCTAAGTAATTAAATTTGTAAGTGGTCGAATCAGGTACGTTACGAGCCCTAACTATTTGGCATGGTAGCAATCTTTCTAGTTTGACTGAATGATTGATTGATTGACATTGTCATGAATATTTGGTTAGTTTGATATATGTTTGAGTTGTATGTATGGCATGATTGTGAATGAAATAAGTCTTACGCATTCTATATTCGTACAAGTGATTTGTTATGATATGTTCGAAAGACTACTATAAATGCACACAAAGAAAAGTTATAAATGAAAATGAAATTGTGATTTGTTGAATGATACCATTTTATTGGTAAATTAAAAGTTGGAATATTATATTCATTCACTAAAATTATTTGATAATTGAGGGCATATATTGAAAATTTCAATAAAATGTGAAAGTATGATTTATGGCTATGTATGAGATTGTGTGACATATTGCATCTGCATTGGGGTAGGTTATTTATTGTTGAATAAGGAGTTCCGTGGAGTACTGGCGGCATATTAAGTCCACATTTATACGTAGCCAGTGCACTACACCTAGAGTATTGAGGGGATTGGTGATTTTATCACAATATATGTTATCCGGTAGATTTTTCTGCATTTATGTCATACGGTGGTTTCTACCACATCGAGCTTTCCTCACATGCGTTGGAGTTTGGCAAACGAGTTTTGGGGAAATCATGGTGTGTAGCGGATGGTATGGGTAGGACTCACATGTGCATTATGTCATGATCACGTTACATAAGAATGTTACTGTTGATGTTGATTGTGTTATTTGGTTCTATGAGAAAATGCTTGAATTATGTAATATGTTTGATTGCTTAGACTCACATTGAGTTTGTTAAGCTCACCCCGTTACTTCACCTTCTCAGGTAATGAACAAACTTAGGATCGAAATTGGCATGTAGACTTATGACAGGCTTTAGACTCGGGACTCGAAACACCATTATGATTTTATTTATTTAGCTTTCTTTTCCTATTATTATTTGGTTTTGGGGCTATAAATTTATTTGAAACTGTGGTTTGAGACTGTTTTCATTTTGGGGATTTTCATGCATGCATGATTTTCATTCTTAGGATGAATTTTCGGATTTATATATATAGAAATTAAACTATTCATGTTATTTGGCTAAGTTAATAATTGGGATAGTATGATATATTTTCCTCTGTAACCAAGATAGACAAAATATTTTTCAAAGGCAATGATGTGCATTGATTTTTTCGAAAAACCACACCTAATTCGCTATCTTGTCTTAATAATGGTTGGATTAATTAAATGAACATTTTCCAAAATTAATGAAGACAACTGTAGTTTTATAAAAAGAAAGTATTTTTGAGGTTTCAACTATGATTTTTATATGGTCTTATGGAAATGAAATTTGTAATCATGCTTGATACTTTGAAAATGAAATATTCTTTTAAGTTTAATTCAAAACCATTAGTGTTTAAGTTTAGCTAAAGTGTTTAGTGTTATGTTTTTATTTAAAATTAACTTATATTTTTAATTAATTATAAATAAATATACAAATTTTAATACTTCAAAATTATATTATAAGTTATACAAAAAATACATAATTTGTGGAATTATAAATCAATTAAACAAATATGATATAACACTTGAAATTTACAGGTATCAAAATTGGAATGAACCGGGAGTGGTATCGTCATTCAGGGTGTAGCGATTTACGAGCCTCCGTTGACGGTGTGGACGTTGGGGTGTATTGTACATATCATGAGGATTGGGCGTCATGGTATCATCGATAGGTGTCGATCCAAACATATCAAACATTATTGGGGATTGCGGTTACTAGTAAGTTGAACTACAACTACCCATCTCCAATGATATTCTTTGCTCTAGGACCCCTCCCCAAAAGCGTCAACCCATTGGTTTGGTTAAGTGTGTGTGTGTTCGGAGGTTGGTCCTCCAAGTCGGGCTCCACTACAAGTTGACTTTCTCATCTGTAGCCATGATCTGGTACTACCTTGACTTGCTCACCATATAAAAAAGGGCGCCCTCAAGCCATGTACTATTGTATGTATTCCTTCGAGGGAGTGAAGTCAAACATACAAGAGTGCATCTCAGGCCGCCTCTCATACCAGGGATTCCATAGAGCTATATAATGCTGGTGTTCCACGGCTCAATCTGTTCCATCTTTTCCCCTCTTGATCTTACCATGGACATAATCATATTGCTGTGGAACATTCAACACAAATTGTTTGCATCCAAACTGTCGCATAACTCGATCGGTGTTGTACCACTCAACGGTTGAAAAGTTCAGCACCAGCGTGTTAATGCACCACACATTTGTTTCTACGTGAACCCACTGTGAAATAAGGGTCACAATGTTTGGTGCAAAATATGGCATCCATAGGAACTACACAATATAATAGAATGGGTTAGTTAAACTCCTTTTGTTTTTCTCTTCTCTTCTATTCTCTTCTCTTTTATTTCAAAACTCTAAAGGGGACCAAAAGAGAGACCCACCCTCCCTTTTAAAAGAGGCAATTGACCTCAACAACATAAGGGTTTTTTCTTATGTTAAAGAAAAAAAAAGAAAAAGAAGCAGATCCCTCTAACTAGTCATGTTGCTGACGTGGTGTGACCGGTCAATAAGCTTTTTCATATTTATTTTTGGTTCTTTTATTTTTTATTTCTTGTAAAAATGTCCTAGTATATTTTTTTAACAAATCAATCCTTTCTCATTATGTTTTGAAGCCAAATCCCTCTCCCACTTTCTTTTCTTTCTTTCTTATTTTTTCCCAAACTTTCTTTATTTTTTGGTCTTGTATTTCTTGATTTGTTTTAAAAATGCCCCTTATCGAATGATTAATTCACATTACATAAATAATTTAAAATAAAAAATAATTTTACATTGTCAACATTTCAAATAACTATCAATTTACATAATTCACAAATTATATTTTACAAAATATAATTTTACATTTGCAACATTCCAAAATAATTTCACTTAACTTACAATATAATTTTACAACATGAGCAACAATTTTGCTCAAGACCGACAAAATTGTGTCTTACAAATAATACATAATTAAACGATTTTGTTCAAGACCGATAACATTGTGTCTTACAAATTGAAATATACAATGTTTAACTGCAACATCAGCAAGTCGTCCTAGCAAGTTTCTCGGTGCTATTATCTTGCAGCTCGGATGCTGTTGATATTGATGATCTCACTCGTGCGGTTTGATTTGGGATTCCTTAAAACCTTCAAACATCTCGTCGATCCAGATAACCCCAAATAATCCACTCGTTAGCTGCATAACTAATTTGAACCCATTATCATCCTACCACAACCAATGGAAAGACTTACATAACCAATTTGAACTTGTTACCGAATAAATTACTGGCAACTGAAACTCCTAATTTTACTTGAAATTGTCACCGAAACTAACCATTTAATTTGTCGGTGTCAAAGCTCCATCGGATTATCATTAAACAAAACATACCTTCAAATTATAAAATTTACTAAATAAATAGAAACACAAAAACATTAAAAAAAAAAAAACACTCCTCATCTCTCTCTCTCATTTGTCCTCTAACATAATATAATTTTAAAAAAAAATTCTTCAGCTTAGAGTGAACTGCCATTGGGCTATATATAGTCATTTGATCATGTCAAAGAGAATGAATCCATCAAATAAAATTTTAATTTTAATTTTAATTTTAATTTTTAAAAAAAAAAGCTAACACATGACACTGGTGGCCCATTCTTTATGGCTCCACCAAATAAAATATCATTTTTATTTTTAAATCTAAAAAAAAATCTAAAAAAAAACATTGCACATTAAAGTGGTGGCGCCATTCTCTATTGCTCCACCGCCATTATTTATTTTTTAGCCCCCATTTATTAAGAAATATCAATATTTCTCTGATATTTATATATGTGGCGTCATTCTCTATGACTTCACAAAAAAAATTGAATTTTTTTAATCCTAATAACTGAAGTGACATGTTGGTAGTGTCAATCTCTTTGGCTTCACAAACTTTCACTATTTATGTCAGGTCATTTATGTATATGATAAAACAAAACTGAGTCATTTTTATAATTATCTAAAATTTTAGAATCATTTTTATAAAAGAAGCCAACATAAGATGGACCAATATTCAAAAATAAATGAGATATGTAGCTAAAAGAATTGCGTGGGAAGAAACTCCAACATAAAAATGAGGGAGATGAAACCCAAAAAAGCAACATAAAAGTGCTTTTAGGGGTTGAGCCATAGATGTTGTGCTCGTTTTCCATAGATAATGCCAAATGTTTACACTTTTTTTTTTCTTTTTTGTAATGGGTTATTTTGGAGATGAACTTGAACGTTTTCGACTTCGTACAAGGCAATGGTAAGCTAAGGAGCACTGGAGATTGTGCTCCAAGGTCTTCTTCGATGCTTAACAGCTTAAGTCAGACTTAATGCTTTGTAATAGAGAAAGTAATGGATAAGGTTGAAGATAATGAATATGGGATGAATATATAATACGAGAAGATGGAGATGAGAGACCTCTTCTTCTTTTTTTCCCTTGTGCTTGGCTTGTAAGGCTTAGCCTTTAGGTGGTTCCATATGTTGGGTTTGAGTTTGGACCCTTTGGGCCACTTATTCTCTAGGGTTTAAGCTTATTTTCTTAAGGTGCTATAAAATTCTTAAAATTAATTTTAATATAGTTTTGGACCTAATATAAAGACAATTAAAATATTATATAATATAAAAATAATTTAAATACAATATAGATCTATGAATATATTAAAAATTGAACTCTATATTTTTTTAATAAAAAATCCATTATCAACGAATATTTTCATAAATATTTAATAAGAAGCAAGTTGCCCCTTCATCAAATTGCACCAACTTTCATTTATTTAATTAATTAATTTTTAATCGTACATTAATGTATTGGACAAAAAGTAGAAAACCATGAGAGGAAAACATAAAAAGGCTAAACATAAGCAAAAATTAAACTCACAAGATATATCATCAGACATATATTTCCAAGAACTTCATTAGTTATATATATATATGGGGGGCTGAGTGGGGCTATATGAAGAAAAAGTATTTATGAAAATTAAAAAATAATGGGAGGAGTAGGAGGTAAGAGAAAAGTTGTATGGAACTTGTAATTAATTAAATCTATACTAAATCATAAACAAATAGTAATTAATTAAATCTATACTAAATCATAAACAAATAGAAATACAGAAGAGATACATGATTGTGTCCAAAAATATTGATTTGGTAATAAAATAATGGTTGGCTTTTGTAAACCTTACATTGTTGCCAGAGGTGTCTGTCTAGCCTTTATATCTTCCTTTTTTTTTTCTAGAAAATTAAAAACAATTGTTTCTTAATCAGTTAAAGTTGATTTAATTAATCAACTTTGCCATGTGATATATCTGGATTCATAGTATGGTAAATAATAAATAAGATAATTAATTTAAGGATCCTTTTCATAAAACAAATAAAAAATTATATATATGTTAACACTGTTAAAAGCGAAATTTTTTTCATTGGAAATTTTGCCAAATCAGCTGACAAGTCCAATGTAATTCTTCAATATTCAGTATTAAAAAAAAACATATTTTTAAGAATAAATAAACAACCATTTTTTAATCATTTTAAGATAATATAAAATTAATTTCTACTATCTTTTTGGGTGAGTGTTAAAGAGTTCAAAAGTGGTGAGGAAAAGTCAGAAAAAAAAAAAACATTTTCAGAAAAAAAAAATAAACATTGTTTTGCAGATTGTCATTAATTGCAATTGGAGATGAAACTATCATACAGGATTTGCAAGAGCAACCAACTTTTCCAACAAAAAAATTCAATAGACTGTTAAAAAGAAAAAATTTTGAAGGGGTCAGAGTTTCAGCGAAACAAAAGGGGGAGGTTGTTGTAACCAGTTGAAAGAGTTCCAAAGAAAAAGAAAGACACTCGATGTCACGAGTGCGTGGGATATGGAAACAACCAAGTTGAGTGTGCCAGTATACTTAAGAATAAGGAATCTCTTCGTATAGCATGGAGTGATGATGGTTCTTCTTGTGAGCCAAAAGAAGATGAGGAACACCTGAGTAATTATCTGATTTTCACGTCCAAAGTTGTGAATGCAGTTACAATTGACTTAGACAATTACAGTTATAGTCATGTTGAATCCATTGAAGATTTCATGGATAACTACAAAACAATGCTAAATATGTGGGATCTTGTTTGCAAAATCAATAAGAGATTAATTGATGAAAATTTCAGATTGAAGCAAGAAAACTAGAAGCTTGCAAAAAGGATTTAAGAAAAACAGTGTCCAGAACTGCAACTAATAAAAGATAGAAGGAAAAGCTTGTCTAGAGAAGAAATTAGTTGTTACTAATTATGCAACCTGCAATACAATGTTCTTTATGATTCTTCAGCTTTTATCCCCTTAATGGGTCTACAAAACGTGGAAGATTAGTCACTGGACTTGCTCTAGTGAATATATTAAGAAACAAAAAAAAAAAAAAAAAAAAAAAAAAAGAGTGTCAAACTTGATGCAACCTTGAAGGAATTAGAAGTTACTTAGTCTACCTTGAAGAGGCTAGGATCAAGAAGTGAAAAAATTGCCATACGAAGAAGAGAAATAGGCAAAGGTGGACTAGGATATGTTTAAAAATGTGACAAGACTATGAATCCAACAATTTTGTCAAGCAAGTGTGTTGTAGATCAAGTTGAATGATCCAAGAAGTCTGAGATTGTTCGTAGTAAAAGTCACTACAAGTACAATAACAAGATTGTGTGCCCTTATAATGGTACATTAGGTCATATCAAGAGCAAGTGTTACAAGTTTCTAAAATATCTTAGGATAATGTAGTCAACTGCATCTCCAATTGCAACTCGAATTGCAACTAATAGAAGATAAAAGGAAAAAATTTGTCTAGAAAAAAAAAAAGATAAAAGGTTTGTCATTGTTTCTCACTTATCCTTGAAGGTTTATATTGAACATATATGATAATTCAATACTGGGTGTTCCAAATACATGATCTCATGCCCCAAAATATAAGGGGTTAATTAAAATGGTTAAACAAAAAATGATGGCTTAATGGGTAAGTGTTAGAGAGTCCTCCTTAGAGACTCAAGTTTAGCCCCCTTTCTCCCATTTTATTTTCATCAACCTAGGGTAAAGACACACCCAAAATATATACAATAAAAAATTAAGACTAAATAAGACATGGGTGATAGGCCAAATAGTTAAGAGTTAATTACCCTTCTTAGAGGTTTTAGGTTCGAGTCACTCCATCCCCTTTCATTTTCTTTTAAATTTCAACAAAAATTGGAAAATTTGTTGTGCCGCCCCTAGGTCTTCAAACCCTAGCTCTTTAATCATTCTTTTGATATTTGGATTTGGTTTGCCTCTTTTCAAATTCTAGTAAAATTTCTCTTCATCTTTTGTTTCTTTCTTTTTCTCTTCTTTGTAACATATTTTTCATCTTTGTGTTGGTGATTATTTTGTTTTCCCGAATCAAATCATCCCCCGTTCAATCGTTTTTCTATCTGTTTTGTAATTTCCATCAATAAAATCCATGACCTTGCCAAGAAACGGTAAGTACACCTCGTTCCGATGATTAGATCATGTATTTCCATAATATTACTATCCTTCGCTAATCTTTCATTTGTGTAATACCCCAAACTCGGCCTAGACGTTATAGCCGAATCTGGAGTGATTAACTTTCTAGAATGGTTGAAAATTTAGCTTTCTAGAACATTGAAAAATAGCACAATTTCTATTACTAAAGAAAAATCTGATTTAGTAGAAATTATTCTTAATTAGCTTTTTAGTTGAAACCATGTTCAATTACATTTTCTAAAAATCAGTTACTTTGCAGTGGATACCCTTAGAAAGATATCTTTTTGAAAACAGTGTTTGTTAATTGAAAACCCGTTGTTTCTGTAGAAAATAATCATTGTCGATAAAATGTTTGAACCATATTATACGGAAATGGAAAATAAAGTCCAAAACCCAAAATAGTCCCAAATATCCAGAGAGTCCAAAATTTACAAAACTCTCAAACTAAAATTTTGAATAAGTCAAATTTAAGAAAATACGATATTAACCGAGCTCCTGCTTGCACCGATCCGTCTAAGTCTGAGGATTACCTAAAAATAATAGTCAAACAGAATATGAGTTATTCAAACTCAATGTGTAACAAAAACTCAAACAGATAATTATTTACAGACAAATTTAATAGTACAAAATCTTTACAAAACAGTTCAAATTCTGATATATATTTCATACTCCCATTTGCTACAAACCATCTTCGACCATCCCAACACACCATATGGGGTTTGAAACACCCATCTAACCCTACACACCACTTAGTGTCTTAAGACACTTACAGAATATTTGCAGCTGTGCTGCCAGTATAGTGGGCAAGATGTCGCCTCTCACAGAAACACTTCTTCCGCATAATATATATCCCATCCCAGAATTAGATATAATCAGAGCACAAATCATCCATAACATATCAGATACAATTCATATATATAACATTACTCTCGGTTTTATTTATCATATGACATCTCAAATACACTTGCAGATATCAGAAATTATACTAACAGATGACCAACTTTTAGGTTTTATAGTATTTTTAATAACATACCGACCCTACGGAAGACCCACAGTCGATCAGGACGACGTGTACAGCCCTAGCGAAAAATTTTAAATTTTGGGCCCACACACTCATGTGGCCCACACAGCCCAAACAGCCAGCATGTGTGGCCCACAGGCTTCACACACACTCGTGTGGCCCATACGCCTGTGTGGTCCACACAGCCCAAATAGCTCAGACTGTGTGTCACACACAGTCCTACACACGACCGTGTGGCGTCGATGGTGTTTTTCTTTGACTTTCACCGTTCGTTGATTTTTGGGTTTCTAGTTACACACTTGGTCTAATTTCAATACAAACGCACCCACAAGATAACCAGTACCTAAAAACATCACAAATTTAATGAATTAATCATTACGAACACTCCAGTTATGAAACTAAAGTCCGTTGACTTCCTAATAAGCCAAAACTTCAACAACCACAACTATACCAAATTGACATAATCACTTACCCTTGAACGAACAACACTTTCCTACGAGGGTTAATTCAGTGGAGGAACGTTACACTCGAGATTCTCACCTAAATCAACAAATTCACAACCATTAATTCTTGCTACAAAAACCATCAAAATGATTAATTTCATTAATGATTTACTAAAATATAGATAACACATTAGTTCACAATTGCCCATAAATACACTAAAAATTGTTGAAAATTAACCCTTCAGGTGTTCGATCACTTACCCAAACGATGTTAGCAGCCCTAAAAAAGCCTAATTTGCTGGTAATACGTTGTTCCCTGCAACAATCTCTCCTATCAAAACACTAAACAATTAACTCTAAACACCCCCACTTCCAAAACTATTAATAATAATTCAAAAATCACAAACACCTACCCAACCACTTTGCGTAGCAAGAAAGAAACTCAAAACAAGAGCACTTACAAAATGAACATAAGAAGAATTGAAGAAAGACTTGAAAACAAAAGAAAGAATAAAGAAAAAAAAAACAAAAAGAACAGAACCCCCAAATTAAAACAACAAAACGTGAAAAAGTAAAAATATTTTGAAAAAAAAAATGAAATAATGTGCAGTTGAAAAACAGTAATTTGGGGAGGATTTTTCTCAAAATAAAATAAAATAAATTCCCTTAACAAATCTAATCCCACAACTTGATAACCACCCAATATTTGATTCCTAATCCAACACCACCAATTTGAACAGCTGGCCAAAGCCCAACAAAAATAATTTAGTTTGCTCACGCAGGGACTCGAACCCAAGACCTCAAAAGCACAACTCAGACAGTTAACCACTGAAACAGACCCTTAATTATGGCAAAGTTAACAAACAGAAACCCATATACTTTTGGGATGTTACAGTTTGATTAATTAATCTTTTACGGTTCTTGCCAACTCTTTGATAATATTGTCGAAAACTTGACACCAATTGTTAATTCATTGTAAATGTCGTTTGAAGGACTAGAATTAGGTGAATCAGACCAAAATCAAATGTAAGGATCGTCAACCAGACCGTGGTGAAAGTTGTGTGTCTTTTCCAAGTGATTCGGTGGTGATAGTGTGTAGGATTAGGGCCACACGATCTCCCACATAGACCATATGGTACATGACCATGTGCACCTATATATTTTAGGGACTTCATGAACCACACAGCCTAAGTCTGTTACACAGCCAGCCACATAATTGTGTCTCCCTTGTAGGTAATTTATTGTTTTCCACATGGCATCAGACTATTACACAGCCTGGCCACACGACCGTGCAACCTTTCAACACAGCCATAAGACCTTTACATGGCTTAGCTATAGGGCTGTGTGACCCATACTAAACAGTTTTACCTAGAAATTTATGATATGTTCAATTTAGTCCATGTATATCCTCTGAATTGTTTTTAGAGTTTTTTTATTCACTCAATTGAGTCCCTGATATTGTGTTTATTCGAGAATATGTTATTTAAAGACTAGATTGCTATTGTTATATTGCATGAGATGTGAATGTTACATGCCTACTGTCATTATGATACTAATAAACTATGAGTGCTAAGACTATTACCGCCCTACTGAGTCCAGAGAGCTCGCCCTCGATAGTTTTTTTTTATTAAAAGCATTTTAGACTTTAAATTATAATTTTCTTTATTTGGAACTGTATTGATTAATTTCAATTGTGGCATGGGACTTAAGTTTTGGGTTTATTTGGCATGCATAACATTGAATTTGATCTTACGATATTGAAATATGGATTTTGAATTAATCATGCATAAACTTCTAGTTTTTCTCAACTAAAACTAATTTGAGTATCACTTTTCCATTGTGATTTCACGTAAATAAGATTTTGAAAAGTAAATAAATTAGAAATTAGCTTTTGCTAATTAAACATTAAAATATATCAGTTTTTGAAAATTATATCTTTTAGTGAAAAGAAGATGACACGCTAAGTTTTTCTTCAAAAATAAAGCAAATGTTTTAAATGACTGTTTTATAAACTCCGTTAGTTCTAATAGGCCATTTCAATGACCAATGTTATAACCTCTTAAACCTGGCCCATATGTTATAGTCGAATCCTGAAGGTTATATTAGGCATTGAAATGACCCAGTAAAATAAAACAATTAGATTCTCGGAAACTTCATTTTTACAACATTTGCTTCTTTTTTGAAAAAACTGTAGTGGGCTTCTCTTAGTTTTATTCAGCAAAAAATACAATGACCTTAGTTATAGTTTGTTAAAAAAAAAACATTTTTACATGCTTATAAACACCAAAGTGTAGATTCATCCAATTATTTAACTTAACCAGTTTTAATGATAATGCATGCAAATACCAAAATAACCCAAAATATCGAACCCATGCCACAATTTGTATAAATTATTACAGTCCCAAATCAAGAACCATAAACTAAGTTCAAATACTTTTTATTGAAAATATCCGAGATGGATCTCCGATTGCTGAATCTGAATCTTAACCTCACTAGTTATCTGTAACAAAGTAAACTAAAGAGGGTGAGCTTGAAAAGCTCAGTGTGAGTCTTAATAGAACAAACTGTAGATTTACAATTAATTAAACAATCACAGTAGGACACATAGCAACAATATCAATATCCATATTAGATCACGGTAGTTCAGAAACCAGTGCATATGCATGGGCATGTTCAAATGCAAAACAGTGCAAAGGTCCTACCCATCCATCCACTACACACTACGAGTTTTACTGGAACTCGTCACTCGAACACCAAAATAGTAAGAGTCGAAGCTTATTGTGGATAAACCACCAGTAACAGTATGCAGTAAAAATACCAATGGGTTGCAGACAAGCTACCAGTAAATTGTGATATGTCGCCACTAAATTGTAGACAAGCTGCCAGTAAATTATGGATAAATCGACAATACTCCACAAAACTCCTTCGTCACCATCAAATCCAAAAAACCATGCAATGCAATATTTCATGTAACCATGTAGCACATCATGCTTTATCGATAACAATTTCATTACGATGGCATGCAATACATGCATTCCATAAATAAATGCCAATGGTATGCTTTGCATATATCCAGTAAACAGTATCTATGGCATGCTTTTCATGCATTTAGTGAAACATACATTAGATGTAATCAACATACATTATAGTAGACATACTTACATGTAACCAGTAACAATGACGAACAACTTACTTAACGGTACCAGTCACAAAATGGCATGCCTATAGCCATCCAATTGATCAAAAACACAACCAGCCCATATGTAAAATACTTACACAATTGGTTACCTCATTTTAAAGCCCTATAACATTTGACTATTCCTAGCAAACAATCAAACAATTTATAGTAAACATCACAACAAACAAACAATAATTCGGACCCACACCTGATTACGCTAATCCGAACACTATTATTTTTTCGCAACTCCTACACTTTAGATCTAACTCAGATCTGTACTCAGCAAAGATTGAATGTTAAAAATAGCCCTTTAAAACCCATATAGAGTTTGGCCAAAGTAGTGATGTTAAACGAAAATTTTAGATCCAAAGTTGAAAATTAACACTTACTCTATTAGGCTTACAACAGCATTGCGAACAGATTTCCCAATGTTATGGATAATCCATAAGGTTTGGATCTGGATCTTGAATCAATCAAACACAAAAATAAGAGAACTTGTGAGATTCGACCATGGTCTCTAAAATATTCGGCCACCATAGTGAAAAAGAAAAGAATAACAAAATCGGGTCAGATCTAGGCAACATACACTTCTTGATTTATAGATCTGAAATAATGATTCAATAGAAAACGGATGAACACTTCAATCGACCAAGACAGTAGATTGATTCGACAACAAAATGGAAGAAAAGTGGGCAATAAGTTGTGGCAATGACAGAAAAATCAGCAGCAAAAATTTGGCTAAAGAGATAGGAGAAGAGATGAGCAAAAAATAGAAAACAAGAGGAGAAAAATGATTAATGGGTGGCACTATAGTAGAATTTTGGGTTTTAAGGCAACATAGAGGAGAAGAAAAGAGAGAAAATTAAAAAAAAAAAAGATAGAAGAAGGGAGGGGATGGCAAAGAGGCAACAGAATGAGAAAAAACTGATAGAGAGGTGAAAAAATAACATTTATAGCTAGGTTTACTAGGTAGGGATGACACAATAGGGTTTTTGGGAAAAAATACAATAAACAAAAATTATGCAGGAGAGAGGAATTAAACTTGGGTCTCAATGGAAGCTACACTACTTTTTAACCACTAGGCCAGAACACATTCTTGTTTAAACTCTTACAACATTTATTTTTAAAACAGGGCATAATGCTTATTAGGGTTTGAAGTAAAATTTGCACAAAATAAAAATGATGTGAGAGAAAGGATTCAAACTTGGGTTTCACGGACAAGTTTACTATCATTTAACCATTAGACCAGTAACTTATTTATTAACAAATGCACAAAGTTAACCTTGAAAATTGGGGCGTGACGATTCTCAGTTCACAAACCCGATTCTACTAACCCAATTTTTTGGGATGTGACAAATGTAATCTTTCGAATTCGACCTTAACATTTAGGTCGAGTTGGGGAGGTTACACATAATTAGGAATAGAAGTTGCCTCAAAGAGTTTCAAGAAAACCATGGAAATAGGGTGACCTTTGATGATGATAAAAAAAGGAATAATGCTTGGAAGAGGGTCTTCAATGTAGAAGGAATGTCGCTACTCCAAAATGTGCTCTTTGTGGAAGGCATAAAAGGTAACTTGATAAATATCAACTAGCTTACAATCAAGTTGTGCTAGTGAATTTCATAAAGGAAATGTGCAAAGTAACTAGAAAATCGGATGACCTAGTTAAACATTAAGTAATCAACGAGTCGAAATTTACTTATACATTTTACCTTATATACAAAAACCATTAAGGGCAATCATACAAAGAATATCAAATAATTATTTAAAAATATTTATCCATTGATTCTATTTGAAAAAATATAATTAAGCAATGATGAAATTAACTACACTCTTAAATTGAAGATTACAAGTTTTTTTTAGAGGATTATGTTTTAATATTTATATTTAAAATGTGTTGAATATAAGTAAATTAAAAAAAAAATGTACAGATGATTAAGGTGTTCACCGCTCCAGGTGTAGTTTAGGTTCGAGTCGCATTAGTTATATTTGTTGTTTAGGCTTTGTCCTGTTCTTATAATTCACTCAAAAAAAAAAAAAAAAAGGAAAACATGGTTTCATAGTCTTCACTATATTCCTATAATTGATAAATAAACTATGAGGTGTGGTGGTTGGTTATTTATCCTTTGAAGAAAATCCGCGACGAGGGGGATTAGTCATTATTATTAGTAGTGGATACTCTCATTACAACAAAAAAAATGTGGTATATATCAAAAACTAGATATGTTAATTCTTTAAAATATTTTTATATATTTAGTAAATTATAATCTCATTCTTATTTTCAAATTATAAATTATATTTGAATACAAGTAGTGATACTCAAATATAAGTGGAATAAGAAATAAATTTAAGAAAAATAGTAAGTCCAGATAGGATACGTGGAGGACATGGTTTCATAGTCTTTACTTAATCGGTATAATTAATAAACAATAGTGTGATTGGTAGAATGATTGTTGGGTCGTATATGTTAGCATATTTTTTAAAGTGAGGAAAGTCTATACTGGTTTTGGTTGGGGACTCATCAAGAGGACTATAATTGTTTAAAGGTGGTCCTACATACTACTACTCCATCGGGTTGACTTTGAGTGCCATAACTTGAAAAAGAGTCCCTAAAATGCCTTAAAAACACATGAAGAAACCTTCAACCACAAATGTCGTATTCAGCTCAGTGCTGAAAACCTTACAATGTGGAGTGGACCTAAAATCATGCTCACTGGTTTTAAATCAACCCACTTAACAATTGCTTGGATTTCTACTAATGTTGCTTCAATTGTTTAAATGAATATTACTAATATTATTTTAGTATCTAGCACATATATAAATAATAGATGTAGGAAGAAGTAAACTCTTAAAAATTCTTCATACATAATTATATTTCAAACATACTTTAAACAAAATGCTACAAGTAATAACTGATCCTATCAGGGAACTAAGATATTAGTAATTAGGATCTTTCAAGTGATAATATCTAACAAGATTAGAATAAAAATAAAAATTGGAGTAAAAAAGGTTATATCATAATTAATATGGTTGTCGTATTTCATGTTTCATTTATTTTAATATAAAAATTATAAAAATTTTACATAATATAAATCAAGATAAAATAAAGAAAGTAAGTAAATTAACTTTTGCTTAGCATAAGTAAATTAACTTTTGCTTAGCATATATAAGATGATTATATTTGTTTTATTGTAGTTGAATTTATCACATTTCGGCCGACGGTGGCTCGTCGACCTAATCATGCCTCAAATGCATTGTTTTATCCTAGGTATTTAAAAATTACTGATAATTGTTGTTAGATTATAATATATTAATTAATAAATTATATTAACCGAATAAGCTTATGATTGGTTCCAAGGGAAAAATAATTTGAAGATGAAGATGAAGATGATAAAATTTAAATTAATAAAAGTCGATGTCAACTAAAACATTGATATAGTTATTATTTTTAAATATTGATTGTAAAGAAAGTATATTAAATAAATATATTGGTCCACTTTTGTCGTAAGCAAAGATATGTGTTTCTTACAAGTTACAGCTTTTCACTAACTTAGGGCGGTTTGGAATGGCAATAAGGAAAGGAAAAGGAAATAAAGACATTCAACAACTTGGTCTAATTAATTTGCAAAATCTTACTACTTCAACATCTCATTTCTCAAGTGGAAAGCAAGCTTTATTTGTTAATATTTGCAATCTTTGTTTTTTCTTTTGTGAAATAAGAGATATTTGCATGGATTAAAAGATAGATTTGAAGCATCAAAACAATCAAAGTTAACTAAAAAGATTATTAACTTTCAAATATACTAAAAATAAGAATATTATATTATTAAAAAATAATTATGAAAGTGAACCAATTCCACTATCATTATAATCAGGAGCGTATCTAGGAGTTGGTAGGGGCTCGACCCTCCATAAAATGGAATATTTTCCATTTAGATCTTTTTATAATTTATAAACTTTTAAATTAATAATGGTAAAATTGCACTTTGACTCCCAAAAAATAATAAAAATTTGATTTAATCCTCTAAAGATTATAAGGATATAGGCTATTAAAGTGATGAACTTGCATTTCTTCTATCATAAAATATATAATTTAATTTTTCCCAAAAAAATTCTGACTTTGCCCTTGCCCCCTAAGTCGTATTTTTGGATCCACCACTGATTATAATAATCCTAATGACCATTAGGGTTAATACATATTTATTTTATTTTTATTTAGTTAGTATTTAATTTTTTAGACTTAGTTGATATTTGAACTTGTATTCTGTTAACTAGATTGGTACTTCTGCACTAACACCGTTAATGCTAACGTGGCACTGATAGCCAATTTGATGGTGACAAATGGTAGCCTCTCAATATGCAACATGACAAATATAAATTAAAAAAATTAAAATAAACTTTAAAAATATATAATTAATTTAAAAAGTAAATTTTTTAACATTATCTATATTTGGACAAATATCTGTCCAAATTCATTCCAGATGTATTTTTTGTAATTTTATATATTTAATTTTTGTAAAATATCGGTTTATTATTATTTTAAAAATATAAAAATATAAATTTATAAAAATATATACAATTAAAAAATATATAAAAAATCCTATAATATTTTGAAAAACATATACAAAATTATAATATAATATATATAATTTATAAAAAGTACAAATTTATCAATTTATAAAAATATATAAATATATAAAATAACTAAAAAGCATGTCTAAAATAAATCTAGACAAATTGTTGTCTATATTCATTTGAATCTAGATAACCATTGTCGAAACCTCTTTTTTGAAAATTGACTTTTTATTTTAAAAAATAAAAAATGAGAGTCGCCACCAATCCTTTTTATATGAGGTGTAACACCCCAAACCTCGCCAAACAAGATTTGGAATTTGGTGTGCTACTGAGATAAAATATTTTTTGAAAATCCTTTAAGCCGAATTAACTTTTTGATAAAAGCGATGTGTCTTGTTTAAAAGCAGATTGAGGGGTATAAAACTATACTTAGGTTTATAAAAGAAATATTTATTAAGTCAAGTTGTTATCGATTCAGGTGTGCCCGATGGCACGATAAAACATTTTGTGATTAAATTTTAGAAAACATGTGTACTTAATTTAATGTTAAGAAATAGTTAAACAAATTAATCCAAAACATAGAATAATGAAAATATATCTAGGAGGCCTTATTACAACTTAATTAAAATAAGACTAACATTAAAGTAAAATAAAACAAAATCCAAGTTCATCTAATCAAAATTTCCACTGCATGGCCACCTCGAGTCCATTCGGCTCCTCATCCGCGATCTACGAGTCACCTGAAAAATGTTAAGGAGAAGGTGAGTCACCAAGACTCAGTATGTAACCCTTCCCCCGGTTTAATACCACATCATACACAATTTATAACAAATTAACATGCATTAAGTCATGCACCCAACCTAGCCATCCAAGCGCTTTACGTACCCGTGTGGTACCAAACCACTGTGGTGGTGCCAAACCACCGGTGACTTATAGTCACGAGATGTGATGCCAAATCACTGGAGGTGCCAAACCTCTGGTGTCCGAAGACACAAATCGATTGATGGGGCCAACCCATCGTGTGATACCAAATCACTGGCGTCAATCCCTTAATATCGTCTGTGGGGCCTACCCACTGTGGTGTTAAGCCACTGGGACGGGACGCTATGAGGTGCTAAATCTCTGGAGGTGCCAAACCTCTGGTGACCGAAGTCACAATGTGGTACCAAACCACAGGTGTCCGTCGACACTAATATCACTGCCCCCTCCTCTCATCAACCCACATCAATCAATTACATGCATATACTGTAAATCCGTGTGATTTATTTAACAACATCCATTCAATTTATCATAAGCCATATTTTATATCACACATACCAAATGTGTCATGCTTCCCAAAAGCATCATAAATCAATCTCATACTAACAGAGACTTACCGGGATCCTCGCTTATGCCGTTAAGGTATTAAATCCAGCGCTACATAAACCAAATTTAGCATACACAACATATAGCACGCTAACTAATTATAAAGTGTGTATGTACACACCTGATGCCAGTCGACAGCCCTAAATCCCGAAGAATCAAATCGACCACCCTAGCTTTCTTACTCCCACATTCGACCAAACATGGAGATTAGGGCCCTATACCAATCGGCCAACCCAAATTAATTCCAAAGGGTTATCATTTGAAATCTGAGATCTTACCTTGCTCCAACTTGGTTTCCAACAACCCGAATCCTTATACGGGTTCCCTAGCAATCAGCCAACCTTTAGTACCAAACAAGATTAGTTTCGGCTTTTCCAAATATCCAATAAAAAGGCTTAGAAAGATTCGACTTACCGTCGACTTACCAAATTCAGTTGATAGAGAATGGAGACTTGAACCGATTACTTCAAGATCTCGAAACACCTTAGAATCAATTGAAGAAATAGATAGAGGAGAACACCTTTGTTTGAGATTCGGCCAAGACTACACCAAATAGGGGAAAGAAATTCGGCACACCAAGGAGGAGTATATTCGGTTATAGGAAAGAAGGAAAAATCAATTTATGGCTGCTTAGGATTCGGTTTGAGTGGAACAAGAGAATGAAGAAAGAGTGGAATAGGTGTTTCGGCTAAGGGTTTTGAGAAGAAAAAAAAAAGAAGAAAAACAAAAAGATGAACTAGCCGAAAATTATGAAGAAAAAGGCCAAGAAAATTCGGCATTATCCCTCCCCCCAATTGCTTTGCCGTCCACTCCACTCTAAGGAGTTTAAAATTCCATCAATTTCCTTGAAACACTCCTAGCCAACCATTTGAAAATAATTTGAATAAACCAAGTGCCTATATTTCCTCTTGACACCTATTCAAAAAAAAAAAAAAAAAACACATCAATTATCCCCTCATCCTATCTTTTATCACCTTTTCAATTTAAAATACAAGATAAAAAGAAACCATGTGCTCATCAATTTCTTCCAGCCGAAAAAAAAAAATCAAAACTAGTTTAATCTTTTATCAATTTCCTATATATTCTCTTATCCTTTAACAATTAATAAATTAATCCCATGCATTATCCTTATCAATTTAAGAGTCCAAATTCATGCCATCACCTACTCTCCCATTCATGCTGGTTTCCAAAAAAATATAAAAAAAATGCCAATTGCAGCTTCTTGGGTTCGAAACCAAGACCTCACTGCTGCTGCCCCTTCTTCCAACGCCCCATGCCATCTTTCCCAACTGACTTTCATGTCATAAAACCACAACATTTATTTATAAGACCTTCTTCCTGGGCCTTACTCCTTTAACGCCAAAGCCCAAAAAATAAAACTCCTTGCTTCCTTCATGTCTCGAACCCGAGACCTCATACCAAGGCCCTTAAGTGGCGCCCAAGCCACTCCACCAACCTGCCATTCATGCCATGAACCTTCACCAATTAATTTTAAGGCCCTCTTTCCTGGCCCCCTCACCTTTAACGCCTAAAGCCCAAAAATAAAACATTTCCCCCTTGTTACTTCCATGGATTGAACCTCCTCCCTTGTTACCCCCCTTAAGCGCACCAAGCCACTTGTGCCAAGCCTATTCTTTGTGCCATAATTCGCCCAAATTTCTTTAAAGCCCTATCTCACCTAGCTCCCTCCTTTTAGGTACTAAAAAAAAAAAAATTAATACTAAGTCAGGCCTAGCTCGGGTTTAATTCTAGACCTTAGAACATGCCAACCACACTTAAAGCCTAATAACACTTGAGTTATGCTCCAAACGCATAATCCCTAATCTAGGATGTTACAGTTCTACCCTCCTTAAAAATAATTTCGTCCTCAAAATTACTTACTAACGAACAATCATACATCCACTACGCTACTGCTGCGCACTCTGATTTTATAAAACTATCATACTTCCAATGCACAATCTCTAAGTTCACGTCTCTTAGAACTCATTTTCTAACGTCGCGATCTGATTAAGAAGTTTTATGAATTAGTCCATGTTTCACTTGATTACCCGCGAAGAAATTTTATGAAAAGAATTTTAGGAGTGGTTCTTTCGTATTCATTCATGCACACAGTCTTTCATTCATTCATCCATCCATCAAACAATTATGAACTTTAGTTCATTCAGAGAAACGTTGTAGTTTTCGTTGTTGTTGTTTTCCACTACCTAGGGGTATTTTCGTAATTTTGTCTTATAGGGGTATTTTCGTAATTTTTCAAAAGAAAAAGTTCCTTGGTGATTTTGTCACAAAGTATTTTGGTATTTTTAAATTCCTGGGGTATTTTGGAAAAATTTTGAAATTCGGGGGTATTTTGGTAATTTTGGACCTTGAGGGTATTTTGGTAATTTTTCACAAATTGGGGTAAATTTGTAAAATCTAGTAAACCAGGGATATTTCAAAAGTTGCAAAACTTTGAGGGTTCTTTTTGAGAATTGTACTTTCCAAAACAGTGATGTTGCAAAAATTTTGGAAATCAGGGTCATTGTGGTAATTTTGTAGTTTAGGGGCAATTTTGTAATTTTCCAAAATCAAGGTATTTTTGATAGTTTGCAAATTAGGGTTTTTGAACATTTATAAAATAATGAAATTTTGGTAAAACTGTTGCGTAGCTGGTCGTTTTATAAACCAAGGGCATTTTGATAATTTTACCACTAAGGGTATTTTTGTAATTTTCATAAATCGAAAATTTTTTGAAAAATTTTGTAAAGATGGTTTTCACAAATTTAAAAGGTAATTTTAAGAGTTTTAAAACGAGGGTTTTTATAAAAATATGGCTAGTTCCCTTTCGGGTTTTAGTTATTGTGTTTAGCCTGTGACCGAGTCCTCTTGGTTAGGGTGAACCGAAGCTACGCACCAGGTAGGATTCCAGCGAAGAGGAGGTGAGTCACTAGGACTGTTTAAATACCAGGCTCTTCCGGATCCAATCCTAGACATGCGCACAGGGGTTACCACACCCTAACTCAGTGACCTAGCCATAGGTTTGTTTAGTGCATTAAGTCTTATGTATTTGTGTTTGAGTAGACTAGTCCTAGGGTTCAAGTTCCTATCATGCTATTTTACGTTCCATTCCATTTCTACCCTTCCATAATTCACATAATCACACAGATAGTTAGGGTTACTTACCTGGTGGACTGCGGGTCGGAGACTTAGCTGCCATGCCAGAAAACCTGCTTAACTTTAAAGAAACTCATTTGGGCTCGATTTGAAAACGATTTGGGCCTTAGCCCACAGGCTGAGAGTTTAAAACTGGGCTCTGATACCAAACTGAAACACCCCAAACCCGGCCAACGAGCCTGAACCGGATCTGGTATGTTCCTTAAGTAAACCGGTTTCAAAGTTCTTTTGTACTTTGGGAAAAATAGTGTGTTTTGAAAGAAATATTGTTTTGGGTTGGGCTTGAGTTAAAAAAAAAACCCATTTATCTTATTTTAAAATCCAATTAATTAAGGTGACAAAACAATTAGGGTTTATTTTTAAAGAATAAATTTTACTTAACTTTAATTGAAAATAATTCGTAACATAGTAATTAAAAATAAAAGTAAAGAAATGTAACTTATGGCCTTATTACATCAAGTAAAATCCCAAAATAAAATTCTAAAATACTTAAATAAAATTAAATTTCCATATTGAATAAAACTTCAAGTGAGCATGGCCATCCCCTAAGCCTCACAACCCGGTCCATTATTGATCGTCCCTGAAAAATAGTCCCACAATGGGGTGAGTCAACAGACTCAATGTGTACACAACACTAAAATTCAATAGATCGGGCATGCATTTTCATATCAAATACTTATTCATATATGAGATAAAAATGATGATGCAACCCAAACCCAAACCTAATTGTCCATCCGCTACACACCCCGTACACGCCGGCCACACCGTGGGACTACTAAGTCAACCCTCCATTCGCTACACACCATCGAAGGCGATTCTTTGCGATCGGCGTGCTCATCGCCCATATAAAATTTGTGGCATAGCCACCAAATAATTGTGTCATGAGACACCACATTCAGATAATGTAACCGGAGTTACCACATTCAGATAATGTGACCGAAGTCACCACATTCAGATAATGTGACCGAAGTCACCACATTCAGATAGTGAGACCGAAGTCACCACATTCACTTCCCCTTTCTCATATAACCCGAATGCCTCATATTATTCATATTATGCATATCATACTTAAATTCACATTCATGTCACTTTTCACATGTTAAATATAACATATTTCGTAATCCTAGTAGGAGTAGGAAATGTACCTGAGTACTTTGTACCATAACTGATACATTAGCCACATTCTTATATTTTCATATTAGAACATATAACAAGTTTAAGCCATACATCGTATTAAAAGATAGTGTGGTACACACCTGATTCGCTTAGCAAATTCTTTGAGATCTCGAAATCTGATCTACCGCTTAGATCCTTAATCCCTACATTTGATTAATCACTTTAAAAAGCCATTCGGCCATAAATCCAAATCCTAGTAGGATTAGTATACTTAAACTTACCTTGTTTGCCGATTTTATTAATAATCAAATCCCGAAATTTGTAGTATTCCTTCCTTAAAAATCGGCTAGCCACCAAATCATTTAACTAGGTTAGTTTCCGCTTTTGAATAAATAGGAAATAATTCTAAATACCAAAAATAAGCCTTGGCCAAATACTTTATATGCTTACCTTGTGGATTTTAAATCCAAACTCACATAGAATAACTAGGAACACGTGGCCTATGGTGTACCTTCGGGAAAAGAACTTCTCCTTCCTTGTAGTCGACACTTAGTAAATCCTGAAAGATCTCTTCAAAGTTTCGGCAACAATATATTAATGGGATTAGTCCTAAATTTCAGCAAATCTTAAAAGAAAAAGGATGAAACCGAATGAGATCTTACCCTTACTTGAAGAAATCGATTGTACCTTCACTTCAATCTTCAGAGATTCGGCTTTTGAATTGATTGGTAAGAAGAAATAGGAAGAAAAGAAAACTTAAGAATTTTGACAATGGTGGACTATAGATTCGGCTTGACAAAAGAAAAAGAGAAGAGAAGAGAGAGTGGAAGAGGTGTTTCGGCTAAGGGTTTTGAGAAGAAAAAAAAAAAGAAGAAAAACAAAAAGATGAACTAGACGAAAATTATGAAGAAAAAGGCCAAGAAAATTCGGCATTATCCCTTCCCCTAATTGCCTTGCCGTCCACTCCACTCTAAGGAGTTTAAAATTCCATCAATTTCCTTGAAACACTCCTAGCCAACTATTTGAAAATAATTTGAATAAACCAAGTGCCTATATTTCCTCTTGACACCTATTCAAAAGATAATAAAAAAAAACACATCAATTATCCCCTCATCCTATCTTTTATCACCTTTTCAATTTAAAATACAAGATAAAAAGAAACCATGTGCTCATCAATTTCTTCCAGCCGAAAAAAAAAAAATTCAAAAACTAGTTTAATCTTTTATCAATTTCCTATATATTCTCTTATCCTTTAACAATTAATAAATTAATCCCATGCATTATCCTTATCAATTTAAGAGTCCAAATTCATGCCATCACCTACTCTTCCATTCACGCCGGTTTCCAAAAAAATATAAAAAAAAATGCCAATTGCAGCTTCTTGGGTTGAAACCAAGACCTCATCTTCTTGCCCCTTCTTCCAACGCCCCATGCCATCTTTCCCAACTGACTTTCATGTCATAAAACCACAACATTTATTTATAAGACCTTCTTCCTGGCCCTTACTCCTTCAACGCCAAAGCCCAAAAAATAAAACTCCTTGCTTCCTTCATGTCTCGAACCCGAGACCTCATACCAAGGCCCTTAAGTGGCGCCCCAAGCCACTCCACCAACCTGCCATTCATGCCATGAACCTTCACCAATTAATTTTAAGGCCCTCTTTCCTGGCCCCCTCACCTTTAACGCCTAAAGCCCAAAAATAAAACATTTCCCCCTTGTTACTTCCATGGATTGAACCTCCTCCCTTGTTACCCCCCTTAAGCGCACCAAGCCACTTGTGCCAAGCCTATTCTTTGTGCCATAATTCGCCCAAATTTCTTTAAAGCCCTATCTCACCTAGCTCCCTCCTTTTAGGTACTAAATAAAAAATTTTAATACTAAGTTAGGCCTAGCTTGGGTTTAATTCTAGACCTTAGAACATGCCAACCACACTTAAAGCCTACTAACACTTGAGTTATGCTCCAAACGCATAACCCCCAATCTAGGATGTTACATGAGGTGTAATCGGATCACCTCAAAATTTGATCTTTTTATAAAAGGTTTAATTTATTAAAACAATGTTTTTTGGTCTACAAAAGTCAAGAAAATAAGTTCGGGAGTCGATTACGCACGAGGAAGGATTAGCACCCTTGTGACGCCCAAAATTGGTACCTAGTTGATTACTTGATGTCTTAGTGTCGGAAATTAAAAATTTGAAGAATTTAAAATACGATCCCTCTTTGTATTAATGTATATATATTTTTTAGTAAAATCCCTTAAATAGATCAAAACATATGTAAAAGGTTTTCTTATCTCGAGATAACAAAAGGTTACATCTCGTAAGTTAGGACGCGACGTCTCCAATTCTCGAAAATAAGCTTGCCTTTATTTTTTTTATATTAAATCTCACATATCTTAATTTTAAAAGGATATTTGGTCATCTAGGTTCAACTAGAAAATCGAAACCCCATAAGTTAGGGTACGACTTCTCAAATCCCCAAATACGGAACATTGCCTTAATTTTAAAAATTTCTTTTATGCATCGCGCAAAAGTTAACGTAACACTTGAATTAGTATTTTAGTTTATTCAAGTATGGTGTAAAAACAGACAAATATGTTTGAATGTAACACTTAGCACAAGTATTAGCCCAATATAAAATAATGGATAAAAAAGATGACACAACAAGTGGATAAATCAATAAAACGAAAATATTATGCTAGTAAATGATGATAATGGACTATAATGATGATAGAATAAATAATAAAAAATTAATAATAATAATAACAATCATGATAATATTAACATAAATAATAATAATGTGTAATAAGATGGAAGTGCAAACATTATGAAAATAAAATAAAGGTCAAAGAAATAATAAATAAATAAATAAAATAATGAAAATGAAATGTTAAAATTAAATAAATAAAGGAGTCAATTGGAATTAAAATGAAATTAAGAGGTATAAATTATAAAAATAAGTAAATAAGTAAAAATAAAAAGATTCATGAAAGGCTAAAATTGTGATAATAAATAAATAAATGAGTAAATAATAATAAGATAAAACAAATAAATTTCATGAAAGGCTGTAATTGTAATAATAAATAAATGAATAATAATAAAATAAAAAAAAATTATGAAAGGCTATAAATAAATAAATAAATGAATGAATGAATAATAAAATAAACAGCTTGTAAAAAGGATTGAAGTTAAGTAAACTAAGGATTAAATTGAAACTAGAATGAAATTAGGGAGTATAAATTGTGAATAATAAAAAAATAACTAATAAAACAGAAATAAGGATCAAAATAAAATGCGTGAAAATAAATAGGGATTAAATGGGAAATTATCTCAAACTCCCTAAACGCACCGTTTCAAAACGGACCAAAATGGAAAAGGACGAAATTAAATGATAAAATTTTAAAAAAAGGAAAAAAAGGAAATAGGATCAGATTGGAAACCGCCTAAAAAGCGGAAGGACTAGGGTTGCAATTATACGCTAGTCACAAAAACACACGAATCCTGAGGTTATTGGGTCGGGTAATCGGGTCAGCCCCAAAACGACGCCGTTTCAGGCATTTGGGGGGCTGAGTGAAACGGCGTTGTTTCACTAGTGCTATTTAAGCAAAAAATTTGAGAAAAAAAATCATTTGTTCCATGCTTTTAAAAAAGAAAGTTTCTTCTCTCCGTTTCTCCCTCGGCAAAGCCCAGAATCCGGCCATGGCTCTAACCGTCGGCCACCGTGCGGCCATCGCCGTCCACGGTGGACGGAGATAAAAAAAATCTTTTGTTTTTATGCTTTTTAACTCTCCGATCCCAAAAAATGCCCTCTTTCATTGGAGATAGGGACTTCTTTTCTCCATGACGGCACAAAAGCGAGAAAAGGGTAAGATTTCAACTCCTTTTTTATTTTTGTTTATTTCTTCTAAAAAAAGTGAAAAAATAAATAAATAAATAAATAAAATATATCAAATAAAAAAGCCACCTTCGTTAGACTTTTTTTTTATTTGCTTTTTCTCTTTTCTTGTATTTGAACCACTATTTTTTTGATTGCTCTCCTCTGTAAAAAATTAGATCGATGGATCTGGTTTTTATAGCCATTTACATATATTATTTTTCTTTTTCTTTCCTTGTCTCGTTACTGTTCTTTGCATGTTCATCTTTGTCCCTTTTTTGCTTTGCTTGCAGGTGTTGGAGAAGTCAACAAGGGAGAAAGGCTGACCCTTGCCATTTCGATGCAAGGGAAGTGGTCCTCAGGCGATGGGCGCGCTGACGCGACACGTGGAAAAGCGGCGCGGCTAGGCTACTAGGGTTTCTTATTGAAAATTAGTTTAGGTTGTGGGCTAATGGGCTGTTATGGTTTTGTATTATGTTGGGCCATCTAGTCCTTTTTTGTAATTGGATTTGTAATTTTTATTTGGGCTTGTAATTTTATTTTTGGTTTTGTTTATTATATTTTTTTTTCATTTCTATTTGGGCTAATTGGTTTGGGCCTTTTACTAGCCTGGGCTAAATTGGGCTATTACAGCTGCCCCTCTTTACTCATTGACGTGTAACGGGAATGGAGCAAAGTCTTTAAAACGGGCCAATTTTGCTTGGTCTTGCTGAAGCTCAACTTCTTTGGTGCCTCTCTTCTCCAAGTAGCCTTGTTCTAATCCACTGCAACTTCAGGGAGATAAGATCTGCTATCTTCAATCTGCTCTATTGCAACTTCAGGGAGATAAGATTTGTAGCTTGTAGCTTTAGCGTATCCCACTGCAACTTCAGGGAGATAAGATCTGCTATCTTCAATCTGCTCTATTGCAACTTCAGGGAGATAAGATTTGTAGCTTGTAGCTTTAGAGTATCCCACTGCAACTTCAGGGAGGTAAGACTTGCTATGGTAAATCTAATCCGACCTACTGTAACTTTAGAGGTATAGGACTTGTCGCTTTAATCTACCCCACTGCAACTTCAGGGGTATAAGATTTGTAATTTGTAGCTTTAATCTGTTCCACTATAACTTCAGGAGATAAGATTTGTAGCTTCAATCTGCTCTACTGCAACTTTAGAGAGATAAGATTTGCTATCTTCGATCTACTCCACTGCAACTTCAAGGAGATAAGATCTGTAACTTCAATCTGCTCCGTTGCAACTTCAGGGAGATAAGATTTGTAATTTGTAGCTTTAATCTATTCCACTACAACTTTAGGGAAATAAGATTTGCTATCTTCAATCTGCTCCACTACAACTTCAGGGAGATAAGGTTTATAGCTTTAATCTGCTGTACTGCAACTTCAGAGAGATAAGATTTGCTATTTTCAATATGCTCCACTGCAACTTCAGGGAGATAAGATTAGTGGCTTCAATCTGCTCCACTGCAACTTCAAGGAGATAAGATTTGCCATTATAACTTCAATCCGTTCCACTACAATTTCAGGGGTGTAGGATTTATAGTTTCTCTAATCTTGTTACACCATTCTCTAGAGAAAGTGACCTATAGAATCCATTTCATGGGTCTATTTATGCCTAGTGATTAGGATGTTATGATTAGGATGAATCAAATGCTTCTAACTAGATTTGTATGAATGATATTTGCATGAATGTAGAATGTCCTTTTTCAAAAAATGATCCTTTTTTAATGCTTAGGTTGACACTGCTTGTCGTTCACCAAGGTTCTATCACTGACGTATTACTCTGCCTTCTTGTTCAGCTGGTATCTTTGACAGAGAACCCGAAGAAATAGTCACAATTTAGATTATTCTGTACTAGAGGTCTCGTTTCAGGTCCTTGTACTATTTAGAAGCTTTCAGGGCAATATGCAGAACTCCTTTTACTCGAATATTATTAGTCCATTAATCATTATTTCAATGTAAAAATGCTTGAAAAAGATTGTAACAATGGACAAAAGGAATTTTATTGGGAGCAAAGTTTGAAATGAATGAATTAATCAAAGATAGCAATCATTTGCTAAAATACAAAATGAATAAGATGAAAATAGGTGCCCCAAATATCATATCATGAGCTTCTTTACACTAACTTCTCAAGGACCTTTTTGAACTTGATATGTGTTCGGAGATCCAAAATACTTTGTTGATGCCCCAAGATGTAGCATTCCTCCTTCTTGTTAATTCGAATAGGACAGGACCTCCATATGGCCCACCTTTGATCAAAATTTGAATTTGAATTGCCCTTCAACTCAAAACTCTTTTGGTCTTAAGGCGTCCTTTGCAGGTTTTTGCCTTGGCCTCTCCCTTTTTTTTTTTAGGTGAAGTACTTCTTGATTGCATTTGAATTCATAGGGTTGGGCAAATCTCTGCCATCCATCTCGATAAAAAACAACGCTCCTTCAAAAAATGCTTTCTTCAGCACATAAAGTCCTTCCCAGTTTGGCATCCACTTTCCTCTGAAGTCCTTTTGTATAGAAGGATCTTTTTAAATACTAGGTCCCCCTCATGGAATTCTCTGGGATGAACCTTTTTGTTGTAAGCTTGCATCATTCGCCTTTGTTACATCTGACCATAACGGATGACTTTCAACCTTTTTTCTTCAATCAAGTTTAGCTAATCATATTGGAATTGGATCCATTCTGCTTCATCCAACTTCAATTCTGCCAAAATCCAGAGAGAAGGAATCTCGACTTCAATGAGTAAAATCGTCTCCATTCTATAAACTAAAGATAAAGGCATTGCCCCGGTGGAGGTCCTGATAGACGTTCGATAAGCATATAGAGCAAATGGAAACTTCTCATGCTAATTTTTATAAGTCTCAGTCATTTTCCCTACAATCTTCTTGATGTTCTTATTAGCTGCTTCTACCGCACCATTCATTTTTGGATGATATGGCGAGGAGTCATGGTGTTTGATCTTGAATTGACTACAGACCTCTGCTACCATATTGTTGTTCAAGTTCAATGCATTGTCAGATATGATCCTTTTTAGCATTCTATACCGGCATATAATCTCTTTCTTGAAGAATTCGCTAACTGTTGACTTCGTGACATGGGCATATGAAGTGGCTTCTACCCACTTAGTGAAGTAGTCGATGACCACGAAGATGAATTGATTCCCATTGGAAGCTTTTGGCGATATCTGCCTAATGATATTCATGCCCCATATAGAGAAAGGTCATGGAGAATTCATGACATGAAAAGGTGAAGGAGGCACATGAATTTTGTCTCCATAAATTTGACACTTATGACATCTCTTGGCATAATTGATATAGTCCCCTTCCATGGTGGACCAATAATATCCTAATCTCATGATTTGCCTAGGCATTGTAAAACCATTAGCATGTGTTCCGCAAATACCCTCGTGGACTTCTTCCAAGATTTTCTTAGCCTCAACAGCGTTTACACATCTTTGTAGCACATATCTTTTCTTCTTTTGTACAGGATCTCCCCATCTAAGACGTAGTCACTGGCCATCTTCTCAACGTCCTTTTATCATTCTCAGTTGCTTGGTCAGGGTATTCACAATTCTTCACATATCGCAGTATATTGTGGTACCAAGGGTGATCATCCTTTTCTTCTTTTTCTTCAATGTTGTAACAATGAGTCAGAGTCTCATAAATACTCATCTGGATAGATTTTACATCCTCTTATTTGTTCACTTTGACCATGAAAGCTAAAGTAGCCAAGGCATCAGCCATCTGATTTTCATCTCGTGGAAGGTAGCAAAAGGTGATGTCATCAGACTCTTTAATTAATTCAAGAACCATCTTTCGATAATCGATCAACTTGCGATCTCTTGTCTCCCATTCTCCCTTGAGTTGATAGATTACTAGCGCAGAATCCCCATATACCTTTATCACTTTGATCTTACGTTCTATGGCTGCACGGATACCCATGATGCATGATTCGTATTCTGCCATATTGTTTGTGCAATCGAAATCCAATTTGCTAGTAAAGGGATAATGATCTCCGTTTGGGGATACCAGGACTGCCCCGATTCTGTTACCCATAGAGTTTGAGGCTCCGTTGAAGTTTAGCTTCCAAGGATGACCTTCTTGAGAGTCTTATTCAGTGGTTGCCACATACATTAGATCTTCATTCGAGAAATCAAAGTTCAAAGGCTTGTAATCTTCTATAGCTTTACTGGCTAGAAAATCTGCTATTGCTCACCCTTTTATAGCCTTCTGATTCACATAGACTATATCAAATTCGGAAAGTAAATTTTCCACTGGACCATTCTTCCATTTAAAGCAGTCAATCCCATCATGTACTTTAGAGGATCCAATTTTGAGATAAACCAAATTGTACGGTACAACATGTACTGTCTCAGTCTTCAGGTTGTCCAGATTAAGGCGCAACACAACTTTTCAATTGGCAAATATCTTGTCTCACATTCGGTGAATTTCTTACTAAGGTAGTATATCACTCTTTCTTTTCTTCCTGACTCATCATGTTGACCAAGTACACATCTCATGGAATTCCCGAATACTACCAAGTATAGTATCATCGGCCTATTTGGGCTGGGAGGCAACAGCACTGGGGCATTAACCTTGTCAAAGGTTTTCTGACACTCTTCATCTTATACGCCTGGATTGTGTTTCTTAAGGAGATAGAATATAGGGTCGTATTTCTCGGTTAATTGTGAAATGAACCTAGCAATGTAATTTAGTCTTTCTAGGAAACCTCAAACTTCTTTTTGAGTGCGTGGTGGAGGCAACTCCTATATAACCTTAACTTTATCTGGGTCGATCTCGATCCCCTTTTCACTGACTACAAATCCTAGAAATTTTCCTTACCTAGCCCTGATGGTACATTTTGCTAGATTGAGCTTTAGTTGGAATTTTCTCAACCTTAAGAACAACTTCCTTAAGACTTGTACATGCTCCTTTTTCGTTCTGGATTTTGCAATCATGTCGTCAACATAAACTTCAATTTCTTTGTGCATCATGTCATGAAACAAAATTACCATGGCTCTTTGATACGTTGCTCTGCATTTTTCAGTTCAAATGACATCACCTTATAGCAAAATATTCCCCACATGGTTACGAATGTGGTCTTCTCCATGTCTTCAAGATGCATCTTTATCTAGTTGTATCCCGAGAAACCATCCATAAAAGAGAACAGCAAATAACCTGCCGTGTTGTCTACTAAAGTGTCGATATGAGGCAATGGAAAATTGTCTTTCGCGCTGGCTTGTTCAAATCTCTATAGCCTATGCATATTCATACTTTCCCATCTTTTTTAAGGACGGGGACGATATTGACTACCCATTCTGAGTATTTAACCACTTGCAAGAAACCAGCATCGAATTGCTTCTTGACTTCCTCTTTTATTTTCAGTAAAACATCGGGCCTCATCCTTCGGAGCTTCTATTGAACTGGCTTGCACTATTCCTTTATGGGGAGCCAGTGTACCACGATATTAGTACTTAACCTGGGCATGTCTTGATATGACCATGTGAAGACATCCTTGAATTCTTGGAATAACTCAATGAGGTCTCGCTTTGTCTGTGCGGCAATGCAAGCTCCAATGTTCACCTCTTTTTCCTCTCCTAAACTCATAATTTCCACTGACTCTTTGTAAGGTAGGATTTGTTTCTCATCTTGTTCTACCATACTCAACAAATTAGAAGATAGATTACAGTCTCGATCATCTTCAAAATCCTGAAAATCCTCTATACACATATATTGCTCAAAAGGAGACTCTAAGTTAATAGTAGCGTCGCTCATATCATTGATATCTGGAGACCTGTTATAGGGATGAAGAAAAATACAAAGAATAAAAGAATCTAAGAATAATTATTTGTATGGTATGGTTATGAATGTAATGGAAACAATAAAAGAATATTTGCTCAAGATGATATGCAAAGATGCATTTTATTGAAATAAAGATGTTGGGCATAAGCGTATTTTACAAAAGGATTCTTATTGCTCCTAGGCTTAGAGCAATAAACGTGTTTTGAACATTACTCTGAATTAGCTCTAAAAACTACAGGAATCTCTTCCGCAGTCCAATTCTCCAGAACACTTCCAGGTATATAGGGGAAGATGCATGATAAATTTTCTCCCCTAATTCCTTCTTAGGATATGGTGTTAATGTTCAGATTTCCCAATGTTTCTTTTGGTCATGAAATGATAACCACTGGGTGGTCGACTCTATAGACCTTCTCTGTTGACCCTTCTTTTGGGGCACACACATCTTCTCCTCCCGAGACTTTGGCATATTCAAAGAATTTTAACTCCTTATTATCCATCAGATTTTGCACTAGGGCACTGAATTCAATGCAATCCTGGATCTCATAGCATTCTTTAGCATGGAACTCACAGTAGTTGTTCATCATTTCGTGTCTCTCCTCTGAATCTTGTTTGATTAATCCTCCCTCCACCATTTTCTTCCAAACCCATTTCAATAGGGTTTTCAGTTCTGCTACATTCATCTTGGTTTTCTTCCCTCCACTATTAATTATTACGTTTACCCCTTTATCAGAATGACTGGGTAACGGATTTCCTGCCACATTAGGCCCCGATGGATCACCAAACTTTACAATGCCGATCTTGATAAATCTTTCAATTAACTTTTTAAAAGCGGTGCAGTTCTCGATTGAGTGTCCCGTGATTCCTGCATGATACTCGCATTGAGCATTCGCGTCATACCATTTGAGCAATGGAGGTTGCATAGGTTTCAAGTAGAAAGGGGATACCACATGTGCATCAAACAGACTCTGATACAGCTCCCTATATGTCATCGGGATGGGTATAAACTAGAGCCTTTATGTGTTTGGCCTATATGTCATCGGGATGGGTATAAACAGACTCTGATACAGTTATGGCTCTTGGCTAGCCTACAGTAACCAGTTTGGAATACCCTTTATTATATAACCTCACGTTATTCACTTCATGTTCCTTCTTCCTTGGGCCGATCTTTTAGAGTTTTCCCCTGCATCTATCTTCCCGCTTCTCACTGCTTTTTCAATCATCTTGCCAGACATTACTATATCTAAGAAGCTCTTGGTAGCGCTTCCCAACATGTGGTTAATGAACGTGGCTTCTAAAGTATTAATGAAAAGTATTGTGGTTTCTTTCTCCAGAAGAGGTGGCTAGACTTGCATTGCCACCTCTCTCCATCTTTGGGCATATTGCCTGAAGCTCTCACTTTGCTTCTTCTCCATATTCTGCAACGTGATTTTGTCGAGTGTCATTCCATCACATGGCTATATTGCTTCATAAAAGCTTGTGCTAAGTCTTTCCATGAATTGATTTTGGCACGACTCAGTTGGTTGTACCATTTAGCTACTGACATGATCAGACTGTCCTGAAAGCAGTGGATTAACAATTGAACATTATTGATGTATTCTGTCATCTTTCGACAGAACATAGTGATGTGAGCTTTAGGACAACTAGTCCTATTATACTTTTCAAACTTTAGAGTTTTGAACTTCGATGGGAGCACTAAATCAGGGACCAAACTCAGATCCTTAGCTTCAACTCCGCAATGGTAGTCAGCATTTTCGATTGCTCTAAATTATTCTTTTAACCATCTGCATCGGTCCTCAAGTTGCTTTTGGCAGTTCCACTCTTGTTTTTTCTATTTCTGCCATATCATCTAGATCAGGAATAACGGGATTGGTTGGATTATCCCCATGATTAGAGTCTAAACCCGTTGGATATTTCATTGATATTGAGGTACCGGTTTGATACTGTTGGGGTCTGATAGTAATGGTTACCCTTCGTGGGTACGCCTTTGGTTATACCTAGATGTTTATAGGGGTAAAACCTGGGGGTAAATAGGATTATCATTATCATCCCCTGAGTTGACCGCAGTGTTCTTCCCTTTTTCAAGTCCTCCAGCCAACAACTGTGTCAATTAGCTTATCATACTTCTTTGGGATTCCTGTATCTGATCCCTCATATCCTGTTGTACTTTTGCTAACTGTTCTTGTAGCTGCACTTGCAACTGATCTTGCATATCTTTTTGAATCTGTTTTAGCCTTTCTAATCTTTGGTATATTACTTTGGTTTTGGCATGGGTATTGTAACAATATTCGATTGGTTGTCTCTTGTTGGTTTCCAGATTAACTGAAATAATTTCGTTTAATTAGGGTCTTTTTGTGAAATTTAATGCATATGATGCAATGTAATGTAAATGCATGAAATGAATGCAAAAATAGGCATTGACTTTGATTAAATTCTATTAGAACAACTTTACTAGAAAATAAATTTCTTTACATAAAATGAATTACATATACGGCTTTGCCCTAATACTCAAAGCCATAACCTTCTTAAGAAGCCAAGCTAACTCCTAACCCCGATCTGATTGTGATTCATACTTCAAGCTTAACATGTCAGCCTGAAATGCTAGGGTTTGCAAATGATCGACCACCTCTCGTATTTGAGCCACAGCTTCACCCATGATATGGTCTCTGTCCCTGACCTGTCATTGAGAACGGTGGAGTTGCTCTTTCTAATGCTCATTGTTGGCTTCAAGGGGTTCAACTCGAAGTTCAAGATTTTGTAATGCGGTTTTGAGCTCTTTTATTTTTCCTTTCAGCTCTTTAATCTTATTTAGGCTCACTTTCAGCTCAATTGGGGAGTTGTAACTACGAAACTGATGAAGTGACTTTTCTAGTTCTGCTGCCCTGGCTTTTAATCTGACCTTTTCATTTTGGCATTCCAATAGGTCTCTTTCTAGAGCACTTTCTCGAACTCAGGCATCTTGGAATTTCTTTTCCCATTGATCGACTCTATTCTTTTCTTCTTTGATCTCTTGTTGCCATTTTTCTGATGTTTTTCCCAACCCGGTAGTCCTCATCAACAAGCGCAACTTCTTGTAATCCATTTTTAAATTGTCCTGATCTTCCTCTGCCTTATTCTTCCTTTTCTCAGTTTATCGGCCTCTAGCTTCTAGACGTCAACATCTAGTCCTAATTGCATCTTTTCCTCTTTCAATTACTCTATATTCTTTCCTAGCTCTGATTTCTTTTTTTCAAAATCTCGCTTTATGATCTCTAACTCAGATGGGATCACTTGCAGGTATTCCTCCTTTGGTCGAGTGCCTTCTTGACCTGGCCCAGGGATGTTGTCATTGACTCTTTTACCCTACCACCCATATATCTTTCAATTCTTGGAGATTTTTTTGGGTCACGCTGATACGAGTGAAGTCCTATAATTCTGATACGTACCCTTCCGTCAGACTATCACCTTTCTCTAGTTGCGTCTTCTCGGACCATATTTAGACAGCTGCATTATCTTCCACTTTATCAAGAAATTTGTTCTCCATGGCAAGCTCTTTATTTAGTAATTGAACGTGAATCAACACCTTTTTTATGATGAAAATCTCATGCAATCACAGTTAAAGCAAAATAAAACAAGTCAGTACATTTTATACAAGGCTAAAATTTAAAGTAACCAAGAAATAATAAATAAAGCACCTATTTGGGTGACCACTAGGGGCTCAGTGCGGTTCTAAAGGTAGGCTCTTAGGGCTCACTATATGCGGCTTGGTTCTAAAGTAAGGGCACCTGAACCAGTAGATTCCTCGATCCTCTACCATTATAGGCTCATACGAACCGAGTTCAGTTCAGGGGAATACATTTCCCTATGGCTATACGGAGATGAAAATCTCAAGAAGACATATGTACGGATGTATCCCGAAAGCGATCTACTATCCTATACGGAGCTGAAGACCTCACAAAGGAATAGTTTCTCACTTCCACTTAAAAGGGTATAACTGACCAGTTATGAAATGCAATATGCGAGAATATATCCAAAGACTCGGACCAATAAAGCAAATGTAATAAAATGAAGCAGACGGTAAAAATGAAATGCAACAAAAGGATCGTAAATTTAAACCAAATTATCAATTTTCGACAAAAAAACAAAAAATAATCAACTCGTGGCTTGACTCTCTTATTCTGTCCCCAATGGAGTCACCAAGCTGTCGAAACCCCTTTTTTGAAAATCGACTTTTTATTTTAGAAAATGAAAAATGAGAGTTACCACCAATCCTTTTTATATGAGGTGTGATCGGATCACCTCGAAACTTGATCTTTTTAATAAAATGTTCAATTTATTAAAACAATGTTTTTTGGTCTACAAAAGTCCAGAAAACGGGTTCGAGAGTTGATTACACACGAGGAAGGATTAGCACCCTTGTGACGCCAAAAATTGGTACCTAGTTGATTACCTGATGTCTTAGTGTCTAAAATTGAAAATGTGAAGAATTTAAAATACAATCCCTCTTTGTGTTATTGTATGTATTTTTTAGTAAAATCCCTTAAATAGATCAAAACGTATGTAAAAGGTTTTCTTATCTCGAGATAACAAAAGGTTACATCCCGTAAGTTAGGACGTGACGTCTCCAATTCTTGAAAATAAGCTTGCCTTTATTTTTTTATATTAAATCTCACATATCGTCATCTAGGTTCAAAGAGAAAATCGAAACCCCGTAAGTTAGGGTATGACTTCTCAAATCTCCAAATACGGAACATTTCCTTAATTCCAAAAATTTATTTTATGCATCGCGCAAAAGTTAATGTAACACTTGAATTAGTATTTTAGTTTATTCAGGTATGGTGTAAAAATGGAAAAATATGTTTGAATGTAACACTTAGCACAAGTATTAGGCCAATATAAAATAGCGGAAAAAAAAAAGATGACACAACAAGTGGATAAATCAATAAAACGAAAATATTATGCTAGTAAATGATGATAATGGACTATAATGATGATAGAATAAATAAATAAAAAATAACAATTTAATAATAATAACAATAATTATAAAATTAACATAAATAATAATGTGTAATAAGGTGGAAGTGCATACATTATGAAAATAAAATAAAGGTCAAAGAAATAATAAATAAATAAATAAATAATGAAAATGAAATGTTGAATTTAAATAAATAAAGGAGTCAATTGGAATTAAAATGAAATTAAGGGTTATAAATTATAAAAATAAGTAAATAAGTAAAAATAAAAAGATTCATGAAAAGCTAAAATTGTGATAATAAATAGATAAATGAGTAAATAATAATAAAATAAAACAAATAAATTTCATGAAAGGCTGTAATTGTAATAATAAATAAATAAATGAATAATAATAAAATAAAAAAATTATGAAAGGCTGAAAATAAATAAATAAATAAATGAATGAATGAATAATAAAATAAACAGCTTGTAAAGAGGATTGAAGTTAAGTAAACTAAGGATTAAATTGAAACTAGAATGAAATTAGGGAGTACAAATTGTGAATAATAAAAAAATAACTAATAAAACAGAAATAAGGATCAAAATAAAATGTGCGAAAAGAAATAGGGATTACATGGGAAATTATCTCAAACTCCCTAAATGCACCATTTCAAAAAGGACCAAAATGGAAAAGGACGAAATTAAATGATAAAATTTAAAAAAAAGGAAAAACAAAAGGAAATAGGACCGGATTGGAAACCGCCTAAAAAGCGGAAAGACTAGGGTTGCAATGATACCCTAGTCACAAAAACACGTGGATCCTGAGGTTATTGGGTCAGGTAATCGGGTTAGCCTCCAAAACGACATCGTTTTGGGCGTTTGGGGGGCTGAGTGAAACGGCATCGTTTCACTAGTGTTATTTAAGCAAAAATTTTGAGAAAAAAATCATTTGTTCCATGTTTTTTTTTTAAAAAAAAGTTTCTTCTCTCCATTTCTCCCTAGGCAAAGCCCAGAATTCGGCCATGGCTCTGGCAGTCGGCCACGGGTCGCCGGCGACGGCGTCACCTTCCACGGTTGCCGGAGAGAATTGTTTTTTCCTTTTTAACTCCTCGATCCCAAAAATGCCTTCTTTCATCGGAGATGGCGGCCTCCGTTCCCCACGACGACACAAACTCGAGAAAAAGAGTAAGATTTCGACCCCTTTTATATTTTCATTTATTTCTTTTAAAAAATAAGTGAAAAAAATAAATAAATAAAATATATCAAATAATCGTTAGGCTTTTTTTTGATTTGATTTTTCTCTTTTCTTGTATTTGAACCACTATTTTTTTGATTGCTCTCCCCTGTAAAAAAATTTCATCGATGGATCTGGCTTTTATAGCCATTTACATATATTATTTTTATTTTTCTTTCCCTATCTCGTTACTGATCTTTGCATGTTCGTCTTTTCCCTTTTTTGCTTTGCTTGCAATTGTTGGGGAAGTCAACAGGGGAGAAAGGCTGACCCTTGCCATTTTGATGCAAGAGAGGTGGTCCTCAAGCGATAGGCGCGCTGATGCGGCACGTGGAGAAGCGGCGTGGCTAGGCTACTAGGGTCTCTTACTGAAAATTAGTTTATGTTGTGAGCTAACGGGCTGTTAGGGTGTAACGACCCAAAATTGGGCCTAGTAGGATTGGGCCCATTAGGCCTTGGGCGTAGGAGTCTTTAAAATTTTTGAGAACAAGAGAACGGCATTATTTCAAGTTGGACTTATTAGGAAGGTGATTTTAGAAAGTTACGGGGTTCTATGAAGTTCCAAGTTCAAGTTGGGCCTTAGTAAATTTTTTTGTGTTTAAACACTTTAAGGAGAGAAGGTAAGTGACATCGAGGCTTAAGGAAATAAATGCGTATTTTGTTAGCATAAATGAGCATATGGTAAAGAGGTTATGGCATCTAGTGGAGAGCATAGAGGGAAGGGGTTCAAATCCCATCTAGTGCAAATTTTGATTATTTTTTTTATGCTATTCATCCATAGTGTCGGCTATGGTGGTATTTAAGGCAAGGAAGACTTTTTAAATTATAGAAAGGTGGCTAAGGATTATGGTAAGGAGGAAGATAAGGGATAGCGAAGGAAAGAATCAAAAGAAAAGGAAGGATAAGGGAACATGTTGGCATATAGTGTGGAAGGTGTTTTAGAAAGATTTTATTTGATCAATGTTCATCTTTTGGTAAAGATGATAACGGTTTGGGATAGGTTTTGGGTAGTCAAAATTTTCATTAGTCTTTTGGTAAAATTTTGGTGCTTGTTAGGCCTAATTTCTTTTAGCATTCTTTTGTGTCCTTTTCTCCAATTTCTTCCCTCTCTGCCGAAAACTCCAAAGCCGAGCATTTTCTTTTTTTTGTTTTGTCGAAACCATCTAGCCATTTTTGTCCCATATTTTTGCCTATTTTTCCCCTTTGATAACCGAAACTAGTTAGCACCTTTTCTCCCTCCTTTCTTTTCTTTTTCACAAAATCTTCAACCCTTCTTTCTTCCTCTTTAATTCATATTCTCATAGCTGAATCTTCTTGCTTAATTTCCCTCCATAGCCGAACTTTTGAATTCTTCATCTCTTCTTTGTTATTTCTTTCTCGTTCGTGTTGGCATTCATCTTCTTTGATCGAGTCAGTAAGTGGCTCTATTCTATCATTGTATTTTCTTTTCTTCATGCCAAATTTGTGCCCTTGTCATGGGATGGTTTTCTTAACCGAAAACATCATTTCTTCTACTCTCTCTAAACGTGATCATCTTTCCTTTCGTAGTGTTCTAGTGTGTGGTCGGAAAGCACATTCTTACAGATTCCTTTCTAGTCTTAAGTCAATTGATTGAAGTCGGATCTATCATCATTAAGGTAAGGGGTTTATTTTTGGATTTTTCGTTATATCTCTACTTGGCTATGTTGCAAATCGGATCAAAGTTTCGACTAATCGATTATGTTTTAGGGATGAAATCACTCGATATATTCTATTTGCTAAAACTTCAGATATAGTGGTAAGTGATTCAAGTGTAAGTAATACGTTGGGTATGAAATTGTTTGGAAATCCGAGGCTAACTTTTGGTTGGTATTGTTCTAGGGTCAACGAAGATTGGTTCTTTAGGAAATCAAAATCAGGTGTGTAATCCCGTACCTTCCGAATACATGTTTGAAATGGTGTGTAATCTCACACTTCTCTAAATGTTTGCATGAAATGTTCTGTGATTCGGTTGAAATGCCAAAGAAAACCAGAAACCGGCATCCGTACCACTCGGGCATGCGTATATTCGTAGTGGTAACCATAGATTGCAACGAAACAGTTTCTGGTTAACAGCAGTGACGTGATTTTAAAAAATCACAAAAAATAGGAGAAAGGGAATTAGAAAGTGAATAAGATACAGAATTAAAGCTTACTGTGTCTATTTTTATATGAAAGAAACAGAGTAGGAAGAAGAATTTTATATTCTGTGACATTTTAATTTTAGTGAGACTGGTTCTGAATGACTTTGTGGTTCATTGCTCTGTCTTGGAAAAATCATTCAAAATTGTACAATGGGAATTATGAGTTATTATTTATATGTATAGATTCCTTAGTGAGCCTATTTGCAATAGAAACAAGTGAGAGCAACATATGAAAACTGTACAGTGACATATTTGAATTTCGGGTAAGAGAGGTCAGAATCGTTGGTCAATGAAACAAGAGAATTTTTAATGAATAAACTGTACTAAATGGTTAAGCCAAAAATTCTGGAAAAATAGTAGTAAGAAGATATATGAGTCTAGTTTCAAAGAAAATTTACGGATCTAAATTTTGAGTTTTCCAACTCGAGTTATAGTCAATTTAGTCAATATGACGCAGATGGATAGTTTCAATTTTTATGCCCCAAATTAGTAGTTAAGTCTGGGTTACGAAATTATCGAATTACCCTTAGTGGTTAAAATTATCGAATTACGAAAATGCCCTTATGGGCCGAATTACAAAAATTCCCTTATGGGCCGATTTATGAAAATGCCCTTATGGGCCGATTTACGAAAATGCCCTTAGGGGTTGAATTACGAAAATGCCCTTATGGGTCGAATTACGAAAATGCCCCTAAAGGGCCGATTTGCTAGAATGCCTTAAATGGGCCGAGTCATTGTAGTAAATTACTTGATTAACGGTTGCTATTTATTTGTGAACATCATATTATGTATGCTGCATTTTCACATATTGCATAGGATAGGAAAAATGATGAAGAGAAGTGTAGCCTGGTGGCATTGCCACAATAAAATGTTTATTAAAATGTTCATGTATGATATCGGTGGCTTGGCCATAATAAATTATTATAAATGGCAATTTGCTTGCGATTTGGTGTGACTGGCGGGGTGGGTTGACTTGATCCCCACAGGTGTGATTGGTTGGTACGGGGGTGTGTTGGATGGATGGGTTGGGTTACATACATTGCATACATTTACTACATTTAATATTGTTATGTAAATGGGCTTAGGCCCAAGATGATGCTAAATGGGTTGAGGCCCAGTGGACAATGGTAAGGGGATTAGACACTGAGTTCTTGTAACTCACTCCCCCTTTTTCTTAACCCTTGTAGGTAATGCTCATTGATGTGGACTTGGGCTGTGGATGACTCGGTCGAGGCTATACTTCAGAAATGGTGTTCTTGAACTTTAGATTTCTATTTACGTTTACTTTATTACTTTTACTATTTTGGGTTTTTAAGTTGTAATAAGGCCTCTGGAATATTATATTCTTACTTTATGATTGACGTATTTATTATCCTGCTTAATTTATTTTAAATGGGAATTTTCTAAAAATCATAAATAACGGTTTCCAAAATTGATTAACAAAAGGTTTTTATAAATATGTATAAATATTTTAACTCAAATTATCTTTCAAATTACCAACGACATTTTCAAAAGTCACGGTTTTAACGTTCACTACCTCGATTTTTTATTTATAAATCACTGTAACATCCTAGATTAGGGGTTATACGTTCGTGCCTAATTCATGAGTTAGTAGGTTTTGGCAGTGTTGGAAGTGTATTAAGGGTTTTTAGAATTCTAGGATGGAAGAAGAAAGCTTTGGAAAATTTAAGTAAAAAGGGGAGCTAGGTAAACGATGCTTTAAAAGAAACTCCATGTGAAGCATGACACAAGGAACCATGTGGTAAAATGGCATGTTTTATGAATTATGAATGTGTTATGTGAATTCTAGAAATAAGGAAATGTATGGAAATGTATGGAAATGTAAGGAAATGTAAGGAAATGTAAGGAAATGTATGGAAATGTATGGAAATGTAAGGAAATGTAAGGAAATGTGAGGAAATGTATGGAAATGTAAGGAAATGCAAGGAAATGTCTTGTCTTGGAAATGTAGGGATTACGGATTTAAGCAGTAGATCAGATTTTGAAATCTCAAGGAATTTGCTAAGCGAATCAGGTGTGTACCCCACACTAATTCTTAATGCGTTTTATGGCTATGTTTAATTAAGATATGTGATATTAAGAATATGAAAGTGTGGGAAAGTGGCTAAGGTACCATGTTATGGTACAAAGTACTCAGGTACGTTTCCTACTCCTACTAGGATTACGAAATATGTTATATTTAACATGTGAAAAGTGACATGAATGTGAATCTAAGTATGATATGCATGATATGAATAATATGGGACATTCGGGTTATATGAGAAAGGGGAAGTGAATGTGGTGACTTCGGTCTCACTATCTGAATGTGGTGACTTCGGTCACATTATCTGAATGTGGTGACTTCGGTCACATTATCTGAATATGGTAACTTCGGTTACATTATCTGAATGTGGTGTCTCATGACACAATTATCTGGTGGCTATGCCACAAATTTTATATGGGCGATGAGCACGTCGACTGCAGCGACTGCCTTCGATGGTGTGTAGCGGATGGATGGTTGACTTAGTAGTCCCCACGGTGTGACTAGCAGGTACGGGGGTGTGTAGCGGATGGACAATTAGGTTTGGGTTTGGGAATGCATCATAACTTGTATTTTATGTTTTGAATGTGTAACTATTGTATGCCTGATTCTATTATGATTTAGTGTCGTGTACACATTGAGTCTGTTTGACTCACCCTGTTGTGGGACCATGTTTCAGGTGATGAACAATGATGGACCGGGACAGCAGTACTTGTGGTGGCCATGCTCAACATGAAGTTTATATTTTTATGGACTCTTGAATTTATTTTAGTACTTTGAAATATTTTGGAAACTATTTGATGTAATAAGGCCATAGGGAATTATTTTATTTTACATTTATTTTATTTATTATGTTTACAAATTTTTATCAATTCAAGTTTAAGTAAATTTTTTTTAAAATAAACCCTAAATGTTTTGTCACCTTAAATAAATGGATTTCAATGTAAGATAAATTGGTTTTCAACACAAGCCCAACCCAAACAATATTTTTCTTAAAATCGCACAAGTTTTTCCTAAATAACAAAAGAATTTGAAACTGGTTTACTTGAGGAACATACCAAATCTGGTCAAAGCTCGTGGGCCGGGTTTGGGGTGTTTCAGTTTGGTATCAGAGCCCAGTTTTAAACTCTCGGCCTAAGGGTTTAAGGTCCAAAACATTTTCAAAGCGAGCCCAAATGAGTTTTATGAAAATATTTTTGAAATAAGCAGGTTTTTCTGGCATGGCACCTAAGTCTCCGACCCGAAGTCCACCAGGTAAGTAGTTCGATCTCTTGTGTGATTTAAAGTATGAAGTGTAGAAGGGTAGAAATGGAATGGAACGTAGATTAGCATGATAAGTACTTGAACCCTAGGATTAGTTTTCCCCAACACTTACATAAGACTTAAGTGCCTAACTAAACAACCCTACGGCTAAGTCGTCGAGTTAGGGTGTGGTAACCCCTGTGCGCATGTCTAGGATTGGATCCGGAAGAGCCTGGTACTTAAGCAGTCCTAGTGACTCACCTCCTCTTCGCTGGAATCCTACCTGGTGCGTAGCTTCGGTTCACCCTAACCAAGAGGACTCGGTCATAGGCTAAACACAATAACTAAAACCCGAAAGGGAACTAGCCGTGTTTTTATAAAAACCCTAGCTTTCAAACTCTTAAAATTACCTTTTTAATTTGTGAGAACTATTTTTACAAAATTTTTCCAAAAAATTTCTGATTTATAAATTACCTAAATACCCCTGATTGTGAAATTACAAAATTATAAAATATCCGAACTACCCACAGTTTTAGCAAAAAAAAAATTTCCTTACTTTATGACAAGTCCAAAAACCCTAATTTGCAAAATATCAAAACACCTTGATTTTGGAAAATTACAAAATTGCCCCTAACTTACAAAATTACCAAAATGACCCTGATTTCCAAAATTTTTGCAACATTATCGTTTTGGAAAGTAAAATTCTCAAAAAGAACCCTCAAAGTTTTGCAAAATTTGGAAATACCCCGGAATTATTAAACTTTACAAATTTACCTTGGTTTATTACCAAATTACCCTCGAGTTCCAAAATTACCGAAATACCCGAATTTTAAAATTTTTCAAAATACCCCCTGAATTCAAAATTACCAAAATACCCTTTTTGACAAAATCACCAAGGGACCTTATTTTGACAAATTACGAAAATACCCCTGGGTAGTGGAAAAACAACAACAATGAAAACTACAACATTTCTCTGAATGAACGAAAGTTCATAATTGGTTGATGAATGTGAACGTGACTTTCTCGAATAGTGAACTTGAATCGAGAACTTTGTTTGATCGAAAGAACCACTTTTAAACATCTCTTTTCATAAAATCATTTCACGGTTAATTAGTGAAACAAAAGTTTTAATGCATAAAACTCGTTAATCAGATTAAATTGCGACGTTAGAAATAAATTCTAGGGGACGTGAACTTAGAGATTGTGCCTAGAAGGTATGATGGCTCTATTAAGATCAGAGTGCGCAGCGTAAGCATAGTGCGGTGAGAAGGATTGTACGAATGTTAGTAAGTAATTTCGAGGACAAAATTATTTTTAAGGAGGGTAGAATCGTAACATCCTAGATTAGGGGTTGCGCGCTCGTGCCTAATTCATGAGTTAGTAGGTTTTGGCAGTGTTGGAAGTGTATTAAGGGTTTTTAGAATTCTAGGATGGAAGAAGAAAGCTTTGGAAAATTATTGGTTTTTAAGTAAAAAGGGGAGCTAGGTAAATGATGCTTTAAAAAAAACTCCGTGTGAAGCACGACACAAGGAACCATGTGGTAAAATGGCATGTTTTATGAATTATGAATGTGTTATGTGAATTCTAGAAATAAGGAAATGTATGGAAATGTATGGAAATGTAAGGAAATGTAAGGAAATGTAAGGAAATGTATGGAAATGTATGGAAATGTAAGGAAATGTAAGGAAATGTGAGGAAATGTATGGAAATGTAAGGAAATGCAAGGAAATGTAAGGAAATATCTTGTCTTTGAAATGTAGGGATTAAGGATTTAAGCAGTAGATCAGATTTTGAAATCTCAAGGAATTTGCTAAGTGAATCAGGTGTGTACCCCACACTAATTCTTAATACGTTTTATGGCTATGTTTAATTAAGATATGTGATATTAAGAATATGAAAGTGTGAGAATGTGGCTAAGGTACCATGTTATGGTACAAAGTACTCAGGTACGTTTCCTACTCCTACTAGGATTAAGAAATATGTTATATTTAACATGTGAAAAGTGACATGAATGTGAATCTAAGTATGATATGCATGATATGAATAATATGGGACATTCGGGTTATATGAGAAAGGGGAAGTGAATGTGGTGACTTCTGTAACATTCCAAAATTGGGCCTAGTAGGATTGGGCCGATTGGGCCTTGGGCTTAGGAGTGTTTAAAATCTTCAAGAATATGAGAATGGTGTTATTGCAAATTGGACTTATTAGTTAAGTGGATTTGGAAGGTTATGAGGTTTCTATGAAGTCTCGGGTTTAATTGGGCTTTATGAAAAATTTGGTATTTTAGCACTGTAAGGAGAGATGGTAAGTAGCTTCAAGACAAATGGAAATTTATGAGTAAATAGCTTGCATAAATCAGCAAGTAGTAAAGAGGTTATGGCATCAAGTGAAGTACCTTGTGGGAAGAGGTTCAAATCCCATTGTGTGCAAATTTTGATTATTTTTGCATGCTTTCCTTAAGTGTCGGTCAAGAGGTATTTATGGTAAGGTGGACTTCTTATTTTTTTTGGCAAGATGGCTAAGAGAAAAAGGCAAGGTTGAAGTTGGGGAAAGGAGTCAAGAGAAATAGGAAAGAAAGGGGGACATGAGGCTTATTCCATGGATGATGTTTTGGAAAGCTTGGGTGGCCAAAATCTTATCCTAAGGGGATGCATGTGGACGCTTTTTGGAGTAATTAGGTGGCTGAAATTTTATTTGGCATTTGGTAAAGTCTTAGCCTTGTTTTGGTCAAAAATCCTTTTGACAACTTTGTGCCATTTCTCTCAATTTTGCAACCCTCCTTGCCAAATCATAGTAGCACAATAGTGCATTGTTTTTCCTCTCAAATTCTTTTCTTTTCCTTTGCTTTGTGCCGAAATTACAAGCCTTGGTGACCATATTTTCTTCTTTCTTTTTACTTTGGCCGAATTCCCTAGCACAATTGTGCACTTTCTTGCTCTTTTGTTTGATCAAGATTTTCATCTATTGTTTATTCCCTTTGATAGCCGAAATTACAAGGCACTTTTCTTCCATCCAATCTCTTCTTAATCAAATCGGTAAGTGATCGTATATTCCTCTTTTCATTTCTTTTTCTTTTTCTTCCAAGCCATATATTGGTGAAGGGGGGTGTATTGTGGTGATTCTTTCTCAAGCCAAATAAGGTGTGGCTAACATTGTTTTTGTGTTAATCACTTCTAAGGACTCGAAGTACTTTATCGGAGGGCCAATCGAACACCTATCCCTCGTAATAAGAGACTCGGATTGTTGGTAAGTGATAGATTGTTAATCAATCGAAATAATTGGTTGAAGTGGTAAATTCGGTTTTGGGATTAATTGTTGATCGATTGTATCTTTAGGTGCCGCGGAGAATATCGTGTTACGGATTCCGAATAAGGTGTGTAATCCCGTACCCTTCAGAATATATGTTTGAAATGGTGAGTAAATCTCACATCTCTCTGAAATTTTACATGAAATATTCTGTGATTCGGTAGAAATACCGAAGAAAACCGATAACCGGCATCCGTGATCACTCGGACGTGCGTATACTCGTAGTGGTAAACGTGTTTTGTAATAAAATAGTTTCAGTCAGAAACAGTGGCGTGTTTTTGAAAAATCACGAAAAATTGGATAAAAGGAATTACAAAGTGATTAAGATATCAGATTAAAGCTTATTGTGTCTATTTTAATATGGAAGAAACAGAGAAGGAAAAGGAATTTTATATTCGGAGATATGAAAATTTTAGTGAGGCTGGTTCTGAATGACTTCGAGGTATTCTGTTCTATATTGGAAAAATCTTATAAAATTGTACAAAGTGAATTAAGCGTTATAATTGATATGTATGGATTCCTTAGTGAATCTATTTTCAAAAGAAATAAGTGGGAGCAGTAGATGAAAAGCGTACGGTAAGATATTTGAGATTAAGTTAAGAGAGGTTAGAATCGTCAAACAGTGAAACAAGGGAAACTTTAAGGAATAAACTGTACTAAATGGTTAAGTTAAAAATTTTGGAAAAATTATAGTAGAAAGATATACGAGTTTAGTTTCAAGGAAAATTTATGGATTTAGATTTCGAGTTTTCTAACTCGAGTTATGGTCAATTTAGTCAGTGTGACGCTGTTGGACAGTTTCATTTTATGCCCCAAATTAGTAATTAAGCCTAGGTTGCGAAATTACCATCATACCCTTGGAGGGTAAATGCCCTTACGGGTCAAGTTACGAAAATGCCCTTACGGGTCAAGTTACGAAAATGCCCCTAATGGGCCGAATTACAAAAATGTCCTTATGGACTGAATTATGAAAATACCCTTTATGGGTTAAATTGAAATATGTTGCTATATGGGCCTCATGTGATTAATGGGCCAAAAATACTCTAGTTCGATAAAATGGGCCAAAAATACTCTAGTTCGATAAATGGGCCAAAAATACTCTAGTTCGATAAAATGGACCAAAAAATATTCTAGTTCGATATATGGGCCAAAGTCCGCTAAATTGCTAAATGGACAAGTTTCTAAATTGTTTTATGGGCCCAAATGAAATGTTTAATGATAAACCCATTTATGTTATGGATTATTTGATAAATTGTTATATGGCTATATTTTACTATACACGCATGATTGCATGGGGCGGGGTATTTGATGAAGAGAAGAATGGCCTGTTGCCAAAAATCTAGTTCGGTGGCTCTGCCACAAATTTGGCTAAATGCCTCTAGTTCGGTGGCCCTGCCACAAATTTGGCTATATGCCTCTAGTTCGGTGACAATGTCACAATCTAGTTCGGTAGTGCACTACAATTTTATTAAAAAGGCTTAATGCCTACGATTGGTGTGTTTGGCGGGGTGGGTTGACTTGATCCCCCAGGTGTATTGGTTGGTACGGGGGTGTTAGCGGATGGAAATTAGGCTTGTTTGGGAATTGCATATCACATGCATATTATAAACATGTTATTATGTTATAATTGTAAATGGGTTTAGGCCCAAAATATTGCTATGTGTGTTCAGACCAGTGGATGATGGTAAGGGGATTATACATCGAGTTCTTGTAACTCACCCCTTTCTCTTAACCCTTGTAGGTAATGCTCCGTAGTGAGGACTTGGGCCCATAGATGACTCGGTGGAGGCTATATTTCCAAAATGGTGTTATCAAATTTTAAATTTTTATTTTCTTTTATTTTATTATTTTGCTAATTTGGTTTAAATTGTAATAAGGCCTCTAAAGTATTTTATTATTTGCTTCATGGTTGGTTTACTTAGTATTTTGCTTAAATTGTTTTAAACGAGAATTTTTCTAAAAACTAAAATATAGGTTTTCCAAAATCGATTAACAAATGGATTTCAAAATAAACTTTTTCAAATATGTTTTAACTCGAACTCTATTTCAAATTATTAATGACATTTTCAAAAGTCACGGATTGAAAGTCCTTGAATTGTGATTCATAAATCAATCTCTCAAAAGTACTTGTATTTTAACGACGTTTCCGCAATGCTTCAAAATGTTTTTGCAACTCTATTTCAAACGTCACATTTTCGTAAATCGTTTATTTCAAATATGCATTCACAACCGAAAAGGTTTATTAAAGATAATTATGGTTTCACGTAGACACAATTGCTTAAGTGTTTTGGGTTTTAACAAAGAGGCTGTAAGTCTCAAACAAGTTGTTAACAATTGCAAAGATGGTTTTGAAAAAAAACACTTCTATGTGGCACGCCAGATTCGGGCCTAACTTTTAGGCCGGGTTTGGGGTGTTACAACTTCAGTCTCACTATCTGAATGTGGTGACTTCGGTCACATTATCTGAATGTGGTGACTTCAGTCACATTATCTGAATGTGGTAACTTCGGTTACATTATCTGAATATGGTGTCTCATGACACAATTATCTAGTGGCTATGCCACAAATTTTATATGGGCGATAAGCACGTCGATCGCAGCTGATCGCCTTCGATGGTGTGTAGCAGATGGAGGGTTGACTTAGTAGTCCCCACGGTGTGACTGGCAGGTACGGGGGTGTGTAGTGGATGGACAATTAGGTTTGGGTTTGGGAATGCATCATAACTTTTATTTTATGTTTTGAATGTGTAACTATTGTATGCCTGATTCTATTATGATTTAGTGTCGTGTACACATTGAGTCCATTTGACTCACCCTCATTTGTGGGACCATGTTGGGTGATGAGCAGTGATGGACCCGGGACGGCAGTATTGTGGTGGCCATGCTCAACATGAAGTTTATATTTTTGTGGACTCTTGAATTTATTTTAGTACTTTGAAATATTTTGGAAACTATTTGATGTAATAAGGCCATAGGGAACTATTTTATTTTACATTTATTTTATTTATTATGTTTACAAATTTTTATCAATTAAAGTTTAAGTAAAATTTCTTTTAAAATAAACCCTAAATGTTTTGTCACCTTAAATAAATGGATTTCAATGTAAGATAAATTGGTTTTCAACACAAGCCCAACCCAAACAATATTTTTCTTAAAATCGCACAAGTTTTTCCTAAATAACAAAAGAATTTGAAACTGGTTTACTTGAGGAACATACCAAATCTGGTCAAAGCTCGTGGGCCGGGTTTGGGGTGTTTCAATCAACCTCTCAAAAATAATTGTATTTTATCAAATATTTACATCCAAACATGTTTTCTTAAACCATAACCAAATAACACTTATTTATCACGTTTTCCTCATGTGACATGTCAGATCCGGTCATAACGCATGGGCCGGGTTTGGGGTGTTACATAGGGTTTTGTATTATTTTGGGCCATCTGGGCCTTTTTTGTAATTGGATTTGTAATTTTTATTTGGGCTTGTAATTTTATTTTTGGGTTTGTTTATTTTTTATTTATTTCTGTTTGGGCTAATTGGTTTGGGCCTTTTACTAGCCCGGGCTAAATTGGCCTATTACAACCATCTATCTAGGTTCATTTATTGACGTAAATTTTTTTATTAATTTATTATTTTAAAATTTTCAATTAAAAATTAATAATAACAATATAAATAAACTGATATTTATAAAATAATTAAACTGTAAAAAAGTACAATATCAAAAATGAATGTGGACATTCATTTGACCAAATTCATTTTTGATGTGAAAATTTATATTTTTAGTTAATTTATATATTTTTAATTTTTATTTATATTTATATTTGCAATGTGACATATTGAGAACATAAAATGTGTCGCCGCTAGATTGACTATCAGTTCCATGTCAGCACAAACGATATTAATGCAAAGGTACCAACCAAAATGGCAGAATATAAATTTAAATACTCAAAAAATATCAAATACCAATTCAGTACAAAATATACATTATCATTATCATTATCATTTTTATTGCGCAAATTAGTTAAGTTAGATTAAAAAATAGTTAAAATTTTGGATTATACAATGACTTTAAAATTAGATTTTCTTAAAAAGATTAAACCTATAATTTAACCCCAAAAAATCAGTTTTAAACTATTTTTTCAAAATTTGGCACTCTGTCTTCTATCAATTCTAGCAAGTTTGTCAAAAAAAAAAATAAAATTATTCAACTCTGATAGTTCCATATTAACCATTGAAATCCTTTTTTTCTTTTGGCGAGAGATCCAATCTAATTTTTAATCACGAGATATTTGCAATAAGACTCTCATCATGGGTTAATTGCATCAAATGACCTCAAACTATGACAAAAAATTTAAATGGGTTTTCCAAATTTAAAACTTTTTAATTGTGTCCTCAAAGTATCAATTTTGTATCAATAAAGTCCTTTTGTCTGTCTAACCGACAATTTAGGTGCTAAAGGCCAACTCTATTATGAATTGGACCATATTTAAAACAAATAAATCAAATTATAAACAGGTATGTACCTACTAGATGAACAATTTAAACTTAAAGTGTTAAAAAGAAACCTTACTAACTTTTAATGACATCGTTTGTTTTTAACCTGTCAAATCCAAGTTGTTCATATGTAGCTACACATATGATTACAATTTGATCAAAATATTTTAAATATGCTTTACATTATATCCAAACTACATTTAATACCTAAATTTATGGTTAGATTGACGAAGGACATAATTAGTATGATACTGATACTTTGAGGACTCAATTATATTGCTTTGAACTTACAGGCCAATTTAGAATCTACACAATAGTTTGTAGACATTTGATGAATCAACCCTTCAACCTTTATATTTAATAAAGCTTATTTGAATCAATGAATTTGTTCAATTTTGACGAAATTCTATTTAATCTATAAGAGTTTATATGAATCCAAAGAACTTGAAAATTAACCGAACTCATTCTTAATTAAAGTAATTTGCCTTAAACTTTAATAATTTGAATGCATTTCAATCAAATTAGACAATCTAATACGAGATCATCTAAACCCAAACAAAGAACTTTCAAGAAAAAAATTTAACAAAGGAAACAACAAGTTAAGGAAATGATTATAGTAAGATTTTCTTTTAATGAGGATGCTAGGGATCATAGAATTTAGCTTTTTATATTATTATTATGGAACTAAGGAGATAATGGTTAATGACGATGTCGATAGTTGATGAAAGTGGTTCCAAGGGTCTAAGAGGAAGAGGATAGAAGATTCTAAAGTTGTTTTAGTAGAGTTTCAAGGTATAGAAAGTTCCTTAAGAGAATATGGTCAACGAGGAAGGTTTATATGCCTTGAAACAGATCCCTTCTATCAGGTGTCTTACTAAGGAGAGTAACCAACTTATTCATGGTGGGCTTCCAACACTTGAATGTGATTGGAAGGCTTGTTGTCTTATTATTGGGTCTCAAGGTAGTACTAATGTGACTTGGTATGTAGCACCCCTACCCAACTTGATCACCGAATTCAGGTATGGAGTGTTATAACTGGATCGGGTTCTTAAACATACTTAGGACTCACCAATTTAAAATCAGACTGTAATAATTATTTATAAGAACTTACAACAGAGTCAAATTTTTTATACAATGTTTACTGTCCAAACTTAATGAGCTTCTACATTTTACAATAATAGACCCTACTCCTTATGGGTTTTAAATAGAAAGAACTAAACACAAAAAACTCTCTACTTGTGCGAGTAAATTCTCCTAAACCCGTTGTTGCGAACTCTGATTTGTTCCTAATCCTATCCATTTGCGGATAGATCGTTAGGAGAATTACCCCTGGGCAATCCTATCAACCCACGATTAGTCTTGACAGTTCCTTAGCCATTTCGCCATCTCCACTGACTTTGTCCTTCATTTACTTGTATTCTTCTTTCCATTTATTCCTAATATAAAAATCTTCTTTCAACCATGTCCTTATAAGGTAGTCCTATGGTCTACCCTTCTAATGGTGTAACATCTCAGAATTTGGGGTTAAAATTTTTGAGGTAATATTTAAGGTCAATGAGTAGATTGAGCAATTGTGTATATTTGTGCGTTTTAATGCCAGAATGAGCTTGTTGGTTCAGTGGTAAAATGTGTTGTTAGTTTTCCATGGCTTTGTGTTCGAATCCCAATGTGAGAAAAGAGGAAGTTTTGTTTTAATATTTTTCTTTTTAATTTAACTTAACTTTGTTTAATTATTATTTTTAATTTTTTAATTTGAAAGAAGGAGTTATGTAAAATCTTCTTCACATATTCCTCTTTTCTCTCTTCCTTTCACACGCCAATCTTTCTCCATTTTTGTTTGTTCTTTTCGTTTTTGTTTTTGCTTTTTTTCTTTTTGGTTGGCGTATTAAATTGGTGGGGGTCTTTGCATCAATTCCTATTCCATAATAAAGATTTGAGTTCGGCTTTCCAATAGAGTAATTGTGTGATTAGTTCTTGTAAGTGCCTTCGATTTTTTAAATTGGTTTCTTGATTCTTGATTCTTTGTTCTTGTTGATAAAGATTTTAAAATGGTTGTGTATTTTCAAAATTGAGTTTTAGATTGGTTAAGTTTAGTCAAATCGATTGGCTTTCGATGTTGGAATCGTATTCTAAGGTGTGTTTCTGAACCCTTAGTAAGTAGGGATTGCTTTGCTGATGCATATTCACGATTTTGGTTTATTTTGATGTGGTTTCGTAACCACACAGGCGTGTGTCACACACGGGCGGTTCACACGGCCGCGTGACATTGGGAATTAAGGTTTTCGGTGATTTTTGGTGCCACATGATTGTGTCGCTAATATTTGGGGATTTTTATCATTTTGCACACGGGTATGTGCCTTGGGTACATGGTCGTGTCCCTTAGCCACACGGGCGTGTAAGATTCCACACGATCGTGTTTGCTTTGCACCTTATTTTGACAATTTTGGACAATGAGTTAGACGAGCAGCTCACACGGCCATGTAACTCAGTCACATAGGCACGTGTCTCCTCCACACGGGCATGTGCATCTTACACACAGGCGTGTAGGCCTCCACACAGCTAGAGCATATAGCCATGTGGCCCTGTTTCACAGATTTTTATTCTACGTCATATTTTGATCCGTCTTAATTCCTATATAGTCCGACATTCGTTGAGGCCTCTGTAAATGTGTTAGGACTCTATTTTCTACTTAGATTCGAGTGTGTTACAAGATTTATGTTAGTTGTTTGTTCATGTGTTTAGATGATGTGATAAATGAGTTGAGGTATTTTTGCTGTCGTTACTTAATAACTATAAAACAAGTAAAACCGATTATGAAATTGACAAACTGAATATGAGCTTCTGTATCTGTGAGACAGTTTGTGTTTGGTCTGCATTCATACATTTGCATAAAATTGGGGTTTTGATTGTGAAGAGAAGGAAGACTAATTTGGGCAGTTTTAACTACAATGCTTTTGTATAGAGGTTTACCGTACTATATTGACTACATATCGGCTCAACTGTATAGTTACACTCGAGTAGCTTGGTTCCACTATACGTGGTGTGCAAGGTGGATGGATCTATTATGGTACGGGCCTTTTGTAGCCCTTATGTGGTGTGCAGGGTGGATGAAGAGGTGTTTAGCTGGTTAGGTGGGTTTTTAATCTGTGGTACATATCTCATATATAGTATGGGTTTATCTTTCTAGTGGTTGGGATAGTTGCGAATTAATGTGAATAGTTTGACGTGTAAAATATACCATTATGGTATGTGTATATGATTATTGGAAATTACTTACAAGATTGAGTACTGATACTTGTTTTCGTTCACTACTTGCGTTTGCCCATTTTTCAGTGAAATCAGAACAGTGGTTTCGAGACCACAGATTCGACCCACAATGTAATTTTATATTTTATTATATGGTCCGTAATATGATAGACATGACATGTGAAAATTTTGACATGAAAATTTTATCGATTTAGTGCCTAATTACTAAAAGGACTAAATCGCATAAAATGTGAAAGTTGAATTCTAGTAGCTATAAGGATCAAATAGCCATGGAACTCAAAACTAGAGGTCCTTATATGGTAATTAGACCATTAAGAAAAATATGTAGATTTTTCATGGTGACTCATCCATGAAATTCTAGAAAAATGTCAAGGACTAAATTGGGAATAGAAAAAAATTTAATTAATTAAAAGATGATAAAAGAAAATATCATCTTATTATTTTCATCTTCAACCTAAAACTTTATAGAAACCCTAGGAGAGAGAGGAGAAACTTTCAAGGCTTAATTGGGTAAGTTTTCTTGTCCCGTTTTTAATAATTTTAGTATTTTTGAAACCAGGATAGCTTAATCTCTCTATGTGATGTATTAATTTGAAAAGTTATCAAGGTATGAAAATGGGTCATGGATGTATTATGCTGGAAATTAGAAATTATGGTAGAAAATGAAAGATTATTGAATGATAAACAACTTTTACAAAGTGATTTTTGATGAAAACTTAAGTTAGAGACTAAAATGTAAAATTGTGAAATTGAAAGAAAAATTCTAAAATTTTATGTATACATGTGCTATAAATTTTGTAATGGGACTTTGGTTAGGCTTGGAATAGCGAGTAATTTGCACAAGTTTCATTTTCCGGGCCTAGGGACAATCAAAATTTATGGAAAAGGGGAAAAAGGGTAATTTTGCCTTTGACATAAATTGAGTCCATTTAAATATGAAATGTATGAAATTGATAGTTAAATTCATTTATATAGATCCGGAAAACACAAACTCAAGGATAAATCAAGGAAAAGAAAAGATTTCGAATTAGTAGATAATTACGCGAACAAGTGTCGAGGTAAGTTTGTGTAACTTAATCAGATATGTAATTATGTTAATTGAATGTTGTGTTTTGTATGTAAAGTGATTTCTGTTAATGTGCTTTACTTATATGCTATGATGGAAAATTTGCTACATGCTTGAAATAGTTATAAAGGATTAGTCTCGATTGAATGTTGAATTCCAATGATTACATGTGCTTTCCCGAAACTAATAAGGTCCTGCATTTGTTGCGGACGGGATTTAGCTCGGACGAGTAATCCCATTTACCTTGTTATGTAAAGGAATTAGCGTTGACTGGTAATCCCAATCGAGCTCCTCCGAGCTTACGCTGTATAAAGGATTTAGCCTGGACTGGTAATACTGTTATACAATATTTTGCTCGAGAGTGTGTTCCTTGGTTAAGTGCCCTAAGGGGTACCCTTGAATAAGAAATTGACGGATTATGGAACCGTACACTTCGGGTGTACTACTTGAGCATCCATCGAAATTCAATGATTGAATGGGCATGTATCTCTTGACTTGGCATGAAAATCTTGAGATGTAATGATAATGACTTGAAAGAACATTGCATGATGAGCTCATCTATTTTACTTGACATGTTTGTAAGTGTTGTGACTAACATGTTTGATTGAAGGCATGTGCTTAGGAAATTTTGCTAATGGATGGAAAACATGATGTTATGTGCATAAATTTAATAACAGGATTGGTAAGTTTAGTTTTTGTTAAACGAACTTACTAAGCATGTAATGCTTACTCCATTTATTTTTCCCTTATTTTATAGTGCTCGGAAGCTCGTGAAGGTTGGAAGATCATTAGAGCATCGTCACACTATCAACTAGCATTTTGGGTATATTTAGTGAAGTCATTTTGGGTATAATGGCATGTATAGGACAACTTGGCCAATAGTGGCTTAAAATGTTATTTTGTAACCTAGTTATTGAAATGGCTAGTATTGGTTCATTTTGGTATGACTAAGTAGATTAGTATGATATACATATATACACATGTGTTATGTTAAAAATATGTGATCAATGTTAGGAATGCCTAAGTTAAACTAAGGTAAGGTTTTGATCATGTATGCTTGTAGTGATATGTCTTGTGAATGATAGAAATTGCCCAATTTGAATGCTTGAATTGGTTGGTATTGGATGTGTGTTTCAAGTGCAGGTCTTGGGTGAAATTTTGGGTGAAAAATTAAGCTAGGAATGGCTTTATTTTGTCCACACGGGCAGACACACGGGCGTGTGTCTAGACCGTGTATGACACACGGCCTGATAACACAGGCATGTAGTTAGGCTGTGTGTCCCCTGCACCTTAATTTTGAGAAATAAAATGCTTAGAATTAGACACACGGGTGGAGACACGAGTGTGTGTTTTAGCCGTGTGTGCCACACGGCCTAGAATTGTAACAGTTCGATTTTGACCCTAGTCGGAATAGTTGTTTTGGAACCACCAATTCGAGTCAGAAAAATATTTTAATATTATTTTTTGTTTGCAGTACATGATTAAGCATGTGTGAAATTTCTGTGAATTTATCTGTTTATGTGCTTAATTTGATAAAAGGACCTAATTGTGAAAGGTGATAAATTAACATGTCATATATTAAAAGCACTTATGGGTCATGTCTTTATAAATGTGAGGTCCTTATAATGCAATTGAACCATTTGAATTATGAATGGACAAAAATGCCATATGTTAGTGGAAAAGGAATGATAATAAAAAGGCTAAATTTGGAATTTGATAATTAAGTTTAATTTAATGAAACAAAAGCATGAAATTAGCCATAGTCGTCATCTTTTAGCCGAAAATAAAAAGAAAAGAGAAGCCATGGATAAGTTTTAGGGTTCGACCATTGTTGGATTCAAATAGGTAAGCTTTTAAACTCGATTTTTGATAATTTATATGTTTTTGTAATCATTGCTTCGTGTTCTTCAAAACCCATGCTTCAATTTTGTGAATTGATGATGACTTTGAAATATGCCATTAATGAACACATGAGTTTTGTGATGTTTGAAGATGAATTATGAAAGATATGTGTTAGATTAACATAATTTGTCTTTGAGTTTTTGGTGATTTTGAGTAATTTGGATTAAATTGAGAAAATAATATTTTGAGGGACTAAATTGTTAAATAAATGAAATATATGGACTTATATGAGCATGGGTAACATTCGGCCAAGCATGAGTAATATGAAATTTTGTGTATTTTGTGATTTTGTGAAATAAGGACTAAAATGTCAAAATGTGAAAATATGAGGGTAAATATGTGTTTTTGGATTAAATTGAATGATTTAGTGAATAAATGGGTTAAATTTGAATATGTATAGATCAAGAACTGAAGAAAACGAATTTAGATCGAGGAAAGTCGAAAGTAATTGAATAGCCGAATTCATTCGTTTACTCGAATCCGAGGTAAGTCTATATACAAATAAATTTATTTGAATTTATTTATGTATGTTTATATGAAATCTCAGTGTGTTGAATGTTTACGAGGGGATAAATATATGAATTCCAAGGAAGTGTCGACAATGTATCAATGTCTGAGAAGTCCCGTACGAACCTTGGAATAGATAGGATTACATATGTCATGACATAGGTTTTCGATATGTGATATCGTGTAAGACCACGTCTAGGACGTTGGCATCGATTGAGATTTACGTGTAAGACCATGCCTGGGACATTGGCATCGTATTTGATTCGTGTAAGACCTTGTCTGGGACAGTGGCATTGATATTTGGTTACATGTAAGACCATGTCTGGGACGTTGGCATTGTATGACTATTCTGAGTATTCCAAGTATCCTATTTGATTCTGAATGGTTCAACGGGCAAGTTCCGTGAAATGAAAAACTATGAGAAATGTATAATCGATTCAGGTACGTTTGAAATGTACTCTACATTTGAGTATGTAAGGTAAGTAATTATGTATAAGCAAATATGAGATAAGTACATATTTTGTTGAGACAGAATGTCATATATGAATGAATGAGCTATGATCAAATGAAGTACATGGTGATATGTAAGTTGGTAAGTAATTGGTTAAACAAATGAGCCAAAGAAGAATTATGAATGTGCAATTGAGCTATTAGTGATCATATATTTGATATGAATAATGAATGCTTATATGTTAAGTTTATTTGTATATGGCTTACTAAGCTTTTGATAGCTTACTTTCTGTGTATGTTTGCTTTGTTTTATAGATAGTTGAAGCTACGAAAGGCTCGGGGATCGTCATAGATCGTCACCGCACTATCAATCTCTACTTTGGTACTTTTGAATATGTACATGGTTAAATATGGCATGTATAGGCTAGTTGTGTTGAATTATGTTTGAGTTGTATATAGATAGCCATGTGATATGGCTAGATAATGAATATGATATAAATGAGTAGCTCATGTTTAATTATGCAAAGTTTGGTATGGTTTGATGGCTAATGTTTGAGCTAATGAGTGGCCAAAATAATGGTAAGGTTGTTGATGCAAGGTAATCATATATTTGATGAATAGTTGTTATAAAGATAAAGTAAGTTTGTAATGAATTATACTTGGAAATGTATGTGATTGGATTAAACTAAATGGCATATAAAATGGTGTGATTGTTATGCTCATGAGTGATTAGAAATGAGGAACATTTTGGTATGTATTGGTTGCCTTTGATACTTGGATTGATGCTTAATTTTGTTTGTAGGTATAAACCAGAGTGTGAGTGGCAAATTGGCCTTGAAAAAGGCCTATAATTGCCCACACAGTTGAGCACACGGGCGTGTGGCTCGACCGTGTCCTTCGTGGTTGTGTTTCCAAACCAGTCGGACTCGACCACAGGCTGGACACACGGGCATGTGACTGGCCGTGTGGTGCAAGCCAGTAGCGACCACGGGTTAGGCACACGGGCGTGTCCACGACCGTGTGGATAAGTCAGTATGTATGCCCTGTTTTGACAAGGCTTAAACACACGGGCGTGTTTGAGGCCGTGGAAAGCACACGGCCTGCCCACACGGGCGTGTGACTTCTGTAACTTTGAAATATTTTTAAATTTCTGAAAATTTCTGTATGTGTTCAGTTTAGTCCCGACCCTTTTCTAATTAAGGTCTCGAAGACCTATTTAAGGGACACATTGATTCGATTCGTTAAATTATTTTATGAAATGTCTGTAAAAGATTTTGATTTTTTCGGTAATACCTTTAACCCTAGACCGGCGATGGTTGCGGGTTAGGGGTGTTACATTTGATTGGTATCAGAGCTACGGTTTAGTAGATTCTAGGACTAACGTAGCGTGTGAGAGTCTAGCTATACATGCCATATATATGAAATGTGATAGTGTGATGAATCCTGACGTGTAAAATGTGATTTTCGTATAGTAATGGATCCTGAAAGAGCCGTGGCTGACGATGTTGAAAGCAATGCGCCTGCTCCCGCTTAAGGGACAACGCCATCTGATTTGAGACCGGCTACTAGCGGTCAAGAGGGAGAGGCTAAACAAGCTTTCTTCCAAATGATAAACGAGTGGTTCACTCAGTATATAAGAACTAATCCGGCTATTTCACAATCTCCGCCCCCGCCTAATCCTCCTCAGACTTCTACTATACCTCTGGTTATGAATTTGAATCTGTTGAATAAACCTCCAGTCGACAAAATCTGTAAGTATGAGGCTGAAGAATTTAGGGCCACTAGTGATGATGATGCCGAGAAAGCTGAGTTTTGGCTAGAGAACACTATCCGAGTATTTGATGAAATGTCATTGACTCCTAAAGAATGTATAAAATGTGTTGTTTCCTTATTACGAGACGCAGCTTATCAGTGGTGGAAGACTTTGATTTCCGTTGTTCCAAAAGAACGGGTTAATGGGAATTTTTTCAGTCTGAGTTCCGAAAGAAATATATCAGTCAGAGATTTATTGATCAGAAATGAAAAGAATTTCTGGAATTGAAACAGGGTAACATGTCTGTCACCGAATATGAACGAGAATTCGTGTTTCAATCGAGGCAATAATGTGTAAAAGGTTTGAAGACGGCCTGAATGAAGATATTCATTTGCTAGTTGGAATTTTAGAAATAAAAGAGTTTGTTGTGCTTGTTGATCAAGCATGTAAAGCTGAGGCACTCGGGAAAGATAAAAGAAAAGCCGAGTCTAAAGCCAGAGATGTGAGAAAGAGATTTTTGAGTAAATCATTTCAGTCTACTTCAAAGAAATTTAGAGATGAGCATAGTTGTTCAAAGATTAATGTGGGACATTCGAATAGAGATCGTGCTAGAACACAATTGAACTTCAAAGCTCCAGCAACTTCGATGGCTAGTGTTGGAAATGTTCGATCTGAAAGACTTGAATGTAAGCATTGTGATAAAAGACATCCGGGTAATTGTAGATTGAGTGACTGAGCATGTTTCAGATGTGGATCATTAGACCATTTTATCTGAGACTGTCCAGAGTCTGTTGAGTATGAGATTGTTTAGAATCCGAGATCTGATAATGTTTCAGCTAGAGGTAGACCTTCTCGAAATACAAGGAATGTCAGTGGTAGTCAGAGAACTACGAAAGATACTGTTGCGAGATCTGAAGCTAGAGCGTCTACCAGAACGTATGGCATCCGAGCCCGTGAGGAAGCTTCATCTTCAGATGTTATTACGTGTACATTTAATCTTTATGATACTTTTGTGATTGCATTGATAGACGCAGGTTCTACTCATTCGTATGTATGCATGAACTTAGTATCCAGTAAAACTTTGCTTGTGGAGTCTATTGAATTTGTTATTAGAGTATTGAACCCCTTAGGTAAAAGTGTCTTGGTTGATAAAGTATGTAAGAACTGTCCATTGATGTTTAGAGATGTTTGTTTTTCGGCTGATCTGATGCTATTACCATTTGATGACTTTGATATAATTTTGGGTATGGGCTGGTTAACATTACATGATGTTGTTGTGAATTGAAAAAGGAATACTATTGATTTAATATGTCCGAATAATGAAATAGTTCGTATTGAGTCTAAAGATTTGAATGGATTACCGGATGTGATATCAGTGATGAAAGCTCAGAATTATGTGAAAAAGGGTTATGAAGCTTATTTTGCCTATGTGATTGACTTGAAAGTAACTGAAAAGAAAGTTGAATCAGTGGCAGTTTTTTGCGAATTCCCTGACGTGTTTCCTGAAGAGTTACCGAGATTACCTCCGATACGCGAAGTTGAATTTGGTATTAATTTGTTACCGGGAACAACTCCTATTTCGATAGCTCCGTATAGAATGGCACCGACAGAATTGAAATAGTTGAAGTCACTATTGCAAGAGTTGACAGATAGAGGATTTGCAAGACGGAGTTTCTCACCTTGGGGTGCTCCTGGTTTGTTTGTGAAAAAAAAAGATGGCACGATGAGAATGTGCATTGATTACCGTCAGTTGAATAAGGTAACTATAAAGAATAAATATCCTTTGCCCAAAATTGATGATTTATTTGATCAGCTTAAAGGAGCCACTATGTTTTCAAAGATAGATCTGAGATCGAGATATTATCAGTTGAGAGTAAAAGATTCAGATATTCCGAAAACTGCTTTCAGAATGAGGTACGAGCATTACAAGTTTTTAGTTATGCCTTTTGGACTAAAAAATGCTCCTGCTGTTTTTATGGATCTAATGAACAGAATTTTCAGACTGTATTTAGATCGATTTGTTGTTGTATTCATTGACAACATTTTGATTTATTCGCGTGATGAAACTGAACTTGCTGAACATCTGAGAATAGTGCTGCAAACTTTGTGAGATAAACAATTGTATGCAAAGTTCAGTAAATGTGAATTCTGGCTGCGTAAAGTCGGTTTTCTGGGACATATTGTGTCAGCATCTGGTATACGGGTTGATCCAAGCAAGATTTCTGCTATTCTGGAATGGAAACCTCTGAAGAGTGTGTTTGAAGTTCGTAGCTTTCTGGGACTCGCTGGTTATTATCGACGATTTGTAAAAGGGTTTTCGATGATAGCTACTCCGTTGACTAAATTGCTTCTGAAAGATGTGAGATTTGAATGGTCCGATAAATGTCAGAAAAGTTTTGATCAGTTCAAAACTTTGTTGACTAAAGCTCCAGTTTTGGTACGACCAGAATCGGGTAAAGAATTCGTGATTTATAGTGATGCTTCATTGAATAGTCTGGGATATGTTTTGATGCAAGAAGGCAAAGTTATAGCTTATGCCTCGAGACAATTGAAGCCGCATGAAAAGAACTACCCGACATACTGAAACGCCCCACACCCGGCCCATGAGCCTGGACCGGGTCTGTTATGTTCCTCGATGAAAACCGGTTCAAATTCTTTTGTTACTTAGGAAAAACTTGTGTGTTTTGAAAGAAAGATTGTGTTGGGTCAGGCTTGAGTTGAAAACAAGTTTATTTCATTATTAAAATCCTTTACTTTAGGGAACAAAACATTTAAGCTTTGTTTTAAAATAAATCTACTTAAACTTCACTTGATAAAAATTCGTACATAGTAATTAAAAGAAAAATCTAAGTAATTCAACTATGGTCTTATTACATCAAATAAATCCCAAAATTAAAACCAAAGTACTTAAAACAAAGTAGTCCAAATAAAATGAATTTCTTGCTGAGCATGGCCATCCCTAAGCTTCACACACCCAGGTCCATCACTTTGCTCATCACGAAAAATGTTCCCACAATGGGGTGAGTCAACAGACTCAATGTGTACTACAACACTAAGTCTTAACAAATTCAGGCATTTCATAACATATATATTCATATATCATTAAATTAAAAATGATGCAACCCGAACCCAAACCTAGATGCCATCCACTACACATCACCCGTACCAACCTGCACACCGTGGGGACTACTAAGTCAACCCACCATCCGCTACACACCATCGAACGCAGTCGCTGCAGTCGACATGCTCATCGCCCTTATAAATATTCGTGGCATAGCCACTAGATTAAATAATTGTGACCAAAGTCACCATATTCAGATATCATGGTCTTAAGTCACCACATTCAGATAATGTGACCGAAGTCACCACATTCAGATATCGTGGTCTTAGGTCACCACATTCACTTTCCCTTTTCATATAACCCATATGCCCCATATCATACATATTATGCATTAACATGCCTAATTTCACATTCTTATCACTGTTCACATATGAGTCATAACATATATTCATATTCCTGGTAGGAGTAGGAAACGTACCTGAGTACTTCGTACCACAATATGGTACCTTAGCCATGTTCACATTCTTATACACACTTATATTAAATATTACCATAAATCGTATTAAAAGATAGTGTGGGGTACACACCTGGTATACTTAACGCTTTATGGAAATCCCGAAAACCCGATCTAATGCTTTAGATCCTAAGTTCCTTGCTGCCGATTTGATTATTAGTCAAATCCCAAAAGTCTGTGACCTTCCTTAAATCGGCAAATGTTAAATCACTTACTTGGTTAGTTCTGGCTTTTGAATAAATATGAACTAGATCTAAAACACCAAATATAGCCTTGACCGATTGTACATATATACTTTACCTTGTGATTTGAAATTCGAAATTGATCCTTGCTCCAAGTGATGTCGAAATCCCTTAAAGAATCGAATTCCCAAAGAACTCCTCTGATGTTTCTTATCGCTAGTTACCTTTACAAAAACATATCACAGAACTTAAAGCACATTCGGCCATCCCTAGGCCTAACTTATATGATTCGGCACACTAATAGAAAAGAGAAGGGAAACTGATTACCAAAAGAAAACACACTTACCACTATGATCAACTTCCCGAAATCACCTTCCCTCTATACTGAACCGTTTGGATAACTTGCACCAAAAGAAACTGACAACACCTCCCCCCTTTTGATCACTGAGAGATTCGGCCACAAGTGAGAACTAAATCAAGGTTTCGGCCAAACTAGCAAATAGAGGAGAAGAAGAGTTTGAAGAAAAGAAGAATAAATGAATGGGAGAGGCCTAGGAGAATTCGGCAATGATAATTAATAGTAGAGGGGTTTCAGCATTTGTCAAAAAGAGAAAACAAGTTGAGTTCCTATGGTTTTTCGGCACAAAGAAAAATTAAAGAAGCAAAAGAGAGATGTCAAAGATGAACACTCCCCCTTATAAAGAATTCGGCTACTAGCTTCCCCCTTATCAAATCCCAAAGTTTTCTCCCATTTAATCTTTTTAATCACTTTAATAACTAACTAAAATAATCCAATACATTATCTCTTATCACTCTCCTACTTTATCTTAACAAATAACATAAAATAATCCTTCACATTATCCCATATCAAACTCCTATTTTAACTCTTTATCCCTTTAACAAATAAAATAAATTAAACCCATACATTATCTCTTATCTACCTATCTAAAATAAAATAAAATATAATAAAATCTCATTTAATCTAAATAAAACCATAATTATCCTATAATAAAATAAATAAATAAAACTACAATTATCCTACTCTTAGCCGAATATTAATAGAAGAATTAAGCCAAATCCTTATCCAATTGAAATTCCATGTGCCGTCCAATTTCTTCTCTTCTCTCTTGGCGTCACATGCAAAAAATAAAATAAAACATCCATTTGCTGCCCCCAGGTTTCGAACATGGGACCTGCTGGAGTCACCACACACTACCAGCCGCTTTGCTGCTAGCTCCTTTGTGTCATAAACCCACAACAATTCTTTTTAACGCCTTCTTCTCCCTTAGCGCCAAATTGGAAAAATAAAAACACGCTTATGCTGCCCATAAGACTCGAACTTGAGCCCTCCTGAAGCTCCCTTTGCCGCAAGCGTTCAAGCCACTTTGCTGCTGGTTCTTTTATGTCATCAACTCCCCATAGTTTCTTTTAAAACCTCCTTAGCCAAGCTCCTTATTGACACAAAAATAAATGCTCTTTCCTGCTTCCTTCGCAACTTGAACCTGGGCCCTCTACCCATTGCTTGAGGCGTCACTTGCCCAAGCCTTAAGTGGCGCCTTGCAGCCACTTTACTAAGGCACTCTTTTTGTGTCCAAAAGCGCCTATAACTTCCCTTAAGGCCTCCCTGGCCCAATTCCCTTTTTAACTCTAAAAAAATAAAAATAAAAGTCCCTAATGCTTCCTACGTCGCTCGAACCTCTTCCCCTGGGCACTCCAAGTGACACAACCACCCTTGCACCTTAGGTGGCGTCCCTTGCCACTTTTCCACATCACTTCTTGTGTCCTAAACTCCCCAAAACTTTTCTTAAGGCTACCTTAGCCTACCTCCCCCTTTTTAACTTAAAAACCAATAATTGTCCAAAGCTTTCTTTTCCATCCTAGAATTTTAAAAACCATTAATTCACTTCCAAACATTGCCAAAACCTACTACTCATGAATTATGCACGAACACATAACCCCTAATCTAGGATGTTACAGTTCTACCCTCCTTAAAAATAATTTCGTCCTCGAAATTACTTACTAACGAATAATCGTACATCTTAACTCATCGCACTACGCTTATGCTGCGCACTCTGATCTTAATAGAACCATCATACTTCCTAGGCACAATCTCTAAGTTCACGTCCCCTAGAACTCATTTCTAATGCCACGATTTAATCCGATTAAAGAGTTTTACGCATCAGAATTTTTGTTCCACTTATTAACCGTGAACAGTTTTATGAAATGAAGTATTTAGAAGTAGTTCTTTCGATCGCACAAAGCTTCAGTTCAAGTTCACTACTCTATCCCAGGGGTATTTTCGTTATTTTTCTTACAAGGGTATTTTGATAATAAATCGGGGTCAATTTAAAAATCTGTACAAATCAAAGGTATTTTCAAAATTTTCAAAACTCGTGGGTACTTCGGAAATTTTCTAAATCAAGGTATTGCAAAAGTTTCGGAAATCAGGGTTATCTTGGTAATTTTGTAAGTCAGGGGTAATTCAGTAATTTTCCAAATCAGGGTATCTTAGCATTTTGCAAAATAGAATTTTCTGATATTTTTATAAAGTAAGAATATTTTAATAAAAGTCGAGAGTAATATGATATATATATTTTCAATCCAAGGGATTTTAGTAATTTACAACACAGGGGTATTTTCGTAATTTTACAAATCAAAAATATTTTGAGAAATGTCTTCAAAATAGTTTGTACAAATCAAAAAGGGTAATTTATCCCAAAGTTTTCTCCCATTTAATCTTTTTAATCACTTTAATAACTAACTAAAATAATCCAATACATTATCTCTTATCACTCTCCTACTTTATCTTAACAAATAACATAAAATAATCCTTCACATTATCCCATATCAAACTCCTATTTTAACTCTTTATCCCTTTAACAAATAAAATAAATTAAACCCATACATTATCTCTTATCTACCTATCTAAAATAAAATAAAATAAAATAAAATCTCATTTAATCTAAATAAAACCATAATTATCCTATAATAAAATAAATAAATAAAACTACAATTATCCTACTCTTAGCCGAATATTAATAGAAGAATTAAGCCAAATCCTTATCCAATTGAAATTCCATGTGCCGTCCAATTTCTTCTCTTCTCTCTTGGCGTCACATGCAAAAAATAAAATAAAACATCCATTTGCTGCCCCCAGGTTTCGAACATGGGACCTGCTGGAGTCACCACACGCTACCAGCCACTTTGCTGCTAGCTCCTTTGTGTCATAAACCCCCAACAATTCTTTTTAAGGCCTTCTTCTCCCTTAGCGCCAACTTGGAAAAATAAAAACACGCTTATGCTGCCCACAAGACTCGAACTTGAGCCCTCTTGAAGCTCCCTTTGCCGCAAGCGTTCAAGCCACTTTGCTGCTGGTTCTTTTGTGTCATCAACTCCCCATAGTTTCTTTTAAAACCTCCTTAGCCAAGCTCCTTATTGACACAAAAATAAATGCTCTTTCCTGCTTCCTTCGCAACTCGAACCTAGGCCCTCAACCCATTGCTTGAGGCGTCACTTGCCCAAGCCTTAAGTGGCGCCTTGCAGCCACTTTACCAAGGCACTCTTTTTGTGTCCAAAAGCGCCTATAACTTCCCTTAAGGCCTCCCTGGCCCAATTCCCTTTTTAACTCTAAAAAAAAAAAAATAAAAGTCCCTAATGCTTCCTACGTCGCTCGAACCTCTTCCTCTGGGCACTCCAAGTGACACAGCCACCCTTGTACCTTAGGTGGCGTCCCTTGCCACTTTTCCACATCACTTCTTGTGTCCTAAACTCCCCAAAACTTTTCTTAAGGCTACCTTAGCCTAGCTCCCCCTTTTTAACTTAAAAACCAATAATTGTCCAAAGCTTTCTCTTCCATCCTAGAATTTTAAAAACCCTTAATTCACTTCCAAACACTGCCAAAACCTACTACTCATGAATTATGCACGAACACATAACCCCTAATCTAGGAAGTTACAGTTCTACCCTCCTTAAAAATAATTTCGTCCTCGAAATTACTTACTAACGAATAATCGTACATCTTAACTCATCGCACTACGCTTATGCTGCACACTCTGATCTTAATAGAACCATCATACTTCCTAGGCACAATCTCTAAGTTCACGTCCCCTAGAACTCATTTCTAATGCCACGATTTAATCCGATTAAAGAGTTTTACGCATCAGAATTTTTGTTCCACTTATTAACCGTGAACAGTTTTATGAAATGAAGTATTTAGAAGTAGTTCTTTCGATCGCACAAAGTTTCAGTTCAAGTTCACTACTCTAATTCAGAGAATCACATTCATTCCTCAATAGAGGCACATTCGTTCATCAACATAGACACATTCATTCAGTGGTATCCACCACCCACATTTACTATTTGAACATTTCTGTCCGTTTCTATCCCAGGGGTATTTTCGTTATTTTTCCTACAAGGGTATTTTGATAATAAATCGGGGTCAATTTAAAAATCTGTGCAAATCAAAGGTATTTTCAAAATTTTCAAAACTCGTGGGTACTTCGGAAATTTTCTAAATCAAGGTATTGCAAAAATTTCGGAAATTAGGGTTATCTTGGTAATTTTGTAAGTCAGGGGTAATTCAGTAATTTTCCAAATCAGGGTATCTTAGCATTTTGCAAAATAGAATTTTCTAATATTTTTATAAAGTAAGAATATTTTAATAAAAGTCGAGAGTAATATGATATATATATATTTTTGCATTCCAAGGGTATTTTAGTAATTTACAACACAGGGGTATTTTCGTAATTTTGCAAATCAAAAATATTTTGAGAAATGTCTTCAAAATAGTTTGTACAAATCAAAAAGGGTAATTTAATGTTTTAAAAACTAGGGTTTTTATAAAATTTCGGCTAGTCCCTTTCGGGTTTTAGTTATTGGGTTTAGCCTATGAATAAGTCCTCATGGTTAGGGTGAACCGTAGCTACGCACCAGGTAGGATTCCAGCGAAGAGGAGGTGAGTCACTAGGATCGCTTAAGTACTGTGCTCTTAGGATCAAATCCTAGACATGCATTGTGGGTTGCCACACCCTAACTCGGTGACTTAGCCATAGGTTTGTTTAATTAGGCCCTTAAGTCTTATGTAAATGTGGGGGAAAACTAGTCCTAGGGTTCAAGTACATATCATACTATTTCTACGTTCCATTCCTACCCTTCTACAGATCACACAGATCATACAATAAATCACACAATGGATAGGGGTACTTACCTGGTGGACTACGGGTCGGAGACTTAGGTGCCATGCCAGAAAAACCTGCTTATTTCCAAAAATATTTTCATAAAACTTACTTGGGCTCGCTTTGAAAATGTTTTGGGCCTTAAACCTCAGGCCGAGAGTTTGAAACGGCTCGACGATACAAACTGAACGCCCACACTGCCGCCCACGAGCCTGGACCGGATCTGGTATGTTCTTCGATGAAAACCGGTTCAAATTCTTTTGTTACTTAGGAAAAACTTGTGTGTTTTGAAAGAAAGATTGTGTTGGGTCGGGCTTGAGTTGAAAACAATTTTATTTCATTATTAAAATCCTTTACTTTAGGTAACAAAAAGTTTAGGCTTTGTTTTAAAATAAATCTACTTAAACTTCACTTGATAAAAATTCTTACATAGTAATTAAAAGAAAAATTAAAGTAATTCAACTATGGCCTTATTACATCAAATAAATCCCAAAATTAAAACCAAAGTACTTAAAATAAAGTAGTCCAAATAAAATGAATTTTTTGCTTTGAGCATGGCCATCCCTAAGCTTTAGACCACTCGATCCATCACTTGTTCATCACACTGAAAAATGTTCCCACAGCGGGGTGAGTCAACAGACTCAATGTGTACTACAGCACTAAGTCTTAACAAATTCAGGCATTTCATAACATACATATTCATATATCATTAAATTAAAAATGATGCAACCCGAACCCAAACCTAGATGCCATCCGCTACACATCACCCATACCAACCTGCACACCGTGGGGACTACTAAGTCAACCCTCCATCCGCTACACACCATCGAAGGCAGTCGCTGCAGTCGACGTACTCATCGCCCTTATAAATATTCGTGGCATAGCCACCAGATTAAATAATTGTGACCAAAGTCACCATATTCAGATATCGTGGTCTTAAGTCACCACATTCAGATAATGTGACCGAAGTCACCATATTCAGATATCGTGGTCTTAGGTCACCACATTCAGATATTGTGGTCTTAGGTAACCACATTCACTTCCCCTTTTCATATAACCCATATGCCCCATATCATACATATTATGCATTAACATGCCTAATTTCACATTCTTATCACTGTTCACATATGAGTCATACCATATATTCATATTCCTAGTAGGAGTAGGATACGTACCTGAGTATTTTGTACCACAATATGGTACCTTAGCCATGTCCACATTCTTATACACACTTATATTAAATATTGCCATAAATCGTATTAAAAGATAGTGTGGGGTACACACCTGGTATACTTAACGCTTTATGGAAATCCCGAAAACCCGATCTAACGCTTTAGATCCTAAGTTCCTTGCTGCCAATTTGATTATTAGTGAAATCCCAAAAATCTGTGACCTTCCTTAAATCGGCAAATGTTAAATCACTTACTTGGTTAGTTCCGGCTTTTGAATAAATATGAACTAGATCTAAAACACCAAATATAGCCTTGACCGATTGTACATACATACTTTACCTTGTGATTTGAAATCCGAAATTGATCCTTGCTCCAAGTGATGTCGAAATCCCTTAAAGAATCGAATTCCAAAAGAACTCCTCTGATATTTCTTATCGCTAGTTACCTTTACAAAAACATATCACAGAACTTAAAGCACATTCGGCCATCCCTAGGCCTAACTTATATGATTCGGCACACTAATAGAAAAGAGAAGGGAAACCGATTACCAAAAGAAAACACACTTACCATTATGATCAACTTCCCGAGATCACCTTCCCTATATACTGAACCGTTTGGATAACTTGCACCAAAAGAAATCGACAACACCTCCCCCCTTTGATCACTGAGAGATTCGGCCACAGGTGAGAACTAAATCAAGGTTTCGGCCAAACTAGCAAATAGAGGAGAAGAAGAGTTTGAAGAAAAGAAGAATGAATGAATGGGAGAGGCCTAGGAGAGTTCGGCAATGATAATTTATAGTAGAGGGGTTTCGGCATTTGTCAAAAAGAGAAAACAAGTTGAGTTTCTATGGTTTTTCGGCACAAAGAAAAATTAAAGAAGCAAAAGAGAGATGTCAAAGATGAACACTCCCCCTTATAAAGAATTCGGCTACTAGCTTCCCCCTTATCAAATCCCAAAGTTTTCTCCCATTTAATCTTTTTAATCACTTTAGTAACTAACTAAAATAATCCAATACATTATCTCTTATCACTCTCCTACTTTATCTTAACAAATAACATAAAATAATCCTTCACATTATCCCATATCAAACTCCTATTTTAACTCTTTATCCCTTTAACAAATAAAATAAATTAAACCCATACATTATCTCTTATCTACCTATCTAAAATATAATAAAATATAATAAAATCTCATTTAATCTAAATAAAACCATAATTATCCTATAATAAAATAAATAAATAAAACTACAATTATCCTACTCTTAGCCGAATATTAATAGAAGAATTAAGCCAAAATCCTTACCCAATTGAAATTCCATGTGCCGTCCAATTTCTTCTCTTCTCTCTTGACGTCACATGCAAAAAATAAAATAAAACATCCATTTGCTGCCCCCAGGTTTCGAACATGGGACCTGCTGGAGTCACCACACGCTACCAGCCGCTTTGCTGCTAGCTCCTTTGCGTCATAAACCCCCAACAATTCTTTTTAAGGCCTTCTTCTCCCTTAGCGCCAACTTGGAAAAATAAAAACACGCTTATGCTGCCCACAAGACTCGAACTTGAGCCCTCCTGAAGCTCTTTTTGCCGCAAGCGTTCAAGCCACTTTGCTGCTGGTTCTTTTGTGTTATCAACTCCCCATAATTTCTTTTAAAACCTCCTTAGCCAAGCGCCTTATTGACGCGAAAATAAATGCTCCTTCCTGCTTCCTTCGTAACTCGAACCTGGGCCCTCTACCCATTGCTTGAGGCGTCACTTGCCCAAGCCTTAAGTGGCGCCTTGTAGCCACTTTACCAAGGCACTCTTTTTGTGTCCAAAAGCGCCTATAACTTCCCTTAAGGCCTTCCTGGCCCAATTCCCTTTTTAACTCAAAAAAAAAAAAATAAAAGTCCTTAATGCTTCCTACGTCGCTCGAACCTCTTCCCCTAGGCACTCCAAGTGACGCAACCACCCTTGCACCTTAGGTGGCGTTCATTGCCACTTTTCCACATCACTTCTTGTGTCCTAAACTCCTCAAAACTTTTCTTAAGGCTACCTTAGCCTAGCTCCCCCTTTTTAACATAAAAACCAATAATTGTCCAAAGCTTTCTCTTCCATCCTAGAATTTTAAAAACCATTAATTCACTTCCAAACACTACCAAAACCTACTACTCATGAATTATGCACGAACACATAACCCTTAATCTAGGATGTGCACACATGATCTTAAGCTAGCTGCGATCGTGTTCACATTAAAAATTTGGCGTCATCATCTCTTTGGTGAGAAATGTCATGTATTTTCGTATCATAAAAGTTTGAAATATTTGATGACTCGGAAAGGTTTGAATCTGTGACAGAGAAACTTTTGAAAGACTACGAGCTTGTGATAGACTACCATCAGGGTAAGGCAAATGTTGTTGCTGATGCATTGAGTCAGAAATCATTATTTGCATTACGTGCAATGAACGCTCATTTAGATCTGTCTGATGATTGTTCAGTTTTAGCTAAATTGAAAGCGAAACCGTTGTTTCTACAACAATATGTGATGCTCAAAAAGTTGATAATGAAATGTTAGTGAAACGAGCTCAGTGTGATTTGAATTCAGATTCTATATTTCGAGTTGATGATGATGGTTGTTTGAGATTTCAAGATCAAATTTGTGTTCCGAGAAATCCAGATTTATTGCAGTTAATTTTGAATGAAGCTCATAATAGTCGCCTATCTGTTCATCCGAGAAGTACGAAAATGTACCATGATTTGAAGCAACATTATTGGTGGTATGGAATGAAAAGAGATATTTTTTATTTTGTCTTGAAATGTTTAGTTTGTCAGCAAATTAACTCTGAACATCAGGTTCCATCTGGTTTGTTGCAACTGATAATGATTCCCGAGTGGAAATGGGACAGAGTGACAATGGATTTTTTTCTCTGGTTTGCCTTTGACTCCAAGAAGGAAAGATGCAATTTGGGTCGTAGTTGATCGATTGACGAATTCTGCCCATTTTATTCCGGTAAGATCTGATTACTCACTTGATAAGTTAGCTAAGCTTTACATTTCTGAAATTGTAAGATTACATGGGGTGCCATTGTCTATTGTGTCAGATAGAGATACGAGATTTACTTCACGATTCTGGAAGAAATTGCAAGAAGCCTTAGGTACTAAATTGCATTTCAGTATGGTTTTTCACCTGCAAAGGGATGGTCAATTTGAGCGAATCATTCAGATACTCGAGGATATGTTGAGATGTTGCATTCTTGAGTTTACTGGTACGTGGGAACAATATTTGCCATTGATTGAATTTGCGTCTAATAATAGTTTTCAGTCGAGCATCAAAATGGCACCTTATGAGGTTTTGTACGGACGTAAATGTCAAACGCCTCTGTATTGGACCGAGCTCAGTGAAAATAAGATACACGGGGTCAATTTGATAAAAGACACTGAACATAAAGTGAAAGTAATTCGTGACAGTCTGAAAGTTGCGTCTGATCATCAGAATTCTTATGCAGATTTGAAACGAAAAGATATTGAGTATGAAATCAGTGGTAAAGTGTTTTAAAAGTATATCCGTGGAAGAAAGTACTCAGATTCGGACGTAAAGACAAAATGATTTCGCGGTTCATCGGGCCGTATGAAATTATCGAGCGCATCGAACCTGTAGCATATAGATTGTTGTTGCCAACTGAGCTGGAAAGATTCATAATGTATTTCATGTGTCAATGTTTCGTCGATTCAGATCCGATCCATCACATATGATTACTCCATCTGACATTGAAATCTGATCCGATATTACTTATGAAGAAGAACCTATCCGTATCTTAGATCGTGAGGTGAAAGAGTTGAGAAATAAAAAGATTTCGTTAGTAAAAGTGTTATGGAATCGACACGGGATTGAAGAGGCTACGTGGGAGCCTGAAGATTCTATGAGACAGCAATATCTGAATCTGTTTAACAGTAAGATTTTCGGGGACGAAAATTCCTAAGGAGGGAGAATTTGTGTTTGCAGTATGTGATTAAGCATGTGGGAAATTTCTGTGAATTAATTTATCTATTTGTGTGCTTAATTTGATAAAAGGACCTAATTATGAAAGGTGATAAATTAGGATGTCATATATTAAAAGCATTTATGTGTCATGTCTTTATAAATGTGATGTCCTTATAATGCAATTGAACCATTTGAATTATGAATGGACAAAAATGCCATATTTTAGTGGAAAAGGAATGATAATAAAAAGGCTAAATTTGGAATTTGATAATTAAGTTTAATTTAATTAAAAAAAAGCATGAAATTAGCCATAGTTGTCATCTTTTAACCGAAAATAAAAAGAAAAAAGAAGCCATGATGAGTTTTAGGGTTCGGCCATTGTTGGATTCAACTAGGTAAGCTTTTGAACTCGATTTTTAATAATTTCTATGTTTTTGTAATCATTGCTTCGTGTTCTTCAAAACCCATGCTTCAATTTTGTGAATTGATGATGATTTTGAAATATGCCATTGATGAACACATGAGTTTTTATGTTTGAAGATGAATTATGAAAGATATGTGTTAGATTAACATAGTTTGTCTTTGAGTTTTTGGTGGTTTTGAGTAATTTGGATTAAATTGAGAAAATAATATTTTGAGGGACTAAATTGTGAAATAAATAAATATATGGACTTATATGAGCATGGGTAACATTCAGCCAAGCACGGGTAATATGAAATTTTGTGTATTTTGTGATTTTGTGAAATAAGGACTAAAATGTCAAAATGTGGGTGCTAATTTGTAAATTTCCCTAAATATGTGTTTTTGGATTAAATTGAATGATTTGGTGAACAAATAGATTAAATTTGACTATGTATAGATCACAAATCGAAGAAAACGAATTTAGATCGAGGAAAGTCGAAAGTAATTGAATAGCAGAATCCGAGGTAAGTCTATATACAAAAAGAAATTCCGGGATTGAAATTTCGAGATACATTTGGCAACATTAATGCTTTTTTGAGACTACAAAAAAAGAAATGTGAAATTGTTTATTCCTAAATGTTTTAACGTCACTTGATTACGATTTTGAACCATAAATTTGTTAAACAGTTTAGTACGATTTTAGCAAACTGTATTCGAAATGAGTTTTAAACAATTCTTTTTGTAAATTGCTTTTGGATCACTTCAGTGGTCAATGTAACCTTTAAGATCCGGTCGAAACTTTTGGGCTGGGTTTTGGGTGTTACAAATGGCCCTTGGGTATCTCCGCCTTAGCATTTATTCTAAATATGTTCAGTCCATGGCAGACTCCTTCTCTTACCCTAGTCCCGAAAGACTTGCTGTCATCCCATCTTTTGGGATATCCATTGAGATTCCTTATTACTCTGGTCGATTAAGTCCTACTTGGGGGACAAATAATGGTTGCATTACTTCTTTGTAATCCACCTTGTTCGGGATACCATGCTCGTAAGAGTGACATATTCATTTGTTATGGATCGTTTTGACCTTTAGTGCTCAAAGACCATCGTTGAAGTGGTTACATGTGTTCACGATTTCTCTCTTACGTTGGTTCCCTATGGAACTAGCCATTTGGCTGGTACTTTCTTAATATTTTCCTACTTGAAGAGGTATTGTCTTAATAGACATATTTGTCACTCGACATATCCTTCTTGTCAATGGGTTCTGACTAACCCCTCTTTTTCTTATAGACCAACCCACGTACTTTGTGTTACATTTCTAGCTTACAAGGTTTCTCTAGATACCCTCTGGTGTTTCTTATTGGTGGATTGATCTACTGTAATTTGATACGTCAAATTAGGCTCTCTATTAAACTTAAGAAGCTTATTACCAAATAATTTAAATGTCTTTTATATGTTTTTGTTAATTTTTAGTTTTGTTGTTAATAAATTGTTTTCATTAGTTTTAAGTCATTTTTGAGACCCAAATTGGCACACCGTGCCATAGGGAACCTAACATGTTGATTGAGTATTATAAGGAGTCAACGGTGGCTCGAGCATGAAGAAAATGTCACCTAGAATGGGGATATCGCGACATCAAAGAATGGAAATCATGATACCCCTAACAATGTTGAAATGAGGAGAATAAAAGCCATCTACCATGGTATCACAACACCTGTAATGCCCCAAAAATGAGAGGTTGGTAATTTTTCTTAATTTCCATGTTGTGCTTGAACGACTAGCTATTTGAGTGTATTTGGGGGGTTCTAAGGAGGCCTGAGCTGTGGAAGAATTTTAGTTTCTGGATCTTAAGAGGAAGGGGCTGTTAGCAGTGGGACTTATGTATAAATAGAGGTGTTTAAGTGACACAAAATGAGCTTAGGATCTAGTGGTTGTGGCGTCACTGGGATAACAAGGAGGAGTGGGGTTCGAATCCCACGAATAGTAATTGGGGACTTTATTTTATGTCTTGGGGGTGGAAGAAGTAGAGTTTGGACCAAACTCTGCAAAGGAGGTTGAAGACTTGGTCAAAAATTTCAAATGGAAGGATGGGAGAAATTCTAGGAGATTTTGGTGGAGTGTTTGAGGGAGTTGGAGGGGAGAGGAGTCTTGGCCGAATGGGAGAGTGTGGCTAAGGGAGGAATTTCAGCTAGGGGGTGTCATTTGGGCATTTTGGCAACATTGAGCGTTAGTAGAAACTGAAAATCCCTTTTTGCCTTTCGGGTTTTCTTTTGTTCATCTCGGGATTTCTTTCTGTATTGGCATTTTGTGCAACATATGTTCAAAGGTTTGGTGAATAGCTTTGATTGAGATTGAATGATATCGAATGGAATGTTTTGAGTTATATATATACGATGAACTCACCTGAAGGAATGAATTGTGGTAATAGGGAAAATTGTTTAGTTAACTGTGTTATTTTGTAAATGTGGGATTTAAGGTAAGTTATATTGTTTTAAACCTATGAACTTACAAAGCTTATTTAAAGATTACTCTGTTTCATTTTCTATTTCCTATAGTTAGCATTTTGCGGAACTTGGCAACCGGATCAACTCGAAGATCACACTATCCAGCCTCCATTTTTGGTAGACTTTTAATCATTCAACTTGATTATTTGGCATGTAAATAGGAGTTGAATTGTATATAAGTTTTTTTGTAAAAGTACAATGTGAATGGTGATGTATAAAGTATGTGTGCTTGGTGGCATTTTGATATATTTGATTATGGCTTCAAATGATAACTTTAAATGTGGTTGTTAAGCATGAAAAATGTAATAGATTAAAATGAATGTTTGGCATGTCTAATTATGATATGAAATGTTTGAATAGGTGAGATTATGGCATATAAGTTGGATGATTGAATTATATGTTTTAAATATGTTATGTGGAATGGAGTTGATATCAATCTTATAGCTTGTGGATTTGGCATTTTTGGTCATTAATAGGTGATTGAAAGTTAGTATTTTGATTGTGTACAAGGCATATGTTAGGTCATTGTCTATCTTGGCATGAATTGAGATGTACTTTGGTATTAATTCATATTGTGTGATGATGCCTTGAGGCATATTGGTTATATTTAGGAAATGATATGTTTTGGCATGTTTAAAGAATGGCCAAATGGTTACTCATGACTTAGGTGAAATTTTGGTTGGCAGCTTACATAATAATGCAGTTATTAGCATATATGGGCTAACACATGGCCGTGTGTCACACACGGGTAAGTGACATGGCCATGTTCTTTTTATGGATTCGGAAGTTTTAGGTATACACGATTACAATTTGCTACATGGGCTAACCACATGCCCGTGTGGTACTATTGATTTGGTGATTGGATTTTTCACACAGTCTTAGTCTCTCACATGATCCAATCACACTGCTGTGTGAATGTCTATAAGTTTTTGCATTTAGGTCCACACAGCTTCAGTGAGTTACATGGTCTGGATAAAGGGGTGTGTGATTCCAGCTTCACACGGTCACCGATTGTAATACGGCTTGGGCACACGATAGTGTGACCCTAGTTTTTAATTTTTCATAGTTGTTTAAAGGTTTTCAATTTAGTCCTTATTTGTATTTGGGTCAACTTAAGAACTTTCGTAAGCTCGATTAAGTCTCGGATTTGGATGTAAATCATCTTTAACATGGATTTTAAATTGTTTTAATGTTTTTTTGAATATTGAAGTTAAAAATGTATGTAATTTATTCTGTTAACTATGGTATCATCATATAGCTCGGGTCTTGTAACCTTCCAAACCCGGCCTAGACGTTATGGCCGAATCGTGAAAGTTACATTGGTCACATAAGCGATGAACCTACACTATCAATAGTTGAAACCTAAAAAACACTTTCTTTTTTTATAAAATCGCGATTGCCTTTGTTAATTTTGGGAAAACATTTATTTAATTTAAATCAACCTTTATTAAGTCAAATTAGTTGAATAGGTAATGTTTTAGAAAAACCTCTTTGCACGTCACTGTTAAGAAAATACTTTACTTAATTTGTTTGTAGTGGAAAAACATTTAATAACCCAATTATAAAATTAACCAAATATCATGCTCAGTCCAATTTTAATATATCGCAATATATCCATCCTAAATATGAAAACCATGCATGCATGAAAATCCTCGAAACGAAAATAGTCCCGAACCACAGTTTTAAATAATTTTATAGTCCAAAAATCAAATAATAATAGGAAATTTCAAATATAGATAATATAAAAATAATGGTGCAAGAACGAGTCCGAAGTCTGCAGTATGTCCACATACCAAACCCGATCCTAATTTCGTTCATTACCTGAGAAGTTGAAGTAATGGGGTGAGCTTAAAAAGCTCAATGTGAATCTAAATAATAAGCATATTACATACATTCAAACATTTTTTCATAGAACCAAATAACATAATCAATATCCATACTAACATTCTTATGTAAGATGATCATGACATAATGCACATATGAATTCCTACCCAAACCATTCGCTACACACCATGAGTTCCCCATAAAACGTCTGCTGAACTCCAACATATGCGAGCAAAGCTCGATGTGGTAGAAACCACCATATAACATAAATCCAGAAAATCTGTCGCATAACATATAATGCGATAAAATCGTCAGTAACATTGCTAAACCATAACTTACACATATTTTAACCCCATGCTTGGCTAAATTTTGGGTGAATATTCATTAAATTTAATGAATTCGATGCTCCTAATCCTTTAATTTCATGTTTTATACTCAGGAGGGCTTAAGAGTCGAAAAGAATGAGAAACGGGCCAAAAAATGGACAAAATGGGCCTACATCAGAAACCACAAGGCCTGGACTATCGACCATGGGCAGATCACACGGCCATGTGTGGCGAGCAGAATCGACCACGACCGAAGGAGTCCACGTGTGCGTGTCACACGGGCGTGTCCCTACCGAAACCAGGATGAATTCTATTCAGAATTGGATACTTGTTGGCCAAGTAAGGCATCTCAAAGGCTATATAAACACCCTAGGGGGCAACCTAAAAGAGGAGGTCGATAGGACGTTGAATAGATGCCGAGTAGAAGGCAAAAAATACTCCAAGATAGCCGTCGGGAACAGCTTAGGAGAAGGATCTCCATCAAGACTGAAGATCTCCCATCAAGTTCTGTAGAAGTTTTTGGGTTTTCATATGTTTTGTTGTTTTCCCTATTCGAATATGTCTCCCTCTATCAGTATGAACTAAATTCCCTAAATACCTAAGGGGATGAAACCTAAGACAAATCTTATTATTATTTGATTTATAAGATAAATACTTGTTCTTATTCTTAATTGTGAGTTTTTATTCTTGTTTTGATAATTCAGGTTATTGATTCAAGTCGAATGTGCTTATTAAGTGGAGCAAATGTCTCTGTTTAAGAGTAGATCAACACAATTAAGCGGAGTTGATTGCAACCCTAGAAATAGGGTGACATAAATTTGTCAGATTAGTGTCAAATTTAATAAGGGGATCCATAGATGGAGTTAAAGCGACAATAGGGGTTTTAATTAGAAAGAGATTTCAATTAATCAACCTAGAGTCAGTTGTTTTTAGTCTTGAAAGAGATATTAACATAAATCAGGGATTTCTACGGATTAAGTCAAGTGAATAAATCGGATGAATCAAAAGTAATAAGTGAAGTCTAGATGGATTCTTCCTTAGGTATTGCCTTTAGCATATAAGTTGTCTAAAAGTATATTCCCAATTCACTCTCTGTCACATTCATAGTCATTTAGTTAGTTAAATTAGTTAGTTAGTTTTAGATCCCCTTAATTATTAGGCTAGATAATAAAAAAATAGTTATTACTAGTAATTTTAGTCCTTGAGGATACGAAATTTCGGACTCACCTCAACTATACTACTGGGCTTGCGTTTGTTGAAATAATAGTTAGTTTCGAGCCCATCAAGTTTTTGGCGCCGTTGTCGGGGACTAAGATATTAGGAAAACTAAATTTTTATTACTTTAGCCATTTTATTTAATTGCAATTTATATTTATTTTATTTTTAACTTTGCTAATTTTTCTTTTTTGCTTCTGGCAGGGAATTTTAGTTTGTGACTAAAAGGAACCCGTCAGGACTATTACTTTTTAACAGTGATATAGAAGGTATCGTTCGCAGAAACCGAAGAGTAACAAGTCAAAGCCTACAATACATAGAAGAAGAGTAAGAAGACAAAATCAACACTACTGAAGAAATGGCTGATAATAATCTGCTAACTCCTGTGGTTGCCGCAAGTCCGGTGAATCAAAATCATGCTCCTCGTACTATGTATGATTATGCTAAACCTAATTTAACAGGAATTGAATCAAGTATTGTTAGACCTGCTATTGCTGCAAATAATTTTGAACTGAAACCTAACACTATTCAGATGATTCAACAATTTGTTCAGTTTGGTGGTTTGCAAGATGAGGATCCAAACAATCACTTGGCAAATTTTCTTGAGTTTTACGACACTTTCAAGATTAATGGCGTTTCTGATTATGCCATTTGCCTTCTGTTGTTTCCCTTTCCTTTAAGGAACAAAGGTAAATAGCGGTTGAACTCATTACAACGAGCATCAATCACTACATGGGAGCAAATGACTGAAAATTTCTTGTTAAAATATTTTTTACCTGCTAAAACGGCTAAGTTGAGGAATGATATCTCTTCTTTTGTGCAGATGGATTTAGAGACACTTTACGATGCATGAGAGAGATACAAGGATTTACTGAGAAGGTCTCCACACCATGGATTACCTCTATGGTTATAGGTTCAAACCATTTACAATGGTGTGAACCCCTCAAGTAGGCAGTTGATTGATTCAGCCGCCAGTAGAACTCTAAATAACAAGACCCCTGAAGCGGCTTATGAGTTTATAGAGGAGATGTCACTGAATAACTATCAGTGGCAAGTTACGAGGATAAAACCAACAAAATTCGCCAGTGTTTTCAACCTCGACGCAATAACCATGCTATCAAATCAGGTAGAACTTTTATGTAAGAAAATTGATGGTTTGTGTGGTTCTTCGCAGGTACATCCAGTGATGCAGTGTGATACGAATGGAGGAGGAATGAATAATACAGAATACCCGTCCTACAACTCTAGCATAGAAAGCGAACAGATGAACTATATGGGTAATAATTCTAGACCTCAAAATAACCCTTATAGTAACACTTATAATCCAGGTTGTAGGAACCACCCAAATTTCTCATGGGGTGGCCAAGGAAATCAGAGACAACAACCCCTTCCAGGCTTTCAATAGCAACCTTATCCACAGGAGAAAAAGCTGAACCTTGAAGAGATGCTAACCAAATTTATCGCGGTGTCAGAAACCCATTTCCAAAACACCGAAACAACACTCAAAAATCATCAAGCTTCAATTCAAGGGCTCGAGAACCAATAAGGGCAACTTGTTAAGCTCATATCTGAACGACCACAAGGCAGCTTGCCAAGCAACACTGAAACTAACCCAAATGAGCAAATTCATGCCATTACTGCTCATGATAGTGAAGGGTTAAATGAACCAAAATTGAGGCAAGAGAATGTGGTTGAGGAAGGTAAGGTTGAGGTAAGCCATGATAAACCAAAATCGGTAATGACAGAGTACCAACCTCGTGTGCCATACCCCAATGCGGTGAAGAAAGACCACACAGATGAACAATTCGGTAAATTTCTTAAACTTCTAAAGAAATTACATATTAACTTACCGTTTCTTGAAGCTTTTTTGCAGATGCCCAATTCAAGAAAATTTTTAAAAGAGCTTTTGACAAACAAATGGAAGTTAAATGATACGTCGCATGTAGAGCTAAATGCATTGTGCTCAGCAATTTTACAAAATAAACTACCACGAAAGTTAAAAGATCTAGGGAGTTTTACAATTTCGTGCTTAATTGGCAGTTTATCTGTTAATAAGGCTTTAGCTGATTTAGGGGCAAGCATCAATGTTATGCCTTATAAAATGTTTAAACAGCTAGGTCTTGGGAAACCCAAACACATTAGGATGAGCATTATGTTAGCTGATAAAACTATTAGAGTTCCTAGGGGTATAATTGAGGATGTACTAGTGAAAATTGACAAATTCATATTCCCAGTAGACTTTTTTGTTTTAGATATGAATGAGGATAATGATGTTCCGTTAATATTAGGACGACCCTTTTTAGCAACTGCTAGGACCATTATCGATGTTGATACAGGGGAAGTAATACTTCGTGTAGGTGATGACATAATTAAACTCAAAGCACATGATTCTGACAGAATATCTAATGATCAAGAGAATACAAGTCTTGTTAATATAAATAAACTTAACGTTCAATCTTCTTTGCAGGAAATCTCTCGGGAAAAGATAACAGAGCCAGGGTCTAGTGTTCATATTTAGAATAAAACTGTTCATGAGGAACGAAGATTACAAATCGATGAACTTGATTAGCGGCGGACACTCGGAAAACACGATGAACCAAAGCAACTCCATGTCAAACATAAGGATGGGACAAACCAATTTAAGATCGGGGATCAGGTACTATTGGATAAAACAGACCCTCGAATCACCACTTCAGACCTTAATGCAAACGAAGTGTTCCCCTTCACGGTACTCAACATCTTCCTATACGTAACAGTCAAGGTAACTAATCCTAAATTCGGCACTTTTAAGGTAAATGCCACTCAACTCAATCTATACAGTTATTATAGAACTGATAGCAGGAGAGAGGAATGTCAACTCCTTGATCCACCATGAGGTGTGAAAGTGAGAGGTAAGTTGAGCTTAGGACTTTAAACGAGCACTTCTCGGGAGGTAACCCCGAGCACTAACTTCACTAATGTCATTATTTTCAATTTTTAGCATCTAACTAAAAACTAACCAAATCAATAGGCGCAGGTTTCCCTACCCACACGGCCTTGCACACGGGCGTGGTCGTGGCCGTGTGGACACCACAAGTAGTTACACCGGGGTGGCAGAAACCGTGCAAGAACAGGAAGAAATTTTTTCCAAAACACGGGCTGCGATAAAATGCCACGGCCGTGCAATGCGGCCGTGGTAGATACTGAGTAAATGACACGAGCGTACAACACGCCCGTGCTTGTAGGCCGTGGTCGACATTGCAACACCCCCAAACCCGGCCCATGCGTTAAGGCTGGATCTGACATGTCACATAAGAAAAATACACTTAAGTCCTTTACATTCTACGTAAATAGATTTGTTAAAAATCAAGGAAAACAAATTTAAATTTAAAATGATTGACAATATATTACTAACTTTGAAGATTGTTTGATAAATCAATAAATTAGAAGTAATGATTTACAAACCGTGACTTTTGAAAATTATTGATGAAAATTTGAGGGAAAATTTTTGAGTTAGAAATATTTATGTAAATTCATATGAAATCCATTTGCATATCCATTTTAGCAAATCCCAATTAAAATAATTTGAGCAAAATCATAGGTACGTCAAACATAAAGCAAAACAAAATAATCTAGAGGCCTTATTACAACATTTAATTCAAAATATTAAAGAAATAAAGTAAACGAAATAGAAATCCAAAGTCCAAATAAAACCGTTTCTGAAGTATGGCCCCCACCAAGTCATTCATGGCCCAAGTCCACGTCACTGAGCATTACCTGCAAGGGTTAAGGAAACGGGGTGAGTTATAAGAACTCAGTGTATAATCCCCTTACCATTGTTCACTGGTTTGAACCCATTTAGCATCATCTTGGGCCTAACCCCATTTGTAAAATAATAAATAATTGATACAAATGTAAGAATGTATGCAACCCTTCCCATCCAGCCAATCTCTCCCCCGTACCAGCCAACCTCTCCTGTGGGGATCAAGTCAACCCACCCCACTAGTCTCTCCAATTTGCAGTCAAACTGCTTTTTATAATATTTGTGGCTGAGCCACCAGATTCATATACGATAATATAGTCGGCGCATGGCCTTATTCACGATGGCACAAAGCCATGTTTACATTGGCACATAGCCATTATCAGAATTTGTGGCATTGCCACCGGGCTACACTTCTCTTCATTCAAATTTCCCATCCCATGAAATATGTAAAGATGCATAATAACATAAAATATTCATATATAAATAACAACCATTTAATCTATTGAATCCTTTTTATAAATTCGCCCATTAAAGTAATATAATCATTTGGCCCACTAAGGCATTTAAACAAATCGACCCATAAGGGCATTTCGGTAAATCGGCCTAATAGGGGCATTTCGGTAATTCGGCGCAATAGGGGAAATCTATCAAATTGGCCCATTATGGCAATCTATCAAATCAGCCCATTATGGTAATCTATCAAATCAGCCCATTAAGGCAATATATCAAATCGGCCTATTAAGGCAATTTATCAAAAGCCCATTAAGGCAATTTATCAATTTGGCCCATTAAGCAATATATTAAATTGGCCTATTAAGCAATATATCAAATCAGCCCATTAGGTAATTTCATAATTCGGCCCTTTAGGGGCATTTTTGTAATTCCCACAATGATATTACTGATTTTGTCAATTTTATTAAAATAGTGTATCTTAGGCCAATTTCTCCAGTTTACGCCCTATTACGATTTTAGTCATAGCGATTTATTTTCCAATATGATTTCAATCTTAAAACCCACGGAAAGCGGTGTGAGATTACACACCTAATTACGGTAAGCACTAAGCCTTCTTGATCGTCGACACCTAAGATATCATAACGCTCGATTAGTTAACATATGTGATTTTATTAATCAACTCTAAATAAATGATCTAAAGTGTTTACCCTTGGAATCGTGAACGACCACGATTTGTCGATTTTCCCCGAATGACAGTCCACAACCCGATAGAAAATCCCGAACCGCCGATACTGCCCTTCGTTTGAATTTAGGAGTAGGGATCGCAAATCCGCTCCTTTTGCAATCTCCAATTGCTATCCCTTTCGATTCGATATCGCTTGCCTCCATTGAAAACAAATCTTAGTCAAAATATTACGTTGACACGAAATGCTTGATTAGAGAAAAGGTCGGCTTACCACTTAAATCGTATGATCACAAGTCAATAGATTGAGCGATTTAGTCCCTAAAATATAACCAGTTAATCATCACTATTCCGATAACATCTTAAACGAATAAAGAATGATTTCATAAAATCCTTGAAGAACTCCTTACATTAAAGATTTTTAGATCCGATTCCCAATGATTGTATGGTGACTACGGAAGAACCAAAGTTTCGGCCTTCCACTCTAACTCTACAAAAAGGAACACGTTTTGAGAGAGTAGAAGAAAATGATGATTCCGGTTAATAGAACCATCCCATGACAAGGACATATATTCGGCCTTAAGAGAAGAAATTGAAAAGAAAATTATTACTCACCGATTTGTCAAGAAGATGGTGTCCAAAACGAATGAAAAAGTGATAGTGGGGAGACAAGTTGTTATTAGATTCAGCTATGAAGAGAACGAATAAAAGAAAGAATTTGGTCAAACTGAAATTTTGATTTTAAGAAGTGGAAGAAGGATTGAAAAGATGATTAAAAGAAAATGAAGGGAGGGAAGGGTGCTAACTAGTTTCGGTTTTTAAGAGAAAATAAGTGGGAATGATTTGGTCTCAATGGTTTGGTACATTCGACATACAAGAAAGAAATTAAGAAACAAAAATGTTCTCTAAAGGCTTGAAGATTCGGAAAAGAGAAGAAAAGGTTTAGAGAGAAAGAAAGATGACACAAAATGATACTAAAAGAATTTTGGCCAAATCAAGCACCAATGTTTTTACCAAAAGACAAAGAAAATTCGGCTACTTCCTTATACCAAAACCGTCCATAACATGCCAATAAGGTCAAAGTTTTGGGCAACCAAAAATTTCCAAAACAACTCCCTTGAAAAAGGCCAACATGTTCCCTATACTTGCCTTTTCTTTTGATTTCTTTCCCTACCCTCATTCATTCCTAATATCCTTAGCCACCTTGCCAAAATTAAAAAGTCCACTTTGCCTTATTTACTAGCTTGGCCGACACTTAGGGGAACACTACAAAAATAATAGTCAAAATTTGCACATTATGGGATCTGAACCTCCTCCCTTAAAGTCCTTCATGTGGCGCCATAACCCCTTTACCATAAGCTTCTTTATGCTAGCAATTTACTCATTTATTTTCATAAGCATTGAGGTCACTTACTATATCTCCTTAAAGTGCTAAATGCCAAATTTTTATTAAGGCCCAATTAAACCCCGAGCCTTCTTAAGACCTTAAAACATACACGATTAGTAATTAAACTAGCTTAACGCAAGAAATAATGCAACACATAAAATTCCAAATTTTAGGATGTTATAGACACTGAGAAATCTACATGGGCGTGGGAATCTCTACACGGCCGTAGGAGAAACGAACAAAGTATCACATGGCCGTGTGATACGGCCATGTGACCTAACACGCCCATGGCACACGGGCATGGTCAGCAACTAGATCCTTGAATTTAAACCCCATTCTTCTCACTTTCTTACCAATATCTTCTTCTCCCAAACCCTAACCACCACACCCCTTTCTTTTTCTATTATCTTTCCCCTTTTACTTTTCTTTCCCTCATTCTTTCTTTACACCACCATCCCCATGTCGAAGAAACGAAAGGACCCTACCACGGTCTCCCCGTACGAGACCAATCTACATAAGTTCATGTCAGCTGCTTCCTTAACTCGATAGGACAAGGACCTTTAAGTCCACCTATTTCTTCCTTTTCTCCTAGTTTCATTTTTAAATTCTTTCTTTTTATCTTTCTTGTCTTTAAATTTTATTAACATATTTTAATTTCTTTTTTATCTCTGGCTGTCTATTATCGAGTAACCATAACTACGTCTATTAATACAACCCCACTTAAAACTTTACTGATGTCCCTGGAGTTTCAAAAGGTTCAAGGGGCCATTAAGGAACGACCACACTACCGCCAAAGTATCCACCTCCTCTGCCCAACCTTATCCCGTTTCTTTTCTTTGACTCCATCCAAATTCAGGAAGTTTACTTCTCTCCCTATCTTATGATTTTCTATTGTCGATATCTATTTTTGTAAGTTGAGGACAATGTATATCTTAAGTGTGGGGAGGTGTCAACAATACTGAATTATATCTTGTTCTTAAGTAACTTTCTCGTATTTACTATTAGAATGAAACTTTTATTGATTTATGATTTTCGTTGATATGTTTCGGATTAGGTCATAGATAATTATGCATTAATGGTTTAAACTTTAAGATATTAGAGAATCAAGCATGATAAGTCTTTTTTTCATAATTAGAAAAAAATTTTAGGTTGTTTCCCTAATCTTAAATATTACTTTGAAGTTTGAAATTTACAAAGTTGACATCAAAAACTATAATTTTTGTGAGATTTTGAGCCTTTAAGAGCATATATTCTTCTTGCTCACTTTATTGATTATGAGTGTGTCAACATTGATTTGTTATTCTAGAACTTGCTTCGATTATACATGTCGAGACCACATTTCTGATATGATATACTAAAGATGATAAAGGCACCTTAATCTACTTACTCCACAAAAATCCTACCTCATAATTAACCCCTAGTAAACCCATTTTTAGCCTAATAAGTCGTTTCTTGACTCACCCACTAATATTAGCCTAAAACCAAAATTTTAAATTCCCCTAATCTTTTGACGCCCCTTTTTGTCGAGATTTGAATTGAGCAGTTGCCTAACTATGTTCTTTTTTTTAGTTGTTAAAGTTATTTCTTATCATTGTATGTTCTTATTATTATAAAAAAGAAAAAGTTGAAGATTTATTCATTGTTAGTGATCATGAGCTTAAAATGTTAATTTCATATCTTTAGAACAAGCTCGTGTTATTTAGTGATAAGTTTTCAATCAATTTAATTATTCATTATTAGTTATTTTTCTAGTTAGGTAAATGGTAAATTCGATCTCGATTCTAACCTTCTAATTCAGCCTTTATCCACATCTTTAATCCAAGCCTCATTACAACCCTTTAAGACCTTTTGATTTGTGTATTATCTCATTTTATAGTGGTGGAGATTTGATTTTCAAGCAAGCTTATGGGATTAACTTTTTCATGTTTGACTTTTTGAGTGCTTCATTTGAACCTTAAACACTTTGAGTGATTTGAGTGAATCTTTAGTGAGGATATCAATTCTTGTCAGTTTTGAATCAAAGGTAATTATTTAGGTAAGGGGAAACACCTATGTTTTCATGCTATAAAAATTTATGACTTAGATTTTGAATCTTTAGGACTCTTTTAGTTGAATTATCAATGTATGAGTTATCTATGAATTATGATGAAACATTATTGATAAGGATTATAAATTGAGGAAGTTATTTAATTGTAAGTTGGGAATTTTGCTTGAGGACAAGCAAAAGCTTAAATGTGGGGATATTTGATAAACCATAATTTACACATATTTTAACCCCATGCTTGGCTTAATTTTGGATGAATATTCATTATATTTAATGAATTCAATACTCCTAATCCTTTAATTTCATGTTTTATACTCATGAGGGCTTAAGAGTCGAAAAGAACGAGTAACGGGCCAAAAAAGGGACAAAATGGGCCTACATCAAAAACCACACGACCTGGACTATTGACCATGGGCAGATCACACGGCCGTGTGTGGCGAGCAGAATCGACCACAATCGAAGGAGTCCACCACGGGCATGTCACACGGGCGTGTCCCTGTCGAAACCAGGATGAATTCTATTCAAAATAGGATACTTGTGGGCCAAGTAAGGCATCTCAAAGCCTATATAAACACCCTAGGGGAAACCTAAAAGAGGAGGTCGATAGGACGTCGAATAGACACCGAGTAGAAGGCAAAAAATACATCAAGACAGTCATCGGGAACAGGTTAGGAGAAGGATCTCCATCAAGAATGAAGATCTCCAATCAAGTTCTTTAGAAGTTTTGGGTTTTCATATGTTTTGTTGTTTTCCCTATTCTAATATGCCTCCCTCTATCAGTATGAACTAAATTCCCTAAATACCTGAGGGGATGAAACCTAAGACAGATCTTATTATTATTTGATTTATAATATAAATACTTGTTCTTATTCTTAATTGTGAGTTTTTATTCTTGTTTTGATAATTCAGGTTATTGATTCAAGTCGAATGTGCTTATTCAGTGGAGCAAAAGTCCCTCTTTAAGAGTAGATCAACACAATTCAACGGAGTTGATTGCAACCCTAGAATTAGGGCAACATAAATCTGTCGGATTAGAGTCAAATCTAATAAGGGGATCCATAGATAGAGTTAATGCGACAATAGGGGTTTTAATTAGATGAATCAAAAGTAATAAGTGAAGTCTAGGTGGATTCTTCCTTAGGTATCGCCTTTAGCATATAAGTTGAAGTATTTTCCCAATTCACTCTCTGTCACGTTCATAGTCATTTAGTTAGTTAAATTAGTTAGTTAATTTTATATTAAAAATAAATCCCCTTAATTATTAGGCTATATAATAAAAAGATAGTTATTACTAGTAATTTTAGTCCTTAAGGATACGATATTCCGGACTCACCACAACTATACTACTGTTCGATAGGTGCACTTGCCTTTGTCGAAATAATAGTTAGTTTCGAGCCCATCAAACGTACAATGCGATAAAATTGCCAATCCCCTAGATACTCCAGGTGTAGGGCACGGACTACATATAAATGCAGACTTACTATTCCGCTAGAACTCCATGGAACTCCTCCGTCATCCACATAATCCCACCCCATGCACATGCAATATGTCCAACTATCTCATACATAGCCATAAATCATTATTTTTCACATTTAGTTGGAATTTTCAATACATGCTGTAATATCCTAAATTTGGGCCTAGTAGGATTGAGCCCAATGGGTCTTGAGCGTAGTAGCGTTTAAAATTTTTGGAGAACAAGAGATCAGCTTTAGTGCAAGTTGGACCGATTGGATAAGTGATTTTGGAATGTTAGAGGACTTCTATGAAGTCTCGGGATCAAACTTTGGCTTTAAGGAAATTTTGGTTTTCTTTTTAAATGGACTTTAGAATTTAGATATGTATTTAAAATTAGTTGTGCATGGTTTAAGATACAAATGGGCTTGTGGCCCAGTGGAAAAGTGGCGCCACTTAAAGAGCAGGGAAGTGGCGTCAACTGAGGAGGCCCAAATTCAAGTTGCATGAAGCCCAATTATTTTAATTAAATTTTTTGCATTGGGGTTTTATTCTCCCATTCTCTTCTTTATTTTCGGCATTTAGGGTTTTCATCTTCTCTCTTTTCCTTCTTTTCTGAATAAGAGCCGAAAACTCCCTTAAGCATTCTTTCTTTTCACATTTGTCTGCCATAGCCGAATCTACCCTAGCCTTGCCGAAATTCTTCTTTTTCCTATACCGTTCCTATCACTTCTTTACATTTGATATTACTCTTTTCTCTCAATCATCTCCTTCTCAAAAGCCGAAACTTTATAGATCTCTTGAGATCATCTTTTCTTTTTGATCTTCTCAAAAGCCAATACTTTATAGATATCTTGAGATCATCTTTTCTTTTTGATCTTCTCAAAAGCCAAAACTTCATAGATCTCTTGAGATCATCTTTTCTTTTTGATCTTCTCAAAAGCCGATACTTTATAGATCTCTTGAGATCATCTTTTCTATCTGATCTTTTCAAAAGCTGAAACTTTATAGATCTCTTGAGATCATCTTTTCTTTTTGATTTTTGCAAAGAGCCGAAATCTTCTAGAAGTTCCTGAATTCTCTGTAAAAGTAGGTGTCGATTTCTTCTGATCTATTCTTTTCCTCTTTTGATTTTTAGAAGACAAAGCTGAAAGGCTAAATAGATTGATGGTTTCTTGTGGTTAATTGTTGGGCGACATTCAGGAATTGAAGTAGATCGCTTAGATCTAAAAGCCAGAACTGCTAGTCTCTGAACCTCATATCTCTCTTTTCGAGATTTCAAGGTAAAGGGTTCTTTTTAGATCTTTGTTAGATTCGCTATCGTAATTGTGATCTTAACCATATGTTATGATGGTAGCAACTGATAAGGTTTTTTGATGGAATCAAATACCGACCAGGCGAAGGAGGGGATTGGATCTGTTAAACCAATCCCTAAGTTTAAGAAGCGAGCAGAGTCGGCAGTTCGGGATTGGCCACCGGGTTGTGGACCAGCTTCAGAACAAAATCTTAGACAACTAGTAGTTGTATCAGCTTCTGATAGAAGGTCTCATCTTGTTTGTAATCAGGTGTGTAGATCTCTATCACACTAACTTATCTGTACTATATATGTTATGGGCTAAATGCCGAAAAAAGGCTGTATGGACAGTCGTATTACCCGAAACGGGTAGGCAAGGGATGCCAGGTATGTAATCATAGCAACTTCTCTATGTGTATCGATGTATGTGATAAACTGTGATCTTTTGGGTAGTATATTGTGTTGCTTTTGCATGGATGTTTGCATGGGATGGGCTTGATATGATGAAGGGGAAGAGCATGTTAAAAGGTCACTTAGTGATCGGTGGTTAAACCATGATTATAAGGTCACAATAGTGATTGGTGGCTCTGCAACACTTGATTATAAGGTCACAAAGTGATCGGTGGCTCTACCGCAGTGGATTATAAGGTCACCTGGTGATCAGCATTATAACTGACAGCATGACTGTCGATATGGTGTGTAGCGGTTGGTGGGTTGATTATAGAAATCCCCGAGGTGTGATGGCTGGTACGGGCTGGTGTGTAGAGGATGGACTTTTAGGTTGGGTTGGGCCATGTTTCATGTAAATATTCTGATGCCATTGTGTATGGGCCAAGGCCCATCATGTGTTTGTGGGCCTCAAGCCTTTTATGTGTTTTCGGGATTTGCACACTGAGTCTTGGTGACTCACCCCCTTTATTTTCCCTGACTTTTCAAATGAGTAGTAGATCGTGGACATGGGAGCCAAGGCGGACTCGAGGGGCCATCAAGTCTTATATTATCATAAACTATTTTCAGTTTTCCTTTAAATTTTTAATTTTGGGACTATTTATGTAATAAGGCTCCATAGCTTAGGTTTAAATTATAATTGTTAATGTCTTTATTCATTTTTTTTTTAAATTTAAATTTTATGTTCAAAGACTTATCTATAAGAAGTAATAATATGGGATTTTCAAACATGTTCAAAGATTATCACTTATTTTAGCAAATACCTAAATAAGCAAACTGAATTTCCAAAAAACATCCAAGTGAAGTTTTTAACGTTAAACCCCGTAGCATACCAGATCTGGTCGTAGCGTTTGGGCTGGGTTTGGGGTGTTACACATGCCCTCAATTATCACATACTTTTAGAATATGGAACCAATAATCCAACTTTCAATCTACCATAATGATGGTATTATTCCCAAAACACAATTTCATGTACTTTTATTTTTTTTTATGTGTGTGTATGTACAATATTGTTTCAAACATATCATAGCAATTCATTGTATGAATACATCATGCATAAGCCTTGTTTTCAATCATAAACATTCCATACATACAACCAATCATACATTAAATTAACCAAACATTCACGACAATGTCAATCATTCAATCAAACTAGTAACAATGCTACCATGCCAAATAGTTAGGGCTCAAAACGTACCTGATTCGACCACTTACAAATTTAAATTCTTAGTTATTAAGCCAAGCCCAATCAGCAAGCTAAATCATTAATTTAATCATAATATTTATTATTATCAAACAAGTTATTGAGTTTAGGTCTCACACCTTATTTAAGCTCTTTTGCAACACAGTAGCAAATCTTGTGGTTTCTTTAATAAAATCTAAAACGGACCTAAATTAATTAAATTACAAGAAAATAGTATATAACTCAATAATTACACCTCTTATACAGCCCCTAAACACCCACTTATGGGTTCAATCCAATCAATTACCACTATTTTCCAAATCCAAACTAGTTAGATTTGTTACACCGATTTAAGGCGAATCGTACGCGTGAATGTCTTTCAGCTTTACTGATGATTTGAAGCATTTGGGTCAGCACCTAACATATTTAAATACTGGAAAATTAGTATCTAATTTTAATAAAAATCCTTCATTTAATAAAATCCATAACATTTTTTCGAGATCTATGTCGAAACAACAAACTAGTTTACGATTACCCTCACTTACGCTTCCCAAAAGGTCAAATCTAATTTGCCGGTTGTGTAACACCCCTTACCCGTATTCGATGCTGGAATAGGGTACGAGGCATGACTAGGCTTATACGCATTCAATCATACAATTCCGAGACTTGACTTTCTCTCCAAATTTAAAACTTTTACTAACATCACTTAAACAAGCCTACAAGTCCCAAATCACACTTTAAGAATGGTTCGGGATCAAGTCGAACTCTTTAAGAGATCCTTAAAAGTCTGAGAAATATTCTCATTAAACAGTCCACACACCCGTGTGGAAGAAGGGACACACCCGTCTGGCATATCGCATGCCCGTGTTCCACAACCGTGTGGAATTTTTTCTGTAACATCCCGAATTAGGGCCTAGTCGGAACAGTGGTTTCAAGATCACAAATCTGACGAGGAAAATTTTATTTTTATTATATTTTTATGGTCTGCAATTTCACGAAATTATTTCGTGAAAATCTCATTCGAAAATTTTGACGTTTGGGCACTCAATTTAGTCAAAAGGACTAAATTGTAAAAAGTAAAAAGTTGAGTTCTACATGTTAGAGGTGTCCAATTATTATGAAATTTTAAATTGGAGGTCCTTAAATGATAATTAGACCATCGGTTAAGTTGGTGGACAAAAATAGACATGGATGGGTATGTTTCAAAAGATTTTTTTAAGGACATTTTGGTAATTTAGTGAATTAAATGAATTAAAAACAAAATTGAAATGCCAAATTTGTCCATCTTCAAGCTTAGGCCGAATTTAACATGTGGGAAGCCATGGATAGGGTTTTCAAGCTTTTCAAGCTTCATGATCAAGGAAATCGAGATTCGGGCTTAAATCGGGAAAATACAAGGTTATGGATTAAAATGGTAAATTGCTGTTTTTGGATCCGAGGTAAGTTCGTGTGTTAATAATAATGCAACACCATGCTTGAATTGTAATTCTCTATTGATATGGCATAAATTGTATGATTTAATATGTTTAGGAGAAGTTGATGGAGGGTATGTATGGTATGGAAAATGTGATGTTTGTTGTGTCATGTGAAATTGAATGGCAAATTAATGTTACAAGAATTGAATGTTAAATTAATATTACATGGGTTGTATGAGTTGCTACACAGTTTGTACTGTGAGATTTCGACAAGAAAGTTTATATGTAAATAATGTATTTATTTTACTTGCTCAATAATTATTTTGCTAGATATTATGGAAATCATTAAGTGATAACTAAAATATGAAAATGCATGGAATGGGAAATTCTCGATTGAACCTTTGGGAAAACCGAGAGATACGGACAATATGTAGCTAGGTCACACGAGTGATAAGGAACCTTCATCGTGTGCACAAGAAAGCTACGAGATGGCAAAATTTGATATGTAGCAAGGCCACATGGATGATAAAGGACTTTCACCATGTTTGCAAGAAAGCTACGGGATAATAATTTCATATGTAACTAGGTCACATGTGTAATACTGTGTGTATATCATGTGTACAAGAAAGTTACGGGTTATGAGTAGCTAGGTCACATGAGTGGTTCCTAGTGTTGGACATCATGTAGACAAGAAAGCTACGAGATGGAATGGCTAGGTCACATGGGTGATAAAGGACCTTCACCATGTGTATAAGAAAGCCGAATTATACGTAGGTGGAGTTATGTGCTGAGACCACCTAGTATCGAGAGTTTTTCGAAGGGCTTCAACGAGATAATTTACTAATGATGATTGGTGCGATCATGTTATGAATAAGTGCAGGTGTGAATCTGACCAATTGAGAAATGTGGCAAATGTACGTGTGAGCAAGTGTTTGTGTGAATAAGGGTGCATGTGATCATATGTGTATGTGCATAATGTGTTTGATATGTGATACGTGATTGAAATGGTGGTAAGGCTGATATGGTGTAAGTGCCACTATAAATACTTGTAAATATTGGTGATAATTATTCATTTGTATGGCTAGTATTGATTATGCTTGGTGTTATGTGTGCATATATGAAAGTGATATAAAGAAAACATGGGAGAGTAAAATTTTCAGTAAAATAGATTGAAACAACAACAGTTACGTGATTTTGAAAAATCACCAAAAATAGTAGAAATTGAATTGTAAGTCGGATGAGATATTGATTTAAATATTATTGAGTCTATTTTAATATAAAAGAAACATAGAAAACAAAGGATTTGTATAATTTGAGATATTTAAATTTTTGTAAGACTGATTTAGAATGATTACATGATCCCCTACTCTTCCTTGGAAAAATCATTAAAATTGTACAAAAATAATTATGGAATATAACTTATATGACTAAAATCCTGAATGAGTCTATTTTCAATTTAACTAAACAATAAGGTCATATGAACTCTGTATGAGGAGAAAATTGATTTGTAGTGCAGAGAGGTCAGAATAGTCGAACAGTGAATTAGGGGAGACTTTAAAGAATAAACTGTACTAATTGGCTAAATCAAAATTCTGAAAATTTTATGGTAAGAGGATACGTGAGTCTAGTTTCATGGAAAGTTTACGGATATTAATTTGGAGTACCGTAGCTCGAGATATAAATAATTTAATGACTATGACTCGAGAAAACAGCTTAACTAGAATTTGAATAAATAGAAAGAATATGAAAATAGCATGTTTTCGCATTGCTTATTATTTTCATGCGAGCTTACTAAGCGTAAAGCTTACTCCCTCATTTCTATTTCTTTTAGTTTTGTCAGGTCAGCTCAGGGTTGGAGATCGTCGGAGGCAGCATCACACTATCGAGCCATTATCCTTGGAGTATTGGCATATGTATGTTAAATGTTTTCAAGTGAGTGACATGTATAGGGACTTAATTTTTCTATGATAGATGTTGTTGTGATTAGCCAAATGTATTGGCTTATATTGATTTGTTGATTATAGCCATGAGATGTGGCTTATGATGATTTTGACTTGTAAGCCTATTTGTCCATTATATGTGTTAATGTCTTGTTATGTGATATAAGTGATTAAATAGATGACAAGGTCAAATGCATGTATTTGAAAAGTTGAAATTTTGGGTGAAATTTGGTGATCCGGTTTTGTATGAATGTGAATGTTTAAGTCCAGTAACGCCTCGAACCCTGTCCCGGAGTTGGACACGGGTGACGGGTGTTACATTTAGTGGTATCAGAGCTATGGTTTAGTCGGTTCTCGGACTAACCTAGCATGAATGAGAGTCTAGCTATACATGCCACCAATTCGTGATAGTGTGATGTCTTCCGACGCAAATGAGAATGGAAACACGAAAGTTCATATACTTTTTCATGCCCTTTTTGACCCAAATTCATGTGGTTTCGAGTAAATTCTTGTCAGAAAATAATTAAATATTATAAAATAATTAAATTGTTCTAAAAATATGAACATGATGAATTTTAATTAATTTTATAGTTAATTTTTTTAAATTTTGACTATTTTTGACAGATTCACACAAAGGGCGAAAATCGGCTCGGCAGACACTGCTCGAAGAACAAAATCGAGAAGGAATTTGAAGTTCAAGGCAAATTTATTTCCAGCCCAAGACGGTCCCATTATGAATATTTAATCATAATTTAATTAATTTTAATTTATTCCCAATTTAATTTGGGCTAAATAAATTATTTTTAATTAATTATGGAAAAGGGGCCCAACTGAACCACATCAGTTGAACCGAAACGATTGAATCGAACCAGCCATCAATTGGGCAGCCTAAACCATCCACAATGAAGGCCCAAATCATCTTATTAGCTGATTAATTCAGCTTGCAAAGGAGTCCTTGAAGATCTTTCAAAATCTCATTCAAACCCCTCCAAAATTCATGGCTTTTTAGATTGCCCCATGCTATATTTAGCAAAGTTGAAACATTCAACTTTGCCACATGGGATGGCCGGCCAAGGGAGCCTCTTTTGCTGCTGGTAATTGCTATTTTTAGCAGCCTTAAACACCTATAAATACAGCCCCTAGCTGCTCATTCAAAGCACACCTCAAGCCTTCACATTCTCCTCTCTCATTTTCTCTCAATTCCCCATTTTCCCATTTCCCTTCTTGGTGTTTTTATGCTGATTTCTCCTCTTGGAAAAGAGGTGTTTTTCCAGCCATTTGAAGCAGCAATTGAAGTGTTCATAAGACCCTTTGATAGCCGAGGACAACAAAGAACGAAGAAGGGATCAATCAGACAAGCAACGGAGAGCCACCGGATTTGTTTCTTGTTTCCTATCTCTTTAAATTATTTGTTGTTGTTTTGACAAACATGCTTATGAATATTCATTCTTTTAAAATGTTTAATTTAATCAATTTAGCTTGAATTTAATTCGTGTTAGTTTGATTTCATTTCGCTCTCTTAGATTATTAAAATTGTGTTTATACTGTTAAAGGCCTCGGTGAAATGTTTGATCAAGTAAAATCATGTTAAGTTATCTGGCATTTTAATTGTTTAAATAGCTGATGAATTAATTATTTAAACGCATTGAAATCATAATTAATGGACACAATACTTAATGTATGCATGTTTAATTCTTCTAAGGTAGCTGAAGATTAAATTAGCATTGTATTTGACGATACATATGCCTTGCATAACTTACAGGATTTTTGTGATTAAATTGTTTCAAGGTAAAAATACTTTGTTACTTCACATGATCTTTTATATGCTTGTTAGGTTGAATTAATCGTTTGCATCGACATAGGAATATGCGAGAGATTGTTTAATTTAATAAGTATGTATGTGCAATAACATGCTTATTAGTAGAAGTCTGATTAATCGTTTGCATTTGCATAGAAATATGTACGAGAGATTAATGGATTTTTATTTGTAAGTATGTTCATAAGTTAGCAAATTACCGAGTTGCCATGTTTTAACAAGTATAAACACGAGCTTAATAATTCTAAGGTAAGAAATGTTATTAATCCAACACAATTATGTCATCTTGATTAAACCCAGTTTTTGAAATCGTGCATTAGAACTTGTTTTATTTTATTTTACTTTGTTTTTCTTTTAGTTTATAATAGTTTTAAAAAATCAAATATTTTTCCATCACCAAAGTGTTTGAAATCATTTTCATAAATAATTCTTTTACAGTCCCTGTATGTACGATAACTCAACATTTACTTGTCACTTTATTACTTGTTACAATTGTGTAAACTTGCACATTTCCACCATTCCAAGTTTTTGGTGCCATTGCCGGGGACTGTTTTTCAAAGCCACTATTTGTGAATCTGTTTTACATTTTGGTTTATTTATTTTCCTATTTAAATTTTAACTTAATTAATTTTTCTATGAATATTTCAGATGTTTATGAGTATTGACCAGATTATTGACTTACTCCCTGTGGACCCTGAAATAGAACGAACCTTTCATCAACGAAGGAGACAAGCAAACCAGAGAAGGACCGAATAGATGAATTTTGAGAATATGAATCAAGGAAACGGAGCAAACCCTGCTCAGAATCCTATCCTTATTACTGATGATAGGGATAGAGCCTTAAGACAATATGTCGTGCCAGTGTTTAACGATCTTATTTCGGGTATTAGGAGACCCAAAATTGAGGCACAACAATTCGAGCTGAAGCCAGTCATGTTCCAGATGCTTCAGAAGTGGGCCAATTCAGCGGAATCCCTACTGAAGATCCTCATCTTTACTTAAGACTATTTATGGAAGTGAGCAATTCTTTCAAGTTAGTCGAAGTATCCAAGATGCCTTACGATTGAAGTTGTTCCCATATTCGTTAAGGGACAGAGCTCGTGCCTGGTTGAATTTATTGCCACCGAACTCCATTTCTACATGGCAAGAGTTAGTCGAGAGATTCCTCATGAAGTATTTTCCGCCAAGCAAGAATGCTAAACTGAGGAACAAGATCACTGCTTTCCACCAAATGGATGACGAGTCCTTATATGAGGCATGGGAAAGATTTAAAGAATTATTACAAAAATGCCCTCATCATGGAATTCCTCATTGCATTCAACTTGAGACATTCTATAATGGTCTCAACGCTCACAAAAAGATGGTAGTGGACGCCTCTGCTAATGGTGCTCTCCTTTCTAAGTCTTATGACGAGGCTTATGAAATTATTGAGAGGATTGCAAACAACAACTATCAATGGCCAACTAGTCGAGCAGCCTCAGGAAGACGAGTTCCTGGAATTCATGAAGTAGACACTCTTACTTCATTAAAATATCCCCACTTAAAAGAGCTTGCCGTCCATGTCCACATGCAAATTGAATGCTCATCAACACATGTCTTATTTCATTTTTTTTATTGCTCTTTATCTCACCATATTGCCGTGCAAGTGCTTTCATACTCACACACTTTCACCTTTCATGCATGCGCACATTATTCCCATTATCTTGTAAGGCTTCAATTAATTTCCACCATGTTGACTTATGCTTGCACATATATTAAGTATATATTTTATTCGATACAAACTTTTTTTTTTTGAAGATCCACTGTGATAATGAGAAAGATTTCTGGATATACGCACAAATCGGTCAATAATATCAGAATCGGGGGAATCGGTCCACGTCGGCTTACTAATGGGATGCCCTAATGTGTTACAAAATTTTGCCTTAGACAATGATCCAATGAGCGAAATAATTGGAATTCTTGTATCCAACGTCTCGTATTTCTCGAAAAAATGATTCGATTGATGGGATTTGGTATGATACTTATGAGATCGATGATATCGATGAGATTGATATTCAAATATTTCTTCTTAGAACGTATTGATTTGACCCCATAAGCGGGACCACCACCCCATAGCATGTTGCCGCCAAAAGCGAGAACCCGTATTTCTTCAGAGAATCCCCTAATTGTTCCAGAGCAACTAGAAAGAGATTCTTTAACCGTAAAGAATTGATTCGGATGTAGGATACCTATCCAGAAGTTTTCGCAACTCAATCATGTATGATGGAATCATCAAAGATTTGACCTTTTCGAACTACTAATGGGTCTAATAGTTTGCAGCATAGCTGCCTAATCAATTTGAGAATATAGCCTGTGTCTATTGTGGGAAGGGACATTTGTTTGAAGAATGTCTGTCGAACCCAGAATCTGTGTACTACATGGGCAATCAGAACCAAAACCGAGGAAGGCAAGGGCTGCAATCCAACTTTTATAACCCATCATAAAGGAACCACCCGAATTTTTCCTGGAGTAACCAAGGGGCTGGAACCAGTACCACTTACACCCAACCCAGACCGACCCAGCCGCCTAATTTTTCGCAACAAGTTCTGAAACCAGTTCAAGCTGAAGCATCCAATAGCCTGGAGAGTTTGCTAAAGACATATCTAGCAAAGAAGGATACTTTAATCCAGAGCCAAGCAGCTACATTAAAGAATTTGGAGAATCAAGTGGGCCAGCTTGCAACTGAACTCAGGAACCGACCACAAGGTGCTTTACCTGGTGACACGAAAAATTCGAGAAATCCGGAGAAAGAACATTATAAAGCGTTGCAATTGAGGAGCGAAAAGATAGTAGAGCCCAACATTGTCGAAGTAGAAAAAGAGTAAGCTGATTCTCAAGACTCAGAAAATGTTCAACCAAGTGTTGAAACCCCAGTTTCACCATAACCAAAACATGCAAAACCATGCAAAGTAACCTCAGGACCAGTCAATTCTGATCAACCAGCAACATCATTAGATGCAGAATTACCACCAAAGGTAAATCAACTAGAACCAGTTCCAGTAATGAAACCACCGCCACCCTACCCTCAAAGACTTCAGAAGCTGAAGCAGGAGATTTAATTCAAGAAGTTCCTTGACGTACTCAAGCAACTACACATCAACATCCCGTTGGTCGAAGCACTTGAGCAAATGCCGAACTACGTCAAGTTCATGAAGGATATCTTGTCAAAGAAACGAAGACTTGGAGAATTTGAGATGGTAGCTCTGACAAAGGAATGCAGTGCATATCTTTAGAATAAACTACCCCCAAAATTGAAGGATCCTGGATGTTTCACCATACCATGCAACATTGGATCAACTTATTGTGGTAAAGCATTATGTGATTTAGGTGCAAGTATCAACTTGATGCCTATGTCAATATTTAAGAAGTTGGGGATAGGAGAAGTTAGGCCAATTACGGTTACACTTCAACTAGCAGATCGATCCTTAGCGCATCTAGAAGGAAAAATCGAGGACGTATTGGTACATGTAGATAAATTTATCTTTCCTCCTGACTTTGTAATTCTAGACTTTGAAGCAGACAAAGAAGTGCTAATTATCCTAGGAAGACCATTCCTAGCAACTGGAAGGATTCTTATTGATGTGAAAAAAGGCGAGATGACTATGCGTGTTCAGGATGATCAGGTAACATTTAATGTTTTTAAGTCAATGCGATTTCCTGACACAATGGATGATTGTTTTGCAGTAGCCAATTTAGAGGAATTAATAGTAGAGAAGGAACTTAACGGTGTTGATGACCCATTGGAAAGAATTTTGACATCGGATCCCCCAAATGAGGAAGAGGAGGACGAATACTTAGCTTTGCTAGAAGCTAATCAAAAGGGATTTAATTTGCAATCCTGTTTTGAATCTTTGGAATTAGAGAAAAGAGATTATATGCAGCCAAAAGCATCAATCGAGGAGCCACCTAAGTTAGAACTTAAGGTATTACCTTCACACTTGAAATATGTTTATTTAGGTAACGCCTCTACTCTACCTGTGATTGTTTCAGCTGAATTAACTACTGAGCAAGAAGAGAAACTTATCATAGTCTTGAAACAATTCAAGAAGGTTATCGGATGGACCATAGTCGACATTCGCGGTATTAGCCCATCCGTATGCATGCACAAGATCATATTAGAAGATGGCGAGAGAGGAACAATTGATAGACAACAAAGACTAAACCCAATCATGAAAGATGTAGTGAAAAAGGAAATTATCAAGTGGTTGGATGCGGGTATAATTTACCCCATCTCAGACAGTTCATGGGTGAGTCCAGTCCAGTGCGTGCCGAAGAAAGGAGGTATCACGATCGTGGAGAACGAGACCAACGAGTTGATAACAACGGGGACAGTTACGGGATGTAGAATCTGTATTGATTATCAAAAGCTGAACAAGGCGACTAGGAAAGATCACTTTCCTCTGCCTTTTTTGGACCAAATGCTGGATAGACTCACAGGTAGAGAGTACTTCTATTTTCTCGATGGATATTCAGGGTATAATCAGATTACAGTAGCACCGGAGGATCAACACAAAATGACATTCACCTATGCGTACAGTACATTTGCATTCAGATGCATGCCATTTGGTTTATGTAATGCACCTTCTACATTTTAAAGATGTATGATGGCTATTTTTACTGACATGGTTGAGAAGTATTTGGAAGTTTTCATGGATGATTTCTCAGTATTTGGAGATACTTACGATGATTGCTTAGCCAATCTGGCTAAGATACTGAGGCGATGCAAAGAGACGAATCTCGTACTCAATTGGGAAAAGTACCATTTTATGGTACGAGAAGGAATTGTTTTAGGCCATCGGATAACGAGACATGGGATCGAGGTGGACAAAGCGAAAGTAGACGTTATCGAAGAACTCTCACCTCTAACATCTGTAAAAGGTGTTAGGAGCTTTTTGGGCCACGTCGGTTTCTATCGAAGATTTATTAAGGACTTTTCCAAAGTGGCTAAACCCTTATGCAAGTTGTTGGAGAAGGACTCGGTATTCAAGTTTGATGAGGAATGCTTAAAGGCTTTCAATGATCTGAAGAGTCAACTAGTCACGGCACTCATAATCGTCACACCAAACTGGGATTCGCCATTCATATTGATGTGTGACGCAAGTGACTTTGCTATTGGAGCTGTCATGGGCCAGCAAAGGAACAAAGTTTTTCATCCCATCTACTATGCAAGTAGAACTCTAACTGGAGCTCAACTGAACTATACGGTAACAGAAAAAGAGTTACTTGCTACTGTGTTTGCTCTCAACAAGTTTCGATCTTATCTTGTAGGTACCAAAGTGATTGTCTATACAGACCACTCCGCGATTAAGTATTTATTGGCCAAGAAAGATGCTAAGCCAAGATTGATCCGGTGGGTGCTTCTACTTCAAGAGTTCGATCTAGAAATTCAAGATCGAAGTGGAGTAGAAAACCAAGTAGCTGATCACTTATCCAGATTGGAGCCGCAAGAGGAAAATTCTTCACTTTTACCGATCCAAGAGACATTTCCAGATGAACACATACTGAAGGTAAATCATGTCCATAATACTCCTTGGTTTGCTGATTTTGCTAACTATTTAGCTTGTGGTTTGATGCCGATTGATAAACCATATCAGCAAAGAAAAAAGTTTCTTCACGATGTGAAGTACTATTTTTGGGAAGAGCCATATTTTTTCAAAAAGTCTGCAGATCAGATGATTAGAAGATGTGTGACAGAAGATGACATACGAAAAATCTTATACCACTGTCATTCAGCTTCGAGTAGGGGACACTTTGGAGGTACACGTACAGCGGCCAAAGTATTGCAAGCCAGATTCTTTTGGCGAACACTATTCAAGGATGCATACGCTTACGTAAAGAATTGCGATGGCTGTCAGAGGGTTGGAAATGTCACCAACAGAAATGAGATGCCTCGAACAAATATCATTGGGGTAGAATTGTTTGATGTTTGGCGTATTGACTTTCTTGGTCCTTTTCCTTCGTCTTTTGGTCATAAATACATATTGGTAGCATTAGATTATGTGTCCAAGTGGGTCGAGGCTGAAGCTTATCCGACAAACGATGCCAAGGTTGTAATGAAGTTCTTACAGAAACATGTGTTCACAAGATTCGGAACCCCAAGAGCTATTATCAACGATGAAGGGACCCACTTTGTGAATAAGTGGTTAAAGTGGTTGCTAGATAAACATGGAGTGAAACACAAGGTTGCTACAGCTTACCATACGCAGACAAATGGACAAGCTGAGCTAGCAAATAAGAAGATCAAAGGCATACTTGAGAAGGTAGTTTGCCCCAACCGACAAGATGATGCTTTATGGGCTTACAGAACAGCATACAAGACACCTTTAGGAATGTCACCTTACAGGTTGGTCTTTGGGAAAACATGTCATCTACCTCTGGAGTTAGAGCATAGAGCTTACTGGGCTCTTCGACAACTCAATTTGGATCTCAAGCTTGCTAATGAGAAATGAATGCTCCAACTCAACGAGCTAGAAGAATTTCGAATGTTCTCATATGAAAATGCCAAATTACTCAAAGAAAGACTTAAGAAATGGCATCACAAGCATATCCAGGTTCGAGAATTTGAAGCAGGTCAGCAAGTCTTGTTATTTAATTCCAGATTAAAGTTCTTTCCTGGTAAGTTGAAGTCACGTTGGTCTGGTCCATTTACAATTCATCGCGTCTATCCATACGGAGTTATTGAACTCCAAGGTAAGAGAGGTATTTTCAAGTCAATGCTCAGCGTTTGAAACATTATTACGGAGAAAAACCTGAACGGGATAAAATCGTGTTCAGTTTAGCTGATTTTTAATCTTCTTCAATAAATTATTTACGGTATTTTTCGGGTTTATTATGTTCGAATAAATTCTGTCTAGGAGATTGGAACTTAAGCGGGACCGCTTGTGACCCCTCCAATCTTTCCTGGGAATTGATTTTTACATAATTTTCCAAGAAATTGGCCCCTAAATAGCAAAATAACTTTTTAGTTTTTCAAATAAAAATCTCAATTTTGACCCAAGCCTTAAATTGCAACTCAATTTCAAATTTTCATTAAGTCTAAGGACTTAATTGAGTTATTTTCAAAAGTTGGTTGTTATTTTCGTAAATAATAAAAACTAGGTGCCTCCTTTTGTAAATATTTTCTAAAAGGCACCTAAAATAAACATTTTTTATTTAATTTCATATTTATAAATTATTGATAAACTTTAATATATAATTATATTTATTATAATTTATATATTAACTTTTATCAACTTAGATTAGGATTAAAGTTAATTTTATTTTATATTTATCTTAATAACTAAATAGCAATTGATAATTTAAATGTGTTTATTTAATTATTAATTGTTGTTTATCATGAGTAAAATTAGAAGGGGACTCTTATTTTTAATGTTTTAATTATTCTAAGAGTTCTATTCCAATTTATACTCCTCCATCTATAAATTGCACCCTTGTTCTCACCATTCACTCATCACTTAAATTCCCATCCACTAAAACACCAAGTGCCACAAGCCCCCAAGCCACCATTGGCTAGTTTGCTCCAAAGACATGCCTTCTACTCCAAAGACACCCGTATGCCGGCACTCTCGCCTCCCGCGCCTGTGTTGGTGCCTCACGTGCTGCCTCTGCCCCGTGCGCTTGCTGCACGCCAACTAGCCCAGGCACTCTATTGCGCTTCTCCTTGCGCAGACCGCCAAAGACCCATCGCACTCTTTGCGTTTGCAGCGCTTATGCGCACATTCTCCCTTTCCCCAACCTAGCCAACCCTCCCTTAATTTCCCTCTTTTGATTCATTAGTATAGTTTTATTTTTTTTTGAGCTCTTAAAATCTACAAGGTAGGTGGTAAAAATAATTTCTCTCTTAAAATTTAATTTTTATTCAATTACTTAATTTTTTAATTTATTGAAATATTAGTAATTTTTATTAAATTTTATTTTTAAAAATTTAATTTTTTATTCAATTACTCAATATTTCAATTTATTGAAATATTAGTAATTGTTATTAAATTTTATTTTTAAAATTTAATTTTTATTCAATTACTTAATTTTTCAATTTATTGAAATATTAGTAATTTTTATTAATTGAATTTTTAACTGATTTTTATTTTTCTTTCTATCTTATGTTCAGGTTAATTATGACTCGCAAGAGAGCTCGTGCCTCCGCTCAAATCGACAAAGCACAAAGCAAATTTCACTGTGAAGAAGCCAAAGTAAGATACGAAAATATCTTCAAAAATCAACAGATGCATCTAGAGAAAGGCTTCACATTGAAGGAAAGCAACTACAGAGACTTTATGGCGCGTATTCGTCAAGTTGCTGAAGCCCTCAATTGGGAATTGTTTTGTGCAAAGAGACCAAGTGTGGATGAGGAATTAGTTCGTGAATTCTACGCGAACTTAACTTCAAGCGAATTGACCGAAGCTCCAGTCCGCGGAATTAAGGTACCCATAAACTCTAATGCTATTAATGAGTTCTTTGAATTACCTGATTTTGACAATGATGAATATTCTTCTCTGTTGAGTAATATTATGCCTGAAAATCTACAAGAAATCCTCGAAGAACTCACAGTTCCAGGTTTTAAGTGGACTGTGTCAAAGCAAGGAATCTACACGTGTCAAAGAGAGTATTTGACACCACTTGCGAAGGTATGGTTCTATTTCATCCTTTTCAGCCTTATGCCTAGTTCGCATGGGACTACAAATTTCATTAGAGCGAATGGTCCTATTATACTCGATTTTAACTGGAAAGACCATTGATGTGGGCAAAATCATCCTGAGAGAAATGCGAAATTGTGCCGTTAGACAGTCTGGCCCTGCCTATTTCCCCTTTACGATCACAATTCTGTGCTTAAAAGCAAAACTCCTTGCGGACGTAAAGCAGACAGAGTATAGTCAAGGCACAATTACCGATTGGGACCTCTACTGAGTAGCCAGAGATTCTGTTCATTAGCAACGAATTGAAGAGAGCGAGGATCTCGAAGAGGCAGAAGATGAACCCACAGAAATCTCGCCAGAGCACTCAATTGAAGTCCCTAATAAGGCAAAATCAATGGAACCAGAAGCTGAACCTGATATCGAGCCCTCAGTGTTTAGAGCTCCACCACCTAGCCCAGATCGTCGTGATAAGCTGTTGAAGCTGATGGACTTAATGCAACACATGCAATGGCAGCAACAAGCCTATTGGTGATATGCAAAAATAAGAGATGACTCGATGAGGAGTGCCCTCAAGAAAATTTATAATGACCCCTTTATTTTTGTGCCTAAGTTTCCATATTTCATATTTGAACCTTGGGTATCATCATCAAAGAGGGAGCAAAGCGATTCATGCAAAGATAATGCTAATGGATCAAAAGATGAGTCCAATTCGGAAGGATCGGCAAACAAATAAAAAGGGGAGGACTTCAACTTTCATTTATTTCTTTCTTAAGTATTCTAGGATTAGGTCAATTAGGAATTTTTATTTTTTGCACAATAAAACAAGAGATAGGAAGTATGAATAAAATCAGAACAAGTCTAAAGGCTAAAGTGTGGCAATAGATATATACATGCTTAGGATTGGATTTTAGAAAGAGCTTGGTACTTAAGCAGTCAATTTGACTCACCTCCTCTTTTCTAATTTTCCTACTTGGTGTATAGTATCTATTCACTTTAAACACTGAGGACATTGTTCACTTCAAGTAAGTGGGCCGAAAATTTGAATTCAGAATAAAATTTTCTTTTAGTTATGATTTAGGACATATTTTTGTTCAATAATTTGAAATTTTGTTAATTATGCTAAACTTCAGCATTAATAAAGTTCTATTATTTCAATAATTTAGTATGTTAGCTTAATAAAGATGTGAATGTATTTTTAATAAAGCATGTAAGTTCGTACCATAAAATTTTTAGTTCCTTACGAAAAAAATTAGGCATGCGTGAAAGCTTATGTTTTTAGAATTGACTTAGTAATTTCTTGAGACGAAATCTTAGGAAGCATGGAATGTTGAAAATGATTTAGGCAACTATTGTTTGGACCGTTTGAGCCTTTCAAGCCGACCCTAATAAAATTATCCTTTGAAACCCAGATTTGAGACTAGATGGCCTAATTTTATTCGGACCTATGCAATATTTAGCCGTTAATGTTCTCTTCATTACTTCTAAAAATTATCCCAAACACTAGAGTCAGTACTATTCAGAAGATCGCTTGAAAATAAGTTTGGGGGAGTTGAAAAGAAGTATCAATGGCTCGAAAAATTTTAGTACATGAAGCAAGTGCTCGAGTTTGAGCTTGAAAAAAAAACAAACAAACATGTGCTCAAAATGAAATAAGTGATCGAAAGAGCACAAGTTGGGTATCAAGTGTGGAAGTTACAAAGGATCGATTCTAAGCTGAGTCTAGGGTTTTAAGCCAGAAATTTATCTATCTTTTACCTACCCCTAAACCCAGCCACGTTACAACCTTATTAAAGACCTATTGATTCAAAATTCCAATGTTACCTACATTAGTGGAGAGAAATTGCTCTGTTCAACATATGAAGACATTAGTTAAGCTTAATGATTGCAGTTGACTTTTTGAATAAGGAATTAAAATCAAATTGGTAGCGAGTAACATGTCTTTATTAAAGAGCATTTAGTCTAATTTTGCTAGTATAATAATTGTTGGAGGTAATTTGAACGATATGAATGCTTAAGTAGCATAACTATCAAATTTCTTATCTTTGAGCCTAAGTATATTCAATTCATATTTTTGAGAAGAAAGTTGTTATGAAGGAGTTTTTAGAATGTGTTTCCGAGAAAATTCTTTTCAAATTTGTGCATTACTCGAGACGAGCAATGAATTAAGTTTGGGGGTGTGAAAACACGAAAATTTATATATTTTTTCATGCCCTTTTTGACCCAAATTCATGTGGTTTCAAGTAAATTCTTGTCGGAAAATAATTAAATATTATAAAATAATTAAATTGTGATAAAAATATGAACATGATGAATTTTAATTAATTTTATAGTTAATTTTGTTTAATTTTGACTATTTTCGACAGATTCGCACAAAGGGCAAAAATCGGCTCGACAGACACTGCTCGAAGAACAAAACCGAGAAGCAATTTGAAGTTCAAGGCAAATTTATTTCCAGCCCAAGACGGTCCAATTATGAAGATTTAATCATAATTTAATTAATTTTAATTTATTCACAATTTAATTTGGGCTAAATAAATTATTTTTAATTAATTATGGAAAAGGGGCCCAGTTGAACCACATCAGTTGAACCGAAACGATTGAACCGAACCAGCGATCAATTGGGCAGCCTAAACCGTCCACAATGAAGGCCCAAATCAGCTTACTAGCTGATTAATTCAGCTTGCAAAGGAGTCCTTGAAGATCTTTCAAAATCTCATTCAAACCCCTCCAAAATTCATGGCTTTTTAGATTGCCCCATGCTATATTTAGCAAAGTTGAAACATTCAACTTTGCCACATGGGATGGCCGGACAAGGGAGCCTATTTTGCTGCTGGTAATTGCTATTTTTATCAGCCTTAAACACCTATAAATACAGCCCCTAGCTGCTCATTCAAAGCACCCTCAAGCCTTCACATTCTCCTCTCTCATTTTCTCTCAATTCCCCATTTTCCCTTTTCCCTTCTTGGTGTTCTTTGCTGATTTCTCCTCTTGGAAAAGAGGTGTTTTTCCAGCCATTTGAATCAGAAATTGAAGTGTTCATAAGCCCCTTTGATAGCCGAGGACAACGAAGAACGAAGAAGGGATCAATCAGACAAGCCACGGAGAGCCACCGGATTTGTTTCTTGTTTCCTATCTCTTTAAATTATTTGTTGTTATTTTGACAAACATGCTTATGAATATTCATGCTTTTGAAATGTTTAATTTAATCAATTTAGCTTGAATTTAATTCGTGTTGGTTTGATTTCATTTCGCTCTCTTAGATTATTAAAATTGTGTTTATGCTGTTAAAGGCCTCGGTGAAATGTTTGATTAAGTAAAATCATGTTAAGTTATCTGGCATTTTAATTGTTTAGATAGCTGATGAATTAATTATTTAAATGCATTTAAATTGTAATTAATGGACACAATACTTAATCTATGCATGTTTAATTCTTCTAAGGTAGCTGAAGATTAAATTAGCATTGTATTTGACGATACATATGCCTTGCATAACTTACAGGATTTTTGTGATTAAATTGTTTCAAGGTAAAAATACTTTGTTACTTCAAATGATCTTTTATATGCTTGTTAGGTTGAATTAATCGTTTGCATCGACATAGGAATATGCGAGAGATTGTTTAATTTAATAAGTATGTATGTGCAATAACATGCTTATTAGTAGAAGTCTGATTAATCGTTTGCATTTGCATAGAAATATGCACAAGAGATGAATGGATTTTTATTTGTAAGTATGTTCATAAGTTAGCAAATTACCGAGTGGCCATGTTTTAACAAGTATAAACACGAGCTTAATAATTCTAAGGTAAGAAATTTTGTTAATCCAACACAATCATGTCATCTTGATTAAACCCAGTTTTTGAAATCGTGCTTTAGAACTTGTTTTATTTTATTTTATTTTACTTTGTTTTTCTTTTAGTTTCCAAATAGTTTTCAAAAATCAAATATTTTTCCATCACCAAAGTGTTTGAAATCATTTTCATAAATAATTCTTTTACAGTCCCTGTGGGTACGATAACTCGACATTTACTTGTCACTTTATTACTTGTTACGATTGTGTACACTTGTACATTTCCACCGTTCCAGAGAACTATCTTGTTTTGACAGATGTACTCTCCAACCGAGCTACACCAACCATATTAAATGTGATTCTAAGGTTTTCGGGTAAAGTATAGTTATGATAAGCCTAGATTCAGAAAATTATGAATAAAAGTTCATGATATACGTTGATAACATGTGAGATGGAAGTTCATGTTTCGTTGAATACTCAAGCTTGTTTGATGCTCATATGATGTTGTACACTTGACTTACTTGATTAAGTGAATGTGATAAATGGAAATCCACAAAGGTGTGAATAAAGAACTATACTATGATTGGCTTACATATGTTTAAACGATGATTCCATGATGCGTATGATTGATTTATTTGAACGAATGCATATGTTTGGGTGACTTATCATAAATATTGATAGAACAAATGTCCATGTATGCTTGTTTGAATAAGTATGATTGGAAAAGTCGCATAGCTTAAATAAATGTGCTAAATTGATTGAACTGAGTTATATGACTATAATGATGAAATAGTGTCACATGTACATGTGTATGAGAGACGAGTCAGGGATCTTACGACCCCACCCCCTTACCAGAGTGGTGTTTTGTGAAGGAATTTCACGAGATTCGTATTGAATAAGTTCACAAGTATGACACCAAAAGGGTTCAGCTATAGAATGATTATGAACATGATCAGAGATTAAATTGGATTGATAAGTAACGACAGGACTAGTAAGGTAAGATGTTGGGAAATGTATTAACTGGAAATTTCTTCTGAACTGAACTTCTTTAATGAAAAGCATAATGTGAGATTTACAATGGCAGAAATAATTAAAGGAATAATGTTGAAAGGTAAGATACCAGATTATGGTAGTCTTTTTCGAGGTATTCTGTATGTTTAACTGTTCTCGAAAATATTTTTTTTCGGTTACTACCCCACTGATAAAATCCTTGTTTTATGGGAGTGCTTTCTAATCATGATGTATAGACGAAAGTATTGATAGCCCGACTAGTACATAATTCGTATTGCTCTATGTCTCTTTGGCATTTCATTACATTCTATCTAATGGGACTTTATGAAATATTACGCATGATGATATAAATTTGTTTCTCCTAATTTATGCTCTATTCAATATACATATATGGGAAGGCATATTATCCTTATTGCATTTAATCCCAGTGGCTTGGATTGATGTATTCTTCTGGACTTCTTTTCTCTGAAGAACTATCAAGATCCTTCATATTTTTCTTATGAACATTTTTCTGGGTCTTTCTTTATGATATGGTATCTTGGATTTCTGTACCTTGGATATCTTTATCGTGGATTCCACTGTCTTGGATTTCTTTATTCTGGTTTTCTTGTTATCTTTATCTCATAAATTACCAATGATCGCTCGTATCGAAGGTATGTTTTTCAACTTATGATGACTATGTCGGTTATGAATGTGCTTCTGGCTTGATTATAGTAACATGATGACCCCCGTATCTGGATTTCTCTAAATCTTCATGTAAAGAACTTATATCAATAAAGGCATAAATGATGGAATTTCAGTTTCAATTTGTATGGTGGATTCCTTTCCTCGAGTAAGTTAATCAAAGTTAATGCATTCAATTGAAGCATTTTTGTTATCTTAAGCTAAATAAGACCCTGGATTTTAATGAAGGCTAAAATAGAAGTTCTTTAGCACTATTTATGAGATAGTAAAGATTATGAGGAACTAAACCACTCTTCTAGTAAGATTTTCGAGGACGAAAATCCTTAAAGGGGGGAGAAATGTAACATCCCGAATTTGGGCCTAGTCAGAACAGTGGTTTCAAGATCACAAATCTGATGAGGAAAATTTATTTTTATTATATTTTTATGGTCTACAATTTCACGGAATGATTTTGTGAAAATCTCATTCGAAAATCTTGACGTTTGGGCACTCAATTTAGTCAAAAGGACTAAATTGTAAAAAATGAAAAAGTTGAGTTCTACATGCTAGAGGTGTCCAATTATTATGAAATTTAAAATTGGAGGTCCTTAAATGATAATTAGACTATTGGTTAAGTTGGTGGACATGTAACATCCTGGAAAGGGCCTATGCATTTTCAGTTTAATTGTACGAAGTAACATGTTTTATGTACTAAGAATAAATTTTGAATATTTTTGGAAACCCGGAAATGAATGAAAATGATTTGGAAATGAACATTTCTGGTGATTCAAAAGAGGAAAGTGAACATTTCTGGAAACTTGGAAATGTAAGGAAATGATTCAAAAGAGGAAAATGAACATTTCTAGAAACATGTCAAGTTTACAGAGCCGAACGAAAATTTTTGAAAACTTAGAAATGACTTAGAAATGTCGAGTTTTAAAGTTTAAAAGAGGAAATTAAGGCAAGGTGGCCTTAAAAGAAAAAGTTGGTGAAATTTGACACACAAACGGGCTTGGAAAAGTGGCCTGAAGATGCCACTTAGGGCCTATGGAAATGGCTCCACATGCAAGGGGTTTAGGCCTGAGTTTGAGTCACTTGGGAAGCAAATAAAGGAAGTTTTATTTTTGCTTCCAGAAGCCTGAGGTGGACGGCACAAGCCTTCTAGAAAGGAGGAGTTTTATTCTCTTTAACATTCGATTAATAAGGTGATAAATAAGGGATTTAATTTGGATTATTTTTGAAGAGATAATAAAGGATTATTCTCTAATTAATTTAAATTAAAGAGATAAAGCTATCAAATAAAGAAGAGTGGTTGCCAAGTAAGGGATTCTGAGTAGTAGTTCCGGCTATAAAAGGAAGAACACAGGGCTACTCATCAATTTTTCTTCCTCCTCTTCTCTCTGCCAAATTTCTGAGTGCTCTCCTCTCTTCTCTTTTCTTTTTCTTTTGTCAAGCCGAATCTATAGTCCACCATTGCCAAAATTCTCAAGTTTTCTTTTCTTTATTTTCGTGGAAACTGAATACCCCAAGAGAACCCCTATTCGACTTCTCCATTAAATCTCAAAAGCCGAAACTTTATCATCTAATCATCAAGGCCGATTCTTTAAGGAGCTTTTTAACAAAGGTGCTACCGATTTCTTTAAAAAGGGTAAGATCCAAAGTTTGGTTTCTATTCTTTTATATTTTAAACCTATCTAAAATTTAGGGACTAATCTCTATTATGGATTTTGGCCGAATTATGGAAGGGTGTTTCGGGATTTAAGAAATTATCAACTACAAGAAGGTATCTTTCGGGACTTCTAAGATCTAAGGTAAGTTATGAATACCATTTGGCCATAAGCTATATTATTATGATTTAATGTTAGATTGGATCTAACATGGGTACATAGGGATTTCGACAGAATTAAAGAAGCAAGGATCCAATTCGGGATTTAAGATTTGGAAGGTAAGAACAAAGGTAAATTTGGCCTAGGCCTATTTTAGTAGTAGATCTATTATTATGTATTTTAAGCCGAAAACTAACCGATTCAAGGGATTTAGTGACTAGCGGATTTCAAAGGGGAAGAATACAAGTATTCGGGATTTGATTAAATCATCAAATCGACACCAAGGTAAGCTTTAAGAATACAAATCCTACTAGGATTTGGTTTTATAGCCGAATAGGCTTTGTGCTAAATAGTAAGTGATTAATCAGTTGTAGGAACTTGAGATCTAAGGCAGTAGATCAAGTTTCGGGATTTCAGTGAAGTGGTTAAGCAAATCAGGTGTGTACCCCACACTACTTCATAATACGTTTTATGGCATGTTTAATTAAAATATGTGACATTAAGAATATGAAAGTGGCTAAGGTATCATGTTATGGTACTAAGTACTCAGGTACGTTTCCTACTCCTACTAGGATTATGAAATATGTTAGTTTTAACATGAGAATAAGAATAAGAATGTGAACTCTGGCATATTTATGCATATTATTATTATATGGGGCATATGGGTTTTATTTTGAAAGGGGAAGTGAATGTGGTGACCTAAGGCCACGAACACGATGACCTAAGACCGTGATATCTGAAAAGTGGTGACCTAAGACCACAGTAATCTGAAAGTGGTGACCTAAGACCACAGTAATTTGAACGTGGTGACCTAAGACCACGAATGCGGTGACCTAAGACCACAATTTGGTGTGTAGCGGAAGGAGGGTCGACTTAGTAGTCCCCCCGGTGTGATTGGCAGGTACGGGGGTGTGTAGCGGATGGACAATTAGGTTTGGGTTTGGGAATGCATGATGACTTGTATTCCATGTTTTGAATGTGTAATTCTTGTATGCCTGATTCTATTATGATTAAGTGTCGTGTACACATTGAGTCTGTTTGACTCACCACGTTGTGGGACTATTTTCAGGTGACGATCAGTAATGGATCGGGCTCGGCAGAAGCTTAGGGATGGCCATGCACAGCAAGGAATTTAATTAATATGGATTTTTATTTTTATCAAGTACCTAAACTTAAAGTTTGGGGAATTATTTGATGTAATAAGGCCATAAGGCCATAGTTGGTTTTCTTTAATTCTTTTACTCTTATTTATTATGTTTACAAATTATTATTTATGGATTCAAGTAAATTTATTTTGAAATAAACCCTAAATGTTTATCACCTTAAATAAATGGATTTTAATGTAAGATAAATTGGTTTTCAATAAAAGCCCAACCCAAACAATATTTTTTTTTAAAAATCACACGAATTTTCTCTAAGTAACAAAAGAATTTGAAACCGGTTTACTTGAGGGACATACCAGATCCTGTCCAGGCTCGTGGGCCGGGTGTGGAGTGTTTCAGTTTGGTATCAGAGCCCAGTTTCAAACCCTCAACCTGTGGGCTAAGGCCCAAAACATTTTCAAAGCGAGCCCAAATGAGTTTTGAAAGTATCTATGAAATAAGCAGGTTTTCTGGCATGGCACCTAAGTCTCCGACCCGCAGTCCACCAGGTAAGTACTTCTATCCATTTGTGTGGTTTATAGTATGATGTGTAGAAGGGTAGAAATGGAATGGAACGTAGATTAGCATGATAAGTACATGAACCCTAGGATTAGTTTTCCTCAACACTTACATAAGACTTAAGTGCCTAACTAAACAACCCTATGACTAGTCGCCGACTTAAGGTGTGGTAACCCCTGTACGCATGTCTAGGATTGGATCCAGAAGAGCCTGGTACTTAAGCAGTCCTAGTGACTCACCTCCTCTTCGCAGGAATCCTACCTAGTGCGTAGCTTCGGTTCACCCTAACCAAGAGGACTCAGTCACAGGCTAAACCCAATAACTAAAACACGAAAGGGAACTAGCCGTGTTTTTATAACCCTAGTTTTAAAACTCTTAACATTACCCTTTTTAATTTGAGAGAACTATTTTTACAAAATTTTCTGAAAAAAAAAATTCGATTTGTAGAATTACAAAAATACCCCTAGTGGTAACATTACAAAAAATGCCCTCGGTTTATGAAATTCCCAAAATACCCACAGTTCTTATCAAGATTTCATTACTTTATAAAATGTTCAAAAACCCTAATTTGCAAATTATCAAAAATACCTTGATTTTGGAAAATTATGAAATTGCCCCTAACTTACAAAATTACCAAAATGACCCTGATTCCCAAAATTTTTTTTTTTTGCAACAACACCGTTTTGGAAAACAAATTCTCAAAAAGAACCCCCAAGTTTTGCAAATTTTGAAATACCCCGGAATTATTAAGCTTTACAAATTTACCCTAGTTCATTACCCAAATACCCTTGAGTTTCAAAAGTTCCGAAATACCCCTGGATTTCAAAATTTCAAAAAAATACCCCAGGAACACAAAATTACCAAAATACCCTTACTGACAAAATTACCAAGGAACCATATTTTGAAAAATTATGAAAATACCCTGTAGGACAAATTACGAAAATACCCCTGGGATAGGAATAAGGCAAAGAGTGTTTGAATAGTGAATGTGGGTGGTAGATACCACTGAATAAATATGTCTCGGTTGATGAATGTGAACGTGACTTTTTGAATAGTGAACTTGAGCTGAGAACTTTGTTTGATCGAAAGAACCACTTTTAAACATCTCTTTGCATAAAATTTGTTCGTGGATAAACAGTGGAACAAAATTTCTAATGCATAAAACTCTTTAATCAGATTAAATCGCGGCGTTAGAAATGAGTTCTAGGGGACGTGAACTTAGAGATTGTGCCTAGGAAGTATGATGGTTCTATTAAGATCAGAGTGCGCAGCATAAGCATAGTGCGGTGAGTTAAGATGTACGATTATTCGTTAATAAGTAATTTCGAGGACAAAATTATTTTTAAGGGGGGTAGAACTGTAACATCCTGGAAAGGGCTTATGCATTTTCGGTTTAATTGTACGAAGTAACATGTTTTATGTACTAAGAACAAATTTTGAATATTTTTGGAAACCCGGAAATGAATGAAAATGATTTGGAAATGAACATTTCTGGAAACTTGGAAATGTAAAGAAATGATTCAAAAGAGGAAAGTGAACACTTCTGGAAACTTGGAAATGTAAGGAAATGATTCAAAAGAGGAAAGTGAACATTTCTGGAAACTTGGAAATGTAAGGAAATGTCAAGTTTACAGAGCCGAACGAAAATTTTTGGAAACTTAGAAATGACTTAGAAATGTCGAGTTTTAAAGTTTAAAAGAGGAAATTAAGGCAAGGTGGCCTTAAAAGAAAAAGTTGGTGAAATTTGACACACAAACGGGCTTGGAAAAGTGGCCTGAAGATGCCACTTAGGGCCTATGGAAATGGTGCCACATGCAAGGGGTTTAGGCCTGAGTTCGAATCACTTGGGAAGCAAATAAAGGAAGTTTTATTTTTGCTTCCAGAAGCCTGAGGTGGACGGCACAAGCCTTCTAGAAAGGAGGAGTTTTATTCTCTTTAATATTCGATTAATAAGGTGATAAATAAGGGATTTAATTTGGATTATTTTTGAAGAGATAATAAAGGATTATTCTCTAATTAATTTAAATTAAAGAGATAAAGCTATCAAATAAAGAAGAGTGGTGGCCAAGTAAGGGATTCTGAGTAGTAGTTCCGGCTATAAAAGGAAGAACACAGGGCTACTCATCAATTTTTCTTCCTCCTCTTCTCTCTGCCAAATTTCTGAGTGCTCTCCTCTCTTCTCTTTTCTTTTTCTTTTGTCAAGCCGAATCTATTGTCCACCATTGCCAAAATTCTCAAGTTTTCTTTTCTTTATTTTCGTGGAAACCGAATACCCCAAGAGAACCCCCATTTGACTTCTCCATTAAATCTCAAAAGTCGAAACTTTATCATCTAGTCATCAAGGCCGATTCTTTAAGGAGCTTTTTAACAAAGGTGCTACTGATTTCTTAAAAAAGGGTAAGATCCAAAGTTTGGTTTCAGTTCTTTTATATTTTAAACCTATCTAAAATTTAGGGACTAATCTCTATTATGGATTTTGGCCGAATTATGGAAGGGTGTTTCGGGATTTAAGAAATTGTCAACTACAAGAAGGTATCTTTCGGGAATTCTAAGATCTAAGGTAAGTTAAGAATACCATTCGGCCATAAGCTATATTATTATGATTTAATGTTAGATTGCATCTAACATGGGTACATAGGGATTTCGACAGCATTAAAGAAGCAAGGATCCAATTCGGGATTTAAGATTTGGAAGGTAAGAACAAAGGTAAATTCGGCCAAGGCCTATTTTAGTAGTAGATTTATTATTATGTATTTTAAGCCGAAAACTAACCGATTCAAGGGATTTAGTGACTAGCCGATTTCAAAGGGGAAGAATACAAGTATTCGGGATTTGATTAAATCATCAAATCGACACTAAGGTAAGCTTTAAGAATACAAATCCTACTAGGATTTGGTTTTATAGCCGAATAGGCTTTGTGTTAAATAGTAAGTGATTAATCAGTTGTAAGAACTTGAGATCTAAGGCAGTAGATCAAGTTTCGGGATTTCAGTGAAGTGGTTAAGCAAATCAGGTGTGTACCCCACACTACTTCATAATACGTTTTATGGCATGTTTAATTAAAATATGTGACATTAAGAATATGAAAGTGGCTAAGGTATCATGTTATGGTACTAAGTACTCAGGTACGTTTCCTACTCCTACTAGGATTATGAAATATGTTAGTTATAACATGAGAATAAGAATAAGAATGTGAACTCTGGCATATTTATGCATATTATTATTATATGGGGCATATGGGTTTTATTTTGAAAGGGGAAGTGAATGTGGTGACCTAAGACCACGAACACGGTGACCTAAGACCGTGATATCTGACAAGTGGTGACCTAAGACCACAGTAATCTGAAAGTGGTGACCTAAGACCACAGTAACCTGAACGTGGTGACCTAAGACCACGAATGCGGTGACCTAAGACCGCAATTTGGTGTGTAGCGAAAGGAGGGTCGACTTAGTAGTCCCCCCGGTGTGATTGGCAGGTACGGGGGTGTGTAGCGGATGGACAATTATGTTTGGGTTTGGGAATGCATCATGACTTGTATTCCATGTTTTGAATGTGTAATTCTTGTATGCCTGATTCTATTATGATTAAGTGTCGTGTACACATTGAGTCTGTTTGACTCACCCCGTTGTGGGACTATTTTTAGGTGACGATCAGTAATGGACCGGGCTCGGCAGAAGTTTAGGGATGGCCATGCACAGCAAGGAATTTAATTAATGTGGATTTTTATTTTTATCAAGTACTTAAACTTAAAGTTTGGGGAATTATTTGATGTAATAAGGCCATAAGGCCATAGTTGGTTTTCTTTAATTCTTTTACTCTTATTTATTATGTTTACAAATTATTATTTATGGATTCAAGTAAATTTATTTTGAAATAAACCCTAAATTTTTATCACCTTAAATAAATGGATTTCAATGTAAGATAAATTGGTTTTCAATAAAAGCCTAACCCAAACAATATTTTTTTTAAAAATCACACAAATTTTCTCTAAGTAACAAAAGAATTTGAAACCAGTTTACTTGAGGGACATACCAGATCCGGTCCAGGCTCGTGGGCCGGGTGTGGGGTGTTTCAGGACAAAAATGGACATGGATGGCTATGCTTCAAAAGTTTTTTTAAGGGGCATTTTGGTAATTTAGTGAATTAAATGAATTAAAAACAAAATTTAAATGCCAAATTTTTCCATCTTCAAGCTTAGGCCAAATTTAACTTATGGGAAGCCATGGATAGGGTTTTCAAGCTTTTCAAGCTTCATGATCAAGGAAATCGAGATTCAGGCTTAAATCGGGAAAATACAAGGTTATGGATTAAAATGGTAAATTGTCGTTTCTAGATCCGAGGTAAGTTCGTGTGTTAATAATATTACAACACCATGCTTGAATTGTAATTCTCTATTGGTATGGCATAAATTGTATGATTTAATATGTTTAGGAGAAGTTGATGGATGGTATGTATGCTATGGAAAATGTGATGTTTGTTGTGTCATGTGAAATTGAATGGCAAATTAATGTTACAAGAATTGAATGTTAAATTAATATTACATGGGTTGTATGAGTTGCTACACGTTGTACCTGACGAGATTTCGACAAGAAAGTTTATATGTAAATAATGTATTTATTTTACTTGTTCAATAATTATTTTGCTAGATATTATGGAAATCATTAAGTGATAACTAAATATGAAAATGTATGGAATGGGAAATTCTCGATTGAACCTTCGGGATAACCGAGAGATACGGGCAATATGTAGCTAGGTCACACGAGTGATAAGGGACCTTCACGTGTGCACAAGAATGCTACGAGATGGCAAAATTTGATATGTAGCTAGGCCACATGGATGATAAGGGATCACAATGTGTGCAAGAAAGCTACGGGATAATAATTTCATATGTAACTAGGTCACATGTGTAATACTGTGTGTATATCATGTGTACAAGAAAGTTACGGGTTATGAGTAGCTAGGTCACATGAGTGGTTCCTAGTGTTGGACGTCATGTAGACAAGAAAGCTACGAGATGGAATGGGTAAGACACATGGGTGATAAAGAACCTTCACCATGTGTACAAGAAAGTCGAATTATGTGTAGGTGGAGTTATGTGCTAAGACCACCTAGTATCGAGCGATTTTTGAAGGGGTTCAAGGAGATAATTTACTAATAATGATTGGTGCGATCATGTTACGAATAAGTGAAAGTGTGAATCTGACCAATTGAGAAATGTGGCAAATGTACGTGTGAGCAAGTGTTTGTGTGAATAAGGGTGCATGTGATCATATGTGTATGTGCATAATGTGTTTGATATGTGATACGTGATTGAAATGGTGGTAAGGCTGATATGGTGTAAGTGCCACTATGAATACTTTGTAAATATTGGTGATAATTATTCATTTGTATGGCCAGTATTGATTATGCTTGGTGTTATGTGTGCATATATGAAAGTGATATAAAGAAAACATGGGAGAGTAAAATTTTCAGTAAAATAGATTGAAACAACAGCAGTTATGTGATTTTGAAAAATCACCAAAAATAGTAGAAATTGAATTATAAGTTGAATGAGATATTGATTTAAAGCTTATTGAGTCTATTTTCATATAAAAGAAACAGAGCAAAACAAAGGATTTGTATAGTTTAAGATATTTAAATTTTAGTGAGACTGATTTACAATGATTACGTGATCCCCTATTCTTCCTTGGAAAAATCATATAATATTGTACAAAAATAATTATGGAATATAATTTATACGCCTAAAATCCTGAATGAGTCTATTTTCAATTTAACTAAACAATAAGGTCATATGAACTTTGTATGAGGATAAAATTGATTCATAGTGAAGAGAGGTTAGAATAGTCGAATAGTGAAACAGTGGAGACTTTAAAGAATAAGCTGTACTAATTGGATAAATCCAAAACTCTGAAAATTTTATGGTAAGAGGATATGTGAGTCTAGTTTCATGAAAAGTTTATGGATCTTAATTTAGAGTACCGTAGCTCCAGATATAAATAATTTAATGACTATGACTTGAGAAAATAGCTTCACTGGAATTTGAATAAATAGAAAGAATATGAAAATAGCATGTTATCGCATTGCTTATTATTTTCATGCGAGCTTACTAAGCGTAAAGCTTACTCCTCCTTTCTATTTCTTTTAGTTTCGTCAGTCATTTCGGGGTTGGAGATCGTCTCGAGGCAAAGATCACACACTATCGAGCCATTATCCTTGGAGTATTGGCATATGTAAGTTAAATGTTTTCAAGTGAATGGCATGTATAGGGACTTAATTTTTCTATGATGGATATTGTTGTGATTAGTCAAATGTATTGGCTTATATTGATTTGTTCATTATAGCCATGAGATGTGGCTTATGATGATTTTGGCTTGTAAGCCTATTTGTCCATGGTATGTGTTTATGTCTTGTTATGTGGTATAAGTGATTAAATAGATGACAAGGTCAAATGCATGTATTTGAAAAGTTGAAATTTTGGGTGAAATATGGTAACCCGATTTTGTATGATTGTGAATTTTTAAGTCCAGTAATGCCTCGAACCCTGTCCTGGAGTTGGACACGGGTAAGGGGTATTACAATTTCTCAATTCGAACCTACAGGGGTTTTCACACGGCCAGACACACGCTCATGTCCTTCACACGGGCTCGACACGTCTGTGTCTTAGCCCGTGTGTAACACCCCTTACCCATATTCTAAGCCGGAACTGGATACGAGGCGGTACTGTACTTAACTCAGCTAGTCATACAATTTTGGGCTATCAAATTTCATTCCAAATTAAAACCTTTCCATACACACCTCAACATCCTTATAATGGGCCTACGAAGCCCTAAACCTACTTCTGGAAGGTTTCGAAAATAAATCAAAAAATTTTACACAATTAGAAAAATTTTACCTAAACAAGGGCCACATGCTAGTGTGAAATAGGACACGCCCATGTGGGCAAGCCTTGTGGTCACACACACCTATGTCCCTCACTGGTCAGTACTGACTTATTTCACACGGCTAGACACACGCCCGTGTCCCTAGCCCGTGTCTCTCATACGGCCTCGACACACTCGTGTCTCAGCCCCTGTGCCAAAACCTTGACATTCTGTTTATGACATCATCATCTCACTATGGTGCCATCCTATATGGAGCAACCGAAATAGGTGTTGTACCCGGAACTAACTCAATTCCAAACTCGACCTCTCTAACTGGAGGCAATCTAGGTAACTCCTCCAGAAACACATCTGGATAAACGCATACCACCGGCACTGATTCAATCTTTTCATCTGACTCTTGAGTATTCAGCACAAAGGCGAGATAAGACTCATATCCTTTCCTCAAGTATTTCTCGGCTACCATAGTTGAAATTATCACTGGCAGATTATCCGATCTACCTGATTCAACCCGAATGGCATCCCCATTTTCACATTTCAATTCAATAAATTTGCTACCATAGTTCACTAAAACATTATGGGCAGTCAACCATTAATCAAACAGAAACAACATAAGGTTTGTAGGAAAACAATGACATCTAGCTATCAAAGGACAATTCCTACACACCTTGTCAACTAGCACATGTTTTCCTAACGGGTTTGACACCTTTACTACAAATTTCTTAGACTCAACAATCGTGCTCATACTGGATGCCAGTTTCATGCAAACTTATGAATGGGTAGACCCCGGATCAATCAAAGCTATAACAGAGGTGTCATGAAGAGAAAAAGTATCTATTATCACATCTGGAGATGATGCCTCCTCGCGAGCGCGAATGGCATAGGTCCTTGGAGATGCTCGACCCTCCGGTCTCACAGCAAAATCTCGAGGCGCACCTCTACTACTAGTCCCTCCTCCCGAGTTCTTTTATGATCTACCCCTCGAAGATACATTACTTGATCTTATCTCTTGTTTCCTTTCCTTGTCATCCCTCTCAGGGCAATTCCAGATAAAATGATCGGGTGGACCACACTTGTAACAGTTTTTGTCATTCCCCCAACACTCCCCAGTGTGCTGCCTACCACAATTTGGACACTTCGATTTGGATTTCAGATTGCCCACACTTGCCATCGAGGTGGTTTGAACTCTCGAGCCCGAGTAGGTAGTACCTCGATCTCTATGTGAAAATCCAGCTGATGCAGTCATCCGAGGTTTCATCTCCCTGGACTTCTTTGATTGAGCTTGGTATGATTTACTTATTGGCCTTTTTCTTTCATCTCGGGCCTCACTCACGGCCTTCATCTTTTCCTTATTTAGTTCTTCGGCCTTGCATGCCCTATCAACCAACACCACAAATTATTTTAACTCTAAAATCCCAACTAGAAGTCTGACATCCTCATTCAGTCCATCTTCAAACCTCTTGCACAAGATAGCTTCTGTAGACACACACTCTTGTACATACTTGCTGAGCCTAAAAATCTCACGCTCATATTCTGCCACAGTCATTCTTCCTTGCTTCAATTCAATGAATTCTTTTCGTTTCTGGTCTACAAACCTCTAACTTATATACTTCTTTCGGAACTCTTCCAAAAAGAAGTCCCACATTACTCTCTCCTTTGGAACCACCGATGTCAACATTTTCCACCAATGGTATGTCGACTCCCTCAGCAAGGGCACGACGCATTTTAAGCTCTATTCAGGTGTGTAAGACAGTTCTTCAAACACTCTCATTGAGTTCTCAAGCCAGAACTCCGCCCTCTCAGGGTCATCGTCTTTATTTGCTCTAAATTCCTCAGCCTCATGATTCCGAATCTTATCTACCGGAGGCTTGGTTATTCTCATGATATCTATACCTTGAGGAGCCACAGGAACTGGCTGAGGTATAGAAAGCGGTGGAGGAGGTTGAACATTAGGGTTTGCTCCTACATACTCCGTGTACCAATTACTCATCATTTGGAGAAAGGCTTCTCGGGCCTCTTCTCCTCGACCCATAGTCTCGGGTCCACTCTCTATAGGCGCAGACCCTTGCACGGGAGCCAGCACGTTACTAGCTGCGTCATCAGCAGCTACTCGATTGGGATCTATTTACTATATAAAAAAAGTTTAGAATTGTCAGAAGCCACCACACTATCAATATACGCTTATGGCATGTATAGCTAGTCTATAACACACGCTACGGTAGTCTGAGAACGGACTAAACCATAGCTCTGATACCATTAAATGTAACACCCCTTGCCCGTATTCTACGCGGAAACCAGATACGAGGCGTTACCGTACTTAACTCACCTTGTCATACAACTTTGGGCTATCAAATTTCATTCCAAATTAAAACTTTTCCATACACATCTCTAACATCCTTATAATGGACCTACGAAGCCTTAAACCTACTTCCGGAAGGTTTCAGAAATAAATTGAAAACTTTTACACACTTAGAAAAATTTTACCTAAATAGGGGCAACACGCCCGTGTGAAATAGGACACGCCCATGTCCCTGTCGATACTGACTTATTTCACACGGCCGGACACACGCCCGTGTCCCTCACACAGCCTCGACACACCCGTATCTCAGCCCGTGTGCTAAAACCTTGGCATTCTGTTTATGATGTCATCATCTCACTATGGTTACACAGCCAAGGCACACGCCCGTGTCCTTAGACCATGTGTCGAATTAAATTCCAATTTTAAGGTGCAGACTTCACACGGCCTGGGCACACGCCCATGTCTGTGGTCGTGCCTCCCACACGACTGAGGCACACAGCCGTGTCTTTACCCGTGTGTTTACTACTAAGCTTACTGACTTGAAATTCTAACATGTAAGGGGACACACGGCCTGGTCACACACTCATAGGACTGACCGTGTGTCACACACGGCTTAAACACATGCCCGTGTGCCTACCCGTGTAGACAAAAACAATGTTATTTGCCAAGCTCTTTCATCACCCTAACTCAGTAAAGCATAATTCATATCCAAACAACCCAATCATAAACCCTACACAATCATGAATAACCTCATCTTTTCATTGATTAGTAGTATTGAGCCATTAACTATGGCCATGTACAAAAGGATTCATCTATAAGGAGCCAATACACACTTGGCCAAAATCAAACATTTCACCTAGTCTAGCCCCTATACATGCCATACTCAAAATGCTAATTTAAAATATACCAAGACGAGCTGATAGTGTGGGTGATCTTCCGATTATCTTCGTATCCCGACCTGACTCTTTGACTCTATAAAATAAGGGAAAAACAAAGGGAGTAAGCTTTAAAGGTTAGTAAGTTTATATGTAAACAATAAACATCATAACATGGGTTAATCAATAAATAGCATTTTACAATAAGTAAAAGCATCCAACAATCAAAATTATGCTTACTCATTCTTTCTTACCATATTCCAACCATATCACAACCAACTCTTATTATATAATATACATCCTTGCACTTATCACCACAAGACCATATGAAACAACACAACACAATTTCATGATAAGTCACTCTTAGAAATATCAAACACTCGGTGGTTTTGCACTTAGCCCACCATTTGTCTTAAACAGGGTGGTAACGCATGTAGCCCACCAACAAGAACATTTACGGTGGTATTGCACATAGCCAACCAATTGATAACATAAACGATGGTACCGTACACAACCCATCGTGAATAGGTATTAAGGTGGTATCGCACATAGCCCACCAACAAAAATAATTAAGGTGGTATCGCACACAGCCCACCATTATTTGTTACGGATAATATTCTACACTTACATATCTATTTCAACATTCATATTCTAACAAGTCCAATTCATTTAAATCATAAGTGACCTCAATCACACAATACCCCAATAAACAATAACATGTGTATTTATGATACATCATTTACACATAAATTTACCTCGGTGCAAAATGCGTTAATTTGCGGTTTAATCTAAAACATTACTTTTTCCCCAGTCAAGGTTAATTCCACGCTCTTCTTGATCTATAATAATAAAATTTCACTCATTCAATCATTTTATGATCATAATACATCATAATCTCTACTTAGGCAAAAATGACCGTTTTGCCCTTATACTATGGCAAAATTATGATTTTGCCCTGAGGCTCGTAAATCATTTTTCATCACATTTTCTCATTAAACAAGCCTAGCTAAACATTTATTACGCTTACAACTACTCATAATTCCAATTATTTCATGCATTTATTACACATTTTCAACCTTTGCATTCAAGTCCTACTTAGGTGTTTTCATGCTAACACCTTTCACAAAAATTGCTTCTCATCTCACTAGCATTCATTGTCTTCCATAAAAACTCAGCTAACAACATAAAGTCTCCCATGTCAAGTCCCTAAACTTTCAACCATTTAACAAATTAGTACCCTTATTAGCTAGCTTAAGCTTTGGGGACTCCAAAAGTACAAAAATCATCAAAAATAATCATCAAAATGACTTCCTTGGAAGGAGATAGCTTAGCTGAAAATTTCAAGCTTCCATACCCCTTTCTAAAATGTAAAAATCGGTGGAAGAAGAAAAGAGGTAAAAACATGATAGCTTTTTCTTTACTTATCTTATTTTATTCATTTTTATTCACCTAATGTCAGCAAATTTTGACTAAATTTAATGCTCTTGTCCCCTTGCTTCCTATGGCCGGCCAACACACTCTATATGGCCTAATTGCACATTAAGGACCTCCAATTAATATTCTATGGCTATTAGACACCTCTACCTTGAATAATGGAACTATTGCACTTTATGCGATGTAACAACCTGAATTTTTGGGCCTATGCGTTTAAAGGGTGAATATGTTTAAATGTTAATTTAAGTAATAGGGGTCCAAATTGGGCTTGGAATTAGGTAAAGGCCTTGGTTAAATTATTAGATTGGGCATTATAGAGTTAAAAGAGTGGTAATTATGCTTAAAATACCAACGTGGGCTTGTGGCCCAACAAAAGGTGGCACTGTAAGTGAATTAGAAGGTGACGCCACACACAAGGAGTTAGGGGCCCAAAATTTAGGTTTAATGAAGCCCAAATCTTTTAATTTAAGTGAGTTAAATTTTAGCATTAAGACTTGATAAGGTGGACGGCTACAAGGCTTAAAAATAGGAAGATATATTTGGATTTTATAATTGATAATATAGAAGATAAAAAAGAGAAAATATAGGAGCCTATCTACAAGGAGAGTGATGGCCAAAAATCCACCACTGAGAGGAGTAAAGAAATCGGCTACTGCATGGCAAAGGGGTGCCGAATTTTCCTATTTATTTAGCTTGAATTTTAATTAATTAGAAAGGGTGTTTTCAGTTTTATACAGGAGGTGCCGAAAATCCTATAAATAGGGGGGATAACTCCTTGATTCTGACACTTAAAACCCTAATTCTCCCCTCATTCCTTGTGCTGAAAATCCCTAGCCTCTTCCTCTCCAATTTCTCTTCTTCAATTTCTTCAAAAGCTGAAAGCTTTTCTCCATTCTTCTTTCCCTTGTGCCGATTTCTCTAAAAAGCCGAAATCTCTATAGTTTTTCTTTATTCATTCTATTTGTGAGTTAAATCTATTCTTCCGGCATTTAAAATTTATTACTTTGGCATTGCCAAATCCTCTTTCTAGTGCTAGCCGAAATCCCCGTGTTAAGGTAAGTGTCGACTTCTGCTAGTTTCTCATATTCTATTCCGGTTTTTGAAAGGCAAAAGCCGAAAAAGCTAATAGTTTAATGGTTCTATGTCGGGCGGCATTCCGGGATTTGAAGGAAACTTGGTTGACTAGATCTAAAAGCCGAAAATCATTAGTCTTCAATTTCAGGATTTTAAGGTAAGAAGAATTCCCTAGATTTCTATTAGATTTGTTCATTGGATAGAAGATCTTAACTGTATAATGAGGATTAACGATTAAATATTGTGATAGTAGCTCGATAAGGATTTGTGATGGAATTAAATGTGGATCGTGCAAAGGAGAGAATCCTAAGTTTTAAAAACGCAGCGGTGTCGTGATTCGGGATTGGCGATGAGGTTGTGGACCCGGCATCAAGAACAAAATCTTAGCACAGATAGCGGTTTTAGCGACTTACGATAGTGTCGACATAGAGAGTGTCGTCCTAACGATAACCAGGTGGGTAACACTTTCACACCATTTAGATTGCCTGTTAAAATATGTTTATTAATCTGTTATATTCTGATAAATGCCGAAATCCCAACATAATGATTGAAACCCAAGGAGAGTAAAAGCGAATCACCAAGTTAGTGATCTAACATATGTGATAAGTATGCTATTTTCTGATTGCATGGGGTTGGGTTTATTGAAAGGGGAAGTGTTCATTGTAGCGCCTGTAGTGTGACTGCTACAGTGGCTAATGCCATTTCAGCCTGGTGACTCTGTCACAACTCTGTTTCCGGTGGCTTTTGCCATTTCAGCCTGGTGACTCTGTCACAACTCTGACGATGAGCAGCATGACTGCCATCAATAGCGTGTAACGGCGTGGGTTGATTGTAGAAATCCCCAATGTTGTGATTGGCAGGTAAGGGTGGCGTGTAGTGGATGGAAACCTAGGATTTGGGTTGGGCTTGCATAATTTTCGTTATATATATATTAATCTGTTATTCTGTTCTATAGGCCTGAGGCCCAAATCTAGTGGTGCATGAGGGTTGCACACTGAGTCTCGCGACTCACTCTTTTATTTTAACAATTTCAGGTGACACTTAACGCGTCGGACCAAGCTGGAGAGGAGAGCAAGGTGGCCATGCAAAAGAGCATTTGGATTCAGTAAAAGGACTTTAGTTTATTATTTTATATTTTTATTTAGTGGGTTTAAAATCTCGTTGTAATAAGGCCATGGGCCACTAGACTATTGTTTATGTTTTTGTGTTTATGTTGGGTTTTATTATTAAACATTTTAAATCATGTTTTAAAAATTAAACTAAGACATGTACAAGATTTCGGTTTTTATTTAAAATTCAACAAGGCAATTTATAACTTTATATCATATATAACTTAATAAACTATTAAATTTTCGGTATTAACAATTAAACCTAGTAATTGTTTTCCAAAACGCGACATGTTTTGTAAAATCACTCAAGTGTCATACCAGATCCGGTTGTAGTGTTTGGGTCGAGTTTGGGGTGTTACATGCGATTTAGTCCTTTTTTACAATTAAGAATGCAATCGTTAAAATTAAAGCACCAAAATTTCCATATAGTCATAACACTTAAAATAATATCAAAATAATTTTCCTCAACCTTGAATTAGAGGTCTCAAAATCGCTATTCTGACTAGCCCTAAAATTAGGCTGTTACACCATGTGCCAAAAACATTGGCATTCTGTTTCTGATGTCACCATCCCATAATGTCACACGACCTAGGCACATGCCCGTGTCCTTCAACCATGTGGCGAATTAAATTCCCAATTCCAGGTGCAGACTTCACACGACCTAGGCACACGCCCATGTCCATGGCCGTGCCTTCCACACGACTGAGACAAACAACCGTGTCTCTACCAATGTGTTTACTACTGAGCATACTGACTTATAAACCTAGCATGCAAGGGGACACATGGCCTAACCACACGCCCATGAGGCTGACCGTGTGTCACACACGGCCTAGACATACGCCCGTGTTCGTACCCATGTGGACAAGAACAAGGCTATTTTCTAAGCTCTTTCTATCATCCCAATTCATACAAGTATAAATCAAATTCAACCATCAATCCATTCATGCAAAAATAAACCAAGTGAATCAACATGCTTCATACACAATCATAAATAACCCCATCTTTTCATAGATTAATAAGAAAGAGCCACCAACTATGGCCTTATATAAAGGAGTTCATCTTAGAATGAGCCAACACACATGGCCCAACAATATGACATTCAACTAAGTCTAGCCCCTATACATGCCATACAAAAAATGCTAAGACTAACTATACCAAGATGAGCTGATAGTGTGGATGATCTTCTGATTATCTTCGTATGCCGAGCTGGCTCTTTGACCCTATAAAACAAGGGAGAAGAAAGGGAGTAAGCTTTAAGCTTAGTAAGTCCACATGTAAACAATAAGCATTATACCATATTCCAATCAATCATAAACATTACATATTAGGTAAAAACAATTCACATTTTCATAATCATGCTTACTCAACACAACTCTTACCACATCCTAACAATATATCATACACATTGCTCACATTTATTTGTACTTATGCCCTGCACTTATCACCACAAAGCCACATGAAATATTTACTTAAACAAGTTTTTTGATGAACCCTTCGGAATGATACAAAGTACTCGGTGGTTTCGCACACAACACACCATTAAATAATAATAGGGTGATATCGCACATAGGCCACCATTAAACAATAATAGGGTGGTATAGCACATAGCCCACCAACAATAATAATTACGGTGGTATCGCACATAGCCCACAAAATGATAATATAAATGATGGTACCGCACACAACCCATCGTGAATAGATAACAAGGTGGTATCGCACACAACCCACTAACAATTACATAATTACAGATATTTGATCATATTTACATTTTTATTCCGAGGTTCATTCGAGAATTACTCATTTTCTATTATTTTCAACCAATCTCACCAATAAGTATTTACATCCATACAATGCATCAATAGGTAACAACATATGTATTAAAGATGTATCATTTACACATAAACTTACCTCGGTGCAAAACATGTTGATTTGCGGCTTAATTCGTAACCTTGCCTGTTCCCTGGTCAAGGTTGTTTCCGCATTCTTCTTGATATAAAATAGTAAAATTTACTCATTTAATCACTACATAAATCATGACACTTCAAAATTTCTACTTAGGAAAAAATGACCGTTTTGCCCTTATACTTTTGAAAAATTACGATTTGCCCCTAGGCTCGTTAATCGTTTTTCATCACAAGCCTATCTGAACATTTATTACTCCTATAACAATTCACAACACCCATCATTTCATGCATTTACTACTCAATTTATAACCTTTGCAAATAAATCCCTCTAGGTGTTTTCATGGATACATCTTTCACAAAAGTTGTTTATTTAACAACCACGATTCATTTTCATTCATAAAAACTCAGCAAACAACACAAGCAATCACATGGAAAATCCATAAACTTTCAACCATTTTGTAAAATAGTCCCCTCATTAGCTAGCTTAAGCATTAGGGGTTCCAAAAGTACAAAAATTATGAAAAATAACCATCAAGAACACTTACTAGCAAGGATTAAAGTGGCTGAGAATTTTCAAGCTTCTAAACCCCTCCTCTTGCTAAAATTTTTGGTGGTAGGGAGAATGAGAAAAGATGATATCTTTTTTTTTTTCTTATTTTTCTCTTATTTTATTCATTAAGTTACCAAAATTCATCTAACCTTTGATTCATTTAATGCTCTTGTCTCCCTTGTCCCTATGGACAGCCAACTCCCTCTCATTGGCCTAATTGCACATTAAGGACCTCCAATTTAATATTCCATAGCTATCAGACACTCTAGCTTGAATAATGAAACTTTCGGACTTTATGTGATTTAGTCCTTTTTTGCAATTAAGCATACAATCGTTAAAATTAAAGCACCAAAATTTTTATGCATCCTTATAATCATGCTATAACACATAAAATAATATTAAAATAATTTTCTTCAACCTCAGATTAGTGGTCCTGAAACAACTATTCCGACTAGCCCCAAAATCAGGCTGTTACAACTTTCTCCCATTAGAGATTTTTGTCCCTGAAAATCTTACCGGTAAAAAGGTTTGGGTATTTTTCTTTCATTCTCTGTTCTGGTTCCCACGTAGCCTCTTCTACACCGTGTTTTTGCCATAACACTTTCACTAAGTCCATACTTTTATTCCTCAAATGTTTAACCTCTCGAGCCAAAATCTTAATTGGTTCCTTCTCATAGGTCATATCTGGTTGTATCTCAATTTCGGTCAAAGGAATCACATGCGAAGGGTCGAAATGATATCGTCACAACATCGACACATGAAACACGTTGTGTATTCTCTCTAACTCTGCCGGCAAGGCCAACTGGTAAGCTACTGGTCCAATCCTCTCAATAATATCATACGGCCCTGTGAATCGTGGACTCAATTTGCCCTTTTGACCAAATCTCTATATTTTCTTCCGCGGGGATACTTTCAGAAATACTTTATTGCCCACCTGAAACTTGATTTCTTTCCTTTTTAAATCTGCATATATCTTTTGTCGATCTGAAGCAGCTTTCAGACTATCACGAATCACTTTTACTTTCTCCTCGGTTTCTTTAACCAGATCAACCCTATGAATTTGCTTCTCACTAAGCTCTGTCCAATACAAGGGAGTCCTACACTTGCGACCATATAAAGCTTCGTACGGTGCCATCCGTATACTCGACTGATAACTGTTGTTGTAGGCAAACTCAACCAAAGGTATATATTTTTTCCAACTACCTTCGAACTCTAAAACACAGCATCAGAGCATATCCTCAAGAACTTGAACCACTCTTTTGGATTGGCCATCAGTTTGTGGATGGAATGTGGTACTAAAATTCAATTTCGTACCCAAGGCATCTTGCAAAATTTTCCAAAACCTTGAAGTAAATCTTGGATCTCTATCCAAGATAATGAATGTCGGCACCCTATGTAATCTCACCACCTCAGCAACATACAGCTCTGCCAACTTGTCAAGTGAGTAATCCACATGCACCGGTATAAAGTGAGTCAATTTCATTAATCTATCAACGATAACCTACACAGTATCTTTCTTTTTCGGAGTCATAGGTAACCCCATTACGAAATTAATCGTGATTCTGTCCCACTTCCACTCGCGAATCATCACTGGCTAAAGTAATCCCGAAGGTACTTAATGCTCGGCTTTCACTTGTTGACAGATCAAACACTTTGTAACAAATTCAGAGATATCTCTTTTCATACCCGGCCACCAATACAACTTCTTCAAACCATTGTACATTTTTGTGCTACTCGTGTGTACTGACAAGCAACCATTGCGTGTTTCATGTAAAATCTTTCGGATCAACTCATCATCCTTAGATGCACAAACTCTATCATGAAACATCAAACAATTATCTGAACCAACCCGAAAATCAGAGTCATTTCCTGATTCGCACTGAGCTCTCTTAACTTGCATCTCACTATCATTCTTTTGAGCTTCACATATCTGCTGAAGAAATAAAGGTCTAGCCCTCAACTCGGCCAGTATAGCACCATCATCAGTCAATGCTAAGCTCGTGCTCATAGCTCTCAAAGCATATAGGGACTTTCTGCTCAAGGCATCCGCAACCACATTCACCTTCCCCAGGTGTAATCAATTACTAGCTCATAATCCTTCAATAACTTAAGCCACCTCCGTTGTCACAAATTCAAATCTTTTTGATTTATCAAATATTTCAAACTCTTGTGGCCGGTGAAGATTCGACATTTCTCACCGTACAAATAATGATGCCAAATCTTCAAAGTGAAAACGATCGCTGCCAACTCCAAATTGTGAGTTGGATAATTCTTTTCATGCAGTTTTAGCTGTCTCGAGGCATAAGCTACTACCTTTCCCTCTTGCATCAACATATAGCCAAGACCATTTAATGACACATCACTATAGACCACAAACTCATTTCCCTAATCAGGTTGTACTAAAATCGGTGCTTCAGTCAACAAAGCTTTTAGTTTCCCAAAACTCTATTGGCACTTCTCGGCCCATTCAAACTTAACATCTTTATGTAGCAATCTCGTCATCGGTGTAGCAATCATAGAGAACCCTTTAACGAACCGTCTGTAGTAACCTGCTAAACCTAAAAAGATCCTAATTTCTGACACATCCCTCGGTGGTTTCCACTCAACAATAGCCGAGATCTTACTCGGATCAACTCTAATGCCATCACCCGACACAATGTGTCCTAAGAATCCGACCTCTTGGAGCCAAAACTTACTCTTGCTAAACTTAGCATATAACTGCTTATCTCTTAGCGTCTGCAAAACAATTCTCATGTGCTTTGCATGTTCACTCCCATCCCGAGAACAAATCAATATGTCGTCGATAAAAACAACTACAAACTTATCCAAATAAGGTCAGAAAATACGGTTCATTAAATCCATAAAGATCGCAGGAGCATTCGTTAAGCCAAATGGCATGACAAGGAACTCATAATGGCCATACCTCATCTGAAATGCAGTTTTCGGCACATCTTGTTCCTTAACCCTCAACTGGTAATAGCCAGACCTCAAGTCTATCTTAGAAAACACCGTAGCTCCCTTCAATTGGTCGAATAAATCGTCGATCCTTGGTAAAGGATACTTATTCTTCACTATCACCTTGTTAAGTTGTCTGTAGTCTATACACAATCTCATCAACCCATCTTTTTTCTTTACAAAAAGTACCAGAGCACCCCACGACGAATAGCTCGGTCTTGCAAAACCCTTATCCGTTAACTCTTGCAACTAAACCTTCAACTCTTTTAACTCCAATGGCGCCATCCTATACGGGGTAACCAAAATAGGTGCTGTGCCCGAAACTATCTCAATACCAAACTCAACCTCCCTAACTGGAAGCAGCCCAGGTAACTCTTCAAGAAACACGTCCGGATACTCAAACACCACATGCACTGATTCAATTTTTACCTCTGACTCTTGACTCATACCCTTTTCTCATGTATTTCTCAGCTACCATAAACAAAATCACTACAAGCATATTATCCGATTTACCTAATTCAACCCGAATGACATCTTCATCAATTCAATAATCTTACTACCAGAGTTTACTAAAACATTATGAGTAGTCAACCAATCCATGCCAAGAATCAGATCAAATTCATCAAATGGCAACAATATGAGATTTGCCGGAAAACATTGACCTCTAATTGTCAAGGGACAATACCTACATACTTTGTCAACTAGCACATGTTTGCCTAACAGGTTTGACACTTTTATCATAAATTTTGTAGACTTAATAATCATACTCATACTAGATGCCAATTTCATAAAATATAAGAATGGGTAGACCCCAGATCAATTAAAGCAACAACAGAAATTCTATGAAGAGAAAAAGTACCTGTTATCACATCTGGAGATGATGCCTCTTAGCAAACGCGGATGGCTTAAGTCCTTGTGGGTGCTCGAACCCTTCGATCTCATAGCAAAGTCTCTAGGTATACCTCTACTACTAGTCCCACTCCACGGGTTCCTTTATAGTCTACCCTTCGAAGGTACATTGCTCGCTCTTACTCATTGTTTTCTATCCTTATCATCCCTCTCTGGACAGTTCTGAATCAAGTGGTCTGGTGAACCACACTTGTAACAATTACGGTTGTTTCCCCAACACTCCAAGTATGTTGCCTACCAAATTTTGGATACTCCGGTTTATTTAACTTCATACTGCCCACGCTTACTATCGAGGTGGCTTGAACTCTCGAGCCCGAATGTGTATTACCTCAATCTTAGTGTGAAAACCCAACTGAAGCAGTCGTCTGAGGGTTCGCTTCCTTGGACCTCTTGGACTGAGTTTGGAACGATTTACTCATTGGCCTCTTCCTTGCATCTCAGGCCTCAATCATGGTTTTTCTCTTTTCCTTATTCAACTCTTCAGTCTTGCATGCTTTATCGACCAAAACCATAAATTCCTTCATTTCCAAGATTCCAACTAATAATCTGATATCCTCATTCAACCCGTCTTTGAACTTCTTACAAAAAATAGCTTCCGTAAACACACACTTTTGGGCATACTTGCTGAGCCAAAGAAACTCGCGTTCATACTCTGCCACGGTCATTTTGCCTTGCTTCAATTCAAGAAACTCTTTCCGTTTCTGATCAACAAATAGTTGACTTATGTACTTCTTTCGGTACTCTTCTAGGAAGAAGTCCCATGTCACTCTCTCCCTTGGTACTACGGATGTCAGCATTTTCCACCAACGATATACCGAGTCCCTCAACAATGATACAACACATTTTAGGCTCTCATCAGGCGTGCAAGAGAGTTTGTCAAATACCCTCATAGAGTTCTCAAGCAAGAACTCTGTTCTCTCAGGGTCATCATCTATGTTGGCTCTAAATTTCAAGGCCCCTTATTTTCGAATCTTATCGACCGGAGGTTTGGTCATTCTCACCAAATCTATCCCTTGAGGAGCCACGGGGACTAGCTAAGATATAGGTGGGAGTGGAAGAGGTTGAGCATTAGGGTTTGCTCGTACAAATTCAATGTACCAGTTACTCATCATGTGGAGAAAGGCTTCTCGAGCGTAGTCTACTTTCTACAGGTGCGGTCCCTTGCGTGGGAGCCGGCACATTACTAGTAGCGTCATCAATAGTAGCTCAGTCGGGATCCATTTAGTATATGAAAACACAGTTTAATATTGTCAGGAGTCATCACACTATCAATATATGTTCATGGCATATATAGCTAGACTCTTACACACGCTACGGTAGTCCGAGAACCGATTAAACCATAGCTCTGATACCACTAAATGTAACACCCCTTACCCGTATTTAATGCCGAAATAGGGTACGAGGCATTACTAGGCTTATACGCAATCAATCATACAATTTCAAGACTTGACTTTTTCTCCAAATTTAAAACTTTTACTAACATCACTTAAACAAGCCTACAAGGCCCAACTCACACTTTAAGAATGGTTCGGAATCAAGTCAAACTCTTTAAGAGATCCTTAAAAGTCTGAGAAATATTCTCATTAAATAATCCACATGCCCGTGTGGAAGAAGGGACACACCTGTGTGGCATATCGCATGCCCGTGTTCCACACCCGTATAGAATTATTTCTTAATCCAAACCTACAGGGGTTTTCACACGGCCGGACACACGCCTGTGTCCATCACACTGCCTCGACACACCTGTGTCTTAGCCCGTGTGCCAAAAACCTTGGCATTCTGTTTGTAACGTCACCATCTCATAAATGTCACACAGCCTAGGCAGACGCCCGTGTCCTTCGACCGTATGGCAAATTAAATTCCCAATTTCAGGTGCAGACTTCACACGGCCTGGGCACACGCCCATGTCCATGGCCATGCCTTCCACACGACTGAGACATACCGCCGTGTCTCTGCTCGTGTGTTTACTACTGAGCATACTGACTTATAAAACTAGAATGTAAGAGGACACACGGCCTATCCATACGTCCATGAGGCTAACCGTGTGTCACACACGGCCTAGACACACGCCCGTGTGCCTACCCGTGTGGAAAAGAACAAGGCTATTTGCCAAGCTCTTTCTATCATCCCAACTCATACAACTATAAATCACATTCAACCATCAATCCATTCATGCAAAAATAAACCAAGTGAATCAACATGCTACTTACAAAATCATAAATAACCCCATCTTTTCATAGATTAATAAGAAATAGCCACCAACTATGGCATTATACAAAGGAGTTCGTCTTAAAATGAGCCAACACACATGGCCCAACAATATGACATTCAACTAAGTCTAGCCCCTATACATACCATACACAAAATGCTAAGACTAACTATACCAAGATGAGCTGATAGTGTGGGTGATCTTCTGATTATCTTCGTATCCCGAGCTGGCTCTTTGACACTATAAAACAAGGGAAAAGAAAGGGAGTAAGCTTTAAGCTTAGTAAGTCCACATGTAAACAATAAGTATCATACCATATGCTAACCAATCATAAACATTACATATTAAGTAAAAACAATTCACATTTTCATAATCATGCTTACTCATCTCTACTCTTACCACATCCCAACCATATATCATACACATTGCTCACATTTATTTGTACTTATACCCTGCACTTATCACCACAAAGCGACATGAAATATTTACTCTAAAAAGTTTCTCAATGAACCCTTCAGAATGATACAAAGTACTTGGTGGTTTCGCACACAACCCACCATTAAACAATAATAGGGTGGTATCGCACACAACCTACCATTAAACAATAATAAGGTGGTATCGCACATAGCCCACCAATAATGATTATTATGGTGGTATCACACACAGTCCACCAAATGATAATATAAACTATGGTATTGCACACAGCCTATCGTGAATAAATAACAAGGTGGTATCGCACACAGCCCACCAACAATTACATAATTACGGATATTTGACCATATCAATATTTTTATTCTGAGATTCATTCGAGAATTACTCATTTTCTATCATTTTCAACAAATCTCACCAATAAGTATTTACATCCATAAAATACATCAATAGGTAAAAACATATGTATTAAAGATGTATCGTTTACACATAAACTTACCTCGGTGCAAAATATGTTGATTTGCGGCTTAATCCGTAACCTTGCCTTTTCCCCAGTCAAGGTTGTTCCCGTGTTCTTCTTGATCTAAAATAGTAAAATTTTACTCATTTAGTCACTATATAAATCATGACACTTCAAAATTTCTACTTAGGCAAAAATGACCGTTTTGCCCTTATACTTTGGCAAAATTACGATTTTGCCCCTAGGCTCATAAATCGTTTTCATCACATTTTCTTATTAAACAAGCCTAGATGAACTTTTATTACTCCTATAAAAATTCACAACACCCATCGTTTCATGCATTTACTACTCAATTTATAACCTTTGCAAATAGGTCCTTCTAGGTGTTTTCATGGAAACACCTTTCACAAAAGTTGTTTATTTAACAACCACAATTCATTTTCTTTCATAAAAACTCAGCAAACAACACAATCACTCACATGGAAAATCCCTAAACTTTCAACTATTTTGCAAAATAGTCCCCTCATTAGCTAGCTTAAGCTTTAGGGGTTCCAAAAATACAAAAATTATCAAAAATAACCATCAAGAACACTTACTAGCAATGATTAAAGTGGCTGAAAATTTTCAAGCTTCTAAACCCCTCCTCTTGCTGAAATTTTTGGTGGTAGGGAGAATGAGAAAATATGACATCTTTTCTTTTCTTATTTTTCTCTTATTTTATTCATTAAGTCACCAAAATTCCCCTAACCTTTGATTCATTTAATGCTCTTGTCTCCCTTGAACCTATGGCTGGCCAACACCCTCTCATTGGCCTAATTGCACATTAAGGATCTCTAATTTAATATTCCATATCTATTAGACACCTCTAGCTTGAAAAATGAAACTTTCGCACTTTATGCGATTTAGTCCTTTTTCGCAATTAACCATACAATCGTTAAAATTAAAGCACCAAATTTTTCATGCATCCTTATAATTATGCATTAACACATAAAATAATATTAAAATAATTTTCTTCAACCTCAGATTAGTGGTCCCAAAACCACTATTCCAACTAGCACCAAAATCGGGCTGTTATAGATTGCTCAAGAACAATTTTTCCTAATTAAAACATGTTTCAAGTTTGATTTGGAGGGGTTCAAGAACCCAAAATTTTTCTGGAAAAATATGGAAAAGTATTGAAGAAAAATAGCCCCCTTTCTTGCCCATAAGCTGGTGCACCACCATCCGTAGTGGCCGATTTTGGGGTTGATTTAAAACCACTTTAGGAATTGATTAAAAATCTGAAAAAATATCCATTAAATTCTTAAAAATATCCTAAATTTCAGATTTGAAAATTTAGGTTTGTAATTAACAATATTTAACAAGAAATAGAGAGAGAAAGCAATCTTACACAAGCTAGACGTTATGGGCGGCAATGGCACTTCTTGGCAAAGTTTGGAATCAATCTTCGAGACTCAAGGTTTTAGATTTAGGGTTGATTTAATTAGATAAAAATGGAAGAAATATGATGGAGGAGATGATGCAAAATCTTGTGGCAAAAAGAAAAGAAAAAGATGATAAAAATGGAGGAAGAAAGAAAAATTGGAGATCAAGGAAGAGAGGAGAGGGGAAGAATGGCTAGGGTGAGTGAAAAAGGAATTAAGTTTGATTATTTTATGTAAATTAACATTTATACTTATGGTTACAAGGGTATGGAGGGCACACACATTAAAAACAAGGGATTTTGTAAAAAATTTAATTATTTTGCAAAAGAAGGGATTTGAACTTTGGACCTCAAATTAAATTCCATGTTTTCACATTTAACAACCAGCCACATAGCTAACTCCTTATTTTCGATATAATTGTACATTCTTATTAAGTTAAAATTTGGGATGTTACAGGTCCGGCGACCGGACCGGGTAAGGGGTGTTACAAACATCAAGCATCAATTTCACTTTCTTGGCATGCAAGCAACATATTTGATTTAAACATAACCTATTAAGCATGCGTAACAACATATCCCTAGTGCAACAAGTACACATACACCAACATATATGAACATGTTCATATTACAAACCATTAACAAATTAGATACCCAAAGCATTTAACATGAGTTCAAAACTACACTATAACATTAGGTACATGCCACTTCCTGCAAAACATATAAGAAACTATACAAACTTTGTTGAGCTGAGAATTGAATCCTAGATGTTGTCATACTTCTCATGTCCTCGAGATCTAAGCTTACCTACACACGGAAATAAACAAAATCGTACGTTGAGCAATGGAGCCCAGTGGTGCTAAATGATTTGAAAACAAAATAAACAATTATAATCAAGATAAACATATTTATTAATATGTAATTCAATTGTAGATCAACACATCTATGGTTTCTTGTCTCATGCCTTTTTTTTTTTTTTCATATCATCATGCTTGTTGAGCATATTACATGTTATCATTTTGAATTCAACTATTAGACTATTTCAATTATATGTATCTTTAAGCATATCATTTACATGTATTCATCTATTATACATATTCCATACCATCTCAATCACATGTATCATATGGCATTTCATAAGAACATATCCATTTTTCCATTTTCACAATCGAATCCATTGGTTCGTATTATAACCACATCATTCCTTAGGATTGTTGGATCTGGTGCCCTGAATGTAGTATATTCATTTGTTTTAACATGGAGGGTTGGCAATTGTACTGTGTTAATTGGCACAATTAGTTCTAGACAACTTATCATTGTCAATATCCTACTATAACAATTAGTTGATAATGGGCACACATTTTAGTATTCTTTTCACACTTATTCCTAGCTTGTTTTGGGTAAAATCAAGATTTTGGGAGCATTTCTTAATATTTTAGGGTTTGCTGAATAACATTGCATTTTGAGTAGTTTTTGTTGTATAAGTTTAATATTATGTTGTTCAGTGCCAATATCCTAGGTGAAAGATCCCAATTCAAGGATGGAGAATGAGTCCGGTAACAAAGATGGTGACACTGACCGGTGGAAGTCACAATTTAGTCTCTAACTTGCCTTGACAACCAAGGCAGAAATTGTTGGAAAAATCCAATTAAGAAAACAATTTATTATAACAGTGAGAGTTTAAAAAATTTTCTAAACTGAGCCAGTTTGTGATATTTATAACAATAAACTTTTTACCGAAAAGTACCTATGCTTTGTGCGAGATGGGTTTGAATCATTCCTAAATTACTCCGAGTGTCAAAAACCTATCGGCTCGATCAATGCTAGTCAATGTCAGTCAAGCTCAATAAATTATTACATTTTTATTTTTGAATTCTTAAATTCTTTTAGAAATTATTTATTTTTTAAGTCTTTTGATTTTTTAAAAAATATTTTTAAATTTTATATTAATTTTTAATAGAGAATACTTTTTTTTAGAATTTAAAAAGTTTATTTTCTTTTTATAGTTTTTTCCTTTTTCCTTTTATATAATTTTTATATGATAAAATTATATATATAAATATTTTTTATAAATTTTAAATTTTAAATTTTTTTATTTTTTATTTTTTGGAATTGTTTCGTGACATGGTAATGTTTATACCACCTATTGTGCCACATGTCAATTTTTATTGGGTCACATCATCCTTAACTAATATCGTTAGTCAAAGATATCAAATTATGTAAATATGCAATACTTTAGGTACTACTTTTAATAAACAAAAAAAGGTATAGTTCATATGACAATTTACTAATAAAACCAAAATCATTTGTCATACTGATTTTGTTGGTCAAATTTTTTCATTAGCTCATGTGGATTTAGTCTATGTACTTTAAATTCGTTTATTTTAATTTATGTATTTTTTAAATTTTGAAATTTTAATCTATACCCAAACTCTACCATTTAAATTTGTTAGGTCAAATTCTACTATTAGTCATATAATATGCCTAAGTTGTAGATTTTGTCTCTATATTTTGATTTGATGATTTTTAGTATTTATAGTTTTGAAATTTTAAATTTTTATTTTGACTTAAACAGTATCAATTAAATCCATTAAATAAAATGATGTGGTGTTTTTATAAGTATTAAGTGAAAATAGCAAGTTGATATAGTATTATACATATAATAATATATTTAACATATAAAATTTTGGAAATAATAAAGTCTAACTTAATAAATTTAATAATTATTATTTTAAATAATACTGAAATTTTAAATTTTAAAAATATATAAAAGAATTGTACAAATTAAACCTCTGATTTTTAATTAAATTAATTAACCGAATGATGAAATTATTCCTTGACACTAAATATAATTTGTATGTAAAAATCGTATTTGGTTTAGTTATATAAAATTAATACGTTAACATAATTTTGTAAAAGAAGAATACATTAACAAACTTTGACAGAATTTATCCAACGTAATTGGTTAAATCGGGTTTACATGTGTTCAAAGTTTCTCCGAGTTGATATTATATCAAATTGAACAACAATCTGTTCTCCATTCACCTCTTCTTGCTCAGGTTACAATAATTTTGGAAATTAATTCTTTAAATATTAATCTGCAAAGCATACAGTGATGAGAGAGACAGAGAGCATAATTAAGTTTTATTTTATTAACAAATGTTTGGCTTCCTTTATAATTCTTTGATCAGCTAAGCTAATAAATAAATAAAAGCTCAGTACATGGGACTGCCAAAAGTTAATAAATTATAATCAATAAAGTGTTGTCATGGATCATTGAATAAATAAATAAAAAAAATAAAATATTTTTAATTAAATAAAGCCATAATCTTTTTAACAAATTCAACACGTGAATGTCAGAAAATAAATTATTTAGTGGGTAAACTATAAAAATAGTAATTTATGTTTGTTGAAGTTTACTTTTTGGTCACTAAGGTTTCAATTGTTACAATTTGGTCATTAATATTATTGATTTATAACAATTTGATCATTGTGTCGTTAATCATCGTTAAAAGTGTAATAGAAGTCAGACATCACTATCTTTCACTTTTAGTTGATAATATATAGATCTCATACCAATCTTGGAAAAAATTGATGCACCTTTCAACTGATCAAACAGATAGTTGATATGCAGTAAAAAATATCTATTCTTGATTACCAACTTATTCAACTATCGATAATCAATACAGAGCCGCACCGACCCATCTTTCTTTTTAACAAATAGCATTGGATCTCTCCAAGGTGATATACTAGAACGTATAAACCCACGGTCCAGAAGATCTTGTAATTTAATTTTCAACTCTTTTAGCTTTTTTGCTGCCATACGGTACGGAGAAATAGATATTGGAGTTGTACCCAAATAAAATTCAATTGCAAATTCAACCTCACAATCAGGAGGTAATCCTAGAAATTCTTCTGGAAATATATTCGGGAACTCACACACTATCCGGATCTTGCTTATTTGGCTTTCATCCAAGTTCGAGTCAATAACTGTAACATCCTAGAATTAGAGGTTCTGCATTTTGTGCTATTTTATGTGTTCGGCTCGTTTAGCTTGTTACTCTGGTGTGTTTGGGGTCCCTGGGGAGGCTTGGGTTCGAGCCAGAGCCTTGGTAAAATTTTGGTTTTTGGGCATAAGGGGGGAGAGCTAGGGGAAGCAGGCTTTAAGAATATTTATTTGTGTTTGATGACACAAGTGGGGCATGTGGCAAGGAGGTTGAAGCGTCACTTGTAGGAGCAAAGGGGGGAAAGGTTCGAATCCCATCTACTGCATTGGAGCTTTATTTTTGTGCCAAGATGGAGAAGAAGTGGCATTTAGCTGGGACTCTACATGGTGGTTGTGGAATGAGTCAACAAGTTTGAAATGGATGGACAAGAGTAGCTTGGGGAGTTTGAATTGGTTTAACAATTCAAATTGGTGGATGGAGAGTGAAACAAGGAGCAAATCAAGGAAGTGGGAGGTGGAGTGAGAGTTTGGCCGAAAGTGGGAAGGTGTGGGGGAGCATGTTCGGTTTTAGCTAGGATAGGTCAGTGTCGAATTTCTCTTTTGTGTTGAGGCATTTTCATCTTAGTATTTTCGGTCATAAGGGGTAGTGGAGTGCCGTTTTTCCAAATATCTTTTGAGAGAAGAGTGAAACTGAAACCATTCTAGGAGCCTTCCCTTTTTCTTTTACATTTCGGTCACATTGTGTCACTTCTTTGTTACCAAAAACCGTAGCACACACTCTTACTTCTATTCTTTTTCTTTCATCTCTTTTCTTTCTCAACTTTAATCCTCTTTTTCCCTAAGTTCTCAAACATAGCCAAATTTCTTTTCTTCTCCCATTTGAAGCCTATTTCTTTTAGCTACACATTAGTTGAAACCCTCTTTGATCCTTCATTATTTTTCTACCCTTTTCCTATCGGTTTCTTCTTCATTGGTGGGTAGCCGAAACTCCCTTTTCCCTCTTTAGTGTTCTTATTGCTCTTCCTTCATCAACTGAGTTCTCAGTTCATATTTGGGATCGATTTCTCTCCTCTATTGCCAATAGCCGAATAGTTCTGGGGTCTTGCTGAGGGCCGAATCTTGCTTTCTATTTGGCACATTTTTGTTAGTTCGGTAAGGGTCTTCTTCCTCTTTTTATTTTCGTTCTTTTCTCTTCTCCTGTCGCCTTGGTAAAATCGAAAATCTTAACCTTATATCTTTTTGGGCTTAGGCAAATTGTAGAAGGGATTGATTTTACCTCCTCCTCTTCGTTTAGCTTTCAATTGAAAGGTACATGGTAAGTGGTGGTGATGGCCGAATGGATGGAGGGCCTCTTTCACGTTTCATTTTGGCTGAAAGTCCGTTTCATTTTGTTCTTGTTCTAGGCATCGGTTCTAACTTCGTGTTATTTAGGGACTCATCCAGATTTGTAAGCCGAATCTATTAGTGTTCAATTCTCCTTTGATCAAGGTAATGATCCTCTCTTATTGGGTTTCATTCTTCTTTTTCTTTTGTATTACTCTTCCATAACCAAGACTTCTTGTTAGATAACCACCAAACCTTATTGTATTTCAACCTCTGATCGAGATTTTCTTCATGGATGCGAGTGCAATCTTAGGGGTGACGATAAGGGAGCATGAGGGGAGTGGACTTGTAGTCTCTACTCCCAAGTTCAAGCGACGTGCTGTATCAGCAGTGCGGGATTTTTCGTCTGGTTATGGTAGAGAGCCGACGTCTGTTTGAGGTAGATAAATCGCTGTTATCCTCGTTAGTGAGAGTGTCGACGATCTAGAGTTTCTAGTTCTTTGCGTAATTAGGTGCGTAATTCTCACACCTTCTTTCATTATTTTGCATTAATAACTGTATTGGCTGAAAGCCGAAATGACTGTATCGACTGTTGAGATACCCTTGTGGGTAAGGTTGCAGACACCAAGTAAGTACCTTTATGATTCTGCCTTTCAAATGACATAGCCTAAAATATGTGTATGATTTGATTATCTGTTGTACATTGGAAATATGATTGCATTCATCATAATATGATAATACGTTGTGTAACATCCTTAAATTGGGGTCTCTGCATTTTTGTGTGTTGCATGTGATAGTGTAATTGTCGTGCTAGATAAGGTGTTTTGGGGTCCAGGTATGAGCTCGGGGGAGGCCTGAGTCATGGTAAAAATTTCTGTTTTGGGAACTTGAAGGGGAGCTGAGAGAGTTAGGGGAAGAGAAATTAAGGGAGTGTTTTCACACAAAAGAGCCAGTGGTAAAGTGGCAAGGAGGCGCCACTTAGGCACAAGGGAAGTGACGCCTGAAGGGGGTGGGGAGAGCTTGTGTTCGAGCTGTAAAGATCCCCTTTCTGCTATTTATTTTTGACGCCAGGTGCAAGGAAGAGGTGTGCTTAGGATGGACTCTGTTGGATGGGTGTGGATTGAGTCAACAAATTCAAATGTATGGAGAGGAGAAATTATAGGAGTTTGACTCATTCAAATGGATTTGAATGAGTGGAAGAGAGGATTTCAAGGAGAAAACAAAGGGATGGAGAAGGGGTGTGTTTAGCCAAAATTTTGAAGGTGTTGTGGGCAAGGGAAGCATTCAGCTTTGGGTTTCTTAGGTGGTGGCCGAATGTGCCTTTGGGAGTGGCTATAATCTGCTAGCTAGGGGAGTGCTTTTAGAACTTTTTCTTTCATTTTTCGTTGTGCAAGTCATAGCCGAACTCTTTTCTTCTAGCTTGCGTCAAACCAAAACTTTGTACAATTCACTTCTCTCAAAGGTCAAAGCCAAATTCTCTCTACTCTCTTTTCTCTATTTCACTCAAAAACCGAAATCAACATTCTTTCCCCATTCGATTTCTTCCTTTTTCTTTCAATCTTATTGTGCCGAAATACACAAACCTTCTTTTCTTCTCCCATTTGAAACCATCATCCCTCTCCCCCTTGCGATTTCTTCTTTTCTTCTCTTTTGGATCCATAGCCGAATCTTCCTGGTGAGTATTGTTTCTTCTTCTTTTCTTCAACGGATTCAGTTAGTGCCGAAATCTCACTTGCCATTTTCTCTTTTCATTTCTCCATTCTTTGTAGACCGAAATATTCTATTTTGGTGAAGTAGCCGAAATCCCTAAACATCTTTAGGGTGTACCGAACCTTGGTGGTTGGTGGCCGAATCTGTCAGTCTAAGGTAAGGGAGACAATCTCTTTTGGTCCGGGTTATTTCTTTCGGGATTTATGTTATTGTCGAATGGCTTTTAGATTCATAATGATGTGCTTGGCCGATTGTAGAAGGGAGTGTAGCCGCATTATGTTGATCTTCGGGATTTGATTGGCGTGTGATCTAAGCCTAAAGGCTCGGGTATTGTTGATCTAGGTAAGGGTGGTTATCTCTATGTGTTATATCCTTCAGGATTTCTTGGTTAAGCCGAATGGTTCTTGTTTAATGATATGGTGTTGGCCGAATATAGGAAGGGTGAAGGCAAGCGATTTGATTTTGGGATTCTCTCGATTCGTGGGTAGATCTTAGTTTTCGGGATTCGCTAGATTCGCAAGTAGCCAGGTGTGTAACACTTACACACTTTATTAGTTAATTTGCTAATTATGTTTACTGTTAAAAGTCGAAATAGCCATGGAAATCAATGTATTACCCTTGTGGGTATGAGCATGGACTTCGGGTAAGTCCCCTGTTGTGTGGTTATTGATATATGCTGTTATACCATTGTATTATGCTATGCTAGGTAATATTTGCATTATAAACATGTTAATATGCCACGGAAATGTGCTCATGATGATGGGTATGATGAGAGGAGGGGGAAGGATGATTTAGACTGTCACTAGTGGTTTTGACCACACAGTGGGTTGGCCCCGCTTTCCATATGATTTGTGACTAAGTCTCAGTGGTTTTGACCACCAGTGGTTTTGACAACACGGATATTATTTGTGACTACGGTCACCAGTGGTTTTGACTACACACGGATTATTATGACTCGTCCCAGTGGTTTGGTACCACAGTGGGTTGGCCCCACATGTTGATTACTAGATTGTTATTAGTGGTTTTGACCACACGGTGGGTTGGCCCCACCATATGATTTGTGACTACGGTCACCAGTGGTTTTGACCACCAGTGGTTTTGACCACACGAGGTAGACACAGGAGTTCAGACGGTTAGGTGGGGTGTGCATGATTTGCATATTTACTTATGAATTGTGTAAGTGCTTGTTATTATCGAGATGGGGATGTATGCAATGAGTCTCAGCGACTCACCCCTTCCCTTAAATTTTGCAGATGAGGCATAGATCGCGGATATGGAGCCGGGGAGGACTCGAGGTGGCCATACACGTTGCTTTTGGGTTTTGTTTTAAACTTCTATTTCGGTTCATCTTTTCTTTAAATTTGGTTTTGGATTTGTAATAAGGCCGCTAAATTTATTATTTTTGGGTTTTAACTGCTTTTATGTTTTATCATATTATGTTTAAGTTCATTAACGTTGCATGCCTAACTAATCTGTAAAATCTACGATTTCTTTTAAAATATACCTCTTATCGGGATTTTCAAACTTCACCATCGGGTAATAATAACCAAATGATAATGAACAACTCAGACTGTCTTCAACCTAAGTTTTACATCAAGTTCAAATACAAAATGGTTTTTTTAACTTAATTATGTTAAACTCACTTGGGTTTTCATAGAACTAAACGACTTTCCAAACCTAGAAATGACAAATGATTTTCTCAAAAGAGTTTTCTTTCAAACTCAAAATGACAAAAATGTTTTCGATATCAACTTTTCACAAAATTAAACCGGCAACTTGTTTTCTTCAAAATATTTTCACTCTGTAACATACTGAATTCGGTCATGGTATGTTGACCGGGTTTGGGGTGTTACATGTTGACTGGGCTTTGGGATATAATATTGATGAAAGGGGCAGTGCATTTCGGTGGCTTTGCCACATTAATTCAGTGACTTTGTCACATTATTTCGGTGGTACTGCCACATATTTTGGTGACGTTGTCACATTATTTCGGTGGCTATGCCACATATTTCAGCGATGAGTAGCTGACTGCAGCATGACTGCCATCGATGGTGTGTAGCGGTGAGGGTCGATTGTAGAAATCCTCACTGGTGTGTTTAACAGGAATGGGTGGCGTGTAGCGGATGGATAACTAGGCTGGGTTGGGTTTGCATCATATTGCATTCATTATCTGCTATAATGTGTTAATAGGGCTAAGGCCCAGTTCGTTTCTGTACGGGCTTCACCCAATGTGATTTTGTAAGGGCTAAGGCCCAAATGGCATTTGAATGGGCTTGGGCCCAGTTCTTGTTCATATGGGGAATTGCAAACTGAGTCTTCTTGACTCACCCCCCTCTGCTTAATTTTTTTTAAGGTGATTCCTAGTTCTGCGGATATGGGCAGAGGTGGACTACGTGGTGGCCATGCATTGTTTCTTTAGTAAACTCGATTTTACTTTTCTTTAAATTTATTTCAATTTGGGATTCTGTTCGGTAATAAGACCACTGGCATATGATTTGGTTTTATTTTAAAACGTTTAATTATCTTTTATGAATTAATCAGTACGGGGTTTTCCTAAAAATGTAAATAACTATTTTCCAAAACGTAACGAACGAATTACAAACGATAATGGACAACACTTCGATTTAACTTAAAACAACATCAAGTATTTTCAAAATATCATCTAACCACAATAGTTAAATTCGATTTTCACAGTAAGGGCAGTTTTCAAATTAATTACAAGTTTTCCATAATGAACACTGAGTTTTCAAACAACCAATCTAACTCAGAGTTCTCTTAAGAGATTCCAGAAATTTTTTTTTACAATTGTAAAGTTTCATGAAAAAAAATTTTTATGTGACGCACCAGATCCGATCATGACGTTTAGGCCGGGTTTGGGGTGTTACAATAACATAGGCCAAATATACCGCGCAACCTTGATTCAAAAGCTTATTAACTCGAACAAATGAAATGATACGAGTAGAATCACTCAATATTATGCCTTTGACTTCAGTGATTTCACCTTCCAAACTCTAGATAGAGAACTTCTTTTTACGACAGTCAAATGTCATGCTACACTTGGTCAACCAGTCCATTCTGAGAATTACATCAAAATTGCCAAATGACATGATCAATAGTTCAACTGGAATTATTCCTTCTAGATTTCTAATAAAAAATGCCAGCACACTTGATCAACGAGCACAAATTGTCTCAAAGGACTTGAAACATATATTGCTACGCTTGACAACTCATATTTCAATTTTTTTTTATTTCAAAAAGCAAGAATTAGCATACGAATGCGTGGAGCCAGGGTCAATTAAAGCATGGACGGGTGCAGAACATAAAAGAAAAATATCTACTACAACATTGGTAGCATCACCCTATTCTCTAGTTTAGGCCACATAGGCTCGTATAGGAGCTCTAGCTTTAGATTGTTGTGCCACAGAACCAGCTTCCTTTCTCTGACCACTCTTTCCTACCGAGTCACCATGGTTATTTCATCAACCTCTAACTGTAGGAGAAGATCTTTAAGTAGCAGTAGAAGTATCATTATCATTTACGGGCACTCTCAGGCAAAATTCTCCAGGGATCTGCATCAAAAGCATGCTCTCGTCTTTTTCCAGCATTCAATTCTGTGCTTCTTTCCATAATGCTCACAATTCAGAATGCCTGCATCTCTCGTGGGACCCTTAGTGCTACCACTGATACTAATAGTTGCTTAGCTCAGCCTTTCTCTGACCTGACATTCAGTGGAGTTGATCTCTCAAGTCTTCGAGACTCCCTAGCTCGCTTAGGCAAAGCTTGTGAACTAGTCGTCTCGGCTCTCTTTCCAAATTCTCGAGAAGGCTAAATTTTCTTATCTAATTTTATGGCCTTGCCAACAATTTTTTCTTATTTAGCTAGTCCAGCGAATTCTTTAAGCTTATGCAAGATTAGTTGAACCCGAAGCTTATCTCTTAATCCCAAAGGAATCACTTGCAAGTTTCCTCCTCGATTAGCACTAACTCTAAGGCATACTTGCTGAGTTATAAGAATTCTCACTCATAATCAACAACCAACATATCAACCTCTTTCAACATCATAAATTTTTGCTTTATGTCTTCTAGATATAGTTCACCTACATACTTCTTTTTTAACTCTAATTGGAAGAATATCCAATTAATATGATCTGTAGAACATGATAGGTGACTATTAACCATCACCGATATTCCTCTTCAGAAGAGATATTACACATGTAACACACTCAGGTGGTGAAGGTTCTAACTATTAAAGAACTCGCTTGGTTGAGTTTAACCAAATTTCAACTGAGGAAGGATTGACACCTTTCAATCATATAAATTTAGTTTCCCCATACTTTTGCAACTTTTTTTGGGACTCGTCAAGCTGGAGCTACTGGTGCAGCTTGCAAAGTAGCTCCTACTACTCTCTAAAGTACTTCTGCTATTATGCAGAGTCGATCCTCAACCCTCTCAATAAGTCTATCAGCTTTATTTCGTCGAGCACCGACTTGATCAATATCGTAGGCCTTGATCTCTAGCCGATTATTACCCTCAACAGAGTGATCATTGTTGTTTATTTCTTTAACAAATTTTCTTGATTCGTCAGACATTTTCAGCTTTAAAACAGAAAAAATCATAATCAACATCTAAATCTCGACTCAAACTCGACTTGATTTTGGCATGTACCTCTAGACTCAATTCCAAGCTTGATTTAGTTCAAGAATCGAATAAACTTATAGCTCTAAAACCACTAAATATAACATCCCATACCTAACCCAATCCTTAGGTCCGAGTTATAGGATGTCACATTCTTTGCTAGAGCAACTACGATCAATTACAATTCAAATCTAACAACTCATACATGTTATTAAGTTTATTACAGCATTACAATATGTTATTTAATCACTTTTGGGGTTAAAACAAGCTTACAAAAGCTCTTTCAATAACTCAAGATCATTCAATGACTAAAATGTGAAGTTTATAAAATTTAACTGAGTTAGCATCGTGACCATGAAGGGACATTGTGACATTAATGATGGAGGATTGGCATCATGACCTCAATAATGCAATGTCTCGACCTCGAAAACAATAGGTTGACATTGTGACTTCAACAGGGGACGTTGTCATATTGGGGGATGATGTCGTGACATCCATAGGGTGGTGTCATGACTTTGAAGGCAGATTCCTTCAGTCCTTGCATTAGATGATTCAACCTACCAAATTACACACTAATGTTCTAGGGATCCAATATGCAATTCAATTCAGCATATGATGATGATGATCATTTGCACATTTTAATTCTTTAAAATTTTCAAACCACTTATGCACATGCTTTAAAAAACTCATGTGTCAACTTTATTCTAACATTAACTAATCAAAATACCAAGTTGACCATTTACAACTTAAATTGGTTCAACCTTAGGTACATGCCATTTATCGAAACGAAAAGAACAATACAAACATTGCTGAGTCAAGAATTTGCTATCTGGATGCTTCTTTACCGGTTGAGGCTTCGAGATCACTAATATCTGTGCATAGAATAAACAAATCGTACACTGAATGATAAAGCTCAGTGGTACTTTCATAATTCAAGTCAAATAACATGAACATTAACATGTTGAGAAACTAACAATGCATAGTCTAATTTTAATCATTCATATCTCATGTGTCAATTATATACATTCATCCAAACGACCCATTTCATATCAACATATCATATCATATTTTATATCCACATTTCACATTCAATTTCCAATTCATTTCACCATCCACACAAATATATACACATATAACAATTTGATGTTAAATACCATTTGGTAATCCATGTAAACCATTAACATAATCCTTTTAATAGGTAAAGTCTAATTCACTTTCATGTAATTATCAAATTTGAGTATTCTTCTTGCTACCTCATTCTCTTTCGAGTCTATTAACTCTTTCATATTCAAATCAGTCATAGGGCTCATTTTAACCGGTTCACATGACTTTTCACATGATGCTATTTGACACATTTCACATATATGCTCATAATATACCAACTCATATAATTTTTTAAATTTAATTATCATTTCTCAAGTTCACGCTTTATAATCCCTATTAACCGAACTTAGATGCAAGATAGATACACAGATCATTTGACCATCACACCAATTTAGCACCTAGTGCCTCATTGGAATGTCCAAAGTGTTAATTGCGCCTAATGCTCATCGGTATAACTGGATTAAAATGTGTGCCCAATATTCATCTGAATGTCTTAAGTAATATGCACCTAGTGCTTATGGCATATAACTGAAGTATAACCTATACAGAATCTAATCCTATGACATGCCAACTATACCTGACTCTGCTCGAATAGTTAATAGGGTACCAATGATCTAATTACATTTTATAAACCAATTCACATATCATATCTCATACAGTTTCATCACCAATTCACAACTAATGTTATTATCAAGTTCATACTATGCTTATTTAGGTTATGCACATCTCAATTTAATTCTTGAGATATTATCATTCAATATGAAAAGTATTGTAACACCCCTAACCCGTATCTATTGCCAAAATAGGGTTACGGAGCATTACCGTACTTATATCTTAAACAATCATACAATTCGAATCACAATTCTCATACCAATTAAAAACCATTCAAATACAATCATATGGTCCCTAATACGAACCCTCGAGGCCTAAAACAAGCATTAGAAGTGGTTCAAGATTAAATCAAATACTCAAGGAAATTTTGGAAAAACATTGAAAATTTTCAAAGTATAGGGGACACGCGCCTGTGTGGACAGGCCGTGTGAGACACGCGGCCAAGAGACACGCCTGTGTCACAGGCCATGTGGACATTCGAAATGAGACACATGGTCATGTCCCAACCCGTGTCTGACCCCGTGTAACTCTCTGACTTGGGTCACATGGCCAACCATACGCCCGTGTGACTAGCCCATGTACCCTTTAAAATGGCCTCACATACCCGTGTGCCAGGCTGTGTGTTAGGCCGTGTGAAAACTAGAGGGTATACTGACTTATGCCACACGGCCAGGCCACACGCCCGTGGGCTAGCCGTGTGAAGCTACTGACTTGGTTTATAAATAAGTACCAACGAACACACGACCGTGTCATTTAGCCGTGTGTGACACACGGCTGAGACACACGCCCGTGTCTTTGCTCGTTTGGACAAAATTAGGTCATTTTCCATGCCTTATTTCTCACCCAAAGTTGCATCAACCTAAACACAACAAATAGCATATGACCATATCATCCATTGGCAATCAAACCAATCTCAGCCATGTCCAAATCATCTAATACCAATACCAACAACTCTAATGCTCATAAACATCACAATTTTCCATTTCAAAACATACCAATATCACTGTCAAGGATTCACCTAAATGGTCAATTTCATATTTGCATTATCTTACCTAATACTTAGCATGTTAATACATTCTCAATTTCAACCATTGTTACTTAATACTTAGCATGTTAATACATTCTCAATTTCAACCATTGTTACCAAATTACCAATTCACAATAAGGCATTCACATTGCAATTATAAACCACATATAAAAGGGCCATTTATACATACTTACATATCAAAACATATGACTACTTACAAGCCAATCAAATGGCTAAAATTCATCAAGACATAAAGGCTACATTAGTCAAAAAGACTTACACATGCCATATAACCAAAATACACATAGTTCAAAAGTACCAAAACAACGGCTGGATAGTGTGATGAGATCTCTGACAACTTCCAATCTGAGCAAGCTTCGAAATCACTATAAAACACGAAAAAGTAAACAGAGTAAGCTATTAAGCTTAGTAAGCTCGTATGGCTAAAGCGCAACTTACCATTTAATCTTAATTTAAGGAAATAAACATAGCAATATGGAATTCAATTTGAATCCAAAAGCCTAACACATAGTTAATCAAAAGGTTAGACATGAACACACAATTCTCATAGATTCAATGCTTATACAATTCATGAACATACCTATACCGATACATATCAATCTCTTACTTTTTCATATCATCAATATACCCGTTGAACCATTTGGAATAATATCAGATACCTGGAAATCTCGCACACTAAGTGCCAATACATGGTCAAAACCATCTAAATCTCATATCTCATATAAATGCTCCCTCTCGAGCTATCATTGGGTTTGCTCACACAAGCTAACAGTCAAGACGTAGCTACACGGTGCTGCTCACACAAGCTGATGAGTAACTGCAACACATGCCGAAAAACTCAGCTACCAGTAGAACGTACAGACCAGCACCCAAAACACGGTAACCTCTAATGACATGTCATTTGTATCCTATCTATTCCTAGGGTTCAACCGAGATTTATACATTGACGACTTGTCAAGAATTTTTGTGGTGTCGTATCATCACAATTACATCAATTAAGCATTCAAACACACATAATTTAATGCTTATTAAACATACGAACTTACCTCCATCACAAAAACGACGAAATGGATTGACTAGTCCAAAACTTTATATTTTCCTCGTTCTAGATCCGTACGAGGCTTAACTTGATCTAAATAAATAAAATTCAATCCATTTAGTATTTATTCTATTCAATTCAGCCTAAAATTCATATTATGGAAAAATTACTATTTTGCCCTAAACATTTAACTTCTTTACAATTTAGTCTCTAGCTCATAAAAATGCAAATTCATGCAATTCAATTTCAACCCATTATAGCCGAATATTATTTAGACCCATAACAGCCCATATTTTTCATTATTTCACACATTTACCTCATAATTTTCATTTTTTTCAATTTAACCTCCTAATTTGCAATTTCATTCAAAATCACTTAACAAATGCTGTTTATCTAACAACAACCATCCATTTTCTATCATCAAACATCAAAACACATACACATTCATCAATGGTAAAACCCTAGACTTTTAACAATTTTGCAAATTAGTCCCTGGGCTAGCTAGATTAATCTACAACGACTCCAAAAACATAGAAATCATTAAAAACGGGATGACAAATAATACCATGCAAGCTATGAGAGTTGGCCGAATGTCAAAGCTCCTTCAATGGATATTTTGCCCTAATTTTTGGTTTGGAGAAGATGAATGGATGATAAGTTTCATTAGTTTTATTTAATCTTTAGTTTTAATTTCTAATTTACTTAATTAACCTTTGTTTTTAACTTTAAAAATCATTTAAACTATGTCCAACAAAGTCCGCCAACTAGTTAAATGGTCTAATTACATCATAAACCCTCCAACCATTTAATATCAAAGCCATTTAGTACTTTAACATAGAGAACTAAAGTTTCACACCTTTTGCGATTTAGTCCTTTTTATCGAATTAAACATGCAAACGTTAAAATTTCTTAACAAAATTTTCATATGACTTTATTGACATGCTGTAAACACTAAAATAATATTAAAATAAATATTTCCACATCAAATTTGTGGTTCCCAAACTACTGTTTCGATTTCACTAAAAACGGGCTGTTACAAGTATAAGCTTACCTCGATAGTTAATCATGCAATCAAAATGTATTGCATATAAGTTTAATGATCTTGAATCATAAAAGTACAAATCGAAATTTTCTGCTACTCGTCTAAGATTATTGACTTTCCCTTTTCTCGCAATAGCCTGACATCGTCCCTTGCCCTATTCAATAATTCAATAAAAAAAACAATATCAATTTACATTCAATTCATAACCAAATACATAGTCAACCATATTTTGCATTTTATTCAGTTTAGTCCCTATTCTTGGGATACACATATTCTTTGATTTTTAACATCAGATCAAAATTTGATTTCATATTCATTCATTAGGGACCTTATACTTTTCATCTATAGCACAATCTTATGAAAGTTTTCAATTTAGTCCCTAATGTCACAAATTTATCTAATAAGTTCAATTTACTTTCTAATTTAGTCTTTATCACCATCTAAGCCTATTTACTATCAATTTCTTCAATATAAGCTCAAAATCATCAATTTCTCTCTAATGACAACTTGCCAAAAACATAACAATTGAAGAAATTGATACATGAGCTAGCTAATTCAAGCTCCCATGATAAAAATATATATAAAAATCAAATAAAATTGGCTTAAAGATCTTACTTCATTAATGGTCAAATGTTTGAAGGTTTTCTTCTTTCTTTTGCATCAATGGATGATGGCAAGGAAGGTGAGAAAGATGGTAAAATCTTTTCATTTTCCACTAGGTGATATTTATACTTTGATTAAGGAATGATTAATTTAATTAATCATGATTATACCATTTGTAACGCCCCAAATTTGGGCTTAGAAGGAATGGGCCTTGAGCGTAAGATCAGCTGGAAGACTGCATATAAAAAATTATGTGTGCAAGGAAATGACAAATTGCTTGTTTTCTTTAGTGGCTAAGTGATTTAGGAAGAGTTGAGAGTGTTGGAGAAGTCCTGGGTTCAAACCTAGGATTTAGCAAAAAAAAATTCTTTTTGCTCTTAAGTGAATCTTGGCCTTAGCTTGATGGCTTTATAAATATTTTTGGTGAAATCATAACACAAGGAGTCTGCTGGTAAAGGTGGAAAGTGGCGTGTGGAGTGTACTAGTGGTCTGAGGTTCGAATCCCTGCTTATGCAAATGGAGATTATTTTTACTGTTGGCCATGGGAAGAGTTTGTGTTTGATTAAAACACCAGAAGTTTGAACAGATTTGAATGGAGTTATTGTTAGCCGAATTTGGGGAGTGAAAAGGGGGAATTTTGGTTGTTGAGGTTTGCGAACAGGAGTGATTTTAGGAGGAAAAATGGGAGTTTGAGGGTGAGTGGGTTTGTGCCAAATTTGCTAAGGGGAACTCATAGTTTCGGCTTTGGGGGTGTGTTTTCATTTCACTTATTGAGAGCATTTTGGGGTCTCTCAGGATTTGTTTGTGATTCCTCTCTAAAGCCGAGCTAGCATTTTGTTTTCGGGAGTGTTTTATTGTTTCAGTTTTGGCACTTCCTCTTCACTGCTTAACCGAATACATCTGTTCCCTCCTTCACCATTCTTTCATTTGGTATTCTCTCCATAACTCCCTCTATCGGATTTTTGTTAGTTTTATTCTCCTATCGGTTTTGAACTGACATTATTTGCTCTTGTGAAGTGGCCGAATACCTCTATCTCTTCTCCTCACTTTCTTTTCCTTCTTCTCCTTTTTCTCTTCCTAGGCTAAATACACTTCTTTTGCCCTTTATTGCACCTTGATTTTGTGGAGCCGATTTTACTACTCCTTTCTCAACTTTATTGCGCTGTGGTGAGTTCACACGATTCTCTTCTAGTATTCTTGTGTATTTCTTGTTGTTTTCTTCATGTTTTAAGCCAAGTATTTTGGTCTTTTGAGATTGATTCTATTTTTACTCCAAATGGAGGTTTCCGATAATATGTTGCGTACAGAGATATCAATGGTGGCAAGTAGTAGCTATTCTGAAGGAGGATCAGGAATGGTGCCAGCTGAGAATGGGCACGTAACCCCTGCCCCAAATTTAAGTAGCGTAAAGTGTTAGCTATTCGGGATTTTCCACCGGGATGCGGCAGGGTGGCTGCACCAATCTCTTGATTAAGTGGGCAAACCACAGCCGACTAATCTAATCAAGGGAGAGGTAATCGGTTGGACAAGTACTTTCGGTAGAGGTTGTTTTTGATAAGTTGGTTAGGATTCGATTAACCCGATTGACAAGTGATTAATGGATTGCCTTGATTGAATGTAGGTTGGAGTTCTTGTGGGTCATTCACACATTTCGCAATTAGGTGTGTATCCACACTGTTTTAACCGTAAATTGGCAAAAGCCGAAAAGCTAGAAATACGGCGATTGAGGCCACATGGGCGTGTGAATACTCGTCTGGTGAACCGAGCCCACGAAACGTGGGCGTTTAACTATAGAGGCCACGATGAGCGATCTCATGGGCCTAGGCCCTTTTGGGCCACGTTGGGCCAAAATGGGTCGTGTAGGCCCTATGGGCTCGTGGACCCTACACTAGTAGATCTCAAGGACATGTGGAGATTACTGGACCCGGCTGTGTCATTCACATGGCTAAGGTCGTTTCTGGGCTTACTGGGCCACTCGGGCATGTGGGCCCACATGGGCTGCATAATGGGCCTTGGGCCCATTCACACTCTTGACTGTTAAGGTAAGATTACCAAAATACCCCCATAGGGTAAATAACCGAAATACCCCCATAAGGTAAAATGACCGAAACACCTCCAGAGGGTAAAATGACCGAAATACCCCAATAGGGTAAAATAAGCGTAATGCCCCTATAGGGTAAACGACCGAAGTAGCCCCAAAGGGTAAAATAACCGAAATACCCCCATAAGGTAAAATGATCGAAATACCCCCATAGGGTAAAATGACCGTAATGTTCCTGTAGGGTAAATGACCGAAATACTCCCATAGGGTAAAATGATCGAAATACCCCCATAGGGTAAAATGACTATAATGTCCTTGTAGGGTAAATGACCAAAATACCCCCATTGGGTAAAATGACCGTAATGTCCCTGTAGGGTAAATGACCGAAATACCCCCAGGGTAAAATGAATGAAATACTCCATAGGATAAAATGACCGTAATGTCCTTGTAGGGTAAATGACTGAAATACCCCCATAGGGTAAAATGACCGAAATACCCCCATAGGGTAAAATGACTGAAATACCCTCATAGGGTAAAATGACCGAAATACCCCTATAGGGTAAAATGATTGTAATGTCCTTGTACGGTAAACGACTAAAATACCCTAATAGGGTAAAATGACCGAAATACTCCCATAGGGTAAAATTACCGTAATGTCCCTAAAGGGTAAATGACTATTTTGCCCCTCGAGGGTGAATGATTGATTTGTGCTACGATTTGACTAACTTAACTGTGAATGATATGACTGATTCTGAGCATGGCATACTGATACACAACATACTGCATAGGGTTGAGATCTTGTATTGGAGGAAGTGATTAATATGTGAGAGTCACAGGGGTCGTGCGAGACGACTGTGGACCCACTGATGGCTTTAAGCCAATTATGTAATTGGCAGCTCTGCTTCATTTTTGGTTAGTGCTGCAACCGGTGCTACATAAGGAGTGTAGGGATGGATGGGTCAATTTAATCCCCATAAGAGTATAGGGTTGGACAGGAGACAGAGTGCAGGGTTGGTTTGGGTATTTATGCATTGTATATATTGATTCTGATATTAAGATGGGCTTAGGCCCAGATATATGTGATATGTGTCTTTTGATATGGGCGAAGGCCCAACCGAGGCTTATGGGGGCTAAGGCCAATTGCCACCGTTATTGTAATGGGCTAAGGCCCACACTGTTCTATTACTGTTAAAGGGCTCAGGCCCAGCCTGATCCTATTTCTGTATACTGACTATTTCTTTAATAAGGGGATTACACACTGAGTTTTTCATAAACTCACCCCGTTTTTAACCTTCCAGGTAATCCCAAGCGTTAGACGGTTCATAGCTGTGAGGGACCCGGAGAGGGCCACACAACTGGACTTGTTTTATTCTATTTTGCTCATTTACTTAAGCCCTTTGATTTTGATTTGGGTTGTAATAAGGCCCTTAAAATTTTTGGATTTTAAATTTGGGGTTTTATTGATTGTGATTCTTATTTGCTAAAAGTAGAACTCGGTTTTCCAAAACAATAACTATTTTCAAACGCTACGCTTTCGCAACTCAATTTTTAAATATCACATTTTCGTTTAAAGGTAATAATGTTTTAAAAAGGAATAACTTTTTAATAAACCACGATTGAAAATAAACAAACGCAAACTGAGGTTTTGTACAAGTTTTAAATGGCAAGAAGTTTTAAATTTCAGGAAGGGTTTTCAATGAAAACATGGTTCTCGAAAAACACTTCAATGTGACATGCTAGATTCAGCCATAACGTCTAGGCCAGGTTTTTGGGGTGTTACACCATTAATTAATATTATTTTTAATCTTTAATTATAATTAAATAAACTTAATGGCTAACACTATCACACTCCACTATCTACAATTTAAAATTGGTTAAGTAATCATTTTGGCCATTTGGATAATTACTATATAGGTCCTTAAGCCTTTTCTAAATTAAAATTCATTAGCGATTAGACTTTTACAATTTAGTCATTGATGTTTAATTAATGAATATTTTGGTTAAATTTCTTCATCGGTCTTTAATATATTTTCTTAATAACTTCACTAATCTTTATATTTCATCCTTACAGACTCAATTTACAGAAATGAGGTTTTGAAACTGTATTTTTTGACACCACTTAAAATCGGGTCATTACTCACATTGTAATTTTATATGCAAGTATGAAGGGTTCTACCACTACATTGATCTATGGATTTTCTATGAAGAAATGCAAAATACCTACTAGTGGGGCTCTAATGCCTTAAAAAACAAGTTACCTCAGCTTTTTAAAACTAAGCATACTCTACTATCTAACTCATCAAATACTCCTTTGAATACATCTCTTGTGCAATCTATCTCTCTAATTGTTGCCTCATCAATACCATTTGAATTGGTGTTAAGGTACTTACATACGACTAAGCTTGAAAGTTACAAGAATAGCTCATTAACCCAAGTTGCAGAGTCTTGTGTCCTACTTCTAATGTTAGTATGCCATTTGTTTATGCTACTTTTGTTCATCTTGTGTCATTTGATATATTTCATGATGTTATTGCATATGTTTACAGGCTATTTTTATGTAGTTGGGAGTATTCTTAGGCTTTCTAAGACTATTGTAAAAGAGAAACATGATCAGAACAAAAAAAATAGCAATTGGAAGGGGAGGTGCAGTGCTTGGAGCTCAAGAAAGGAAGTAACTAAGGATAACTTATAGTTTATACTCGGGGTGAAGGGAGAAAAGTATCTATTGCAAAAAGAAAAGAAATTGTTGGCCACATAATTGGAGCTGAGCAAAGCCTAGATATAGTAGTTGGAAAAAGATTTATCCATATAGAAGGTTAAAAAGGATTATATTTGGAGCATATGGTATGTGTATTAGTGTTGAGCATCAATAGTGGACACTCTTGAAGGTGCAGTTGAAGTACAGCCCTTTGGAGTTGAAGTACTGTCCTTTAGACCTTACCATAGTTCCTTTTTAATTATTGCATGTTGTTCTAAAGAGGTTCAACATGTTGAATCTTGACTAAAGGCAAGGTGCAAAATGTGTGTATTATGGTTGGAGCTTGCAAAGATGCTAAATAAACTTCTTTGGTTGTTGCCCTCAGATTTGTATTCTAATTTGATGTTGATGATGCTATATTTTTTACTGTTGAATATGATTTCTTTGATGATAATTATTTTTGTTGGTTTTTGTTTAAAGCATCTCTAGTTTTTTTTTTTTTCAATGATTGCTATGTGTCTTTTTTATTTTGTGGATGGGTGGATTACCCTTTGGGGTTTTGTGGGTGGATGGATTTGAAGGATTGATGGCCTTGTGAGGGCTTTTCACTTTAAATTTATAAAATGATGATTTCCATTTCTATATGAATGTTTACATGTAGTATTTTTTTTCAGGTGGTTTGCATTACAAGTATTTCTTGTGTGTTTGCCTTATAATAGGCCGTTTTTCAGTGGTGTTGGAAATAGTGATTTCGGGGCCACAATTTTGACCATTGAGTCAGTAAATTTGATTTATTTAATATTTACAAGTTTATTAAAATGTCATATAAAAATTAGGTTAGGTAATTTTAATGTTTAGATAGTTAATTAAATAAAAAAAAGATTAAATCGTAAAAGTTGCAAATGTTAATTTCTATTGAGTTATAAGCGTCTAATGAGCATAACACCAAGATTAAATGGTTTTAAAATGTAAATAGACCCAAAGTGATTATATTTGGACAATTATGTACATGGTTTTAAAAGGTAATTAGGTAATTAAATAAAAATTAATTATATGTTAAAATTTAAGAAAAATGACATCATCTTTTAGTTTCTTCTCCCACCGATTCATTTTCCACCATTGTTAAGGAAGAAAAGCTTCAAAAACCACAACACATTCGACCCTTGCATGTAAGTTATTTTTAAGCCATTTTTTTAGGTTTTTTTAGGTTTCTGCTATCATTGTAGCTTAATCTAGCTAGCCCAATGACTAATTTGTAAAATTGTTAAGGGTTTTAAAATTTTCCATTGATGGTTTTTAGGTGTTTTGTGAATTTGAATAAAAGATTTATAATTTTGGCTGTTAATTAGGATTATTTTGCAAAGGAATTTCAGTTAGTTTTAACTAAAATGATAAATAACAATTTTAGCATGAAATTTTAATAATTATGGGTTGTAAATGTATAGGAGAGAATTTGGCTAGCTTAATTATGTTTTAATTATGATAAATGTGTAAGTTTCGATTTAAGGGACTAAATTGAATAAGAGGTAAAATTTTATTGTAATAATGTAAAATTTCATTAAACGATCAAATACATTTAGATATTTTAAGGTATTGAATTGGTTAATTTAGCTAAATTATTATATATAGATCAAGAAATGGATCAATCGGTTGAAAATCAGGGGAAAGGAAAAGTTGTTGAGTAGTCCTCATGTGGTGTTGGTAGTTGTTTCCTTTAGGTAAGTTCGTATTAGGTATATTATGTTTATCAATGGACTGAATTCAAATTTCATATGTGTATAAGTATATGTGTATATTTAGCATGGTCAATTAAGGTAAGTCTTGATAGTGGAAATAAGGGACTAAATTGTAGAGTATGGTAATTGTACATGTTGGTATTGAATTATATTATCCTATGGAATTTATGTGGTCATGGTTTAAGGTTATAAACATGAAAATATTAAGGAATACAAGTTAAGGCCTGTATGACTTCAATGAATTGCTAGGATACAAATGACATGTCATTAGAGTGTTCCAAGTACTATGTGCTGGTAATTATAGTTTTCAGGTACTTTGTACCAATGTTACAGTTTCAAGGCACTCTATGCCGGTGATGTATTTTCAGGTACTATGTATCGGTGGTGGATACCACGCCGATGGCTGGAATCTAGCATTTGTTGCAGATTCTCATCAGCTTGTGTAAGTAGCATTGTGTAATCATTAATGTCCCGATCATCAGCTTGTGTAAGCATTATTTCCCACGTATCTGAATTTACTATAATTCTTCAGGCAAAAAAGTTAATGAAATGCTTAGAAAGGAAATTCATTGAATGAATAATTATTTACTTATTGGTTGTGAATTAGCATGGGAAACATGTATCTAGAGATCTTGCTAATGTTATATGTACATGTCTAACCGTTTGATATTTTAGGGAATGTGAAACAAAACATGGAATTCTAGTTTATGTTAAATTTGAATTGGATGCTTAAAATGACAAGTATATGAAGTTTAATTAAATGACTTACTAAGCTTTAAGCAAGCTTACTTTATTTCATTTCTTTCTTCTAAATTATCGGATTTGAGTTGTCGATTGGAGCGTTTCTGGATATAGCACTATCTATCAACTCTTGTGGCAACTATTTACTTATTTTAGCTCGGTTATAAGTGACATGTATGTAACACCCCTAACCCGTATATGTTGCTGGAACAGGGTTACGGAGCATTACCAGAGTTTACAGTTCAATTACAATTAATTTATGTCATTTACTATTCATTTTTGAAAATCAATCACAATCAATCATAATGTCCCTTATATGGGTCCTCGAGGCCAAAAATACATATTAGAATCGAGTCGGGACTAAACCAAAATCACATAAAATTTTTCGTAAAATCTTAAAATTTTTCTTAGGTGCAGGGGACACACACCCGTGTGGCCAGGCCGTGTGAAAAATAACATGCCCATGTCTCAGGTCGTGTGGGCATTCGATGTGAGGCATATGACTGTGTTCCAGCCTGTGTCCTTACCTGTGTAACTCTCTGACTTGGGTCACACGGCCAGCCACACACCCGTGTGCTAGACCATGTGGACAATTTAATTTTTCAAAATTAAGTTCAGGGGTTACATGGCCAGGACACACGCCCATTGCTGGGCCATGTGTCTCACACAGATGAGACACACGCCCGTGTCTCTGCCCGTGTACTCAATTCTGAGCATTCTATTTTTCAATTTTTAGGATGCAGGGTACAAATGGCCAAACCACATGCCCGTGCGCATGACTGTGTGTCATACATGGTTGAGACACACGCTCGTGTGTCTGTCCGTATGGACAGAATAAGGTCATTTTCCAAGCCTTATTTCTCACCCTTTTTACCTTGCACCTACATCAACACTTCAATATATTCACCAACCAATTCAAGGCATATAAAATCAATCTGATAATCAAGTTTTATGCATGGCACATTTACTCATGCTTTCAAATATCATCTTTACATTAAAATTTTATACTTACCCAAAATTAATTTCATCTAATATATTAAACCAAACACATATACTAAACATAATAGACCTCATGCATAAGTATGCATTAAATTTACTATCACTAGCCATCCCAATGGCTAGTTACAATCAAACATTTACATACCCTCATTTATTATCATTAGCCTATACATGCCAGTACACTAAGGTAAGATTACTATTTAGACCAAAACGAGCTGGAGGATAGTGTGATGATACTCCAACCGATCTCCAACCTTTATGAGCTTTCGAGTACTATAAAACAGAGGAAAATAAAATAGAGTAAGCATTTAACGCTTAGTAAGTTCATATAACAGGAATTTAACTTACCATGTATTTACATTTAAGATTATCATACAAAACATGCATCCAATCATTTTGGCCAATTTCCTAATCACATATACTCATCAAAACAGTTAGTCAAGTAATTGACATGAATTTCAAGAAAATGGAGATGAGCTCATCAAACATAGATTTACAAGTATTTCAGGAATTTCCGAGATATAATCCATTTAGTTCTTATATTTTTCTCCCATCAGAAATTTTGTCCGTTGAAGTACTGAAATGTTGATGGATACCCAAGTAGTATACTCAAGGTATACAAATCAATGATCCGTCAACTCATGTTCAGGGTACCCATAAGCGCACATAATCAGGAAGCACACTCTCGAGCCATCTATCAAGATGCTCATGTGAGCCATGTAATAGGAAGCTTATCCAGGCTAAATCAAGAAACTCATAAGAGTTTAGAAAAGGAAGCTCATTGAGATTAACAGGTAACTTGGAAGAGTTATTATCAAGGAGCTCTAGATAGCATAACAGGGAGTTCAAGCGAGCCATGTCAGGAAGCTCATAAGAGCTTATATCAAGACGCTCACGAAGAGCTACGTTTGTGTCCCTAATAAATGCTGGATCACAACCAATGCAGGACCACTACCGACCAGGATGCTCGCAGGAACTATATAACAAGATGCTCAAGAGGGCTTATAACAGGATGCTCGTCCGAGCTATAATGTCCGCAACATATGCAGGACTATAATCAAAACGGGAAAAATATTTTGTCCATCGCATTTCATTATTCAAACGGAACTTATCATTTATCGAGCAATATCAGGCATGTGATTAATTTCATACATTAAACATTTATGCAATTCACACAAATACAACATTCGATTCAGACATATTAATACGCATAATCAAGTTACACGAACACCTTTTCTTTTCCTCGATCTAACTCTTTATTTGATCTTTTCGTATCTATATAAATGAATTTAGCATGAATTTAATTCTCTTTATACTCACTTGAATTCAATTCACATCTTAGGCAAAATTACCATTTTGCCCTATTCTTTTCATAAATGAAATTTTGTCCCTAGGCTTGGAAAATAAAATTCATGCAATTTAATCCTTATTCCAAACCTAATCAATTTTATCATATAACATTTATAGCCCCTATAATTCAAAAAAATTAGAAATTTTCCATGAATTTTACATCTTTACAATTTAGTCCCTAAATCACAATTTCATGAACATTCACTTTGCAAAAGTTGTTTATCTATCAACAACCTTTAATTTTCTACCATAAATTTCAAATTTTCAGCATATTCATCCATGGAAAATTTTTCATACTTTGATAAATTTGCAAATTAATCCCCAAAATAGATAATTTAAGCTATTACGAACTCGGAAATATAAAAATTACTAAAATGGGACAAGAAAACATACCTAATCAAGCCAAGAAAGTTTTCTTTCTCTTTCCTAGGGTTTCCATGTATTTTTGGGGAAGAAGATGATAATAATAATAATACATTATTTCTATTTAATTATTTTATCATCCTTTATTTTTTTACTTTCCAATTTAGTCCTTTTCTTTTTCTAATTTTCCATGGATGATTCACCAAAAATGTAATATCCTGGGTTAGGGGCTATTTTGTTATTACTTTGTTTGCATGTGTTTGGTTTGCAATGTTGTTATTCTTGATGTTTTGGGGCTTAGTTGTAAGCTTGGTATAAGCCTGAGGGGTTGGAAAATTTTAGTTTTAAGTATTGTGGGAGAGGAGCTGAAGGAGTTGGGGTTCATAAGAAAATTTTAGGTAAATGTTAGCACAAGAGTGGAGCTAGTAGAGTGGCAAAGTATGCGCCACTTGGAGCTTGAGTTTGGCGTCACTTGCAGGGGAGGAGATCCTGTGTTCAAGCTACAGAATGCTCACATTTTGCTTCCATTTTGACGGCATGGAGGAGGAGAAGTTGTGGGCAGTTCAAACTCTACCATAGACCAAGTCAAATTGTTCAAATGGTGGGTGGAGAGTAAATTGTGGAGGTTGACTAATTCAAAGTGATTTGAATTAGTGGTTGGGAGTGTTTGGAGGTAGTGGCCGAAACTTGGATGCTTCATGGGGGGGAGTGGCCGGTTTTGGTAGTGGGTAAGTGGAGTGTGCTGAATTTCTTTTGGCATTTTTGGTGTTTTTCGATCAATTTGTGAAAGCCAAAATTCTCCCTTTTGTCAAGTTGTTAGCCGAATTTCAAGAGAGTTTCTTCATTTCTTTCTTGAAACCGAAAGTCCAAGGAACCTTTGCCAAAATTGCTTTGTTTTCTTTCAATTTTCTTGGTAGCCGAATGTTCTCTTCTCTCCCACTTTCTTTTTCATTTGTGTAAGCCGAAACTAGTATCCCTTTCTTCTCATACTTTCTTTTCTTTTCTCTTGATACACTTGTGATGAATTCACATTGCTTTCTAAACCGAATTCTCCATTTGTTTTCTCCATTTCTATTGAGCCGAAACCATCTCATCTTGTCCCCTCAAATTTTCATTTTCTTTTCTCAATACGCTCTTGCCGAAACTCTATCTCATTTCACATCTTCTTTTCCCTCTTTTTTTTCACTCAAGCCTAACATAAGTGTGTTAAACACCTAAAGCCGAACCCTTTCCTCCTTTGGTGTATGCCGAATCTCCCCTCTCCTAGTAGTTTTCATCTTGGCCGAATAATAAGTGGGTGTTGATCTTGTTTGGTTTTCAATCGTTGAAGAAGGTTAGTGCTTAGCCGAATGGCTATTACTTCTCTTCCTTGTTCTCTGTCGATTTTGATTTGGTTGAGAGCCACTTTCGGCATTGGGTTGATAGGAGTTAATCTTTTGTGTTGAAACCGATTTTATTATAGGGCCTTTGGATTTTAGTGGCGATCAAGTGAAACAGTCATCGTTGGTTGTTAGTTTGGTAAGTGGTGGTAAGAGTTGGTTCTTTTAGTCTATTCGTTTAGTTTTCATTGAGCCAAGTCTTCAAAGGATTAACTGTTTTTTTATTAGGGTGTGGCCGATTGACTAAGGAACCATTGTTTGGGTCGGGTTCTGGTAGGAAACCAAACCATTTGCATGGTAAAGGTTTAGGTGTTAACCCTCTTGTGTTATCTGTTTTAGCCGAAGGGTATAGAGGGCTAATCTCATGTTTGGCCGGTTATAGAAGCAAGGTATTTGAGGATCTTAGATTCGTTGGGTTTAAAAGCTTGCGTTTTAACAGGTTGTAAACTAACACACTCTTTGCTTAGTAGTATGTTTAATAACCTGATTGCTTAATAAAGCCCAAACAGTATGGTTGATTGATACGATACCCTATGGGGTATGAGCACGGATTCGGGTAAGTCCGTTTCGTTACAAGTTCTGTTATTGATTTATGATGTATGTACTATGTGATGCAATATTGGGCATGTTAGCATGATTTGCATGATTTGCATACTTTCCATGAGTCGGTATGATAATGGGTGATATGAGAGGAGGGGGAATATGATATCCGTGACTTTGGGTCACCAGAGGTTTGGCACCTCAGCGTCTCGTCCCAGTGGCTTAGCACCACACTGGGTTGACCCCACAGTTGATATTACGGGATTGACGCCAGTGATTTTGTAACACCCCAAACCCGGTCCAAACACCACGACCGAATCTGGTATGTTACGAGGGAAAACGTGTTTGAAAATTTCGAGTTTGTACCAAAAAGACTTGATAAAACTTTGTTCCTTTCTGAAACAAGTTGTTTTAATGTTGTTACTAAAACATTTAAACTTAATAAAAGTTTGATTCCATGTTAGAAAACAATTGATCTGTATTGGTTTATAAAATCAATGTGATACCCGATGGTATAGTTGAAAACGACGCTTTGTTGGTTTGAAAACGCGTCGTCTTTCCAAATTTTAACAAAATTTGTACCAAGTTATTTTGTTACTGACATTTTAAAAATCCAACGTGAAGCATAAACATTATAAAGCACATCTTAAAAAGCTTTTACAAGTCAAATAAAAATAAACAAAACTAAGTACCCAAAAGCAATAAATCGAGCAAAGCATTTATTAACGCATGGCATGTGCACCCGAGTCCTCCGGCTCCAAGTCCGCGTCTCACGAGTCACTGAAATGTCAAAGGAGAGGGTGAGTCGGGTGACTCGATGTGTAAATCCCGCTCCTGAATAAACCACATGCTAACACACATAATACAAAGCAACATGATTAATGCAACCCGATCCTAACCATCCATATCACCTTTTCTACCCCATGTGGTACCAAACCCACTGGTGACATACTGATCACGATGTGTTACCAAAACAACGATGTCCCAAAGACATAATATCCGTCAATGTGGTCCCAAACCACTGGTGTCCTAAAGACACAATCTGTGCTACCAAAGCATCGGTGACCGAAGTCACAAATCCAACGATGATGGGGCCAACCCATCGTGGTGTTACCAAAACACTAGCGAGACAATCCCATATCTCAAGTGGGGCCAACCCACGGTGGTCAAACCACAGGACAAGTCGCAATGTGGTGCCAAACCACTGGTGTCCCAAAGACACAATGTGCTACCAAAGCACTGGTGACCGTAGTCACAAATCCGGTGATGGGGCCAACCCATCGTGTGTTACCAAAACACTGGCGTCAATCCCGTATAATCATCTGTGGGGCCAACCCCATCGTGGTAATCGAGCCACTGGGACGAGACGACGAGGTACCAAACCTCCGGAGGTGCCAAACCTCCGTGACCCAAAGTCACAAAGTGTGCTACCAAAGCACTGGTGCTCGTCAGCACAAAATACCACTGCTCCCTCATCTCATATCACCCATCAACATACCATACTCATGTATCATGCATTTCATACATATCATGCATCTCATGCTACTATGTCTAACCACATATCCCATATCACATATATCCATAGCCATGATATCATATAAATCATCAGTAACTCATAATGATATTAGTAATAACTTACCCGAATCCAAGCTCATACCCAAATGGGTATCATATCAATCCCTCAACTGCCAAAATTTTAATAGGCATACAGGTTTATTAATAATATTACTAAATATAAGTGTGTTAGTACACACCTGATTATACGAGCCTAGAAATCCCTACGATCGATCTATGTCCCTCGGTTGTCAAGCCCCTAAACAATCGGCCAACCTAGGATTAGGCACTAAAACCATTCGGCCAACACCCATTTAATCCAAAAAGGGTTGTCGAACACCCTTACCTTGCTATTGGTTTGATTCTTGATCAAACCCGAACCACAATGGCCCTTCTAAGACAATCGGCCTTCACCTTGAAAAGAACAACGCTTAATCCTTTATCACCTCGGACTTAATCGAAACCAAGATTAAACTAACAATAACCAAATACTTACCCCCTTACCTACCAACCAAAATTCGGCTAACCACACTAGGAGAACCACCAAAGATTCGGCCAAGGAAGACTACTAGGAGAAGGGTATTCGGCTTGAGTGTTTAACACCCCACTTTCGGCTTTGAAAGAAAACAAAGGGAGTCTAGCAGAGAAGAAATGAAAAGAATGTATGAAGATTTTGGTTTAAGAACAAGGTAAGTTTCTGGCTTATACTAAATGAAGAGAAGAAGAAAATAGGAGAAAAGCATTGGCCAAAGAACACTAAGTATAGAAAACAAATGCAAAAATTCGGCAAGATGGTTTAAGAAAAAGGGAAGAAATCGGCAACAATAGAAGAGAGGTTCGGCTTGAATTTTGGGAAGAAAAGAAATGATGGAAATGTTTGAGAAAATGACTTTCGGTTTGCAAAAGAAAATGAGAGAAAACTCTCTTGAATTTTCGGCTAGCTAAACAAAAGGAAGGATTTTCTTTGACACCCAAAAGACCGAATATGCACCAAAATTCAAAATGAATTTCGGCACACCCCACTTTCCCATTTACCAAACCGTCCACACCCCCCATGAACTCTCCAACATTCGGCCACTACCTCCAATCACTCACAACCACTCATTCAAAAGAGTTGAATTAGTCAACCTCCTAAAATCCCTCTCCACTCTCCATTCAAATGTGAAGACTTGGTCCAAGGTAGAATTTAAACTACCTACAACTCTACCATCCCATGCCGTCAAAATGGAACCCAAAAATGAGAAATTGTGACTTGAACTCAGGACTTCTCCCCTTGCAGATGACGCCACACCTAGCTCCTCCTTAGCCACTCTGCCGACTCCTCATTTTTGCTATAAAATTCCATTTTATTTTCTTAAGCCCCCAACTCTATCGACTCCCACACCTAAGGCCAAAAACTAAAATTTTCCTACCTACTCTGGCATACACTTAGCCTATAATTAAACCCCTAAAACACCGAAATAGCAACACAAAGACACACAAACACATGCAAAACACCGCCACAACGAAATAGCCCCTAACCAGGGATATTACAGTTCTACCCCCTTAAAAATAATTTCGGCCTCGAAATTACTCAGTCAAAAGAGTTGCGGGTATTCTTTGTCTCATCGTATCCTCGAGTTCCCACGCGTGGCTTCCTCCACACCATGATTCCGCCAAAGTACCTTAACCAAAGGCATGGACTTCCTACGTAGAACCTTAACATCTCGATCTAGAATCGCAGACCGGTTCTTCCTCTATGGTCATATCTGGATTTACCTCGATCTCTTCCTTCGCCACAACATGCGATGGATCTCGAACGGTACCTCAAGCATCGAAACGTGAAAACGCCGTGAATCGGCTAAGCTCTGCGGCAACTCAAGGCGATATGCCATGGTCCAACTCGCCTCAATACCTTATACGGCCCAATAAATCTCGGACTAAGCTTGCCTTTTCTGCCAAACCTCAGCACCTTCTTCCAAGGCGAGACCTTTAAGAAAACCCGATCTCCTACAGCGAACTCTATATCTCTTCGCTTAAGATCGGCATAAGACTTTTGCCGGTCCGAAGCTTCCTTCAAACGAGCCTGAATCAACTTTACCTTGTCTTCTGTCTCAGCAACCAACTCAGGTCCCAACAACTGACGTTCACCTAACTCAGTCCAACATGTAGGTGAGCGACACTTCCTACCATACAGCGCCTCATATGGAGCCATCTTAATGCTTGCTTGATAACTGTTGTTGTAGGCGAATTCGGCTAGCGGCAGAAACTCTTCCCAACTGCCCCTGAAGTCCAGAACACAACCTCTCAGCATGTCTTCCAAGATCTGAATGACCCTTTCTGATTGCCCGTCGATCATCGCGGGTGAAAAGCCGTCTTTGAAATCCAAACGAGTACCCGAGCTCGATGCAAAGCTCTCAGGAACCTCGACGTGAACCTCGGATCCCTATCTAGATTATCGAAAACTGGAACACCGTAGCCTCACTATCTCTCGACACATAAAGCTTCGCCAATCTCTTGAAGTGAATAGTCCACTCTCACCGGAATGAAATGGGCCGACTTAGTCAGACGGTCCACGATAACCCAAACTGAATCTTTCTTGCTTGGCGTAAGCGGTAAACCACTGACGAAATCCATAGTTATCCTTTCCCATTTCCACTGAGGAATTTTCACAGGCTGAAGCAAACCCGACGGCAATCGATGTGTTCCTTTGACCTTGACACGTCGGACATCTCCCAACAAAAACTGTCACCTCTTTCTTCAAGCCGTGCCACCAAAGCGCGCTCTCGAGATCCCCATACATCTTGCTACCTCCAGGATGCATAGCATAAGGACTGCTATGTGCGTCCTGAAGAATCCTCCGCCTCAGCTCAACATCTTTAGGCATACAAGCCTTTCCTTGAAAACACAGAACCTCATCATTAGACAAGCTGTAACCCTCCAAACCACCATTCCGCACTTGTAACCTTCGCGCACTCGTAACCTCATCCTCTAATCAAGCTTTCTCTTTAATCTGCTCAACCAAGTAGGCTTAACCTGCAGCTCTGCCAAAATACTCCCGTCATCATACAAACTTAAATGAGCAAACAAAGCTCTTAAGTCCGAAACAACCCTACGGCTCAACGCGTCTGCCACCACGTTAGCCTTGCCCGGATGATACTCGATCGAACAGTCGTAGTCCTTAAGCAATTCAACCCATCTCATGCGCTGCCTCAAATTCAGATCTTTTCGAGTCAATAGGTACTTCAAACTCTTATGATCCGTGTAGACGATTGACTTCTCCCCGTATAAGTAGTGCCTCCAGATTTTTAGAGCGAAGACTACGGTGCTAGCTCCAAATCGTCGTCGGATAGTTGACCTCGTGTGGCCTCCTCACCGCCGAGAAGCGTAAGCCACCACCTTACCCTCCCTGCATCAAAGACACAACCCAATCCCGTATGTGATGCGTCGCGATGAGACCGTGAAATCCTTACCACCTCAAAGTTGAATTAAAGCAGAGCCTCGGTCAAGATCTTTTCAACTTATCAAAACTCTCCTGCTGTTTCTTAGTCCAAACGAACGGAACTCCCTTCCTTAATGACTTAGTCATCGGTCTGCGCAATTAACGAGAAACCTCAACAAACCCGGTGAGTATCTGCCAAACCCAGGAAACTCCGAATCTCAAATGATCGACTTAGGAGGCTTCCAATCCAAAACCGCCTCAACCTTTCGAGGATCTACTCTAATCCCCTCGGTGATACTACATGACCCAAAAACGTCACTTCACTAAGCCGAACTCACACTTCATCGAACTTAGCATAGAGTTGCTTCTCCTCAAGATCCGCAACACCACTCTTAAGTGTGCATCATGCTCTTCCTCCGACCTAGAATATACCAAGATATCGTCAATAAAAACCACGACAAACCGATCGGATGTCTTTGAAACACCCTATTCATCATATCCATAAAAGCTGCGCCGAGGGCGTTAGTCAACCGAAACGGCATTACCAGAATTCGTAGTGCCCGCATCGAGTCCGAAACGTCAAATTTGTCTTATGGATATCCGCTTCCTTAACTTTCACTTGATGGTACCCGGACCTCAAATCGATCTCGAAAATACCGATGCACCTTTTGGTGATCAAACAAGTCATCTATCCGTGGTAGCGGATACTTGTTTTTAATCGTCACTTATTCGGTTGGCGATGTAGTCGATACACATCCGCATCGAACCGTCTTTCTTCTTGATTTAATAATACCGCGGCGCTCCCACGGCGAAACACTTGGCCTAATGAAGCCTCGATCCAACGACTCCCGAACCGAGCCTTAAGCTCCACCAATTCCTTTGGTGCCATCCTATATGGAGCAATAGACACTGGCGCAGTCCCTGGTAGCAGATCTATCCCGAACTCTACCTCACGATCGGGTGGTAAACCCGGAAGCTCCTCTGGAAACACATCCACAAATTCCTTAACAGTACGAACCTTCTCAACAGCAGATTCCTTAGCCTCCAAGGCATACACATGAACCACATACGCTTCGCAGCCCTTCCTGACCATCTTTACAGCTTTCAAAGCAGATACCACATTGGATAAGTAATCTCTCCTATTACCTATCATAATCACTTCATCTCCCTTATCCGTCGATAGAACCATGCGCTTTAGCCGCGCGCAATCCACCTTGGCACGGTACTTCACCACCGGTCCATTCGAGAATCGGATCGAACTCCTCAAACGGCGGTTCCATCGGATCGGCGAAGAAAAACTACCCCTTGGAGTTCTAGGGGTACATCCTTATACAACTTATCTACCACTACTGAGTGACCTAGAGGCTAAATACGGTCATCCTGTCTAGAAGATATCTCGAGTCTAAGTCCATGGTCTCAACTATACTACTAGCAACATACGAAACGCGTGGAACCCAAATCAATTAAAGCAAAGATAGGAGAACCAAAAATCAAAAAGCGTCTGCGGTGATTACGTCCGGTCGCGTCGCCTCTCTCGCGCGCCTAGCTGCATACACACAGACCAGCGGTCGTGCCTCGTAACTACCGCACCCGCGCGGTGCTCCACGACCTCGGCCAAATCCATTACCACCTCTCGCCATTACCACGGCCTCTGCGGTGGCGGTCCATTACCTCGAACCGACACGTACGACTTCGGGATCGAATCCTCGCCATCCACGCGGACAATCCCACGATGCGATGTTCGAGAGAACCACACTCAAGCAACCCTTACCACCACCCAACAACCACCCCAATGAGATTTCCCACACGCGATTACATCTGCGGTGGTCCCCGCCAGCAGCACCAAACCTAGCGGGCATCGACTGCGCCACTCGGTCTAGCCTCTCTCTCGCGGATTGCGGGACGATCCCGAAGACCCAAAGCTCCTCTTAAGCCTACTCCCGTCCATGCTTTGCCTTACCGCTCTCTTAACACCTTCGGCTACCTTAGCCTTCTCGACTAAGACAAGCAGAACTCGCGCTCTGGCGAGGAGCAATCAAGAACCTCAACTCGCCTCGCGAGACCATCCTCGAAAACGAACACACCTCTCATGCTCGGTGGCTACAATGCCCGGGCATACCTACTCGCCTTCAGAACTCACCAGACTCAAAGCCATGATTTACTCCCCGAACAAGCCTCGTAAATGCCTTTCTCGGGAGTCGATGTAGCTAGCCCCGATGTATTTCTTTTGGTAAGCTCGAAATAATCCCATGTCGGATCCTCACCGCCACATCGTCCCGAACCGTGAGCCACCAGCGATATGACTCATCCAGAGAAGCGATACAATCCCCTTAAGTTTCTCCTCGATCGTCAAGTCCGGATCATCCATGATCCGCTCAGTTGCCTCTAGCCAATATTCAGCAAAGTGCTAGGAGCAACACCCGAAACACCTCGGAAGAACTCGGCCCCTTAGCCCGGAGTCGCTCAGAACAGATTTCCTAACTCCCGCACCACCACTTACACCAGCTACTCTTTCCAACACCCGCAAAGATCGCTCGTGACACGCTGCGTCATCTCCGCCCCGATCTTGGAATTCACCACCTCCAGCTGGTGGCGGAACCGGCATCTCATTTTCCGAACCCTGCCCAGATCCTACGGGCTCAAAAACCGTCATTCTACCCCTACCTCTACCACGAGTATTACGACCACGCCCGCCTCGAGTGCTCATGTCTAAACGATCTACGTTTCTGATTAAAAAGATTTTTATGCATTAGTAACGTTCCACTTTCTTAACCGCCAAGAAATTTTATGAATGGAGTTTTATTCAGGAGTTCTTTCGAGCAATCAAGGTTTCAATCTTCTATCCTATTCACCCAAAAGAGATTATACATTCATTCCTTAACCCTTTCCATACCTATTCACTCTTGGACATTCGCCATTCTAGCCCAAGGGTATTTTCGTCATTTTCCCTACAGGGTATTTTCGTAATAAAAGATATTTTAAAACTTTTGTAAAACCGGTCAATTTGAAATTCCAAAAATTTGAGAGTGCTCTTTGAAATTTTGTAAAATACTTCGTTTTGAAAACCAGGGGTATTTTAGTAATTTTCACAAACTGAGGGCGTTTTCGTAAATTTTCCAAAATCAAAATTTTCGATTGATATTTTGTAAAACAGAGTGTTTGAGTTTCGTAACATCATTGAAATTTTGGGGCAAAATCATTGAGTTGCTATTTTATAAACCGAGGGCATTTTAGTAAATTTACCCCTAAGGGCATTTTTGTAATTTTCCATAAATCAGGTTTTTTTTTTTTTTTCAAGAAAATGGTTGTAAATGTGACATTTTCGGTTTTGAAAGAGTTTATTGCAAAAAGTTTGAAAACATTAGGGTTGTTGTTGTATTTTTGAAAACATAGCTAATTCCCTTTTCGGGTTTTAATCGTTAGATTAAGTCTATGACCAGAGCCTTCTTGGTCGTCGGGGTGAACTCGAGCTACGCACAGGTGGGATACTGCGAAGAGGAGGTGAGTCACGAGAGGATCGCTTAAATACCAAGCTCTTAGGATCCTCTCCTAGACATACGTCATCGGAGTTACCACACCCTAGCCCAGTGTGGTGAGTCACGCATTGGTTTAGTGCTTTAAGTCTTATGCTTGATTCAAGTATTTGAGTAATCTAATCCTAGGTTCCAGTCCTATAAATCTAACTACGTTCCATATCACCTACCCTTCTACAAATAGAAATTCACAGAAGAATTAGAATTACTTTACAGGCGAATCCGGTGCAGGAGACTCGGTGCCATGCCTTGTAAACCATGTATTCCATCCAAAAACACTTAAAACAAACTTTTGAAAACAGTTTGGGCCTCAAGCCCACAGCCGAGCTTTTGAACTTAGCTCTGATACCACAATTGTAACACCCCAAACCCGGTCCAAACACCACGACCGAACGGTATGTTACGAGGAAAACGTGTTTGAAAATTTCGAGTTTGTACCAAAAAGACTTGATAAAACTTTGTTCCTTTCTGAAACAAGTTGTTTTAATGTTGTTACTAAAACATTTAAACTTAATAAAAGTTTGATTCCATGTTAGAAAACAATTGATCTGTATTGGTTTATAAAATCAATGTGATACCCGATGGTATAGTTGAAAACGTATCGCTTTGTTGGTTTGAAAACGTCGTCTTTCCAAATTTTAACAAAATTTGTACCAAGTTATTTTGTTACAGCATTTTAAAAATCCAACGTGAAGCATAAACATTATAAAGCACATCTTAAAAAGCTTTTACAAGTCCAAATAAAAATAAACAAAACTAAGTACCCAAAAGCAATAAACTGAGCAAAGCATTTATTAACGCATGGCATGTGCACCCCGAGTCCCTCCCGGCTCCAAGTCCGCGTCTACGAGTCACCTGAAATGTCAAAGGAGAGGGTGAGTCGGGTGACTCAGTGTGTAAATCCCGCTCCTGAATAAACCACATGCTAACACACATAATACAAAGCAACATGATTAATGCAACCCGATCCTAACCATCCATATCACCTTTTCTACCCCATGTGGTACCAAACCACCTGGTGACATCTGATCACGATGTGTTACCAAAACACCGATGTCCCAAAGACATAATATCCGTCAATGTGGTCCCCAAACCCTTTGGTGTCCCAAAGACACAAATTTGTGCTACCAAAGCACTTGGTGACCGAAGTCACAAATCCAACGATGATGGGGCCAACCCGTCGTGTGTTACCAAAACACTAGCAGACAATCCCATATCTCAAGTGGGGCCAACCCACGGTGGTCAAACCACGGTGGACAAGTCGCAATGTGGTGCCAAACCACTGGTGTCCCAAAGACACAATGTGCTACCAAAGCACCGTGACCGTAGTCACAAATCCGGTGATGGGGCCAACCCCCATCGTGTGTTACCAAAACACCGGCGTCAATCCCGTATAATCATCGTGGGGCCAAGCCAGCGTGGTACCGAGCCCACTTTGGGACGAGACGCCGAGGTACCAAACCTCTGGAGGTGCCAAACCTCTGGTGACCCAAAGTCACAAAGTGTGCTACCAAAGCACTGGTGCTCGTCAGCACAAAATACCACTGCTCCCTCATCTCATATCACCCATCAACATACCATACTCATGTATCATGCATTTCATACATATCATGCATCTCATGCTACTATGTCTAACCACATATCCCATATCACATATATCCATAGCCATGATATCATATAAATCATCAGTAACTCATAATGATATTAGTAATAACTTACCCGAATCCAAGCTCATACCCAAATGGGTATCATATCAATCCCTCAACTGCCAAAATTTTAATAGGCATACAGGTTTATTAATAATATTACTAAATATAAGTGTGTTAGTACACACCTGATTATACGAGCCTAGAAATCCCTATGATCGATCTATGTCCCTCGGTTGTCAAGCCCCTAAACAATCGGCCAACCTAGGATTAGGCACTAAAACCATTCGGCCAACACCCATTTAATCCAAAAAGGGTTGTCGAACACCCTTACCTTGCTATTGGTTTGATTCTTGATCAAACCCGAACCACAATGGCCCTTCTAAGATAATCGGCCTTCACCTTGAAAAGAACAACAGTTAATCCTTTATCACCTCAGACTTAATCGAAACCAAGATTAAACTAACAATAACCAAATACTTACCCCTTACCTACCAACCAAAATTCGGCTAACCACACTAGGGGAGAACCACCAAAGATTCGGCCAAGGAAGACTACTAGGAGAAGGGTATTCGGCTTGAGTGTTTAACACCCCCACTTTCGGCTTTGAAAGAAAACAAAGGGAGTCTAGCAGAGAAGAAATGAAAAGAATGTATGAAGATTTTGGTTTAAGAACAAGGTAAGTTTCGGCTTATACTAAATGAAGAGAAGAAGAAAATAGGGAGAAAAGCATTGCCAAAGAACACTAAGTATAGAAAACAAATGCAAAAATTCGGCAAGATGGTTTAAGAAAAAGGGAAGAAATCGGCAACAATAGAAGAGAGGTTCGGCTTGAATTTTGGGAAGAAAAGAAATGATGGAAATGTTTGAGAAAATGACTTTCGGTTTGCAAAAAGAAAATGAGAGAAAACTCTCTTGAATTTTTCGGCTAGCTAAACAAAAGGAAGGATTTTCTTTGACACCCAAAAGATCGAATATGCACCAAAATTCAAAATGAATTTGACACCCCACTTTCCCATTTACCAAACCGTCCACACCCCCCATGAACTCTCCAACATTCGGCCACTACCTCCAATCACTCACAACCACTCATTCAAAAGAGTTGAATTAGTCAACCTCCTAAAATCCCTCTCCACTCTCCATTCAAATGTGAAGACTTGGTCCAAGGTAGAATTTAAACTACCTACAACTCTACCATCCCATGCCGTCAAAATGGAACCCAAAAATGAGAATTTCGCAGCTTGAACTCAGGACTTCTCCCCCTTGCAGATGACGCCACACCTAGCTCCTCCTTAGCCACTCTGCCAGCTCCTCATTTTTGCTATAAAATTCCATTTTATTTTCTTAAGCCCCCAACTCTATCAGCTCCCCACACCTAAGGCCAAAAACTAAAATTTTCCTACCTACTCAGGCATACACTTAGCCTATAATTAAACCCCTAAAACACCGAAATAGCAACACAGCACACAAACACATGCAAAACCTGCCACAACGAAATAGCCCCTAACCCGGGATATTACAGATTTGGTATCACACGATGGGTTGGCCCCATCACTCGATTAATCGTGACTTCGGTCACCAGTGATTTGGTATCTCACTTGTGTCTTTGGGACACTAGAGGTTTGGCACCTCATAGCGACCTGTCCCTGTGGTCTAACACCACCGTGGGTTAGCCCCACTTTGAGATACGAGATCGTCGCCAGTGATTTGGTATCACACGATGGGTTGGCCCCATCATTTGGATTATTTGTGACTTTGGGTCACCGGTGGTTTGGCACCACACTTATGGATATCGTTACTTTGGTCACCAGTGGTTTGGCACCACCAGTGGTTTGGTACCACACGGGGTAGAAAAGAAGTATGGATGGCTAGGATTGGGTGCATTACTTGTATTGCTATGTACGGTGTGTGTTAGTATGCTGTATTAATCGGGAGAGGGATTTATGCACTGAGTCTTGCGACTCACCTTCTCCCTTATCATTTCAGGTGACACTTAGATCGCGGACATGGAGCCGGGTGGACTCGAGGTGACCATGCTATGAATAAATTGGACTTGCACTGATTTAAAACTTGGTACTTTATTTCGTTTACTTTCATTTGGTTTTGTTGGGATTGTAAAAGGCCTTTTAAGATTATGCTTTAATTATTTATATGCCTAGTTTGGATTTCAAATATGTCTTAGCAAAGTATTGAGCTAACAATGGATAAAACTTAATAAGAAAAGGTTTTCAAAACTACAAAGCGATACGTTTTAAACTCTACCATCGGGTAGAACACGGTAATTTAAAATGAATGAAACTCAAATGTTTTCCAAACTCAAGATTTTCCACACTAAGTTCATAATGTTTTAAGCAACTAAATGAAATTACTTGGATTTTTAATTGATATGAATTTGTTTTACTTATGGATTCAACTAAGTTTTCAAAAGTTCCGGGTTTTAAAATGCACCATCGGTCTTGGAACAATCATACCTAAGATTTTAACTATAGCAAGGAGTTTTCTCAATCGAACTTTAACTGGTAACCTATTTCTTCAAAACAATTTTCCTCTGTGACATACCAGATCCGGTCGTGGTGTGTTGACCGGGTTTGGGGTGTTATAATTATGGTATCAGAGCCAAGTTCAAAGGCTCAACTGTGGGCCTGAGGCCCAAAATGTTTTAAATATGGGTTTTAAGTGTTTTGGTTTAAAATGTATGGTTTGAAAGGTATGGCACCGAATCTCCGGCACCAGTCCGCCCAGGTAAGTACCCCTTACTATTGCTTGTGATTTTTGGATGAGATGTGATTGGATGACTAGAAATAGTAGATTACCTTAGAAACTGAAACTGATAGGACTGTGTGGACTTGCGAAAACAAAACTTCTTTAATAAACAATATTCATAAGACTTTGCTTTTAAAAACAGTGGAATAATTACTGATGCATAAAACTTCTAAATCAGATAAGTCGAGACTTTAGTCATGAGCACTCGAGGTGGACGTGGTCGTAATACACGTGGACGTGGTCGGGGTAGGATGACAATTTCTGAACCCGTAGGATCTGGTCAGGGGTCAGAAAATGAGATACCGGTACCACCACCAGCTGGAGGTGGTGAGTTTCAGGATCAGACTGGGGATGACACAGTGTCGCAGGCGATGCTGCGAGTTCTGGAAAGAGTAGCTAAAGTAGGTGGAGGCGCAGGAGCTAGGAAATCTGTGCCTGAGCGGTTTCAAGCAAACGGGGCTGAGGTATTCTGGGGTGTTTCTGGTGTTGCTCAAAGGTGAGCCGAGTATTGGAGGCGACGGAGCGGGTTATGGATGATTTGGACCTGACCGCTGAGGTGAAGTTGAAGGGGATAGTGTCGCTTCTTCGGGATGAGTCATACTAGTGGTGGCTCACAGTTTGGGACAGTGCTGTAGCAGAGGACCTCACTTGGGATTATTTTAGGGCTGCTTATCGGAAAAAGTACATTGGAGCTAGTTACGTCGACGCGCAGTGAAAAGCATTTCTGAGGCTAGTTCAGGGGAGTAAGTCTGTGTCAGAGTACGAGGCAGAGTTCTTGAGGCTGAATCGGTATCCTAAGGGCATTGTGGCTACTGAACACGAGAGGTGTGTTCGATTCGAGGATGGTCTGAGAGATGAATTAAGGTTGCTGATTACTCCACAGTAGGAACGTGAGTTTGCCGTCTTGGTTGAGAAGGCTAAGGTAGCCGAGGGTGTTAAAGAGTCTGTGAGGCAAAACGTGGATAGAAACAGACATAAGAGGAGTTTTGGATCTTCTGGGTCGTCAGGTAATCCTCAGAAAAGGGCTAGACAGAGTGGGCCAAATCAGTCTGGTAGGTCTGTTGCTGCGAATCAGGGACCCACTCAGTGTAACCGTTGTGGGAAATCTCATTGGGGAGGTTATTGGACCGGTGGAAAAGGATGTTTCGAGTGTGGCTCTTTGGAACACCGTGTGAGGGACTGTTCGCGTAAGTTGGCTAGGATTCAGTCCGAGGGTTATGGCCATACTCTGTTCAGGAATAATGGACCGCCACCGCAGAAGGGTCGTGGTAATGGCAGAGGAGGTAATGGTTCTGGTCGGGGTCGCGGAGCACCAGGTAGAGGTGCGGGTGGTTCTGAGGCACGACAGCCTGGTTTGGTGTATGCAGCGAGGCGCCAAGAGGAGGGCGACGCACCGGACGTCATAACCAGTATGTTTTTGATCTTTGATTCTCCATATACTGCCTTGATTGATTTGGGTTCAACGCATTCATATGTTGTTAGTAGCATAGTAGAGACCTTGGACTTAGACTCTGAAACTACTTCTAGGCAGATGACAGTAATTAGTCCTCTAGGTCACTCTGTAGTTGTAGATAAGCTATATAGAGACGTACCCTTAGAACTCCAAGGGGTAGTGTTCGTGGCTGATCTGATGGAACTGCCGTTTGGGGAGTTCGATCTGATTCTCGAGATGGACTGGTTGGTTAGGTACCAGGCGAGGTTGGATTGCGCGGCTAAGCGTATGGTTCTTAAGACAGCTGAGGGTGATGAGGTGGTCATGGTAGGTAATAGAAGAGATTACTTATCCAACATGGTGTCTGCTCTGAAAGCTGAGAAGATGGTCAGGAAGGGCTGTGAAGCTTATGTGGTTTATGTGTATGCCTTGGAGGCTAAGGAGTCTGCTGTAGAGAAGGTCCGCACAGTTAAGGAATTTGTTGATGCGTTTTCAGAGGAGCTTCCGGGTTTACCACCAGATCGTGAGGTGGAGTTCGGGATAGATCTGTTACCGGGAACTGCGCCAGTGTCTATCGCTCCGTATAGGATGGCGCCAAAGGAATTAGTGGAATTAAAGGCTCAGATCCAGAAGTTGTTGGACCGAGGCTTTATTAGGCCTAGTGTTTCGCCTTGGGGAGCGCCGGTACTCTTTGTCAAGAAGAAAGATGGTACGATGCGGATGTGCATAGATTACCGCCAGTTGAATAAGCTGACGATTAAAAACAAGTATCCATTGCCACGGATAGATGATTTGTTTGATCAGTTGAAGGGTGCTTCGGTATTCTCGAAGATCGATTTAAGGTCTGGGTATCATCAGTTAAAGGTGAAGGAGGCGAATATCCACAAGACAGCATTTCGTACTCGGTATGGGCACTACGAATTTCTGGTAATGCCGTTCGGGTTGACTAACGCGCCGGCAGCATTCATAGATATGATGAATAGGGTGTTCCAGCAGTATTTGGATCGATTCATTGTGGTTTTTATTGACGACATCCTGGTGTACTCAAGAACAGAAGAGGAGCATGATGTACACTTGCGAGTGGTGTTGCAAATTCTAAGGGAAAAGTAGCTTTATGCTAAGTTTAGTAAGTGCGAGTTCTGGCTTAGGGAGGTGACTTTCTTGGGTCATGTAGTATCGGCTGAGGGGATTAGGGTAGATCCTCGGAAGATTGAGGCAGTCTTGGACTGGAAGACACCTAAGTCAGTAGCTGAGATTCGGAGTTTTCTGGGCTTGGCAGGATGTTACCGAAGGTTTGTAGAGCATTTTTCGTTAATCGCAGCACCGATGGCTAAGCTATTGAGGAAAGGAGTTCCGTTTGTTTGGACTGAGAAACAGCAAGAGAGTTTCGACAAGCTAAAGAAGATTTTGACTGAGGCTCCTGTTCTAATTCAACCTGAGGCAGGTAAGGAATTCACAGTGTATTGCGATGCATCACATACGGGAGTGGGTTGTGTGCTGATGCAGGAAGGGAAGGTTGTGGCGTATGCTTCTAGGCAGCTGAGGTCACATGAGGTCAATTATCCGACGCACGATTTAGAGTTGGCAGCAGTAGTCTTTGCCCTAAAAATTTGGAGGCATTACTTGTACGGAGAGAGATCGATAGTCTATACGGATCATAAGAGTCTGAAGTACCTTTTGACTCAGAAGGATTTGAATTTGAGGCAGCACAGATGGATTGAGTTGCTCAAGGACTACGACTGTTCGATTGAATATCATCCGGGCAAGGCTAACGGTGGCAGACGCATTGAGCCGTAAGGTTGTTTCGGACTTAAGAGCAATGTTTGCCCATTTGAGTTTGTATGACGACGGAAGTATTCTGGCAGAGCTGCAGGTGAAGCCTACTTGGGTTGGGCAGATCAGGGAGAAACAGTTAGAGGATGAGGTTCTGAGCGCGCGGAGGTTGCAAGTCCAGGATGGTGATTTGGAGGGTTACAGTTTGTCTAGTGATGGGGTGCTGTGTTTTCAAGGGAAAGCTTGTATGCCGAAGGACGTTGAGCTGAGGCAGATGATTCTTCAGGACGCACATAGCAGTCCATACGCTATGCATCCTGGAGGTAGCAAGATATATAGGGATCTAAGAGAAGCGATTTTGGTGGGTAAGTGCGAAGAAAGAAGTAGCGAGTTTGTAGGAAGTGTCGACATGTCACAGTCAGGTGAACATCGAACATTGCCGTCAGGATTGCTTCAGCCAGTGAAGATTTTTCAGTGGAAGTGGGAAAGGATAACTATGGATTTCGTCAGTGGTTTACCTCTTACGCCTAGCAAGAAAGACTCAGTTTGGGTAATTGTGGATCGTCTGACTAAATCAGCTCACTTCATTCCGGTGAGGGTTGATTACTCACTTCAGAGGTTAGCGAAGCTGTATGTGTCAGAGATAGTGAGACTGCATGGGGTGCCAGTTTCGATTATCTCGGATAGGGATCCCAGATTTACGTCAAGGTTTCGAAAGCGTTGCATCGGGCTTTAGTGCGCGTTTGGATTTCAAAGACGGCTTTTCACCCGCATGATCGACGGCGATCGGGAAAGGGTTATTCAGATTTTAGAAGATATGCTGAGGGGTTGTGTTCTAGATTTCAGAGGTAGTTGGGAGGAGTTTCTGCCATTAGCTGAGTTCGCCTACAACAATAGTTACCAAGCAAGTATCAAGATGGCACCATATGAGGCGTTGTATGGTAGGAAGTGTCGCTCACCTACATGTTGGACGGAGTTGGGTGAACGCCAGTTGTTGGGACCAGAGTTGGTTGCAGAAATCGAAGACAAGGTTAAGTTGATTCAGGCTCGATTGAAGGAAGCTTCGGATAGGCAGAAGTCTTATGCCGATCTCAAGTGGAGAGATATAGAGTTTGCTGTGGGGGATCAAGTTTTTCTGAAGGTCTCGCCATGGAAGAAAGTGCTGAGGTTCGGTAGGAAAGGCAAATTAAGTCCGAGGTTTATTGGGCCGTATAAGGTATTGAGACGAGTGGGACCAGTAGCTTACCAGCTTGAGTTGCCAGCAGAGCTAAGTCAGATTCACGACGTATTTCACGTTTCTATGCTTAGGCGTTCAGATCCATCACACGTCGTAGCAATGCAAGAGATCGAGGTAAATCCAAATTTGACCATGGAGGAAGAACCTGTGCAGATTCTAGATCAGGATGTGAAGGTTCTGCGTAGGAAGTCAGTGCCTTTGGTAAAGGTGCTATGGCGGAATCATGGCGTAGAAGAAGCTACATGGGAACCAGAGGATATGATGAGATAGCAATACCCTCAACTCTTTTGATCAGGTAATTTCGAGGCCAAAATTATTTTAAGGGGGTAGAACTGTAATATCCAGGGTTAGGGGCTATTTTGTTATTGCTTTGTTTGCATGTGTTTGGTTTGCAATGTTGTTATTCTTGATGTTTTGGGGCTTATTTGTAAGCTTGGTATAAGCCTGAGGGGTTGGAAAATTTTAGTTTTAAGTATTGTGGGAGAGGAGCTGAAGGAGTTGGGGTTCATAAGAAAATTTTAGGTAAATGTTAGCACAAGAGTGGAGCTAGTAGAGTGGCAAAGTATGCGCCACTTGGAGCTTGAGTTTGGCGTCACTTGCAGGGGAGGAGATCCTGTGTTCAAGCTGCAGAATGCTCACATTTTGCTTCCATTTTGACGGCATGGAAGAGGAGAAGTTGTAGGCAGTTCAAACTCTTCCATAGACCAAGTCAAATTGTTCAAATGGTGGGTGGAGAGTAAATTGTGGAGGTTGACTAATTCAAAGTGATTTGAATTAGTGGTTGGGAGTGTTTGGAGGTAGTGGCCGAAACTTGGATGCTTCATGGAGGGGAGTGGCCGGTTTTGGTAGTGGGTAAGTGGAGTGTGCCGAATTTCTTTTGGAATTTTTGGTGTTTTTCGGTCAATTTGTGAAAGCCAAAATTCTCCCTTTTGTCAAGTTGTTAGCCGACTTTCAAGAGAGTTTCTTCATTTCTTTCTTGAAACCGAAAGTCCAAGGAACCTTTGCCAAAATTGCTTTGTTTTCTTTCAATTTTCTTGGTAGCCGAATGTTCTCTTCTCTCCCACTTTCTTTTTCATTTGTGTAAGCCGAAACTAGTATCCCTTTCTTCTCATACTTTCTTTTCTTTTCTCTTGATACACTTGTGCCGAATTCACATTGCTTTCTAAACCGAATTCTCCATTTGTTTTCTCTATTTCTATTGAGCCGAAACCATCTCATCTTGTCCCCTCAAATTTTCATTTTCTTTTCTCAATACCCTCTTGCCGAAACTCTATCTCATTTCACATCTTCTTTTCCCTCTTTTTCTTCACTCAAGCCGAACATAAGTGTGTTAAACACCTAAAGCCGAACCCTTTCCTCCTTTGGTGTAAAGTGTTTGCCGAATCTCCCCTCTCCTAGTAGTTTTCATCTTGGCCGAATAATAAGTGGGGTGTTGATCTTGTTTGGTTTTCAATCGTTGAAGAAGGTTAGTGCTTGGCCGAATGGCTATTACTTCTCTCCCTTGTTCTCTGTCGATTTTGATTTGGTTGAGAGCCACTTTCGGCATTGGGTTGATAGGAGTTAATCTTTTGTGTTGAAACCGATTTCATTATAGGGCCTTTGGATTTTGGTGGCGATCAAGTGAAGCAGTCATCGTTGGTTGTTAGTTTGGTAAGTGGTGGTAAGAGTTGGTTCTTTTAGTCTATTCGTTTAGTTTTCATTGAGCCAAGTCTTCAAAGGATTAACTGTTTTTTTATTAGGGTATGGCCGATTGACTAAGGAACCATTGTTTGGGTCGGGTTCTGGTAGGAAACCAAACCATTTGCAAGGTAAGGGTTTAGGTGTTAACCCTCTTGTGTTATCTGTTTTAGCCGAAGGGTATAGATGGCTAATCTCATGTTTGGCCGATTATAGGAGCAAGGTATTTGAGGATCTTAGATCGGTTCATTGGGTTTAAAAGCTTGCATTTTAACAGGTGTGTAAACTAACACACTCTTTGCTTAGTAGTATGTTTAATAACCTGATTGCTTAATAAAGCCAAAACAGTATGGTTGATTGATACGATACCCTATGGGGTATGAGCACAGATTCGGGTAAGTCCGTTTCGTTACAAGTTCTGTTATTCATTTATGATGTATGTACTATGTGATGTAATATTGGGCATGTTAGCATGATTTGCATGATTTGCATACTTTCCATGAGTCGGTATGATAATGGGTGATATGAGAGGAGGGGGAATATGATATCCGTGTCTTTGGGACACCAGAGGTTTGGCACCTCCAGTGGTTTGGTACCACAGATTGATTATTGTGACTTTGGGTCACGGAGGTTTGGGCACCTCGGCGTCGCCGTCGATCGCTTAGCACCACATGGGTTGACCCCACGGTTGATATACGAGATTAGCGCCGGTGATTTGGTATCACACGATGGGTTGGCCCCATCACTCGATTAATCGTGACCGGTCACGGTGATTTGGTATCACACTTGTGCCTTTGGGACACCAGAGGTTTGGCACCTCATAGCGACCTGTCCCTGTGGTCTAACACCACCGTGGGTTGGCCCCACTTTGAGATACGGGATCGTCGCCAGTGATTTGGTATCACACGATGGGTTGGCCCCATCATTTGGATTATTCGTGACTTTGGGTCACCAGTGGTTTGGCACCACACTTATGGATATCGTTACTTTGGTCACCAGTGGTTTGGCACCACCAGTGGTTTGGTACCACACGGGGTAGAAAAGAAGTATGGATGGCTAGGATTGGGTGCATTACTTGTATTGCTATGTACGGTGTGTGTTAGTATCTTTGCATTAATCGGAGAGGGATTTATGCACTTGAGTCTTGCGACTCACCTTCTCCTTATCATTTTGGTGACACTTAGATCGCGGACATGGAGCCGGGTGGACTCGAGGTGACCATGCTATGAATAAATTGGACTTGCACTGATTTAAAACTTGGTACTTTATTTCGTTTACTTTCATTTGGTTTTGTTGGGATTGTAAAAGGCCTTTTAAGATTATGCTTTAATTATTTATATGCCTAGTTTGGATTTCAAATATGTCTTAGCAAAGTATTGAGCTAACAATGGATAAAACTTAATAAGAAAAGGTTTTCAAAACTACAAAGCGATACGTTTTAAACTCTACCATCAGGTAGAACACGGTAATTTAAAATGAATGAAACTCAAATGTTTTCCAAACTCAAGATTTTCCACACTAAGTTCATAATGTTTTAAGCAACTAAATGAAATTACTTGGATTTTTAATTGATATGAATTTGTTTTACTTATGGATTCAACTAAGTTTTCAAAAGTTCCGGGTTTTAAAATGCACCATCGGTCTTGGAACAATCATACCCAAGATTTTAACTATAGCAAGGAGTTTTCTCAATCGAACTTTAACCGGTAACCTGTTTCTTCAAAACAATTTTCCTCTGTGACATACCAGATCCGGTCGTGGTGTGTTGACCGGGTTTGGGGTGTTACAAAAAATATCTACTAACTTTTCTTAATGGTCTAATTACCATATAAGGACCTCAATTTTGAATTCCATAGCTATTTGATACTTATAGCTACTAGAACTCAACTTTTGCATTTTATGTAATTTGGTCCTTTCAGCAATCAAACATGAAATCGATAAAATTTTTTCAATGAAATTTTTATACGTCATTTCTATCATAATGCAATTCATGCAATAATATTAAATAAATTTCCTTTCTAACTCAAACTTGTGGTCCCGACACCACTATTTCTATTTCACTGAAAATGGGTTTACAATGTAAATAGGGTTTTGATATATATATGATTATGAGTGCTTTGGTTATATTTTGTGCCATTTGGGATATGAATCATGTATTTGGACGTAAGATGTAATGGTTACTTGGTTGTTTCAATGGCTTGACTTGGTAATAGCTTATTTTGTATCTATCGTGTTACTTTGGTTATGGAATGTTTCTTATATTTCAGTTAGTTGGTGAACTTTGGTTGATGAATATAGTCATGAGAAAATGAGGTATATTTGATGGTTGAATGGGAATGAAAGGTAAAGTTGTTTATGTTTGACGGTTAATGTTTAATGCTTGAATTGTGGTGCCATTAATGGCATATTGGTTAGGCACTTAGGTTGTATGTTACATGGTGAATCTAGGTAGGTATTTGATGGACTTTGTATAGGTTTAATGGTTGGTATTACATGATTTGTACATAAGTGAACTTAGGTGTAATTGCTTAGTTTAAAAGGCTTGTTTAGGTGGTGTAATTGCTTGGTTTAGAAGGCTTGTTTAGGTGCACATGGCCTATGGCATCATTCTATGACACGGTTAGGCAACACAGTCATGTTATAGTACCACACGGCCTCAACCTTGTCACACGGTCATGTGACCCCTGTTTTCACCTTTTGCTTATCTTTTCGTAAAATTTTTAGTTTAGTCTAGATTTGTTCCCGAGTTTGTTTAAGAAATTTGTAAGCTCGATTAAGACTTGGTGTTGATTGAATATCATTGTTTCATTGTATTTATAATGCATTGTGAATTGGTTGATTATTTATGCCTAGTTATTGAATGATATAGATGTTTAACAATTGCAATGCCTTATAGCTAGAGTCAAGTGACCGGACCAGATATAAGGTGTTACATGCCTACTATATTAGTTAGCTTCTAGGCTTTATTCCTTAGCATGTCTAGCATTAGGTATAGACCTTCTTAATTGAAACAGAGCTTCTTTATTTCTAAAACTTGCTTACTTCTAGTGCAACTGCACAATACTAAATCTCCAACTTGGAATTGCTTATGCTTCACTTTTTTATTGTAACATTGAGCTATTTGTTGAACTCTTGTTGCATGTTGGTCATTGATTCTTCTCAAATTTCTTCTATAAGGTTTAAATTACACTTTAAAGCTTTTATATTTGAACTTCCATTTGCATACTCTGTCTTTAAAAAGTTGATTGTCATTCTTCAATTCCATATATTGGAATAAAAGGTGAATTTCCTATGGCTTATGTTGTTGTAGTTATTACTACTCATAGGATTCTTATAACTTCTTTAGGTCAAGACCATTTTGCATAATCTAAATCCTTCTTTGGGGTGGTGAGGATGTTTTTATTGGTCTATTCAACTTGGCCATTTGTTCATGAGTATGCTACGAAAACGTGAATCAAAGTAATATTAAATTTGTGACAGAAATCTTGCAAATTTCCAAAAAAAAATTATTTTTCATAATCTAATATTATTTTTTTGGGAATATTGAATAGAAACTTTTCTATGGATCTTGCAGTGGTCGATGCTATCACTTTTTCTTTAATCTATTTTTTTAAAATAATCACAAGACACAATTAAAAATTTGCGTTGTCATGTATCTAGTGGGAATAGTCCAAATATGTCTAGTCCCTAGGTTATGAAGGGTTATGGGTTAGAAAAGATCTTAAGTGTCTTTGTTGGTTGCTATGGTAGTCTGGCAAACTTTTGGCATCGATCAATCTTTTACTTTTATGAATGGCATTTTAAGTGAATGCCCTGCCTCTAAAATGGTTTCCATAGACCCCTTCATGTATCTCTTTTAGGATATACTTTGCTTTTTTTAGATTCAAACATCACAACAATGGTAGAGTAAATAATTTATTGTACATAACCTCATCAATTAAGTGTTGTTGAAAAGATGTGACAATGAATTGGATCTAGAACATTCATGACGTTATGAAAGGATCTAAAATGATTCAAATGGTCAATTAGGTTTGTGGAGCAATCATAAATCTCTGGAGATAGGTTTACCTCTGTAGGCATAAGGATTTATTAAACAATGAATGATAAAGGATCATGCACAACATGTAACACCCTAGGTCTGGTGGGTCTAAGGTTTTGGCGTATAGTAGTAAAATAGTTTGTCTGGCAAAGTGTAATCCTCCCAATTTCATATTGTGGTGTATACATGTGGGCGTATAGTAACTGCCACATAAGTAAGGATTTTATTTCATGATATTTTACTATATTAAAGAGAAGTTTTTGTTTAGCGATAAAATGGTATTATGGTATGAGTTTTCGCCAAATGTATAGTACGCCTTGTTTGTCTATAGTACTGTGCTAGTTACATTATAAGTAATATGGTTAGAAATGAATTGGATATGTAACACCCTATATCGGTCTGGTCGTTGAGCCCAAGAACAGGATGCTACAACACTGTCTCCCTTTGTATTCATCATAAACCATTACATTATTACACATGCATCTTTTCTCTTTTAATATAATAGCATTCACATGAAATGTAAGTCATACACACTCCAAGAAAATTGAATCATGCTAAATATTCATTGAATAATCATAAAACAATCACTAAACATGCATTAGGACCATTTAGCAAAATTTCCCAAAACTGTTACATAGGTATCAATACTGGTAGAGTGGTATTGATAATTCTTTCAAATGGCATCGATACCGCTTAGAAAATTGATACCAAATTAGCTTATTGTTTCTATAACGCCCTGAATAATTTATTTATGTTTCTGTAAATCCTAACATAAATGTGTATTTGCTTTAGTGGTTAAGTGATTTGAGGGTGTGCTTAAGGTCTTAGGTTCAATCTCACATTTGGAAATTTTGTTATTTTTTATCCAAGCCTTATCCTTGTTGGGTGGGCTCATATAAAATTGTCTGTAAATTCATATTAGAATGAGGCCTACTGGTTTAAGTGGTAAGGAGTTAGCTTGCTGGAGGTTCTGTGTTCGAATTCCTGTGCGGGTGAGGGTGATAATTTTTGTTTCGGTTGACTGAGAGAGTTTGGATGGTCTTGAAATTCTGAGTTGGTTGAGCTGTTAATGGATGTAGTGGGATTATGTCCAAATTAATCAATTTTATTTTTATCTTATTTTTTATTTTTATTTTTCTCTCTTCCCAAATACCTTTTGACATTTCTTCTCCTAATTTCTTTTCCAAATGTTTTCTTTTTTATTTCTTCTTTCTTTGATTTTTGTTCGCTATAATGTCGTTCAATCACTATGTTTTGGGTTACATAATCCCTGCTTGGATTGTGGTAGGTAAGTATTCTTGAAGTTTTGTGCAATTGGCAATCATTTTCGGGTGTGTTAATGTGGTGAATTCTTGTGTAGGTGTTAATCAAGGGGATCGAAATTCATCTTCTATCATTTAGTGTGCTTGGGCTATCGTAACTATTTTGGTAAGTGATCGAGCCTTTCAATTGAGTAAATTTTCAAATATGTCGATTGGAGTTTTGATAGATTTGTGTTTCGGTACTTGGAATTGATCAATTGAATAGTGTATTTTAGGTTAGAAGGGCTCAGGATTGCTTTCGCATCAAAATATACCAAGTGTGTACCCTAAAAACAAAAAATTGAGGTTTGGTAAAAGCCGAGAAAGGGGGCTGTCAACATCACACCGGCGTGTGGCCGGCCGTGTGGCTAGCTGTGTGCGAAACACGGTCGTGTTACTGACAAAGGTGAGGTCGTGCCCTCGACACGACTGTGTGACGGTATGAATATGGCCGTGAGTGCCATATGGGTTAGGCTAGGTTGGGCTTATCGTGTGGGTTTTGGGCTAGGCCGTGTGGGCCGCACAGGCATGTGGACCCAGAATTCTGAAATTTTCCCTAGAGTCGTACAGGTCGTTCCAATCCATTGTAGACCTACCATAGGGTCGGTAAGGGCTAATCAAACTGTATTTAATGTGATCTAATATTCTGATTGTCCAATGTAAGTGGAAAATATATATATATGTATGTCTAACCGTACTACTTAAGTATGTATGCTATCTGTATATGAGCATGTTAAGCATGTTAAATATGTTATTTTTGTATCCATATTATGTATCTGTGCTTGGGGTAGGATTTGCATATGTTGAGGAAATGATCTGTAGGGCGACCTTTCGCCTATTATCTGATAGCTTGGCTGCATATTATCTGTTATGTATCGCATCGACACTATATGGTGTGCAGGGATAGGTGGGTGTTTTTCACCCCACATGGTGTGATGGGGTGGACGGAGATGGTGTGCAGGGATAGCTATGTGCCAAAGCATGTAACTCTCTAACTTAAGTCACACGAGTGTGTTTGAGGCCATGTGTCTGATCGTGTAACTTTCTGACTTAAGTCACACGACTATGTGACAGTCTATTGACAGTCCGTGTGAGGCACTGATATAAGCTACACAGCTATGTGCTAGGCCGTTTCGGCAACACAAGCCAGCCATCTAGGCCGTGTGAATCCACACAGGCGTGTGGGCAAATTTTTTGAATTTTTCCCTAAGGTTGTAAGTGTCGTTTGGATTGAATGTTGGCCTTTCGTAGGGTTCGTATAATCTGAATTAAGCTATAAAACCTAATACTTGATGTTTTTTTAGTGTATAATTTGTTATCTGTACATATATATGATATGTTATTTGTTAAGTAAAGTATGATCTGTATTATCTAGATATGATCTGAACCTATATCACTGCATTTACAACTCTGATATCTGTTAGTTCTGTATTTTGCATTGGGGTGGGATTTGTGTTAAAGGAGGAACTATGGGCAGTTTAATTATCTGTCAATTTGGTGGCTAAGCCACATATACATATATCTAATTCTGGTGATTTAACGCACTCTAATCTAGAAGCTAGTCTGTAATTATTCTGAAACGTGACATATAGTCACTACGCGGTGTGTAGGGATGGATGGGTACTTCATACCCTATATGGTGTGAAAAGATGGACGGAGATAGTGTGTAGCGGATGGGGTTAGGACTTTGAATTTGTATCTGATATGCTCTGCATCTATAAATGTTATACTCTATTTTGTTTCTGTTACTGATTCTAAAAACTATTTGAATATAGAAAACCCGAAAGTATGTCTGATATTGCTCCGCATAATTGATTATATTTGTTGCACACTAAGCTAGTCGCGTATTTTGTCTGCTTATTTAAATTTCAGGTAACTCTCATACCTAGGCGGGTCGGCGTAGCAAGAGCTCGGTCATTTTTAGCTTGGTTATTTTACTAGTTTATCTTGACTTATACTAGTACTAACTTTTTGGATTGTTGTTCTAAAGATTGGATTTACATGGTTTGCTATTATCTATTTAAATGACTTTGAATTGTTTGAATTCTAAATAATACAAGTTGGACTTTTCAAAAATGGTTATTGTAACTCTCCAGATTTGGCCATAACGTTCAAATAGGGTTTGGGGTATTACATTTAGTGGTATTAGAGCCAAGTTGCAAAATTAGGGTTGTGATTTTTGGGCTCCGATTTTTATGAAAAATATTTTTCATGGTATAGCCTTCGATAATGTATGAATCGAAATGGTATATCACGATACATGAAATTTTGTATTAGTCCATAAGGAGATACTCATGACATCCTCTGTGAAGTCCACTGGGGCAGTAAACATGAGATTCTATATGATGTCTTTATGTCGTATTCTATTTGGAAAAATTATGGACAAATTCTGTTAGCTCTGTAATAATGTATTGCTATGATAAAATATTGAAATGTTATGGGTTAAAGATTGAGCAAAACCTGTGAAATAATTGAATAAGTTTTGAAAAGAACAGTTTATTTCCATGTTAATAAAGGTATCCACATGATGATCTGATAATGTTGGATATGTATATATTTGCATCAATGTGTGACATAATAAATTGTCATTTTGGGTTAGTTTGTGTTATGAAATGGTTGAATCAGAGTTATTTGGAATCTATCATATTTAGGCGGTATACTGACTTCATCCGAAATCTTATGAAATCTGATTATTGATTATTTTTAGCATCTAGGGTTCTGAAGTAAAATGTCATGGAAATCATCTGATTGATTTATGTAGTATATTATCAGTATGGGTTGTGGGGCATTGATTCAAATTATGATTTGATTAATAGTTTGAAGGTACTCAGATCTGCATATGTATTCGCCAAAATGTATATGTATTCGTCCATGAATTATGTTATGATCAACTATTTTAAGATAAATGCAAGTATTAGAATGAGGTCTGTATGAAACAGATTCTAAAGGTATTTTCTGTTGAGAAATACTTATGCAATAAAGAGCATTAAGAAATGTCTGAAAGAATCTTCAGTTAGTCAGGTAAGAAAGAATCGATATGTAAGGGTAAGATAATTGGTGTATATGTGTGTATCAAAATTGTAATGGTATTCCCGACATAAGTGGTTCAAAATTATGGTTGACACGTAAATATTCTTACAAGAATATAAAGTATCCGCCAAGGTATGATATGATGAAGCTCACTAAGTACTTTTGTACTTATAAGGTTTGATATTATTTTCAGGTGTTTAGAAAGAGATCGTGCTAGGAGGGACGATGCCAGGAGTACGTTAGAGTATTGGCAAAGTGGGTCATTATGAATACAGTAGAAGTGTGGTGTAGTTAGGATACGCCATTTGTGTCAGTAATTAACCAACTTATATATTGTAATGATCTATATCAAGACTATTGAAATAAGTTTTTTTAGAAACCTCCTTTGTTTATAGATGTTAAGCTTTTCACTTAAATTAATAAATAAAATATTTTAAAGAAATGAGAAATTGTAAACTATTTTGTTAATTTGTTAAGTATTATGTGTAGTAACTCCTGATGATCGAACCCAGTGAATCGAGTCGATTTGAAGGTGTTACACAACATCGATCCATTCAAAATAACTTCTGCTTGGTTGTATTGGATTCTTTAACTCCTGCTTCAACACAACTACTTGTTCAATGAAATTGACTCGATCTAGGGTGTGTTTAGTATTTCTTCTAAGAAGAACTTTTGGGACAAAAAGCACTTTTGAGAGAAAAGCATTCCTAAACAAACACCTTTTTGAGAGAAAAAGTGCTTCTCCCAAACCAAAAATTGGCCCAAAAGCACTTTTTTGAGAAGCTGAATATTTTAGTTTTTCCCTAAAAGTGTTTTTTTTCCCAAAAGCACTTTTGAGAAGCATTCCTAAACTAGGTCTTAGATGATGGTTGGAGTACACTTTGAGTTCATTGTTTGAATGGAGGTCTATTTTTTTCTTCTGGCAAAAGTCGAACTTTCAGTGGAGATTGTGCGCTTGGAAGGTCACCTAGTATTCCTTTGTTTTTTTCTTCTAGAGGATCTATTCTAATTGCTTGTGCTTTATCCAATATCTATCGATGTGATTCAAAGGCATTCGAGAGGAGTTGGAACTACGATGCACACTAAAAGTAGGGTCAAGTTGTTGTGAAATGGGCAATATAGTAATTGTAGTTGATGATTGGGATGTTGGAAAAATCGATTTGAAAATAGTGGAATAGTGCACAGTTGAATTTTAAAAAAAATATTTCAAAATCGATCAGTTGTAATATATATGACAATAAACCTATTTACTAATATTATACTTGAGTTTTCTTTGAAGCGGAATGGATCGCTCCCAACATTGTACAAATCGATCTTCTCTATTATCCTCGACTTAGGTTTGCTAGAATATAGGCTCTAATGACAATTCAATGAAAACTTTAAAGTGAAACTTGTGAGCTAGAAATGAAAAAAAATTCTCATCAAAAGATTGAATATAATAATAAATATTTTAGATTCTCCTAATATGATCATATTTTATCTCATGGTAACCATTATATCTTCCTTGTAACATCCCGATTTTGGGCCTAGTCGAAATAGTAGTTTCGACACCATAAATTTGAAGTAAGAATAATTATTTTATGAGTATTTTGAGGCCTATGGCATGATTGCATGATTGTGCAAAAATTTCATGAAGAAATTTTATGCATAAAGTGTCAAATTTGATAATTAGGACTAAATTGAATAAGTTGCAAAAAATATGTTCTAGAAGCTTTGAGCATGAAATTGCCAAGGATTTTTAATTAGAGGGTCTTAAATAGAAATTTGACCAATTTCTATTTTTATGGACAAAAATGGAAATGAATTGGTAAAATTTGAAAGTTTAGTAAAAAGGGCATTTTGGTCATTTGGTTAATAAAAGAATTAAAAGGGAGAATAAAGTCAAAATTGATGTCCATCTTCTTCACCAGAGCCGAAATTCTCAAGCTCTTCATAGCTAGGGTTTCTTCAACTTTCAAGCTTGATAGTAAGTGCATCATACTCTCGTTTTTAATGTTCTTTACATTTTTGAAGTTGTTATAAACTGATCTATCCATTTCTACCATTTATTTGAGCTAAGGTTGATGTCTAGGGTTTGACCCATGTGTGGCATGCATGTATTTTGATGTTTCATGTTAGATTATGAAAGTTTGATGTGTGATAAACATCTTTTACTAATTGATTTTTGATGAAAACACTTAAAAAGGGCTTAACTGTAAAAGTTGTAAAAATGGGTAGTAGAAATATGATTTGATGAAAGATGTTGGCTAGTATAAGCATGATATAGGTTCGGCCAGGCTTGGGTAACAAAGAAAATGAGTACATTTCATTTTACGAGCCTAGGGACTAATTTGTAAATATGTGAAAGTCTAGGGGAAAAATAATAATTTTGCCAAAGTATGGTTTTTGGACTGATTTGAACAATGTGATAATTAAATGAACTAAATTTGCTATTATAGATCAAGAAAAACAGAGTCCGGACCTAGACCGGGGAAAGAACAAAGCTGTGGACTAAATCGAATTAGTTAGCCATATTTTGTACCGAGATAAGTTCGTGTGTAAATAATGCAACTTATATTATGTAATTAATATTTTGTTATTGCATGCCTTATACAATTATCATTATGGATTTGTTCGGCAAAGATTTGATACGGCGAAACTCCCGGTTGACCTTAGGAATAGTTAGGATACAAATGTCATGACATTAGGGTTATGATTTTACGTGTAAAACCATATCTAGGATATGGCATAGTTACGAGATTTTGTGTAACACCATGTCTGGGACATGGCATCGATATGAGTATCCTCTAAGACTATAGCTGCGCTATAGGCATCGATATGTGATCCCATGTAAGGCCATATCTGGGATATGGCATTGGTATGATTCTATGTGTATGTTATTCTCAAGTATCCTTTAGTATTCCAAGTGGTTCAACGGGTAACCCAAAGATTTATGTAAACGAGATGACAAGGTATGATCATGTTGAAAGGGTACAGGTATGTACACAAAGCTCATAAATATTGAGATTATAAATTGATGAGACCTTAGTAAAAAGTGAATGATTAAATCATGATCACAAGTTTTATTGTACATTATGTGAATGACACGATTTAAAATGTATCTATTATATTTTTCGTAATTTTTCAAAATAAGGTCCTTGGTGATTTTGTGAAGTAAGGGTATTTTGGTAATTTTGCAGTCCCGGGGGTATTTTGGAAATTTTAAAAATTCGGGGTACTTTAAAAATTTTGGAAATTCGTGGGTACTTCGGTAATTTTGGAAATTCATGGGTACTTCGGTAATTTCAGAAGCCCGGGGGTATTTAGGAGATTTTTGAAATCTGGGGGTATTTCGGTAATTTTGGAAATTCAGGGGTATTTCGATAATTTTACAAATCAAGGTCATGTTGGTCATTTCACAAAATAAGGGTAATTTGGTAATTTTACAAGTCAGGGTTATTTTGGTCATTTCGTAAAACAAGGGTAATTTGGTAATTTTACAGGTCAGGGTTATTTTGGTCATTTCGCAAAACAAGGGTAATTTGGTAATTTTTCAAACTTTGATGGGGTTTGTTGTTTTTTTTTTTAAAAAAAAAAAGATTTTTTTTTGAAAATTTTACAAAACTTGGGAATTTTTTTTTCTTAAAAAGATGGCTGATCCCTTTCGGGTTTTAATCATAGGGTTTAGCCCATCAACCAGTCCTCGTAACTAGGGTGAATAGTCACTACGCACCAGGTAGGATTCTAGTGAAGAGGAGGTGAGTCGCTAGGACTGCTTAAATACCAAGCTCTCCCTGAATCCACTCCTAGACATGCGTCTGCCTATTGCCACACCCTAACTCGACTAAGGTGAACAGTCACTACGCACCAGGTAGGATTCCAGCGAAGAGGAGGTGAGTCACTAGGACTGCTTAAATACCGTGCTCTTAGGATCCTTCCTAGACATGCGTATGACGGTTACACACCCTAGCCTTGCGGCTCGTTAACGGGTTTGTTCAGTGAAATTAAGCTTTATGAATTTTTCAAAAGTAGTTTGTACTAAGCCTAAAGTTCATCAAGTTCTAATTCTAACTTAGTCTACGTCCCACTAGGCCCACTAAGCCCACATATATAAAGATCACACAATGGTTGAGTACTTACAGCGGACTTGGTAGGAGACGCAAGTGCCGTCTTTGAGCTAACAAACCTGTTATCCTTTAAAAACATATATGTTTCAAAAGCCTATTTTTAGAAAACGTTTTGAGCCCAAAAACCCCAGAGTCGAGTTTTGAACCGGGCTCTGATACCAATTTGTAACACCTCAAACTTGGCCCAAACACTACAATCGAATCTGGTATGTCACTAAGAAAAATTTTGTCAAACGTGTCGTATTTTCGGAAAAGCCCAAATATAATTTATATAAAACATGCATTTGTAAATAAAACCCAACTTAAATTACATGTCTTTGTTTAAGTAAAATAAATGTTTCCAATAACAAAAAAAAATAATTTAAACCCATGAAAAGGAATAAAACTAGTGGCCCATGGCCTTATTACATCGAAGCTTAAGATCCATTAATCAAAATACAATATAAAGTAATTAGATTGAGTCTTTTTCCCAAATCCACATATTCTTCTGCATGGCCACCTTGCGTTCCTCTCCAGCCCGGTCCGAATCACTAGGTATCACCTGAAATGTTAATTAAAAGGGTGAGTCGTGAGACTCAGTGTACAACCCTCATGCACCACTAGAGTTTGGGCCTTAAGCCCATTAAACAAAATAAACAGTGTAATAATCATAATAAAAATTAATAGCAAATAATATGCAAGGCCCAACCCGTTTGCCTAGGTTTCCATCCGCTACACACCCCGTACCAACCGTTCACACCATTGGGGATTTCTACAATCGACCACACCGCTACACACCATGATGGCGGTCATGCTCGCTCATCCACATATGATGGCCGAAGCCCTTATAACATATAATGGCGAAGCCCGTATAACATTTAATGGCGAAGCTCAGATATATGATTCACGGCATTAGCCGCTACACATATAACGTATAACTTCCTCCTTTCATCAACCTAACCCATGCAATCACATACAAGCATTTTACTTATAACATTTAAATAGATTATTTCTTTGAGGATCGCTTTTACCCTCCTTGGGCTTTCATCAATAAAGCGAGATTTTGGCATTTATCATAACATATAAAACATATGAACATACAATAATAGGCAGATCTAGATGGTGGGGAGGTATTACACACCTGGTTACCGCGAAAATCTACTATCCTTAGTGTAGAGCCTTATTTATCGAATCCCGAAAATCCCTAAGAAAATGTCACCTTCCTACCTTTGGCTTTTCCACCAAATCGGCACAGGAGATTTTTAATGAGACAGATTCGGCTACTAAAAGCGAGAGAGGAAAATCGCAGGCCTTAAATAAGTGTTTGGGTTAGATCGAATGAAAAGAAAGAGTGAAATTGCATAGAATAAAATCCCAAAACTCACCAGATTACTAAGGAGTATGTGGCTTATGGTGCACCTTCGGGAAATAGAAACCTCCCTTGTAGATTCGGCTATGGAGAAGAGAATATGAACAAAAGGAATTCGACTTTTAGAAAAAGAAAAAGAGAAACTGTAGGGAAGGCTTGGAAATTTGTGAGAGAATGAAAGAAGAATAGGGTTTCAAAATACCAGAAATTGAAGAATACTACTCCCTATTTATAGAGAAATTTGGCATATCATCCACACACTGAGTTGGAATTTTGGCCAACTCTTCCCTTCTCTCCGATAGCCTTTATCTCACACGATAACCCAATCCTTATCTCCTCAAAAAAATAGCCATCATCTTTCTCTTCATTATCTTCCTATTTATCAAGAAAATAAAAGAATTAAAATCCCTATTTTGTAGCTAGTGTGCCGTCCACTCCTAGGGCTTGTAAGTGCCAAATTTTTTTATCTTAAAATTTGGGCTCTAAGTGCCCATACTAGGCCCAAACCCCTCCCCCCTTATGACGCCACCTTATGCCCACTTAAAGCTCCTTAAACCTTTGGGCCACAAGCCCAGCTTGTCACTTAATTAACTATCTTCTTAAATTATAAGCTAACACCATGTATTAGCCACCTAACCCAAATTTTTAAAGCCCAATATATCACTTTAAAATACCCAGAGCACTAATTTAAACCCTAATCCACATATTTAATCAAAAAGTCAGCCCGATCCTTAGAATCTTAATTTCACATATTAAACTATCACATTAATGCGCAGGCCCACGTTTAGGATGTTACACTTTGCATTAACTATCGACAACTCAATAAGGTGACCATAAAGAATAAGTATCTTTTGTCAAGAATAGATGATTTGTTTGACCAATTGAAGGGAGCCACAGTATTTTCCAAGATTGACTTAAGGTCTGGTTACTACTAGTTGAGAGTTAAAGACTCAGATGTGCCGAAAACTGCATTTTGGATGAGGTATGGTCACTATGAATTTTTGGTTATGCCTTTTGGTTTGATAAATGCTCCTGCTGTGTTTATGGATTTAATGAATCGAATTTTTAGACCATACTTAGATAAGTTTGTGGTTTTGTTTATCGACGATATTTTGATTTATTCTCGAAATGAGTCCAAGCATGCTGAACATTTGATAACTGTTTTACAAACTTTGAGAGATAAACAGTTGTATGCTAAGTTTAGTAAAAGTGAGTTTTGGCTTTGAGAAGTCATATTTTTGGGGCACATTGTTTTGGGTGATGGTATTTGAGTTAACCCAAGTAAGATTTCGACTATTGTTGAATGGAAATTGCCGAGGAATGTGTCAGAGGTTAGAAGCTTTTTAGGCTTAGCTGGTTATTACAGATGGTTTGTTAAAGGATTTTCCATGATTGCTACTCCGATGACAAATTTGCTACAAAAAGATGTCAAGTTTGAATGGTCTGGAAAATGTCAGCAAAGTTTTGAGAAGTTGAAGGCATTGTTGACTGAGGCACCGGTTTTGGTGCAACCTTAACTGAGAAAGGAATTCATAATTTATAGCGACCAGTCACTGAATGGGTTAGATGTGTGTTGATGCAAGAGGGTAAGATGATAGCTTATGCCTCGAGAAATTAAAGCCACATGAGAAGAATTATCTGACACACGATTTGGAATTGGCTGGCATTGTGTTTGCATTGAAGATTTGGAGACATAATTTGTATGGTGAGAAATGCCATGTGTATATTGATCATAAAAGTTTAAAGTACTTAATGACTCAAAGGGATTTCAATTTACGACAAATGAGATGGTTGGAGTTGCTAAAAGATTACGAATTAATGATTGTCTACTGTCGTAACCATTTTTTGATAGAACAGTGAACGACGCGGTCGACTCGATTTTTTTGAAAAAAACGAAAAGGAAGGGAGTCGTCACCGATCTTTATTTGGGTGTAATCGGATCACCTTTGTTTTAATAAAACATCTCAGTTTATTAAAACGATGCTTTTGGTCTACGAAAATTTGAGAAAAATGGGTTCGGAAGTCAATTACGTGCGAGGAAGGATTAGCACCCTTGACACGCCCGAAATCGGTACCAAACTAATTGATCGGTGTCCTAATGTTGAAAACTTTGAAATGATTTGGAAATAGATACTTCTTATTTCTAAAACTTGAAAGAATTGGAAGGGACGTTTAAGGCTCTCTTATTTTTGAAGAGATAAAGCATCATGTATCGAGAAAGATAGTGCGACAAATGATGAGATGTTACACGTGAAAAGAATAATGAAAGACACATGCATATATACGTATAAGTAAGGATAATATATTGAAATTATTACGTATATTAACTGTAATAGGAATAATGATGAAATAATAATAGTGACATGATAATAATAGCAATAATAATAAATAATAATAATAATAATAATGGGAGTAAAATAAGAGTAATAAATTTAAAGAAAAGAAAAATAAAATGGTAGTAATAACAATATACATATAAAGATACATTAATAGTGGTAATAAATATAATAATAATACTAGTGATGATAATGATGATATATAAAAAAAAATAATGAGTAAAAAACGAATAGGTATATATACATATATATGGAAAAATAATAGTATAATAATTGCGATAATAATGATAATAATAAAAAAATAGATAATAATAATAATGAAAACAAAATAAATATTAATAAATAAAATAATGATGTTAGTAATAAAAAATAAAATAACACACACAATAAATAATAACAAACAAATAGTAATGAAATATATTGGAAACAACAAATAATAATAATAATAATAATAATAATAAGATAATCAATAATAAAAATAAAAAATATTAAATAATAGTAAAAGTGGTAAAAATTGTAAAATAATCGAAAAATGGGTTAAATCGCATTAAAAACGGAAGTTTCGGGTCAAATTGTAAATAAAACAGAGGTTTGGGGGCTAAATAACACGCGCGTAAAAGGTGAGGGACCAAAAAGGTAATTTCTCCAGGTAAGTTAAACGCAGCGTTTGACGGGGGACCGAGTCACAAACCGCGAAAAATTATTGGGCCAATGTTGCAATAATTAAAAGTTTGATTTTGAAAAAACTAAAAACGCAGAAGGACCAATCGCGCAATTTCCCTTTTGGCTTAAAAACACGCAGATCCTGAGGCGGGTTGGGTCGGATCGGGTCGGCTAGGGGTGAAATGACGTCGTTTTGGGCTTAAAGGCCAGCACCCAAAATGACGTCATTTCAAGGGGCTATATAAGGCCTGAAAATCAGAAAAAAAAAATCATTCTGACCCAAGTTTTTTAAAAAAAAAATCATTTCCTCTCTTTTTTTCTCTGTAGAGGGGGGAACTCCGGTCGGGCTACGCCGTCGCACCGGCCACCGCACGCAGTGTCCGAAAAGGTAAAACCTTACCCTTTTTTTTATATTTTCAAAATATATGTATTGTAAAAATAGATTTTTTAAGTATTGGTCTGAAAACGGAAAAGAAACGAAGAATAAAACGAAATATCCGAATTTCTTGTGAAATCCTTACTCTATTCTGTATTTCCCTTACTTTTCGTCTGGAATCTCTGGATTTGTGTTTGATATGTGAATCTGTTCTTTGCGTTTGAGGATCTATTCTTATGATATTGTAAATCTCTGGTTTTTTTGCATTGATTGAAAGAAAAAAAAACCCCTTTTTACAGTTTCGATTGGCTTTTTATAGCCATTTTTAAAATAGATTTTTCTTCCTTTCCTTGTTCTGTCCTCTCGTTTTTAATGTTTGCAGGTTCTCGGCACAAGTGGCTGGCGGTGGAGGTGCTGCGGTTCTGACAGTGGCGGTGGATGGGACGCGGTCAGAGGCAAAAAGCCCTAGGTGCGGCGCACCTAGGGTTTGTTGCTTTCTATTTTTCGTTTGGGTATGGGCTAGTTAGGTTTTGGGCTAGGGTGTTTTGCATTTTTTTAATTTGGGTCAGTGTCTGTAACTGGACTTTGGGGTTTAATTTGGGTTTTATTTTCGGTATTGGGCTAGCTATTGGGTTAGGTTAATGGGTTTAGGTTGGGTCGATTTGTTGGGTTTCTGGTTTGGTTTGTAAAATGGGTTTTAATGCTTTGGGGAGTGTAGTTTCTTTTGCAAATGGGCCCCGGGTAAAATTGGGCTACAACAGCTGCCCCTCTTTGCTCATTATCGTGTAACGGGAATGGAGCAAAGACTTTAAAAGGACCAATTTTGCCCGGTTTTGCTGAGTATTGACTTCTTTGGTGCTTTTCCTTAGGTAGCTTTGCTCCTATCCACCGCATCTTGTTGTTTTAATCCACTTCATTGTAACCTGGGAAAATGAGATTTGTAGTGATCTGCTTTATTGCGACTTCAGAGAGATATAAAGACGAAAGTGCTTTTGATCTGCTTCCTGCAACTTCAGGAAGATAAGATCTTCTGTCTTCGATTTGCTTCCTACAACTTCAAGAATGTCAAATCTACTATCTTCAATTAGATTCCTGCAAACTCAATGATCACCAGACTGATGTCTTCAATCTGCTTCCTGCAACTTCAGGAATGTCAAATCTGCTATTTTTAATCTGATCCCTGCAAACTCAAGGATCACCAGACTGATGTCTTCGATCTGCTTCCTGCAACTTCAGGAAGGTCAAATCTGCTATTTTCAATCTAATCCCTGCAAACTCAGGGATCACTAGACTGATGTCTTCGATCTGCTTCCTGCAACTTCAGGAAGTTCAAATCTGCTATTTTTCAATCTGATCCCTGCAAACTCAGGGATCACTAGACTGATATCTTCAATCTGCTTCTTGCAACTTCAGGAAGGTCAAATATGCTATTTTCAATCTGATCTCTGCAAACTCAGGGATCACTAGACTGATGTCTTCGATCTGCTTCCTGCAACTTCAGGAAGGTCAAATCTGCTATTTTCAATCTGATCCCTGGAAACTCAGGGATCACTAGACTGATGTCTTTGATCTGCTTCCTGCAACTTCAAGAATGTCAAATCTTTTATATTCAATCCGCTCCACTGCATCCCCAGGGAGACAAGATCTGCTATTCTTTAATCTGTTATGCCATAGTGTCCATTTGAGGACATAACCTGTAGAATGAGTACATGCTTATGCCTAATGATTAGGAGGCCATGAGTATGATGAGTTAGAATGTTATGATTACGATTTTCCATTTGAGGAGTTATCATCTATTTATCCGTCAAAGTTTCATCTTCATTTCTCTTGCAGTAACCATTTTCGTACGAATAACTTGCCCCTGTGGAAATTTCAAGGCCCCTTTCCTTTAGGCTTCGGGACACGGGTCTGCATTGACTTCTAACTATCTCCCCCGGGAATCACAACTCCTACTTGAAGAAAACCCGACTTGGTTTGTTTTTGGATTTATTCCACAGCGATTTAAGGTTTTTGAATTTTTCCTTGTCAAAAATTGGCCTGTCATACCTTTTTCTAGGTGACTAGGTGACATTATTCACCCTGCCACGATTACTGAATCGGGCAAGGAACTTTGAAGAAATGGTCTCCATTAAGACCCCTCTTTCTTCAATGTCTTTAATCTACGTACATGGAAATTCTAAACAATTGTCTTGTTTCGATTTCTTGTTTTATCTAGAGATTTCCAAAGTATTACGTAGAACTTTCTTTTGTGAAATTATCAGTTCATCAATTATTATTTCAATGCAACATGTTTATGAACGACGGGTAACAATGGATTGACTTCAAAGAGAGTTAAAATGAATTATCAACGATACGAGGAGATGATTGGGAACACATCATTTTTGCGAAAAAAAGAATCCAACAATAGTGAAAATGAGCAAGACATAAGTCAAATGCCCTAGACACCGCCGATTGGGCTTCTATACAAGTTTCATGAAGGATGTTTTAAACTTTTGCATGTGTTTAGAAGACTAAAGTACTTTGTTGATGCCCTAATATGCAACGTGCTTCCTCTCCTGTTGATTCTGGCGCTGCAAGATCGCCACGTGTCCAATCAAAATTTGAGCCGCCTTTTTCAGGTTTTCAACTCAAAAGCCCTTTGGTCTCAAGGCGCCCTTTTGCGGGTTTTCGCCTCGGCCTCTCCGTTTTTTTTTTCAAATTCTCAAAGCGCCCTTTGCGGGTTTTTGCCTTGGCCTCTTCTATTTCAAGCAAAGTACTTTTTAACCGAATCCGAGTTCACGGGATTGGGCAAGCTTTTCCCGTCCATCTCAGTCATAATCAACGCACCTCCTGAGAAAGCTTTCTTTACCACATACGACCCTTCCCAATTCGGCATTCATTTCCTCTATGATCCTTTTGTATAGAAAGGATCTTTTTCAGCACGAGGTCCTCTTCATGAAATTCTCTTGGCCGAACTTTTTGGTCATAAGCTCGCATCATCCGTTTTTGGTACATCTGACCGTGATGAATGGCCCTCAATCTCTTTTCTTCAATTAAATTCAACTGATCATATCGAGCTTGGATCTATTCGGCTTCATCCAGTTTTACTTTTGACAACACTCGAAGAGAAGGTATTTCCACTTCAATAGGTAGCACCGCTTCCATCCCGTAGACCAATGAGAAAGGTGCTGCTCTGGTAGAGGTTCTGACGGATGTCTGATAAGCATAGAGTGCAAACGGCAACCTCTCATGCCAGTCTCTAAAAGTCTCAGTCATCTTTCCCATTATCTTTTTGATGTTTTTGTTGGCTACCTCCACTGCCCCATTCATTTTTGGACGATATGGTGACGAATTGTGGTGTTTGATGTTAAATTCGCTACAAACCCCTGCCATCGTGCTATTGTTTAAGTTTAGTGCATTGTCCGATATGATCCTCTCAGGCATTCCATATCGACAAATGATCTCCTTTTTCAAAAGCCGACTAACCACTGATTTAGTGACGTTAGCATATGAAGCCGCCTCTACCCATTTTGTGAAGTAGTCAATGACCACGAAAACGAACCGATGTCCATTCGAAGCCTTCAGAGATATTGGCCCAATGACATCCATGCCCCACATGGAAAATGGCCATGGAGAAGTCATAACATGTAAAGGTGACAGGGGCACATGAATCTTGTCTCCATAAATCTGGCATTTATGACATTTCTTGGCATAGTTGACACAGTCTCCCTCCATGGTAGACCAATAATATCCAAACCTCATTATTTGTCTGGCCATTGTGAAACCATTAGCGTGAGTTCCACAGACACCTTCATGGACTTCTTCCAGGATTAACTTAGGTTCAGCGGCGTCCACACATCTCAGCAGCACTTGATCTTCCCTTTTCTTGTATAAGACTTCTCCATCCAAGACGTAATCACAGGCTAGTCTCCTCAGCGTCTTTTTATCATTCTCAGTCGCTTGATCTGGGTACTCACGATTTTTTACATACCGCAATATATCGTGGTACCACGGTGGGACAGTTTTCTCTTCTTCCTCGACATTGTAGCAATGGGTTGGGTCTTGATGAATGCTCATTTGTATTGGCTTCATATCTTCATTTTTTGGAAGCTAAAGTGGCCAGAGCATCAGGCATCTGATTCTCGTCCCTGGGCAGGTAATTGAAAGTGATGTCATCGAACTCTCTGATCAATTCTTGGGCCAATTTTTTGTAGATAACCAGCTTTGGATCTCTGGTTTCCCATTCTCCTTTGAGTTGATAGATTGCCAGAGCAGAATCTCCATAAACTTCCAATACCCTGATTTTGTATTCGATAGCGGCGCAGAGACCCATGATGCAAGCTTCATATTCAGCCATATTATTAGTGCAATCAAAATCCAGTTTGCAAGTGAATGGATAATGGTCTCCTTTTGGGGACATCAGGACTGCCCCAATTCCATTGCCCACAGCATTTGATGCCCCGTTGAAATTCAGTTTCCAGGGGTGGTCTTCGGAGGTACCTTCTTCAGTGTCTGCCACGTACATCAAATCCTCATTAGGGAAATCAAAATCTAAAGGCTCGTAGTCTTCAATGGCTTTACTGGCTAGAAAGTCCGTTATCACACTCCCTTTTATCACCTTTTGGTTTACATAAACGATGTCAAATTCAGAAAGTAGAATCTGCCATCTAGCCATCCTTCCATTCAAGGCGGTAGATTCCATCATATATTTAAGGGGATCTAGCTTTGAGATGAGCCATGTCGTGTGATACAGCATATATTGCCTCAATCTTCGAGCTGTCCAAATCAAGGCACAACATAATTTCTCAATTGGCGGGTACCTCGTTTCACATTCGGTGAATTTTTTACTAAGGTAGTATATTACTTTTCCTTTCTTCCCCGACTCATCATGCTGACCCAGCACACATCCCATCGAATTATCAAGTACTGTTAGATAAAGGATCAGTGGCTTTTCTGGTTGAGGCGGCGTTAGTCTCTGGGCATGGGACGGTATTGTTTTACCTTTTCGAAGGTCTTCTGGCATTCTTCATCCCACGTGCCTGGGTTGTGTTTCTTGAGGAGACGGAATATGGGGTCACATCTCTCGGTCAGTTGTGAAATAAACCGGGCGATGTAATTTAGCCTTCCTAAGAAACCTCTAACTTCTTTTTAGGTACGTAGTGGAGGTAATTCTTGTATGGCTTTGACTTTATCCGGGTCAACCTCAATCCCTTTTTCGCTGACTATGAACCCGAGCAACTTCCCGGACCGAGCTCCGAAGGTACACTTTGACGGGTTAAGCTTCAACTAGAATTTTCTCAGCCTCAAGAACAATTTTCTCAAGACCTGCACATGTTCTTTTTCAGTTCGGGACTTGGCGATCATATCGTTGACGTAAACCTTAATTTCCCTGTGCATCATGTCATGGAATAAGGTTACCATGGCTCTCTGATATGTCACCCCCGTATTTTTTAGCCCAAATGGCATTACCTTGTAGCAAAATGTTCCCCACACGGTTATAAACGTTGTCTTGTCCATGTCCTCAGGATGCATCTTTATTTGGTTGTATCCAGAGAAACCATCCATGAAGGAGAACAACGAATAGCCTGCTGTATTGTCTACCAAGGTGTCGATGTGAGGCAACGGGAAATTGTCCTTCGGGCTGGCCTTGTTCAGGTCTCTGTACTCTACGCATATCCGTACTTTCCCGTCTTTCTTGGGGATAGGGACAATGTTAGCCACCCAATCCGAGTACTTGACCACTTGCAAGAACCCGTCATTAAATTGCTTCTCGACTTCTTCTTTTATTTTTAACAAGACATCCAGTCGCATTTTTCGGAGCTTCTGTTGGACTGGCTTGCATTCTTCTCTTATGGGTAATCGGTGTACTGTGATATCAGAACTTAGTCCGGGCATATCTTGGTACGACCACGCGAACACATCCTTGAATTCATGGAGTAATTCGATGAGGTTCCGCTTGGTTTCTACAGTAATACGGGCTCCAATCTTCACCTCTTACCCCTCTCCTAGGTTCACCATTTCTACCGACTCTTTATGGGGTGGGATCTGTTTTTCTTCTTGCTCTACCATTCTCAACAAATCTGGAGGCAAGTCACATTCTGTGTCATTTTCAAAATCCTGAGATTCCTCTGAACACATGTCTTGCTTAAAGCAGACTTCTGACTCTGTAATATTGTTGCTCATATCATTGATGTCTAGAGACCTGTGATGGGTGTCAAAGGGTGTACAAAGAACAAATGAATTTGAGGACAACTATTCATATGATATGAATGAGACAAAGGATAAATAATAAAAAATGTAAAATGAGAGAATGTTTAGTAGAATTGAAGATGTATTTCATTAAAACAAAATGTCCGAACATGAGCCTATTTCACAAAAGAAATCTTATTGTTTCTAGGCTTAAAAACAACAAGTGTGTTTCGAGTATTACTCTGTATAATCTCTAAAAACTACAGGAAATTCCTCTGTAGTCCAACTGTCTAAAGTGCTTCCAGGTTCATACGGGCGAATGCCCGATAGATTTCCTTAATTAGTCTCCTCATCATGTATAGCATTGATGTGAGGATATTCATCTCTAGGAGATTCTTTTCCCGGGTAAATCATTCCTCCTGATACGAAGGTGTGAGATATGTGGGGGAATGTCATCGGTTCCCACTTAACGTCCTCTCCATTCAGCGGGCCCTTCTCCTTTCTTGCTTCTTTTCTATTTTCTTCTTCATTTGTTTAGCATCTGGTTTGAAACCTAAACCAAAGCGGTCTCTTTTCTCCTTTAGCATTGGGGTCTGGACTTTCCCTTGGAGATATTTGCCCAATCCTCTTCCGGGTAGGGCTCCTTTTCCCACCGTCATTTGTAATCCCATCCTGGTGGTCTTGGATAGCTTGGGCATCGGAATTTCACTTCCTTCTGAGATGAATGTCGCGTTTACGAACTCTAAGGATCGGAAGGAACATTTGATGGCCTCCTCATTTGTTTCTAGATATGGCGCTTCATTGGTAACGGTCGCTATGATATCTTCTTCAGCGTTTATAGTTACCAGCCGATTTTCTGTTACCAGTTTCAGTTTCTGGTGTAGCGATGAGGGTACGGCTCCCGCCGAGTGAATCCATGGCCTCCCCAATAAGTAGTTGTAAGAGGGCTTGATATCTATGACCAGGAAGTCTACTTCGTAAGTGTTAGGCCCGATCAATAAAGGTATGTCTATTCTCCCCATCACTCTTCTTTCCATGCCGTCAAACACTCTCACTATGTTCTGGCATGCTTTCATGTGAGAACTGTCTATTGGCAACGTCTTGAGTGTAGCCAGTGGTAGGACATTTAAGGCTGACCCATTATCTATTAGCACGCTTGGCAGAGTGTATCCTTTACAGCTGGTAGTTACGTGTAAGGCCTTCGTTGATCCTATGCCTCCGGGTGGGATTTTGTCATCGCTGAAGTAGATGAAATTGCCCGCGCTTATGTCACTAACTAGACGGTCCAACTTGTTGACAGATATATTCTTAGTAACATAGGTCTCATTTAGTACTTTCATTAATGCTTCGCGGTGCACTTCTGAGCTTAGAAGTAGGGCTAACACGGAGATACGGGTGGTTGTTTGTGCAGTTGTTCCACCACGATATATTTACTGTGTTTCAAGAATTTCAAAAATTCTTTGGCCTCTTTCTCTTTTACGAGTTCATTGATAGGGGCTTCAGGTTCCTTTTTCCTCCCAATCTGCACAGTTTTCAGCTTCACTGTTTCCGCTCCTTTGTTTTCAGGATCATAACGCTTCCCACTACGCATATAGGATCATTCATTCTTAGCTTCCTCAGAAATGCTAGTGGAGCTTTCCGCCCTTGGTATCGTCACATTACAATTGTAGTTCCAGGGTACCTTTTTACTGTCTTTGTAGGGAAAAGAAGTAGGTATCTGAATTATAATCCTCGGCCTTCTCTGTACCCCGTCTTCCGTGTTTCGCGAGATGATAATTCTCGGGTAATTGACTCCAGGCTTTGTCAGTTGTTCCTCGGTCACACAAATGTTCCCTTCCTCTACTCCTTCTTCATAAAACTCCAGTTCTTTGTTGTCCATAAGGCCTTGCTCCAAAATTCTAAACTCGACACATTCTTGAATCTCGTGCCCCTTCGTCTTATGGAGTTCGCAGTAATTCTTCATATGCCTCCCATTTTCCGCAGGATCTGAATATACCAATTCTCTTTTCGCCATCTCCTTCCAGACTATTCGCAATGGGGTTTTCACTTCTGTGACATCCTTCTTGATCTTCCTCACCACTGCCTCACCAATCGCATTTACCCCTCTATCTTCGTGATTGGGTAGTGGGTTCCCCTTTTTTACCATATCGTCGAGTGTTATAACCTCCATTTTTATTAGCCTTTCGACTACCTTTTTAAAGGTGAGGCAATTCTCTATTGAATGCCCCGCCACCCCTGCATGGTAATCGCAGTGAGCGTTAGAGTCATACCACTTAGGGTATGGAGGTTGCGGTGGTTGCAAATAGAACGGGGACACGATATGCTCATTGAACAAAATCTGGTATAGCTCCTTGTATGTTATTGGAATTGGCGTGAATTGAATCTTTTCAGTATTCGGTCTGGTTCCAGATTCCTGTCTTGCCGGTCCTTGTTGTCCGATCAGAAGCGCCTTTGGTCGATTAATCTGTGATCGCCTCGAGAGTACCCTTATTGTATGCACTCACGTTATTTACTTCACCGTCTTTCTTCTTAGGAGCGGCCCTCCTAGTGCTTTCTCATGCCTCGATCTTACCACCCCGTATGGCATGTTCAATCATCTCCCCTGCCATTACTATGTCGGCAAAGCTCTTAGTCGTACTCCCTATCATATGGGTTATGAAAGGGGCCTTCAGGGTGTTAATGAAGAGCATGGTAGTTTCTTTTTCTAAGAGGGGTGGTTGGACCTGCATGGCGACCTCTCTCCACCTTTGCGCATACTGTCTGAAACTTTCATTTTGTCTTTTCTCCATGCCTTGCAAAGTAATTCTATCCGGTGCCATGTCTGTGACGTGGCTGTAATGCTTCAGAAATGCTTGAGCCAAGTCTCTCTAGGAACTAATGTTAGCCCGACTAAGCTGGTTATACCATCTAGCTGCTGCACCCACCAAACTTTCTTGGAAACAGTAGATTAAAAGTTGATCATTGCTCACGTAGCCAGCCATTTGCCTGCAGAACATGGTGATGTGGGCCTCCGGGCAGCTAGTCCAACTATATTTTTTGAATTCAGGCATGTTAAACTTATGGGGCAGTACCAAATCGGGAACTAGACTTAAATCTTATTCATCGATCCCCTGATGATGATCGATACTTTCCAGCAGTTTGAATTTTTCCTCTAGCCATTTGCAACGATTCTCTAGTTGTCTGGAGGATTCTATTCTCGACCCCATTTTCTCTATTGCATCTAGATCGGGCACAACAGGGTTGGCTGGGCTATCGCCTGGCTGGCATCCTGAGCCTACGTGATAGCTCACGGGATGTCTAATGTCATTCTGCCCTTGCTGGGGTCTGATTGTAACCGGCGGCCTTTGGAGATATTCCTCAGGCTGTGTTCTCGTGTACGGCAGGGTAAAGCCCAGGGGGACGCCATCACTATCCTTTCTCATATCATATTCTTATATTCCATCTTCAGATCATCTCGGTCTAGAAGAAGAGAAGATGCTCCTCAAGTTAGACTTAGATGGACAAAAGTCAGAAGCTGAGAAGCTAAGAAAAGAGAAAGGGAAAATAGAGGAAGACCGAGATGATCTGAAGATGGAATATAAGAAGATGTGTTCGACTTCGGTAGTGATGCAGGAGCATCTTCTCTTCTTCTAGCCTCTTTATCTTTCTTTCGAGTTCCGAACTCATTCTTTTCAAAATCTCGTTTCACGATCTCCAGTTCTGATGGGACTACTCGCAAATATTCCTCTTTTAACCAAGCGCCCTCTGGATTTGGCTCGGGGATGTTATCATTGATCCTCCTAGTCTTCCATTCTCTGTACTCCGGGGTCGTCATTGGGCCTGCGGATAATCTTTTTATTCTGTGAATCTGATTCCAGGCACTAGAGATCTCCTTAACCCTTTTCTTATAGCTTCTCCCTTCGTATGAGAACTCGCACTGAGCCAGCCCGTAGGTCGTCGGTACGAACTGTCTTGAACTATACTGTCTTAGGACCAGCAAAGGGGCATATGCAGTGGCACCCCAAATTCCCAGTAGAGAAACCCAGTCGAAGCTTCCACAATGATAAAGGATCTTGTTGGAAATCATCCAAGGAGCCTTCCACTTGATGTTGTCTTCTTGAAGGTTTTGAAGGAGTGCTATCCAGTTTTCCTCGGACACGCCTTCTTTCCTAGGCGTAGCTACTATCTCGTCCAACAGGGAGTAATTCTCTGACAAAAATCGATAAGACGCTTTCTCCACTTTCCAGAAGTGACTATGGAACCAGGCCAATAATAACTGCGCACATCCAATAAACCTGCCCTCACCTATTCTCCGACATGCAGTCAAGGATCTGAACATTTTGGCTAATATAGCAGGAACAGGTGTGACCCCTTTGTCTAATCGGCCGAATAGATCAATAACTGCTTCATCAATGTGTCTTAGAGCTTTTGGGAAGATCACCAAACCGTAAATACACAAGGCTAAGACGTCAATCTTTTTCGTTGCATTAGGACGCGTTAGGATCAGGTCCCTCAAACATATCCAAGGTATGCATTTACCCTCGCCTTTTTTCTGCATTCTAGCTGAGACCCATTGTTCTCTCGTTCCCGTGATATTCATCAATTTCTTCACGAAAGTCAGGCCATTAACTGCTTTGGAATAAGCTTTATCAACTTGAATTCTCGGACAACGTAGCAAGGTCGTGTACTCCTCTACCGTGGGAACCAAATCTACTTTCCCGAAAGAGAAAGCGACTATAAGCGGCATTCGTAATCGAGTCATTGCTCGGAATAGATGCTTATCTATTTTGACATCAAGCGGTATGGTAGATCGCCGTAGGTACTATAGAACATTTGCTTTGCCTCATCATCCCACCGGGTCCATATTTCTTTCAACTCCCGGAGTTCATTACGTGTGACAACGATGTTGGTGAAATCACGTAGTTCGACACATATCCTCACTAAGCTATCCCCTTTTTCTAATTGGCTTTGCTCGACCATGTGCGTGGCAAAAATGCATTGTCTTCCACTTTATCAAGGAATTCACTTTCCATAACTTGACTTTCTAACTTTCGAACCGACCGTGAATCGATGCCTCTTAAAATATGAAATGATATGCACAAAAAGAATAAAACATAAAAAATTAATACCATGGAATAAAAAGCAAGTGAAATAAACAAACACCTATCTGGGTAACTACTAAGGTCTGGCATAGTTCAGCTCCGGGTGGGTTCTTAGGCTCTTTACGTGTGGTTGAGTTCTAAAGTTCGAGGTACCCGAGCCAGCAGATTCCTCGATCCTCACCCATTATAGGCTCATACGGACCGAGTTCGGTTCAGGGGAATACATTTCCCTATGGCCATGCGGAAGTGAAAACTTCACGAAGACATAGGTACGGATGTATCCCAAAAGTAGTCCACTAGCTCATGCGGAGGTGAAAACCTCACAAAGGCATAGCTTCTCGCTCCCACTTAAGGTGTGACCACAACGGTCATGCAATGCAATGCCAAAGTATTCAAGAGATCCAATATAACATTGGAAGTACATTTAAAGAAACATGAATTCTGAAACCATTTTCTAATTTTGATCAAAAGGACAAGGATCAATCAATCTATGGCCTGACTCTCTCAACGAATAAGTCCCCAGTGGAGTCGCCAAGCTGTCGTAACCATTTTTTAATAGAACAGTAAACGACGCGGTCGACTCGATTTTTTTGAAAAAAAACGAAAAGGAAGGGAGTCGCCACCGATCTTTATTTGGGTGTAATCGGATCACCTTTGTTTTAATAAAACGTCTCAGTTTATTAAAATGATACTTTTGGTCTACAAAAATTTGAGAAAAATGGGTTCGGAAGTCAATTATGTGCAAAGAAGGATTAGCACCCTCGACACGCTCGAAATCGGTACCAAACTGATTGATCGATGTCCTAATGTTGAAAACTTTGAAATGATTTGGAAATAGATACTTCTTATTTCTAAAACTTGAAAGAATTGGAAGGGACGTTTAAGGCTCTCTTATTTTCGAAGAGATAAAGCATCATGTCCAGTAAGTTAGGGCGCAATACTTTAGACTCCCAAAACTAAGCTTACTTTTTAAAACTTAGTTTTACATTTGAAGAGGATCTTCCATCATTTGTCAAACGAGAAATCAGAACCTAGTAAGTTAGGGCTCGTTTTCTCGAAGGTCTAAATTAGGAATATTGCCTCTATTTTAATAGAAAAAAACTTATCCGAAGTATCTAAATGTCGAGTCCAGTAAGTTAGGGCGCAACATTTCGAATATTCGAGATTAAGTGTTTTGTTTAAAATTTAAATTGCGATTTCAAAAGGGATATCCTGTTGTTTAGCTTCAAACGAGAGGAAACCGAAACCCAGTAAGTTAGGGCTCGATTCACTCGAATTGCTAATACAGAATGTCAATTTAAAACTAGAATTTGTGATTTTGAAAGGGATCTTCCGTTGTTTAACTTGAACGAGAAAAATCAGAACCCAGTAAGTTAGGGCTTGATTCACTCGAGTTGCTAATACGGAGTGTCGATTAAAAATTGAATTTGCGGTTTTAAAAGGGGTCTTCCGTTGTTTAGCTTGAACGAGAAAACTCGGAACCCAGTAAGTTAGGGCTCGATTCTCCCGAATTGCTAATATGGAAATATTGGCTTATTTTTAAAAACCTGATGTATTGAGAAAGATAGTGCGACAAATGATGAGATGTTACACGTGAAAAGAATAATGAAAGACACATGCATATATACGTATAAGTAAGGATAATATATTGAAAGTATTACGTATATTAACCGTAATAGGAATAATGATGAAATAATAATAGTGACATGATAATAATAGCAATAATAATAAATAATAATAATAATGAGAGTAAAATAAGAGTAATAATTTTAAAGAAAAGAAAAATAAAATGGTAGTAATAACAATATACATATAAAGATACATTAATAGTGGTAATAAATATAATAATAATACTAGTGATGATAATGATGATATATAAAAAAAATAATGAGTAAAAAAACGAATAGATATATATACATATATATGGAAAAATAATAGTATAATAATTGCGATAATAACGATAATAATAAAAAAATAGATAATAATAATAATAATGAAAACAAAATAAATATTAATAAATAAAATAATGATGTTAGTAATAAAAAATAAAATAACACACACAATAAATAATAACAAACAAATAGTAGTGAAATATACTGGAAACAACAAATAATAATCAATAATAATAATAAGATAATCAATAATAATAAAAATAAAAAATATTAAATAATAGTAAAAGTGGTAAAAATTGTACAATAATCGAAAAATAGGTTAAATCGCATTAAAAACGGAAGTTTCGGGTCAAATTGTAAATAAAACAGAGGTTTGGGGGCTAAATAACACGTGCGTAAAAGGTGTGGGACCAAAAAGGTAATTTCTCCAGGTAAGTTAAACGCAACGTTTGACAGGGGACCGAGTCGCAAACCGCAAAAAATTATTGGGCCAATGTTGCAATACTTAAAAGTTTGATTTTGAAAAAAAAAACTAAAAATGCGGAAGGACCAATCGCGCAATTTCCCTTTTGTCTTAAAAATACGCGGATGCTGAGGCGGGTCGGGTCGGATCAGGTCGGTTAGGGGTGAAACGACGTCGTTTTGGGCTTAAAGGCCAGCACCCAAAACGACGTCGTTTCAAGGGGCTATATAAGGCCTGAAAATCAGGAAAAAAATCATTCTGACCCAAGTTGTAACATCCCGAATTTGGGCCTAGTAGGTTTGGGCCTTAAGCTTTAGGAAATTAGAGTATTATTTTATTTTGTGTTGGCTCGGGTAAAATTTTTGTATGTTAGCATAGTCTTGTGAAGGCTTGATTTTATTTAGGAAGTTAGAATTATTTTTAGTATGGTTTATTTAATGAAGTGGATTAAGTGAGCTTAGCACTTAAGTTAATTTAAGTGTTAAATTAAAGCACAAGAGGAGTTAGTGGCAAGATGGATAAGGAGCTTGGAAAGTTACTTGAGGGAAGTGGTTCGAGTAATATGGAAGGCATTTTCAGAATTTTATATTTTGTTTATCCTAGCATTTATGGACGGTCAAATTCAAATTTATGATAGGTTGGACTTTCAACTTTTGGCAAGTTGAATGTTGGTTTAAGGAAAGCATGAAATTGGGGATAAGAATCTTAAAGTTATGGAAGGTTGGGGAGACATAAGGCTTGGTTTTAGGAGAATGTTTTGGAAAGTATTCCTAGGCATTTAGAGCATGTATGTGGACGGCATGTAAGGCTAGGAGGTGGCCGAATTTTGATAGGTAGTTTGGGGGGAATTGGTTGGTCATTTTAGCATTTTGCGCCTTTTGGTGCATCTTTGGCATTTTTCTTTTCCTCCCTAAAGCTCTCCTCTTTAGCCGAATCTGTTCTTGGCATTAAGGTGAATTATGTTTTAGTTTTGGCCTTCTTTCATTGTTTTGTGTCTTAACCAAAAACCTATTCTTAAAGAACTTTACCAACTTTTCTTTTGTGCATCAAAAGTGAGCCATAGCTGAATGTCCATGAGGTGTTGTTGATTTTTCTTCCCTCTTAGGCTTTTGGTCGAATCTTCTTTAAAACCTCCCTCTCATCTTTTATTTCTTTGTAGCCGAAAACAACCTCTCTTGTTCTCATCTCTCTTTTTCATTCTTTTTCATATTGTTCAAAAATCCACATTTCTTATTTTAATTTCCTTTGGCCAAATCTTCCTCCTCTCAATTCTTTTTTCTTTTCTTCCATTATTTGCTCTAGCCGAATCCTATTTGTGTCTCACTCAACCTCATTGCCGAAATTGTATATTGCCTTGAGAAGATCTTTTTGACCGAATTTATTATCTCTTCTCTTTCAAACAAACCTTTTTATTTTGGTAGTGGTATAGTGGAGTGTTGATTATTTCTTTATTTATAGTCGACTATAGCCATTCTAAGATCGTGTGGAAAAGAATATTATCATTGAAGGATTTTGACAAACTCCATAGGCAAGTGACGATTTTTAGAATTGAATCGAAGGGTTAAAGTAAGGATCTTTATGCTAGTTATATCGTTTTAGATGGTCTTCTAATCGATTAAGTTTTAAGGGACTCTATCGTCCGTTTATTATCTTCTTTCCGTGAACGTTAGATTTTGGAGAATCAAGAATGGGTTCGAAAAGAGCAGTTCGTAGTGTTTGGAAGAAGGGGTGGTTCTACTATACCCTCAAACTTCAAGCGAAGGGCTGTGTCGGGAGTTCGAGACTTTCCACCGGGATGTGGACCCTCTACCTGTCATAGTCGTTTATTTGAAGTCGTTTGTACCCCCGAGCCATTGTTCGTTCGTGGTTCTTCATCGGGTTATGAGCCACCCACCGGAGAGAAATCACATATAGCTGTTGTTCGAGATTCCGAGGGTATCGATGAGCGGGAAAGTTTAGTTATCACTATTATCAGGTGTGTATCTTACACACTTTATAATTTGGTGATATGTATGATATATACTAATCATTTTATTAACGTGAAATACTATGAGATCATGATTTGATACCTTGAAGGGTATGTGCAAGGAATCGTGTAAGTCCGTTTCTATATGTTGTTAATACATGTGGAATGAAATCATAATCTACGATTTATGATATTTTTGTTAAGTGATTTATATCAAAGTATATTGACATGATTTGTCTATCTATTGCATTGGTATGGGCAATATGAGAGGAGGGGGAAGATTGATATCGTGTCTTCGGACACCAGTGGTTTGGCACCATCAGTGATTTGGTATCACACTTGTGTCTTTGGGACACCAGAGGTTTGGCACCTCATAGCGACTCGTCCCTGTGGTTAACACCACCGTGGGTTGGCCCCACTTTTGAGATATGGGATTGTCGCCAGTGATTTGGTATTACACGTGGGTTGGCCCCACAATTTGATGATTCGTGACTTCGGTCACCAGTGGTTTGGCACCACCAGTGGTTTGGCACCACCAGTGATTTGGTATCACATTCGTGTCTTCGGACACTAGAGGTTTGGGACCTCATAGCAACTCGTCCCTGTGGTTAACACCACCGTGGGTTGGCCCCACTTTTGAGATATGGGATCGTCCCCAGTGATTTGGTATCACACGTGGGTTGGCCCCACAGATGGATTATTTGTGACTACGGTCACCAGTGATTTGGTATCACATTTGTGTCTTTGAGACACCAGTGGTTTGGCACCACCAGTGGTTTGTACCACACGGGGTAGAAAAGGAGTTATGGATGGCTAGGTTGGGTGCATTATACATATATGTTGCTTTGTTATAATTTGTGTAAGTATGTTGCATTTACCCGGGAGAGGTATTATGCACTGAGTCTTGGTGACTCACCTTCTCCCTTATCATTTCAGGTGATTCGTGAGATTGCGAACGAGGAGCCGGATGAACTCGAGGAGGCCATGCAATAAAAGTTGGTTTTATATGAACTTCCATTTGGGTACTTAATTTATTTGGTTTTCATATTTTATGGATTTGTAATAAGGCCTCTTTAAATTATGTTTTTGGATTATTTATATGTTTTGGACATGTTTTAAAATGTGATTTATAAATTACTTGGTTAATTTAATAATTGAACCCAAAGTTTTCTAAACTATAAAATCGCAATGATTTTAAAATCTTACCATCGGGTAATACAAATTGTTTGTTGGCAAAATTATAAATTAAGTGTTTTCTACAATATAAGTGATTTCCAAAATTCAAGTTTCTATACTCAAATGCAATCGGTTTCCAAAGTAATAATTCGGATTTTTCTTAAAAGATATAAATGTTTTCTATCCTATGATTTATCGACTAAGTTTTAAAGTTTTTATTTATGAAATTTCAAGTAAATTTTTGGTGTTAACTTATTTTACACCTGATTTCTACAAATATAGAATTACAAAGAGTTTCTCACTAAAAATTTATCTGTTAAATTTGATTCTTTTCAAAATGTTTTCCTCTGTGGCATGCCAGATTTGGTCATAGCGTATTGATCGGGTTTGGGGTGTTACAAATTGGTATCAGAGCCAAGTTCAAAAGCTCGGCTGTGGGCCCGAGGCCCAAAATGTTTTAAAATATGGTCTTAAAATGATTTTGTTTAAAATGATATGATTGGAAAAGCATGGCCCCGAGTCTCCGCAGACCGATCCGCTCAGTAAGTACATCAAACTGTTGATTTTGATGATATGATGATGTTGACATGACTGTATAGTAGTAGGAACTACTTTAGAGACTTAAAACTATAGGTTGGATGTACTCGCGAAACAACCTCTTATTAAAACTTTTCATAAAACTGTGCTTTAAAGAAAGTGGAATATTGACTAATGCATAAAACTTTTAAATCGGATAAGTCGAGACGTTAGATATGAGCACTCAAGATCGTGGACGTTGTGGATGTGGTAAAAGCTGAAGTGTTAGGGCTAGATTTTCGGTACCGAGGCATAATTCCGGTAAGGAGGCGTTAACATCGCTAGTGGCTGAGACGGGGTATCATGATCGAGTTCGGATTGATGAGCTAACTCAGTTAGTTAAGGAAGTATTGGAGGAGGTTAAAGGAATCAATGAAGCACTGCGAATTGGGTCTGTGGACTGTAAGAAGAATAGAGATCACGATTCTCTAGGGTCACAATCTCGTTCTGTAAAATATGTCAAGGCATGGTCGAACTTTTTGGCTTGCGATTACTGTGGAAGGTGTCATCCGGGAGAATGTTGGAGGAAGATAGGAGTATGCTTGAGATGCAGGTCTAAGGAGCTTAAGGCTCGGGATTGTTTCCTCACTCTCAAGTCAGGTATGTTTTAGTTGGAAGTGATGGTTGAAAGTAGGAAAATTTTTGGTATAAGTGTAAGTGTTAGATAATGGTTTGCTATGGTGGATTAGATGGTTGGTTATGTGGAAGAGAATTCAAGATTATGTTAAAAAGTACATTGTGGTTTTATTAAGATCAGAGTGCGCAGCAAGAGCGTAGTGTGGCGAGATAGGTTGTACGACTGTTAGTTAGTTGGAAATTTCGAGGATGAAATTTCTTTAAGGAGGGTAGATCTGTAACATCCCGAATTTGGGCCTAGTAGGTTTAGGCCTTAAGCTTTAGGAAATTAGAGTATTATTTTATTTTGTGTTGGCTCGGGTAAAATTTTTGTATGTTAGCATAGTCTTGTGAAGGCTTGATTTTATTTAGGAAGTTAGAATTATTTTTAGTATGGTTTATTTAATGAAGTGGATTAAGTGAGCTTAGCACTTAAGTTAATTTAAGTGTTAAATTAAAGCACAAGAGGAGTTAGTGGCAAGATGGATAAGGAGCTTGGAAAGTTACTTGAAGGAAGTGGTTCGAGTAATATGGAAGGCATTTTCAGAATTTTATATTTTGTTCATCCTAGCATTTATGGACGGTCAAATTCAAATTTATGATAGGTTGGACTTTCAACTTTTGGCAAGTTGAATGTTGGTTTAAGGAAAGCATGAAATTGGGGATAAGAATCTTAAAGTTATGGAAGGTTGGGAAGACATAAGGCTTGGTTTTAGGAGAATGTTTTGGAAAGTATTCCTAGGCATTTAGAGCATGTATGTGGACGGCATGTAAGGCTAGGGGGTGGCCGAATTTTGATAGGTAGTTTGGGGGGAATTGTTTGGTCATTTTAGCATTTTGCGCTTTTTGGTGCATCTTTGGCATTTTTCTTTTCCTCCCCAAAGCTCTCCTCTTTAGCCGAATATGTTCTTGGCATTAAGGTGAATTATGTTTTAGTTTTGGCCTTCTTTCATTGTTTTGTGTCTTAACCAAAAACCTATTCTTAAAGAACCTTACCAACTTTTCTCTTGTGCATCAAAAGTGAGCCATAGCCGAATGTCCATTAGGTGTTGTTGATTTTTCTTCCCTCTTAGGCTTTTGGCAGAATCTTCTTTGAAACCTTCCTCTCATCTTTTATTTCTTTGTAGCCGAAAACAACCTATCTTGTTCTCATCTCTCTTTTTCATTCTTTTTCATATTGTTCAAAAATGCACATTTCTTATTTTAAGTTCCTTTGGCCGAATCTTCCTCCTCTCAATTCTCTTTTCTTTTCTTCCATTATTTGCTCTAGCCGAATCCTATTTGTGTCTCACTCAACCTCATTGCCGAAATTGTATATTGCCTTGAGAAGATCTTTTTGACCGAATTTATTATCTCTTCTCTTTCAAACAAACCTTTTTATTTTGGTAGTGGTATAGTGGAGTGTTGATTATTTCTTTATTTATAGTCGACTATAGCCATTCTAAGATCGTGTGGAAAAGAATATTATCATTGAAGGATTTTGACAAACTCCATAGGCAAGTGACGATTTTTAGAATTGAATCGAAGTGTTAAAGTAAGGATCTTTATGCTAGTTATATCGTTTTAGATGGTCTTCTAATCGATTAAGTTTTAAGGGACTCTATCGTCCGTTTATTATCTTCTTTCCATGAACGTTAGATTTTGGAGAATCAAGAATGGGTTCGAAAAGAGCAGTTCGTAGTGTTTGGAAGAGGGGTGGTTCTGCTATACCCTCAAACTTCAAGCGAAGGGCTGTGTCGGGAGTTCAAGACTTTCCACCGGGATGTGGACCCTCTGCCGGTGATAGTCGTTTATTTGAAGTCGTTCGTACCCCTGAGCCATTGTTCGTTCGTGGTTCTTCATCGGGTTATGAGCCACCCACCGGAGAGAAATCACATATAGATGTTGTTCGAGATTCCGAGGGTATCGATGAGCGGAAAAGTTTAGTTATCACTATTATCAGGTGTGTATCTTACACACTTTATAATTTGGTGATATGTATGATATATACTAATCGTTTTATTAACGTGAAATACTATGAGATCTTGATTTGATACCTTGAAGGGTATGTGCAAGGAATCGGGTAAGTCCGTTTCTATATGTTGTTAATACATGTGGATTGAAATCATAATCTACGATTTATGATATTTTTGTTAAGTGATTTATATCAAAGTATATTGACATGATTTGTCTATCTATTGCATTGGTATGAGCAATATGAGAGGAGGGGGAAGATTGATATCGTGTCTTCGGACACCAGTGGTTTGGCACCACCAGTGATTTGGTATCACACTTGTGTCTTTGGGACACCAGAGTTTTGGCACCTCATAGCAACTCGTCCCTGTGGTTAACACCACCGTGGGTTGGCCCCACTTTTGAGATATGGGATTGTCGCCAGTGATTTGGTATCACACGTGGGTTGGCCCCACAATTTGATGATTCGTGACTTGGTCACGGTGGTTTGGCACCACCGGTGGTTTGGCACCACCGGTGATTTGGTATCACATTCGTGTCTTGGACACGGAGGTTTGGGACCTCATAGCGACTCGTCCCTGTGGTTAACACCACTGTGGGTTGGCCCCACTTTTGAGACATGAGATCGTCGCCAGTGATTTGGTATCACACGTGGGTTGGCCCCACAGATAGATTATTTGTGACTACGGTCACCAGTGATTTGGTATCACATTTGTGTCTTTGAGACACAGTGGTTTGGCACCACGGTGGTGGTTTGGTACCACACGGGGTAGAAAAGGAGTTATGGATGGCTAGGTTGGGTGCATTATACATATATGTTGCTTTGTTATAATTTGTGTAAGTATGTGGCATTTACCCTGAGAGGATTATGCACTCGAGTCTTGGTGACTCACCTTCTCCCTTATCATTTCAAAGCGATTCGTGAGATTGCGACGAGGAGCCGGATGAACTCGAGGAGGCCATGCAATAAAAGTTGGTTTTATATGAACTTCCATTTGGGTACTTAATTTATTTGGTTTTCATATTTTATGGATTTGTAATAAGGCCTCTTTAAATTATGTTTTTGGATTATTTTTATGTTTTGGACATGTTTTAAAATGTGATTTATAAATTACTTGGTTAATTTAATAATTGAACCCAAAGTTTTCTAAACTATAAAATCGCAATGATTTTAAAATCTTACCATCGGGTAATACAAATTGTTTGTTGGCAAAATTATAAATTAAGTGTTTTCTACAATATAAGTGATTTCCAAAATTCAAGTTTCTATACTCAAATGCAATCGGTTTCCAAAGTAATAATTTGGATTTTTCTTAAAAGATATAAATGTTTTCTATCCTATGATCTATCGACTAAGTTTTAAAGTTTTTATTTATGAAATTTCAAGTAAATTTTCGGTGTTAACTTATTTTACACGTGATTTCTACAAATATGGAATTACAAAGAGTTTCTCACTAAAAATTTATCTGTTAAATTCGATTCTTTTCAAAATGTTTTCCTCTGTGGCATGCCAGATTCGATCATAGCGTTTTGACGGGGTTTGGAGTGTTACACAAGTTTCTTTAAAAACAAAAACATTCCTTTCCTCTCGTTTTTTTCCTTACCCCCTTTTTTATATTTTCGAAATATATGTATAGTTAAAATAGATTTTTTAAGTATTGGTCTGAAAACGGAAAAGAAACGAAGAATAAAACGAAATATCCGAATTTCTTGTGAAATCCTTACTCTATTCTGTATTTCCCTTGCTTTTCGTCTGGAATCTTTGGATTTGTGTTTGATATGTGAATCTGTTCTTTGCGTTTGAGGATCTATTCTTATGATATTGTAAATCTCTGGTTTTTTTGCATTGATCGAAAGAAAAAAAACCCTTTTTACAGTTTCGATTGGCTTTTTATAGCCATTTCTAAAATAGATTTTTCTTCCTTTCCTTGTTCTGTCATCTCGTTTTTAATGTTTGCAGGTCCTCGGCGCAAGTGGCTAGTGGTGGAGGTGCTTCGGTTCTGACAATGGCGGTGGATGGGACGCGGTCAGAGGCAGAAGGCCCTAGGTGTGGCGCACCTAGGGTTTGCTACTTTCTATATTTCGTTTGGGTATGGGCTAGTTAGGTTTTAGGCTAGGGTGTTTTGGGTTTTTTTTAATTTGGGTCAGTGTCTGTAACTGGACTTTGGGGTTTAAATTTGGGTTTTGTTTTGGGTATTGGGCTAGCTATTGGGTTAGGTTAATGGGTTTAGGTTGGGTCAATTTGTTGGGTTTCTAGTTTGGTTTGTAAAATGGGTTTTAATGCTTTGAGGAGTGTAGTTTCTTTTGCAATTGGGTTTGGGTTTTCAATTGGGCTAAGTGGGATTGTGTACCCCGGGTAAAATTGGGCTACAACATCTGCCATCCGGGAAAGGCGAATGTAGTCGCTGATGCTTTGAGTAGAAAGTCGTTATTTGCTTAGAGAGCTATGAACACCCAGTTGACTTTATCAGATGATGGTTCTATTCTAGCTGAGTTGAGAGCTAGACCGATGTTTCTCCAAGAGATTTGTGAAGCTCAGAAAGGAGACAGTGATTTGCAAGCTAAAAGAGTTCAATGTGAATCGGGTATGGAGTCAGACTTTTGGATTAGTTTTTATGGTTTTTTGATGTTCCGAGATAGGGTTTCTTTACTAAGAGATGATGAGCTTATTCGGAAAATTTTGCACGAGGCACATAGTGGATGTTTATCTGTTCATCCTAGCAGTACGAAGATGTATAATGATTTCAAGAAATTGTATTGGTGGTCGGGAATTAAAAAAGACATTTCAGAGTTTGTATCGAGATGCTTAGTTTGTCAACAAGTAAGGGCCAAACACCAAGTACCTTCGGAATTACTTCAGCCTGTGATGGTTCCTGAGTGGAAATGGGATAGAATTACTATGGACTTTGTGACGGGTTAGCCCTTGACACCGAAAAAGAAGGATGCTGTTTGGGTTGTGGTTGATAGGCTTATAAAATCGGCTCATATTTATTCCCGTACGTATTGACTACTCACTTGATAAGCTAGCCGAATTGTATATTTCTGAAATTGTGAGATTGCACGGAGTGCCTTTGTCGATTATATCGGATAGAGATCCAAGGTTCACTTCGCAATTTTGGAAAAAGTTACAAGAAGCTTTGGGTACGAAATTGAATTTTAGTACCACTTTCCATCAGCAAACTGACGGTCAATCTAAAAGGGTAATTCAGATTCTTGAAGACATGCTCCAGTGTTGTATTCTTGAATTTGAGGGTAGTTGGGAAAAATATCTACCTTTAGTAGAATTTGCCTACAACAACAATTTTCAATCGAGTTTGAAAATGGCACCTTATGAGGCATTGTATGGTCGTAAGTGTCGGACACCGTTGTATTGGACTGAACTCAAAGAGAATCAGATTCACGGAGTTGATTTGGTTAGAAAAGCCGAAGAAAAGGTAAAGGTAATTCGTGATTGCTTGAAAGCAGCTTCAAATAGACAGAAATCCTACGCGGATTTGAAACGGAAAGAGATTGAGTTTCAGGTCAGTGATAAGGTATTCCTGAAAGTGTTTCCGTGGAAGAAAGTTCTCAGATTTGGCCAGAAAGGCAAGTTGAGTTCGCATTTTATAGGGCTGTATAAGATTACCGAAAAGATAGGGCCGGTAGCGTATCGGTTACCGTTGCCTTTTGAGTTGGAAAGGATCCACGATGTGTTCCATGTGTCTATGTTGCGTCGATACTGATCAGACCCTTCACATGTGATTTCACCGACAGAGGTTGAGATTCGTCCGGATATGACTTATGGCGAAGAACCGGTTAAGATTTTGGCTCGGAAAGTCAAACAATTAAGAAATAAAAGTATTGCTCTTATGAAAGTCTTGTGGCAAAGGCATGGGGTTGAAGAGGCTACATGGGAACCCGAGGAAACCATGAGAAAACAATACCCAAACCTCTTTACTGGTAAGATTTTCGAGGACGAAAATCCCTAAGGGGAGAGTTGTAACATCCCAATTTTAGGCCTAGTCAGAATAGTGGTTTCAAGACCACAAATCCAAAGTATAAATAATTATTTTATGAGTATCTTGAGGTCTATGGCATGATTGCATGATTGTGTGTAAATTTCATGAAGAAATTTTATGCATAAAGTGTCCAATTTGATAATTAGGACTAAATTGAATAAGTTGCAAAATATATGTTCTAGAAGCTTTGAGCATGAAATTGCCAAGGATTTTTAATTAAAGGGTCTTAAATAGAAATTTGACCAATGTCTATTTTTATGGACAAAAATGGGCATGAATTGGTAAAATTTGAAAGTTTAGTAAAAAGGGCATTTTGGTCATTTCGTTAATAAAAGAATTAAAAGGGAGCTTAAAGTCAAATTTGATTCTTCTTCACCATAGTTAAAATTCTCAAGCTCCCCATAGCTAGGGTTTCTTCAACTTTCAAGCTTGATAGTAAGTGCATCCTAGTCCCGTTTTTAACGTTCTTTACATTTTTAAGTTGTTATAAACTGATCTATCCATTCTACCATTTATTTGAGCTAGGGTTGATGTCTAGGGTTTGACCCATGTTTGGCATGCATGTATTTTGATGTTTCATGTTAGATTATGAAAGTTTGATGTGTGATAAACATCTTTTATTAAGTGATTTTTGATTAAAACACCTAAAAAGGGCTTAATTGTAAAAGTTGTAAAAATGGGTAGTAGAAATGTGATTTGATGAAATATGTGGGCTGGTATAAGCATGATATAGGTTCTACCAGGCTTGGGTAACAAAGAAAATGAGTACATTTCATTTTACGAGCCTAGGACTAATTTGTAAATATGTGAAAGTCTAGGGGAAAAATAATAATTTTGCCAAAGTATGGTTTTTGGACTGATTTGAACAATGTGATAATTAAATGAGCTAAATTTACTATTATAGATCAAGAAAAATAGAGTCCAGACCTAGACCGGGGAAAGAACAAAGTTGTGGACTAAATCGAATTAGTTAGCCATATTTTGTACTGAGGTAAGTTCGTGTGTAAATAATGCAACTTATATTATGTATTTAATATTTTATTGTTGCATGCCTTGTACAATTATCATTATGGATTTGTTCGGCAAAGATTCAATATGGCCAAACTCCCGGTTGAACTTTAGGAATAGTTAGGATACAAATGTCATGACATTAGGGTTATGAATTTACGTGTAAAACCATATCTGGGATATGGCATAGTTACGAGATTTTGTGTAACACCATGTCTAGGACATGGCATCGATATGAGAATCGTGTAAGACTATAGTTGAGCTATAGGCATCGATATGTGATTCCATGTAAGACCATATCTTGGATATGGCATTGGTATGATTCTATGTGTATGTTATTCGCGAGTATCCTTTAGTATTCCAAGTGGTTCAACAGGTAATCCAAAGATTATGTCAACGAGATGACAAGGTGTGATCATGTTGTAAGGGTACAGGTATGTACACAAAGCTCATAAATATTGAGATTATAAATCGATGAGACCTTGGTAAGAAGTGAATGAATAAATCATGATCACGAGTTTTATTGTACATTATGTAAATGACACGATTTAAAATGTATCTATGATACTTGATGACATTGTGATAGATTATATTATGTGTACAAGAATGCATGGTTAACGTTGTTAATTATTTACATTCAAACTTACTAAGCTTTATGCTTACTCCACTTTCTTTTCCATTTTATTATAGTATTGCCAAGCTAGCTTAGGGATCGAAGGACGTCGGAGACTCGATCACACTATCAATTGGAACTTTTGGGTATAGTTAGTCTCAACATTTTGAGTATGGCATGTATAGGGACTTGGTCTTTTTGTTATATGTTATATTGGTTTACCCAAATGTGTTGGCTTATGATGATATTTGATTCATTTTGTATAAGGCCATGGGATGTGGCTCATATTGATTATTGGGTTGTAAACCTATTCATATATGCATGCATGTGTCAATGTCATTATGATATGGCCTATGGTTATTGATGGTCGAATGATAAGGAGTTGCCATGTATGAGCCATGTTTATGAATGTTTATGTGCTTATGTATGCCATGTTGGATGGCATTGAGATGTATAAGTGTGCATGTGTTATTGAGGATGACAAATGGCTTGGAAAAAAGCCTTATTTTGTCCACACGGTTAGGCACACGGGCATGTGTCTAGGCCATGTGTAACACACGACTTACCCCAAGGGCGTGTGTTTTGGCCGTGTGTCCCCTGTACCTTAGTTTTGAGAAACAGAATGCCCAGTAGTATGTAATACCCCTTACCCGTATCTGACGCTGAAATAGGGTACGAGGCATTACCGGACACATACACTTGTAAACGTATTAAACCGAGTCATAAAATTTCATCCAAATTAAAACTTTTCAAATTTTTATCTTTGAGTCCCTAAATAAGTCCTACGAGGCCCAATACATACCTTAGAAGTGGTCCACGACTAAATCGATAACTTTTTAAAGCACTGAAAAATTTCTTGAAAAATAGGGGCACACACCCGTGTCCAAGGCCATGTACTTCACACTACCTAGGCACATGGCCGTGTGGCTGCCCGTGTGGCCACAAGTAAGATTATTTACCAAGCCCTTTGCCTCCCCAAAACACTTATACACTTATACAAATTTATCATCACACAACATGGTATTATTAAGCATTCAAACACCCACACTAAGACATCTACATACCATTTACAAACCACATTCATCATGCATAATCACACACACACACACTTAACCATTCACATCATGCAACTTACACAAAAAATCATATTTACCACTCATAATTATCACACATTTACTCATCCAACACATGCAAGCATACACATTCTTGAAATGCATCACCATAGACTTATAACATAATAATTATTAGCCACATTAAACGGCCTTATACAATAATAACCTTCTAATAACATAGGCCAACATTCTAGGCCAACTCATATTAACATATACACACATAATCAAGTCTTTATACATGCCATAGAATTAAAATACTTGAAAATCGTTGACACAATACCAATCAATAACTTGTTAGTGTGATAGAATCTCTGACGACCTCCAACTCGAGCTAGCATCTATGACACTATAGGAAAAAGGAAAGGAAAGGGGTAAGCATTATAGCTTAGTAAGTAGGTATGTAAATAATAAGTGATTTATTAACAGGCTTTTATAAATCTTCACAATATGTTATAAAGATAATACAATCATAATTGCGCATAGTTCCACTATTTATTCATGTTCATCTCAAGCTGTCTACTCAAGTCACAGTCACTAAATTATTTATATCTTGAGTTACGGAACTCAAAATTAAGTTCTGCAAATTTTCCCTGAAACTAGACTCATATATATTCCTGTTTGTTTCTTTTGAAAATAGACTCATATATGTTCCTGTTTGTTTCTTTTGAAAATAGACTCATTAAGGATTTTAATCATGTAATTTATAACCCATAATTATTTTTGTACAATTTTTAATGATTTTACCAAGTCAAAACAGGGGATTCTGAAATCATTCTAACTCTATCTCACAAAAATTCAAATATCTCAGAATATGAAAATCTTTCGCTTACAGCATTTATTTTATGTGAAAATAGACTCAATAAGATTTAATTTCATATCTTATTCAACCTCTAATTCGATTTCCACCATTTTTGGTGATTTTTCAAAGTGATACAACTGCTGCTGTCCAAACTGTTTTATTGCTAATTTTACTCTATCATGTTTTCTTTGTATTAATTCTCATTTTCACACATATAACACTAAAGTATATCCATAGTTAGCCATGCCAATAGCTAGTCATCATCAAATATTTACAAGTCTTCATTGTAACACTTACTCCATATCAACCTTACCAAAGTTCGATCACATACCAAGCACATTGCTCATGAATATATATACACATGTACCTGCACTTGTTCATCACATAATCACATTCAATTACACTTAGTCATTTTCCCGTTGAACACATCGAAATATTATTGGATACATCAGAACTTTGCACATAAGTGCCACACTTGTAGCCAAAGCTACTTCACATCACTTTTCACATAGAGGCTCATTCTCGAGCTATTCACTTTCACGGGTCTGCTCACACAAGCTGTCAGTCATTCTTACTACTCAGTGCTGCTCACACAAGCTGTCAGGTATCCGCAACACATGCTGTTATACCCAGCCACTGGTAGAACTTAAGACCAGCATCCGGATTCACTTAGTCACAATTTTACATAGATTTCACATAGGTCCCTAATGACATGTCACTTGTATCCTATTCTATAACTAAGGTTCAACCGGGAAATTTCTCACTTGTCGATATTTTGTCAATTACATCAAATATTTAGCCACAATTCATACCATTTATCAAAATATGAAAACGTAAGTAAAAATGATGCATTATTTACATACAAACTTACCTCGGTAGCACAATCGGTGAAAAGGACTTATTCGTCAATTTCTCGTTTTTCCCTCGTTCTAGTTCCAAACCCTGTTTTCATTGATCTATAATATCACATTTGATTTACTTATTAGTCAAATTATTCAATGTGACCCAAAAATCATATTATGGAAAAATTACATTTTTGCCCCTAAAGTTTCACATATTTACAATTTTACCCCTAGGCTCGTAAAATGTTTTTCATTCAATTTATTTGTACTTTAAGCCTAGCTGAACCATTTTCATAACTATAACAGCCCAAAATTTCCATTAAAATACACTTTTATGACATATTTTATAACTTTTACAAATTAGTCCTTTTATGCATTTTCACCGAAAATCACTTAGTAAAAGTCATTTCTCTAACCATAAACATGCATTTTCTACCATTAAACATCAAAATACACACATATTCATCATGGTTCAAAACCCTGGACTTTAACCATATCTCAAATTAGTGGTAGAAATAGATAGATCTTGTTACGAGGATTTCAAAAACGTAAAAATTATTAAAAACGGGGCTAGAACGGACTTACAATCGAGCTTGGAAGCTTGAAAAACCCTAGCCATGATTTCCCCTTGTGAAATTCGGCTATGGGGTTGAAGATGGACAAAAATTGGCTTTTAATTTTGTTTATTTAATCATTTAATCACTAAATGACCAAAATGCCCCTAACTTAAAAATATTCTATTTCACCTATTTCATGTCCATTTTTGTCCAAAAAAATTAACCATTGGTTTAATTACCATTTAATTACCTCCAATTTAAAATTTCATAACAATTGGACACCTCTAACATGTAGAACTCAACTTTTGCACTTTTTTATAATTTAGTCCTTTTGACTAAATTTAGTGCCCAAACGTCGAAATTTTCGAACAAAATTTTCATGAAATCATTTCATGAAATTTTAGACCAAAAAAATATAATAAAAATAAATTTTTCCTCGTCGAATTTGTGGTCCCGAAACCTTTGTTCCGATTAGGCCCAAGTTCAGGTTGTTATATAGTAAACACACGGGCACGAGACACGGCCGTGTGAGAGACACGGCTATAGGACATGGGCATGTGCCCAAGCCGTGTGAAGTCTGCACTTGATTTTTGGAATTTAATTCACAACACGGTATAAGGACCCGGGCGTATGCCTTGGCCGTGTGACTTTATTTGGTCAATGACGTCATAAATAGAATGTTCCCTATTTTGGACACGGCCTGAAGCACGAGTGTGTGATATGTCACACAATCGTGTCCTTTCACCCACATGGGCAAGTGGACTTTTTTCATATAAAATTTTCTAAGTTTCCCGAAAGTTTCTAAAGTTCTCGGTTTAGTCCCGAACCACTCCTAATGTATGTTTTGGGCCTCATAGGCTCGTTTAAGGGACTTTATGAATGTTTATGAAGAATTTTAAATTTGAGTGGAAATTTATGTCTCAGTTTTGTATGATTGCTTGCGTATAAGTCCGGTAATGCCTCGTACCATGTTCCGGCGTCGAATACGGGTAAGGGGTGTTACATTCCTTCATGAAAAGTCAATTAATAACAAATAGTAATTAAGTAATTTATCTCTAAGACAAATGATCCCTGGCCACATTACTTCTCATCTATCATGTAATGCTGATGAGAGGATATCATTTACCTTTTATTATGCTATGAATTCCAGTGTTGTGGAATAATGCTACATCATGCAGAAATCGTATACCCAATGTGCCAAGTTTTAGTTCCTTATCTATTTTGAACTCAGGATTTGATTTACATCAAAGTATCTGAGTCACACATGCAAGTCCATCATCTACTCAGGATTAAGGTATGCCACACTATGAATGTCACAAGTGAATAAATTCATAAACGAGTCTAGGGTTTATTCTATTTGGGTCCTGTATGAATGTCACAAGTGACTAAATTCATAAACGAGTCTAGGGTTTAGTCTATTTAGGTCCTGTGTGAATGTCACAAGTGACTAAATTCATAAACGAGTCTAAGGTTTATTCTACTTGGGTCCTATTCGATGTACTGTCAGTCAAATCAGTCACATCTATGTCTCTATATTCTAGGAGTCATCCGCTCCGGTACCCAAGACGAGATATCTGCTCCTTTGGACTTGATAGACAACATATCGATCTTTCCATCTATTTTCTCAATTCTGATTAGACTAAGGACATGTTTAGATTATCTACTAATATAAGTTGTCTTCTCGCATTACGATCTGACCATGGAATGTTGCTTAATATTAGTTTAAACATTAGATAATCAATGAGCGAATATTTGCTTTCATTTTGTTTTGCATACAAAAAAACGTTGAGGACATTATACAAAATATATTAATGATAATGATGGATTTTTATTAAATCAATTTCTTTGAAAAATTACAAGTACATAGACAAAATCATTACACTAAGGGCACTAGATCCTAACATGTAAAAGAAAAAATTTTTGGGAAGCTATTTATATCTTGTGACCTAGATGTGATCAATAAGGAGTTTGTTCTTGGCAGGCTAGATGCAACTAAATGTGAAGTACTCAAGCTAACTTATGTTGTCTCCATTGTCGATAAGTGAACTTAAAGAAAAAAGATTGGTAGTTAAGTTACTTGCCCAAGGATTGGTTGCACCCAACTAGTGAAAGAGGCTAAAGGAATCTTAAGAGTAGACATATTGCGCAGAGAGATTAGCAACTAAAGTTGATCTAGCAATTCCAGTGGTTACTGTGCTAGGTGGATCTCTTATTTTCAAGATTACAATGGATGAATGTTAGGCGATTAATTGCATTAGGGGTCGTGGCTCTAGATTTTGGGTTTTTGCAATGGTTAGGCTGGGTTGTTTAGTGGGAGAATCTATAGTTTTGTTTTCAAGGATTCCCACAAAAGACACCAATTTGTTATGGTTTATTTACCAAAAAAAATGGTTTAAATGGGTTAAATTGGCATTTCAAATTATTTGCAAGGTAGAAAACAGGTTAGAGCACACCAGAGTTTGTACTTCAAAGTACCCTCTGATGCTTAAGTCAGCAAAGATTTAGAGGGAAAAGGAAAGAATGGTACAAAATAAATTATAATCATACTAAATCAAGTCCATAGTCATGGTATTTATAGATCTCTGTGGGGTTGCCCAAAGTTGTCCAAACTGTGTTAGGATTTAACTATTGCTCCTTAATCTCTCTGCACTTTTAGGGGCATTCGCCCATGCTTTATTTTGTTGAGCAACCGAGTTGGTCGAGTTTCTTGTTAAAGCATCTTCTGTTAATCTAGAAGAATAAGGAGGGTGCCACGTGTAATCATTTTAAGTTTGTGGGGATGAAATTTCGTGTAAGGCTCTTAGGTCAGTTCCAATATTGTTTGGGCGGAATTATTGCTTTGGATTTTCATTCTTTGAGCCAGCCTGCTCATTTTGTTGAGTAAATATTGTGTTTCAGGTTATAAGCTTTGGATTTTATTGAATTGTTAATATTTTTTAGACAGATATATATAAGTTTTTATATATGTAATATGTAAACATAAAATATTAAAATAGTGTTATGTTGTACAGTGTTAATAATTTGTTAAATTGAATTAAAATTCTATGTATATAATTATAAAAAATCAAAGTTGTATAATTATATATTAAATTAAAATGTATGTAATTTTAAATTTTATTTCAAATTTTAGTTATGAAAATCAAAGTGAGCTAACCGTACCAACCAATAATGCAATCAACTTTAAAAAAACTGCCAATTAGTTGATTGACTTGAATAGTTTACTTCAAAATTAATTTAAAAATCTAATTAGATATTAAACTGTTTTAAAATCTCAAGCAACTTCATACATATTTAAATTTATGTCAATTCAACCTCAAAAGTCTTAATCAAAACTTAGCCCTATATTTGTCATTTTCACAAAAACCTGAAGCAAAATTTTCATTTAATATAATAATTTCTACTTTTTCATTTTTTATTTTAGTAATTTTTTAAAATTTTAAAAATTTCACTAATACTGTATTAAATATTTTATTTTTATTATTTTAAACTTAAGGTGTTTGAAATTATGAGATGTGGTTTTCAAATTTAAAATATATATTTTCACTTTAACTAGAATAGGGTGTTACCATTTTTCTCTTTATAGAACCATTTCAATCAACCATTTGTCGGTAATAATGGAATAGAGAGACCTACAAAATCTGTACATATCATTTTTGAAAGAAAATCAAGGTTGTACCCATCGCTACAACTGTTTGCTCTGTTAAAAGTTGCCAAGTGATATAAATTAATTAAATTTATTTAATTTAATTTCAACAGATTAAGTGAATCCAAAAACAATAATAAATTATTTTATGAGATTAAAATATTTATAAGAAAATGAAATAAATAATTAAAAGAGATGGGATGGGAGAGCGAGAGAGATGAAAGCGAAAGAACAAAGACAAGGACACAATACATCGCTGTCTTAACCTCTGCATGCCTCAATATTCACTCACTCCCCTTTTCTCTCTTTCTCTCTCTTCTCATCTTCTCCTCCTTCCTCTTCCTCTCTCCTTCTAACTTCGGGCCTCCGTACCCGAACCGGAGACCTGGAGAAAGAGCTCCACTCTTTCACCCCCCCATTCATTTTTCCACTGCATTTTTTCTATCTGGGAACAAGGTTCCAGAAGAAATGTACTCGGCTATTCGGTCGTTACCATTAGATGGAAGGGTGGGAGATTATCAAGGCTCGCTTGATGGTACAAACTTGCCTGGTGATGCTTGTTTGGTCTTAACAACCGATCCTAAGCCCCGACTCCGATGGACCGCCGAGCTCCATGAACGTTTCGTCGATGCTGTTACTCAACTTGGCGGCCCTGACAGTCAGTTTTTTTCCCTTTATAGCTTCTCTTTGCTTTTGCTTTCAACTTTAAAAATGTGATTCACCAACCTCCCTCCCCTTTTTCTTAAGTATTTGGATTTATATCATTTGATTTTATATAATGTGTTTTATGTTAATGAACGTTTAGGATTTTGGAACACTTTTAGTACTTGGCGGGTTCATGCGATGAGATTTGGTCATATCGGGATCTTTTGGATTGATAGCTGAATTTTTTTTTTTTGGTTGGTTTCTTTGTTTTAGTCCTGCTTTTGAGATTTGGGCTTCTTTTTTTTTCAATTATTATTTTGGTAATTCTAGTTTTTATCTACTCATGAATCCCTCAGTTCATAAAATTTATATTTTTGCCCTATTTGGATGAAGAAGATATGTTGTTAGGGTGTTCTTCATATCAGCTATGACTTAATATTAATAAGCAGCCACAATATCACTGCAATGGTTTAGAATCATGACCTCCATTGGTTCCATTAACATCATTTCAAAATGAATCATGACTGTCTAGGAACTTTACCTTATTGCTATTGGCTGTTTCTTTCTTCATCATATCTGCCAATCCTATATTTTTGACCTCTTGCTAATATTTTTTTACACAACTTACATTTGCATATAAACACATAGATACTGACTAGTTGATTCATTAAGCCTAGTTTTGGTCAAATTTGGTAGCCCACCATATGTTGTTGGGGTACTTCTGTTATGATAAAATACAACCAAAAGGACAAAACCTTGTTTTGGAGCCATTGAGTTCAATAATTTGGTCAGCAACTTAGCTTGCTTTTGTTGGAAGACAAACTAGTGTAAGTATGGTACTTTGTCTTGGCCTGGGAAGAATATTCTTGGTGTTAGTGTTTTTCTTTTTCGTGTAAAAACTCTGCCTAATGATTAAGTTATGGGGCTTGTGCAGCAAGTTTTTTTATGGTGTTTAAGCATAGCTTGTAAGATACCGCGATGTTATTTCCTTCTTTTTGGAAGACGCAATGTTCGGTTTAGATGCAATGCTTGGACTTGTCTCTTTAAATGAATAGTTCAATTTTTGGTGTCTAAATTGGATTTCTGAGGATATTGCTCAAGAAATCTATATGCTTGAAATTGCAATAATGATGCTTTTGGAAAACTGAAATCCCATTGGTATGCGAGGTCAAAAGATTTGGGGAACCACCATAAAAAATAGTTGATTTTGTGAGTGATTTTCAGATAAGATGGTAGCAGGTAAAACTACAATGGAGGTCCTTATACTAGGAGTTAGACTGCATTTTGCTCCCTCTAACTAAAAAAAGGGCAACTTAATCCCTGTATATTAAATCAAAGAGCAAATTGGTCCTTTGTTAAAAATTCTATCAATTTCTATTGTTAAAAAAAAACTAGTCTTTGTACATCAGCAAGAGGTATAGGTGGCACACCACGTGACACTGTCTGGTTATTCCATCAACTACGTCAGTTTTTAATAGTACAAATGAATGGATTTTTAACATAAAGGACCAATTTTTCCTTTGCTGTAACGTATATGGACTAATTTGCTCATTTGAATAGAGGGAGCAAAAATGTAGTAAGATATGGATAACAACCTAAGAGAACTATGGGTGATTTCATGATGGCCAATTGGCAACCACCTAAATCTGTAGGCAACTAGTGTCTGACTGTTAAACTTTCTGGCATCTATATGTTTAGGTGAGGCTTGTCAATGCTGAGAGAGAAAGTTTATCAGGCTTTGTATGCTCTGAGTTGGAAGTCGGGGCTTTATTTCCAGGTCCAACCATGGTTCATATTCTACCGAAGATATAGATGATTATTTTCCGAACTTCTCTAATCATAACTGTACCATAGTTTAATATAATGTCTTGTCCATTTATATCATGCATGCTTCTCTATTTGAATGCCAGAGTGTTTTCCTTTTTTTGTGAACCAAACCTAGCTGATTGACAATGGCATTATAAGAGTCAATGTTCATGCGCCCTTCTGTTGTGTCTTGTATGCTCTTGCATTTTGTTATTCTAAAGTTGTAGATAGCTTATTTTGTCTTCATATGCACTGCAGAAGCCACCCCAAAGACTATTATGAGAACAATGGGAGTAAAAGGCCTTACCCTCTATCACTTGAAATCACATCTTCAGGTTTGTCATCACTGCCATCTCTTCAATGATCATTAAGATTTTCCATACTTTATATTGGTGATGTCATGTCTTTGCCCCCTCTCTTTTACATGTCAAAGATGGATCTCGATTTGCATCATGATTTACCATATTCAGTAAGCTTAATATCCGATTTCCTGTGCCCATTAATATCGCACATATTTGTGTTGGAGGAAGGGAGTCTACATACTAAGCTATTTGGAGTTCTAATAATCTGATTTTCTATTTCCTTCACTCATTACCCCATATTTGCAGAAATATCGGCTGGGGAAGCAATCGTGCAAGGAATCAATTGATAACTCTAAGGATGGTATGCATCTTAGTCTCTTTAAATTACTATTACTTTAGAGTCTGTGCATTTAATAACAAATATGATAACTTATACCCTTTTAAGTCTTGTACCTTTGATGTACTTATGATTCTTTCACTTTTTTGACTCTGCCAAGAAAAGACCATTGAAGAAAGGTCTCTAATATATTCAACCTGTTTATTACGACACTTCAAAGAGAAGTAACCACACTCAAGAAGACTGAAGGCATAAGCTTTTGGGGTTTTGATAAAAATTACTTTGATATGAATTTCTTGATTTGTTCATCTTGGACTTTAACTGGATCTTTCTAGATGTGAGGTCTTGGGGTTATTATAAAAATACCAGCATAGGCTATCCTATTCATAATCGACTGATAATTGGATATGTGATTGGTGTTTCAGCATCTTGTGTTGCAGAAAGTCAGGACACTGGTTCGTCTACAACATCGTCGTCAAGAATGGTAGCGCAAGATCTGAACGAGTATGTTATATTTTTTCTTGTTTGACAGTTTCACTTGTTGCTTGGTCCTCAGATGAATGCTGAATTTCATGTTCCTAACAGTGGTTACCAGGTAACTGAAGCTCTACGAGCACAAATGGAAGTGCAACGAAAACTGCATGAACAGTTGGAGGTTGGTTATAGTTGCCTAGACTTTTGGTTAGCGTCAGTTTTCCACCGTTGTTTACTTAATTATTGCCCTGTAAAGCAACATGCACACACTGAAATTCAGTGACTTTTGAAGGGGTGTTCTTTTTCGTTGTAGGATAGATTTCTGTGTACTAATGGTTTCACTTGGCAGGTACAACATCGCCTTCAACTTCGGATTGAAGCACAAAGCAAATACCTACAGTCAATGCTCGAGAAAGCCTGCAAAGCTCTGAATGATCAAGATCAAGCTGATTCCACGGGTCTGGAAGCTGCAAGAGAAGAGCTATCGGAACTGGCTATTAAGGTTTCCAATGATTGTCAAGGGATGATCCCTCCTCATGATAACATAAAACTGCCTTCCTTGTCTGAACTTGCAGTAGTTTTAGAGAACAACAGAACATCCAATATGCCGGGTCGGATCGGTGATTGCTCGGTCGAAAGCTGCTTGACTTCGAGTGGAAGCCCGGTGGGTTCACAGGCTGGTATCATGAAGAAGAGGCCAAGACCCATGTTTGGAAATGGAGAGCCTCTGCCTTTGGATGGCAACATAAGGCAAGAAATAGAATGGGGGATGCCTAATATTAGTTGAGCTGCAGGACATTTCCTTCTTAGAAATGGTACCTTCTCTCTTTTAATATTATTATTTTCCATTTTCTTTTTTCTCTGTTTTCATCCTTGTTTAGTTAATCTAAATGCATTTTCCCCCCTTGTATCAACTATGTATATTATTAAAGCAGATCTCTTTTAGAATGCGGAATTTAGCTTAATTGGTTCATGCGATCATCGTTCTAGCATCTTTGTGATTGGAAAACTTGGTTGCAGTGTTATGAAACTGGATTTCTATGCACTTCACTTCATCTACTAAATTATGTTTTTGTAAAACAAAAAAATCTAAGTATTTTCAAAATATGATTCTGGGTTTACAATTGAGAAAAATAAACCAATTACATGCAGAAAATATTATATAGGATCAAATTGGTATATAGAAATATACCAGAACCAATTACATAATTACAACATAATTTGATAAAACTAGTAGATAATATTACAAATTTACAGCATAAAACTAGTAGAAAGGAAAATGTTTTTTTAAAGAGAAAGAGAGGTTAGTGGATAAAAGTAGATATGAAGAGAAGTTGGTGGATTAGTAGTGGATAGAGAGGTTTTCTAAATTTTTTTCGATGCCCCTTAGGCTTCTTTCATCTCCCTTTTATCTTTTATAGGAGAATTCTTGAATTTTATTTAATTTTTTTTGAATATCGCACAGTTTTTCTGATAAGAATAATATTTCATTATTGATTTAACATGACTGGTTTCACGTTGCTTCTACATTGTTTCCTTTTTTGTCTGCATTTGGATGTCGTTTTCCCAAGTTTTTTTTAGATGTCATTTTATCACGTAGCTTCCTTTTTTGTTTTCACTTGGATGTCGTTTTCCCAAATTGCTTCTTTGATATTTTAATTGGTTTTTTCCAATTGGCTTTTATCCTTACTGAATATTCACTAGATTCATTTCTTTCATTTCATCTAGCTATAATGAATCTATTGACAGTTTTGGTGAGTTCCAATTTTCCCATGTACTCTTGATTTCTTCTATTATATGTGATGGAAAATCATCAATCTCCATGTCAGCTATCTTTTTTAATAGTTGTACGGATTCTTCGTCTCTATCATCCTGAGTGTTTCCAGTATCATATGCCAATATTCTTCTTCCATCAGTCCATAGGCTATAAGTTTTTTGTTGAAGTAAATATCAGGCTTTGGTCATTAAATCTATTCCTATTTGGATCTGATAATAACTTGGATTATTATAACACTTGTCAATATTTTTTGTCAAGTGTCTTTTTTCTTCTTTAATTGTTAAAAGGTTGGGACCTCTAATCATTTTTTTAATGATCTAAATTTGATATGGCTGATAAAATTTTTCTTTTTCAGCTATACCAATAAGACTACTGATTTCAAGATGAAAATAATAATAAAAATCATCTTCATATCTCATTTGTAATAATATAGATTTAATAAATGTAGAAAAATCTTTTAATAAATGGAAAGAAAAATTTTGAATTGTTATTTCTTTAACAAAACCCCATTCAATACTACTTATATTAAATAGTTCATGATGAAGTCCAAATTTTATAGTAGGTAATTTTTCATTTAAATCGTTTGTAAAAACATAGGCTTGTAAAAAATATTCTGTTTGAAATTGAACTTGCTGTTTGCAGATAGTTCTATTTATTTTTTTAAATATTTCCACTAGTAAAATTTTTCTAGCCTTATTATATAAACATAACCTAAATATTTTATTCATAATAGGGCTATTTGTTTTTTTATTAATAAAATAATGAAATATATCAAGAAGATCGTTTATCTCCTTAATATCTAAATAACTGATTTCTAGTTCTTCCCAATCTCGATATAAAATGGATTTTAATAATAAACCATTAGCTTCTTGTTCTTTAGTTGTTTTTCAACTAAAAATTGTGAAAGCTTAGTAAGTGTAACACACTTTACCCGTATTTGACACCTGAACCGGGTATGAGGCATTACCGTACTTAACTTGCTCAATCATACAATATCAATCCTTAAGAACTTCATTCCAAATTAAAACTTTTCATTCGAGACCATAATGTCCTTATTATAGGTCTATAAGACCCTAAACTTGCACTCGGGATGATTCGAGATCAAACCGGAAACTTTTGGACACTTAGAAAAATTTGACACAAAACAGGGCCACACGCCCATGTGAAAGGTGGGACACGCCCGTGTGGCATATCACATGCCCGTGTTCCACACCCGTATGGATTTATTTTTCAATTCGAACCTACAGGGGTTTTCACACGGCCGGACACACGCTCGTGTCCCTGGCCCGTGTCCCTCACACGGCCACAACATGCCTGTGTCTTCACTCGTGTGTGAAAACCTTGACATTTGGTTTATGACGTCATCATCCCAATATGGTCATACGGCCAAGGCATACGCTCGTGTCCTTAGACCGTGTGTTGAATTAAATTCCTAATTTCAGGTGCAGACTTCACACGGCTTGGGCACATGCCTGTGTCTTAGGCTGTGTCTCCCATACGATTGAGACACAGAGTTGTGTCTCCACCCGTATGTTTACTACTGAGCATACTGACTTGCCAACCTAGCATGCATGGGGACACACGGCCTATCAACATGCTCATGGGGCTAACCGTGTGTCACACACGGCATAGACACATGCCCGTGTGTCTACCCGTGTGGACATTTGTAAGGCTATCTACCAAGCCAAATGCCACCCTACAAAGCAACCATACTTATACCAATTCAATTCAATATATATCATGACCATAAGGCACTTCTAAGAACTCAAATCAAAACATCCATAAGCATACATTTCATGAATTTCATAAACATTGAATAGATGAACTTGTCAAGTATTGGCCAATTTCCAATGACCATTTACAAAATGAATTTAACAACATTAATAGCCAACACCTTGGCTAACAAATATGACATAACAAAATAACCAAATCCTATATATGTCATACTTAAAATAAATCTAACTTTGCTATACCAAAAGAAGTTGATAGTGTGATTTTCGAACTCCTACGTTCCACAAATTTTAGTAAGTTTGCATGAAATAAATAGCAACATAAAGGCTCATAATGTCATCCATCCATTGCATTGAATAAAACACAAAGTATTAAGCACATTGTCATAGCTTACTCATGCTTACTCTTACCAATTTCATATCATGTCTCATATCGTAAACAATTCTCGTGAATTACTCACATGTACCTGTGTCACTTCATCACATAGCTTTAGCACTAATCTCATCTCTATTATAAGCTTAGCTATTTACCCATTGAATCACTTGGGGATACTTGAAAATACATAATTATCACCATTCACATAAATGCGACGCCAATGCCACATCCCAGATGTGGTCTTAAATGGGGTCACCTTTAGATGCTGATGCCATATCCCAGATATGGTTTTATACGGGATCTCATATCGATTGCCGATGCCATATCCCGGATATAGTCTTATACGATTCTAATATTCGATGCTGATCCCATATCTCAGATATGGTCTTATACGGGATCTCAATTCGATCCCGAGGCTATGTCCCAGACATGGTCTTATACGGGACCTTACCTTTCTCAAGTCTTGATGACATTATTATCTCATTTATTAAAGTCCAACCGGGACTTCCACATCACAATTCTCATCATTTCCTCATTCAACATCATTACTCAAATTCATAGAAATATTATATGTAATATCCCGAAATAGGGGTTGCGAGTTTGGTAAATAACTCGAGTGTTAGTGAGCCTCAAGAGTGGTTTTGATGTGTTTTGGAGTTCCTAAAACTCTCGGATTAAAATGGGACACTTTTGGAAATTTTGAAAATTTAGGGTTAAAAGTGGAATTTGGCTGAGGAGGCCTCAAGTAAAAATTTTGTAAAGTTTTGGACATGAAAGTCCAGTAGTAAAGTGGCTTCCGTGTGCCACTTAAGGGTTAGCGCCAAAACAAGTCAGTGGTTCGAGTCTCGTGTGCGACAAAAGCATTTTTATTTTGAAAAATAGCGCTGCTTTGAAGGAGGGCTTAAAACAAATTATTGACGTGACATTAGCATGAATTGAACACTGGCCGAGTGGTTAAGGACTTGGCTTGAGAGCTGCGTCTAAGGGGACTCGCGTTCGAGTCCTGGGAGTCACACTGGAAGCCTTCTATTTTTGCTTCTAGCGCTAAAGCATAGGAGCCAGTGAAGTAAGGCTTAAAAGAAATTCCGACGAGATTATTGCATGAAATGCATAGAGGCTGAATGGCTGGGGCGTGGATATGTCTTCTCCAGGTCTCGGGTTCGGGACCCTGGAGCGCAGCGTGGTTTTGATTTTTTTCTTGCTGACGTGAAGTGGCTGCATGCCGCATGCAGCATGCATGCATGAAAAGAGTTTCTTCTTTTTTTTAAAATTGTTTTGGAAGCATGGGACTTCAAACTTTTATATTATTGTTTTTATTATTTATTTTGTTGGTTATTTCAAAGCTGCAAAAGCATGGGTTTAAACCATTATATTCCATTATTTTGTTTGCTTAGAATTATGGGAAAGTTTATATATTATTATTATATTATGTATTGGAATGGGTAAGGTGATGGAAATTGGTATTTGAATTTAGCAAAAAGAGAGGGGCATGGCTGGCCATGACATAGAAAGCTTGGGCATTAGTCTTTTGTTTATTAAAGAATAGGTATAGGAAATGGTGTAGTATGGGTGAAGGATTAAACTTTGAAATTGTGGAAAGTGATGTTGGAATTAGCAAAAGAGGGAGCATGCTTAGGGGATTCCTTGGCCGGCCTTGTGTTGAGAAAGGATGGCCAAAATTCTTTGATTTCCTTGCTTTTGGAAGCTTAGCCGAATGTAAAACTCCATAGGTTGCTCTTCTTTTCCCCCATTTTCTTTGATGCATGGCCGAATGAAGCCCTTTGAGACCTTGTTGGTCGGTTTTGTGTAAGCTAAAGGCTTGGCCGAATCATCATCTTCCCAAAGACTAGCCTTTACTCTCGTTGTTAGCCGAACATTGTCACTATTACCGAATCTTGTACATCTCTTGGTTGATTTTCTTGTAGCAAAGGAGGTGCCAAATTTGTTTGTAAAGTGTCCAGCTTGATACCGAATGCTTGCCAAGTGGTTCATTCCCTATTCGATGGTCATAACCAATTTACCTTGGAGACGATTCTTTCAAAGACAAGGAGTGGTTTCATAAAGTTGATCTTTAGAGGAGGGTTTAGATTTCTTTCTATTAAAGTGCCCAAAATCAAAGGCTAAACCTTGATTTCTAAAGAGGGCCGAATGTACAATAAGCTTTCATAAGTGTTCTTTTGTGTGGCAAGTGTTAGGACTTTTAAAAGGAGTCTTTCGGGAGTTGCAGTGCTCAATGGACTTTCTCTAGCAAGGTAAATGGAATTTTGATAACTTCGGGAGCAAATCTACGAGAACAAGTGGTGTTTCGGGATCGAAATAAGCTAGGGGCTAATCGATAGAATTAACAGAAGCTCTCGGGATTTTAGACTTTGTCAGAATCGATAGATCGAATATCGCTTTAATCAGGTGCGTAGTTATCGCACTGTTCTTTTGCTTGATATATGTATTGTAAGTATTATTTTATGTAAATGTATGAGTTGTGCATGTTAGCCGAAATAAAGGCTAAGGTAAGTAATCGAATAATCAAGTTAATGGTTATGATATTAACTTGTCAGTGATTTGCGATAATAATTGATTATTGATGAATGTAAAATAAAGTGATGACATGTGATGTATATTGTTCTGAATAACATGTGACCATGATAGATAAAATATACATATTTGTTTCGTACAAAATGTTGCTATGGTACATATACGTACGCATGAGACTTGTGATGTGACTATTGGAGGAAAGGGTGTACACTATGTGAGTGGTTAAATGCTAGCCTCGTGCTACATTCGCAATTGATGATCAGTGAACCGATTGATATGTGGATTACTATGTGATCGGTGGCAGCTACGACCTTAAGAAATAAGTGTGTCAAGGAAAGACATGTGGATCACTTTGTGGATTGGATTTCATATTTATAATTGTATGTTTGAAATTGTATATTTAAAGTTTCATATTCCTAATTTATATATTAATTATATATATGGATTGTGTGGATATGGGCCAAGCCCACATGTGAGGACATGTGTATAACTATGCACTCGAGTCTTGGTGACTCACTCTATTTTTCTTAACCCTTTCGTGTGGTGCGTAAAGCTTGGACCGGTCGGAGAGGATACAAAGGTGGCCATGAGGAAGTGGATTTTAACAAAAAGGACATTTTGTTTGATTTATTAAGTATCTACATTTTCATTATTCCGATTAAGTGTTTGATGTAAAAAGGCCCACTAAAGCATCTTTATTATTATGCCCTATTATGGAAAGATAGTTTAAATGTTGATTGCAAATGGTTTTATTGTCTCAAGTAAAGCTTGATTCCGATATTTTATAACAAACTTCGATTTTTACTTGGAATATTACAAGTCACGAAAATGTTTTATTAAAGGAAATAAATTTTCAACGGTTTATCTCTTAAGTAAGAATGTTTTTCGAAAGTGTTCCGCAGTGGCATTCCAAATTCGGTCGAAGTAAATGGGCCGGGTTTGGGGTGTTACATTATACAACATCACTAATATCAAGCATTTAGAAACTTAATAACATGATGTTGAATTTATTGCACACAAACATACCTCAATTTTAAAATAGGCCAATTTGTCGGTCTAGTCTGATACCTTGCCTTTTCCTCGGTCAAGGTTAATTCCTTGTTGTTCTTGATCTATAATAGCAAATTAGCTCATTTAATTACCAATCAATACATTTCAATAATCATAATTTAGCAAAATTACTGTTTTGCCCTTAGACTTTGGCAAAATTATGATTTTGCCCCTAGGCTCGTATAAAGATTTTCATTAAATTTACTTATTAATCAAGCCTATCCGAACACATTTTGAGCTTATAGAAACTCCAAATTCTCATTATTTCTCACGTTTAACACCTATTTTATAACCTTTGCAAAATGGTCCTTTTAGGTGTATTTATGGTAACACCTTTTACAAAAGTTGTTTATTTAACAACCTTGACTCATTTTCTTCCATAAGATTTTAGAAAAAAACATAATTAATCACATGGAAAAACCCTAGACTCTTAACCATTTTACAAAATAGACCCCTCATTAGCTAGATCATGATACAAGGGTCCTAAAAGTACAAAAATCATCAAGAAAAGTCACCATAATCACTTACTTGCAAGGAGGACAAGTTACTGAAAATTTTAAGCTTTCAAACCCTATTTTTGCTAGTATTTTTGGTGGAAAAAGATGGATGAATAGAGTGATATCATCATTTTCTTTATTTATTTTATTTCCTCAATTTAATCTACCTAATCTAACAACTTTGACCAAATTTTGACATTATTTGTTTTCTATGGCCGGCCAACCATTAATTGAGGGGTTAATTGCACTTTAAAGACTTCCAATTAATATTCTATGACTTTTAGACACCTTTAGCTTGTAAAATGAAACTTTTGCACTTAATACGATTTAGTCCTTTTTCGAAATTAAGCATTAATCGCTAGAATTAAAGCACCAAAATTTTCATGCACCTATGTAATCATTCTATAATTCATAAAATAACATAAAAGTAATTTTCTTCGACCTCGGATTAGTGGTTCTGAAACCAGTCTTCCGACTAGCCCCTAAATCGGGCTGTTACAATTCTCCCCCTTAAGAATTTTCGTCCCCGAAAATCTTACCGGTGAAAAGGTTGGGGTATTGGTTTCTCATAGTCTCTTCGGGCTCCCATGTAGCCTCTTCTACTCCGTGCCTTTAGCATAGTACTTTTACAAGAGATATACTTTTGATTCTCAACTGTTTGACTTCTCGTGCCAATATCTTAATCGGTTCTTTGCCATAAGTCATGTCCGGTTGAATCTCTACCTCTGAAAGTACAATCACATGTGAAGTGTCCGAATGATATCGGCGTAACATAGACACATGGAAGACATCCTGAATCATTTCCAACTTAGGTGGCAAAGCCAAAAGATAAGCTATCGGCCCTATTCTCTCGGTAATCTCGTATGATCCGATAAAACGCAGACTTAATTTGCCCTTCCAGCCAAATCTGAGAAATTTTCTCCGTGGTGATCCTTTCAAAAACACTTTATCACCTATTTGAAACTCAATCTCTTTTCGTTTCAAATTCGAATAGGACTTTTGTCTATCTGAGGCAGCTTTCAGACATTCACATATCACTTTTACCTTCTCTTCGGTTTCACTGACTAAATCGACCCCGTGAATCTGATTCTCTCTGAGTTCGGTCTAATACAACAGCGTTCGACACTTCCACCCATACAATGCCTCATAAGGTGCCATCTTCAAACTTGACTGAAAGCTATTATTGTAGGAGAATTCCACCAATGGTAAGTATTTCTCCCAATTATCTTGGAATTCCAAAACTCAACATCTAAGCATGTCTTCAAGTATCTGGATTACTTTCTCCGATTGCCCGTCGGTTTGCGGATGAAAAGCTGTACTAAAGCTCAATTTTGTGCCTAAGGCCTCTTGTAAATTTTTTCCAAAACCGTGACGTAAATATCAGATCTCTATCCGAAATAATCGACAACGGTACTCCATGAAGTCTCACTATTTCTGTCACATACAAATCCACCAACTTATCAAGCGAGTAGTCAACCCGTATTGGTATAAAATGGGCTGACTTCGTGAGTATATCGACCACGACCCATACGACATCTTTCTTTTTCAGCGTCAATGGTAAACCCGTCACGAAGTCCATAGTAATACGGTCTCATTTCCACTCGAGGACTATAATAGCCTGAAGTAGATCCAAAGGTACTTGGTGTTCAGCCTTCACTTGTTGACAAATTAGGCATCTCGATACAAACTCGGAAATGTTTTTCTTCATACTCAACCACCAATACCATTTCCTCAAGTCATTATACATCTTCGTGCTGTCTGGATGTACAGATAAACATCCAGTATGTGCTTCATGCAGAATCTTTCGAACAAGCTCATCATCTCTAAGTACACAGACCCTATCCCGGAACATCAAACATCCATCAGAACTTATCCGAAAGTCCGGCTCAATATTTGACTCACATTGAACTCTTTTAGCCTGCAAATCATTGTCGCCTTTCTGAGCTTCACAAATATCTTGGAGAAACACTGGTTTAGCCCTCAACTCGGCTAGAATAGAACCATCATCTGAAAAAGCTATCCGTGTATTCATGGATTTCAGTGCAAACAGGGATTTCCTCCTCAAGGCATCGGCAACCACGTTCGCCTTTCTCGGATGGTAGTCAATAACTAGCTCATAATCCTTTATTAGCTCTAACCATTTTCTCTACCTTAGATTCAACTCCTTTTGGGTCATTAAATATTTTGGGCTCTTATGATCAGTGAACACCCGACATTTCTCATCATACAAATGGTATCTCCAAATCTTTAGTGCAAATACAATTACATCTAACACCAAATCATGGGTTGGGTAATTCTTCTCGTGCGGCTCTAATTGTCTAGAGGCATATGCTATCACCTTACCCTCTTGCATGAGTACACAACCCAATCCATTCAAGGATGCATCGCTGTAAACCAAAAATTCTTTTTCTGGTTCAGGTTGTACTAGAACTGGAGCCTAGGTTAACAATGCCTTCAATCTCTCAAAACTCTATTGGCAATTTTTTGTCCATACAAACTTCACATCTTTTTGCAATAGCCTCGTTATCAGAGTAGCTATCATGAAAAACCCCTTGACAAATCGTCTATAGTAGCCAGCTAGACCCAGAAAACTCCTCACCTTAGTTACGTTCCTTGACGGTTTCCATTTAATAATAGTAGAAATCTTACTTGGGTCGACTCTAATTACATCTCCCGAGACAATGTGCCCCAAAAATACAACTTTCTTAAGCCAAAATTCACTTTTACTAAACTTGGCATACAATTGTTTATCTCTCAAAACTTGTAGGACCGTTCTCAAATACTCGGCATGTTTATTCTCATCACGAGAGTAGATCAAAATATCATCGATAAAAACTACAACAAATTTATCCAAATATGGCTGAAATATACGATTAATCAAATCCATGAAAACTGCATGGGCATTGGTTAAATCGAAAGGCATGACCAAAAATTCATAGTGGCCATACCTTGTCTGAAATGCGGTTTTCGACACATCTGAGTCCTTGACTCTCAACTGATAATATCCAGACCTCAAGTCTATCTTAGAAAACACCGTGGCTCCCTTCAATTGATCAAACAAATCATCAATCCTTGGCAACGGGTACTTGTTCTTCACAGTTACTTTATTGAGCTGCTGATAATCAATACATAACCTCATGAAACCATCCTTCATCTTCACAAATAATACGGGAGCACCCCACGGGGAATAACTCGGTCTTGCGAAGCTTTTATCCGTTAACTCTTGTTACTGTGCCTTCAGTTCTTTTATCTCAGTTGGGGCCATTCTGTATGGAGCAATAGAAATGGGGGCAGTACCAAGAGCTAACTCAATTCCAAATTCAATCTCTCTAACCGGAGGTAACCCTGGCAGTTCCTCTGGGAAAACATCTAGATACTTACATACTATGGGTACTGATTTAATTCTTAACTCAGTCTCTTTAGCATTCATCACAAAGGCAAGGTAAGCTTCATACCCCTTTCTTAGATATTTCTGAGTCAACAAGGAAGATATCACTACTGGCAATCTGTCTTACTCATCTGATTCAACACGAATGAGATCCTCACTTTCACATTTCAACTCAATAAACTTCCTTCCACAATTCACTATCACATCATGAGCAGTTAACCAATCCATCCCAAGGATGATATCGAATTCATCAAATGGAAATAACATGAGATTAGACGAAAAATAATGACCCCTAATCATTAAAGGGCAACCTTTGCATACTCTATCGACCAATACACATTTGCCTAGGGGATTTGACACTCTTATCACAAATTCAGTAGACTCTACAGGCATGCTCATGCTAGAGACTAATTTCATCAAAATATTTGAGTGGATAGATCCTGGATCAATTAAAGCTATAACACGAGTATCATAAAGAGAAAATGTACCCATGATCACGTCGGGGAAGGACGCATCTTCGCTAGCACGAATGGCATATGTTCTCGCTGGTGCTCTACCCTCAGATCTTATAGTCTACTCTCTAGGTGTACTCTTGCTACCCATTTCATTACCCAGGTTTCTCTGTGGTCTTCCTCTAGCAATACTTCCCAGTTTTGCGTTTTGAGGTTTCTCCTTCTTACCCGCCTCGGGTCAATCTCTGATAAAATGGTCTAAGGATCCACACTTGAAACAAGATTTCTCGTTTGCTCGACACGCCCCAGGATGATGTCTGCCACAGTACGGGCATTCCAGTCTACTCGGTCAAGCGTTGCCAACACTAGCAACCGAAGTGGTCTGAGTTTTAGACCCCGAGTACTGTTTACCCTTACTTCTACTCGAAAATCCAGCTGAGGTGGCTGATCGAGTAGCAAAATCTCTTGACTTCTTGGATGATGATTGGAATGACTTTCCTAACTGCCTCTTCTTCGAGTCGTGATACTCGATTTCAGCCTTCTTTTTCTCTTTGACCAGTTCCTCTGCCTTACAGGCTCTATCCACCAGCACCACGAATTCTTTTAGTTCTAGGACACCAAAAAATAAATGGGTATCCTCATTTAACCCGTCCTCGAACCTTTTGCACATAATAGTCTCGGTGGACACGCACTCCCAAGCATATTTACTAAGCCTTACGAACTCATGTTCGTATTCAGTCACCGTCATTCAACCTTGCTTTAGCTCCAAGAACTCTTTTCTTTTCTAGTTGATGAACCGTTAACTAATATACTTTAATAACGGCCCGTCCCGGGTTAGGAGACGAATCGTTAATGTTGCCCGATCGTAAATTAGACAGTTTCTCGTTCAACTAACAAAGGGATAATTTTGGTTGAAAAAATAATATCTTCAAAAATAAATAAGGATAGGTGATTGGTTGAATGGATACGTATTTGAAACAAGAAAGAACCTTTAATAAAAATTAAAGACCCGAATCTTATAAGTTTCAAATTGATGGAAGGAGTTTCGGAATTTGAAACAAGAAAGAGCCTTTAATAAAAATTAAAGACCCGAATCTTATAGGTTTCAAATTGATAGAAGGAGTTTCGAAATAAAACCGAGACCCACTATCTAGCGAGATAGGAACCGACGGTATGATATTTCGAAATAAAACCGAGACCCACTACCTAGCGAGATAGGAACCAACGGTATAGGTAGATGAACGCCACACCCGTGAGGATGATAAGTTCAAAACAAGGAAAGAACGACGCCACTAGAAAACTAGATAAGTCAATTCAAACCTCGAGAATAAGGAGAGTGAAAACTCACCAAAAGAAATTCTTCTTTTCATTCAAATTCAAGTTCTCTTACAAGAATGTAAATGTGTAATATTTATAGGCCTTATTAATGATGGCCACTTGCAATTAAAAATAAAACACTTAAATTATCCTAATTTTAAAAAAAATTGTGCCGTCCCATTATGTTAATAAAATGGCCAATATTTTATCTTCAATTGCTCCAATTGCCGTCCCATTAAGTTAAAAATATGGCCAATATTTTATCTTCAATTAATTTCACCATTGTTTATTTCTCCACCACCAAGTTTAATTATTCTTCAATTATCTTCAATTAATTTCACCATTGTTTATTTCTCCACCACCAAGTTTAATTATTCTTCATTCTTCAAGCACTAAATATTTTATGTGTCAGTCAACATATATTCAATTAAAATTCTTCATTCACCAAATCCATGCTCATCCCAAGTGCAGTCCATCTTTGAAAAGACCATGGTTCTTCCATTTATTTATTATACACCTTCCACTTTGATTTTATCCATTCATTCTTCAGCTAGTTAATTTCTCCACCATTGTGCCGCATGCTCTTCATGTTTGTCCTCTATCTACCAATTGGTCTTGCATTATTTATACGTGTAATCTAGGGCTTCCATTGTTGTCATCAATCGTGGATCAAACTACAAGATACAAACCATCATTAGTAAAATTTTCGACTGAACATAAATTAACACACACTTTAATCAATTTATTTAAATACTAGATAAAACACACTATTATTCACTATGACAAGGGATTTATTAAAAACTTGTGTTATTTAAACAAAATAATGAGAATTTAAGAAAATGTAACAACTTCTGAAAATTTAATCAAACATGCGTATTTTATAGTGTTAAATATTCTAGCAGTTGGACTAGCTAGTATATTCAACTCTAAAGAAATTGTAATAGCTCAGCATGTTTTTGGAATCTTTTCTATCGTCATTCCAAATTTGTGCCACCAACACCATTGCGGCATCTTTGAATTGTTTGGTTCGGGAACGTGTAATTGGTCCATTAGGTAGTCTCATCGGGTCATTGTTAACATCCGTTACAGGCGTCATAGGTGAGCTCGTATCATCCCCTCCCTCTTTAAGTTGATTCGTCCTCGAATCATCACCTACATCGAAAGGAGAAAGATCAGAAACATTAAAACTCGCGCTCACATTATAGTCACCTGGCAAGTCCAATTTGTACGAGTTGTCATTTATGCGTTCAATGACTTGAAATGGACCGTCCCCCCTTGGGAGAAGTTTAGATCGCCTTTGCTTAGGAAACCTTTCTTTTCGCATATGAACCCAAACCCAGTCCCCTGGTTCAAAGAGAATGCGTCTACGACCTTTGTTAGCTCGTTGGACGTATTGCTTGGTTCTTGCTTCAATATTCTCGCGCACCTTTCGATGCAGCTCCTTTATGCATTCTGCCTTTTTCCTAGCATCAGGATGGATAAATTTATCTGAAGGCATTGGCAATAAATCAAGAGGGGTGAGAGGGTTAAACCCATAAACAATCTCGAAAGGCGAAAATTTAGTTGCAGAATGAACAGTTCGATTGTAAGCGAATTCGATGTGGGGTAAACAGTCTTTCCATGCTTTGAGATTTTTTTGCACCAAGGTTCGCAACAAGGTTGTTAGGATTCGGTTTACTACTTCAGTCTGTCCATCCGTTTGAGGATGACATGTGGTCGAGAATAGTAGTTTCATCCCTAACTTTCCCCACAGAGTTCGCCAAAAGTGACTTAAAAATTTTACGTCCCGATCAGATACGATCATTTTTGGAACTCCATGCAATCGTATGATTTCCCTAAAAAACAAGTTTGCAATATGCACAGCATCGTCAGTCTTAGAACAAGGGATAAAATGGGACATTTTAGAAAAACGATCAACTACAACAAAAATCGAGTCCTTCCCAGTTTTAGATCTCGGTAATCCAAGGATGAAATCCATGGAAATGTCGACCCACGGAGTGTCTGGAATAGGAAGGGGCATATATAAACCGTGAGGCTGGACTCGCGATTTTGCTTGTTTGCAAGTTATGCAACGTTCACAAATCCGTTCAACATCCTTGCTCATTCCTGGCCAAAAAAAATGTTCTTGAAGAGTGGACAATGTTTTGTCTCTTCCAAAGTGACCCATAAGGCCACCACTATGTGCTTCTATCACAAGCATGTCTCGTATAGAACCTTGCGGTATACAAATCTTGTTTTCCTTGAAAAGGAATCCTTCATGCCTGTAAAACTTATCAAAAACACCACACTCACAAGCATTATAGACATTGCCAAAATTAGCATCGTTAGCATACAATTCCTTAATATGATGGAAACCAAGTACTTTAGAATCAAGAGAGGTTAATAAATTGTACCTTCGCGATAACGCATCCGCTACAACATTTTCCTTACCTTTCTTGTACTTAATTACGTACGGAAATGATTCTAAATACTCGATCCATTTTGCATGTCGTTTGTTGAGCTTGTGCTGTCCTTTAATATACTTGAGTTCTTCATGATCTGAATGAATAACAAACTCTTTCGGTCTCAAGTAATGTTGCCACGTTTCAAGCGATCTTATTAGAGCGTACATTTCTTTGTCATACACGGGGTAATTGAGTGCAGCTCCGTTCAATTTCTCGCTGAAGTACGCCACCGGTCTTCCATTCTGAGTTAGAACGGCTCTGATCCCTACACCTGATGCATCACACTCAATTTCAAAAGTTTTATTAAAGTCAGGAAGGGATAACAATGGAGCTTTAACAAGAAATTCTTTAATGGCATTAAAAGACCGTTCTTGCTCGTCGGACCAATGGAAAGCCGAATTCTTTTTGATCACGCTTGTTAAAGGGGCGGCTATCGTGCTGAAGTTAGGCACGAATCGGCGGTAAAAACTAGCCAACCCATGGAAACTTCGTACTTGGCTAACCGTTGTAGGACGGGGCCATTCTTGGATGGCTCTAACCTTCTCTTGGTCCACTTCTAATCCATTTGCACTCACGACGTATCCTAGGAAAATAACCTTGTCAGTACAAAAAGAACATTTCTCGAGATTAGCGTACAATACCTCTTTTCGCAGTGTTTCTAAGATCGCACGTAGATGTTGGAGATGATCCTTCAAAGATTTGCTGTACACTAATATGTCATCAAAATAAACAACACATGATTTGCCAATAAAAGCTCGTAAGACATGATTCATAAGTCTCATAAAAGTACTCGGAGCGTTTGTAAGTCCGAATGGCATTACCAACCATTCATACAAACCTAACTTTGTTTTGAAAGCCGTTTTCCACTCATCACCTTCCCGCATCCTAATTTGGTGACAGCCACTTTTGAGATCAATCTTTGTGAAGATTCGAGCTCCGCTCAACTCGTCTAGCATATCATCAAGTTGGGGTATCGGGTGTCGGTATTTGACGGTAATTTTGTTGATGGCACGACAGTCGACACACATTCGCCACGAACCATCCTTCTTTGGCACTAGTAGCACCGGTACTGCGCATAGACTAAGGCTTTCTCAGATATATCCCTTTTCTACCAATTCAGTGATTTGCTTTTGGAGCTCTTTTGTTTCTTCGGGATTACTCCGGTATGCAGGTCGATTGGGCAGTGAAGCTCCTGGCACCAAGTCAATTTGGTGTTCTATGCCTCGAATGGGCGGTAAACCACTTGGTAACTCCTCTGGAAATATGTCCTTGAATTCCTGAATCAGAGACAACACAGAAGAAGGAAGATTCTTGGGTAAGTCGTTAGTGTTCAAAAACGATTCTTTGTATAGTAAGACATACATCGGTTGTCTCACACACAAAGCTTTTCGAATATCTCTTGCTTTTGCAAAAACACTCATTTTTCCATTTTCTTTTTCTTCCTTCGTTTCCTTTTCTTTTTGTTCACACTGTCTTGTTTTATCACTTACTTTCTTGTCCTTCTTTTTTTTAAACTTCTTCTCTTTTTCTTTCTCATTTTTCCACTCGCTTTCTTTTGATTTTTCTATTGATGCCTTCATTTTTAACTGGTCTTCGTAAACTTGCTTGGGTGTCAGCGGGGCTAGTGTCACATTCCGGCCCAAGTACTTAAAAGTGTATCGATTAGTGTAGCCGTCATGGATTGTTCTCTTATCAAATTGCCAAGGTCGTCCAAGCAGGAGATGTCCCGCTAGCATCGGAACCACATCGCACAAGACCTCGTCTTGATACTTCCCTATTGTAAAGGGAACCAAAACTTGTTTCGTGACCTTGAGTTCTCCCGCGTCATTAAGCCATTGTAGCTTATACGGATGGGGATGTTTGGTGGTAGTCAATCCAAGTTTCTCCACCAATAGGGTGCTTGCCACATTAGTACAGCTTCCTCCGTCAATAATGACGCAACAAATCTTCCCTTGTATTTGGCAACGCGTATGGAAGATGTTTTCGCGTTGTTGCTCATTTTCGACACCTTGTAAGCTAAGGCTCCTTTTTACCACCAAGATCTCTCCACTTTCGGCTTGTTCTATCTCTTCCTCATCTTGGGATGTCTCACTGGCATCGTCTTCCTCTTCACTTTCAGATTCGATCTCACCATTATCTCGGACAAACATAGTGTTTCGATTTGGATATTGACTTGCAATATGTCCTCGTCCCAAACATTTGAAACACCTAATGTCTCAAGATCGATTCGGAAGAGCTTCCATTTTGCCTTTGCTTGTTTCTCCGTTAGGCTTGTTAGACTTGGGTGCGCCACTGATTTCTTTGGCTCGGTTCGGCATGTCCCTTTTGTTGGTCACTTGCCCCCACTTCGATGTTGAGGCTTGATTGGGGTTTGCTCTAGGCGTAGTTTTTCGTTTCAGCTGTTTTTCTACCTTTATAGCCATGTGAACCATTTCGACGATATCGATGTAATGATGTAATTCTACAATATTTGCGATATCTCGATTGAGGCGGTATTAAATCGTGCCATGGTGGCTTTCGTTCTTCTTCCACATTAGCTCGGATCATGGCCACTTCCATCTCCTTGTAGTAATCTTCTACGCCGGTGACCACAGGTTAGGCTTTGCAACTTCGATGCAACTCACGGTGATAGTAGGTTGGGATGAATCTTTTCCGCATTAATGCCTTCATTTTCGCCCATGTGGATATTGGGCGTTCACCATTCCGTCTTCGACTCGTCGTTAATTGATCCCACCAAATGAGGCGTAATCGTAAAATTCGATGGCGAGCAAGTTTCACCTTCTTATTTTACGAATAATTATGACGATCGAAAATTAATTCCACCTTCTTCTCCCACTCAAGGTAGGCTTAGGATCGGATCGCCCTTGGAAAGCGAGAATCGTCATTTTAATGTTCTTTAAGTCGTCATCGGCCCATTCTTGATCCTTCGCTCACGGGCTCGTGGATTTTTCTTCGCGTTCATCGTGTTCAAAAGTCGAGTTCTTTGTCGGCTTCACTTGGTTCGTAGACTTCGTTGTCACGTAACCAAGGTTGTTCTAAATCCCCTCTCGGAATTGGAGGGTGTTTGCTCGAGGTCTTCGTTCCTCTCTTCGATCTAATTGTTGGTGATTGTTCGAACATACGTGTGATTTCTTGCAATACGAGTTTGCACATCACGATTTCTCCTTCGGGATCATTTCTTGGGGTTGTAATCCTCCCCACCTCCCCGGCGTCGGATGCTTAAATCACTTATTACTCGATGTTCTGGGTTCCTAGACATGTTTTTAAACAAAATTAATGAATTCCTCACTACAATCCTTACTTGTTCACTCACAAAGAAAAATTATCAACACTCACACTCGTGTTTTTACTCAATTCGGCGGCTTTTTTCTTAATGTATTCACTCTTGCCTTTTACCGCTCAAATTCACTCTTCTAGATTCTAGAAGGTTGTCTTTGACTTACTAGTAACTCTCGAGGTCGTGTTAAGCTAATTAAACTTGAAGTGGAAAGCGGTTTAATGTAGAAAAGCCAAGAGATGACCAAGATATGTTAGAGGAGGTAACAAAATCGTAGGTCGTTTCAAGCTAATTGAACATGAAGCTGGCAAGCAGTTTAATGTAGAAAAGCCAAGAGATGACCAAGATATGTTAGAGGAGGTAACAATTGTGGGAAGTCAACTATAGTTGATTTCCAACATCTTATAGAGCTAACTAATTATACAGACAAGGGCTCGTCTCAGTTAGTATACTTTGTAAAACACTGGGAATATAAGCAAGCAAATGTCGTGGTATGTAAAACACTGGGAATATAAGCAAGCAAATGTCGTTCGTCTTCTTAGAGAAGAACTTGACAATCTAAACAGGCCAAAGTAGGAAGAGGGTTCCTTTTTTTTTTTGAACTTTTTTTTTGAACTTTTTTTTTAAACTTACTCGGAAAAACTCAAAACGATCAAAACATGCCTAATTTAATTGGCTCTGATACCAGATGATAACGGCCCGTCCCGGGTTAGGAGACGAATCGTTAATGTTGCCCGATCGTAAATTAGACAGTTTCTCGTTCAACTAACAAAGGGATAATTTTGGTTGAAAAAATAATATCTTCAAAAATAAATAAGGATAGGTGATAGGTTGAATGGATACGTATTTGAAACAAGAAAGAACCTTTAATAAAAATTAAAGACCCGAATCTTCTAAGTTTCAAATTGATGGAAGGAGTTTCGGAATTTGAAACAAGAAAGAACCTTTAATAAAAATTAAAGACCCGAATCTTATAGGTTTCAAATTGATAGAAGGAGTTTGAAATAAAAAGCGAGACCCACTATCTAGCGAGAGATAGAACACCGAGCGGTATGATATTTGAAATAAAACCGAGACCCACTACCTAGCGAGATAGGAACCAACGGTATAGGTAGATGAACGCCACACCGTGAGGATGATAAGTTCAAAACAAGGAAAGAACGACGCCACTAGAAAACTAGATAAGTCAATTCAAACCTCGAGAATAAGGAGAGTGAAAACTCACCAAAAGAAATTCTTCTTTTCATTCAAATTCAAGTTCTCTTACAAGAATGTAAATGTGTAATATTTATAGGCCTTATTAATGATGGCCACTTGCAATTAAAAATAAAACACTTAAATTATCCTAATTTTAAAAAAAATTGTGCCGTCCCATTATGTTAATAAAATGGCCAATATTTTATCTTCAATTACTCCAATTGCCGTCCCATTAAGTTAAAAATATGGCCAATATTTTATCTTTAATTAATTTCACCATTGTTTATTTCTCCACCACCAAGTTTAATTATTCTTCAATTATCTTCAATTAATTTCACCATTGTTTATTTCTCCACCACCAAGTTTAATTATTCTTCATTCTTCAAGCACTAAATATTTTATGTGCCGTCCAACATATATTCAATTAAAATTCTTCATTCACCAAATCCATGCTCATCCCAAGTGCACCGTCCATCTTTGAAAAGACCATGGTTCTTCCATTTATTTATTATACACCTTCCACTTTGATTTTATCCATTCATTCTTCAGCTAGTTAATTTCTCTACCATTGTGCCGCATGCTCTTCATGTTTGTCCTCTATCTACCAATTGGTCTTGCATTATTTATACGTGTAATCTAGGGCTTCCATTGTTGTCATCAATCGTGGATCAAACTACAAGATACAAACCATCATTAGTAAAATTTTCGACTGAACATAAATTAACACACACTTTAATCAATTTATTTAAATACTAGATAAAACACACTATTATTCCCTATGACAAGGGATTTATTAAAAACTTGTGTTATTTAAACAAAATAATGAGAATTTAAGAAAATGTAACAACTTCTGAAAATTTAATCAAACATGCGTATTTTATAGTGTTAAATATTCTAGCAGTTGGACTAGCTAGTATATTCAACTCTAAAGAAATTGTAATAGCTCAGCATGTTTTTGGAATCTTTTCTATCGTCATTCCAAATTTGTGCCACCAACACCATTGCGGCATCTTTGAATTGTTTGGTTCGGGAACGTGTAATTGGTCCATTAGGTAGTCTCATCGGGTCATTGTTAACATCCGTTACAGGCGTCGTAGGTGAGCTCGTATCATACTTCTTCTGAAACTCCTCTTGAAAGTATTCCCAGTTAACTCTCTCCCTTGGTATGTAATAGCCTAATTTTGGGGCTAGTCGGAACAGTGGTTTCGGGACCACTAATCCGAGGTTGAAAAAAATCATTTTTAATATTACTTTGTGTTGTATAGCATGATTGTGAGGATGCATGAAAACTTTGGTGCTTTAATTTTAGCAATTGTATGCTTAATTGCGAAAAAGGACTAAATCTCATAAAGTGCAAAAGTCTCATTTTACAAGCTAGAAGTGTCTAATAGCTATGGGATATTAAATTAGAGGTCCTTAAAGTGCAATTATACCACCCTAAATATGATCGCTGGACAAGGGAGACAAAGGCATTAAATTGGTCAAAAATTTGGTGATATTAGGTGAAAAAAATGAATAAAATAAGATAAATAAAGAAGATGTCATCTTTTACTATTCCCATTTCTTCTTCCACCAAAATTTGAATATAAAATAGAGGTTTTTGGAGTTCAAACTTTCAGCCAAGCTATCCCCTTGCAAGTAAGTGATTTTAGAGATTTCTCATGATAATTTTTGTACTTTTGGAACCCCTAAAGCTTAAGCTAGCTAATGGGGGGACTATTTTGTAAAATGATTGAAAGTTTAGGGATTTTCCATGAGAGTGTTTATGTTGTTTGATAAGTTTTTATGGAAGAAAATGAATGTTGGTGGGTTAAGGAATAACTTTTGTGAAAGGTTTTTCCATGAAAACACCTAAATGAGACTTATTTGTAAAGGTTATAATTGAGTAATAAATGCATGAAATGATTGATTTTGTGAGTTGTTATAAGAGAAATAAATGTTCAACTAGGCTTGTTTAATGAGAAAAATGTGATGAAAAATGATTTATAAGCCTAGGGGCAAAATTGTAATTTTGCCAAAGTATAAGGGCAAAACAGTCATTTTTGCCTAAGTAGAAATTTTTATGTGTCATGAGTTAAGTAGTGATTAAATGAGTAAATTTTATTATTAGAGATCAAGAAGAGTGCGGAAACAACCTTGACCAAGAAAAAGGCAAGGTTACGGACTAAACCGTCGATTAACACATTTTGCACCTAGGTAAGTTTATGTGTAAACGATACATCTTTAATACATATGTTGTTACTTATTGATGCATTGTATGGATGTCAATACTTATTGGTGAGATGGATTGAAAATGATACAAAAGAGTAGTTCTCAAATGAACCTCGGAATAGAAATGTGAGTAAGGATAAATATCTGTAAATATGTAATTATTTGTGGGCTGTGTGCGATACCACCTTGCTATTCATTCACGATGGGCTGTGTACGATACCATCGTTTATAATACCATTTGGTGGGCTACTTGCAATACCACCATAATTATTATTGTTGGTAGGCTATGTGCGATACCACCGTAATTATTATTGTTGGTGGGCTTTGTGTGATACCACCATAATTATTATTGTTGGTGGGCTATGTGCAATACCACCGTAATTATCATTGTTGGTGGGCTATGTGCGATACCACCCTATTATTGATTAATGGTGGGCTATGTGCGAAACCACAGGGTACTTATTATCATTCCGAGGGGTTCATCGAGAAACTTGTTTAAGTAAATATTTTATGTGACTTTGAGGTTATAAGTGCAGTGCATAAGTAAAAATAAATGTGAGCAATGTATATGATATGGTTGGGATGTGGTAAGAGTTGAGATAAGTAAGCATGTTTATGATAATGTTAATTGTTTTTACATAGTATGTAATATTTTTTATTTACTAGCATATGGTATGATGCTTATTATTTACATGTAGACTTACTAAGCTTAAAGCTTACTCCCTTTCTTTTCCCTTGTTTTATAGTGTCAAAGAGCCAGCTCAGGATACGAAGATAATCAGAAGATCACCCACACTATCAGCACATCTTGGTATATTTAGACTTAGCATTTTTAGTATGGCATGTATAGGGGCTAGACTTAGTGAAATGTCATGTTGTTTTGGCCATGTGTGTTGGCTCATTCTAAAATGAACCCTTTTGTATAAGGCCATAGTTGGTGGCTCTTTCTTATTAATCTATGAAAAGATGAGGTTATTCATGATTGTGCAAGTAGTATGTTAATTCACTTGGTTTAATTATGCATGAATAGGTTGATGGTTGAATGTGATTTATACTTGTATGAGTTAGGGTGATAGAAAGAGCTTGGCAAATAGCCTTGTACTTGTCCACACGGGTAGGCACACGAGCGTGTGTCTAGGCCGTGTGTGACACACGGTCAGTCTCATAGGCTTGTGGCTAGGTCGTGTGTCCCCTTGCATGCTAGGTTTACAAGGCAATATGCTTAGTAGTAAACACACAGGCAGAGACACGCCGTGTGTATCAGCCATGTAGAAGGCACGACCATGGACATGGGCGTGTGCCTAGGCCGTGTAAAGTCTGCACCTGAAATTGAGAATTTAATTCGCCACATGGTCGAAGGACACGGGCCTGTGCCTAGGCCGTGTGACATTTATGGGGTGATGATGTCAGAAACAGAATGCCAAGGTTTTGGCATACGGGCTAAGACATGGGCGTGTCGAGCCCTATGAGGGACACGAGCCAAGAACACGAGAGTGTGTACGGCCGTGTGAAAACCCCTGTAGGTTCGAATTGAAAAATAATTCCACACGGGTCTGGAACACGTGCGTGTCCTTTCTTCCACACAGGCATGTGGGCTATTAATGAAAATTTTTCTCAGACTTTTAGGGATCTCTTAATGAGTTCAATTTGATCCCGAACTATTCTTAAAGTGTAATTTGGTCCTCGTAGGCTTATTTAAGTGGTGTTAGTAAAAGTTTTAAATTTGGAGAGAAAGTCAAGTCTTGGAAATGTATGATTGATTGTGTATATGTCTAGTAATGCCTCGTACACTATTCCGGCATTGAATACGGGTAAGGGGTGTTACATGGTACCACTGACACAAGGGTGTTCCACTATTGATAGGCCGAATCTCTCAGGAGAGATACCACACACTTCATGCACTCTTCAAGCGTGCATGACAACTCATCGAATACCCTGATGGTATTCTCAAGCTAGAATTCTGCCCTCTCCGAATCATCATCTTTACTAGCTCGAAATTTCTTAGCTCCCTGTTTCTAGATCTTATCGACTAGAGGCCTTTCTCTTCTTACTACCTCTACCACTTGGGGAGCTACATGACTGGGCTGAGGAATAGGTGGGAGTGGAGGGGGTTGAGCATTAGCGCTTGCTCGAATAAACTCAGTGTACCAATTGCTCATCATATGGAGATAGGCTTCACGAGCCTCTTCTCCCTGACCCAAAGTCTCGGGTCTACTTTCTACTGGTGCGGTACCTTGCGCAAGAGCCGGTGCATTACTTGTAGCATCATTGGCTACAGCTTTATCGGGAACCATTTACAATATAAAAACATAATTCAAATCGTCAGGAGTCGTCACACTATCATTATGTAAATAGTCATACGTATGACATGTATAACTAGACTCATACTTACACTACGTTAGCCCGAGAATCGACTAAATCGTAGCTCTGATACCATTGAATGTAACACCCCTTACCCGTATTCAACACCTGAACCGAGTACGAGGCATTACCGTACTTAACTTGCTCTATCATATAATATCAATCCTTAAGAACTTCATTCCAAATTAAAACTTTTCATTCGAGACCATAACCTCCTTATTATAGGTATGCAAGACCCTAAACTTGCACTCGAGATGATTCGAGACCAAACCGGAAACTTTTGGACACTTAGAAAAATTTGACACAAAACAGAAAAATTTGACACAAAACAGGGCCACACGCCCGTGTGGCATATTACATGCCCGTGTTCCATACCCGTGTGGACTTATTTTTCAATTCAAACATACAGGGGTTTTCACACGGCCAGACACACGCTCGTGTCCCTGGCCCATGTCCCTCACACGACCACGACACGCCCATGTCTTCGTCCGTGTGTGAAAACCTTGATATTCTGTTTATGACGTCATCATCCCAATATGGTCACACGACCAAGGCATACGCTCGTGTACTTAGACTGTGTGTCGAATTAAATTCCTAATTTCAGGTGCAGACTTCACACGGCCTGGGCACATGCCTGTGTCTTAGGCTGTGTCTCCCACACGGTTGAGACACACGATCGTGTCACCGCCCGTTTGTTTACTACTGAGCATTCTGACTTACCAACCTAGCATGCATGGGGACACCCAACCTATCAACACGCCCTTGAGGCTGACCGTGTGTAACACACGGCCTAGACACACGCTCGTGTGTCTACCCGTGTGGAAATTTGTAAGGCTATCTACCAAGCCAAATGCCACCCTACAAAGCAACCATACTTATACCAATTCAATTCAACATATATCATGACTATAAGGCACTTCTAAGAACTCAAATAAAAACATCCACAAGCACACATTTCATGAATTTGATCAACATTGAATAGATGAACTTGTCAAGTATTGGCCAATTTCCAATGACCATTTACAAAATGAATTGAACAACATTAATAGCCAATACCTTGGCTAACAAATATGACATAACAAAATAACCAAATCTTATACATGCCATACTCAAAATAAATCTAACTTTGCTATACCAAAGGAAGTTGATAGTGTGATTTCCAAACTCTGACGTTCCACAAATTCTCGAGCTAGCTAGGCGATACTACAAGGAAAAGGGAAATAGGAGGGGTAAGCATAAAGCTTAGTAAGTTTGCATAAAATAAATAGCAACATAAAGGCTCATAATGTCATCCATCCATTGCATTGAATAAAACACAAAGTATTAAGCACATTGCCATAACTTACTCATGCTTACTCTTACCAATTTCATATCATGTCTCATATCGTAAAAAATTCTCGTGAATAACTCACATGTACCTGTGTCACTTCATCACATAGCTTTAGCACTAATCTCATCTCTATTATAAGCTTAGCTATTTACCCATTGAATCGATTAGGGATACTTGAAAATACATAATTATCATCATTCACATAAATGCGACGCCAATGCCACATCCCAGATGTAGTCTTACATGGGGTCACCTTTAGATGCCGATGCCATATCCCGGATATGGTCTTATACGAGATCTCATTTTGATTGCCGATGTTTTATCCTGGATATGGTCTTATACGATTCTAATATTCGATGCCGATGCCATATCCGAGATATGGTCTTATACGGGATCCCAATTCAATGCCGAGGCCATGTCCCAAAATGGTCTTATACGGGACCTTACCTTTCTCAAGTCTTGATGACATTATTCTCTCATTTATTAAAGTCCAACCGGGACTTCCACATCACAATTCTCATCATTTCCTCATTCAACATCATTACGCAAATTCATAGAAATATTATACAACATCACTAATATCAAACATTTAGAAACTTAATAACATCATGTTGAATTTATTGCACACAAACTTACCTCGATTTCAAAATAGGCCAATTTGCCGAAATAGTCCGATACCTTGCCTTTTCCTCTGTCAAGGTTAATTCCTCGTTCTTATTGATCTATAATAGCAAATTAGCTTATTTAATTACCACAGTCATCAAGACATTTCAATAATCATACTTTGGCAAAATTACCATTTTGCCCTTACACTTTGGCAAAATTATGATTTTCCCCTAGGCTCGTATATCGATTTTCATCAAATTTCCTTATTAATGAAGCCTAGCCGAACACACTTTAAGCTTATAGAAACTCAAAATTCTCATTATTTCTCACATTTAACACCTATTTTATAGCCTTTACAAAATGGTCCTTTTAGGTGTTTTTATGGTAACACCTTTCACAAAAGTTGTTTATTTAACAACCTTGACTCATTTTCTTCCGTAAAATTTCAAAAAACAATATAATTACTCACATGGAAAAACCCTAGCCTCTTAACCATTTTGCAAAATAGACCTATCATTAGCTAGATCATGATACAAGGGTCCTAAAAGTACAAAAATCATCCAGAAAAGTCACCAAAATCACTTACTTGCAAGGAGGACAAGCTGCTGAAAATTTTAAGCTTTCAAACCCCTATTTTTGCTGGTATTTTTGGTGGAAGAAGTTGGATGAATAAAGTGATATCATCCTTTTCTTTATTTATTTTATTTCTTCAATTTAATCCACCTAATCTAACAACTTTGACCAAATTTTGACATTGTTTGTCTCTTATGGCCGGCCAACCATTAATTGAGGGGTTAATTGCAGTTTAAAGACTTCCAATTAATATTCTATGTGTAACATCCTAAAATAGGGGTTATTTGTGATTGAATTATTTTTCTTGTGTTTGAGTTGCGGTGATATTATTTGTGGTGTAATAAGACCTAATTAGGGGTCTTGAGTAGGCTCGGAATAGAAGAAAATTTTAATTGTAAGCTTTAAAGATAGGGAGCTTTAGTAAGTAAGGGTTACAAGGTTAAAAGAGGGAACATTTGACACTAATAGGGCCTTGGGAAAGTGGCAAAAGGGAGGCCACTTAAGGGCTGGAGTTGACGCCACAAGAGGTGCAAGGGGAGCCTGTGTTCGAGTTGCTGAATTCCCCTTTTTGCTCTTTATTTTGGACGGCAAAGGGAGAGAGAAAAAGGTTCAATTTTGATTTCAGGATAATAAGGATAATAATGTTTTTAATTGGATTTTATTTGATTAATTCTAAGGAGAAAATATAGGCATTTGATTTATTCAAATTATTTTGAATATTTTCAAACAATTGGCCAAGAGTAATTCAAAGAGTTGGCCGAAATTGAACTCCTCGAAGAGGAGTGGACGGCAAGGGAGCTATGTAGGGGGGAAGGCCGAATTTTCCTAGAGAATAACTTCACAAATTCGGCTAGCATTTCATCTCTTTTGGTTCTTTCTTTTTCATTCTCTCTCAAAGCCGAAACACCATTGCCATCTACCTCTTTTCTTCTTTTTGATCCTTGGCAGAATCACCTACCCTCTTTCCCTCTCTCTTGCTTCCTCTTTTCGCTCAAAGCCAAGCCTTGATTGTCATCAACCATAGCCGAACCTACACCCTACCTCTTTACCAAAATTTCTTTTCTTCCTGTTAAACTCTCGTTGGCTGAATAGTAAAGTGGGATAGATCTCTTCGGATTTTCTTTGTCAATCGACTGAAGAAGGTAAATGCTCTAGGCCGAATACCTATTTTTTTTCCCCTCCCCTTTTTTTGTCGACTTTGATGATGGTAAGAGCCGATTTCGACACTTGTTAGCAAGGGTGCTAATCACCTGTTTTGAAACTGATTCTGTTTAGGTGCCCGGGATTTTGAGGTATTGATCCAAGCCTCCATTCTCTGTCAATCGGTCTTGGTAAGTGGTGGTAAGGACCTATTTTATTTATTTAGTGATTAAAAAGCCGAAGGCTATTAACATGTGATTGCCGATTATAGGGAAGCAGAAACACTTGGTGTGTGGTGGCTAGTATTCAAGGGACGTGTAGGTAAGGAATCGGGTTCAAGTGATAACCTTTTAGATTTATTTGGTTTGGCCGAATAGGCCATGTCACTAACTTCCATGTTTGGCCGAATATAGGGGCAAGGAAAGCTTGTGTGGCCGATTTTTCTTTTCGGGATTTAGGACTATTGTTGGTGACAGGTGTGTACATACACACTTTATAACTAATTAATGTGCTAAGTGTTTATGTGTGCTAAATCTAGTTTGTGTAGATTTGGATTTAATACCATCATGGTATAAGCAAGGATTCAGGTAAGTCCTTGTTATTATGATGCTTTTGGGAAGCATGACATATTTGGGATATGTGGCTTATAATTTGTGGCCGATGATAAATTCAGTGTATGATGGTAGATAATAAACATGTTGGCATGATTTCTGTTAAAATGCATATCCTTGATTGATGTGGGTAAAACTAGTAGAGGGGGAAATGATATTCGTGTCGACGGACACCAGTAGTTTGGTACCATATTTCGTGACTACGGTCACCAGAGGTTTGGCACCTCCAGAGGTTTGGCACCTCATAGCGTCTCGTCCCAGTGGCTTAGCACCACAGTGGGTTGGCCCCACAGTTTATATTATGGGATTGACGCCAGTGATTTGGTATCACACGTGGGTTGGCCCCACCAGTGGTTTGGCACCACAATATTGATGGATATCGTGACTTTAAGTCACCAGTGGTTTGGCACCACCAGTGGTTTGGTACCACACGGGGTAGAGAAAGGTGTTTGGATGGCTAGGTTGGGTGCATATTAAACTTGTGCATGTTAAATTAGTTATGATTTGCGTATGATGTTGCACGAAATCGGGGGAAGGGTTACACATTGAGTCTTGGTGACTCACCTTCTCCTTTAACATTTTTCAGGTGACACGTAGATCGCGGATGAGGAGTCGGATGGACTCGAGGTGGCCATGCAGTGAAAATATGGACTAAATGAATTTTGAACCATTTTTATTTTATTGTTGGTTTTATTTTGTTTAAGTTGTAATAAGGCCTCGTAAGACTGCTTTTATTATTTTATCTGTTTTTGATAATTTGTTTAAACTATTAAATGATATTTGCATGGGTACACATGTTTTCTCAAAATCAAACTTAAAAATGTTTTATTGTGCCATCGGGTACATTTGGAATTTGTAACAACCTGACTTAATAAATTTTTAAACGAAACTAAGTATGGTTTTCTTCATACAATACAACGGTTTTAAAACAATACAATATCTTTTACCTTAAATGGAATCGGTTAATAAGGGTTTTCAAAATATTTTCCTCTGTAACAAACCAAATTCGGTCGTAATGTTTGGGCTGGGTTTGGGGTGTTACAAAATTGGTATCAGAGCCCAGTTCAAAGCTCGGCTGTGGGGGCCTAAGGCCCAAAATATTTTGGTAGGCCTTTTTGAAAAATGGTTTTGGTTTTAGACAACATGGCAGCGAGTCTCCGGCACCAATCCGCCCAGGTAAGTACTTCTGACTTCTTTGTAGAAGGGTAGGTATGGAACGTAGATAGTATGATAAGTGCTTTGAACTTTAGGACTAGTTTACCCCAACAAAATATATAGGACTTTAAAAGACTAATTAAACAAACCTACGACCAAGTCGCCGAGTTAGGGTGTGGTAACCTTGGTGCGCATGTCTAGGATTGGATCCGGAAGAGTTTGGTAATTAAGCAGTCCTCGTGACTCACCTCCTCTTCGCAGGAATCCTACCTGGTGCGTAGCTTTAGTTCACCCTAACCAAGAGGACTCGGTCATAGGCTAAACATACTGAATAAAACCCGAAAGGGATTAGCCATGTTTTATGAAAGCTCTAAGTTTTAAAAAAAAATCATTACAATACTCCTTTAAATAGTAGCAAAAATTTATTTTTGGAAATTTTCAAAATATTTTTGAGTTACCAAAATTACCAAAATGCCCTTAGTGGCAAAATTACGAAAATGCCCTTAATTTCTAAAATTATCGTATTACTGATTTTAATAAAATTCTCTTATATTTTTTTAAAAGTATCCAAAATTATGTATTTCAAAATGATACCCTGACTCTTGAAATTTACAAAATTCCCCCTAATTGACAAAATTACCAAAAGACCCCTGGTTCTCGAAATTTTGCTATACCTTTAATTTGGAAAATTTTTGAAAATACCCTCCAGGTTTGGAAATTTCAAAATGTCCTGATTTATTAAAGTTTTTAAAATTTCTTGGACTTGTTACGAAAATACCCCTGTAGGAAAATGACGAAAATACCCCTGGGATAGAAACGGACAGAAATGCCCGAGGAGTGAATAGGTATGAAAAGTATTAGGGAATGGATGTGCTCTTCTATGTAAACTAGGATAGAGGACTTAAAACTTTGATTGCTCGAAAGAATCCCTATTAAACTCTTTACTTTGATTGCTCAAAAGAATCCCTATTAAACTCTTTCATAAAATTTCTTCGCGGATAACCAAGTGAAACAAGTACTAATCCATAAAAATTTCTTAATCAGATTAAAGCGCAATAGTTAGAATGAGCTCTAGAGGATGTGGCCATTGTGGATGCGGTAGGGGCAGGATAACCGTGTCAGAACCCGTTAGGTCGGGTCAGGGGTCGGAGAATGAAGTGCCACCGCCACCACCACCTCCAACTTTTGGAGCTGAGGAGCAGGATCAGACTGGAGGTGAGGCAGTATCGCAAGCTGTGTTGCGAGTCCTTGAGATGGTGGCTGGGGCTAGTGGAGGAATGGGAGCTCGAAAATCTGTTCCTGAGTGACTCTGATCCAATGGAGGTGAGGTATTCCGGGGTGTATCGGGAGTGGCACCCAGTGCAGCGGAATATTGGTTGGAATCGACTGAGAGGATCATGGACGATCTCGATCTGAAAAATGAGGAGAAGCTAAAAGGAGCGGTGTCGCTTCTAAAGGATGAGTCATATCAGTGGTGGCTCACGGTTCGGGATAGTGCTACGGCAGATGATCTTACTTGGGAGTACTTCAAAGCTGCTTATCAGAAGAAGTATGTGGGCACCAGCTACACTGATGCTCAGAGGAAAGCCTTTCTGGGATTGGTACAAGGAAATAAGTCGGTATCTGAGTATGAGGCAGAGTTCTTAAGGCTGAGCCGCTATGCTAGGGGAATTGTGTCAACTGAGCATGATCGTTGTGTCCGCTTTGAAGACGGACTTAGGAATGATTTAAGGTTGTTGATTGCTCCACAGCAGGAGCGTGAGTTTGCTGTTCTGGTGGAAAAGGCTAAGGTAGCCGAAGGGGTTAAGGAGTCCATGAGACAGAATTATGATAAGAACAAGCAGAAAAGAGGCTTTGGGTCATCTAGATCAGGTAGTAATGCACAAAAGAGGGCTAGGCAGATTGGGCCGAATTAGACAGGGAGGCCCATGGCTACTAATCAGAGATCGGCTCAGTGTAATCGTTGTGGGAAGTCACATTGGGGAAGTTGTTGGACCGGTGAAAAGGGATGTTTTGAATGTGGATCTTTGGATCACCGTGTAAGGGACTGTCCTCAGAAGTTAGCTAAGAATCAGCCAGAGGGTCAGAACCGTGCTCAGGTTAGAAATGTAGGACCACCACAGAGGGGTTGTGGTAATGGTAGAGGAGGCAATGGTTCTAATCGAGGTCGTGGAATTCCGGGAAGAGGGGCAAGTAACACAGAAGCAAGGCAACCTGGTTTAGTCTACGCAGCGAGGCGTTGCGAGGAGGGTGACGCACCGGACGTCATAACCGGTACATTCCTAATTTTTGGTATTCCATATGTTGCATTAATTGATGTGGGTTCGACGCATTCAAGCGTTGCTAGTAGTGTGGTAGAGACTATGAACCTAGACTTTGAGACTGCTTCTAGGAGATGTGATGAATTAGCCCTTTAGGTCACTCAGTAGTTGTAAACAAGCTATATAGAGACGTACCCCTAGAACTCCAAGGGGTAGTGTTTGTGGCTGATCTGATGGAACCGCCGTTTGGGGAGTTCAATTTGATCCTTGGAATGGACTGGTTGGTTAAGTATCAGGCAAGGTTAGATTGCGCTGCTAAGCGCATGGTTCTTAAGATGGCTGAAGGTGATGAAGTGGTCATGATAAGTAATAGAAGAGATTACCTATCCAATGTGGTGTCCGCGTTGAAGGCAGAGAAGATGGTCAGGAAGGGCTGTGAAGCATATGTGGTTCATATATGTGCCTTAGAGGCTAAGGAGTCAGCAGTTGAGAAGGTCCGAACGGTAGGGGAATTCGCTGATGTGTTTCCAGAGGAACTTCTGGGTCTGCCTCCAGATCAGGAAGTTGAATTCGGTATAGACTTGTTACCCAGAACGGCGCCTGTGTCTATAGCACCTTACCGAATGGCACCAAAGGAATTGGTGGAGCTGAAGGCTCAAATTCAGGAACTCTTGGATCGAGGGTTTATCCGACCAAGTATATCTCCGTGGGGAGCACCTGTATTGTTTGTCAAGAAGAAGGACGGATCAATGCGGATGTGTATCGACTACTGCCAGCTGAACAAGTTAACGATCAAAAACAAGTATCCGTTGCCTCGGATTGATGACTTGTTTGACCAACTGAAAGGTGCATCGATGTTCTCAAAGATAGATCTTAGGTCGGGTTATCATCAACTTAAGGTGAAGGAGGTTGATGTTCATAAGACGGCATTCCGTACAAGGTATGGGCATTAAGAGTTTTTGGTAATGCCGTTTGGGTTGACCAACGTACCGGCAGCATTCATGGACTTAATGAATAGGGTGTTTCAACAATACTTGGATCAATTTGTCGTGGTGTGTATAGATGACATATTGGTTTACTCAAAGAGGAGGAGGAGCATGATGTGCATCTGCGTATAGTGCTACAAGTATTGAGGGAGAAGCAGTTATATGCCAAATTCAGTAAGTGCAAATTTTGGCTTAGGGAGGTGGCTTTCTTAGGTCACGTAGTATCAGCTGAAGGGATTAGAGTGGACCCTCGCAAGGTTGAAGCGGTGTTGGATTGGAAACCCCCTAGGTCGGTGGCAGAAATTCGAAGTTTTCTGGGTCTGGCAGGATACTATCGAAGATTTGTGGAAGGATTCTCTTTAATCGCAGCATCGTTAACTAAGTTATTAAGGAAAAGAGTTCCATTTGTATGGTCGGAGAAACAACAGGAAAGTTTTGATAAGCTAAGGAAGATTTTTGGAAGCTCTCAGTTACGTACACTGACTGAGGCGAGGAAGTTGTTCACGCTTTCTCGCGATGCATCCTATACTGGGTTGGGATGTGTGTTGATGCAGGAAGGGAAGGTAGTGGCCTATGCATCCCGTCAGCTAAGACCGCATGAGGTTAACTATCCAACGCACGATTTGGAGTTAGCGGCAGTAGTCTTCACTTTGAAAATATAGAGGCATTACTTGTATGGGGAGAAGTCAATAGTCTATACGGATCACAAAAGTCTGAGGTATCTCTTGACTCATAAGGATTTAAATTTGAGGCAGCGCCGATGGATTGAACTGTTGAAGGACTACGACTGTTCAATTGAGTACCATCCGGGCAAGGCTAACGTGGTAGCTGACACTTTAAGCCGGAAGGTCGTGACAGACTTAAGAGCGATGTTTGCTCACCTCAATCTATACGACGATGAAAGTCTTTTGGTAGAGCTACAAGTTAAGCCAACTTGGATCGAAGAGATTAAGGAAAAGTAATTGGTGGATGATCGTTTGAATGCTTAGAGGTTGCAAGTTCAAGATGGTGGTTTGGAAGGGTACAGTTTGACTGGTGATGGTGTACTATGTTTCCAAGGACGAGCTTGTATGCCGAAGGATATGGAGTTGAGACAAAGAATTCTCCAAGATGCACATAGCAGCCCATACGCTATGCATCCTGGAGGAAGCAAGATGTATGGAGATTTGTGGAAGCAGTTCTGGTGGCCAGGGTTGAAGCGTGAGGTAACTGAATTTGTGGGAAGGTGTCTGACGTGTCAGCAGGTGAAGGCTGAACATCAGTTGCCATCAGGGTTACTTCAACCGGTGAAAATCCCTCAGTGGAAATGGTAGAGGATCACTATGGATTTCGTCAGTGGGCTACCCCTCACGCCCAGCAAGAAGGACGCAGTGTGGGTGATTGTGGATCGTCTGACTAAATTAGCTCACTTCATACCGGTAAGAGTGGATTATTCTCTTCAGAGGCTAGCAAAATTGTATGTGGCGGAGATAGTAAGGTTACATGGTGTGCCAGTATCGATCATCTCAGATAGGGATCCCAGATTTACGTCAAGGTTCTGGAAAGCGTTGCATCAGGCTTTGGGTACACGATTGAATTTTAGTACAGCTTTCCATCCACAGTCTGACGGACAGTCGGAAAGGGTCATACAGATTTTAGAAGATATGCTAAGAGGATGCGTTTTAGATTTCAGTGGTAGTTGGGAGGAGTATCTACCGTTAGCGGAATTCGCTTATAACAATAGTTATCAAGCGAGCATTCAGATGGCTCCATATGAAGCACTATATGGACGAAGGTGTCGAACTCCTACGTGTTGGACAGAGTTGGGTGAACGATAAGTTTTGGGTCCGGAGTGGGTGACAGAAACTGAAGATAAAGTTAAGGTGATTCGGGCTCATCTCAAGGAAGCGTCAGATAGACAGAAGTCTTATGCTGATCTTAAACGCAAGGAAATGGAATATGCAGTGGGAGATAAGGTCTTTCTGAAAGTGTCGCCTTGGAAGAAGGTACTAAGATTTGGGCGAAAAGGGAAGCTAAGCCCAAGGTTCATCGGGCCATATACAGTGTTAAAGCGAGTGGGACCGGTAGCGTATCAGCTTGAGCTACCGGCAGAGTTGAGTCAGATTCATGACGTCTTGTATGTGTCAATGCTTAGGCGATATCGGTCAGATCTATCACACGTTGTGCCTGTGGCAGAGATTGAGGTAAACTCAGACTTGTCTTTCGAGGAAGAACCAGTTCAGATCTTAGATCGAGATGTCAAAGTTCTGCGTAGGAAGTCAGTACCGTTGGTGAAAGTACTATGGCGAAACCATGGTGCGAAGGAAGCTACGTGGGAACCCGAGGATGTGATGCGGCAGCAATACCCCCATCTCTTCTGATCAGGTAATTTCGAGGCCAAAATTATTTTAAGGGGGTAGAACTGTAACATCCTAAAATAGGGGTTATTTGTGATTGAATTATTTTTCTTGTGTTTGAGTTGCGGTGATATTATTTGTGGTGTAATAAGACCTAATTAGGGGTCTTGAGTAGGCTCGGAATAGAAGAAAATTTTAATTGTAAGCTTTAAAGATAGGGAGCTTTAGTAAGTAAGGGTTACAAGGTTAAAAGAGGGAACATTTGACACTAATAGGGCCTTGGGAAAGTGGCAAAAGGGAGGCCACTTAAGGGCTGGAGTTGACGCCACAAGAGGTGCAAGGGGAGCCTGTGTTCGAGTTGCTGAATTCCCCTTTTTGCTCTTTATTTTGGACGGCAAAGGGAGAGAGAAAAAGGCTCAATTTTGATTTCAGGATAATAAGGATAATAATGTTTTTAATTGGATTTTATTTGATTAATTCTAAGGAGAAAATATAGGCATTTGATTTATTCAAATTATTTTGAATATTTTCAAACAATTGGCCAAGAGTAATTCAAGGAGTTGGCCGAAATTTGAACTCCTCGGAGAGGAGTGGACGGCAAGGGAGCTATGTAGGGGGGAAGGCCGAATTTTCCTAGTGAATAACTTCACAAATTCGGCTAGCATTTCATCTCTTTTGGTTCTTTCTTTTTCCTTCTCTCTCAAAGCCGAAACACCATTGCCATCTACCTCTTTTCTTCTTTTTGATCCTTGGCCGAATCACCTACCCTCTTTCCCTTTCTTTTTCTTCCTCTTTTCGCTTAAAGCCAAGCCTTGATTGTCATCAATCATAGCCGAACCTACACCCTACCTCTTTGCCGAAATTTCTTTTCTTCCTGTTAAACTCTCGTTGGCCGAATAGTAAAGTGGGATAGATCTCTTCAGATTTTCTTTGTCAATCGATTGAAGAAGGTAAATGCTCTAGGCCGAATACCTATTTTTTCCCCTCCCCTTTCTTTGTTGACTTTGATAATGGTAAGAGCCGATTTCGGCAGTTGTTAGCAAGGGTGCTAATCACCTGTTTTGAAACCGATTCTGTTTAGGTGCCCGGGATTTCGAGGTATTTGATCCAAGCCTCCATTCTCTGTCAATCGGTCTTGGTAAGTGGTGGTAAGGACCTATTTTATTTATTTAGTGATTAAAAAGCCGAAGGCTATTAACATGTGATTGCCGATTATAGGGAAGCAGAAACACTTGGTGTGTGGTGGCTAGTATTCAAGGGACGTGTAGGTAAGGATTCGGGTTCAAATGATAACCCTTTAGATTTATTTGGTTTGGCCGAATAGGCCATGTCACTAACTTCCATGTTTGGCCGAATATAGGGGCAAGGAAAGCTTGTGTGGCCGATTTGTCTTTTCGGGATTTAGGACTATCGTTGGTGACAGGTGTGTACATACACACTTTATAACTAATTAATGTGCTAAGTGTTTGTGTGTGCTAAATCTGGTTTGTGTAGATTTGGATTTAATACCATAATGGTATAAGCAAGGATTCAGGTAAGTCCTTGTTGTTATGATGCTTTTGGGAAGCATGACATATTTGTGATATGTGGCTTATAATATATGGCCGGTGATAAATTCAGTGTATGATGGTAGATAATAAACATGTTGGCATGATTTCTGTTAAAATGCATATCCTTGATTGATGTGGGTAAAACGAGTGGAGGGGGAAATGATATTTGTGTCGACGGACACCAGTGGTTTGGTACCACGTTTCGTGACTACGGTCACCAGAGGTTTGGCACCTCATAGCGTCTCGTCCCAGTGGCTTAGCACCACAGTGGGTTGGCCCTACGGTTTATATTATGGGATTGACGCCAGTGATTTGGTATCACACGTGGGTTGGCCCCACCAGTGGTTTGGCACCACAATATTGATGGATATCGTGACTTTAAGTCACCAGTGGTTTGGCACCACCAGTGGTTTGGTACCACACGGGGTAGAGAAAGGTGTTTGGATGGCTAGGTTGGGTGCATATTAAACTTGTGCATGTTAAATTAGTTATGATTTGCGTATGATGTTGCACTAAATCGGGGGAAGGGTTACACATTGAGTCTTGGTGACTCAACTTCTCCTTTAACATTTTTCAGGTGACACGTAGATCGCGAATGAGGAGCCGGATGGACTCGAGGTGGCCATGCAGTGAAAAAGTGGACTAAATGAATTTTGAACCATTTTTATTTTATTGTTGGTTTTATTTTGTTTAAGTTGTAATAAGGCCTCCTAAGACTACTTTTATTATTTTATCTGTTTTGGATAATTTGTTTAAACTATTAAATGATATTTACATGGGTACACATGTTTTCTCAAAATCAAACTTAAAAATATTTTATTGTGCCATCGGGTACATTTGGAATTTGTAACAACCTGACTTAATAAATTTTTAAACGAAACTAAGTATGGTTTTCTTCATACAATACAACGGTTTTAAAACAATACAATATCTTTTACCTTAAATGGAATCGGTTAACAAGGGTTTTCAAAATATTTTCCTCTGTAACAAACCAAATTCGGTCGTAATGTTTGGGCCGGGTCTGGGGTGTTACACTATGACTTTTAGACACCTTTAGTTTGTAAAATGGAACTTTTGCACTTAATGTGATTTAGTCCTTTTTCGAAATTAAGCATGAAATCGCTAGAATTAAAGCACCAAAATTTTCATACGCCTATGTAATCATGCTATAATTAATAAAATTAAATAAAAATAATTTTCTCCGACCTCGGATTAATGGTTCTGAAACCACTGTTCCGACTAGCCCCTAAATTGAGCTGTTACAATAAGAGCTCTCTTGAAATTAGCTTTTTGTTTAGTAATATGGGTTTTCCATATATTATTAATAAAATTATATAATTCTGATGGTATGAATGGATTATAAAAATATTTTATTTCCTGAATTTGTTGTGGTTTCAACAAATTTTCTGATGCACAAAATTTTTACGCTCTGTTTATGATTTTAGCATAACTGGCTTGGTATGCTGAATTTGGATCTTAAGACCAAGGGAATTGACTTACCGGTTGTGGTATAAATGATAAATGAGTTTCAACTGATTATTTTAACATTGGATATGGAATATAATATCCTTGGTTAGGATAAAAAGATACTTGAGAAGGTATTATCACAAATCCTTGATTACGATTTGTCGATTTGAATGTTTTCCCTTTGTTGGGCCTTTTATGAACAGTTGTCCATTGACCGACTTTTTTTAGAGGTTTTTTTACCTCTATCTATATAGCCTGCTAAGATAATTAGCAATAATATTGTTAGTTCCTTTTTCATATAAAACTTCAAAAATTAAAAGTACATAATTCATTACACCATCTAATTCTTCTAGGTACCGTTTCCAAACTTTTATTAGTAAGGAAATGTCTAACTGCCTGATTATAAGTTTTGATAATAAACTTTTTAGGTGCTAAATATATAAGAAAGTTTTTTATTCCTCTCTTTATTGCTAATGATTCTTTTTCATATATGACATAATTAATTTCATTTGGTTTAAACTTTCCCGAACTATATCCACATATTAATTCTTCTTTATTTGTTGTTCTAGCCTTTAAAATACAACCCCAATAATTTTGTGAGACGCCTGTTTCTAAAATTAATTTATTATCTTGTTTAGGTAAATAAACTTTTGGAATTTGATTAATTTCTGATTTTAATTTTTTTTATGATTTCTGAGTCTGTTTTAGACCAGATAAAGGGTTTATCCTTTTTTTATTTTTCATATAACCTACCTATTTTTTCAGATAAGTTAGGAAATAAATTTCTTCCATAAGTAATAATTCCTAAAAATTGTTGAAGCTGGTTCTTATCTTCATTTTTTTAGGAAATTCTTTTATCTTTACTATATTGATCTTGTAGTTTAAGACCATCTGCAAATAATTTTAATCCTAATAATTATATTTTTGTTTTTTTAGCTCTATTTTCTTAGGACTTAGTATAATTCCATGTTTTATGAATTCTTGAGAAATGATATTTAAATGTTTTCTATGTGATTCTAATGTGTCCGAAAATATTAAAATATCATCTATAGAAACTACACAAAAAAAAAAATTATGTTTATTAAATATAGAATCCATCCATCTTTGAAAGATTTGTGGTGCATTACATAATCCAAATGACATTACTTTTGAAAGATAATGTCCATGAGGTGCACTAAAAGCTGTCAAAGTCTTAGACTCTTCTGTTAGTATGATTTGCTAAAATCCTGATTTACAATCAAATTTACTAAAATATTTTGCTTGTTTAGCTTGATTAATTAAAACATCCTTTATTGGAATAAAATATCCATAAAAAATAATATTTTGATTTAATCTTTTATAATTAATAACCATTCTAGCTTTTCTTCCTTTTATTTTGGCATGATTTCTAACCATAAAGGTTGGACTAGAATGTGGACTATTAGTTGTTTCTATTATTTGTTTTTCTAATAATTCTTTAATTTGTATATCAAATTCATCTATATCTTGTTTAGTATAGATCATTGGTTTAACTCTAATAATTTTATTGGGATTTTCTAATTTAATTTCACAATATCTAGGGCTATTTTGCCATAATTTTAATGGTTCTTCACTAAAATTATTTTCTAATATTTTAAACAACCAATGACTTGTTTCAAGTTGTTTAATTTGTTCTTTTCTTGGTGGTGTAAAATTTTTATCACAAACAAATTTATGATTTTCTACTAATGATATTTCTACAGAAGTTTTTTCTACAGATAAAATAATTAAATTTTTATCAATAGAAAATGGTAAATGTTGATATATAAAATTATTACCTAATAATATGTAGTATCCCGAAATAGGGGTTGCGAGTTTGGTAAATAACTCGAGTGTTAGTGAGCCTCAAGAGTGGTTTTGATGTGTTTTGGAGTTCCTAAAACTCTCAGATTAAAATGGGACACTTTTGGAAATTTTGAAAATTTAGGGTTAAAAGTGGAATTTGGCTGAGGAGGCCTTAAGTAAAAAATTTTGTAAAGTTTTGGACATGAAAGTCAAAGAGTAAAGTGGCTTCCGTGTGCCACTTAAGGGTCAGCGCCAAAACAAGTCGGTGGTTCGAGTCTCGTGTGTGGCAAAAGCATTTTTATTTTGAAAAATATTATTTGCTTTGAAGGAGGGCTTAAAACAAATTATTGACGCGACATTAGCATGAATTGAACATCGCCGAATGGTTAAGGACTTGGCTTGAGAGAGCTGCGTCTAAGGGGACTCGCGTTCGAGTCCTGAGAGTCACATTGGAAGCCTTCTATTTTTGCTTCTAGCGCTAAAGCATAGGAGCCAGTGAAGAAGGGTTTAAAAGAAATTCAGCGTATTTAATTGCATGAAATTCTAAGTGGCCGAGTGGCCAAGGACCTTGCTGGAGAACCACGACTTGAAAGAGTCATGTTCGAGTCCTGGAAATCACGCATAAGGCGCTTTATTTTTATTTTAGCGCTAAAGTGGAGGGAGCCAAGGAAAATAAGGTTTAAAAGAATTTCTATGCGTTTATTGTCACGAAATACGCAAAGGATCGAATGGCAGGAAGCTTGGAGAGCTTTCTCCAGGTCTCGGGTTCGAGACCTGGGGGCTACAGCTTGACCTTTTTTTTATTTTGGCCGGCGTGGGAAGCCTTGCTTGGCACATGCACACACGCATGCAAGAAACAAAAGGCTGTTTTGTTCTTCTTATTTTATTTGTTTTAGAAGTATGGAGCATTATTTTTTTATTTTATTTGTTAAGTTATTTTATGTGAGAATAAACAATGTATTATTCTTTTCTTTTCCAATGAGGATGGGTCTTGGCCTTGGGGATAGAAGCATGTGCGGCATGGGTGGATTATTTTTACTATGTTTTATTAGTTTATTTTATGTTAATGATGGGCAAGTATGACAAAAGGAGAGAGGTGTAGCCGGCCTTGATTGGTAAAAACATGACCGTTGGAAGCATGAGAAGTATGGCCGGCCTTGTCTTTTATTCTTGGCAAAATTTCTTGAATACTTGGCTTTCTTTTTCCTCATTTTGGTGCTTAGCCGATTGAATCTCTTTAGGGGTTATCTTATTTGGTTTTCTAATAGCAAAAGGTGTCAAAACTTTTGATATTATTTCCTTCCCTACCCAAGCTAAGCATAATGAATTTCATACTTTATTTTCATTCCTCTTTGTGTCTTGACCAGAAAATAGAAGAGGGAGAGCATGGCCGTATATGTAGTCATCTTCTTTTAGAGTATAAGCCAAAACTCTAGAGAACCTCATCATCATTTCTTTTTGGCCTCAAGGGTTGAAGCATTAGAGAAGGTGCCTTCGACTACTTCCTTGTAATCTCTCTAAACAAATGTTGGTAAGTACTCCTATTAAGTAGTTAGTTTCTTCTCTTTTCTTTTCAGATCTTTGAAATCAAGGCTAGACTTGATTCTAAGAATGGCCGAATATGCCTATGGCTATATTAATGTGTTTCTATTGTGCTAGTGTTAAGGAGTTTTTAAAGGAGCCTATGGGTTCGGCTATACAAGGGGATTGGTAACTACCAAAGGCATGCAAATCTTTTGAGACTTGGAAAGGATAGGTAAGGTGCGTAATATTTGGCCAAGAGTCCTTGTTTATAGAGTTGTGTATGAGCCCATTCTAACAACGTTTTAATAGGACATTCGATGACTTCGAGAGCTAATCTACGAGAACAAGTGGTGTTTCGGGATCGAAAGAAGCTAGGTAAATGACTCTTGGCATTCGGCCTAAGGCCATTTTGGTGCTAAGTGTGACCGATTTCGGTTATTTGTTTTAGGGGCTAATCGATAGAAGTAATAAAAGCTTTCGGGATTTTAGTTGATATTAGATTTGATAAATCAGAATCTCGCTATAATCAGGTGCGTAGTTATCGCACTGTTCTTTTGCTTGATATATGTATTGTAAGTATTATTTTATGTAAATGTATGAGTGTGCATGTTAGCCGAAATAAAGGCTAAAAGTATGGATACTAAGGTAAGTGAACGAATAATCAGGTTAGTGATTATGATATTAACCTTTCAGTGATTTGCGATAATAATTGATTATTGATGAATGTAAAATAAAGTGATGACTTGTGATGTATGTTGTTTTGAGTAATGTGTGGTCATGGTATAATATATATAATTGTTTCGTACGAAATGTTGCTATGGTACATATACGTATGCATGAGACTTGTGATGTGACTATTGGAGAAAAGGGTGTACACTATGTGAGTGGTCTAATGCTAGCCTCGTGCTACATTCGTGCTTGATGATTAGTGAACTGATTAATATGTGAGATTCCTATGGAATCAGTGGCTTGGCCACAACTTTAAGAAATAAGTGTGCCAAAGAAAGATATGTGGATCACTTTGTGGATTGGACTTCATAATTACATATTCAAAATTGTATATTCGTGATTGCATATTTATAATTGTATATTTATATTATAGATTGTGTGGATATGGGATAAGCCCATATGTGAGGACATGTGTATTAACTATGCACTGAGTCTTGTTGACTCACTCAATTTTCTTAACCCTTTCAGGTGGCGCGTAAAGCTTGGACCGGGTCGGAGAGGATACAAAGGTGGCCATGCAAAAGTGGATTTTTATGCAAAGGAATCTCTTGTTTAATGAATTAAATATTTACGTTATCCGTATTTTGATTAAGTGTGTATTGTAATAAGGCCCACTAAAGTATTTCAGTCCATTTATTGAGTATCGTTATTATTATGCCCTATTATGGAAAGATAGTTTAAATGTTGATTGCAAATGGTTTTATTGTCTCAAGTAAAGCTTGATTCTGATATTTTATAACAAACTTCGATTTTTACTTGGAATATTACAAGTCACGAAAATGTTTTATTAAAGGAAATAAATTTTCAACGGTTTATCTCTTAAGTATGAATGTTTTTCGAAAGTGTTCCGCAGTGGCATTCCAAATTTGGTCGAAGTAAATGGGCCGGGTTTGGGGTGTTACATTTCAATATCAGAGTATGGTTCAAAACTCGGCTTTGAGGTTTTGGGTCCGAAAACAGTTTTCGAAAGTGGGCTTTTCAAAATGTGAACTTCTATTTTGGGCTTGTTCTGGCATGGCACCTGTACCTCCGACCCGAAGTCCACCTGGTAAGTACCTCTGACTATTGAGGTATATTGATTATGTGAACTGTATGGGCATAATTGGGCTTGTAGATTAGAAAATTAGGGCTATTGAACCCTAAGACTAGTCTATTCAAAAACAAGTGCATAAGACTTAAGGACTGAAATGACCATAGAGGGATAGTAAATGAATGTGTCCCTGCTTATGAACATGTATGTGACTCTCTGAATAAGAAGTAGCGAACTTGAATTGAACCTATGTGTGATCGAAAAAACCACTTCTAAATACTTATTTCCATAAAACTGTTCGCGAATAATCAGTGGAACAAATTCCTAATGCATAAAACTTTTTAAGTCAGATTGCGCGATAAGAGATGAGTCCTAGAGGACATGATCGAGGCAAAATGGTCGTATCGGAACTCGTAAATCGGGTCAAGGGTTGATAATAAGGTATCACCTCCACCACCAGCCTTTGATAATGAGTAGCAAGATCGACGAGGATAATCTTTGTATATCGCGCGCGATCTTTGCGAGTTTTAGAGATGGTGGTTGGAGAGGGAGAAATATGCGAGCTCGAAAATTTGTTCCCGAGCGACTTTGAGCCGATAGAGCGGAATTGTTCCGTGATGTATCAGACATGGCACCCAGTACGATTGAATAATGGTTGGAAATAACCAAGTGAGTTATGGATGAGCTTGTTTTGAGCCCTGAGGAAAAAGTGGAAAGAAGGGTGGCGCTACTTCGCGACGAGACGTATCAATGGTGGCTCACGGTTCGAGATAGTGTCACAGCTGAGGACTTCACTCGGGAGCATGTCAAGATGACATACCAGAATAAGTACGTCAGTACTTATTACATTAATGCTCAGAGGAAATGTGTTTTTGGGACTAGTTCAATGGAACAAGTCCATGGCGAAATACAAGGTTAAATTCCTAAGGTTAAGCCAATATGCTCGAGGAATAGTGGCTACAAAACATGAACAATGTGTCCGGTTTAAGGACGGATTAAAGGACGGCCTGAGACTGTTGATAGCTCCTTAACAGGAACGGGAATTTGTTGTGATAGTCGAAAAAGTTAAGGTAGATGAAGAGATTAAAAACTCGATGAGATAAAATCGAGATAAGGATATGAACCGTGATGGGAGAAATTTTGAATTGTCTAAATTATCTGAGGGTCTTCGGAAAAGACCGAGGCTTGAAAGTTTTGCTAGTGTGACTAAACCAGCTATGGGAAATCAGGACTGTCCGTGTGCTCAGTGTGGAAAATATCATGTCGGCGAGTGTTGGAACCAAAATTTTGAAAATGTTTTAAAGTGTAAGTTTATAAGCAATTGAATATTGTTAAGGTTAGTTATAACCTTGTGTACATGTTGGAATCCTGGTTATAAATATAGTGAAAGCCAAATGTGGATAGACTTTCTATCATGAAATGTTATTGAAGTGATAAGTACAAGTGATATGTGGATAGATTTTCTATCATGGAATGTTATTAAAGTGATGAATACAAGTGATATGAATTATATGGTTTATAATTCTGGTCAGCTTGTAATGTGATTCAGATGGTGATGATATTGTATCAGGCTTTGATGCCTAGCGAGCTTTGTCTTGGGTTTATATTTGAGCTTTGATGCTCAGAGCTTTGTGCCGATGTATATTTCGAGCTTTGATGCCTAGCGAGCCTTGTCTTGGTGTATATTTGAGCTTTGATGCCTAGCAGGCCTTGTGTGCGGTGTATATTTCGAGCTTTGATGCCTAGCGAGCTTTGTGCGGTGTATATTTCAGCTTTAATGCCTATGAGCTTAATGCTTGGTGATGTGTTATAATAGAAAATTCATGAATCACTTACAAGATGGAACATGTTTATTACCATAAGCTAAATGCTCGGATAAGTGCAAGTCTTTTGTACTTACAAGGAATAAGGAAAGTTGGTATATTCCCATTTGAACTAAGTATGATGTGGTATAGTTCAAGCTTCGATAAGAATGTTAATATGTGCAATTGATCTTACCATTGATGTGTATGATTTCCATAATGGAATTTAAGCTTGAATATGCTTGTGAAAGAAGTGGCCACATGTAAGAATACTAAATGTGAAAGAGGTTGGATATGTTTGCATATGTGTATAATTGAATATGTGTGATTGATATGTGGTGAATTGAAATGTACGGATGTTCATTCATAAGTAATTTCGAGGACGAAATTATTTTTAAGGGGGGTAGAATTGTAATATCCCGAAATAGGGGTTGCGAGTTTGGTAAATAACTCGAGTGTTAGTGAGCCTCAAGAGTGGTTTTGATGTGTTTTGGAGTTCCTAAAACTCTCGGATTAAAATGGGACACTTTTGGAAATTTTGAAAATTTAGGGTTAAAAGTGGAATTTGGCTGAGGAGGCCTTAAGTAAAAAGTTTTGTAAAGTTTTGGACATGAAAGTCCAGTAGTAAAGTGGCTTCCGTGTGCCACTTAAGGGTCAGCGCCAAAACAAGTCAGTGGTTCGAGTCTCGTGTGCGGCAAAAGCATTTTTATTTTGAAAAATAGCGCTGCTTTGAAGGAGGGCTTAAAACAAATTATTGACGCGACATTAGCATGAATTGAACACTGGCCGAATGGTTAAGGACTTGGCTTGAGAGCTGCGTCTAAGGGGACTCGCGTTCGAGTCCTGAGAGTCACATTGGAAGCCTTCTATTTTTGCTTCTAGCGCTAAAGCATAGGAGCCAGTGAAGAAGGGTTTAAAAGAAATTCAGCGTGTTTAATTGCATGAAATTCTAAGTGGCCGAGTGGCCAAGGACCTTGCTGGAGAACCACGACTTGAAAGAGTCATGTTCGAGTCCTGGAAATCACGCATAAGGCGCTTTATTTTTATTTTAGCGCTAAAGTGGAGGGAGCCAAGGAAAATAAGGTTTAAAAGAATTTCTATGCGTTTATTGTCACGAAATACGCAAAGGATCGAATGGCAGGAAGCTTGGAGAGCTCTCCAGGTCTCGGGTTCGAGACACAGGGGCTCTGACTTGGCCTTTTTTTATTTTGGTGGCGTGGGAAGCCTCAGATGGCACATGCATGCGCATGCAAGAAACAAAAGGTTGTTTTGTTCTTCTTATTTTATTTGTTTTAGAAGTATGGAGCATTATTTTTCTTATTTTATTTGTTAAGTTATTTTATGTGGGAATAAACAATGTATTATTCTTTTCTTTTTCAATGAGGATGTGTCTTGGCCTTGGGGATAGAAGCATGTGCGGCATGGGTGGATTATTTTTTACTATGTTTTATTAGTTTATTTTATGTTAATGATGGGCAAGTATGACAAAAGGAGAGAGGTGTAGCCAGCCTTGATTGGCAAAAACATGACCGTTGGAAGCATGAGAAGTATGGCCGGCCTTGTCTTTTGTTATTGGCAAAATTTCTTGAATACTTGGCTTTCTTTTTCCCTCATTTTGGTGCTTAGCCGATTGAATCTCTTTAGGGGTTATCTTATTTGGTTTTCTAATAGCAAAAAGGTGTCAAAACTTTTGATATTATTTCCTTCCCTACCCAAGCTAAGCATAGCCGAATTTCATACTTTATTTTTATTCCTCTTTGTGTCTTGACTGAAAGTAGAAGAGGGAGAGCATGGCCGTATATGTAGTCATCTTCTTTTAGAGTATAAGCCAAAACTCAAGAGAACCTCATCAACATTTCTTTTTGGCCTCAAGGGTTGAAGCATTAGAGAAGGTGCCTTCGACTACTTCCTTGTAATCTCTCTAAACAAACGTTGGTAAGTACTCCTATTAAGTAGTTAGTTTCTTCTCTTTTCTTTTCGTATGCCGAAATCAAGGCTAGACTTGATTCTAAGAATGGCCGAATATGCCTAAGGCTATATTAATGTGTTTCTATTGTGCTAGTGTTAAGGAGTTTTTAAAGGAGCCTATGGGTTTCGGCTATACAAGGGGATTGGTAACTACCAAAGGCATGCAAATCTTTTGAGACTTGGAAAGGATAGGTAAGGTGCGTAATATTCGGCCAAGATCCCTTGTTTATAGAGTTGTGTATGAGCCCATTCTAACAACGTTTTAATAGGACATTCGATGACTTCGAGAGCTAATCTACGAGAACAAGTGGTGTTTCGGGATCGAAAGAAGCTAGGTAAATGACTCTTGGCATTCGGCCTAAGGCCATTTTGGTGCTAAGTGTGACCGATTTCGGTTATGTGTTTTATGGGCTAATCGATAGAAGTAACAAAAGCTTTCGGGATTTTAGTTGATATTAGATTCGATAAATCAGAATCTCGCTATAATCAGGTGAGTAGTTATCGCACTGTTCTTTTGCTTGATATATGTATTGTAAGTATTATTTTATGTAAATGTATGAGTTGTGCATGTTAGCCGAAATAAAGGCTAAAAGTATGGATACTAAGGTAAGTGAACGAATAATCAGGTTAGTGATTATGATATTAACCTTTCAGTGATTTGCGATAATAATTGATTATTGATGAATGTAAAATAAAGTGATGACTTGTGATGTATGTTGTTTTGAATAATGTGTGGTCATGGTATAATATATATAATTGTTTCGTACGAAATGTTGCTATGGTACATATACGTATGCATGAGACTTGTGATGTGACTATTGGAGAAAAGGGTGTACACTATGTGAGTGGTCTAATGCTAACCTCGTGCTACATTCGTGCTTGATGATTAGTGAACTATTAATATGTGAGATTCCTATGGAATCAGTGGCTTGGCCACAACCTTAAGAAATAAGTGTGCCAAAGAAAGATATGTGGATCACTTTATGGATTGGACTTCATAATTACATATTCATAATTGTATATTCGTGATTGCATATTTATAATTTTATATTTATATTATAGATTGTGTGGATATGGGATAAGCCCATATGTGAGGACATGTGTATTAACTATGCACTGAGTCTTGGTGACTCACTCAATTTTCTTAACCCTTTCAGGTGGCGCGTAAAGCTTGGACCGGGTCGGAGAGGATACAAAGGTGGCCATGCAAAAGTGGATTTTTATGCAAAGGAATCTCTTGTTTAATGAATTAAATATTTACGTTATCCGTATTTTGATTAAGTGTGTATTGTAATAAGGCCCACTAAAGTATTTCAGTCCATTTATTGAGTATCGTTATTATTATGCCCTATTATGGAAAGATAGTTTAAATGTTGATTGCAAATGGTTTTATTGTCTCAAGTAAAGCTTGATTCCGATATTTTATAACAAACTTCGATTTTTACTTGGAATATTACAAGTCACGAAAATGTTTTATTAAAGGAAATAAATTTTCAACGGTTTATCTCTTAAGTAAGAATGTTTTTCGAAAGTGTTCCGCAGTGGCATTCCAAATTCGGTCGAAGTAAATGGGCCGGGTTTGGGGTGTTACATAATATATCTCCATGCATTGTGGGAAAACATAATATTTTAGGTATTACAAATCTTACATTATTTATATAGATTTGTATATTTCTAGCTTTATATTGAATTATGGTTTCATTACCATCTATTCCTATGGCTTTTATTGGATGTTTCATAGGTTCCCATTTTTCTAAAGGAATGGCATTCTTTCTGCAACTAGTAGTCGTAGCTCCAATATCTAATAAAGCATGTAAAGAATATGTTTTATATTCTCTAAATTGAAATGTAATTTCAATATATGTATAGTATTTCCTAGATAGGAAATTTGAAAATGTAATTGCGTCACTTGTTCCAAGTTTCATTTGTTAGATTATTATCGAAGTTTGTATTTTTTCCATTCTAGTGTTTCTAGAAGATACATAATTTCTACTTGGTTCTGTGGGAAAAATAGGAATATGAAACATTTCCATTCTTATTGGTGTTGAAGATATAGAACTTCTACTTAGATTTTCCTCATCTTCCTCTATTTGAGCATTCGAGGGTAAAACCAAATTATCATTTGTATTTGTAATAGCTGTATTTTTAAAATATAATTTATTACCGGATGACATATATTCTATTGTACTTACATGTTTATAATTATTGGCACTACTTATCCTTTCTATCATCCAATCTCTTGGTATTGATAAATCTCTTAAATGTAATAATTTTGGTAGTATTTCAATAGTGATTTTATTGGGTTCAAAGAGTTTAATAATTTTGTTATTAATTTCTTTGATTTCTACTTTTGTTGTATTAATATATTCATTAATAGAAGTCCAACTAATTGATAGATCTTTTGGTAAATCATTAATTTCAGATTTTTTGTCTAAATTCTAAGACATAAACATTCTTCTATCAAAGGATCTGTAATAGATATAGAGTAATTTGGTTTAACTTTAAATCCTATTACCCCTGCATGTAAATTTGATTGAATTCCTCCAATAAGTGCTTTTATTGGATTTTCAAATCTTTTATCTGATAAAACTGCTATTATTGGTATATCATGACCTTTTCTAAACAAAGCTCTTATAGTTAACATTATTATTCCTAAATGTATATATCTAACTTGGGGATAATTTTTTTTAATCCTCTTAATTTTATCTTTATTAAATAGTGGAATTTCTGTTATTCCACTTTTAGTATCTTTAGCTACTGTATTACCACTTATTTTTTCTATATGTCTTTGACTCCATATCTTATATTTAGATATTTTATAAATTTCTTCTTTAGAAATATGATTTTTATTAATTTTTTATCATTTCATTAGAAAAGTCTTTTTCTTCTCCGATTATATTTCCTAATTTTATATCTTCTTGTTCATTCTTAGGAATTTCTTCTAATTGATTATTAGAACTACTTCCTATATTAAACATAAATATATATTTTTCTTCATCAGAATCTATTTTTGTTATTAATTTGTATAATATTTTGTAACACCCCATACTCGGCCTAGACGTTATGGCCGAATCTGGCGTGTCACATTGAAGTGTTTTTCGAAAACCATATTTTCATTGGAAACCCTTCTTTGAAATTTAAAACTTCTTACCATTTAAAACTTGTAACACCCTAAACCCAGCTTAGAAGTCTAGACCAAATTTGGAATGCTACATTGATCACCGAAGTGATCGTAGGAAAATTTGACAAAAACTAGTCATTCAAAATTCCATTTCTGAAAATATTTATCTCAAAACAATCCAAAATGTTTAATCGTTTAAAAATGACGTTCGCAAACGTAACAAAACATAATGTACGGACAAAGTTTAAAACAGTAATGGTACCACAGTATTATAAATCTTTATAGTCCAAACCAAATGTAAAAACTAGAAAACATCAACTGCTCAATTGCTGTTCACAAAACTGTCCGAGACCTCCGCGTACTAAGTCCAGCATCTAGAATCCAGAACTGTACCTGAAAAGGGGAAACAGAAGAGGGGGTGAGCTACACGAGCTCAGTGTGAGATCAAACCAGCTAAACTACAGAAGCAGAAATAGAGGACTAGAAACAATTCAAAACCAGAACATATTTACAGGCAGAGGACAGGTAAGCGAATTCACCCCAAACCAAACGTACTCCATATGTAACTCTACAGTCATATAGCCTAATCGGACATAGCAGTAGAAATTCTCAGTAATTAAAACCTAGGCCTAAGCCCTTTCCAGAATTAGAATCGGTTTGGGCCTTAGCCCATTACACAAGGTTCTCTTACGTACAAGTGCTTTTCGATCGAACTATACATTCAGACATTTCAAATATTTCAGTCAACATCCAATCAAATTCAATCACCATATCACATTCAGTCACAGTGTCAATCATATGCATATGAGTGCAAATGAGTTATAAAACAACCCACCCATCCAGCCAGCACACCACTTCGTACCACCAACACACCATGTGGGGATAAAATCAACCCACCCATCCCTACACTCCGATTAGGACCTTGAAAAGCCCATCCAACCTTATACCCCCTATGATGTCATCCCGGGTTGCCCGGAAACGATGATCATCAACATTTTCCTTGACCCTCAAGGAATTGGGACTGCCGTCGACCCTCTAGGAATTGGGCTATCAGAATGCAGATAAACTGCCAAATCGTAAATTATGCAGCAAAGCTAGCGTATAAGCTGTAACGTGTAATACGGTAAACCGTGGTACAGACATGCCGTATGAACTGCCAAATCAAATATTGGTACAATGTAAGGCGGTACTCCGCTATACCGATGAATTGCAGTAAAACTGTCAGATTAGATAGTGGTATCTAGCGTAGCTAACGTACATGCGGTACAGTGCAATGCGGTAATCCACTATACCGATGAGTTGCAATAAAACTACCAGATCAGATCGTAAATCTTCCTTCTCTTCAAAATCCCAACCCAAAATACTTTATATGTAGATGTATGTATACAAATATATGTATGCAGGTGTGTGAATGCAGATGCACCAATTCAGAATACAATTTTAGGCGATCATTGAAGCGATCACTTTCGATCGATCAATCGATTCTGAAACGTGCACACTTATGCACTCAGATTTAGTACCTAACATAGCACACATTCACTTACAAGCAGTACATAATTTGAAGTCAGAACAGAATCGTATTCACCCTCAGTAAGCTTAGACGAGGGGTTGAAGCACATAGTCTCACAACGACATTCGACTTGCCCTAAATTCAGAATCTGGCAAGTTAGGGCCACACGCCCGTGTGCCCCGGCTGTGTGGAGAAGTCCAGGCCGTGTGGGGATCCAAACGCCCGTGTGAGGGGTGGCACACGCCTGTGTGACAGAAGCACACGCCCGTGTGGTGCAGGGGCATGGTCGTGTAACAGGCCGTGTAACTCACTGTCCAATTTCGATAAAATCAAGTGCAGGGCAGACAAGACCATGTAAAGGTGTCACAGGCCCATGTGGCCATCAGACACGACCGTGTGTCCCATAACACACCCGTGTGGCATCCCTAAATTCCCAAATCAGTCACATGGCCATGTGGCCAGGGCATGTGACCCTAAAACCCTAATACTCTATTCCCAATCTCACACGCCCGTGTGCCTTATTAAAAAGTTATTCCCTTTTAAAACGTTATTACCTTTAAAACCTTATTTGTTGCGGAAGCTTAATTTAAGACAAATGATTTACGAAAACATGATATTTAAAAATTGAGTTGCGGAAACGTAGCGTTTGAAAATAATTATTATTTTGGAAAACCGTGTTTAACTTCTAGTAGATATAAATCACAATCAATAAAATCCCAAATTTAAAATCCAGAAATTATAGAGGCCTTATTACAACCCGAATTAAAATCAAAGTGCTTAAGTAAATGAGCAAAACAGAATAAAACATGTGCAGTTGTGTGGCACTCTCTGAGTCTCTCGCAGCTCTGGATCGTCTAACGCTGGGGATTACCTGAAAGGTTAAAAAAGGGGTGAGTTTACAAAAAACTCAGCGTGTAATCCCCTTATTGAAGAAACATTCAGTATACAAAAACATAATCAGCCTGGGCCTGAGCCTCTTAACAGTAAAAGTACAGTTCAATTCAGAGTATATGTGGGCCAAAGCCCAAAACAATATCATTTGGGTCACAACCCATGACAGAATCAATTGGGCCTAGCCCATCACAGTAACAGTCTCAGTATGAATGATGCATGATGCATGCAAACCCATCCAACCCTGCACTTGCCTCCGTCCAGCCCTGCATTACCTGTGGGGAATAAATAACCCATGCCATCCCTACACTTACAGTGTTAGCACCGATTGCAGCACTAACCGAAATCACAGCAAAGTTGCTAGTATATATGCAGCTTTAAGCCTTCATAACGGTCTCATAATTAGCACATAGCCATCGGTAATTGTAATAAGATCGGCACGTAGCTATCAGGTACGGTAATATAACCGACACACAGCCATGGGTAAGTATGATCGACACAAAGTCATCAATAATTACGACCGGCACACAGCCATGGATAAATATGATCGACACAAAGTCATAATCAAGATGGCACAGAGCCATAATTAGGTTGGCATAGAGCCATAATCAGATTAACTGGCTTAAAGCCATCGATAGGTCCAAAGTCGTCTCCTGTGACCCGTGTGACCTTAATAGATCATTACTGGGTCCACAGTCGTCTCTACGACCTGTGCGACCCTATCAGAACAGTACTTCCTCCATAACCAATATCCCAACCCCATGCAGTATGTCATATATGCAGAATGTCTGGCCCACAAATCATCATATCATTCACAGTAAAGTCAATCAAATCATAGTCATACAATCACAGTCAAATCAGTCAAATCAAAGTACAAGTCAGTGATTTACCCTTGAGGGGCATTACGGTCATTTTACCCTAGTCAGTTTACCCTACCGGGGCATTACGGTCATTTTACCCTACAGGGGCATTACGGTGGCATTACGGTCATTTTACCCTACAGGGGCATTACGGTCATTTTACCTTAACAGGGGCATTACGATCATTTTACCCTACAGGGGCATTATGGTCATTTTACCCTATAGGGGCATTACGGTCATTTTACCCTACGAGGGCATTACGATCATTTTACCATATGGGGGCATTACGGTCATTTTTCCCTACAGGGCATTACGGTCATTTCTCACACTATGGTCCAAGTATGTGTATCAACTCATCAATAGGTCCACAGTCGATCCGCACGACTTGTGCAACCTTTAGCAATCAAAAGGTATAGTTGGGCCTAAAGCGCAAAGTATGGCCCAAGTGGGGCCCACATGCTCGTGTGGCCCGCTAAGCCCAAAACTGCCCTTAGCCATGTGAACGACATGGTCGAGCTCATTATTTCACATCAGTTCATGAAGTTGGCCCATGTGGGGCCCGCGAGCCCATTGGGCCCACACGGCCCATTTGTCCCAAAAGCGGCCCAAGACCATGAGATCTCTCATGGTGGCCTCCGTCATTGTATCGACTTTCCCACAGGAGAGTTTGTGCAATCGTATGGTAACCGTTGCCGTATTTTTGGCTTTTCGACATTTCGACATTTGTCGATCTACAATTGGAGTGGGGTGTGTGTACACACACTTTCGGATTTAAGCCAATCAACAGAAATAGGGTATACGGTTACACACCATTTTTAGCTTTTAAGCTGACTATCATCTACGGAAAACATTTACACACCTGTTTAAGCAACCGTTCCAAGTTTCTTAAGTTTCCAACCTACATTCATTCCACATAAGTCTTTCATATATTATTGTTCAAAGCACTTAATCCCCAAACAATAATCACTACCAACCTTGATTGAGTACCACGCGATCTACTCCTTTTAGATCGTTGACTAAGAACAATCGTATGTCTCTTGCCGATTTGCTGCCTAACAACAGATCTTATTAGAAAGGATCAATCGTAAATGTGGCTTAAATCCATGAATACTATCTTCTCAAAAACAAATGAATATCTGGCCTACCCAAAAACAAGGTATCGAAATTACCTTAATTGAATAACAGAAGAACGGACCTCGACGGCTTGGTCACCCTTGCACCCCTTCACTTCTTGGGAACACCTAACCCATCAATCACCATATCGCAAAGAAGGAACGAGAACCGCAGTCAAAGAACATATGGAGAAGAACATTCGGCTTTTTAGAAAATGATTAGAGAGAATAGATTTGAATGAAAGGAGGAAATATGGACACTTACCGATTTTCCAGGAACACTTGCAGAACTGAAACAGAGAGGGACAGTGCTAAGATTCAGCCAAGTATGAAACACCCAGTGAAAAGGAAAAAACCATTCGAGGAGGGAATGGTAGAACTTCAGTCACAACCTACTAGAATGCCGAGAAAGAAAAAGAACAAGAAAGAGGAAAAAAGGATGAATTCGGCCCAGAAAACAATAATCAATGGAGCAAAAACAATAGGCAGGATATTCGGCCAAAGCTTGGGAATCGAGAGGAGACAGGAGTAGAATTGGTGATTTTGGTACAGGTTGAAACAGAAGAAAGAGAACAGAATGGCTTAAAAAAAGGTAACACAGAAATTTGGCAGAACAACAGGAACTGAAACAAAAAAATGCACAAAAGATCAAATGCAAAATCCGACACTACAAGGAGAAGAAAGGAAACAAATTGGTGGCAAAACAAAAACTGACCAAAAGTGAAAATTCCCTACCAAAACTGATTACTAGGGAGTTCAAAGTCCTAATTTGACACACCGATTCCCTCACTCCCCCATCCTCCTTGATTTGCTCCATAATCCTTTCCTTGATTTTCTCCACCATCATTTCTTGACCAATTCAAATTTCACCTTGCAGAGTTTCAGTCGACTTCTGTTTCTCACATGGCAAGAGAGCAAAATAAATAGTCTTTTTACCTTGCCATGACTTGAACCTTAGACCTCGAGAGAACTCTACACGCCACATTTCCACTAAACCACAGGCTCTTTTTGTGTCATAATTTAACCACAAATATTTAAGAACCTTCTATCTAGATCCCAATGATTTTATTCACTAAAAATAAAATTTTTGCTAAAGCCTAGGTTTGAACTCAGGACTTCTCAGACACTCCCAAACACTGCTAAATCACTTAACCACCGAAGCAGACAAATATTTGTGTTATTTCCTTGCACACATAAACTTTTGTGTGATCCTGCACTCAAGGCCTATTTCTTCTAAGCCCAAATTTGAGGCGTTACATCTTTCCTTAGGATTTACTTTCTCTTCTGAACATATTTCTAAATTTTGTTCTTTAAGTGTTTTAATATTTTTCTTGCACTTTTTCCTTTATTAGGAAAATTTGACGCTATATGTCCTTCATCACATATAAAAACATTTACATATTTGTTTTTTAGGTTTTCTAGAAATTTTTCTTCTAATTGTAATTTGGTATATTTACAACATAATTTTTTTTTGCATGTAATATAGAAATAGCCCTAGATATTGTGAAATTAAATTAGAAAATCCCAATAAAATTATTAGAGTTAAACCAACGATCCATACTAAATAAGATATAGATGAATTTGATACACAAATTAAAAAATTATTAGAAAAAGGATTAATAGAAACAACTAATAGTCCACATTCTAGTCCAACATTTATGGTTAGAAATCATGCTGAAATAAAAAAGAGGAAAGGCTAGAATGATTATTAATTATAAAATATTAAATCAAAATATTATTTTTGATGGATATTTTATTCCAAGAAAGGATGTTTTAATTAATCAAGCTAAATAAGCAAAATATTTTAGTTAATTTGACTGTAAATTAGGATTCTGGCAAATCGTGCTAACAAAAGAGCCCAAGCTTTTGACAGCTTTTAGTGCACCAAATGAACATTATCGATGGAAAGTAATGCAATTTGAATTATGTAATGCACCACAAATCTTTCAAAGATGGATGGATTCTATATTTAATAAATATAAAAAATTTTGTGTAGTTTATATAGATGATATTTTAATATTTTCGGACACATTAGAATCACATAGAAAACATTTAAATATCATTTCTCAAGAATTCATAAAACATGGAATTATACTAAGTCCTAAGAAAATAGAGCTAGAAAAAATAGAAATAGAATTTTTAGTATTAAAATTATCTACAGATGGTCTTAAACTACAAGATCATATTATAGTAAAAATAAAAGAATTCCTGAAAAAATTGAAGATAAAAAGCAGCTTCAACAATTTTTAGGAATTATTAATTATTGAAGAAATTTCTTTCCTAACTCATCTAGGGGTGTGCAAAATTCGAGTAAAACCGAATTAATTCGATCGAGGTCGGTTAATAATTTTTTGAGTTTTCAGTTAACGGTTAATTCGGTTCGAAACTGACCGGTTAACCGAATTTTTTCGGTTTAACTGAAAAAATTAATAAATAAAATTATAATATATAAATGGGCCCACTATTCATCCAAACCCAATCCAACATAAACCCAATTTAATATATATAAGCCCAAGTACCCAACCCAACCCAATCATAAAAATTACATATAATTTAATAAATAAAATAAAAAAATCAAAAAATAAAACTTTTAAAAGTAAAAGAGAGTTAGAGATGACAGTCACGGCAAAAAAAAAAAAAAAACCCTAACCTTCAAATCCCTAATTGCAATCTCCCTCTCTGCCAGGCCAGCCACCTTCCGTTCGGCGTCTACTAGGTCACTGTCACCGACGACGGCGAGTTGAGGGAGGCAATAATATTCCACTACATTTGAAAGCTTTCATAATGTTGGGTTTTGTTTGAACTTTCCTGGGGTTATCATGAATTGCATTTTGCATCCATGTTTTTCAAAAATTTTGTTGGATTTTCATGACTATCATCTTTGTTGAAGTTAGTTTGGTTTAACCTTTTTAACCGATCGGTGTTGAAGTGGGTTTGGTTAGGTCAGTTAAGACCGAAGTTGATCAATTAAGTCCCGTTTTTTAGGATGCTAGAGAGTCTTGTCGCGAGGTAAAGTGATGGGGCAAATGTGTTATGCAATTTTAGAAGTAATAAGTTCATTGAACTAGTATGAGTAGGGAATGTTAAAATAATGTTGGTGCTGATACATGCTACTTGGAGTTGGAACTTTAGTATTTATTTAGGAGCTGGGGTTGTTTTGTTTCCCTTATATTCTTGATTGTTAGTTTCATTTGTGCATCTTTGAATTAAATGTTCTACATGCCACATTTGTTCTACTGGTTAGCTGCAATATTTTTCTTAGACCAATCTGCAGCTGAAGAGATGAATGGATATAAACCAACTTGTATCAATATTATGATATGTTACATTGTTTTTCTTAATTTATTAATTCTACAAATTCTTGATGGAAAACCATTTTTTTCTTTCTACTTTGTAGAACATAGCTAACTGGTTAACTTCCTATCCAATATAAGAATTATTTTTTATTTACATTGGTTCCTCAACAAACTATTAGTATTTTCATGCACAAATAAACTAAGTTTTAGCTGTAGGTTTATCATTTATATCGATTATTTTCCCATCATTTTCATGCCTAACCTATTGAACAAAAATTCCCAGCCCCGTGATTACGTGAGAAGTGCTACTGCTATATGTATGCTCAATTTTGTTTCTATTTATTTTATTCATAAGGAGGAAAAATAATAATACCCCAGAATACAGTGACAAACAGTCACTCTTTTCTTTCTTTAATTGTGGTCGATAAATGCTAAGTTTGCTCATGAATTAGCCTAATATAACTGATATCCATTTTCTCATGAATTAGCCTAATATAACTTATATCCATTAATTAAAAATTAAACCATAATCTCAACAAATTTTGATTTCTACTTTTTCTAACCCAAACAACTTTCAGTTTTGTTTTGTTTTTTTCTAAGCATTTTCGATACAAACGATGAAGCTCTATAAGCCTACTCTCAAAATATGTTTAATATTATAAATGCATTTTAATTTATTATATACTTTTTTTTTCTTGCAGAATGTCCACTGAACCAACATCTATTGAGGGTAGTATTACACCTCCTACTTCGATGGATTTTGAAAATTCGGGAGTTAGAGCTTCAAGCCAAACAAAGGGGACTGCTGGGAAAAGAAAAGTCACTCCTCAAAGGTCAGAAGTTTGGTCTCACTTCACTAAGATTATTAATAGTGAGGGTGCAAATAAGGCTAAATGTAATTATTGTCAAAAGGAATTTTGTTGTGATATGAAAAAAAATGGTACAGGGTCATTGAAATATCATATTGGTTCATATAAGAAAAATCCTAGTAATGTTGTTGACATTAGTCAAGGACAGCTAGTTTTACCTAAAAGGGAGTTGAAGGGGGGAGGGGGAAGGGCATCTTTCAACTTGGAGATTTGATCAAGAAGCATGTAGGAAAGGATTAGCCCAAATGATTGTGATTAATGAATTACCTTTCAAGTTTGTTGAAAGTGAAAGCTTTAAGAAATTATGTTTGTGGCATATCCTAGGTTTCATATTTCTTCACGAACTATTATGACTAGGGATATTCATCAATTGTATTTAGATGAAAGGGTCAAGATAAAACAACTTTTGAAGAGTTCTTGTTCTAGAGTTTGCTTAACTACTGACACATGGACTTCTTTGCAAAGAGTTAATTATTTGTGTATCACTACTCACTTTATTGATAACGATTGGAAATTGAATAAAAAGATTTTAATCTTTTGTCCAATTTCTAGTCATAAAGGTGAGTCCATTGGGATGGTGATTGAGAAATGCTTGTTGAATTAGGGGATTGATAAGTTGTTTATTGCTACTGCTGATAATGCAAGTTCAAATGATGTTGCTATTGGTTATTTGAGAAAGAAATTTAACCCTCGAGGGGTTTTAGTTCAAAATGGTAAATATCTTCATATGAGATGCATGGCACACATTGTGAATTTGATTGTTGTTGAAGGCTTAAAGGAAATGAATAAATCTACTGAACGTGTTAGGGGGCTGTTAGATATGTGAGACAATCTCCAGCTAGATTACAAAAGTTTAAGGAGTGTGTTGTGGTGGAAAAGATAGAGTGCAAGAAGATGTTGTGTCTTGATGTTTGTACTAGGTGGAACTCGACCTACTTAATGATAGACACTGCTCAGGACTTTGAGAGAGCTTTTGAGAGATTTGAGGAGCAAGATACAAACTTTAGGGATGAACTTGAAAGGGGAGAGGGTTGGCCTAGTGTGGATGATTGGGCTAATGTTAGAAACTTGAGGGATTTCTTAGAACACTTTTATGAAGTCTCTTTGCATATTTCTGGCACTTCATATGTCACATCCAACAATTTTTTTGATGAGCTTTGTAACACACCAAACCCAGCTTAGAAGTTAGGCCCGAATCCGGCATATCACATCAAAGGCATAATTCAAATGATTTTGCTAATTAAAAATTTAAGGCCCAAAATCCTTGAGTCTTGTTAAGTAATGAAAAAAATCCCATTTTATAATTTTAAGTATTTCAGAAACCAAGTTTAAACGTAAGAAATTTACTTAGGTTTAATAATTAAGTAAACAGTTGAAACAACAAAACCCAAAATCTAAAGTCAAATCGGAGTACAAGGCCTTATTACATCCAACGAAAATAGGCAATTAAAACTATGTCTTTTGAAACAAATAAATAAAAGTTTAAACATCTTGTAGTGTGGCCATCTGCGAGTCTTCTCCCACGTAGAGCCATTTACTGAGGATCACTTGAAACATTAAATAAATGGTGTGAGTTTCGAAACTCAGTGTATACAACCCTTGGCATTCAATTCAATATATAATTATTACATTTGCCTGAGCCCTATCAAAATCGGTGCTCTTGGGCCTTGGCCCACAATGACCTTATATCATATCATATGCAAAACAAGGTAATGCAAAACCCTCCCCAAAAATCCATCTGCTACACACCATTTCCCTTCCAACCCTACACACTTGTGGGGATTTCTAAATCGACCCACCCATCCTCTACACAGCAAAAGTAGCACTCACAGCGGCACTACTCAATGTTGCAGCAAAGCTGCTAATCATATAATGGGCTTAAAGCCACCGGTGGATCCATGTTAGTCAAGCGACTATGCGATCCTCAAATCTTCCTCCGTACCATAATTCCCACCCATATGCATCCTATTCAGAATATCATATGAATGCAACATGCACATGAGTAACATCCACAAAACTCATACTCATCACATAGGGGTATTTTCGTCATTTCTCAACCCAAGGATATTTCTGTAAATCTACTCTACATGGGATTTAGGTAATTTTGCAAAACATATGTACTTTTGAAATTTTGTAAATCAGGGATGTTCTGGTAATTTTGCAAACCAAGGGTATTCTGGTAATTTCACAATTCGAGGTTATTTTAGTGATATTACAAATCTAAAGATGTTTTGGAAATTTTCAAACTAAAGGTATTTTGGTTATTTTCAAATCAGGGGTATTTTAGTAATTTTACAAATCTAGGGGTATTTGGTCTCTCTCGGGTTTTAGTTATGAACTTTGGCCCATTAACAAGTCCTTGCGGCTAAAGTTAACAGACACTATGCACTAGGTAGGATTCTAGAGAAGAGGAGGTGGGTCACTAGGACCGCTTAAGTACCAAGCTCTCCCTAGATCCAATCCTAGACATGCATATGTCCGTTGCCACACTCTAACCTAGCGACTTGTCCACAGACATGATTAATTATTACAAGAGTTTTATGTTATTCAAGAGTTTGTCAAACTAGGCCTAGAGTCCATTAAACCCTAACATATATTGCTAAAAATATCATAAGGCCCATTAAGCCCATTTCATATCATATAGCCCATTAAGCCACTTTCATGCTCATATAGCCCTTTAAGCCGATTTCATGCTCATATAGCCCCTTAAGCTAATTTCATGTTCATATAACCCGTTATACCCAATCCACATCCTTATGGCCCATTAGGCCCAAATCTCATTCATATGGCCTACTAGGCCCAAAACAATTCCAGATCACATAACATGCATGCCAAACTCAGTCCATATAATCAAATCAATCAATTTCATCAAACTTAGCCTCAGGGCCCACCGGGCCCATTTAGCCACTTTCGACTTTTCAGCTTTTCAGCATTGCCGATATCGTGTGTGTAGTGTTTGTACACACCTGGTTACAACGCGTGTTGTAAACCCCTTAAACACGAACCTACAATAGTCACCACTGAACGATTAATCTTGGCTTAATACACACTTTATCAAAAAGTGAAACCTCACCGTAACCTTACCAAGTGCCAGATGTTCTAGTAGCCCTTCCTTAGCTAATATTCGTGAATATCCCTAGATCTACACCCAAACATATATCATCAAAATTGAGTGATTCATTTTTCACATAAGTCACCCCTATAAGCCATACCTACATTTGGCCATCCATTAATCCATAACTGAGACGAGTACACTTACCACTTTGCTAACGATCCTTACCACGCTTGCGATCTCTGAACCTTATCCTTGTTTCCACAAAGTTAACAACATGTCAGTTAGATAGCCTTTTGGCTTTTAACAAATCGTACAAGAGAGGTTAACCGTACGCTTACCAAATCTACTTTTGATCCTGCAGCCTAAATTCGGCTTTTGAGATTAGTATGTTGACAGAGACAATTCGGCACCAATAGGGAGAAGAAGAGGAGAAATGACCGACTAGAACTAAAGGTGAACAAAAGAAAGAATTTAAGAAGAGAAGGTATAGGGAATTCGGCTAGAGAGAAAACCAAAATTTCAGCAAAAGAATGATAGGTTTTTTTTTTTTGGCAATTGGAAGAATTCGGCTAAGGGGGAGAAAAAGAAATGTAATGGAACCCAAGGAACCTCTGAAAGGAGTTTGACACCTCTTTTTGGCTAACAAGGAACCTCTGAAAGGAGTTTGACACCTCTTTTTATAGCCAATAGCCGAATCTTACCTTCCCCCACAGTCTAATTCGGCACCAACTCTTCCCACCTCTCATATCCTAATTTTTCTCCATGATATCTCCCTTATCTCATCCGAAATTCCCTCATTTATTAGCTCACAAGACCAATTCAAACACTTCAACGAAAGAGTCCAGATTCCACACATCTCTAACCGTCCACTATGCAAAATAAACACTCCAAAAACACCGTACCACTACTCGAACCTTGGACCTCTTCACGCCACCTTGTAGCTCTCCTAGTGACACCACCTTGCCACTGGGCCACAGGCCCATCTGTGTCTTATTTCTTCTTCATTTATTTAAAAGGCCTACTAATTGAAGTCACAGTTCCCTTGGGCTAAAACTAAAATTTTTCCTATGCCTTTACTTGATCCCAGGACATCTCCAACACCCCTAGACACTCCAAATTCATTAACCCTCAAAGCCCACATGCCAATTGTCTTTTTCTTGCTCACTTGAAAATTTTCTGAGATCTAAAGCCCAAATCCCAATAGGCCCAATTCTTCTAGGCCCAAATTCGGGGCGTTACAAGCTTTCTGAAATTGATATTCTTTTATGAGATGCTCAGTTAAATAGTAATGTTGATTTCAATGTTATGGCCATCAAGATGAAAGAGAAGTACGATAAGTATTGGGGTGATATTGATAAGATGAATTTGGTTATTTTTATTGCTTATGTTTTAGATCCTAGACAAAAAATAAAGTATCTTGAATTTGCACTTAGTGAAATGTCTAGTTCTGAAAAAGCTTGTGAATGATGCAAAAATTGAAGGAATCTTTGTATGAATTGTTTGATGAGTATAAGCCTCCACTTCATAGTACAATCTTGTGAAATGATGCAAAAATTAAAGGAATCTTTGTATGAATTGTTTGATGAGTATAAGTGTAACACCCCAAACCCGACCTAGATGTTATGGCCGAATCTGGAGATGTCACATGATAGTGCTTTGGAAAACATAATTGCCATAAAACCCTTTTCGTTGTCTTATTCAATTTTCAAAATGTGTCATTTGTTTCCATCATTATCCATTTTCAAAATGTTGTCCATTTTCCAAGATATTTACAATTCGTGAAAGCATTTAAATAAGTTTGCATAATCAGATGTTTCAGTAAAACATTTGTTTATTTTGAAAACTCGCGTCTTATCCTACTACTAGCAGTTATAAATCAAAATAAAAATCACAAATTAAAGTAAAAGGCCATTTACAGTAAAACTTTCCCCGAATAAAATAAAAAAACATAAATAAAAATAAGAAACAGTAAAAGTCTAGAACCGTGGTCACCGCCAAGTCCTCCGCTGCACCGATCCACCTAATGCTGGGGATTACCTGAACAGATTAAACAGAAAAGAGTGAGTTTTCGCAACTCAGTGTGTAATCCCCATAGAAAACATGCACCTAGCATAATATCAGAAATCAGACATAAATTCACGATTTGGGTCTTAGCCCATTACAGAAATGGTATGGACCTTAGCCAACTCATATACAGAATCAGATATGTTCTAGGGCCTTAGCCCATTTCAGACATAAAATGCAGATCAGAACAGAATAGCAAAGGCCTACCCAGCAGCCTCTACTTACCAACTCCGTCCAACCCTACACACCATGTGGAGATAAAATCAACCCACCCATCCCTACACACCATGCTGTACTGTATGCGACACATAATAAAAAATTTGCAACTACTGCCAGATATCAGGCTTAAGAGCCTTTCAGACACTTCTTCTAGTAAATCATCAACCCACCCCGATGCAATGCAACATATATAAAATGTCATGCTATTATACAAATATAGTTCATACACTCAGATATCAGAATTCATGCTCCGTACGAAAATTAGAAAGTCAAGTCACATAATTAGGGGTCTAGGTAAAGCTTACCGACCTTACAATAGGTCCACGGTCGACTAGGGCAACCTGTGCAACCTTATAGAACTTCTCAGAAAAATGGGCTCACATGCCCATATGGCCTGCCCAGCCCAAATTGGCCTTGGTCGTGTGAGTCACACGGCCTGGCCTAGAATCTCACACGCCCGTGTGGCCCACACGGCCCAAATAGTCGAGCCTATGTCATACACGTAGCCTCATTTGGCCATCACACGGCCGTGTCTCCTACACACGGCCTGTCTCATCGATCACACGATCGTGTGGTGACTTATAGTCTTGCACACGGCCTACCACACAGGCAACCACACTCCCGTGTGCTGTAGACAGTGTGGTTTTCGGCTTTCTCCAAAACCTCATTTTCTGCTTTTCTAGGTACACACCTGGTTTTGATTGAAGTTAAAATGATTCTCAAGCACTCTAGAATCTAAAATTGATAATCCCGAGCCCAAAATTAGTCGCTTATCACCAGTTAATATGAACAGATAAAACCTAAATCTCAACGAAAACCCTTACCTTTGAGCGAACACCGACAAACACATACTTAGTCGACACAGTTTGGGAACCACAACCACTTACTGTACTCCTAAACACGAAAACACTCATCTTTTGAAACCATTTAAGATGAACAGATAAATTTAATCAAAAGCATAACTTACCGACCGTGTGCTAGCGTAAAGTGGAAGAGATGGAAAGGAAAACGGTAAAGAGAGGAGTGTGAGAGAGCAAAATTTCAGCAGCCAAAGAAAGTGGAAAGAATGCCAACAAATATAGTGAGAACCCAATGTTTTTCGAAAGAGGAGAATGTGATTAGATTTTGGATAATTCCCCCCACATCCCTTGATTCCCTCCTAAATTCTCTCAACCTCTCTCCCCACTAATCAGATTTTTAGTCCAACACAAACTTTTTGGACGTGACAGGCAAAAATAATGCTCACGCAGGGATTCGAACACAGGACATTCAGTACCTTGACATATCTCTTAACCGTCAGACCAGCAGGCCTATTCTGACATGTTCTTACAAATAAATACTTATAAGCCTACTAACCAAAGGTAAGACTTTATTCTATAAAAACCCAAAATTTGTCCAAGCTAAGGCTTGAACTTGGGACCTCTCACACACACCCAGAACACATAACCATTGAAGTAGATAGACATTGTGTAATAATTTTACAAAACCCGGAATTAAGAAAATTGGGGCGTTACAACTCTACCCCCTAAAAGAAAATTTTGTCCTCGAAATTTTACCTGATAAAAAAAGGTGAGGATACTGTTGACGCATCGAATCCTCCGACTCCCGAGTGGCCTCCTCAGTGCTATGATTCTGCCACAGCACTTTCACTAGGGGATAGACTTCCTTCACAGAACTTTAATGTCGCGATCCAGAATCTGGACCAGCTCCTCCTCAAACGTCAAATCTGGTCTAACCTCAATGTCCTCAATAGGAAAAACATGCGTGGGATCGGAGCGGTAGCATCTCAACATTGAGACGTGGAACACATCATGAATGTGATCCAACTCCGGAGGAAGTTCCAACTAATATGTGACTGGCCCCAATCGTTTCAGAATATGATACGGCCCAATAAATCGAGGGCTCAGCTTACCCTTGTGACCGAACCTTAGAACCTTCTTCCATGGCGAGAACTTGAGAAAAACTAAGTCGCTTTCTTTTTAGATATCATTTCTTTTTAGATGACTTCTGCCTATAAGATGCTGCTTTCAGTCGATCCCGAATCAATCAGACCTTATCTTCAGTTTCAGAAACCAATTCCGGACACAGAACACGTCGCCCACCCAACCTAGTCCAGCACAAGGGAGTGCGACACTTACGACCGTAAAAAGCCTTGTAGGGCGCCATCTGGATGCTAGACTTGTGGCTATTATTGTAGGCCAACTCTTCCAACGGCAAATACTCCTTCCAACTGCCTTGAAAATCTAAAACACAGCTCCTCATCCAGTACTTGAATCACCCTCTCCGATTGACCATCTGTCTGAGGATGGAAAGCAGTACTGAAGTCTAACCTTGAACCCAGAGCCTCATGAAATTTCTTCCAGAACCGAGACGTGAAGCGAGGATCCCTATTAGAGATGATCGAGACAGGAACCCCATGCAGTCTCACTATTTCAGATATGTACAGCTTAGCTAACTTCTGGAGAGAAAAGTCTGCCCAGACAGAATGAAATGAGCAAACTTGGTCATCGATCCATGATGACCCAGACAGAATCCTTCTTAATGGATGTTAAAGGAAATCCACTAACAAAGTCCATCATTACTCGTTCCCATTTCCTCATCGGTATCTTTACCAGCTGCAGTAGCCCCGAAGGCAATTGATGCTCAGCCTTAACCTGCTGACAAGTCAGACAACGAGCAACGAAGTCAGTATCCTCACGCTTCAACCTTGGCCACTAGTACAACTCTCGGAGATCTTGGTATATCTTGTTCCCACCAAGATGTATAGCTTAAGGGCTACTATGTGCTTCCCTCAGAATCAACTGTCTTAAATCTTCATCATTCGGTACACAGATCCGACCGTGGAAACAAAGTACCCCATTACTGTTAATCCCAAAATCAGGAGTATCCCCATTCTTAACCTGACGGAACCGCAACTCAAGAGACTTATCCTCTATCTGTTTACCTTTAATCTGATCAATCCATGTAGGTTTAACCTGAAGTTCCGCTAATAGACTCCCATCATCGAATAAACTGAGTCAAGTGAACATCGCTCTCAGATCAGTCATCACCTTACAGCTCAAAGCATCTGCCACCACATTGGCCTTACGAGGATGGTACTCGATGGTGCAATCATAATCCTTAAGCAGTTCAACCCATCTATATTGCTTAAGATTTAACTCCTTCTGAGTGACGAGATACTTGAGGCTTTTGTGATCAGTGTAGATAGTACACTTCTCACCATACAGATAGTGCCTCCAGATTTTTAGAGCGAAGACTACCACTGCCAACTCCAAATTATACATCAGATAGTTAGCCTCATGCGTCTTGAGCTGACGAGATGCATAAGCTACCACTTTACCATCCTGTATCAGAATGCAACCCAGACCCACATGCGATGCATTACTGTATACCACGAAGTCTCTACCAGGCTCCGGCTATATCAGAACAGAGCCTGAGTCAGAACAAATTTGAGCTTCTCGAAACTCTCTTGTTGCTTATCAGTCCAGATAAAGGGAACTCCCTTACGCAGAAGATTGGTCAATGGTGCTGCGACAAGGAGAACCTTTCTATGAAGCGTCGATAATAACCCGCCAGCCTTAGAAAGTTGCATATTTTGGACACATTCTTCAGCTATTTCCAATCCAACACAGCCTCAATCTTACGAGGATCAACATGAATCCCCTCCCAAAAACTACATGCCCCAGAAAGGTTACTTATCGGAGCCAAAATTCACACTTACTGAAATTTGCGTACAACTGTTTCTCACGAAGAGTCTGTAGTACCACTTAGAGATGTCATCATGCTCGTCCTCATTCTTAGAATACACTAGGATATCATCGATGAATACCATTACGAACCGATCCAGATAGGGCTGGAATACACGGTTCATCAAATCCATAAACACCGCTGGTGCATTGGTCAACCCAAAAGGCATAACCAGGAACTCGTAATGTCCATAACGAGTCCTAAATGTCGTGTTATACACATCGGCCTCCTTCACCCTCAATTGATGATATCCTGAACGTAGATAAATCTTGGAAAACACTGAAACCCCTCTAAACTGGTCAAATAGATCATCTATCCTTGGAAGTGGGTACTTGTTCTTGATTGTCAGTTTGTTCAACTATCAATAATCGATGCACATCCGCATTGTCCCATCCTTTTTCTTAACAAGCAGTACCGGTGCTCCCCACGGAGACATACTGGGACGGATGAATCCACGATCTAACAGTTCTTGAATTTGAGCCTTAAGCTTTGTAAGCTCCTTCGGTGTCATTCGGTAGGGCACAATAGACACCAGAGCTGTATTCGGGATGAGCTTAATCCCAAATTCTACTTCTAAGCTCGATGGCAGACCTCATAGTTCCTCAAAAAAAATCCAGAAAGTCCCTCACGATTCTGATGTCTTTAACTGAAAAGTCCCTAGAATAAAAAACACAGATGTAGGCCAAGAATGCCTCACACCCTTTCTGTACCAATTTCTCTGCCACCAACTCATAAATCACATTAGTCAGATAATCTCGATACTCCCCAATCACTGTTACCTCATTGTCTTCTTTGGATCTCAAAACAACACTTTTTGTCGCACAGTCCAGACTTACCCGGTGCTTGAGCAGCCAGTCCATTCTCAGAATCAAATCGAACTCCCCGAATGAAAGCTCAATCAGATCAGCTAGAAATATTGTCCCTTGAACCTCTAACGGAACGTCTCTATATAGTTTACTAACTCGGATAGACTGCCCCAACGGACTCACAACAGTTACTTCGCTCGAAGTATTCTCAACTGGAATCCCCAAGATTTCAGACACCACACTAGCTACGTAAGAGTGTGTAGAGCCTATGACTATCAATGCCAAATAAGGTACATTATAAACTAAAAATGTACCTGTGATGATGTCCGGAGCATCTCGGTCCTCACGGCAACAGGCAGTATAAACTAGTGCGGGCTGCCTCACCTTAGTCGGTCCAGCATTTCTGCCTGGTGCTCTTTGTCCTTGGCCCATACAGTTACCACCCCTGGCTTGCCCTTGGCTCCTAGGTGGCTACTGAACTACTCTCGACGGCTGCGTAGCACTAGTACCCGCAGCTTGAATCTGATCAGTTCTTAGTGGACAATCCCTAACACGATGCTCAGTCGACCCACATCTCAAGTAAGCCCTAGTAGTCCTCCAACATTCGCCTGGGTGGCGTCTACCATAATACCCACAAAGCGCCACCCTAGTAGGTGCAATAGGAGGCCCAACTCTCATTAGCCCATTAGACTTGGCCTTCTTCTTAGGCTTCATCACAGAATTCGAGGGCTCCGATTCCCTTTTATTTTTTTCTTTCTCGCGGTTTTGGAGTTCAGCGCGCTTAACCTCCTCGGTAATATTCACCTACTCAACCAGTGCAGAAAACTCAAGCTCTTTCTGCGGAGCTATCATAACTCGCAAACTGTGCCTGAGTCTATCCTCAAACTGGACGTAATGCTCATACTTTGTCGCCACCATGCCCCGAGTATACCAGCTCAATCTTAGGAACTCGGCCTCATACTCGGCCACTAAACAATCCCCCTATGTAAGATTGAGAAACTGACGCCTCCTAGCGTAAATGTAACTGGCTCCCACATACTTGCCCTGGGAAGCCGTCTTGAAGTAATTCCAATTCAGTCGGTCAGGCTGAGTGACTTCCTTAACCGTCAGCCACCACTGATACGCTTCATCGCGAAGCAGAGAAACAGCCCCTTTAAGCTTCTGCTCGACAATGAAATCTAGGTCATCCATAATCCTCTCTGTGGCCTCCAACCAATATTCATCCACATTAGGGGCGACTCTAGTGACACCCCTAAATAATTCAGCCCTATTGGACCGAAGTCGTTTCGTAATCGACATATGGCCTCCAGATCCAGTGTTAGGCTCAACGACCCTCTCAAATATTCTCAGCATGGCCTAGGACAGTGCGTCATCCCCAGCCGCACGATTATGAGACCCAATTTCTGTAACCGGTGAGACTGGTGTCTCGCTCGTATCCAAATTGGGCAGATTTTCAGATGATGAGGACCCAACTAGAGCCCCTCTACGACCTCTACCACAGCCTCTAGTACCCTGTCTCCGGATACCTCGTGCGCTCATCGTAAATTCAGAGTTTATTTGTATTAATAGTTTTATGCATTAGTTACAGTTATGATATTTATTGACAGATATTTTATGCAAAACAGTATCAGAAGTTCAGAGTTTATTATCGTGAATCGCAATCTCACTACGATTTTTGGTTTACACTTCTTAGAGTGTTTTCAGTATAGTATACTACCTATGGCTATTTCAAGCATGCTAGTAGTATTTTAAACGAATCTAAATAGATTTCAGAACACTTATAGGATCGGCGTCAGAGACACAGTGTACCACATACTCATTCCAAAAATATTTTAAACCACATAAAATCATTTCTTAAAAACCAATTTTTTTTTAAAAACCCCAAAACCAATTATTTACTTGGTTTTTTTTAAAAAACCAATCATTTCTTAAAATCATTTTCAAAACGTTGTCCATTTTCCAAGATATTTACAATTCGCAGAAGCATTTAAATAAGTTTGTGTAATCAGATGTTTCGGTAAAACATTTGCTTATTTTGAAAACTCGCGTCTTATCCTACTACTAGCAGTTATAAATCAAAATAAAAATACCAAATTAAAGTAAAAGGCCATTTACAGTAAAACTTTCCCTGAATAAAATAAAAAAACATAAATAAAAATAAGAAACAGTAAAAGTTCAGAACCGTGGTCACCGCTGAGTCCTTCGCTGTACCGATCCATCTAATGCTGGGGATTACCTAAACAGATTAAACAGAAAAGGGTAAGTTTTCACAACTCAGTGTGTAATCCCCACAGAAAACATGCACCGAGCATAATATCAGAAATCAGACATAAATTCACGGTTCGGGTCTTAGCCCATTACAGAAACAGTGTGGACCTTAACCCACTCAGATACAGAATCAGATATATTCTAAGGCCTTAGCCCATTTTAGACATAAAATGTAGATCAGAACAGAATAGCAGAGTCCTATCCACCAGGCTCTATACCCCAACTCTGTCCAACCCTACACACCATGTGGGGATAAAATCAACCTACCCATCCCTACACACCATGCGAAATACAAATAAACGAATTTACACACCATACAAATAAACTATTAATACAAATAAACGAATGCGACACATAATCAGAAATTTGCAGCTGAGCTGCCAAATATCAGGCTTAAGAGCCTTTCAGACACTTCTTCCAGTAAATCATCAACCCACCCCGATGCAATGCAACATATATAAAATGTCTTGTTATTATGCAAATACAGTTCATACACTTATATATCAGAATTCATTCTCAGTAAAAGAATAAGAAAGTCAAGTCACATAATTAGGGGTCTAGGTAAAGCTTACCGACCCTACAATAGGTCCACAGTCGACTAGAGCGACCCGTGCAACCTTACAGAACTTCTTAGAAAAATGGGCTCACACGCTCATGTGGCCTGCTCGTGTGGGCCCACAGGCTTGTGTTTCCCACCCGACCCACATTGGCCTTGGCCCTGTAGATCACACGGCCTGGCCTAGAATCCCACACGCCCATGTGGTTCACCCGTGTTGGCCCACACGTTCGTGTGGCCCCCACGGCCAAATTGGTCAAGCCTGTATTTAGCACACGGCCTCATCTAGCCATCACACAACTTGGCTTGTCCATCATACAGCCATGTGGTGACTTACAGTCTTGCACACGGCCTACTACATGGGCGACCACACGCCCGTGTGGCATCAACAGTAAGGTTTTTGGCTTTTGTTGAAACCTTATTTTTTGCGTTTCCGAGTACACACTTGGTTTCTATTAAAGCTAAAATGATTCCCGAGCACTCCAAAACCTAAAATCGATAATCTCGAATCCAAAATCAGTCACTTATCATGTGTTAATATGAATAGGTAAAACCTAAATCTCAATGAAAACCCTTACCTTTGAGCGGACATCGACAAACACATACTTAGTCGGTACAGTTTGGGAACCACAGCCACTTACTGCACTCCTAAACACGAAAACACTCCTCTTTGGTAACCATTTAAGAGGAATAGATAAACTTAATCAAAAGCATAACTTACCGACTGCGCTAGCGTAGAGTGGAAGAGATGGAAAGGAAAACGAAAAAGAGAGGGGTGTGAGAGAGTAAAATTTCAGCAGCCAAAGAAAGGGGAAAGAATGCCAACAACTACACAGAGAACCCAATGTTTTTCGAAAGAGGAGAATGTGATCAGATATTGGATAACTCCCCCCACATCCCCTGATTTCCTCCTAAAGTCTCTCAACCTCTCTCCCCACTAATCAGATTTTTAGTCCAACACAAACTCTCTGGACGCGACAGGCAAAAATAGTGCTCACGCAGGGATTCGAACACAGGACATTCAGTACCTTGACATATCTCTTAACCGCTAGACCAGTAGGCCCATTCTGACATGTTCTTACAAATAAATGCTTCCTACTAACGAAAGGTAAGGCTTTATTCCAGAAAAATCAAAATTTGTCCAAACTAAGGCTTTCTTAGGACCTCACACACACACACACCTAGAACACATAACCACTGAAGCAGATAGACATTGTGTAACAATTTTACAAAAGCCAATTTTAAGAAAATTGGGGCGTTACAGTAAGCCTCCACTTCATAGTACTTGTTGGCAATCGAGTGTGTCAACACATGTTTCTCTCGGTGAACCACAACAAAAAATGTAAAGGTGAATGCAAGCTTTGTATAAAAAGCGTGAGTTGGAAAATGGTGGTGAGGATAAAACATCTGAGTTGGATAAATATCTAGTTGAGGCTAATGAGGAATTTGTTGAAGATTTTGATATTTTATTGTGGTGGAAAGTGAATAGCCCTAGATTTCACACTCTTTCAAAAATGGCCAGAGATGTGTTAGCTATACCGATTTTTACGGTTGCTTCAGAGTCTGCATTTAGCACCGGGGGACGTGTGCTTGATCAATATAGGAGTTCTTTAACTCTTAAAATTGTACAAGCTCTTGTGTGTAGTCAAGATTGGATTCGAAAATCATCATCAAAGAATACATCAAAAAGATTGAAGAACAAATCCTAGAGCTTGACATGATTGAAAATGGTATATTTGTAACACCCTAAACTCATCCTACACGTTATGGCCGAATCTGGCGATGTCACATGATAGTGCTTTTAGAAAACTTAACTACATTAAATCCATTTGTAAATATCCTAGGCTTTCGTCAAAACGTGTTGTTTAATCATTTATTGACCATTTTCAAAACATTATACGTTGTTGAAGCTTTTTAAAAGTAATTTGTGAATTCGTTTGTTTTTGATAAAACATTTGTGTACTTTGAAAACTCGAGTCATGTCCTACTGCTAGCAATTCATAAAATAATAATCCCGAATTTAAGTGAAAATCCGTAAAGGCCTTATTACAAGAAATATACCCAAAAATAACCGAATAGTAATTAAAAATAAACCGTAAATAAGTGTCCGTAACCATGGTCACCGCCGAGTCCTCCGCTGCACTGATCCATCTACTGTTGGGGATTACCTGAACAGATTAAACAGAAAAGGGTGTGTTTTCGCAAACTCAATGTGTAATCCCCACAGAAAACATACACACAGAATATCAGATAACAGACATATATTCATAGTTCGGGTCTGAGCCCATTACAGAAACATGTGGACTTTAGCCCACTCAGATGCAGAATTAGATATGGTCTAGGGCCTTAGCCCATTCCAGTCATAATAAACAGAATAGACAAAATAGCAGAATCCTACCCACCAGCCTCTACACACCAACTCCGTCCAACCCTACACACCATGTGGGGATAAAATCAACCCACCCATCCCTACATACCATGCTGTACCGAATGCGGCACATAATAAGAAAGTTGCAGCTGGGCTGCTAGATAACAGGCTTGGGAGCCTTTTAGATACTTCCTCCGAATCATCAACCCACCCCGATGCAATGCAACATACAAAAAATGTCATGCTATTATGCAAACACAATTCAAATATCAAAATTCATGCTCGGTATAGAAATCAGAAAGTCAAGTCACATAATTAGGGGTTTAGGTAAAGCTTACCGACCCTACATTAGGCCCACAGTGGATTAGGGCGACTCGTGCAACCTTACAGAACATTACAGAAAAATGGGTTCACACGCCCATGTGGCCTGCCCGTGTGGGCCCTCACACTCGTGCGGCCTACACGGCCCAAATTGGCCATGGCTGTGTGGATTACACGGCCTTGTTATTGTACAGTCGGGCTCATTGATCACACGGCTTGGCCCAGAATCTCATACGAGCCAATTGGTTAAGCCCGTGTGTCACACACGGCCTGGCTCGTTGATCACACGGCCGTGTGGTGACTAGCAGTCTCGCACATGGCTTACCACACGGGCGACCACACGCCCATGTGGCGTCGATAGAATGGTTTCGGCTTTCATTAAAACCTTGTTTTTTGTGTTTTAAGGTACACACCTGGTTCGTTTTCTCTCTTAACGCAATTTCAAGATCATTAGCACCTATAATTGATCAGTAATTCACCCAATTATTCACTTAATCAATGAATCAAAACCAACCCAAACGAAATACTTAGCCAAGGAGCGAGTAAAACTTACCCCTAGCGCTTCAAACTCAGTTTATTAGTGAAGCAGTACGAAAAGAGCTTTGATCGCAAGATTTGATGCTGCTAAGACATCAGAATAAATACCCCAATCAAAGTTTAGCCTCATAAATCACAATCTACAAGAACTACTTATCGAAGTTATTCAGAGAAACGCCACAGATAGTGGAGGAAGTACGATTACCGTGCAAAACGGAAGCAAAAAGAAAGCAAAAAGGAGGGTGAGGAGAAAGAAGAATTTTTGCTGGAAAGGGAAGAACAATGGTATTTTCGGCAGGGAAGAATTTTGGAAAACGCAACTGCTCAGGAATTCTCATCCTTTCCTAATTTTCCTCCCACTAATTCTATTCACAAACCACCACCCAGTCTCCCATCTTAGCACAACTCTAGCCGAAACTAGGAGCAAAAATTAAAGCCGTTGCCGTCCCATTGACTCGAACCCAAGACCTCCTTCACACCAACACTCCATTTAACCACCAGACCAGCAGACTCATTCTATTAATTATATACACACTTTTACTTATATGCCTACTAACCAAAGTTTGGGCTTTATTCATAAAAATACCAAAATTCACCTAAGTTGAGACTTGAACTTGGGACCTCCCATACACACCCAGAACACAAAACCACTCAAGCAGATACTCATTCATGCCAAAACTACAAAAGTCGAAATTAAGCAAAAACAGGGGCGTTACAATATTTATTGTTTTATTTTAATAATTTCAATATTTTTACCATATCACTCCTACTTATTTAATTGATTCAATGTTTAGACTTTTCTTGGAATGCATCAGAGCCTACCCTAAATTCATGAACTTTCGTGAGTTGAAGGGTATGCTTGCTATCTTATTCTTGTTAACTTATAATCTATTTGTTTGTTTATATTATTTGATTTTTTAGAATGCATATATTTCTATTATATGCTAATTTTTTGCTCATGTTTTTTTTGTAGGTTTAATGCAAATGGAGATCTTTTGGAGAGAAGAAATGGACACAAATGGAGAATATTAAAGACTTACATTTCAGTTATGTGTTAATTTCAAGACTTATGTTATGTTTTTAGTTATGTAGTGATTCAATATCTAATCGGTAACTTCCAAACTTTTTTGCCATGTGAACTGTATTAGAACTGCAATCTAAACTTAACTTTGGGGGGGGTATGCATAAGTATAATTTCAAGTCTTGTACAACTCCCTTTTCCATTCTACATTCCAGAGTCTCTTAGATGGTTGGTGAGTCAGATTTTAAGATTTGATTGCTTTGTGTTGCGAAAATTGCCTGAAATAATGTAGTTTTGCTCTAACTTTTGATTTCTCTGTAGGTAAAAAATATTGGTCGAGAAGAGGAGTAAAGATACTATAGGTTTCTCATTTATCGAGCAAGTTGGTACTACTTACTGACTTGGCTAATTGTGATCCATAATGTGGAACAATATCATAAACAAATCCCTGATATTTGACATTTTATTCTATCATCTTTATTTATTGTTTAATAGAAAATAAAGCATAGACCTGGAGTTATCTGATTGTAGTTACTAGATGTTGGGATTGTCTTGCCGACAGCTTTGATTGTCGAAAGTTGATTTGGTTAATTTAGGTAATTTGGTTAATTTTATACTTATTTTAACCAAAAATAAAAAAAAAATTTTGATTAATTCGGTTAACCGACCAAATTAGATGGTATAATGAATTATGTACTTTTAATTTTGAAGTTTTATATGTAAAAGGAACTAACAATATTATTGCTGATTATCTTAGCAGGCCATATGGATAGAGGTAAAAAAAAACCTTTAGAAAAAGTCAGTGAATGGACTCATAAAAGGCCCAACAAAGGGAAAACATTCAAATCGACAAATCCTAATCAAGGATTTGTGACAATACCTTCTCAAGTATCTTTTTATCCTAACCAAGGATATTATATTCCATATCTAATGGTAAAACAATCAATTGGAACTCATTTATCATTTACACCACAACCGGTAAGTCAATTCCCTTGGTCTTAAAATCCAAATTCAGCATACCAAGCCAGTTATCCTGAAATCATTGAAGGAGCAGAAAAATTTTGTGCATCAGAAAATTTGTTGAAACCACAACAAATTTAGGAAATAAAATATTTTTAAAATCCAGGCTTACCATCAGAATTATATAACTTTATTAATGATATATGGAAATCTCATATTACTGAACAAAGATCTAATTTCAGGAGAGCTCTTACTAATCTTTCACAAATTTTAGTTGAAAAAACAATTAAAGAACAAGAAACTCATGATTTATTATTAAAATCCATTTTATATCAAGATTGGGAAGAACTAGAAATAAGTTATTTAGATATTAAGGAGATAAACAATCTTCTTGATATATTTCAGTATTTTATTAATAAAGGAACAAATAACGCTATTATGAACAAAATGTTTAGGTTATGTTTATATAATAAGGCTAGAAAAAATTTTACCAGTGGAAATATTTACAAAAATAAATGAAGCTATCTACAAACAGCAAGTTCAATTTCAAAAAGCTTTTTCTAGATATTTTTTACAAGCCTATGTTTTTACAAATGATTTAAATGAAAAATTCCCTACTATAAAATTTAGACTTGATCATGAACTATTTGATATAAGTAGTATTGAATGAGGTTTTGTTAAAGAAATAACAGTTCAAAAATTTTCTTTCCATTTATTAAAAGATTTTTTTGCATTTATTAAATCTGTTTTATTACGAATGATATATGAAAATGATTTTTATTACTATTTTCATCTTGAAATCAGTAGTCTTATTAGTATAGCTGAAGAAGAAAAATTTTATCAGCCATATAAAATTTGGATCATTAAAGAAATGATTAGAGGTCCCAACCTTTTAGCAATTAAAGAAGAAAACAGACACTTGACAAAAAATATTGACAAGTGTTATACTAATCCAAGTTATTATCATATTCAAACAGGAATAGATTTAATGACCAAAGCCCAATATTTACTTCAACAAAAAACTTATAGCATATGGACTAATGGAAGAAGAATATTGGCATATGATACTAGAAACACTCAAGATGATAGAGACGAAAAATCTGTGCAACTATTAAAAAAGATAGCTGACATGGAGATTGATGATTTTCCATCACACATAATAGAAGAAATCAAGAATACGTGGGTGTCGAAACCATTTTAAAGTTTGATTTTAAAAATGGGGATCGACTTTTAAAAACAAAAATGGGAGTCGTCACCAATCCTTTTTTACTTAGGTGTGATTGGATCACCTTTAAAAAACCGTTTTATTTCAAAATACTGATTTTGGTCCACAAAAAACAAGAAAAATGGGTTCGGGAGTCGGTTACGTATGAGGAAAGGTTAGCACCTTCATAACGCCCAAAAATTGGTGCCTAATCGATAACATCATGTCCTAATGTTGAAAATTTGAAAAATTTTCGAATATGATCCTTTTATTAAAAAGAAAACCAAGACTTACCTATCTTAAAGAAATAAAATAATATACCCAGTAAGTTAGGATATAGCATCTTATAACTTCAAAACTAGGCACATCTTTATTTTAGAAAATCCCTATCTCGAGACACAAAACATCATATCCAGTAAGTTATGATACAACGTTTTGAATTCTCAAGAATAAGTTTTTTGATTTGAAATTTGTAAGTTTCGGTTTTAAAAGAAAAAAGGATATCTAATACTTTAAGTTCCACGAGAAAAATCGATACCCAGTAAGTTAGGGCACAATTCTTCTCGAAGTCCCCAAATATCATATATCACCATATTTTTTAAAACTATTTGAATAAAATGTTTTAATTCAAAAGGTGTTTTTATAATAAAATGGTTTGAGTAAGATATTGCGACATACATATTTAATTGCAATTCTACATAACTACAAATTATTCTAACAATTAATAATAAAAGAATATATCATGAATGAATATATAACGATCTATGTTAAGCAATGATAACAATTAAAAGGATATAAATAAATAAACATGAGATAAAGTAAATAGCAATAATTAAGATTTTTCATGAAATAACAAAATTAAACAAAAAGGAGAAGATATATTTAAACACTAAATAATTATTATAACAAAACAAAAAAAGTAAAAAAAATGATAATTTTGTAAAACAATTTATATGTAAAACAATATATAATAAATATTATAATAAATATATAATTTAATACATATAAATAATTACATATAATAAGCATAGTTAGTAAATAATATATAATATTTTTATATAAAAACATATATACATAATGTACTAATCATAAAATTACATATGAATAAACAATATAAATAAAATATGCTATATGACATAAATAGATTTTATACAAAATAAATTTTTTTAAAAAAATAGGATATAATATAATACTATATAATATACAAGTTTAAAAATATAATATAATAAATAATATATGAATTATAAAATAATATATATTATATTAAACCAAGTAAATAAAATATAATAATAATTAAATATATAAGGATAATACATGTAAAATATATATATGAATTTTATACTATTTACAAAATTAATATATAAATAATAAGAATAATATAAAATTTTAATATAATAAAATAATTTAATAGAACATTAGAATAATTTAAAAAAATAAAATAAAAAGGTTTTAATTATTCGGACCTAATTGAATTTTTGAAAAAACGCGGAAGGGCTTATGAAGAAATTTGACCATTTAATAAGAATGCGCGGATCCTCCCCTGGATATCGGGTCAACGATCGGATCTTTATTTAAAACGACGTCGTTTTGGTCCTTACTGACCACGCCAAAACGGCGTCGTTTCTTTGGCGTATGTAAATCAATGTTCAGGGAAAAGAATTCATTTTGACTTAGTTTTTTTTACAAAAAAAACTCCAAAAAACACTTTCAAATCCTTTTCGCTCCTATTCCGACTTCTGTCACCAGGCACCTGGTCCATACACCCCACGCGCCTTAGGCGCCACCACGGACGATGGCCGGAGGCCAAAATCTCAGCCTTTTCAGCGTCATCGAAAGGTAAATCCCTTTTCCTTTTATATATATTTTTTAAAAATAACATGATATTTACAAAAAAATATAGATCGAAAATAAAGAAAATAAACAAAATAAACAAAATAAAAATAAAATGAGAAATCACCTCTACTGTTAAAAGCTTTCTGTATTTTTTTTATTTCAGTATATTTTGTTAGCCTATCTCTCCGTGTGTCTGGTTACAGATTTGGGGGGTTTTTATAGCCCCAAAACGAAAAATAAAAAAGGAAATATATATTATGTCTGTAACATCCTGAAAAGGGCCTATGCATTTTTGGTTTAATTGTACGAAATGACATGTCTTATGTGTTATGAATATATTTTGAACATTTTTGGAAACCTGGAAATGTATGAAAATGTTAGGAAAGTGAACATTTTTGGAAAGCTGGAAATGTATGGAAATGTTAGGTTTAAAAGAGGAAAGTGAACATTTTTGGAAACTAGGAAATGTAAGGAAATGATTTAGAAATGATTCAAAAGAGGAAAGTGAACATTTTTGGAAACTTGGAAATGTAAGGAAATGTCAAGTTTAAAGAGGGAAACGAAATTTTTTGGAAACTTGGAAATGTAAGGAAATGTCATAGAAATGTTAAGTTTTAAAGTTTAAAAAGGGGAAACTAAGGCAAGGTGGTCTTAAGAGAAAATGTATGTGAGATATGACATACAAATAGCCTTGGTAAAATGGCTACAAGGCACCACTTAGGGCCCTGGAAGTGACGCCACCAGCATGTGAGGAAGGGCCAAGGATCGAGTCACATGGGAAGCAAAATAAAGTTTTATTTTTGCTTCCAGAAGCAGAGAAGTGGACGGCACTAAGGAACCCAAGGGAGGAGTTTAAATTCTCTTAAAATTTCGGCTACTAGGTGGATAAATGATGATTTATCTTAAATTATTTTTCAAGGAGATAATAAGGGATTATTCTTTAATTTTAAAACTAAGGAATAATGATAAGGAAGAGTGATGGCCAAGTAAGGAAGTCTTGGCCTAGTAATTTCAGCACAAGGAGGAGAACTAAGGCCATTCATTCATTCTCCTTCTCTATCTTCTCTGCCGAATTTACCTAGCAAAAATCCTCTCTTCTCTGCTATTTTTTTCCAAAAGCTGAAAGCAAGTTCTCTTAGCCATATTCCATTAAGTCCAAAAGCCGAAATCCTTGACAACTATTCAGTCTTCATAGCCGAATCTTTGAAGGGCTTCAAACAAAGGTGCTGTCGATTACAAAGTTTAAGGGTAAGATTAGTAGTTATCGATTTTCATTCCTTTTCTTTTAATTGAAATCAAGGGACTAATTCCCCTTAATGTCTTTGGCCGAAATCATGAAGGTTCTTTCGGGATTTAGTGGTTGTCAAATATAAGAGGAGATCTGTCGGGACTTTCAAAGATCTAAGGTGAGTCAATCAGTCTAAGGTTATTTCTTATGTTTAAGTGATTGAAAATCAGATCTAATATATATAATTCTATAGGGATTTTTCATGTATATACTGAGGATTAAGGATTTGAGAATTTCAAGGTAAGTCCATATGTACATTCGGCCAAGGCCTTAATTGTTGACTAAGATCTATTCCTTATTTTTTTGCAAAGGCCGAAACTAATTTGTTAAAGTGATTTAAAGCTTGGCCAAATACAAGAAGAGTATAGTAAAGATCTCAGAATTGGGCGCCAAGGTAGGTTTTGGGTTATACAATCCTAATAGGATTTTGATTTATGGTCGAATGGCTTTTTATTAAATTTTTTAAGTTTGGCCGAATGTAGGGACTTGAGATCTAAGGCATTAGATCAAGTTTTTCGGGATTTAAGTGAGCTGGTGTGTACCCCACACTAATCTTAATAGATTTATGGCTTAAACATGATATATGTGTTTATATGAAAGTGTAAGAATGTGGCTAAGGTACCATGATATGGTATAAAGTACTCAGGTACGTTTCCTACTCCTACTAGGATTATGAAATATGTTATTTTTAACATGTGAAAAGTTATAAGAATGTGAAAATTGGCATATTAATGCATAATATATGATTTGGGGCATATGGGTTATTGAAAAGGGAAGTGAACGTGGTGACCTAAGACCACGATAATCGAATGTGGTGACCTAAGACCCATCAGATTCGAACATGGTGACCTAAGACCACGATAATCAATGTGGTGACCTAAGACCACGATATATCGAGTGTAGTGACCTAAGACCACGAATACTCATAAGAGGGCGATGAGCACGTCGATCGCAATGATCGCTTTCTATGGTGTGTAGCGAGATGGAGGTTGACTTAGTAGTCCCCACGGTGTGTGCGCGAGTTGGTACGAGGATGTGTAGCAGATGGCATATAGGTTTGGGTTCGGGATTGCATCATTATTTTGATCTGTTATATGAATTGATATGTGATATGATTATGTATGCCTAAGTTGTTAAGATTTAGTGTAGTAGTACACATTGAGTCTGTTGACTCACCCCGTTGTGGGAACATGTTTCAGGTGATGAACAGTGATGGACCGAGACGGCAGATCTTGTGGTGGCCATGCTCAGCTTGAAGACTATTTTTATTTGGACTACTATTTTTAAGTACTTTAAATTTTATTTTTGGGTTTCAATTTGATGTAATAAGGCCACAATTGAACTCTTTTATTTCTGTTTTGTTTATTTATTATGTCACGAACTTTTTGTTCATTAAAGACCAAGAAAAATTCAATTTGAAATAAACTTTAAATATTTTGTCACTTGAAATAAATGGTTTTTTAATTTAAAATAAACTTGTTTTCAACTCGAGCCTAACCCACAAACAAACTTTCTTCAAAACACACAGTTTTCCAAAGTAACAAAATAATTTTGAACCAGTTTACATCGAGGAACATACCAGATCCGGTCAAGGCTCGTGGGCCGGGTTTGGGGTGTTTCAATGTCCATATTTGCTGCTGCGTTTTCTTCCTACTTTTGTAGGTCGTCGACGAAGGTTTCGGCGGTGATAAGGCGATTTGCGAGGATTACGGCGCGATCGAAGGTGCGAGGTTGAAGCGCGAAGGCTGGAGTGCTGCGGCGCCTAGGGTTTCCCCAGAAACCCTAGGTCTAAGACTTGTTTAGATTTTGGGCCCTCTTTGGGCCGCATTAGTTTTGAATTAGTGGGTTAGGTTTAGGTCAGGTCTGTTTTAGGGTATTGGGTCAGGTTTGGGTCGCGGGCTGCTGGTTAGTCTGTTTAGTGATGGGCCTTGTAATTGGGTTGCTGGGTAGTTTAGTGGTTTGGGCTGCTGCTAATTGGTTTTGTAAAAAAAAAGGGACTGTAAAACTGGACTTTATTTATTATTATTTTGTTGTTTTTTTTTCTGAATAAAATGGGCCCGGGCAGAAATGGGTCGCTACAGCTGCCCTTCTTTGCTCATTGTCATGTAACGAGAATAGAGCAAAGACTATAAAAGGGCCCATTTTGCCTGGTCTTGTCAAATGGATGGTATCTTCAATCTGCTCCACTCCTGCTCAGTGGAGACAAAACTGAAAGTGTCTTTGATCTGCTTCTTGCAACTTCAGGAAGATGAGATCTGCTATCTTTGATCTTCTTCTTGCAACTTCAAGAAGACAAGATCTGTTGTCTTCAGTTTACTCTACTGCAACATCGGGAAGACAAGGCTGAAAATATCCTCGATCTGCTTCCTGTAACTTCAGGATGATAAGATCTATTGTCTTCAGTCTACTCCACTACAATTTCAAGGAGACAAGGCTGAAAGTATCTTTTAATCTGCTTCCTACAACTTCAGGAAAATGGGATCTTCTGTCTTCAGTCTACTCCGCTGCAACTTCAGGGAGATAAGGCTGAAAGTGTTTTTGATCTGCTTCCTGCAACTTCAGGAAGATAAGATCTTCTGTCTTCAGTCTATTCCGCTACAATTTCAGGGAGATAAGGCTAAAAGTACTTTTGATCTGCTTCCTGCAACTTCAGGAAGATAAGATCTTCTATCTTCGATCTGCTCCACTGCAACTTCAGGGAGATAAGGCTGAAAACGCTTTTGATCTGCTTCCTGCAACTTTAGGAAGATAAGATATTCTATCTTCAGTCTGCTCCACTGCAACTTCAGGGAGATAAGGCTGAAAACGCTTTTGATCTGCTTCCTACAAATTCAGGAAGATGAGATCTGCAAATTCACCGATATCGCTACACCGTCCACTGAGGGACATGTCCTGTAGACTCGGTTTTGTATGTTTACGTCACATGACTAAGATGCTATGATTGGAATAAATCAAATGATTCTAGCTACATGTAACATGTTATGAAAATGATTCCTTTCAAAGGATTAGGATGCAATGATCGGAATGAATCAAATACTCCAAATGTAATTTGCTATGATACAAAAATGTTATAAGTATGATTCCTACACTAGGTGTTATCACTCATTTGTTCTTCATTTTTGTTCATCAATCATGTTTTGCTCAACAAGCTTGCCTCATTGTAATTTCTGAGCCAACTCCGCTTGAATCTTGAGAACACAAGGCTGGTACCATGCTATCACAATGGGAATTGAAACTTTTTCAATCTGATCCATCTGAAATTTTCAAAGTATAGGGTTTATTTCAACCCATTCCACCATGATTCAGGGTTTCTTAGTTTGTCACACCATTCCCCGAATGTTATGACCTGATGACATCACTTCATTTCATTCCAATTATCAATTGGACAAAGAATTCAGAGAAATAGCCTCTATCGAGACTCTTCTTTCTCAAATATTTCTATGCACATAGAAACTCTAAACAATTGTCCTGTTTTGGTCCTTGTCTTATCTAGAAATTTCCAAAGTAATATGTAGAACTTCTTTTTGTGAAATTATTAGTTTGTCAATTATTATTTCAATGCAACACATTTATGAATAATGGGTAACAAATAAATTGATCTAAAAAAGAGTTAAAATTGAATAAATTATCAAAAATACAAAGAAAATTAACTGAGAACATATCTTTGAGAAGAAAAAAGAATCCCAAGATAGTAAAATGAATAGGACAAAAATCAGATGCCCTAGATATTGCCGATTGAGCTTCTATATACAAACTTTATGAAGGCTGCCTTGAACTCAACATGTGTTTAGAAGACCTAAAGTACTTAGTTGATGCCCCGATATGCGACTTTTTCATTTCATTGTTGATTCAAGTGTAGCAAGATGACTGCGTGTCCATTCAGAATTTGAGCCGCCCTTTTCGGGTTTTCAACTCAAAACCCCTTTGGTCTCAAGGTGCCCTTTGTGGATTTTCACATTGGCCTCTCCATTTTTTTCTTTTTTTTAGAAACTCAAAGCGCCCTTTGCGGGTTTTCACTTTGGCCGCTTCTCCTTTTCAAGCAAAATACTTTTTAATTGAGTCAGAGTTCACAAGGTTGGGTAAACTTTTCCCATCCATTTTGGTCAAGATTAGTGCTCCTCTAGAGAAAGCCTTCTTCACCACATATGGTCCTTCCCAATTCGGCATCCATTTTCCTCTGAAATCCTTTTGTATGGGAAGGATGTTTTTCAGTATAAGGTCCCCTTCATGAAACTCCCTTGGACGAACTTTTTTATCGTAGGCTTGCATCATTCGTTTTTGGTACATTTGACCGTGACAAATAGCCCTTAGCCTCTTTTCTTCAATTAAATTCAACTGATCATACCGAGCCTAGATCCATTCAGCTTCATCCGGCTTTATTTCTGACAAAACCCAAAGAGAAGGTATTTCCACTACAATTGGTAGAACTGCCTCCATTCCATAAACCAACGAGAAAGGCGTTCCCCAGTAGAGGTTCTGACGAATGTCCGATAAGCATAGAGTGCAAACGATAGTTTCTCATGCCAATCCTTATAGGTCTCAATCATCTTCCCTACTATCTTCTTGATGTTTTTGTTAGCCGCTTCCACTGCCCCGTTCATTTTTGGATGATATGGAGACGAGTTGTGGTGTTTGATCCCAAATTGACTACAAACCTCTGCTATCATACTGTTGCTCAAGTTCAGTACATTGTCTGATATGATCCTCTCGGGCATTCGATATCGATAAATAATCTCCTTCTTCAAGAACCGACTAACCGCTGACTTAGTGACGCTAGCATAAGAAGCAACCTCTACCCATTTCGTGAAGTAGTCAATTACTATGAAGATGAATCGATGTCCATTCAAAGCTTTCGGTGAGATTGGTCCGATAACATCCATGCCCCACATGGAAAAAGGCCATGGGGAAGTCATAACATGCAAAGGTGATGGAGGCACATGAATTTTTTCTCCATAAATCTAGCATTTATGACATTTCTTAGCATAGTTGATACAATCCCCTTCCATGGTGGATCAATAATATCCGAATCTCATTATCTGTCTGGCCATTATGAATCCATCAGTGTGTGTTCCACAAATTCCCTCATGAACCTCTTTCAGAATTTTCCTAGCTTCCACTACATCAATGCACCTCAATAGTACTTGATCTTTTCTCTTTTTGTACAAGATATCCCCGTCTAAAACATAGTTAGAGGCCAATCTTCTTAAAGTCCTTTTCTCATTCTCAGTGGCATGCTCTGGGTATTCACGACTTCTTACGTATCGTAATACATCCTGATACCAAGGGTGATCATCTTTTTCCTCCTCTTCCACATTATAACAATGAGCTGGAACTTTAAAGATATTCACCTGAATAGGTCTCATATCCTCTGGTCTGTTTACTTTGATCATAGAAGCCAGGGTTGCCAAAGCATCTGCCATCTGGTTTTCATCGCGTGGGAGATAATTGAAAGTAATGTCATCAAACTCCTCAATCAATCCCAGAACTATTTTTTGGTAATCAATTAGTTTGGGATCTCTTGTCTCCCACTCTCCTTTAAGCTGGTAGATCACTAAGGTAGAATCTCCATAAACTTCTAGCACTCTGATCTTACGCTCTAAGGCTGCTCGAATTCCCATGATGAAAGCTTCGTATTCCGCCATGTTGTTCGTGCAATCAAAATCTAATTTGCATGTGAATGGGTAATGATCACCACTAGAGGATACCAAAATAGCCCCAATCTCATTTCCCACAATGTTTGACGCTCCATCAAAGTTTAGCTTCCACGGACAATCTTCAGTATTTTCCACATACATCAGCTCTTCATTTGGGAAATCAAAGCTCAAAGATTCAATTCTCCAAAGCTCTGCTAGCCAAGAATTCTGCTACCGCGCTCCCTTTTATAGCCTTTTGGTTCACATAGACTATATCAAATTTAGACAACAAAATCTGCCACCTAACCATCCTTCCATTCAAAGCAGTGGACTCCATCATATACTTTAAGGATCAAGCTTCGAAATTAACCAAGTAGTATGATATAGCATGTACTGCCTCAATCTTTGAGTCGTCCAAATCAAAGCGTAACACAATTTCTCAATCGACGAATATCTCATTTCACAATCAGTGAACTTTTTACTGAGATAGTATATTGCCTTTTCTTTTCTTCCTAACTCATCGTGTTGTCTGAGTACACATCCCATGGAGTTATTGAATACTGACAAATACAGTATCGATGGCCTATCTGGATTAGACGGAGATAGTACTGGTGCATTTGACATATACTGTTTGACTTTGTCAAAAGCTCTCTGGCATTCATCGTCCCATACACCTTGGTTGTGTTTCTTGAGAAGACAAAATATGGGATCACATTTCTCAGTTAATTGTGAATTAAAACGAGTGATGTAATTTAACCTTCCAAGAAAACCTCGAACTTCCTTTTGAGTGCTTGGTGGAGGCAATTCTTGTATTGCTTTAACTTTGTTTGAGTCAACTTCAATTCCTTTCTCACTAACCAAAAAACCCAGTAATTTCCCTGACCGAGCTCCAAAAGTACACTTTGCCGGGTTGAGCTTTAATTGAAATTTTCTCAACCTTAGAAATAGCTTCTTCAAAACCTCAATGTGTTCCTTTTCCGTTCGAGATTTGGCAATCATATCATCAACATATACTTCAATCTCTTTTTGCATCATGTCGTGGAACAATGTTACCATGGCTCTTTGATATGTTGCCCCAGCATTCTTTAGTCCGAATGGCATTACCTTATAGCAAAAGGTACCCCCACAGTGTTATGAAGGTAGTTTTCCCCATATCCTCAAGGTGCATCTTGATCTAATTATATCCCGAAAAGCCGTCCATGAAAGAAAACAGTGAGTATCCCGTCATATTATCCAACAACGTGTCGATATGCGGCAAAGGAAAATTTTCCTTTGGGCTAGCTTTATTTAAGTCCCTATAGTCCGCACACATCTGGACCTTTCCGTCCTTCTTAGGGACAAGAACAATGTTGGCAACCCATTCTGAATACTTGACCACTTGTAAAAAACCAGTATCAAACTATTTCTAGACTTCTTCTTTTATTTTCAACACTACATCAAGCCTCATCCTTTGTAGCTTTTGCTGAACTGGTTTGCACTCTTCTCTTATGGGAAGGCGATATACTAAGATGTTGGTACTTAGCCCAGGCATATCTTGGTATGACCATGCAAAGACATCCTTGAATTCCCGTAGTAACTCAACAATGTCTTGTTTTGTCTCCTCAGTTATACGCGTCCCAAGTTTCACGACCTTTTCTTCCTCCAAGGCTATGTTCTCTACCTCCTCCTCATGGGGTAAGATTTGTTTCTCCTCTTGCTTTACCATTCTTAACAAATCTGGAGATAAATCATAATCTCAGTCATCTTCAAAATTCTAAGATTCCTCTAAACACATGTCTTGCTCAAAATGGACCTCTGGATCTGTATTATCGTTGCTCACATCATTGATATCTAGGGACCTATGATGGGTACCAAAGAATGTACAAAGAACAAATGAATTCGAGAACAACTGTTCACATGATATGAATGAGAAATAAAAATTTGGAATGCAATTAGAAAGTCAAAAGAATAAAATGAAAGAATATTTGCTCAAGCTAATTATCAAAAATGTATTTTATTAAAACAACAATTTCTGAACATGAGCCTATTTCACAAAAGAAATCTTATTGTTCCTAGGCAAAAAAAACAACAAGAGCGTTTTGAATATTATTCTGTATAATTTCTAAAAACTATAGGAAGCTCCTCTACAGTTGAATTGTTCAAAACGCTTCTAGGTTCATAAGGGCAAATGCCCAACAGGTTTCTTTGTTCGATTTCTTCCTCATGTATGGCATTAACATGAGGACTTTCCAATAACCCTCTCTCAGGGTGAATTACCCCTCCGGGTACAAAGGTCTGGATATATGGGGGAATGTCATCGATTTCCACTGGATTTCTTCTCCATTCAGATGTGCCCTTCTTCTCTCCTGCTTCTTCTCTATTTCTTTTCTCTTCTATCTAATATCTGGCTTGAAACCCAAGCCAAAACGGTCTCTTTTCTCTTTCAGCATTGGCACTCGAACTTTCCCTTGGAGATGTCTTCCCAATCCTTTTCCTGGTAAGGCTCCCTTCCCGACCATCATTTGTAGGCCCATCTTCGTGGTCCTGGATATCTTGGGCATAGGAACCTCATTCCCCTCCAAGATAAATGTCACATTCACAAACTCTAAAGATCGAAAAGAACATTCAGTTGCTTCTTCACTCGCCTCTAAATATAGAGTGTCATTAGCAACGGTCGTTATGATATCTTCCTCTGCGTTTACAGGAATCAGTCGACCATCCATCACCAGTTTCAACTTTTGGTGCAAAGATGAGGGCACTGCCCCTGCTGAATGAATCTAGGGCCTTCCTAGCAAGCAATTGTACGAGGGCTTGATATCTATCACCAGAAAATCTACTTCATACGTGTTTGGTCCAATCTGCAATGGTATATTGATTCTTCCCATCACTCTTCTCTCGGTGCCATCAAATGCTCTCACTATATTCTGGCACGTCTTCATGTGAGAACTATCTATTGGCAACCTCTTCAGTGTCAACAATGGTAAGACATTCAAGGCTGATCCATTGTCGATCAGCACAATCAGTAGAGTACATCCCTTGCAACGAGTAGTTATGTGTAGGGCCTTGGTCGATCTCATACCCCAGGTGGAATTTCATCGTCACTGAAGGAAATAAAGTTGTCAGCATTTATGTTACTAACTAATCGATCAAGTTTATTGACAGATATATCTTTAGTAACATAAGTCTCGTTCAGCACTTTCATCAATGCTTCACGATGAACTTCCAAACTTAAAAGTAAGGCTAGCACCGATATGGGAGCCGGTTGTTTGCGCAGCTGCTCCACCACACTGTATTCATTGTGCTTTAGGAATTTTAAAAATTTCTTAGCCTCTTCCTACTTTACAGGTATGCTGATAAAGGTATCAAGTCCTTTCTCTGGTTCAACTGGCACATTCTTTGATTTTACTGGTTCTATTTTGACGTTTACCGAGTCGTAACGACTCCAATTTCGTGTGTAGAATCCCTCTCTTTAGACCTCCTTGCTAGCTGAGTTTTCTACTCCCGGTGTCGTCACGTTACAATTGCAATTCCATGGTACCATCTTGTTATCCTTGTAAGGAAAGGACACAGGTCTCTAGATTACAACTTTAGGCGTGATTGATGCTCTGCCTTCTGTATTTCTCGGTCAGGAAATAATGATCCTCGGATAATTGAATTCTTGAATTGTCAACTCTCATTCGGTTGCATGTTTGTTTCCTCTCTCTAAGCCTTCTTCGTAAAACTCCAGCTCCTTATTGTTCATGAGGCTTTGTACTAATAGTCTGAACTCAGCACATTCCTGGATCTTATGTCCTTCAGCTTCATGGAACTCACAGTAGTTCCTTGGTTCTTCATCTCTTTCCTCGAGACTTGATTTTATCAGCCCCCTTCTTACCATTTCCTTCCACACTATTCTCAACGGAGTTTTTACTTCTGAGACATCTCCTTTAATCTATCTCACAACATTTTCCCCAATTGCATTTACCCCCTTATCTCCATGATTGGGTAACGGGTTCTCTGTATTGGGTGTATCATCAAACTTGACAATCCCCATCTTGATGAGCCTCTCAACTACCTTTTTGAAGGCAGTGCAGTTTTCTATGGAATGGCCCGATATTCTAGCGTGGTAATCACAATGAGCATTAGAGTCATACCATTTAGGATATGGGGGTTGTAACGGCTGTAGATAGTATGGGGACACTACGCGTGTATCAAAGAAACTTTGATATATCTCCTTATACGCCATTAGGATTGGCGTAAATTAGAGCTTTTCAGAATTTTGTATAGGGCCTAATTCTTGTCTCGTCGACCCTTGTTGCCCAGCAGTAACACTTTCGGCTGGCTAACAGTGACTGCCTTTGAGTACCTTTTGTTGTATGTACTTGTATTATTCACCTCGTTGCCCTTTTTTTCTAGGAGTAGATCTTCTAGTACTTTCTTCTGCTTTAATTTTACCACCCCTTATGGCGTTTTCTATTATCTCACCTACCATCACTATATCTGCGAAGCTTTTGGTGGTGCTTCCTATCATATGGGTGATAAAAGGTGCCTTTAAAGTGTTGATAAACAACATGGCGGTTTCCTTTTCCAAGAGAGGTGGTTGAACTTACATGGCAACTTCCCTCCATCTTTGTGCGTATTGCTTGAAGCTTTCATTTGATTTCTTTTCCATGTTTTGCAACATGGTTCTATCATATGTAATGTCTGTAACATGATTATACTGCTTCATGAAGGCTTGAGCTAAGTCTCTTCAAGAGCTAATGTTAGCACGGCTGAGTTGATTGTACCACCTGGATGCTGTCCCCACTAAATTATCTTGGAAACAATGAATCAAAAGTTGATCATTGTTCACGTAACCAGTCATGCGTCTACAGAACATAGTGATATGGGCTTCAGGGCAACTAGTCCCATTGTACTTCTCAAATTCTGGCATCTTGAATTTATGAGGAAGTACTAGATCAGGGACCAAACTTAAGTCCTTTGCGTCAATACCATGGTGATGGTCAGCATTTTCCAAAGCCTTAAACTTTTCTTCCCACCATCTACAGCGATCCTCTAACTGTCTCGAGGATTCAATTCTGATCCCCTCTCTCTCCGCTATGTCCAGATCAGGAATGACAGGATTAGCGGGGTTGTCCCCTGGGTTGGATCCTATGCCAACCTGAAAATTCATGGGCACTCCAGTGTCAGCTTGCCCTTGCTGAGGCCTAATTGTGATAGGTGGCCTTCTGGATATTCCTCAGGTTGTGTCTGCACATGTGGTGGAGTGAATCCCCTAGGAAAATCCTTATTGTCTTTAGCATTGACTATGAGACCTTTTCCTTTGTCCATTGCCCCACTTAGCATTTGGGTCATTTGGGCCATCATGTTCCTTTGAGCCTCCAACATCTGGTCCCTCATCTCTTGTTAGAGTTTTTCCATTTACTCTTGCATCTGGTCTTGCATATCTCTTTGGAATTGTTCCAATCTTTGATCCATTTTCTTCGATTTGGCACGTGTACCGTAAGGATATTCAGCTTCCAGATTTTTCTTCTCTTTCTTTCTCTTTCTTTCTCTCTCTCTATTATAATTTCAACTAATTAGACTCTCTCTATTGACTTAAATGCATATGATATGATGTAATGCAAATGTATGAATGCAAAGAGGCATCGATTCTGATTCAACTTCATTTTAGAAAACTTTATTAGAAAACAAAATCCTTTACATAAAACGGACTACAAATATGCTTTCGCCTTAAGTCCTAAAGTTTTGATTTTCCCAAGCAATGAAGCTAGCTCTTGACTACGATCGAACTGTAGCTCATACTTCATGCTCAATGTATCAACATGTGATGCCAAAGTCTATAGATGATCAGCTATCTCTTGAATCTAAACTATCGCTTTACCCATGAGGTAATCTCGACTTCTAACTTGGTCACGGGAATGGTGAAGCTCCTCCTTCCAACGCCCTTCTCTTGTTTCTAGAAGCTCGATCCGAAGTTCACAACTGTGCAATACTGCTTCTAACATTTCAATCTTACCCTTCATTTCCTCGATCTTGTTCAAGCTTGACTTTAACTCGATCACGGAAGTACGGCTTCGATGGTGATGTAGAGACCGTCCAAGTTCAGCCACTCTAGCTTTTAATTCTCCATCTTCATTTAAACTTTCTGCCAAGTTTTTCTCTAAGGCCTCGTTTTGTGCTTGCATTTCTCGAAACTTCCTCTCCCAATAGTTAGCTTTGGCATTTTCCTCTTGGACCTCTTATTGCCACTGTTCTGAATTCTTACCCAATCCAGCATTCTTTATCGTCAGCCGTATCTTCTTATATTCTGTCTTCAAGCTATCTCGATCTTCCTCAATCTTCCTTTTCTCCTTTCTTACTTTCTCAGCTTTTGATTTCTGAACATCCACATCTAGCCTCAAGTACATCTTTTCTTCTTCCAGCTTCTCTATCCTCTTTTCGAGCTCTAAATTCCTCCTTTCAAAATCTTGTTTTATCATCTCCAATTCCGATGGGACCAAACATAAAAATTCTTCAATCGATCGAGCGTCTTCCGAACTGGCACAGGGATGTTGTCATTGACTCTCCTACTCCACCATCCACTATACTCTGGGCTCGTCATTGGACTTACATTCACTCTTTTCATGCGATGAGTCTGATTCCAAGCACTAGAAATCTCCTTAACCCTTTTCTTGTAACTATCCCCTTTATACGAAAACTCACTTTGAGCTAATCCGTGTGTAGCCGGTACAAACTGCCTCGATCTGAATTGCTTTAATACAAGCAAAGACGCATATCCAATGGCTCCCCAAATTCCAAATAGAGGGACCCAATCAAAACACCCACACCGATACAGAACTTCATCAGGAACCATCCAGGGAGCTCTCTATTCAACATCTTCTTCTCTGAGATTTCGTAGAAGCGCTATCCAATCTTCTTCAGATATGTCGTCTTTCCTGAGAGTCGCCACTATCTCTTTTAATGGAGAGTAATTTTCTGAGAAGACCCGATAAGAAATCTTGTCCATTCTCCAGAAGTGGCTATGGAACCAAGCCAACAACAACTGTGCACATCCTATAAATCTACCTTCCCTAGCTCTTCTACATGCACTCAATGATCGAAATGTTTCCACCAAGGTCGTAGGAACAGGTGTCACTTGTTTGTCAAGTCGATTAAAAAAATCTAAGACAGCTTCATCTACGTATCCCAATGCCCTAGGGAAGATCACTAATCCATATATACTCAAAGCAGATACATCCACTTTCTTTTTCATATCAGGATGCTCTAGAATCAAATCTTTCAAAGCTTTCCATGAGATGCACATATACTCATCTTTTTGCTTGATTCTGGCTGTGACCCACTGTTCGCTCATCCCAGTAATATTCATCAGTTTCCTCACAAAGGTTGGAACATTAGGAGCCCTCGAGTAAGCTTTATCAACTTGAATCTTAGAACATCGCAATAGAACTATATACTCCTCCACCGTAGGTACCAAATCAAATCTTCCAAAAGTAAAGCAACTATACACAGAGTTTCAATATTGGGAAATAGCTCGAAATAGATGTTCATCTACCTTAATGTCCAACAGGTACGGCAAATCCCCATAGCTGCAGTAAAGCAGATGCTTGGTCTCGTTACTCCACTGATCCCATATCTTCCTTAATTCCTGAAGATTATTCTGTGCCACACTGATGCGAGTGTAGTCCCATAGCTCTGATTTGTACCATTCGGCTAGGCTATCTCCTTTTCCTAACTGTGTTTGCTCTAACCACCTACGGACGATTGCATTGTCCTCCACTTTATCAAGGAATTCGTTCTCCATACCTAGCTTTCTAATTTAGAAACTGACCGTGAATTGATACCTCTTTAAAATATGAAATGATATGTAACAAAATAAAACACAATCAATTAGTAACATGAAGTAAAATATAAAGCAAATAATCAAACACATATCTGGGTGATTGCTACGGTTTTGGTATAGATCTACCTAGGGTAAGCACTTAGGTTTTTTATATGTGGTTTAGCTCTAAAGTTGAGGTACTTGAACCAGCAGATTCCTCGATCCTCACCCATTATAGGCTCATATGGACCGAGTTTAGTTCAGGGGAATACATTTCCCTATAGCTGCACGGAGATGAAAATCTCACGAAGACATAGGTACGGATGTATCCTGAAAGCGATTCACTATCCTGCACGAAGGTGAAAACCTCACGAAGGAGTAGCTTTTCACTCCCACTTAAGGGTGTGACCACAACGGTCATGCAATGCAATGCAGGAATAAAAATAAAACCAAATGCAAATAAAAAGGATCATGATTTTTAAACCAGATTTTTAAATTCAGACACAAGGACATGAAATTATCGATTTTACGGCTTAACTCTCTTATTGGTCCCCAACTGAGTTGCCAAGCTGTCGAAACCATTTTAAAGTTTGATTTTAAAAATGGGGATCGACTTTTAAGAACGAAAATGAGAGTCGCCACCAATCCCTTTTTACTTAGGTGTGATTGGATCACCTTTAAAAAATCGTTTTATTTCAAAATACTGATTTTGGTCCACAAAAAACAAGAAAAATGGGTTCGGGAGTCGGTTACGTATGAGGAAGGGTTAGCACCTTCATAACGCCCAAAAATTGGTACCTAATCGATAACATCATGTCCTAATGTTGAAAATTTGAAAAATTTTTGAATATGATCCTTGTATTAAAAAGAAAACCAAGACTTACCTATCTTAAAGAAATAAAATACTATACCCAGTAAGCTAGGATATAGCATCTTATAACTTCAAAACTAGGCACATCCTTATTTTAGAAAATCCCTATCTCGAGACACAAAACATCATATCCAGTAAGTTAGGATACAACGTTTTGATTTCTCAAGAATAAGTTTTTTGATTTGAAATTTGTAAGTTTCGGTTTTAAAAGAAAAAGGGATATCTAATACTTTAAGTTCCACGAGAAAAATCGATACCCAGTAAGTTAGGGCACAATTCTTCTCGAAGTTCCCAAATATCATATATCACCATAAGTTTTAAAACTATTTGAATAAAATGTTTTAATTCAAAAGGTGTTTTTATAATACAATGGTTTGAGTAAGATATTGAGACATACATATTTAATAGCAATTCTACATAACTACAAATTATTCTAACAAATAATATTAAAAGCATATATCATGAATGAATATATAAAGATCTATATTAAGCAATGATAACAATTAAAAGGATATAAATAAATAAACATGAGATAAAAGTAAATAGCAATAATTAAGATTTTTCATGAAATAACAAAATTAAACGAAAAGGAGAAGATATATTTAAACACTAAATAATTATTATAACAAAACATTAAAAAAGTAAAAAAAAAATGATAATTTTGTAAAACAATTTATATGTATAAAAATATATAAAAATATATATAATAAATATTATAATAAATATATAATTTAATACATATAAATAATTACATATAATAAGAATAGTTAGTAAATAATATATAATATTTTTATATAAAAACATATATACATAATGTACTAATCATAAAATTACATATGTAATAAACAATATAAATAAAATATGCTATATGACATAAATAGATTTTAAACAAAATAAATTTTTTTTTAGAAAATAGGATATAATATAATACTATATAATATACAAGTTTAAAAAATATAATATAATAAATAATATATGAATTATAAAATAATATATATTATATTAAACCAAGTAAATAAAATATAATAATAATTAAATATATAAGGATAATACATGTAAAATATATATATGAATTTTATACTATTTACAAAATTAATATATAAATAATAAGAATAATATAAAATTTTAATATAATAAAATAATTTAATATAATATTAGAATAATTTAATAAAATAAAATAAAAAGGTTTTAATTATTCGAACCTAATTAAATTTTTGAAAAAATGCGGAAGGGCTTATGAAGAAATTTGACCATTTAATAAGAATGCGCAGATCCTCCTCTGGATATCGGGTCAACGCGCGGATCTTTATTTAAAACGACGTCGTTTTGGTCCTTACCTGACCATGCCAAAACGGCGTCGTTTCTTCGGCGTATATAAATTAATGTTCAGGGAAAAATATTCATTTAGACTTAGTTTTAAAAAAAAAACTCCAAAAAAAGATTTCAAATCCCCTTCGCCCCTATTCCGACTTCTGTCACTAGGCACCTGGTCCATACACCTCACGCGCCTCACGTACCACCATGGACGGTGGCCTGAGGCCAAAATCTCAGCCTTTTCAGCGTCATCGAAAGGTAAATCCCTTTTCCTTTTATATATATATTTTAAAAATAACAGTATATTTACAAAAAAAATATAGATCGAAAAAAAAGAAAATAAACAAAATAAACAAAATAAAAATAAAATGAGAAATCACCTCTACTGTTAAAAGCTTTCTGTATTTTTTTATATTTCAGTATATTTTGTCTGCCTATCTCTCTATGTGTCTGTTTACAGATTATGTCCATATCTGCTGCTGCGTTTTCTTCTTTCTTTTGTAGGTCGTCGACGAAGGTTTTGGCGATGATAAGGCGATTTGCAAGGATTGCGGCGCGATCGAAGGTGCGAGGTTGCTGCGCAAAGGTTGGAGTGCTGCGGCGCCTAGGGTTTCCCCAGAAACCCTAGGTCTGAGACTTGTTTAGATTTTGGGCCCTCTTTGGGCCACATAAGTTTTGGGTTAGTGGGTTAGGTTTGGGTCAGGCCTGTTTTGGGGTATTGGGTCAGGTTTGGGTCGCGGGCTGCTGGGTAGTCTATTTAGGGATGGATCTTGTAATTGGGTTGCTGGATAGTTTAGTGGTTTGGGCTGCTGCTAATTGATTTTGTAAAAAAAATGGACTGTAAAACTGGACTTTATTTATTATTATTTTGTTGTTTTTTTTTCTCTAAATAAAATGAGCCTGGGCACAAATGGGTCGCTACAGTGGAAAAATTATAACTCACCAAAATTGTCAATAGATTCATTACAGCTAGATGAAATGAAGGAAATGAATCTAGTTAATATTCAGGAAGGATAAAAGCCAAATGAAAAAAACCAATTAAAATATCAAGGAAGAAACTTGAGAAAACGACATCCAAGTGAAAACAAAAAAGGAAGCTACGTGGGAAAATGACATCCAAGAAAGTAACTTGGAAAAATGACATCCAGATGCAGACAAAAAAGGAAGCAACGTGGAAGCAACCATGTCAAATCAATGATGAGACATTATCCTTATCAGAAAAATTGTGCAGGATTCAAAGGAAATTAAAGAATTAAAGAATTCTCTTATAAAAGGGAGATAAAGGAAGCCTAAGGGGGCATTGAAAAAAGTTTAGAAAACCTCTATCTATTCACTTCTAATCCACCAACCTCTCTTCATATCTACTTTTATCCACCAACCTCTCTTTCTCTGTAAAAAAACCTTTTCCTTTCTACTAATTTTATGTTGTAAACTTGTAATATTATCCACTGTCCCCCATATCTCTTGTAATTGGTATATTTACAACATAATTTTTCTTCATGTAATTATGTATACTGATCAAATATATAGAAAAATATCCTAGTAAAGGTCTTTTAGAAGTTTTTTCTGACGGCGTTCTGTAATTGGTACTTTATTCAAGTTTGGAAAATTTGAAAAGTCTGGTAGTCGGTTTAAAATTAGGTTGATTTTTTTTTATTAATTTGGTTTATCAGAGAATTTCATCATTTAGCCGTTGAATTCATCTCTCTTACTGTTAAATTCTTTTTTTATATAGTTTCTTAAATTTCTTTTTCTCTTTTATCTTCTCTAGAAAAAAAATTGAATTTTGAGTTAATTGAATTGAATTATTTAAACTGTTCAGTTTTTCAAGTCTGAGTCAAGTTAAATTCAAATGACTAAAATAATATATTGGTGTAAATACCTTTTTAGTTCATGACAATTTTAAAAATAAACAAATTGATTTCTCAAGAAAAAAATTATAAAAAATTTAAAATAACCTTCAAATTGAAAAAAAAAAATCATAATTTTTAAAAATTTTAAAAATTAGAAATTCTAAAAAAATCTAAAGAATATATAAATTTGTTTATTTTTTAAATTTAAAATAATAATTTTAAGGACCTAAACAAGTAAATTATAAATTCAAGTTTATCATACTAGCATCTTATTTTTTCTCTTATTTTGCTTTGAAAGAGCTTTCAAATATATATATATAGTTTCAAATTTATGTGCTCTAATATCAAATTAATTATATTGTAACAAGATTTTATTTTGACAAATTTACTTTTTTATTTTAAATCGAATAATTTCACTCGACTCAAATTTTATTTCACTCAACTAGATTCAAAAAATAATTCAAATTGAGTTAGGATGATAGTCAACTCGAGTAACTTGAATTTTTTTTCACTCGATGCAATTTGACTTGATTCGATCAAACACTTACTCCTACTTCTCCTTTCTAACCCAAAAATTGTAGCTGCCACTGTCACCTCCTTTAAAGATGTCATTTAGGTTAGAAGTGAGAAGATGCAGAAATATTAAGGAAGAAAAAAAACTAAATAATAAATAAATAAATAATGAAAACATTTCGTTAAATTTAACAGTGGAATGATTAATTTGGTTAATTTTTTAACGGTGGTGATTAAATTAACAATTTTTATGAGTGATCAAAAATAGAACAGGATAATTTATCCTAAATTTTAATATTCGAAATTCTTTAATTTATCCAATTTAAAAATGCTTTTTCGATGTCGATTGAGTCTTAACTCAGATATGATATTGTTGCCAATGCAGGAAAACGTGAGTTGAAGCGCATTATTCTCTTATTTATGAGTTAGAAATGAGTTATAGATAATTTTAGAAAATTATATAAAAAAATAGATAAAAGAATCTATTAAAAAGGAAAAAGCGCTTAATCGGGTATATTTGATAAGCCTCATCATTTATTATCCCCAATCTCATTAGAACTTCTTCTGCCTTGCTATCGTTTATCTTTTGTATTGACATTTACCCTTTTGTAAAATATATAAACAAACCATCGTAAATTCGTAATTATGCAGTGTAATAGTAATAAACACTAAATATGCAAATATGATTATAGAGTAATAAATAAACAATTAAAACTTTCAAAACAACATATATTAAGTTTCCCTAATTAAAAAACTGCATATACCTATTATTCCAGAGAAAGGATTGAATGAAACAGTGACGCCACGTCATCTGTATCCCTTTCCAATAGATTTATGCCACATCAACATTTTTATCCTGAATTTCAGCATTTTTATCCTAAAAAAATCAAATTCAAATTAAAATCCTTAAATTCAGGATAAAATGCTGAAATTCAGGATAAAAATGTTGATGTGGCATAAATCTATTGGAAAGGGATACAGATGACGTGGCGTCACTGTTTCATTCAATCCTTTCCCATTATTCCATGGGATAAACGGATTTTGTTGTAAGTTTTAATTAAAATAATTATATTTAAACATGAAAACATTTAAAGAAATTAATTCGGCTAATAAAATAATATAAAATTACAAAAATAAAAATGGTAAGTTTTTATATTTTACAAAGTTTAGAATTACTTATAACCTCTCTCTAATTTTGATAAGCACGCTTTAACGAGTTCGAACCCACATTTTCTTACACGGATAATAATAATACCAATTAAATTAAGACTCTATTAACAATTAATGTCATAACCAATAATATTATAATGAAATATATCATAAATAATGATTTAGAAATTTGTGAAAGATATTATTAATTATAATAATATTTTTTATGTGAATATAAATCATTAATGTTGGAACAACGAAAAAGTATTGTAACTTAATTTAGTATGAAGTTTTTAAATTTTGTATTGAAAATAAGTTAATAAGTAGGAGTGAAGTTAGTAATTTTTTGCGGTCAAGATTAAGTTATATACTAATTAAGGATATGACTAATACCGTGGTGATCAAGCTCTTAGGCCGAAATATTGGGTATGCTACACTTCAAAATAAAGTGTATTCTCTGTGGAAGTCTTCTAAGTCTTTTTATCTGATGAACATAGAGAATTGGTATTTTTTGACTATGTTTAAGAGTTCTGAGTATTTTGAGTAAGTTTTATCTCAAGGACCCTGGATCATTTATGCGCAATACTTAACTGTGCAACCACGGTCCATTGAATTTGATCTTGTTAAGTCGTTTTCTTGTATAGTCATGTTGTGAATCCATCTTCTAGAGCTTCCGGGGAACATGTATAGGTGAAAAATTTTGTGAGAAATTGGTAGGATGATCGGAAAAGTAGCTAAATTAGATTTGAATAGAGGTAACAAAGCTCGGGGTCGATTTGTGCATATGGCAGTCTATGTCAATCTTGAAAAGCCATTGGTGTCGCAGGTTTTAATTAATGGAGTTATTCAGAAAACTGAATATGAATACTTGCCTCCGGTATGCTTCTCGTGTATTGTTCCGGCCATGCTAAAGAGTTCTATAAAACAAAGAAAACCAGCCTGGGATCAGTAGCAGACGCATCTTCGACTGATGGAGGAAACAATACGACGGATACCATGATGGTGGTTGACGGCAGTGTTGGTGAGATAGAACCCTATGGTCCATGGATGTTGGTGGAATGTAGGAAGAGGCGAAATTTCAGTGGTTCTCGCAAGATCGAAGCCACAAATCTGGGAACTTTGATAGGGAAATACTGAATTAATGCTTTGAAAAGTATTAATGGTAATTAGTGGTGAGCAAAACTCGATTCGATTCGAAAAAATTGAAAAAAAATTCAAATTTCGAGTTAATCGAATCGAGTTATTCGAATTATTCAAGTCAACTCGAACAACTCGATTCAAGATTCAAATTCAACTTGAGTTGAATTTCACAATTTGAATAATAGATTGGTGTAAGTATCATTTTGGTCTCATCAACTTTGAAAATAAGCAATTTGGTCTCTCTCAACAAAAATTACAAAATAATTCAAAATAATTTCCAAAAATTCAAAATAATTTTTAAAATTCAAAATATTTATAAAAAATTCAAAATTTATATTTTAAAAAAATTATAAAAATTATAAAAAAAATTCTAATATATATATATATAAGTTAAAATTTTAAAAATTTTCTAAAATAATAATTTTGAGGACCTAATTAATTATTCAAATTTATCGTACTGAAGTATTTTTTTTTTTGTTTTTAAATTTTTATTCAAATATATATGGTTTCAAATTTATATGCTATAACATGGAATTAGTCATACTGTAACAATATTTTTATTTAACATGTTTAATTTTTTAAAATTTAACTCGAACAATTTCACTTAATTCGACTCGACTCAAATTTCATTTCACTATACTTGATTCGAAAAAAAAAATTCAAATTGAGTTAGGATGATAAAAAAAAGGACTCGTAAAATCGATTAACTAATTTTTTTTTTACTCAATTCGATCAAACGCTCACCCTAATGGTAATAAGGCATCTCTAGAAGATAGGATGGAAGGAGATTCTGGGCTATTTTACCAATCTAACCCCAAAAATTTTGATATTTACGAAAATGACATTGGTTCAGAAACATTCACCAAAATGGCCTAAAATAAACAATAAAATTGGGTTATGAAAAATAGATGTCTAGCACCACTTTTTTTCTATTAAAAAAATAATTTTTGGGGTTTTGGACACTAGATGGCCGGCACCATGTATTTTTTTTTCAAATTTTTTTTCGGGTGCTAGCACATTAATGGCTGACACCCCTGTATTTGATCAAAAAAATATTTTTTTGGTGGGGGGGGATAGTGGTGCCGGCCAACGAAGAGCCAAAATCACCCAACAAAAAAAAATTGGGAATATTGCAACATAACCCCTCCTTGTTTTCCCATCTTTTTTATTTCCCAAGTTTAATTACATATTTTATATTTTTAAACAATATTGAACTACTTATCATGTTCTTTTCATTATTATTGCATAACTCACATTATTATTAAATTTAAAAATTAATTTAAAATATATTGAACTACATATTTTATAAATATATTACTCGTTATTTTTTTTTAAATAAAAAAATAATTTAGCAATGTTTATTTGAATTATTATAAAAGATGAAAATCATTAAAGTAGATTCTAATTTTATAAAAAATATATAATTTAATTGTGCATATTAAATTTAAATTAATTTTAAATTAACTACTTTTGATTTGAAAATTAACTAGTTTAGTATCAATTACTGTCATTTTAGATACTGTATTTAGCATTTTAATATATTTTCACAATTATAAAATTTAATATTAAAATTAATAAATAGTTTTAAATACTTTCCTTTGAAGATCTTAAATAATATATTAAAATAAGATAACTTTAAGAACTTTTTATCAAAACCACCTCCAGAAAATTATAATTACATTTAAAAATAAATATAATTTTTTAGGCTTAATTTATTATTTATACTTGAGTTTAACAACAATCAAGTTTCATTTAACAAAATAAAAACAATTTTTTTTTAAAAAAATCATGAAAATTCAAATATGATGGGAAAATTCAATCATGAAAATTTTAAATTTTATAAAATATGTAGTTCAATATATTTTAAATTAATTTTTAAATTTAATAATAATGTGAGTGATGCATTAATAATTAAAAAACATTATAAGTAGTTTTATATTATTTTAAAATATAAAATATGTAATTAAACTTCGGAAATAAAAAAGATGGGAAAACAAGGAGGGGTTATGTTGCAATATTCCCAATTTTTTGTTGGGTTATTTTTGCCCTTTGTTGGCCGACACCACTATCCCCCAAAAATTTTTTTTAATCAGATAAAGGGGTGACGACCATCAGTGTGCCATCACCCAATTTTTTTTTTTTTTGAAAAATATACATGGTGACTGCTATCTAGTGTCCTAAACCCCAAAATTTTTTTTTTAATAGAAAAAAAGTGGTGCCGGCCATCTATTTCCCATAACCCAATTTTACTGTTTATTTTAGGTCATTTTGGTGAATTTTTTTAACTAAGGTCATTTTTATAAATATCAAATTTTTTAGGTTAGATTGGTAAAATAGCCGAGACTTTGCCTTTTTCACGGCAAAGATAAGATCCCACACTCAATTTTTGGGAAGAATATTGTTGCGGGCTCGGTTCATAAGGGGATAATAAGGGCAAAGGTCAGAAATAAAGAGGTGGAGAGCAATTTAATTTTGGCTAAGGTTGGGGCAAGCTCAAAAGCCCAAGGAAAAAGGTCGGTTCAAGAAGGCGAAGTGGGCTCCTTTAATCATGCGCGGGTGGGTGGTATGCTAGGAGGCCCAAAAGTAACCTGTAAGTTGGAGGGTCTAGACGAGTTGGGACAGAGTGATGAAGCCCATTCAGTTCTAGGCCTAAGAGAGGTTGCTACTCCTATTGCATACTGTAACATTACTGCTACTTATTCTTTTCTTGTTGCACATAAAGGGAGTGAGGAAGTGGTAACTACTATCCCTTCTTCCAAATTTAAGTCTAGTTTTTCGTCCAATTTTAACCTGATGTTTGAGAGAATGTTAGAAGTGATGATTAAGATCAAGGACGGTGTTTTGGATCATTCCAAACATTCAGATGTGATTTTTAAGAAGAATGTTCAACCGAATAAAGGTACCAAAATGGGGGATGTTCATAAGGGTATTCTAGGCAAAAACAAAGTGGTGGCAGAGTTGTGAATTGTTTGAGAGAATTTGGAGGAGGTCGTAAAGGTAGAAAACTTAGTAAAACCATTAAAGATAGAGGGAATACGTTCAAAAATTCGTCTTCATGGGCTCTCTTATTTGACTCGGTTAATAATTTGGTTGAACTTATTAACTCACAAATTGAGCAAGAAAATGCTCAAGAGGATCCAAAGGGTGACGAAAAGCATTTGGTTTCTGAGGATGCTGCTCGGCAGTAAGGTTAGTTTTTTTTGTCTGGAATTATTATTTATGGACTTAAGTTTGTCTATTTTTTCGTGGAATTTTCAAGGATGTGTGAATGCAAAATTCCCTCGTATTTTCAAGGAGTACTATTTGGCACATAAGCTGGATATTGTTAGCTTACTGGAGCCGAAGGTTAGTGGAAGAAAAGCGGATGAAATCATAGCTAAGTTGGGATTTCAGCATTCTTATCGGGTTAAAGCTATCAGGTCTTTTTGGTGGTTTTTGGCTTGGGTGGATAATTTCAGTTAGGTGGGAAGTGGTATGTAATCATCCACAGTTCATTGTGACATGATTTTTTTAGTAATATTCTGTCACAATTTGTTCTAATGGTTTTTGTCTCTGGAAGTCCAAATAAGAAGAAAATGAGTTTGGCCTAGGAGGATTTGAGGCATTTCGTTCCTTCTGAATCGATTCCTTATATAATAATAGGGGATTTCAATGCAATTCTATCTCCAAGTCATAAGTCTGGAGGTAGATCTTGTGGGAAAAAATGCTCTTTTTTTCGGGGAATTTGTGGAATCAAATGATTTGCATGATTTGGGATTCAGTGGTCCTTTGTTTACTTGGAATAGAGGGAGAACCTTTGAGAGATTTGACCGAGCTTTGGGATATGTTGTTTGGGTTCATAAATTCCCAAATTGTAGGATTAGCCACTTAATGAGAATCAAATCGAACCATGGGCCTCTTTGTCTTATTTCTAGACCAAAATTAAACCTTCATGTGGGATGACCTTTTCGATTTTGGGTGGGATGGTCTGAACATCTAAAATTTTCAGATTTTGTAAGGAAAAAAAAAAGAGAAGTTTTAATGGTAATATGCTTGATTCACTATCTAAGTTTACTTCTAGCATCATAGAATTGAATAAGTTTGTATTTGGTCATATTGGCATTCGTAAAAAGAAGCTACTTATGTAACGCCCCGGTTTTTCTGTAATTTCGACTTTTATAAAATTTTCACACAATATCTATCTACTTTAATGGTTATGTGTTCGGGGTGTGTGTGGGAGGTTCCAAGCTCAAGTTTCAACTTGGGTAAATTTTGGTATTTTTATGAATAAAGCCCAAACTCTGGTTAGTAGGCTTATAAGTAAAAGTGTGTAAGTAATTGACAGAATGGGCCTGTTGGTCTGGTGGTTTAGTGGAGTGTTGGGTGAAAGAGGTCTTGGGTTCGAGTCTTAGGACGACAATGGTTTTAATTTTTGCTCCTAGTTTCGGCTAGGTTTGTGCCAAGATGGGAGACTGAGTGGTGGTTTGTGAATAGAATTAGTGGGAGGAAAGTTAGGAAAGGATCAAATTTTCTGAGCAGTTGTGTTTTCCCAAAATCCCTCTCTGCCGAAAATTGAGTATCCTCTCCTTCCATAGCCGATTCTTCCATCTCCGTTTTCCCTTTCCCTTTTGTCGTGTTTTTCTCTCCTTCACTACCATATTTTTAATTTTGATCCTCTCTGTAGTCGCCTCGTTTCTGTGCAACACTCATTTTTGCCTTGATTCGGTAAGATGAGTAGTGTAGTTTTACTTTCGTTGTTGACTTACACTGATGTGCGTCATTAATGCTAGATAGGGGAAGATTCAGATACTCGAAGTCGTTGTTTGAACACTTAGGTTCGGGGAAGTTCGATGGCCTAATTGAAGGTAAGGTTTTGGGAGATATTGGGTTTATCATCTTGATTTAGTTCATTTTAAACACTGAATTGGATGTTGGAATATCGATTCTTAGGTTCTGGAGTGCGTAGTGATTATCTTAGCTTCAATCGAGACCAGGTGTGTACCTAAAAATGCAGAAAACGAGGTTTCAATGAAAACCAAAAACCTTACTGTCAACGCCTCACGGGCGTGTGGTAGGCCGTATGCAATACTGTTAGTCACCACACGGCCGTGTGATCGATGAGCCAAGTCGTGAGCGAGTGACACGACGGTGTGATGACTGGGCAAGGCCATGTGCTACACACGGGCATGTGGGCCAACACAGATGAGCCATACGACTAAGGCCAATTTGGGACGTGTGGGCCCACACGGGTAGGCCACAAGGGCATGCGAGCCCATTATTCTGAAAATTCTGTAAGGTTGCATGAGTCACCCAAGTCGACTGTGGACTTACCGTAGGGTCGGTAAGCGACACCTAGGCCCTAACTGAATGATTTGTTTGTCTGATTTATATACTAAGCATGTATACTGATCTGAATATATGAGTTTTAATTGCATGATAGCATGTCATTCTTGTATGTTGCATTGCATCGGGGTGGGTTAATTATGATTGGAGGAAGTATCTGAAAGGCTCTTAAGCCTATTATCTGGCAGCTCAGCTGCAAATTTCTGCTTATGTGCCGCATTTGGTACGACATGGTTTGTAGGGCTGGGTCGGTCGATTTTATCCCCACATGGTGTGTAGGGTTGAATGGAGTTGGTGTGTAGAGGCTAGTGGTTAGGACTGTTTTTTGCATATTCTGTCTGAAATGGGCTAAGGCCTTGTATTATGTTTGATTCTGTATCTGAATGGGCTAAGGTCCACACCGTTTCTATAATGGGCTCAGACCTGAACTGTGAAAATTATGTCTATTAATTGATGTTACTGTATGTATGTTTTCTGTGGGGTTTACACACTGAGTTTGAGAAAACTCACCCTTTTTTATTTTATCTGTTCAGGTAATCCCCAGTAGTAGACGGATCGATGTAACGGAGGACTCGGCATTGACCACAGTTCTAGATACTTATTTATGGTTCATTTTTAATTCTGCTTCGGTTATATTTGGGGTAAATTTTATGTAATATGGCCTTTGTGATTTTATTTTAAACTTGGGATTATTATTTTATAAATTGCTAGCAGTAGGACAAGACGCCAGTTTTCAAATTAAACAAAAGTTTTATCAAAATACGTATGACCTTGCAAATCGTTTTAAAAGCTTCCGCAACATATAAAGTTTTGAAACCGGATAATAAATTAATGACACGTTTTGACGATAGCCTTAGATACCTAAAAATGGTTTCAACGCCGTTCCGTTTTCTAAAGCATTATCATGTGACATCGCCAGATTCGGCCATAACGTCTAGGCCAGGTTTGGGGTGTTACATTTAGATCCTCTCCTAAGTTTACTCCCACTAATTCTATTCACAGACCACCATTCAGTCTCCCATCCTGGCACAACTCTAGCCAAAACTAGGCGCAAAAATTAAAGCCATTGTTGTCCCATAGACTTGAACCCAAGACCTCTTTCACCCGAACACTCCACTTAACCACCAGACTAGCAGGCCCATTTTGTTAATTACTTACACACTTTTACTTATAAGCCTACTAACCAGAGTTTGGGCTTTATTCATAAAAATACCAAAATTTACCCAAGTTGAAACTTGACCTTGGAAACTCCCACACACACCCCCGAACACATAACCATTAAAGCAGATAGACATTGTGCGAAAATTTTACAAAAGTCGAAATTATAGAAAAATCGGGGCATTACAACTTAACATTTTATATGGCTTAAAGAGGGTGATGGAATATTCAGGTTGTACTCTTTTGGCTCAATGAGAGTTGGAGGTTAGGGAGGAGGTAGATTCAATTCTTTATCATGAGGAATCTAAAGGAGTTACATCGACTCGTCTGAAAAACTAATTAAAAATCCAGCTTAGAAATCGTGTGATTTGAAATTTTAATTTAGCTAAGCTCATACGAGTTTTAGGAAATCTCAAATTTGAAAACACCTATTTCATAGCATGATATGTTAAACATTTATTTATAAAAACAATGAAAACTTTCAGAAATTGCAATCTAACTTTAGTAATCGCGTGATTTGAAACTATTAATTTTTTGGAAAAACTCTTACATTGTTATTTAGAAAAACTCATGCACAGAACTTATTCATTTTACGGAAAAGCATTTAGTCTGATACTTAATTTTGCAGCGGATATTTTTAGAGTTTTTAAGTTTTGAAAATCGAATTCCAATGTTTCAAATTCATATGGTTTTGTAGTTTTATGTTTAAGAACACCCAAAAACCGATGAACAGATCAAAAACCCAAAAACAAAATCAAATCCGAAAACTTAGTCCAAAAATCAAAAGTCCAGAAATCTTAATTAAAATAATTTGAACCATCTTATGTGGAAAACCAATCCAAGCTCCCGCACGCCGTCCGATCCAAAACTTGTTGGTTACCGAAGAGGATAACAAACAAAAAGTGAGCTTTACGAGCTTAGTGTGTAACACAACCCAATTAAAAAATCAGATATACATAAATAAATAGATACGTTTTCATATGCAGATTCAAACATATTCTCATATATAGAATCAAATGTAATTTCAGATTCAAATACAAATGCAGACGCAGATTCAGATACAGATGCAATCACATCCACTACACAACAACTCCGTCCAACCAATCACACCAGTTAGGACTACAAGTGTCTATCTATCTAATCACACCGGGTTGTGGTGGTATGCCACTCATAAAGGTGCAACTGAGCTGTCAGACAAATATTACGATTTAACCGTCATAATTAAAATAATATTGACAGAATAAACTTCCTCCATCATATATCAAACCCATCCTGATGCATATGCATAAATAAACTAACACATATTGTAACACCCCTAACCCAAATCCGTCGCCGAAATAGGGTTACGGAGTATTACGAGAATTTACAGAACAAATAACAGACATTTCTAATTCTTTAGTATTCATATTAGATTCCAATCAAATTTCATTATATAGTCCCTTACATGAGCCCTCGAGGTCCAAATCGTGCATTAGAATCAGGTCGAGACTAAATTGGGTACTCAGAAATTTTTTCATGAAATTTCAAAAATTTTCCTAGGTACAAGGGTCACACGCTCATGTGGACAAGCCGTGTATACCAACACTTTAACATATTCACAAGTCAATATAGGTCATTTAAACCAACTTAAAGTCCAAGTTATATACATGATACTATACCTCATATAACCAAGTATACAAATTTACTTAAATTACGATGTTCACTTATATACATATTTTATCAAATATGCTAACTTAATTCGATAATCAATATGCCAATATAATTTTTATCAATCAACCATTTCAAGCATATACCATACATGTCCATCACTAGCCATACCAATGGCTAGTTATAATCTAAATATTTACATGCCAACATTGGCTAATTAACCTATACATGTCATTATAAACATAATTAATTTACCATATATGTACTAAGATTGGCCGATGGATAGCGTGAGTGATCTCCGCCAATGCTTCCAATCCAATGAGCTTCCGAATTACTATAAAACAGGGGAAAATAAAACAGAGTAAGCATATTATGCTTAGTAAGTTCGTATAACATGGTAATAAACTTACCATTCATTTAGATTCAATATAAACATAAAAGGCATATTCAGTCAATTGAATCACGAGCCCTAACATATATTCCCATCACCCGTGTTAGTTATACATTCCACTATAACATCAAGAAACATATATGAGCTCAACAATAATTAGATTTCCATATTCATATGCTTTTTACATCATGTATTCATGTAACATGTACAAATCATATCCCTGTATTTCAAGTTCAATTTCGTAATAATTCATCTCGAGCTCAGATTATTCCATGTCGGAACTTTATTCATTAAACCATTCGAAATATCAATGTCACACAAATAGTACATTCAAGGTGTACAAAACTATAACCATGGATGAATGATAAACCGTAATATGTTCATATTTTAATCCCATATTTAGCATACTTTTGGATGATTTATCCCCCGAATTGTGGAATTTGGTGCTCCTAATCCTTTAATTTCATGTTTTATACTTAAGAGAGCACCGGAGGATGAAAAGAACGAGAAACGGGCCAAAAACAGAGAAAATAGGCCAAAGTACGAAATCCACATGGCCTGGGCCTAAACCACATGGCCGTGCATCTTTAGCAAACCCGAACACGGCCTGGACTCGATTTACACGGGCGTGCCACACTGGCGTGTCCCTGCCATGACCTGCTTTAATTTCACTCAGATTAGGATACTTAGGGGCAAAGAAAGACATTCTGAAAGCCTATATAAACACCCTAATTGTGACCTAAATGGGAGCGGTTCAGATAGGCCGAGGAGCTAAGCCAGAGAGGCCGATTTTTGGGATTTACTCAAAGAAAGCCAGTTAATTCATCTCAAGAAGGCGAAATCATACTCAAGACGGAAGATCTTCCCTTCAATTTCCTTCAGGGGATTTTAAGGTTTTTCTTATGTTTTGTTTTATATTTTCTTTTGAGATGTATTCTTTTATAATTATGAACCAAACCCCTCAAATACCTGAGGGGGATGAAACCTAAGACGAATCTTGTTATTGTTTTCTGAACTATATAATAAATACTTAATTTGTTCTTAACTATGTGTTCTTAATTCTTGTTTTGATATTTCAGGATATTGATTCAAGTATTGATATGCTTAAGCAGTGGAGCAAAAGTCCCTGTTTAAGAGTAGATCTAGCATAATTAAGCGGAGTTGATCGCAACCTTAGAAATAGGATGACGAAAGTCTGTCGGATTAGGGTCAAACCTAATATGGGAGTCCATTGATCGAGTTAATGCAATTTTAGGGGTTTTAATTAGAAAGATATTTCAATTAATCAACCTAGGGTTAGACGTTAGTAGCCTCAAAAGAGGTATTAATATAAATTAGGGAATACGGATCAAGTCAAGTGAATAAATCGTCTGGTTCAGAGTTAAATAACAAGTGAAGTCTAGGTGGATTCTTCCTCGGGTATTGTCTTAATCAATTGGTTTTCCCAAAAGTATTTTCCCCAATTCATTCTCTGCGTCTTAGCATCCTTAGCTTAGTAGTTAGTTAATTTTAGATTAAACAAAAATTCCTTTAATTCTTAGGCTAAATAATAAAAAGAAAGTCAGTATTAGACCTTTTGGTTCCCTTGGGTTTGACATTCTGGTCTTGCCATTAAACTATACTACTGTTCGATAGGTGTGCTTGCCTCAATCGTGGTGATAGTTAGTTTCTAGGCTCGATCATTCATTATATAATTTTTAAGACTTTCAGACACGATCAATGAATGTATTCATCAAATAAATTCCATGTACAGACATCATCATCTCATATTTCCATATGTCATGTGTCATCATGTTCATGTATTTCAGGCAGATACGTGTAATAATTCATTTCCTATTCATAGCTTCTCATGTCAGGATTGTGTTTTTACCCATTGAATTTATTCAAAAGATCAATGGATACACAGATAGTACACTCGAGGTGTAAAAATTAGGATCCGTCAATTCATATTCAGGGGTACCCGTTAGGGCACATAACCATGGAGCACACTCTCGAGCCATATATCAGGGTGCTCAGATGAGCCATGTAACCATGTAACATGACACTTATCCAGGCTAATCAGGAAACTCATAAGAGTTTTACTCAGGAAGCTCATAGAGCTTATCATATATCTCTAAAAAGATACTATCAAGAAGCGCTGGATAAGGTAACAGAGAGTTCAAGCAAACTTAACAGGATGCTCATGAAGAGCTATGCTTGTGTCTACATTATATGTAGAATCACAACCGATCGCATATCAGGACGCTCACAAAGAGCTGCGGTAGTGCGAAACATATGCTAAATCACTACCGATTAGGATGCTCGCAGGAACTATATATCAGGATGCTCGAGAGGGCTTTTATCAGGATTACTCGTCCGAGCTAAATCTCGTCCGCAACATATGTAGTACCTTAATATTAATATGGGAAAATAATGTATCCATCGACTTTCATTTATTCAAACGGGATTGTAATGCCCCGAATTTTTGGCCTAGAGGTATGGGGTCTTGGGCATAAGGGCAGTGAGGAGTCTCACATATGTAGTGAGTTGTGCAATTTAGTGACAAGAATGGGCTTGGTGGTCTGGTGGATAGGTGGAGTGTTATTATGCTTGAGGTCCTGTGTTTGAATCCCTGCGTGAGCTAGGGAGATATTTTGTGTGCTTTTTTTTCATTTAGATATTATTTGATTATAATAATTATTTGATATTCTTGTTATGTTAAAAATTATTATTAATTTATTTTAATTTTGTATTTTGATGTTTCTTCTCCCTTCTCCTCTCTGTTTTTTTTGTCTTTTGTTTTTTTCTTATTGCTCAAACGTTTGTAACGGTGGTTTCGGGATTGTCGCTCCTCCGTCTTTCTCTTCATCGCCAAATCAGGTGTGAGATTCGACTCCGGTTACTACTTTCTGTTTTTAAATCGATTGCTATCTTGTTTTAAGAATCCCTTTCCTTCAACTTTTCGTAATTATGCATTACCCCTTCATTTTTGAGTTTTTAGATGATAGAAGTGAAGGGAAATCATTGTTTTCTAATATATGTTGATAGGGTAAAGGTTAGGGACTGTTATGGTGGCCAAAAAAGTGTTTTCGGGGCTAAATTGTGGTGGTTTCGTAGCCTTCCTGAGGCACACGGCCGTGTGAATTTGTGAATTAGGGTTTTCGGCCGATTTTGGGTGCCACATGGCCGTATCCTCTGAGCACATGGGCGTGTGAGTTTGGAGAATTAGGGATTTGGAGTCACACTGCTTGGCTACACGGCCGTGTGATAGATTTGGGAAAATTAGGGTTCCCACACGGGCATCTGCTTTGGGACACAAAGTCGTGTGACTGATTTAGGGCCTAGGGATTACACACGGGCGTGTGTTATGGGACACACGACATTGTCTGATGGCCACACGGGCGTGTGACACCTTCACACGGCCGTATTTGCCCTGCACCTAATATTAGGGAAATTGGACAGTGAGTTACACGGTCTGTTCACACGGCCGTGTCCCTGCACCACACAGGCATGTGCCTCTATCACGCGGCCATGTGCCACCCCTCATATGGGCACTTGGATCCCCACACGGCCTGGATTGCTCCACACGTCCGAAGCACACGGGCATGTGGCCCTTGTAACAGCCCGATTTTGGGCTTAGTCGGAACAGTGATTTCGGGACCACAAATCCAATGTTGAAAATTTTATTTTATTTATATTTTTATGGTCTCCAATTTCATGAAATGATTTTGTCTCATTCGAAAATTTTGACGTTTGGGCACTCAATTTAGTCAAAATGACTAAATTGTAAAAAGTGCGAAAGTTGAGTTCTTCATGTTAGAGGTGTCCAATTGTTATGAAATTTAAAATTGGAGGTCCTTAAATGATAATTAGACTATTGGTTAAGTTGGTGGACAAAAATAGACATGGATGGGTATGTTTCAAAAGATTTTTTAAGGGGCATTTTGGTAATTTAGTGAATTAAATGAATTAAAAACAAAATTTAAATGCCAAATTTGTCCATCTTCAAGCTTTGGCTGAATTTAACATGTGGGAAGCCATGGATAGACTTTTTAAGCTTTCCACGCTTCATGGTAAATCCATTCTAGCCCCGTTTTTCATGTTCTTTACGTTTTTGAAGTCCCAGTAACTTGATTTAGCTTATTCTAGCAATAATTTAACCTAGGGTTCATATTTGAAAAAATACCCATAGGTGAAATGTGTTTATTTTGATGTTTTATGGCAGAATATGAAGCTTAGAATTATGTTAAACAACTTTTACTAAGCTATTTTAAGTGAAAACGAGTAAAACGACATAATCGGCAAAAAACCCTAATGTACATAAGTTCATGTTAGAGCAAGAATTTGATGTTGCCATAGAAGGGAAAAATGATCAGCATGTTATAAAACATAGAAGGGAAAAATGAAGTTTAATTTTCGAGCCTAGGGGCAAAATAGTAATTATGCAAAAGTTTAGGGGCAAAATTATAATTTTTCCAAAGTTTGAGTTAGGGACTGTTTTGAGTAGTAGCTTAATTAAATAAGTTAAATTTGATGTCTCAGACCTCTAAAAATGAGATTTGGACCTAGAACGGGAGGAAATTCGAAAATCGGGAAAGTTGGTAAAATGACCGTTTTGGTATCGAGGTAAGTTCATATGTTTAATAAGCATTTAATGATGCAAGTTTGAATGTTAAATTGAAATTTTAGTTATGAATACTTTAGTATTGATTTTCCAATATAATTATAATGTTTAATAATGACTCGACATTTTAATGAGAATTGGTATAAGTTTACATGTAAGACAAAATTAGGAAGATGGCTTTGTGTAATATCAAGAAAGTATTGAATAGAATAATTTGGGGAGGATAAGTTAAATTGATGATGTGGTGAGATTGAGAATGTAATTATGTAAGTTGTATGTAAATAATTCATTATTTTTATTGATGTTTTTATATTTCAGCATATTTTATGTATTGTAGCTGATTTTTGAATCATAATTGACTATTGAAGGAATGGAATAAAGTATTAGAAAGTGAGATACTTCCCATTTGAACCTTCGGAATTGAAAGATATAAATGGTATGTAGCTAGGTCACATGAGTGGTACTAAGTGCAGGCCACTATGTGCACAAGAGAGCTACAAGATACATATATATACGTAGCTAGGTCATATGTTTGGTACCGAGAGTACGCCATGTGTACAAGAAAGCTATACATAGCTAGGTCACATGCGTGGTATGTAGTGTGAGCCACTATGTGTACAAGAGAGCTACGAGATGGCTAGGTCACATGAGTGGTACTAAGTGAAGGCCACTATGTGTACAAGAGAGCCAGAATTATGTGTACAATCGAGCTAGGTCACATGAGTGGTAATAAGTGAAGGCCACTATGTGTACAAGAGAGCTTCAACTTCAATGGTGGGTTGTGTGCGAAACCACCGCGTATCCGTTATTATTCTGAAGCGTTCAACGGGAAAATCAATTAAGTGAAATTATGTGTGACTTTGTAGTGATAAGTGTAGGTATATGCATGTGTAACGTATGAGCAATATGCTCGATATGTAATTGGAAATTGGAATATTGTTATAGGTAAGTAATGAATACAACTAACGTGAGAGAGAGCAAAAATTTACAATAAAATTGTTTTGAACAACAGCAGTGACGTGAATTTGAAAAATCACCAAAAATAGTAGAAATTGAATTATAAGTTGGATGAGATATTTATTTAAAGCTTATTGAGTTTATTTTCATATAAAAGAAATATAGAAAAAAAGAATTTTTATATTTTGAGATATTCAAATTTTTGTGAGACTAGTTCAGAATGATTACGTGATCCCCTGTTCTGACTTAGAAAAATCATTAAAAATTTTACACAAATAATTATGGGATATAATTTATATTCCTGAATTCCTAGATGAGTCTAGTGTCAAATTAACTAAACAAGAAGGTCATATTTGTTCTATAAGAGGAGAAAATTCATTTTTAGTGAAGAGAGGTCAGAATAGTTGAACAGTAAAATAGGAGAAATTTTAATGAATAAACTGTACTAATTGGCAAGACCAAAAATTCTATAAATTTTATGGTATGAAGATATGTGAGTCTAGTTTTAGGAAAAATTAGCGGTTTGTAATTCAGAGCTCTGTAGCTCAAGAAATAAATAATTTAGTGATAGTGATTCAAGTAGACAGATTAATGTGAACATGAGTAAGAAGGTATAAGCATGTGATTTAATGATTGTATCAATTTGAGAACTTGTTGTGAGGATTTATCTCATTGAGGCTTTGGTAAGGCTACAAATGAGTAAGTTGAGAAAGTAAGAACTTAGCATTATTTATGCAAGTTATGACAGCTTAGTAGTAAGCTAAATTCATTGCTAATGCTTATTATTTTTACATGTGAACTTACTAAACTTTATAAGCTTACCCCCTTTTCTTTCCCATGTTTCAGAGTCCTATTAAACAAGCTCATATTGGTCATGGAGTTATAATGCTTGTGTATGCATGTGTTTGTTTAAGTTTAAATTATAAGTGAAATTTTGTGGCTCGGGATTTGGTAGAATGTATTGTTAAATCTAGTAATGCCTCGTACCTGATTCCGGCGTAGGATACGGGTAAGGGGTGTTACATCCCTAACTCGCCAAATTCTGATTTTAGGGTAAATCGAATGCCATTGTGAGTCTATGTGTTCCAACCCCTCGACTAAGCTTACTGAGGGTGAATACGATTCTGTTCTAATTTCGACTTATCTACTACTTGTAAGTGAATGTGTGCTATGCTAGGTACTGAATCTAAGTGCATAAATGTGCATGTTTCTGTAACTAATTGACTGACTATAAGTGGCTGCTTCTGAATGAATGCCTGAAATTGTACTCTGAATTGGTGCATCTGCATTCATACATCTGCATACATATATTTGCATACATCCATCCGCATATAAAGTATTTTAGGTTGGGATTTTGAAGAGAAGAAAGATTTATGATTTAACAGTTTAACTGCATACTAAAGCCTCTTATATCCAGAGGGTCGAGGGCAGTCCCAATACCCTGAGGGTCGTGGACGATTTGACTGTACTGTTGATTTCCGCACTATACTATACAACACATACGTCAGCATTGCTGCTTATCATTGACTGATCTGGTAGTTTTACTACAACTCATCGGTATAGCGGATTACCACATTGCACTGTACCGCATGTACGTTAGCTACGCTATGTACCACTATCTGATCTGGCAGTTCATACTGCATGTCTGTACTGCGGTTTACCGTATTGAACAGTATAGCTTATACGCTAGCTTTGCTGCATAATATATGAGACAGTCAGTTTATCTACACACTATTAGCCCCAATTCCCAGAGGGTCGAGGGCGGTCCCAATTCCCTGAGGGTCGAGGACAATGGTGATGATCATCATTGTCGGGCAACCCGGGATGACATCCTATGGAGTATAAGGTTGGATGGGCTTTTCGAGGTCCTACTCAGAGTGCAGAGATGGGTGGGTTGATTAAATCCCCACAGTAAGTGTAGGGTTGGACGGAGATGGTGTGTTGGCTGGATGGGTGGGTTATTTTATAACTCATTTGCACTCATATGCATCTGAATGAATCTATGTGACTGAATGTGACTACTATTCGACTAAAATGTCTAATTGACCAGTTTGGTTGAATGTGATACTATGACTGAATGGGATAATATGACTGAATGTGTTACTGATCAACTGAAAGGCACGTGTGCCTATGCAATTTCTGTAGACTTTCTCTATAAATGTCTGACTGAACTGTTATTGTGATAGTGTGACTGACTTGTGAAATGTTCCTATTGTATTTGAATAGCACGTGAGATTAGGTGTGTCTGTTTGTTTCATATAACTGTAAGGTACTTATGGTGTGTGTTTGATGTTGGGCGAAATTGCTTAACTATTATTTGTCTGTAAGTGTGTTCTTCTTCTGAACTGCTTCTATTTCCCTATCTCCATTTCTATAGTTTAACTAATTTTGATCTCACACTAAGCTCGAGTAGCTCACTCCCTCTTCTGTTTCCCCTTTTTAGGTACAGTTTTGGATTCTGGATGCTGGACTCAGTACGCGGAGGACTCAGACAGTCTTGGTGGAAATGAGTTATAAGCTTTTACTTTCAAGTTTAATTGTTATTCGTTTAAGTTGAGCTTACTGGGGAATTTAAACGATTAAACGTTTTTGAATTGTTTCGAGATAAACGTTTTCGGAATTAAATTTTTAAACGACTTGATTTGTAAAATTTTCTCACAAACACTTCGGTGATCAATGTAGCGTTCCAAATTCGGTCTAAACTTCTAGGCCAGATTTGGGGTGTTATAGGGATTTAACATTTTTCAGGCATTATCAAGCATGTGATTATTTCATACATTTATAATATTCACAATACTCAAATAAACACATTTCACATTCATTTCAAGCATAAAAGTAACATTTTTTTTATCATTTATCATTTATCAGGTATTATCTTTTATCGGGTTTTGTCGGATATGTTTTCAATGTCATACATTTATGATATTTATACAATTCACATACACAACATCTAATTCAAGCATATAAATATACACAATTTAGTTACATGAACTTACCTCGACAAATGTTCGTGTACGTAAAATCTACTAATTCGACATTTTCCTCTTTTCCTTGTTCTAGCTTCGAATTTGGTCTATCCGAATCTATACGAGTAAATTTAATATCAATTTAATACAATTTAAACTCAATTCAGTCCAATTCACATCTTAGGCAAAATTACCATTTTGTCCCTAAACTTTTAATTAATGGGCTCGAAAAATGAAATTCATGCAATTTAATCCTTGTTCCAAGCCTAGCTGATTTTTACATGTAACTTTTACAGCCCATGCATTTCATAAAATTCATAAATTTTCCATGATTTTTACAACTTTTCAATTTAGTCCTTAAATTATGTTTTCATCAAAATTCACTTTGTAAAAGTTGTTTATCTATCAACAACCTTTCATATTCTACCATAAATTTCAAATTTTCAGCATTTTCATCCATGGAAAAACTTTCATACTTTCATAACTTTACAACCCCCCCCAAATAGCTAGATTAAGTTGTCCCGATCTCAAAAATATAAAAATTACTAAAAACATGACTTGAATACTTACCTAATTTGGCCAAGAAAGCTTGCTTTCTCTTTCCTAGGGTTTCCATGCAAAATATTTGGGGAAGATGATGATAAATAATGATATTTTCATCTTTTTATTATTTATCTTCTTTATTTTTTATCTTTCCAATTTTGTCCTTTTCTTTAGTTTTATTTTCCATGGATGAAACATCATCCTTAACAACTAAGTATTTTTTAATGGTCTAATTACAATATAATGACCTCCAATTTAAAGTACTATAGCTATTTAATCCCTTTAGCTATTAGAACTCAACTTTTGCACTTTGTGCAATTTGGTCCTTTATCAAATTAAACATGTAATCGATAATATTTCTTTACGAAATTTTCACACAATATTATTATCATATTGTAGATCATAAAATCATATTAAAATAATTTTTTATTTTTGAACTCGGATCTATGGTCCAGAAACCACTATTCTGATATTATCGAAAATAGGCTGTTACAACTCTCCCCCTTAAAGAATTTTCGTCCTCGAAAATTTTACCAGTAAAGAGATTCAGATATTGCTTTCTCATAATTTCTTCCACTTCACGTCAGAATTTCAGTCAATCCCTCACTGTAAGTCATGTTAGGCTGAATTTAACATTTATCAAAGTAATAACAGATAATGGATTCGATCGATACTATCGTAACATATACACATGAAAAACATTGTGAATTTTGTCGAGCTCTGGTAATAATGCCAATCAATATGCAACAGGTCCGATTCTTTTCAATGATCTTATATGGCCCAATAGACCACATACTTATTTTCCTTTACAGCCAAATCGGAGAACTTTCTTCAATGGCGAAACTTTCAAAAATATTTTGTCGCCAATTTGAAATTCTAAAACATAGCACTGAAGCATATCTTCCAAAAATCTGAAGCATATGTTCAGATTGACAATCCATCTGAGAATGAAATGCGGTACTAAATTGAAATTGTATACCCAGATCTTCTTGTAACTTGTTCCAGAATCGGAATATGAACTGTAGATCTCTATTAGAAAAAACAGAACTAGCACATCATGTAATCTGACAATCTCAAAAACAGATAATTCAAAAAATCTATTAAGTGAAGAATCCATTCATACCAGGATAAAATGTGCAGGCTTCGCCAAACAATCAACAATTACTTAAGTAGTATCTTTCTTTCTCATAAACAGGGATAATCCCAATATAAAATCCATAAAAACTTTGTCCCATTTTCATTTTGGTATCGTTGCTGACTGTAACCATCCTAAAAGTATCATCTTTAACTTGCTGATATATCCACCATTTAAATACAAATTTAGAAATATCACATTACATTCCAGGTCACTAGCACATCTTTTTCGAATCATTGTACATTTTTTTATTCTCTGGATGACGGATATATTACTATTATAAGCTTCGTGCAAACATTTCTGTACAAGCTCTAAATTCTTCAATACACAGCTTTGCCTCTGAATAATAGTCAATTATCAAATCGATTTTGAAATTCTAAATCAGAAGTTGACTCACTCTGTACCCATTTAACTTGCAACTCATTATCACTTCTCTGAGCTCCACAAATTTGTTGTAGAAATTTTAGTTTAGCTTTAAGCTCAGCTAAAATTGAGTCATTATCAAACAATTACAATCGAGTTTCCACTGCTCATAAGACAAACAAAAATTTCCTATGTACTACCCCAAACCCGGCCCATGCGTTAAGGCCAGATCTGACATGTCACATTAGAAAATACATTTAAGTCCTTTTCATTTGTACATAAATAGATTTGTTAGAAATCAAGGAAAACAAGTTTTGATTTAAAATAATTTGATAATATATTATTAACATCGAAGATTATTTGATAAATCGCTAAATTAGGAGTAATGATTTACAAACTGTGACTTTTGAAAAAAAATATATATATTGATGAAAATTTGAGAGGAAATTTGAGAGTTTAAAATATTCATGTAAATTTATATGAAATCCATTTGCATATCCATTTTAGAAAAATATTTATTTAAATTTTTAGAAAAATCCCGTTTGAAGTAATTTGAGCAAAAAAATAGGTACGACAAACATAAAGCAAAACAAAAATAATCCAGAGGCCTTATTACAACATTTAACTCAAAATATTTAAGAATAAAGTAAACGAAATAGAAATCCAAAATCCAAATAAAACTGTTTTTGCAGTATGGCCTCCACCGAGTCATCCATGGCCCAAGTCTCCATCACTGAGCATTACCTGAAAGGAATAAGGAAACGGGGTGAGTTGTTAGAACTCAGTGTATAACCCCTTTACCGTTGTCCACTGGGCCTAAAACCCATTTAGCAATATTTTGGGCTTAAGCCCCTTTTACGCAATAATGTATCAAACATATCATATGAATGTAATGCAATCCCAAACCAACCTAATTATCCATCCGCTACACACCACCCGTACCAACCATCGCACCTGTGGGGATCAAGTCAACCCACCCCGCCAACACACCAATCGCAGGAATTATGCCATTTATAACAAATTTAATACTGGGCAAGCCATCAGAATCACAGAGTATCATACTATCACATATATTTGTGGCAGTGCCACCGGAATTTCTTCTCTTCAACATTTTCCCATCCCATGTAAAGTCATGTAAATGCATCATACATAACAAATCATGATATTTACAATATAACAACGATAATTAATAATTCAGAGATTTATTACAAACAATTTGGCCCATTAACACTTTGCAACATCGGCCCATTAGGGCAATATATCAAATCGGCCCACTAAGCCATTTATCAAATTGGCCCATTAAGCCATATATCAGATTGGCCCATTAAGCAATATATCAAATTGGCCCATTAAGCAATATATCAAATTGGCCCATTAAGCAATATATCAAATTGGCCCATTAAGCAATATATCAAATTGGCCCATTTAGCCATATATCAAATTGGCCCATTTAGCTATATATCAAATTGACCCATTAGGGGCATTTTCGTAATTCAGACCTTTACGGGCAATTTCATAATTCTCACAGTGTTATTACCGATTTTATCACTTTTATCTAAATAATGTATTTTAGGAAAATTTTCTCGGTTTATACCTTATTACGATTTTAATAATAACGATTTATTCCAATACGATAACAACCTTAAGCCCACGAAAAACGGTGTGAGATTACACACCTGATTACGGTAAGCACTAAGCCTTCTTGATTATCAACACCTAAGATATCGTAACACTCGATTAGTCGACATACGTGATTTATTAATCAACTCTAAAATGAACGATCTACGGTGCTTACCCTTGGAATCGTGAATAGCCACGATTTGTCGATTTTCCCCGGATGACGGTCCACAACCTGGTGGAAAATCTCGAATCGCCGATACCGCCCTTCACTTGAATTTAGGAGTAGGGATCGCTAATCTGCTCCTTTTGAATTCTCCACTCGTCTTTCCTTTCGAATCGATATTGCTTGCCTCCATTGAAAACAAATCTTAGTCAAGACTAATGTTACGTTGATATGAACGATTGATTAAGGAGAAAGGTTGGCTTACCACTAGAATCGTATGATCATTAGTCGATGGAGATTTAGTCCCTAAACATAAAGTCGATTATTCAAATTATTACTCCTTAAGCAATCAATCGAATATTGAGTACTATCAATAATCCATAACGATTTCTTACCGTATCGATATTGGATCCGATGTTCACCGATCAACTTAAGACTAGAGTGATGTTCGGCCTCCCACTAGAATACTACAAAAGGGAAAGTGATTTCGTTTGTGAGAGAGAATAAGGTGAAGGTCTCAGTCAATATGACCATCCCAAACCAAGGCATAAATTCGACATTAAGAGAAAGAAAAATAAAATGTTGAAAAGAACCGCTTACCGATTGATCAAGGAATGAGTGTTAATATGGATGAGAAGAAAAGATAGGAAGAGGTGAAGGGTTCAGCTATAAAGGAAAATGAACAATGATATTCGGCTATGGAGGGAAAACAAGTGATAATATTCGGCTATAGAGGATATGGATTTGATAGGAAAAAGAAAGGGTTGGAAATTTTTGTAAAAAGGAAAAAAAAAATGAAAAGGAGTGTTTATGAGGATTCGGTTGTTCCAAAGGAGAAAGAGTGAACAATTTGATCTCAATGGCTTAGGTACATTCGGTAACAAGAAGAAATGAAGAAAAAAATGCACACTCAAAGCTTGAAGATTCGGCAAGGAGGAAAAGGAATTTGGAGAGAAAAGAAAAATGACACAAAAGTTGCAAATAGGAATTTTGGCCAAAACAAACACCAAAGTTTTTACCAAATGACAAAGAAAAATTCGGCTAAGCCCTCCCTATGCCAAAACCGTCCATATCTTTAACAATAATGGTCAAAAATTGGCCAACAAAACTTTCCATAACACTCTCCTCTTTTTGTACCAACATGTTCCCTATACTTTCCCCTTCCTCTTGATTTCTTTCCCTACCTTCATCCTTTCCTAATTTCCTTAGCCACCTTACCAAAATTAAAAAGTCCAACTTGCCTTATTTACAAGCTTGGCCGACACTTAGGGAAAGAGTACAAAAATAATAGTCAAGATTTGCACATTATGGGATTTGAACCTATTCCCTCAAAGTCCATCATGTGGCGCCATATCCTTCTTACCAATTGCTCATTTATGCTAGCAATTTACTCATTTATTTCCATAGCTTTGAGGTCACTTACTATATCTCCTTAAAGTGCTAAAAGCCAAAATTTTTACTAGGACCAAATAAACCCCGAGCCTTCTCAAGACCCCCTAAACATACACAATTAATAATTTAACTAGCTTAACACCAAAAATAATGCAACACATAAAATTCCAAATTTTAGGATGCTACATCCTATTTAAAGTATCCACAAGTACATTTTCTTTTCCCGGATGATAATCAATTACCGAATCAAAATCTTTCAGCAATTCAAGTCATCTACACTGTCTCAGATTCAAATCTTTTTGCAACATCAGACAGTTTAAAATTTTATGATCAACACATATATGGAATTTTCATCAAACAAATAGTGTCGCCAAATTTTCAGTGCAAACACAATAGTTGTCAATTTTAGATCATATATCGAGTAATTCTTTTCATACAGTTTTAATTGTCTGGAAGTATAGGCTATTACTTTGCCATTCTGCATCAAAGCAAAATCTAAACCATTTAATGATGAATCACTGTAAATCACAAATTCCTTACCCAATTCAGGCTGAACTAGAATTGATACTTCAGTCAACAGGGCTTCAAACTGGTCAAAACTTTACTAACATTTATCAGTCCATTCAAATCTTATATCTTTTTTTGTAATAATCATGTCATCAATGTAGCTATTTCAATTATTATCCTCAAAACTTTGAATTTTTCCAAAACCACACCAATCAGATAGATTAAAACCATAGTGCTATAATATGACCGACATTTCAGCCGTATAGATAAAACAATACCTCAACATTAATAGTACACCTCAAATTAGAAGAGGAAAACCGAAAGTGACCCCAATAATAGCCAGTGCAGTAATACAATTTCTATAATCTGTGATCCCTATCACCAAACTTCATGATCGAGTCAATATTTATAACAGTAATAAATGTAATTACCTCCGGCCAATGAACTTCTTTCACAGATAAATCACGTTTGAATAAAAAAAGAAATTGATGATATCTTAGAGAAAATCCAGAAGAGTAATATCGCACATACACAGTGGAAACAACTGTAATAAAGACTGTAACACCCCCAAACCCGGCCCATTCACTACGACCGAATCTGGTTATGTTAGTGAAAATATTTTTCTTTACTTAGAATTTAAAACACGAAAAATTTACTATCTTTCTGGTAACTCGTGTACTTTTAACACTATACTTTTGGACTTTGAAATTAAATAAAAGTGTCCATTTTAAAGCACTTTATTAACTCATGAATAATTCGAGTAAAACTATTTACACAAACTTATAATTAAATCTTTTCCAAGTCATAATCAATTTAAAATAAAATAGTAAAAGTAATAATTAGGTAATTTCCAAAGTAAATAAATAAATCTTTGTTATTAAAAATAGTCCATATTAAAACTTTAGTGTATAAATATATTTGAATAATCAGATTGCTAAAAATAAAATCATCTTTTATATAGTGATTAAATTTTAACCAAACCATAATTAAAATAATACCAAACATAATAATAATAAATAAATAATGCCAACCATAAAAAGGCCCTTATTACAATCATTACTTAAGCAAAATACTTTTATAAAAAAAACACTTAAAATAATTAAACATCTTCTTTTGCATGGGCCACCATGTGTCCTCTCCGATCCCGGTCCGATTCTACGCGTCACCTGAAATGGTTAAAAAAATAAAAGGGTGAGTCCACTGACTCAGTGCATAACCACCACATATTCCATCCGTATGGGCTTGGCCCATACCCACACAGCCATCGAAACAAATCATGCAAGAATGCATCTCAGCCCAACCCATTGTCCAACCATACTCCAACCTTAGCAGACTCCCCGCCTAAGGCCGTGGAAAACTTCCCACCGATCACATCGTGATCCATAACATCTTACCTTGGCAATCTCGCTGCTCAAGGCCGTGGCTGAGCCACCGATCAACCCAAGTGATCCAAATATCATAACCCGTCTACGGTGATGCACATAGCAATCAACCGCCGAGATGGGCACCAGAGCCAACATCTCCTTGATGATGCACACGGCAACTCATCAAGCGCTAGTGTAGCCCGGTTAACACTAGACCACGCACACCAAGGTGTACTCCTTCCTTCCTCGATCAACCCGAATCCCATGCACATGTGATAAAGCATCTTATCAAATCATCATATAATAGGAGCATGCATCTCATATCATTATATATTTATTTATGCATCATGATAACTTCAATATCACAAACTTACTCATGTATAAACGTTAGCAAGCATAATATCGAAGAAATAGTGCGATGATTACGCACCTCAATAGCACCACGGTCCTACTCTCAAACGCTACTCAACGCCGACTCACCGACTCTCGAAAAGTTTCTGCGATAGGCTCTTCTCTCCCCTACAATCGGCCTTAGCATCAAAACCTTAGGCTTAAACGAATACTAAATATACAACTTATTAAAACAAATCCTTACCACTTCGATTGCTAACAAAAAGAGGCTTGGCTAACCACTAAAACTTCAGAGTATCTCAAAGAATGAAAACCCGAAGAGATCTATGCTAACATTCGGCCAAAGTGCTAACAAGTTGAGGGAAAGAAATTCGGCAAGGGTGGTGGGCGTAGATTCGGCTATCTATAAAATCAAGGGGTAGGAGCAGTGGTTTCGGCCAAAGAGAAGAGAAGAAAGGGTATAGGGTGCACTTTCGGTCTTTGAAGTGAAAAGGAAGGGAAAATAGGGAGAGTGAAGGGTTCGGCCACTTGGAAAAATGTGAGAGCAAAAGAATTTGGAGAAGGAAGTTTTGACAACCAAAGGAATTTTGGGAAGCAAAATTCGGCAAGAGGAGAGAAAACAAATGGTGAAAATAAATGAACACCTCCCCCTATTTATACTAAAAAGCCAAGCTCCAACCCCCCAAAAATAATCCCTAAAATTCTCCTAAAATACCTCCCCACCATCCATTCAAAATAGTTTGAATGGGTCAAACCTTCTAGCCAAAATTTAAAAAAATTGACCAAGTCTTCTCCACCTTTTAAGCCTCCCAAAACCGTCCACCACCAATCCTTAATGACTTAAAAACAAGGCTTCACCACTGCCCATGCGAATAGAACACGAGACCCCTTCCCCTGCAAATGGCGTCATACCCACAAGGCCTTAGTGGCGCCCATCCCGCCACTCCACCACTCCTTTCTTGTGACAAAAACTCCCAAAAATTCTCTTAAGTCCCCTCTTTGCCAAGCTCCCCTTTCAACACTAAAAACCAAAAATTTTCTAAGGCATTCCACTACCCTTAAAAGTTCTCAAGACCCTAAAATACCTCCAACCACACACTAAAGTGGGTCAACACCCGAGCTAAGCACCAAAAGCCTAACCCTAAAAACCAGGTGTTACAATTCTACCCTCCTTAAAATAATTTCGTCCTCGAAATTACTTGTCTCGACTAATGTCCAAATCCTCCCACTATACTATGGTCACAAGACTGATCTTAAAGAGTTAACATATATCTAGGCAAAGATTCTAAATTCATACTCAAAGTCCCCATACTTTACAAGCAACAACACAAACAATCACCAAATCAACAAAACAACAGAGAATGTTCCGAGCTTAAGGAACTTACCGGTGACACATCAGGCACATCATTATCCTCCTCCGATGATTGCATAAACTGGACGTTTGCCTTGCCTCGGTGCTACCATTCGCGCGCGGTCTCATCGCTACCACGACCTCGGCGGAACCATTTCCTCCATGGTTCGGACCACGACCTCTCGTCGCTTGCTGACCACCTCTACCTGGTTGCACATAACCTTGACCTTCTGTCCGAGTCCTATTCGGATTCTGGGGACAATCCTTAATCAGGTGGGACTTGGACTTGCATCTAAAGCACTCCCGAACACGATTCCAAAGCACTCGCCAACATGATACCTTCCGCATCGCTGCATTACGGATGATCCGAATTTCCCGCGGCTGGCTTAGCAATATGAACATGAGTCTTGACTCTCGGTCTCTTCTGAACCCTCTCAAACACTTCTGACGATCCAACACTTCTCTTATCACGGTTCCTTTCTCTATTAAGCCTCTCAGCCTTCTTGACCTCCTCAGCTATTCGAGCTTTCTCCACTAGAACGGCGAAGTCTCTTTCCTGATGTGGAGCAATCAAAACTCATGACTCATCCATGAGACCATCTTCAAATCGACACATCTCTCATAATCCGTTGCCCACGATGCCCGAGCATACCGGCTCAAACGCAAAAATTCACCAGACTCGCTATTGACTTACTACCTTGCACCCGATTAAAGGAACGCTTCCTCCAGCGTCCACATAGCTCGCTCCGACATACTTCCCTTCAAACTTGATCTTAAAGTAACCCCAATCCACTCGATCCACAGGGTACTTTCTTAATGATGAGCCACCACCGGTAGGCTTCATCCCGTAGCAACGAAACAACACCCTTAAGCTTCTCCTCAGCAGATTAAGTCTAAGTCGTCCATAATCCTTTCAATGACCTCAAGCCAATACTCCGCCACGTTTGGAGCTACCCCGCACACTCCTCTAAAAACCTCGGCTCCATTCGCCTAAGCCTTTCGAACGCGACTTCCGATTCCTATTGCCCACATTGGCTCTCGCCACTCGTTCGAGCACTCGCAAGACGACTTGTGACATCGCTGCGTCGTCTCCTCCGGTCGATCCATTGTTCAACCTCAACGGTGATGGCGGTGCATCGCTCTCGACCCATGGCGTGACCCAACCGGTTCCGACATCGACATCCCGCTCTACCACGTCCACGAGTATTGCGACCACGCCCCTAGAACTCATATCTAGCGCCTCGATTTAGTCTCATTTAGAAAGTTTTATGCATTAGAAATTCTTGTTTCACTGTTTTACCCACGAGCAAATTTTATGCAATGAAGTTTCCAAGAGTAGTTTTTTTCGAGCAATCAAAGTTTCCTTCCTACCCGGGGTAATTTAGTCATTTTTCCTAAAGAGGGTATTTTGGTAATAGCTCGTGGTCAATTTTGAAAATAGTTTTCCAACTTAAAGATATCTCAAAATTCACAAATCTCGGGGTCATCTTGAAAATTTTGTTTTTCAAACAAAATGTGTTGCACAAATTTGAGAAAGTAGGTCATTTTCGTAATTTTGAAAATCATGGGCCTTTTCAGTAAATCCTCAAAAATCGAAATGTCACAACATTTTACAAAATAGAATTTTCTCGATATTTAGTGGAATAGGAATACTTCTTGTAAAAGTCGAGAGAAATCGAAAATTTAGAAACCAGGGCATTTTGGTAATTTTATTAATGGGGTATTTTAGTAAATTTTCACAAACCAAGATATCTTAATATTTCAAAACCATAAAATTTTGGTATTTTACAAGGTAAAGAATCATTTTATCAAAAGTTGAGGGTAGTACGAAAATTTTATAACACAAGGGTATTTTTGTAATTTTGCCACTGGGGCATTTTGGTAATTTTGTAAGTCGAAAACGCGTCTTTCAAAATCGAAATTAGGGTTTACAAACCAAAAGGGGCAAATTGAAAAATTTTAAACGAAAGATATTAAAACAATCAGTCAAATCCCTTTCGGGTTTTAATAATTGGTTTAGCCTTTATGAACAAGTCCTCTTGGTTAAGGTGAACCAGTAGCTACGCACTGTAGGATACTCGCGAAGAGGAGGTGAGTCACACGGACCGCTTAAATACCGTGCTCTTAGGTTCCACTCCTAGACATGCGTCTGGGGTTACCACACCTTAACTCGGCGACTTACTTCACTGAGTTTGTTTAAGAGATTTAAGTTTTATGCACATGTTTGAGTAGTCTAGTCCTAGGGTCCAATAGTCCTAACTTTCTAATCTACGAGCCCAAACTAAGCCCAAATCAATTCATACAAACAAAACAACACAATTTAAAAGTTCGAAGCACTTACCTGGTGGACTTCGGGTCGGAGACACAGGTGCCATGCCAGAATAACCTGAAAAATATTGTTTATAAAAGCCCACATTCCAAAAACCCATTTTGAAAATCATTTTGCCCAAAACCCTCAAAGCCGAGTTTTGAACAGAGGCTCGATACCAATTTGTAACACCCCAAACCCGGCCCATTCACTACGACCGAATCTGGTTATGTTAGTGAAAATATTTTTCTTTACTTAGAATTTAAAACACGAAAAATTTACTATCTTTCTGGTAACTCGTGTACTTTTAACACTATACTTTTGGACTTTGAAATTAAATAAAAGTGTCCATTTTAAAGCACTTTATTAACTCATGAATAATTCGAGTAAAACTATTTACACAAACTTATAATTAAATCTTTTCCAAGTCATAATCAATTTAAAATAAAATAGTAAAAGTAATAATTAGGTAATTTCCAAAGTAAATAAATAAATCTTTGTTATTAAAAATAGTCCATATTAAAACTTTAGTGTATAAATATATTTGAATAATCAGATTGCTAAAAATAAAATCATCTTTTATATAGTGATTAAATTTTAACCAAACCATAATTAAAATAATACCAAACATAATAATAATAAATAAATAATGCCAACCATAAAAAGGCCCTTATTACAATCATTACTTAAGCAAAATACTTTTATAAAAAAAACACTTAAAATAATTAAACATCTTCTTTTGCATGGGCCACCATGTGTCCTCTCCGATCCCGGTCCGATTCTACGTCACACCGAAATGGTTAAAAAAATAAAAGGGTGAGTCCACCGACTCGAGTGCATAACCACCACATATTCCATCCGTATGGGCTTGGCCCATACCCACATGACCATCGAAACAAATCATGCAAGAATGCATCTCAGCCCAACCCATTGTCCAACCATACTCCAACCTTAGCAGACTCCCCGCCTAAGGCCGTGGAAAACTTCCCACCGATCACATCGTGATCCATAACATCTTACCTTGGCAATCTCGCTGCTCAAGGCCGTGGCTGAGCCACCGATCAACCCAAGTGATCCAAATATCGTAATCTATCTACGGTGATGCACATAGCAATCAACCGCCGAGATGGGCACCGAGCCAACATCTCCTTGATGATGCACACACAACTCATCAAGCGCTAGTGTAGCCGAAGCTAACACTAGACCACGTACACCAAGGTGTACTCCCTTCCTTCCTCGATCAACCGAATCCCATGCACATGTGATAAAGCATCTTATTAAATCATCATATAATAGGAGCATGCATCTCATATCATCATATATTTATTTATGCATCATGATAACTTCAATATCACAAACTTACTCATGTATAAACGTTAGCAAGCATAATCTTGAAGAAATAGTGCGCGATGATTACGCACCTCAATAGCACCACGGTCCTACTCAAACGCTACTCAACAACGACTCACCGACTCTCGAAAAGTTTCTGCGATAGGCTCTTCTCCCCTACAATCGGCCTTAGCATCAAAACCTTAGGCTTAAACGAATACTAAATATACAACTTATTAAAACAAATCCTTACCAACTTCGATTGCTAACAAAAGGAGGCTTGGCTAACCACTAAAACTTCAGAGTATCTCAGCAATGAAACCCGAAGAGATCTATGCTAACATTCGGCCAAAGTGCTAACAAGTTGAGGGAAAGAAATTCGGCAAGGGTGGTGGATGTAGATTCGGCTATCTATAAAATCAAGGGGTAGGGAACAGTGGTTTCGGCCAAAGAGAAGAGAAGAAAGGGTATAGGGTGCACTTTCGGTCTTTGAAGTGAAAAGGAAGGGAAAATAGGGAGAGTGAAGGGTTCGGCCACTTGGAAGAATGTGAGAGCAAAAGAATTTGGAGAAGGAAGTTTCGGCAACCAAAGGAATTTTGGGAAGCAAAATTCGGCAAGGGAGAGAAAACAAATGGTGAAAATAAATGAACACCTCCCCCCCCCCTATTTATACTAAAAAGCCAAGCTCCAACCCCCCAAAAATAATCCCTAAAATTCTCCTAAAATACCTCCCCACCATCCATTCAAAATAGTTTGAATGGGTCAAACCTTCTAGCCAAAATTTAAAAAAAATTGACCAAGTCTTCTCCACCTTTTAAGCCTCCCAAAACCGTCCACCACCAATCCTTAATGACGCAAAAACAAGGCTTCACCTGCTGCCCATGCGAATAGAACCTGAGACCCCTTCCCCTGCAAATGGCGTCATACCCACAAGGCCTTAGTGGCGCCCATCCTGCCACTCCACCAGCTCCTTTCTTGTGACAAAAACTCCCAAAAAATTCTCTTAAGTCCCCTCTTTGCCAAGCTCCCCCTTTCAACACTAAAAACCAAAAATTTTCTAAGGCATTCCACTACCCTTAAAAGTTCTCAAGACCCCTAAAATACCTCCAACCACACACTAAAGTGGGTCAACACCCGAGCTAAGCACCAAAAGCCTAACCCCTAAAACCAGGGTGTTACAAAGACAATATAAATTGCATATTCGCAATTCAGGGCTTCAACTAGTAGAAGTAGAAAATAGTATCATAAGAATCTTATCATCAAATCTTCTATCAATCATAATAGTTTTAGAAGACCAGAAGAAGATAGAGCAATGTCAATCATAAATCAACTAGACTAACAATAATTCTGTCTAATATCATGATTCACCAATCCTTCTATATGATAAATATCACATCTGGACATGAACAATTTCATATGCCTCTGAGAATAATAGAACATGTAGAATACCCAGAAGAGATTGCTATAATAACAGAAAATGAACAATTTCACATAGCCTGACACACAGCCAACCACATGACGTGTGGCGCAAACGGCCTAGCACACGGTTGTGTGATAAATAGAAATTTCAAAACAACCACTATTTTTCTAATTTTTCTAAGTTCTAGTCGACTTTTCGAGATATAAAACACACCTAAATTAGTTTTGATGTAGAACCACAAACGCGAATAGCGGAATCTAAAACCAATATTTATATAATGATTTCAATAATGAATTACTAATTTCCAAGTAACACTTCCAAACAAAAATGCTAACATAAGCATTCTAACCCAAAAATTAGCCTTTTGGGTGTTCGATTACTTACCCAAACTACCACAATAGTTCCTAACCCTTCTAATTGGCAGGAGAATTATCCACTCCACGACTGTCACCTAACAGATTTATTGAATCAATTAGAACATAGATTATTCTATTACTAACCTCACCCACCTTGCACGTGAAAACGATATTACAAATAAATAGAGAAGATATGGACCATAAAACTTACACTTCAACAACACTATGCTCCCCTGCTCACAAACACGAACTATGCTCTCCTACTCACAAACACGACACCATAGAATTGATGGCAAAACAGAGGCATGATGATGGTTAAACAAACAATAAACAAAATAAACAAAACAAAGACAAGGGAATTGATTGCAAAATAGAGGCAAGATAATGATTATACAAATAAAAAAATAAACTAAACAAAGGTAAGGGAATTGGTGGCCAAAGAAATATGATAAAAATCAAGAAAGGTTGGAATGGCAAAGTAACAGAGAAAAGAAAAGAGAAAAACGTCAGGGAATTTGGGAAATCAAAAAAAAAAATTGTGAGTAATAGGAATAGTTGAACGACACTTAAGAGAAAAAACTAGGGATCACATCTAGAATTTTAAAATTTAACAAAACAAAACAAAAAATAAAATAAAATCCCCCAACAACCTTATCCTAACTATTAAATTCCCAAGAATTTGAAATTGACTAAATTCCTGACAGAATAGGTGGCACAACAAAAAAGAGTAAAAATCTGTCCACTTTACACTCATAGGGATTCAAACACAAGACCTTTAGGTAACTTGAGGCCTTACCACTGAACCAGCATGTTTATTCTTGTTACAATTGAGCGAAAATAAGTTTATTAACTCGATGTTTAAAGATAAGGGTTAGGACAAAAATAGCAAAAATTCAAATGAAAAGGATTCGAACCTAAAACCTCACACACACAAGAACAATACTTAACCACCACAATGGATCAATTCATTTGACAAAACTTCTACAACCTGAAAAAACAAAACGTGACCCCTCTTGGTTTCCCTAACCCAATTTCTTCTAACCTGGTTTTTGGGATGTGAAAAAATTAATATGAAAACAAAAGTCTCGATGCAATTCGCTTAATTTAGGGGATTGAAATACCATATTCTTTCATAGTAGTACTTTTCAAAGAAGGAAGTCTAATCATATTAATACATTGAAAAATCATGAAGGGGATTGGATTTATGACCCAGAGAACATCCAATCTGAGGTGGTTAAACTTTTTTAGAAATTATATGGGGAGGTGTCAGTTTAGTACGGGGAATTACCTTCTAGCCCCTTTTCGCAATTTGATCATTGTGATAGGGATTTTCTGGGGAAAGAGATTTCCAATGAGGAAATTAAGAGTGCTCTTTTTTATATGGCACCTCTAAAGGTACTAGGTAGTGACGGTTTTCATGTGTTTTTCTTCCAAAATCAGTGGGAGGGTATGGGGTTGATACATGTAAATGGGTAAAGTGGGTTTTTGATGGTGAATTGATAGATCAGGAGTTAAACAACACACTTATTGTACTCATTACCAAGGTTTCCAACCTTGATAACTTATCTTTTTTCCGACCTATTAATCTTTGTCCCGTCTTATACAAGTTAATTATGAAGATTATTGCTAACCATTTCAATGTAGTATTCCTTAAAAATATTGCACTTGAGTAAGCTGGTTTCATCGTGGGAAGGAACATCTTTGACAATATTCTCATTGCACAAGAGATCGTACACTCCATGAAGGGTAAAGAAAAGATGGTGTCAAGTTCAATTTGGAGAAAGCCTATGATAGAGTACGATGATATTTTATTGATGGATCTTTAAGAGTAGCTACAATTTCAGACTTCTTCAAAAAAGTTATCATGTCGGCCAATTCTAATTCCACTATGCAAATTCTATGGAATGGGGTGCCAACCCAAAATTTTAAGCCTGCAAGAGAGTTCGTCAGGATTGTCCACTGTCTCCATGTTTATTTTTGTTATGGAATGGTTAGGACATGGTATTCACTCAGCTATCTCAAGTGGTAAATGGAATCCTATTAAACTGTCTTGCTCGGGACCTGAATTATCACACTTGTTTTTTGCTGATGATATTGTTATTTTTTCTAAGGTTGATTTAAATCATGCTATCATTCTCAAGGAAACTCTTGACTGCTTTTTCTTTCTATCAGGTCATTAGGTTAATGCTAATAAGACGAACATTTTCTTCTTTGGAAGAGTGGATAGCGATCTTGGTGATATGATAAGTACTCTCATTAGTTTCCAAGAATTTCAAAACCTTGGAACATATTTGGGAGTCCCTCTTTTCATCAGAGAGTAACTTGTGCCACATTGGGGTTTATGGTGGAAAAGGTGCGGAGTAATCTAAATAATTGGAATGCCAGGCAGATATCCTTTCCAGTAGAACTACTATTGCACAATTGATACTTCTATCCATCCCAAATTACTTTATGCAATCCATGTGGATCCCAAAAGGTGTTTATGAAGAGATTGAACGTATCATCAGATAAAGGCTAAAATTTAAGGATTTTAATGATTAAAATATGTGGATAATATACTGATAAAGGAGGGAAGAGTTAGAGATAATTAAGTCTCTTTTAGATGAGCTAGTAGATTGAGATAAATGAGAAAAGATAGGATTTATCTGCAAGGTTAGGTAAGTGCCGAAATTTCTATAAATAGGGGGAATATCTCTTCAATTTCAGCATTTGGGTTTTCTCTCATTCTTTTCTCTTCTTCTCTGAGTAAAAGTCGAAAACTCCTAAAGTTCCATCTTCTTCTTCATTCTCTGCAAAAGCCGAAATCTCTAAGCCTAATCCCTCATCTTCACTTTGATTCAAAAGCCGAAACTCTTTCCATTCTTTTTCTTCCTAGCCGAAATCTTCAAGTCACTTCCTTGTTTTCTTTTCCTCTTCTCTTTTCCTGTCAGAAACCGAAACTCTTCACTCAAGTATTTTAAAAGCCAAAGACACATCAACCTTCTCTTGTTCATACTTTTTCTGGGATTTTCCTAAAAGCCGAAATCCCTAGATCTCATCTCCTGTGATTGCCGAATTGTTTCTGTGGTGCCTACTTGTGCTGAAATCTGAAGGGAACTTTAATGGAGTCAATCGCATAGATCTCTAAGTTATAAATCGGTAGCACTCGAATCGTGTTACTTTTGATATTTCAAGGTAAGAAGATCTATTAGTTTCAACATGTAAATTCTGGATTTACTAACCCTTGGCCGAATATAGGAGAGGCCCTATTTTCACATCTTTCTGGCTTTTGAGCAAGGCTATAGATTGAGGATAATAGATCCGGATAGTAAGGACATCGACTAAGAATATTGGATTTCGCGATATCAGGTGTGTAATACTTCCCCACCATCTAGATCTAATCATAAAATGCATGATCATAAGATTTATATGTTTTGATAATTGCCGACATCTCGAATTATTGATGAAAGCCCAAGGAGAGTAAAAGCGGTTCACCAGGTTAGTAAATAATCTGTTTATATGTTATAAGTAAAATGCTTGTATGTGATTGCATGGGTTGGGTTGATGAAAGGAGGAAGTTATACGTTATATGTGTAGCGGTTTTGTCATGATCTGATGTAGCGGCTAATGCCGTGAATTGTTATACGGGCTTAGGCCATTATATGTTATAAGGGCTTCGGCCATCATATGTGGATGAGCAGCATGACTGCCATCATGGTGTGTAGCGGTGTGGGTCGATTGTAGAAATCCCCAATGGTGTGTACGGTTGGTACGGGGGCGTGTAGCGAATGGAAACCTAGGCAAACGGGTTGGGCCTTGCATAATATTTGTTATAAATTTTTATTATGAGTATTAAACTGTTTACTTTGTTTAACGGGCTTAAGGCCCAAAATCTAGTGGTGCATGAGGGTTGCACACTGAGTCTCGCGACTCACCCTATTAATTAACCTTTCAGGTGATACCTAGTGCTTCGGACCGGGCTGGAGAGGAACGCAAGGTAGCCATGCAAAAGAACATCTAGATCCAGCAAAAAGACTCAAGTTAATACTTTATATTTTTAATTAATGGATTTTAAATCTCGTTGTAATAGGGCCATGGGCCACTAGTTTATGTTTTGTTTTATTTTGAGCTTTAATTACTTTTAGTTATTTAAATTCTTATTGAACTAATGCATGTATTTAAATTCGGGTTTTTAATTTATGAAGGCATATTTTTTTTAAACTATCAACTATTAAATTTCTTTCAAATAAGAAGATAAACTTTAGATAAATATTTTCTAAAAATACGACATGTTTTTCCAAAATTTTCTTAGTGACATACCAGATCCGGTAGTGGTGTTTGGGCCAGGTTTGGGGTGTTACAGGTAGGAATAAGATTTCTTTGGTTGATTGTTATTCTGTCTGTCAAACCCTTGGGCACGAAATTCTAGGATTCAAACATTTGGTGGACCAAATCATTTCATTCCTATTAAAGTTAGGGTTTAATCTTGTAACACCCCAAACCTGGCCTAGACTTTATGGCCGAATCTGGCGATGTCACATGATAGTGCTTTAGAAAACGTGATTTCAATAAAGCCATTTTTGATGTCATAGGTTATTGTTAAAAACGTGCTATTTATTCATTCATTATCCATTTTAAGAACATTATACGTTGCAGAAGCTTTTAATGTAATTGATGAATTCGTGTGTATTTGATAAAACATTTGTTTATTTTGAAAACTCGTGTCTTATCCTACTTTCTAGTAGTTTATAAATAAAAATCCCAAATTTTAAACAAAAATCCATAAAGGCCATGTACATAAAACTCCCCAAATATAATCAGAACCATAAATAAAAGTAAAAACTGTTAAAGGGCCAGAACCGTGGTCACCACCGAGTCTTTCGCCACACCGATCCATTTAATGTTGGGGATTACCTGAACAGATTAAACAGAAAAGGGTGAGTTTTCACAAACCCATTGTGTAATCCCCATAGAAAACATGCACACAGTAATATCAAAAAACAGACATAATTTCACAGTTCGGGTCTAAGGCCATTACAGAAATAGTGTGGACCTTAGCCCATTCAGATAGAGAATCAGATAATCTCTAGGGCCTTAGCCCATTTCAGACATAAAAAGCAGATCAGAATAGAATAGTAGAGTCCTACCCACTAGCCTCTACACACCATCTCCGTCCAACCCTATACATCATGTGGGGATAAAATCGACCCACCCATCCCTACACACCATGTTGTATCGAAAGCTACAGATAATCAGAAATTTACATTTGAACTGCCAAATATCAGGCTTAAGAGCCTTTCAAATACTTCCTTCGAATCATCAACCCATCCTGATGCAATGCAACATACATAACATGACATGTTTTTATGCAACACAGTTCATACACTCCGATATCAGAAATCATGCTCAATATAGAAATCAGAAAGTCAAGTCACATAATTAGGTGTCTAGGTAAAGCTTACTGACCCTATAGTAGGTCAACAGTTGGCTAGGTCACCCGTGCAACCTTGCAGAACATAATAGAAAAATGGGCTCACATGCCCATTGGCCTGCTCGTGTGGGCCCACACGCTTGTGTGGCCAACACGACCCAAATTTTCCTTGGCCGTGTGGATCACATGGCTTGACCTAGAATCCTACACACTCATGTGGCCCACACTGTAACACCCCAAACCCAGCCCATAAGCCCTGACCGGATCTGGTATGTCACAGAGTAAAAGCAGTTTGAAATATTTCGATTAATCGGTGAAAATCTGAAAATATGTTGAGGTTATAAAACGGTGTTTATTAAAAACTCAGATGGGATTGATTCTATAAACATGGTTGAGTCGAAACCCTTTTCCTTTGAAAACATTTGATCATTTAAATTTTTAAAACATCAGAGTTATTGTTAACTTGGTAAATTTTGCTACCCGACAGTAACCTCCTTGAAAACTCGTAAAAGTACTTATTTTGAAAACGTTACTTTTAACCGATTTACTTTACAATTTATAAAATCATTAGTAATATAGTAAAAGTGAAATATAAATAACTACTTGAACATCCAAAATAGTAATTACCAGCCTTATTACAATCCAAACCAAAATTTTAAAAAAATAATAAATTTTAACTGTGATAAATATAAATTCAAATCCAAAGAACAAGCATGGCCGCCTCGAGTCCTCTCCGGCTCCATCTCTGCAATCTACTCATCTGCAAAATGATATGGGAAGGGGTGAGTCACCAAGACTCGGTGTATAAATCCCCAACCCGGAAGTGCGAACTCATACACAAAATATTAGTAAGACATGCAAAACATGCAAGCCCATAACTTAGCCATCCATACTCCTTTACTACCCCGTGTGGTCAAAACCACTGGTGGTCAAAACCACTGGTGACCGGAGTCACAAATCCAATGATGGGGCCAACCCATCGTGTGGTCAAAACCATTGATGACCATAGGTTACAAATATTAATATGTGGTCAAAACCACTGGTGGTACCAAACCACTGGAACTTAGTCACGATTTATCTCAACGGTGTGGTCAAAACCACTGGTGACCGAAGTCACAATTAAACTGATGGGGCCAACCCATCTTATGGTCAAAACCACTGGTGACAGTCCATAGAGAATATTCCCCCTCCTCTCTTCAATCCCATTACTAACATGCTCACAACATGCTTATCATATTATCATCAATCATGCATATAAGTCATGGCATAGCATATTACCCAACATGTCATTCATATAATATATTTAAAATCATAAGCGACTTACCCGGAATCCATGCTCAAGCCCACAAGGCAATTCACTATCACAAAAGTTACGGTAACATAATAAGCAATACCAACTAATAAAGTGTGTAAGAGTTTACACACCTGTTTAACCGAAGATCTAAGGAGAAATCCCGAATTTATACGATATCACAAAATCCCGAAACGTATTCCCGTATTGCTCCAAAGCAAATTGAAATCCTGGAAGCCTCTATTTTCCTTTGCCGATTAGCCCCTAAAACCATAGTGCACGTTCGGTTATACTTAGATACCAAAAAGGGCCTTTGGCCGAATATGCCTAACCACTTCCCACTCTTACCGAAATCCCAAAGTTGTCACTTGTCTTGTCGAGATACCTTGAAGAATCAAATCCCGAAATGCTCCTTAGTGTCGGCTACACACAAAAGTTACAATATCAAGACCCTATACATATTCGCCAACCTTACCACGACCTATTCGCAAGCTTTCGGCACATTAAAAGGAAGAGAAAAGAACCCGATTTTGAAAAGAAACACTTACCTCTATTGTTTCCTTGAAGAGACTGAAAGTGAAGAGATTTCGGCTATGGCTCCCAAGTGTTGATGAAGATATTCGGCTGACACCAAATGGGAGATGAATTTTTGAGTAGGATGGAGGTGATAGGTTCGGCCAAATAGAATAAAAGAAGAAAGGGGTTTGAAGAATTTTGGGTAATGTGGACAAGAGAGAATTCGGCCAAGAAAATTGGGAAGAAAAGAAGAGCAAAAATTAAATGAATTTTGGCACCCCCCTTATTACTCAAAACCGATTAAGCAAGCCCCTAAAGAGTCCCTATTTTGGCCGTCTCCCTAATGTGATAATTATCACCCATTTGAAATAAAATAAAACAATGTTTTATCCTTTATCCCATCACTTAGCCACCTATTCAAATAAATAAATTAAAAATATAATAATACTTACCCTTCCAGCCAAGTTTAGAAACAAACATTAAGCTTATCCCCATCCATTTAAAATTAAAAACAATACCTATTTTTATCTTATCCCTTATCACCTCTAAAAAAAAAAATAAAAGAAATAAAATAATATTTATTCCATACTTCCAGCCGAATTCAACAACAAAAACAAGTTCTATCCTTATCAAACTAAAAGTCCCACGTGCAGACCATTAGCTCTTCTCCTTCACGCCAGCATGCAAAAACAAAACACCCATTTGCTGCTCACGCCACTCGAACCTAGGACCAGCTGGAACTGCTTACAAGTAACGCCCTAGGCCACTTTGCCAAGGCGTTTATTTGGGATATAAACCCCCCTACAATTTCTTTTAAGGGCTCCTTCCTACGCTCCCCATTGTCTTAATGCTTAAAGGCAAAAATAAAACATACCTCGCCTCCATCGTGACTCGAACTCGAGTCCTCCCTCCTACTTGGGGCGGCGTTCACCCAGGCCCTAAGTGGCGCCCCCAAGCCACTTTACCAGGCCGACTTTCATGTCCCTAACCCCTACCATTTATTTTTAAGGCCTTTCTAGCCCAACACGTCATTCCTAACGCAAAAATAAAAGCCCCAAGCGTAAATTCGGTAGCTCGAACCCCTGCTCTGCCGCGCCATTCTAGCTCCCTAGGTAACATCCCAACCACCTTATCACCTGCTTCCTTGTGTCATGTTTCGCACCAATAATTTTTAAATCCTCATTTGTCTAGCTCCCTCCTTTCAAGTGCTACAAAGACGTTTTTAACCCCAAGTCAGACCTACCCCGGGGTTATGACTAGACCCTAAAACAAGTCAAACGAGCATAGCATTCCATATCTTCAAGCATATACAGGAAAAATAATTTAATAAAAATTTACCCCTATTTCAGGATATTACAATTCTACCCCCCTTAAAAATAATTTCGTCCTCGAAATTACTTACTATCGTTCAATCGTGCATCCTTAACTCATCACACTACGCTACTGCTGCGCACTCTGATCTTAAAGAACTATCATACTTTCTAGACACATTCTCTAAGTCCATAATCAAAGTTCCCTACACTTCACTAGCAACATAATAACGAACTAACTTAACCACAAACAAGACAATTGAGGGTATTCTGGAAATAAGAAACTTACCCATTGTCACATCTGGCATATCTTCCTCCTCGCGACGGCCAACTGTATAAACCAACCTTGGTTGCCTCACCTCTGCACCTTCAGCACCTCGGCCATGCCCGTTACAATTACCATTACCCCTAGCTGCACCTCGTCCCCTCTGAGGTTGCTGGCCATCCCTCCTGAATTGACCACGTCCTTGACCCTCAGCTTGAGTCCTAGCCAACTTCCTCGGACAATCCCTTACTCGGTGCTCCATTGATCCACGCTCAAAGCACCCTCGATTACCATTCCAACACTCCCCCGAGTGAGATTTCCCGCATCTACTACACTGAGGTGGCCACTGAGCAGGCTTTGCAGCTTTTTCTGATTCCCTAAACCTAGCCCTCTTCTGTAAATCTTCAGTGGACCCTGAAGACCCAAAATTCCTTTTATCCTTACTCCTGTCTTGATTCCGCCTAAAAGACTGTCTTACCCCTTCAGCAACCTTAGTTTTCTCCACTAGAACCGCGAACTCCCGTTCCTAGTATGGAGCTATCATCATTCTTAACTCATCTCTCAGCCCATCCTCAAATCTGACACAACGTTCATGTTCAGTACCCACAATACCACGAGCATACCTACTCAATCGGAGGAATTCGGCCTCATACTCCGCCACCGTCTTATTTCCCTGAACTAGGTTCAAGAAAGCCTTTCGCTGCGCATCTACATAGCTAGCTCCTATGTATTTCTTTTGGTATGCTGCCTTAAAGAATTCCCATGTGAGGTCCTCTGTCAACGCTCCATCCCTTACGGTGAGCCACCACTGGTACGACTCATCCCTTAGAAGAGAGATTATACCTTTCAGCTTTTCCTCAGCTGACAAATCCAGGTCATCCATGATCCTCTCAGTTGATTCCAACCAATACTCCGCCGTACTGGGTGCCGTACCTGATACACCTCGGAACACCTCAGCTCTATTGGCTCGGAGTCGCTCGGGTACAGATTTTTGAGCTCCCATACCTCCACCTGCTCCAGCCATCATCTCAAGAACTCGCAGCACAGCCTGCGATACCGCCTCGCCCCCCGTCTGATCCTGCTGCTCAACACCAAAAGTTGGGGGTGGTGGTGGCGGTGGCATCTCATTATCAGACCCTTGTCCTGACCTAACGGGTTCTGACACGGTCATTCTTCCTCTACCGTGTCCACGTCGGCCACGTCCTCTAGAACTCATCTCTAACGATTGCGTTTTAATCTGATTAAGAAATTTTATGGATTAGTACTTGTTCCACTGGTTATCTGCGAAGAAATTTTATGAAGAGAGCTTAATAGGGATTCTTTCGATCATTCAAAGTTTCAAGTTTCCTATCCTAATTCACAGAAAAGCCATCCATTCCTTAATATCTCCCATACACATTCACTTTTCGGACATTTCTTTCCGTTCCTATCCCAGGGACATTTTCGTCATTTGTCCTACAGAGGTATTTTCGTAATTTTTTCAAAAGAAAAGTGTGATTTTGTCACAAAGTATTTTGGTATTTCTAAATTCCCGGGGTATTTTGGAAAAATTTTAGACCTCGGGGTATTTCGGTAATTTTTCACAAATCGGGGTAAATTTGTAAAATCCAGTAAATCAGGGATATTTCAAAAGTTGCAAAACTTTGAGGGTTCTTTTTGAGAATTGTACTTTCCAAAACGGTGATGTTGGCAAAAATTCAGAAATCGGGTCAATTTGGTAATTTTGTAAGTTAGGGGCAATTTCGTAATTTTCTAAAATCATGGCATTTTGATATTTGCAAAACAGAAGGTTCCAATATTTTTGTAAAGTAGAAATATTTTAACAAAAATCGAGGGTATTTTCTGAAAATCTTAAAAACTAAAGGCATTTAGAAATTTACAATCATAGGGGCATTGTTGTAATTTTTTTCCACTAAGGGTATTTTTGTAATTTTCATAAATCGAAAATTTTTCAAAAAATTTTGTAAAACAGTTCTCACACGTTAAAAGGGAAAATTTTTTAAGAGTTTGAAACTAGGGTTTTTATAAAAATACGGCTAGTTCCCTTTCGGGTTTTAGTTATTGGGTTTAGCCTATGAATAAGTCCTCATGGTTAGAGTGAACCAGAAGCTACGCACTGCAGGATTCTGCGAAGAGGAGGTGAGTCACTAGGATCGCTTAAGTACTGTGCTCTTAGGATCCAATCCTAGACATGCGCACAAGGATTACCACACCCTAACTCAGCGACTTAATCATGGGTTTGTTTAATTAGGCATTTAACATCTTATGTGATTGTTGGGGTAACTAGTCCTAGGGTTCAAATACCTATCATACTATCTACGTTCCATTCCTACCCCTCTACAGATAATAATTCACACACAGAGTTAGAAGTACTTACAGGCGGATTGGTGTAGGAGACTCGATGCCATCTTTGTTCAAAACAAAAAAACATTTTCATAATATTTTCCAAAGGCCTACCAAAAAAAAACATTTTGGGCCTGGGGCCCCCACAGTCGAGTTTTGAACAGGGCTCTGATACCAATTTGTAACACCCCAAACTTGGCCCATAAGCCCTGACCGGATCTAGTATGTCACAGAGTAAATACGGTTTGAAATATTTCGATTAATCGGTGAAAATCTGAAAATATGTTGAGGCTATAAAACGGTGTTTATTAAAAACGGTGTTAACTTGGTAAATTTTTCTACCCGGCAGTAACCTCCTTGAAAACTCGTAAAAGTACTTATTTTGAAAACGTTACTTTTAACCGATTTACTTTACAATTTATAAAATCATTAGTAATATAGTAAAAATGAAATATAAACAACTACTTGAACATCCAAAATAGTAATTAGCGGCCTTCTTACAATCCAAACCAAAAATTAAAAAAAAAAATAAACCTTAACTGTGCTAAATATAAATTCAAATCCAAAGAACAAGCATGGCCGCCTCGAGTCCTCTCCAGCTCCATCTCCGCGATTTACTCATCTGCAAAATGATATGGGAAGGGGTGAGTCACCAAGACTCAGTGTATAAATCCCCAACCCGGAAGTGCGAACTCATACACAAAATATTAGTAAGACATGCAAAACATGCAAACCCATAACCTAGCCATCCATACTCCTTTACTACCCCGTGTGGTCAAAACCACTGGTGACCGGAGTCACAAATCCAATGATGGGGCCAACCCATCGTGTGGTCAAAACCACTGATGACCATAGGTCGCAATTATCAATATGTGGTCAAAACCACTAGTGGTACCAAACCACTGGGACTTAGTCACGATTTATCTCAACGGTGTGGTCAAAACCATCGTGACCAAGTCACAATTAAACCGATGGGGCCAACCCATTTTGTGGTCAAAACCACTGGTGACAGTCCATAGAGAATATTCCCCCTCCTCTCTTCAATCCCATTACCAACATGCTCACAACATGCTTATCATATTATCATCAATCATGCATATAAGTCATGGCATAGCATATTACCCAACATGTCATTCATATAATATATTTAAAATCATAAGCGACTTACCCGGAATCCATGCTCAAGCCCACAAGGCAATTCACTATCACAAAAGTTACGGTAACATAATAACCAATACCAACTAATAAAGTGTGTAAGAGTTTACACACCTGTTTAACCGAAGATCTTAGGAGAAATCCCGAATCTATACGATATCACAAAATTCTAAAACGTATTCCCGTATTGCTCCAAAGCAAATTGAAATCTCGGAAGCCTCTGTTTTCCTTTGCCGATTAGCCCCTCAAAACCATAGTGCACGTTCGGTTATACTTAGATACCAAAAAGGGCCTTTGGCCGAATATGCCTAACCACTTCCCACTCTTACCGAAATCCCGAAGTTGTCACTTGTCTTGTCGAGATCCCTTGAAGAATCAAATCCCAAAATGCTCCTTAGTGTCGGCTACACACAAAAGTTACAATATCAAGACCCTATACATATTCGCCAACCTTACCACGGCCTATTCTCAAGCTTTCGGCACATTAAAAGGAAGAGAAAAGAACCCGATTTTTAAAAGAAACACTTACCTCTATTGTTTCCTTGAAGAGACTAAAAGTGAAGAGATTTCGGCTATGGCTCCCAAGTGTTGATGAAGATATTCGGCTAACACCAAATGGGAGATGAATTTTTTAGTAGGATGGGGGTGATAGGTTCGGGCAAATAGAATAAAAGAAGAAAGGGGTTTGAAGAATTTTGGGCAATGTGGACAAGAGAGAATTCAGCCAAGAAAATTGGGAAGAAAAGAAGAGCAAAAATTAAATGAATTTCGGCACCCCCTTATTACTCAAAACCAATTAAGCAAGCCCCTAAAGAGTCCCTATTTTGGTCGTATCCCTAATGTGATAATTATCACCCATTTGAAATAAAATAAAACAATGTTTTATCCTTTATCCCATCACTTAGCCACCTCTTCAAATAAATAAATTAAAAATATAATAATACTTACCCTTCCAACCGAATTTAGAAACAAACATTAAGCTTATCCCCATCCATTTAAAATTAAAAACAATACCTATTTTTATCTTATCCCTTATCACCTCTAAAAAAAAAAATAAAAGAAATAAAATAATATTTATTCCATACTTCCAGCCGAATTCAACAACAAAAACAAGTTCTATCCTTATCAAACTAAAAGTCCCACGTGCAGGCCATTAGCTCTTCTCCTTCACGCTAGCATGCAAAAACAAAACACCCATTTGCTGCTCACGCCACTCGAACCTAGGTCCAGCTGGAACTGCTTACAAGTAACGCCCCAGGCCACTTTGCCAAGGCGTTTATTTGTGATATAAACCCCCTACAATTTCTTTTAAGGGCTCCTTCCTACGCTCCCCATTGTCTTAACGCTTAAAGGCAAAAATAAAACATACCTCGCCTCCATCGTGACTCGAACTCGAGTCCTCCCTCCTACTTGGGGCGGCGTTCACCCAGGCCCTAAATGGCGCCCCCAAGCCACTTTGCCAGGCCGACTTTCATGTCCCTAACCCCTACCATTTATTTTTAAGGCCTTTCTAGCCCAACATCTCATTCCTAACGCAAAAATAAAAGCCCCAAGCGTAATTTTGGTAGCTCGAACCCCTGCTCTGCCGCGCCATTCTAGCTCCCTAGGTATCGTCCCAACCACCTTATCACCTGCTTCCTTGTGTCATGTTTCGCACCAATAATTTTTAAATCCTCATTTGTCTAGCTCCCTCCTTTCAAGTGCTAAAAAGATGTTTTTAACCCCAGGTCAGACCTACCCCGGGGTTATGACTAGACCCTAAAACAAGTCAAATGAGCATAGCATTCCATCTCTTCAAGCATGTACAGGAAAAATAATTTAATAAAAATTTACTCCTATTTCAGGATATTACACACACGGCCCAATTGGTCGAGCCTGTGTGTCACACACTGCCTTGCCCAGCAGTCACATGGCCATGTCAGTCGCATATGGCCTGGCTCGTCGATCACACGGCCGTGTGGTGACTTACAGTCTTGCGCACGGCTTACCACACGGGCAACTACATGCCCTTGTGGCTTCGACTGGTTTTCTGCATTTCCAGGTACACACCTAGTATCGAATCAATGCTAACCCAATCCCGAGCAATCTCAAACCTATAATTGATATTCCAACATCCAAAATCAGTGTTTAAAGTAAAACTAAATCGAGATGCTAAACCCGATACCTTTCAAAAACCTTACCTTAAATTGAGCAACAGTGTTTCCCCACTACTTCAACGCTGATCAACATGCTCTAGCCCTTTAACCTTCACCATAACAAACGAATCCCAAAAAACACTAACCCAAAACCAAAATAACGGCACTTACTACACATACTGAGACTTACCATACCCGTGTGAGCACCAACAATGTTGCAAGACAAGGAAAGAAAGAGAGAATTTAGAAAAAGAAGGAAAAAGGAGAGGGGGATGACAGAGGGTTTGGAGAAGAAGAGAAAACTAAATTTTTTTTTGTTGGGGACAGGAAAAACGAACAGATTTTTCTGATATTCCCCCTATCATTTCTTCAAATCTCTCCTTACTATCAGATCTTTAGTCCAACACAAAATCTTTGGATGTGTTAGGTAAAAATAATGCTCACGCCGGGATTTGAACACAGGTCACTCAGCATAACCAACACTCCACTTAACCATTGGACCAGCAGGCCCATTCTGTTAATTACTTACACACTTTTACTTATAAGCCTACTAACAAGAGATAGGGCTTTATTCATAAAACTACTAAATCTTACCCAAGCTAAGGATTTAACCCAAGACTTCTTAGACACTCCCAAAACACTTAACCACTGAAGCAGATACAAATTTGTCACAAAATTACAAAAGTTGAAATTAAAGAAAATCGGGGCGTTACAAATCTAGTTTTAAAGAATGACGCATTTTGGGTTCGTGTTCTCCGGTCAAAGTATGGGATGAAAGAGAGATTACTTGTGAGTATAACGCGTGTCACATGCAGAAAACCTAGTAAGAAGAAATTGGATTGTGAAATTATGTTAAAGGAATTAATTTGGTTCAGTGGTTAAGTGTTGTGCTTGTGTGTGCGAGGCTTTGGGTTCAAATCCTATTCCATGAATTTTGTTAATTTTTGCCCAAACTCTTATATTTGAGCTTATAGCTTAAGTATTATTTTCACTTAACTTAGTTTATTGGTTTAGTGGTTTAGTGGTAAGGTGTTAACTTACTCTTTGGTCTTGTGTTCGAATCTTTGCATATGCAAAATAGGAATTATTTTTGTTTTAAATTCTGGGAAAATTTTGATAAGGATAACTAATCAGATTTATTAGGAGTTAGTGGGTGGTTTATTTAATAAAAAAATTATCTCCTAGTTTCTCTTCTATGTTCCGCACTTTTTCCCAGATTTTGTTTTTCACGTTAGTTTTCTAGTGTTGTTGACATTGATCTGACGTTTTCTTTTCCAAAAATTTTCCTTCTTATTTTCTCTATTTTGATCTTTGCAAAAATTCCCTCTCTTCTCTATTTTGTTTCCAATTATTATTATGGAGACTCTATTTTTCTGCTAACACTTGTGCTGTGTATTTTGGACAAGAGTTAGCGTATTTATCATTGTGTAAGTGTCATTCACGTTCTTATCTTTTTATTTTTCTCATAGTATGTTATTTATTTTTCTGGTTTTGTGTAAGATGGATGGTTCTAGTGTGTCTTTAGTTCTATTTTGATCGTTTTAACATTTGCTAATTCAGCGTATAGTGGGTTTTAGGAGATACTACTACAAGCGTGGTTAGCAATTGAATGCTTTGAAAGGACTGTTATGTTTGGTGTTAAGGAAGAATTTAGTGTTTGAATTTGGTATATCATTGTTCATTGATTTGTTTTGGATGACATTTTAGGGTGCTGGAATTGCGTTTGTTAAATCGGCATCAAAAAACGACTAGGTGTGTAAAGAAAACCTGAGAAAATAGTGAATGAAAAAGTCAAATGCGCCACACAATCGTGTGCCAAAACATGTGAGTCACATGGTCTGGGCCAATTGGGTCATGTGGGCCACACGGGCATGTGGGCCCAAAAATTGGAATTTTTCCTAGAGTCGTATTCGATGTATGAGTCGAATGTAGGCTCCTTGTAGGGTCTGTATGATACAAATTAGGCCATAAATCATGATTTCTAATATTTTGTTAGCATAAAATATAAATTATGTACATATGTTAATAAGATATATGTTAAGTATGATACTGTAAGTAGTGTGGGTTTTTAACAAGTAAAAACGGTGCATTAATTATTTATGTTTAAACGTTAATCAGTTATGATTAATATATGTTTTGAATCGTGATTAAATGACGATTGAGAAGTATTAATATGCTTACCAATTTTGAAACTAAGGTAAGTGTTCTGACTTGTATTTTGTGATTGTTTGATTATTTGTGTGATAATGGAATATGTTATATTCTGGCACTCATGTTTTGTGATATTATGACACGATTCTGTTTCTATTAATTTGATCACTTAATACTAGATAAATTTTTGAAATCGCCATATTTGATTGCATGTTAAGCATGCCATTGTTCTGATTCCGTTCTGTGTGTCATATCACATGCATAGGGTTGGGATGATTTTATAAGGAGGAAGTTCTGGCAGTTTAATGATCTGCCTCATCTGGTGGTTTATCCATATTTCTGCTTCGGTAGCTTGGCTGCAATATAGTTGCTCGACCACATATATTCTGATTTGGCAGTTTTAACTGCAATTCTGTTGGCAATGTCCACAATTATCTATTGGTATGATTTGGCTGGATGAGTTCTAGGGAACTCTATTTTGGTGTGTAGTGGAGTTGGGTATGAAGTTTTTTGAAAAGAAAAATATGTATTCTAGATTTCTGAAAATTCCGCATTGGCATAATCATGCATTCTTAGTTCTGTTTGCTTGTGCATCACGAAATTCTCTGTGAAACTCTGATTTGTATATTGTGTTATGTATGATCTCTATTTGGGTTTAGTTATACGCTGAGCTTTATAGCTCATCCTCTTTGTTTTATTTTTGACGTTTCAGGTAATCGGTAAATTAGAATCGAATGCCGTACAAGAGCTCGGTTGGTTTAATCAGTTAAATTAAAAAAAATGGTAATTTTCGTAATTATTTATTTTGGTCTTTTGGGAACTGTAATTTGTTTTTGGGCTTTGCTTTGGTTTCTGTTTAATTCGTCGATATTGATATTTGCAAACGTGATACTGCAAAACCTCATAAGTTAAATTTAAAATTCAGTTTTCAAAATTAAAACTCTAAAAGTTTTCCGTTGCAAATTAGGTAATCCCTAAAGAGTTCTTTTGTAAATAAACAAACAGCTTCAACGAGTATTTTCCTTAAAACTAGAAATGATTTGTCAAAATACTTATTTTCAAACACGATTTTTAACTCAAATTTTGGAATTAAGTGTTTCTGAAATTAAATTTTTCTAGACATTTGTGAAAGATTTTGCGAAATTTTATATTTTCGAAACGCGTTTTTAGTTTGATTGAAGTAAAGGCTTTTAAACAAGTTAACGTAATTGCTCAATATCCGGTCATGACTTCTAGGTCGGGTTAGGGGTATTACAGCGTGGAAATTGTTCCTTTCTTTAGAGAGCCCTTACCAAGGTATGGCCTTTATTATGTGAAAATTTATTTTGGTTGGTGAGGAATGGGAATTTTATTTCATGTTGGAAGGATCATTGGATTCTGAACATAGGACTGTTGTTTAATCACTTGCCTGCCTAGATTAATTTGTTCTTGATTGTGCTCTTAGTGATATGGTTAAGGGTAAGCATTTGATCGAATCAAATCGAATGAAAAATTTTTGAGTTAATCGAGTTGACGAATCCTATTTTATCATCCTAACTCGATTTGAAATTTTCTCGAATCGAGTCGAGTGAGATGAAAATAAAATTGAATTGAATATATTTATTCGAGTGAAATTTTAAAAAATTACTTTGGAGCCTTGTAACCACTGTCACCTACCGTAATCAAATTTGCCCACCGTAATCAAATTTGTTATTGACTTTCATCTCCTCATAATTTATTTATTAATCTTTTATATACGAGTTAGCTTCTTTGCTTGCTTAGTTGCTTTAATTATCTTCTGCTTTTTTCCACTATGTATTTTGAAATTTAAAAATATATTAAATATAAAAAAATGTGATTTTTTAATAAAAGTTATCTTAAAGAAAAAATGTGAAATTGATACCAACATAAAATTTTAACATGAATATTTTATGGCATCATCAATAATTCAATTTTAACATAAATTTATAAAGATTTAATATGATTAAACAATTCAATAATATAAATAGTACAAAATGTGAAATTTAATTAATAATATAAATAGTAGACATAAATAAAATTTTACTATTTAGGTTTAGAGATTTTTTTTGGATGATTTTTTATTTGGGGGTAAAGTGTGAAAAGTAAAAGTGTAGGAGGAAAATAAAAAGTTTGAGGGTTGGGGGAAAGTAAATAGGGGGGAATATTAAAAAAAATTAGGGGGAAAATGAGTTTTGGGTACATGGGGGTGGGATGGGAGGGGAGTAAAAGTTTTGGGGAGAAAGTAAAAATGTTTGGGGTTTGGGATAAAAATGTAAAATATTATCGTTTGGTATTCAATTTATTCAAGTTCAAAAATTGAACTCAAATTGAACTCGAAATTTGAAAAAAATCGAGTTTACTCGAATAAATTGATTCGTTTAACTCGAAATTCGAAAAAAATTTGATTTTTTCAAGTCGAATTGAGTTTTGCTCACCCCTAGATATGGTAATAGAGGATGGCATGTGGAACCTTAATTTATTTAGAGTCTGGCTACTGGAAAATATTGTTAATAGAATTGTGAGTATCCCCCCTCCTCATCCTTTTGCAAGAGAAGATAGAATAAATTGGCTTTGTACTTCCACTGGCTCATTTTCAGTTAAAAGTGCATATTAATCTATCAGAGAAACCATGTGGCATTCAAAAGACAGATGCTGAAAAATTGTTTGGAAATTTGAAGGTCCTCAACGTGTTTGACTATTTTTATGGCTTGTTTTTAAGTAACGTCTCCTTACAAATATGGACAGGTTAATGAAAGGCATTGCTAATGATAACATTTGTTTATCATAAGCCTGAAGATATCCTGCATGTGCTTAGGGATTGTCCTGCTACCAAAGAAGTTCGGCTATGTCTTGTGTCAAACAATAAGCAAATTGACTTTTGTTCTAGTAATATGTTTGATTGGATGGAATCACTTGGGCTAGCCTTTTCGGTTTAATTGTCTAGTGCATATGGAAAAATAGAAATCTTTTTGTTTTTCAAGGATTAACTTAGACTCCTTCTGAAACTATTAGATCATCTTTCAGTTGGGCTAAGCAGTTCAATTTAGCTCACAAGTAAGGCTTACCAGGACAGCTTATTACTAATTTCAATTTACCTTTATCAGGTAATTGGATTATCTTACATATTGATGGTGTTGTTAAATCAAATGCAGGTTTCGCTGCTGTTGCGGGCGTGATGTGAAAATAGAATGGAGATTGGATTTTAGATTTTGGTTATTATTTGGGGGATTGTTCAGTCCTTGAAGCTGAGCTTTGGGGTGTCATAGATGGTTTGGTTCTTCTTGAAAGACGAGGGGTTCAACAAGGTCTTGATTAATACTAACAATTTAGAGGTGGTCAATGCCCTCCAGGACAGACAATTTGCAGATTCTTCCTCAGGCTTGTTGAGAAGGATTAATCAAAAACTAAGGACTATGGACAAATGGAGTGTTAGACACGTTCCAAGGGAGATGAACCAAGTGGTCGATTGCATAGCTAAGATGATTTCTGACAAGACTTTTGCAATACAAGTATTTGAGGATGTACCTAAACAGCTAGAAGCAAGATTCTGTGCAGATAGAATTAACGACATTTTAGCTTATGATGGCTTAGCTTAATGTATTTACGTTGTTTTTTTCAAAAAAAAAAAATATTAGATAGAAATTCTTACATATTTGGGAGTCAAACTATAATTTTACTATATATTAATTTATGATTTTATGAATTTTGAGGGTCTAAAGTAGAAATTTCTCATTTGGAGGGCCAAAGCCCCTGCATGTACTCTCTCTATGTCGCTGCTAATAAAAATTTAAAATATTACTTAAAATATAATATTTTTAAACATTTAAAAAACCAGTTAACATATAAACTAATAAATATTTTAAAATGTAATATTCATAACATTTAATAAATTTATTTATAGTAAATGTGTATTATTTAAAAATATATATATTGTAAGATTGCATATTTAAATAATATTATAAGTATTTCAAAATTTTATTTTTTATTTTAAACATTATTCGCATAAATTTAAATATGTTAAAAAACCTTTTTCAAAATCATGCAAAATATTAAGGACTATTATTGTACAATTAAAGAGATTTTTAGAAACATTGAAATCAGTAAAATAAGGAGTATAAATGTAATAAAAAAAAACGGAAGACCTTCTTTAATAAATAGTAAATGGAGAGGGGTTTATAGGCAAATACCCCATCTGCCTAGGCTATAAAAAAGATCATTTTCTTTCTTCCTTTCATTTCCAACGTTCCAATTTTTTTTTTATTTTGTTATTTTTCTTATACTTTATCAAAGTTGTGAATTTAATTCTTGAACTTTAATTTGATCATTTTTAGTCTTCTTACTTTTAAATTTTAAAATTTCAGTCCTTACCAACCAACAGAGGCAAATATAGGGGGGACTAGCAGGGGCCCTGGCCCCCCCTAAAATGGAAAATTTCTATTTAGGCCATTAAGTTTTTTTTTTAAAAATTTTAAATTAGTAAAGGTAAAATTGTACTTTGGGCCCTTTAAAATTATAAAAATTTGATTTAGGCTAGAATCTCTCCATCAAAGACTCTTTTCTCAACTTTGTTTATTTTTAGTATTTCAATTTCAATTTAGGCAATCTCGATTCATCCAAACTTTTAATTCTAATTTTTTATTTTTTTTATTTCCAGGTACGCCATTTTTCTTGGGCACAACTCTGCTCGGGATCTCGAGGAATAGGAATTTGTGCAAATCCAGTCCCTGAGGATTTGACCCTATTTCCCTTATACTATTTTTTCATTATTTTATAGTGGTAGGATATTTTTGGTGCTCTCAATGACGCATCAAATTTTGGCGCCGTTGTCGGGGACTAGTAACGTACTAATCTTGTTTCTTTTGTTTCTTATGACCAGATCTGCTCCAGGTATTCTTGCATTTGATTCAGAAATAGAAAAGACTACGAAAGCTAATCGCAAGGAAACAAAGCTACGTAAAAGGCAGTCAGAGGTGGTAAGGGGACTCGGAGTAACCCACCGCCAGAAATAGAAGCAGACGATGAAGTTGAGTCTACGATTAACGAAAACCCTACTCAAGCACTAGAAAACGAAAGAGTAGGGCCGATCCACCAGAAGAAGTGCTTAACGCTAGGGTTAACAAAAACCCAAATCTAGCAAATCAACCTATGGCTCAAATGATTCAACAATTGGTTGAAGCTCCTACAGAACAACCGCCGTTATGCATTGCGTATCCTATTATGGATACTAATTTTCAACTGAAGTCAGGTTTAATCCAGTTACTGCCGACTTTTTGTGGGTTGCAAAATGAAAATCCCCACAAACATCTAAAAGAGTTTCATATGGTTTGTCTTAGCATGAAACCTCATGGCGTAACTAAGGATCAAATCAAATTGCGTGCTTTCCATTTTTCCCTAGCAGATTCTGCTAGGGAGTGGTTATTTTATCTACCCCCTGGGTCTATTACAACTTGGACTGATCTTTCTTGTTTGTTTCTCAACAGGTTTTTTCCAACATTGCGTGCAGCTGAGTTAAGAAGGGAGATCGTTTGGATAAGGCAAAAAGAAGTTGAGTCTCTTTAAACCTATTGGGAGTGACTTAAGAAGTTGTGTGCAAGTTACCCACAACATGGGATCACAGAACAGTCTCTGCTCCAATACTTCTATGAGGGCTTAAAGTCTATAAAGATGAATATGGTAGATGCCGCCAGTGGAGGAGCGTTGGTCAATATGACTCCCCAACAAGCAAGGGACTTGATATCCACGATGACTGCAAATACTCAGCAATTCCGAGCCAATCCTGAACCCACTAGAAGGGTTCACCAGATAAGTAATTCAACTTTAGAAGATAAAGTTGATAGACTTACTAATATCATGAATTCTCTTTTTGCAGTAAAAATAGGACCAACCCAACTGTGCAGAATTTGTGCAACACCCGAACATACAACTGATGCATGCCCTAGTTTGTGTGACAATACTATGGCCCATTTAGATACTGTAGGGAACTTTCCTGGACTGCCCCAAAAGCGATATGACCCTTATACAAATACATATAACCAAGGATGGAAAGACCATCCTAACTTGAGTTATGGGGCAAACCTGCAATATAACTAGCCATACCAAAACCAGTTTCCACAACAGGCACGAGATTCAGGTACCTCTCTAGAAACCATGGTTAATAAATTAGCAGCTAATGTGCTTGATTTCCAACAGCAAATACAACAGAAAACTCTTGATTTCCAAAAGGAAACAAAGGATTTTCAATAGAAAACTAAGGTGTCTATAAAAGAGTTGACCACATCAACTAAGAAAATGAACTTACAAGGAAAGTTGCCATCACAAACAGAACCTAACCCAAGACAACACGCAAATGCAGTGACGTTGCGAAGTGGAAAAGTACTGGAACCAAATCCTGGTAGGAATCTTGATCAAGATTCTACCCAGAAAAAGCAGGAGAATAATGAATAGGTCTGAACGAAACCTCTATTGCCCATAATTCAACCTCCGTTTCCAGGACGATTGAACCAACACCGGAGAGGTAAGGAGGAAAAAGAGATCCTCGAAACATTCAAAAATGTCGAGATCAACATACCATTGTTGGGGGCCATCAAACAAATTCTGCGATATGCCAAGTTCCTTAAAGAGCTTTGCACCAACAAGCAAAAATTGACTGGAAATGAAAGAGTAAGTGTTGGTGAAAATGTATCTGCGGTGTTGCGGTGGAAGATGCCAGAAAAATGCAAAGATAGGGGCATGTTTGCAATACCATGCAAAATAGGCCACTTAGGAATAAAAAAGCCATGTGTGATTTTGGAGCCTCCATAAATGTAATGTCTTTTTCTATTTATGACTCACTTAACATGGGCTTTTTGATGAAAACAGGTGTTATCCTTCAATTAGCAGATAGGTCTGTTGTGCATCCCGAAGGAGTCCTTAAGGACGTATTAGTGAAAGTCAATGGACTTATCTTTCATGCGGACTTTTTTTGTGATAAAAATAGAAGAGGGTAACGCTTCTAGGTCTTCAGATATCTTGTTGGGGCAACCTTTCCTTAGTATTGCAAATACTACGATTGGCGTGCATAGCGGAACCCTCACGATGGAGTTTGACGGGGAGATCGTGAAGTTTAACATTTATGGTGCTATTAGTCATACTAGTGAAATTTTGAACGTAAACCGTGTCGACACAATTGACTCATCAGTAGAAGAAATTTTTGAGTCATCTTATGGAGATAAATCTAAAATAATGTTTGATGATTTTTAATCTGTTAATAAATTGTTGTCTCTGATGAACACTAAACTTCTATTTCCATTATGCAAGCACCAGATTTGGAATTAAAACCACTTCCCGAGCATCTCAAATGCACATTTTTGGAGAATGATGAGACCATTGCCGACTTAAAATGTAACACCCCAAACCCGGCCCATGCGTTACGAGCGGATTTGATATGTCACACGAGCAAAACATGTTAAACCCTTTTTATTCATACTAAAATAGGTATTGCTTTGTTAAAAATCAAGAAAACAAGTTTGATTTGAAATATTTGATAAAATACTACTAACCTCAAAGATTGATTGATAAATCGATAATTTTGAACCAATGATCTTATAAAATCGTGACTTTTGAAAACGGCATTGAAAATTCGAAAGAAAATATCCATGTTAAAAATATTTGTAAAAGTTTATTTTGAAATCCATTTGTTAATCAATTTTGGAAAACCTTTATTTAAGTTTTTAGAAAATTCCCCTTTTAAATAATTTAAGAAAAATAATAAAAACATTCCAACCATAAAGCAAAAATAAAAATACTCTAGAGGCCTTATTACAACATAAAAACCCAAAATAGTAAAGTGAACGAAGATAGAAATCTAAAGTTCCAAAATAAAAACACCATTTCTGAAGTATGGCCTCCACCGAGTCATCCATGGCCCCAAGTCCTCGTCACGGAGCATTATCTACAAGGGTTAGGGAAAAGGGGGGTGAATTACAAGAACTCAGTGCGTAATCTCCTTACCATCATCCACTGGGCTTGAACCTGTTTAGCAAAAACTTGTGCCTGAGCCCATAAAGCATAATCTTGGGTTGAAGCCCATTTACATAACAATGTATAAATATGATAAATGTATGTGCAATGTATGCAACCCAACCAATCCTAGTAATCCATCTGCTACACACCACCTTTACCATCCAACACACCTGTGGGGATCAAGTCAACCCACCCCGCCAACACACCAAAGCGCAGGCAAAATGCAATTTAATATAATAATTCGCAGGCCAGTGGCCATTTATAATCGCAGACACGAAGCCATTTAATTCGCAGGCACGAAGCCATTTATAATATTTGTGGCTGAGCCACCAGAATCAAAATTATGCGTGGCATAGCCACTATACAAATTGTGACAGAGCCACCAAAATATCATATACGGTAATATAACCGACACACAGCCTTAGATAAATATGATCGACACATAGTCGTTAATTCATATGTTAGGCACATAGCCATTATCAGAATTTGTGGCAGAGCCACCAGAATATCATATACGGTAATATAATCGGCACACAGCCTTAGATAAATATGATCGATACATAGTCGTTAATTCATTTGTTAGGCACATAGCCATTAACAGAATTTGTGGCAGAGCCACCAGAATCAGATTGTGGCAGAACCACCGGACTACTCTTCTCTTCATCATTTTTCCCATCCCATGCAAATTATGTAAATGCAACATACATAATAACTCATGATATTTACAATATAAACAACTATCATTAATTCAGAGATTCATTACAAAAATTTCGGCCCATTATAACACTTTGCAAATCGGCCCATTAGGGACATTTCCGTAATTCGGCCCATAAGGGCATTTTTGTAATTCGGCCCATAAGGGCATTTTTGTAATTCGATAATTTTACCCACTAAAGGTAATTCGGTAATTTCGCAACTTATACTTAACTACTAATTTGGGCATACAAATTTGAAATTGTCCATCCGCGTCATACTAACTAAATTGACTATAACTCGAGTTAGGAAGCTCAAAATTTAGATCCGTAAAATTTCCTTGAAACTAGACTTATATATATTCTTACTACAATTTTTCCAGAATTTTTGGCTTAACCATTTAGTACAGTTTATTCCTTAAAGTTTCCCTTGTTTCACTGTCCAATGGTTCTGACCTCTCTTACCCAAAATTTAAATATCTCACTGTACGGTTTTTATATATTGCTCCCACTTGTTTCTATTGAAAATAGGCTCATTAAGGAATATATAGATATAAATTACAACTCTTCACCTTGTACAATTTTATACAATTTTTCCAAGACAGATCAGGGAACCACAAAGTCATTCAGAACCAGTCCCACTAAAATTAAGATATCTCAGAATATAATTTTTTTTTTCCTTCTCTGTTTCTTCCATATCAAAATAGGCACAGTAAGATTTAATTTAATATCTTATTCACTTTCTAATTCATTTTCTCCTATTTTTCATGATTTTTCAAATTCACATCACTGCTAATGACCAAACTATTTCATTGCAAAATATGGTTACTACTACGAATATACGCACGCCCGAGTGGTCACAAATGTCAGTTTCCGATTTTTTTTGGTATTTTTTACGAATCATAGAATATTTCACACAACATTCAAAGAGATATGAGATTACACACCATTATAACCATGTATTCAGAAGGTACGGGATTACACACCTTGATTACACACCGATTTCAACACCTATAATGATAGTTGATTGAAGGTTAGTCTCAACTTTGTTAATCGTAACTAGGAACACTTTATTAGGCTAACTCCACTTACCACGAATGTGATCTCCCTCAATGCACCAAGAATCGATCCTACCCTTTGGCTACTGAAATCCCATCCTAACAATATTTGGTGAGCGAAAGAGTTGTTAGCAATTATCCCACCTTTGGCAAAACAAATCTTATAACAACGTTCTTACCCCACTGGCTTGACGAGTCGACAATAACGATTTGGTTAATACAAATCACTTGTGCTCCTTCACCTTGTTGAAAGCCCTAAGCCCAATGATGGCTATAACACAGAAAAGAATGTAACTCATACCCAACGAGAGAGAAAGAAGAACACACGATTATTAAGGAAGACTTGAATGAAACAAAGTTATTGACAAGAGAGAGAAATACTACTTACCGATTGTACTTATGGCTACGGATGAATCAAATGTGATAGATTCGGCCTTCCCACTATTTCACCGGTTCAATCGAGAATGAAAAGTCCAACTTGTAAGATGGAGAAGAGGATGATCAAGATTCAGTTAGTGGAAGGAAATAGAGAAAGATTGAAGGAATAATGAATAGGAAACGAAGTGTTAGCCCAAGAGGAATTAGGAAGTTTCGGCCATCAAAAGAAATGAGTACAAGTGGTTTGAGAGTCATGGCAAAACAAGGGAGAAGATGAAAAAGAATTGACCATATAGACTAGGAGGTTTCGGCCTAAGCAAAGAGGGAGATGGATTTGAAAAGAATACACAAATGTTCAAAGAGAAAAGTGTACCTCTCATGCACCAAAAACTAACAAAATGGTCTAAGGAGAAAAGAGAAATTCAGCTCTCCCTCCCCCTCACAAAACCGTCCATAGACTTGACAATAAGGTCAACATTGGCCAACCAAAACTTTCCAAAACATCACCCTTGAAAAGTGCCAACATGCTCCCTCAACTTACCTTTTTCTTTTGATTTCTTTCCCTATCCTCATCCTTTCCTTATTCCCTTAGCCACCTTGCCAAAATTAAAAAGTCCACCTTGCCTTATTTAAGCCTTGGCCGACACTTGCCATATAGCATAGAAATTTAATCCAAAATATTTGCACTAGGTGGGATTCGAACCTTAGACCATTAGTACACTCCACACGCCACTTACCACTTTACCAATAGACTCCTTGTGCTAGCAAAATGCGCACTTATTTCCTTAAGCCTTGATGCCACTTACTTTCTCTTCCTTAAGAGCATAAACACAAAAATTTACCTATAGCCTAACTTGAACCCGAGACTTTATAGAAACCTCGTAACTTTCCAAAATTACCTTCTTAGTAAGTCCAACTTGAAATAATGTCATTCTCTTATTCTCAAAAATTTTAAACACTCCTACGCCCAAGGCCCATTGGGCCTAATCCTACTAGGCCCAATTTCGGAATGTTACATAAAAGGGATCAACCCCTTGGCATGCGCATATAAGATTTTCTTGGAGGAAAAAACGAAACCAAAGCAAGAGGCGCAAGGACGATTGAACCCAAATATGGTGGATGTGGTAAAAAAAAGGAGAATTTACAAGCCCATACGAATGAAAGAATTCAGCTAGAACAGCCCCAATACTAGTTGGGGCGTCAAGCTAACGATGTTAAACAAGCGCTTGTTGGGAGGCGACCCAAATTTTATTTTTCTTTATTTTTCTTTTCTTTTATTATTTATTATTTTATTTTATTTTATTATTTATTACTTTATTTTGTTTGGATATTAATAAATTTCTCTTCTTCTGTCTAGGTAAACCAGCGAGGAAAAAACTCAAGAATTGGCATGCTTTCACAAACATCTCTTATCCTATCCCTATTCCAGGTAGGAATAGTACATCCCTGTTTATCTTACCCAAAACCTACATCCAAACACCTTTTCTTCGACACCTTCAAACCTTAAACTTTTCCCCATTTTCACCCAAATACCCCTCCAGCCGCCGTCCCCCTTCTCCCTCACCCCTACCATCAATTTTTCCCACCACCATGGTTAGGACTAGAAGTCATGTTGCCATCGAACTCTCTTTCATCGTCAACAGCTGCCGGTGTCGATTCTCGGCACCCCAACACATCAACTTAGTCAATGAACGCCTTCCCCTCCTTCCTCTCCTCCACGCGATGCCGAACCTTCTCCTCCTTGCAGCTATGCATGAACGACAATGACTACATGGGGAGTTTTCCTAAAAAAATTTTCTTTCACATATTTGTTTTCCTTTTTCTTTCACATCGAGCACAATGTGTTTTAAATAGGGGGAGGCATTCCTTATTATTTTTATCATTTTATTTGTTGCTTTTACTATTGTGTTATTGTTGTTGTTGCCTTGTGCTCGTTTTTGCCCACATTTATGTTTAGTATATCCTGCCTCTTTTCATGCCCAAGATTTTAACCAAGAATTGCCCACTGTTTGACCTACGAGCATGATTCTTGTCTACTAATTAGTTATGATTTTGCTATATTGATTTCATCTCTACTATTTTATTTCTATTAGGCTAAAATAATTATGATTAATAGAGTTAACCATATCTTGCTTATAGTAAAATCGATTAAGTCTAAATGCAAAAAGGATACTTAATACAATTGTATGCTAAATTTATGTTCATGACTGTTAGGGAGTTGCAGAAACTTATTTTTGACACTTGATTGTTTTTCCTAGTCCTCCAAATTAAAATTATGTTTCACGATAATAATAAATTTTGATGCCTCCACGGTTATGAGTGTAGCTTCAAACGTGACTAACTGAGTAACCGGGGTAAGGTGTGGGTTGTCATCCTACTTCGCGTCAAAAGGTTGTGTGACTTGTTAGGAAAAACTCCGCTAACCGGAATTAAACAACTTTTTTTTTAAGAATGTGTTGGATTGAGTAACCGGGGTAGGGTGCTTGGGTTGTCATCCTATTTCGCGTCAAAAGGTTCACTATATTCTTAAGGAAAGAAAAACTCATAATAAATTAAGAGTATGTTGGGCTAAGTAACCGAGGTGGGGTGCTTGGTTTGCCATCTCTCTTCGCGTCAAAAGATTCAATATATTCTAAAAAAAGTAAAAAGATATATATAATATAATAATCCAAAATTGCATTTGCGGGCTAAGGGTGAAAACAAATAGGGTGTCTTGGCAAGTTTAGTACAGTAGCTAATTTTCATGAAATAATCCAAGACGATTTAATTTTTATGTATTTAAATTGGAATAATTTTTCAGTTTTACTTAAAGCAAGCTAAAGGTTCTCTTTCTTTTCATATGCATTGCGCCTAATTTTTATATAACTTCGGAGTGATACTTCTTTCATGGTAAAGTCTAAATTACACAGTGGATAGGAACCAATACTTGAGGGCAAACATGGGCTAAGTAGGGGGAATTTGATAATTGTAACAGTCCGGTTTGTACCCTAGTCGGAATAGTGGTTTCGGGACCACAAATCTGAGTTCGTATAATATTTTAATATTATTTTCTGTGTTGATGATATGTGACTAAGCATGTGTTAAATTTTCGACAGCTAATTTGTCCATTTGTGTGTTTAATTTGACAAAAGGATTAAATCGCATAAAGGTTAAAAAAATGGCTTTTCATTTGAGTAAGTGCTTTAATTGATGTGTCTTTCGATTGTATGGGTTTTATGTTGCAATTTGGCCAAAATATGGCTAGTGGATGGCAACGTGGTTTTATAATATGTTTTTATACGTTATTTTATAAGTTAAAAGTTATATTATATTTAATTATTAAGTTATTATATTATATCAATAAAAAGAAAACAAAAGAAAATGGCTTTGTTTTTATCATCTTTTGGCCGAATGTTTTAAAGAAAAAGAAAAAATAAAAGCTTGAGGGTTTCAATTGGTTTCAAGCTTGAATTCAAGGTTAGTTTTTGATCCGTTTTTGATAATTTCTATGTTTTTGCAATCGTTGCTTTGAGAGCTACAAGACCCATGTATTAATTTTGTGAATTGATGATGTTTGTGTGAGATGCCATTGTTGATATGTTGAGTTTTAAGATGAATTTAGTTGTTAAATGAAAGATTTGAGCTAGATGAACATGTTTTGTCCTTGAAGTTTTGATGAATTTAGCTAAATAGGGCTAAATTGTGAAAATAGCAAATTAAGGGACTAAATTGCTAATTTGATGGAAAATATGGGCTTGTATGATATATATGTACATTCGGCTAAGCATGAGTATGGGTTGATTTTGTGAATTTGATGTTTTGAGAAAAATAGACTAAATTGATAAAATGTGCAAATGTGAGGGCTAAATTGCAAATAGCCCTAAATGTGTGTCCTTGGATTGAATTGAATGAATTAGTGAATAAAAGGGTTAATTTTGAATATGTTTAGATCAAGAACCGAGGAAAATGGATTTAGATCACGGGAAAGAGATAGTAAATGAGTAGTCGTTTTCATTCTGATAGATCGAATCCGAGGTAAGTCACTATGCAAATAAACGTATTCGTATGAAATTGTAATTGTTTATATGACTAATGTTGATAATGGATGCTTATGAGAGATTTATGCATATGAATTCCGAAAAAAGTTTGATATACTGACTAAGTCCGAGAAGTCCCGTACGAACCTAGGAATAGATAGGATTAGCTATGTCATGACATAGGTATCTGTTTTGTTTTCATCATGTAAGACCACGTCTAGGACGTTGGCGTTGATTTGAGACTCGTGTAAGACCACGTCTGGGACTTTGGCATCGATATGATCTTTGCGTGTAAGACCACGTCTGGGACTTTGGCATCGATATGAGCTTTGCGTGTAAGACCACATCTGGGACGTTGGCATCATTATGATCCTTGCGTGTAAGACCATGTCTGGGACATCGGCATCGTATTGATTCGTGTAAGACCCTGTTTGGGATAGTGGCATCGATATCAGAGTACATATAAGACCTCGTCCGGGACGTTGACATTGTACGACTATTCTGAACTTTCTGAATATCCTACTAGATTCCTTATGGTTCAACGGGCAAGTCTGTGATACGAATTGCAAATCCGAGCTTTGATAAATTAAGTGAATGAATATCCATTTCAGGTATGTTGCTTATATACTAATTGTGTATATAAGGTAAGTATCTATGTGAGCATATTATGATGTTATGTATATGGAATTGATGATACGATATGTAAAGTCTTGACTAGATGAACTATATGCATATACGGTAAGTTATAGACAAGCATATGAGCTTGAGAAAGAAAGAGGTGATTTTTGTCACGAGAACCATATTTGTCATCTTATTAAATTGGTTATGTGCAATCCATGCTAAGTTTGTTTGTATATTGACTTACTAAGCTTTTGGAAAGCTTACTCCATGTGTCTTTTCTCTGTTTTATAGGTCGTCAAAGCTACTAAATGCTCGGGACCATTACGGATTGTTATCACACTACTAAACTCATTTTGGTACACTTTAGAAATGTATAAAGTTAGATATGGCATGTATAGGCTAGTATTTTGGTATAAGTTGATGTATAGACTTGGTCATGAGATGTGACTAATTATTGGTTCATATTTTGCATTGATGAATGTGGTATGTGTAGTTGTTTTGGTATGGTTTGCTGCTCATGATATGGTCAAGATTTTGAGTAGGAAAATGATTGAGAAATGCTTTAGTTATATATATATGTTTTGTCTTGAAAGTTAGCATGAATGAAATGGGTATTGAATGTATAGATTGAATGGTCAATTTAGTATATTTTTGGTTGCCATATATGCATGATACGTGCTAGTAAATGTTGCTTGTAGGTGAGACCAATATGGGTGGTATTTTGGCCTTGTAAATGGCCTATAATATCACACGGTCGTGGCACACGGGCGTGCTTAGAGACCTTGGGTGAATACTAGGATTTAGCCTAATTATACACGGCCTTGACACGGGCGTGTCAACTAGCCGTGGGCTCAAGTCAGTAGCTAGCCTAAGAGCACACGGCCATGGCACACGGGCGTGCTTGGTGGCCGTAGTGGAGAAGTCAGTATGTGGCCTAAGAGTGCACGGCCTCAGCACACGAGCGTGCTTGGTGGTCGTGGAGTATAAGTAAGTTTCGACCACGGGGAGGACACACGGGTGTGTCTAGCTACCGTGAGAGTCACACGGCCTACCCCACGGGCGTGTAACCCCTGAAACCTAGAAAAGTTTCTAAATTTCTGAGAAATTTTGTATGTTTATCATTTTAGTCTCGACCCATTTTATAAGCATGCTTACGGTCTCAAGGACTTATTTAAGGGACATTATGCTTGAAAATGATGATTGAATGTATGAATTTCTGTAAATGCTTTCCGATCTGTTTGGTAATGCTCCTAACCCTAATCCGGCGATGGACACGGGATAGGGGTGTTACATTTGGTTGGTATCAGAACTACGATTTAGCCAATTCTCAGACTAACGTAGTGTGTTAGAGTCTAGCTATACATGCCATATATCTGAATTGTGATAGTGTGATGAATTCTGACGTATAAAATGTGATTTTCATATAGTAATGGATCCCGAAAGAGCCGTAGCTATGACGTAAAAAGTAATACGCCTACTTCCGCGCAGGAGACAGCGCCCTCTGATTCAAGACCGGCTACGAGTGGTCAAGAAGGAGAAGCTAAACACGCTTTCTTCTAGATGATAAGTGAGTGGCTCACTCAGTTTGTAAAGAATAACCCGACTGTTTTGCAACCCCCGCCCCCAATTAATCCCCCTCAGACATCTAATATACCTCAGACTGCAAATCTGTGGAATAAGCCTCCGGTCGACAAGATTCGTAAGTATGGGGCCGAAGAATTTCGGGCTACTAAAGATGATGATGCTGAAAAAGCTGAATTCTAGATTGAAAATACTATCCGGGTATTTGATGAAATGTCTCTGACTCCGGAAGAATACATAAAGTGTGTGGTATCTCTGCTTCGAGATGCAACTTATCAATGGTGGAAAACTTTAATTTCTATTATTTCGAAAAAGTGAGTTACATGGGACTTCTTTCAGAGTGAATTCCGGAAGAAATATATCAGTGAAAGATTCGTCGATCAGAAACAGAAGGAATTTCTAGAACTTAAACAGAGCCAAATGACTGTTTCTGAGTATGAACGAGAATTCGTGAGACTGAGTCAATATGCTCGAGAATGTGTATCATCTGAAGCTATAATATGCAAAAGATTCGAAAATGGCCTTAATGAAGACATTCATTTGCTAGTCGAGATTTTAGAAATAAAAGAGTTCGTTGTACTCGTTGACCGAGATTGCAAAGCTAAGGCACTCAGAAAAGATAAAAGAAAGGTTGAGTCTGAAGCTCGAGATGTGAGAAAGAGATTTTAGAGTAAATCATTTCAGTCTGCTCCGAAAAGATTCAGAGATAATCAAACTCGTTCTTGAGATAATATGGGACATTTGAATAGAAATCAATTTAGACTACAAATGAGTTCTAAAACTCCAGCAACTTCAGTGGCTAGTGTTGGAAATGCTCGATCTGAGAGACCTGAATGTAAACATTACGGAAAAAGGCATCCGGGAAGGTGTAGGTTAAACGACAAATCTTGCTTCAGATGTGGATCACTTGATCATTTTATCCGTGATTGCCCTAAGACTGTCGAGCCAGAAACCGTTTAGAATTTGAGATCTGATAATTCACCTATGAGAGGTAGACCATCGAAGAATGTAAGAAATGTTAGTGGTAGTCAGAGAACTACGAGAGATAATGTTGCCATGTTTGAAGCTAGAGCGCTTACCGGAGCGTATGCTATCCGAGCTTGTGAGGAAGCTTCATCACCTGATGTGATAACTGGTACTTTTACTCTTTATGATACTTCTGTGATTGTTTGATAGACCCTGGTTCTACGCATTCATTCATATGCATGAATTTAGTATTCAACAAGACTTTGCCTGTAGAGTCTACTGAGTTTGCTATAAAAGTATCGAACCTCTTAGGTAAAAGTGTTTTGGTTGATAAAGTATGCAAGAACTGTCCGTTAATGTTTCGTGATATCTGTTTCCCTGCTGATCTAATGCTTTTTTCATTTGATGAATTCGATATTATTCTACGTATAGATTGGTAGTTTATGCATGATGCTGTTGTGAACTGCAAAAGAAAGACTATTGATTTGAGATGTTAATGATGAGATTGTACGAGTTGAGTCAAATGATTTGAATGGATTGCCTACTGTGATATCGGTATTGAAAGCTCAGAGTTATGTGAAGAAGGGATTTGAGGCATATTTCGCTTATGTGATTGATTCGAAAGCATCTGAAAAGAAAATTGAATTAGTGCATGTTGTATGTGAGTATTCTAATGTGTTTCCTGAAGAGATACCGGGTTTACCTCCGATTCGTGAAGTCGAATTTGGTATTGAATTGTTGCCTGGTACCACACCTATTTCGATAGCTCCGTATAAAATGGCACCAACAGAGCTGAAAGAGTTAAAATCACAGTTGCAAGAGTTGACTGATAGAGGGTTCGCTAGACCGAGTTTCTCGCCTTGGGTGCTCCTATTCTGTTTGTGAAAAAGAAAGATGGCACGATGAGAATGTGCATCGATTATCATCAATTGAATAAGGTGACTATAAAGAATAAATACCCGTTGCCTAGAATTGATGATTTATTTGATTAGTTAAAAGGAGCTACTGTGTTTTCCAAGATTGATCTGAGATCGGGCTATAACCAGTTGAGAGTGAAAGATTCAGACATTCCGAAGACTACTTTCTGAACGAGGTACTGGCATTATGAGTTTTTAGTTATGCCATTTGGACTAACCAATGCTCCTGCTGTCTTTATGGATCTAATAAACAGAATTTTCAGACCGTACCTAGATCAATTTTTTGTGGTATTCATAGATGACATCTTGATTTATTCACGTGATGAAAACGAGCACGCTGAACACCTGACAATTATGTTGCAAACTTTGAGAGAAAAGCAATTGTATGCAAAATTTAGCAAATGTGAATTTTGGCTACACGAGGTTAGATTTCTGGGACATATTGTGTCAGCTTCTGGAATCCGAGTGGATCCGAGTAAGATTTCTGCTATTCTAAATTGAAAACCTTTGAGAAATGTATCTGAAGTCCGCAATTTTCTGGGTTTAGCTGGTTATTACCGCAAATTTGTAAAAGGGTTTTCAGTGATAGCTACTCCGTTGACTAGACTACTTCAGAAAGATGTTAGATTTGAATGGTCTGATAAATGTCAGAGAAGTTTTGATCAGTTGAAAACTCTGTTAACAGAAGCTCCAGTGTTAGTACAGCTAGAATTGGGTAAAGAATTTGTTATATATAATGATGCTTCGTTAAATGGTCTGGGATGTGTTTTGATGCAAGAAGGCAATGTTGTAGCTTATGCCTCGAGACAATTGAAGCCTCATGAAAAGAATTATCCGACGCACGACCTTGAGCTAGCTGTAATTGTGTTTGCACTTAAGATTTGACGCCATTATCTGTACGGTGAGAAATGTCATGTATTTTCAGATCATAAAAGTTTGAAATATCTGATGACTCAGAAAAATTTAAACTTGCGTCAAAGAAGATGGTTAGAACTGTTAAAAGATTATGAGCTTGTGATAGATTATCATCCGGGTAAAGCAAATGTTGTTGTAGATGCACTGAGTCAAAAATCATTGTTTGCACTACATGCTCTGAATGCCCAGTTAGATTTGACTGATGACAGTTCTGTGATAGCTGAATTAAAATCAAAATCGTTGTTCTTACAACAGATATGTGAAGCTCAGAAATCTAATAGTGAACTGCTAGCGAAACGAGCTCAGTGTGAAGTGAATTTCGAATCTGAATTTCAAATTGTTGATGATTGTTTGAAATTCCGGGATCATATCTGTGTTCCGAGAAATCTAAAGTTGATTCATTTGATTTTGAATGAAGCTCATAATAGTAGTCTATCTGTTCATCCGGGAAGTACTAAAATGTATCATGATTTGAAACGACATTATTGGTGGTCTGGTATGAAACGGGACATTTCTGATTTTGTTTCAAAATCTTTAGTTTGTCAGTAAGTGAAAGTTGAACATCAAGTTTCGTCTGGGTTGCTACAACCGATTCTGATTCCTGAATGGAAATGGGATAGAGTGACAATGGATTTTGTTTCTAGTTTGCCTCAGACTCCGAGAAAGAAAGACGCGATATGGGTCGTGGTTGATAGATTAACGAAAACTGCCCATTTTATTCCGGTAAGATTTGACTATTCACTTGACAGATTAGCCGAGCTTTATATTTTTGAGATTGTGAGATTGCACGAGATGCCACTATCTATTGTGTCAGATAGAGATCCGAGGTTTACATCGAGATTTTGGAAGAAATTGCTAGAATCTTTGGGCACGAAATTACACTTCAATACAGCTTTTCATCCGCAAAAAGATGGTCAGTCTGAACAAATTATTCAGATTCTTGAAGACATGTTAAGATGCTGTATACTTGAGTTTAATGGTTCGTGGGAACAATATTTGCCATTGATTAAATTCACATATAATAACAGTTTCCAGTCAAGCATCAAAATGGCACCTTATGAAGCTTTGTACGGACATAAATGTCGTACACCTCTGTATTGGACTGAACTCAGTGAAAATAACTACATGGGGTTGATTTGATAAAAGATTCAAAACAGAAAGTGAAATTGATCCGAGATTGTTTGAAAGCAGCATCTGATCGTCAGAAGTCTTATGCGAACTTGAAATGAAAGATATAGAATTTGAAATCGGTGACAAAGTATTTCTGAAAGTGTCTCTGTGGAAGAAAGTGCTTCGATTCGGAGGTAAAGGCAAATTGAGTCCAAGATTTATCGGACCGTATGAGATCATTGAATGTGTAGGGTCTGTTACATATAGATTAAAGTTGCCATCTGAGTTAGAAAAGATTCATAATGTATTTCATGTTTCAATGCTCCCTAGATATCGATCCGATCCGTTTCATGTGATTGCCCCATCTGAAATTGAAATCCGATCTGATATGACATACGAAGAGGAACAGATTCGTATTTTAGCTCATGAAGTGAAAGAATTGAGAAACAAGAAAATCCCATTAGTAAAAGTACTGTGGAATCGACACGGAATAGAATAAGCTACGTGGGAGCCTGAAAATTCAATGAGACAACAATACCGACTTTGTTTAACGGTAAGATTTTCAGGGACGAAAATCCCTAAGGGGGAGAATTGTAACAGTCTGATTTGTACTGTAGTTGGAACAATGGTTTCGGGACCACAAATCTGAGTCTGTATAATATTTTAATATTATTTTTTGTGTCGTTGATATATGACTAAGCATGTGTTAAATTTCCGTAAGCTAATTTGTTCGTTTGTGTGTTTAATTTGACAAAAGGATTAAATCGCATAAAGGTTAAAGAAATGGCTTTTCATTTGAGTAAGTGCTTTAATTGATGTGGCTTTGGATTGTAAGGGTTTTATGTTGCAATTTGGCCAAAATATGGCTAGTGGATAGCAACATGGTTTTATAATATGTTTTTATATGTTATTTTATAAGTTAAAAGTTATATTATATTTATTTCTTAAGTTATTACACTATATCAATGAAAAGAAAACAAAAGAAAATGGCTTTGTTTTTATCATCTTTTGGTCGAATGTTTTAAAGAAAGAGAAAGAATAAAAGCTTAAGGGTTCAGTTGGTTTCAAGCTTGAATTCAAGGTTAGTTTTTGATCCATTTTTGATAATTTCTACGTTTTTGCAATCGTTGCTTTGAGAGCTACAAGACCCATGTATTAATTTTGTGAATTGATGATGTTTGTGTGAGATGGCATTGTTGATATGTTGAGTTTTAAGATGAATTTAGTTGTTAAATGAAAGATCTGAGCTAGATGAACATGTTTTGTCCTTGAAGTTTTGATGAATTTAGCTAAATAGGGCTAAATTGTGAAAATAGCAAATTGAGGGACTAAATTGCTAATTTGATGGAAAATATGGGCTTGTATGATATATATGTACATTCGGCTAAGCATGAGTATGGGTTGATTTTGTGAATTTGATGTTTTGAGAAAAAATAGACTAAATTGATAAATTGTGCAAATGTGAGGGCTAAATTGCAAATAGCCCTAAATATGTGTCCTTGGATTGAATTGAATGAATTAGTGAATAAAAGGGTTAATTTTGAATATGTTTAGATCAAGAACTGAGGAAAACGGATTTAGATCGTGGGAAAGAGATAGTAAACGAGTAGTCGTTTTCATTCCGATAGATCGAATCCGAGGTAAGTCACTATGCAAATAAACGTATTTGTATGAAATTGTAATTGTTTACATGACTAATGTTGATAATGGATGCTTATGAGAGATTTATGCATATGAATTCCGAGATAAGTTTGATATAGTGACTAAGTCTGAGAAGTCCCGTACGAACCTAGGAATAGATAGGATTAGCTATGTCATGACATACGTATTTGTTCTGTTTTCATCATGTAAGACCCCGTCTGGGAAGTTGGCGTTGATTTGAGACTCGTGTAAGACCACGTCTGGGACGTTGGCATCGATATGAGCTTTGCGTGTAAAACCACGTCTGGGACGTTGGCATCGTTATGATCCTTGCGTGTAAGACCATGCCTGGGACAGTGGCATCGATATCAGAGTACATATAAGACCTCGTCTGGGACGTTGGCATTGTACGACTATTTTAAACTTTCTGAGTATCCTAGATTCCTTACGGTTCAACGGGCAAGTCTGTGATACAAATTGCAAATCCAAGCTTTGATAAATTAAGTGAATGAATATCCATTTCAGGTATGTTGCTTATATACTAATTGTGTATATAAGGTAAGTATCTATGTGAGCATATTATGATGTTATGTATATGGAATTGATGATACGATATGTAAAGTCTTAACTAGATGAACTATATGCATATAGGTAAGTTATAGATAAGTATATGAGCTTGAGAAAGAAAGAGGTGATTTTTGTCATGAGAACCATATTTGTCATCTTATTAAATATCTTATTAAATTAGTTATGTGCAATCCATGCTAAGTTTGTTTGTATATTGACTTACTAAGCTTTTGGAAAGCTTACTCTGTGTGTGTTTTCTCTATTTTATAGGTCGTCAAAGCTACTGAAGGCTCGAGACCGTCACGGATTGTTATCACACTACTAAACTCATTTTGGTACACTTTAGAAATGTATAAAGTTAGATATGGCATGTATAGGCTAGTATTTTGGTATAAGTTGATGTATAGGCTAGTATTTTGGTATAAGTTGATGTATAGGCTAGTATTTCGGTATAAGTTGATGTATAGACTTGGTTCATATTTTGCCTTGATGAATGTGGTATGTGTAGTTGTTTTAGTATGGTTTGCTGCTCATGATATGGTCAAGTTTTTGGGTAAGAAAATGATTGAGAAATGCTTTAGTTATATATATATATATATATATATATATATATATATGTTTTGTCTTGAAAGTTGGCATGAATGAAATGGGTATTGAATGTATAGATTGAATGGTCAATTTAGTATGTTTTTTAGTTGTCATATATGCATGATACGTGCTGGTAAATGTTGCTTGTAGGTGAGACCCAAATGGGTGGTATTTTGGCTTTTGTAAATGGCCTATAATGTCACACGGTCCTAGCACACGGGCGTGCTTAGAGGCCATGGGTGAATACCAGGATTTAGCCTAATAAGACACGGCCTTGACACGGGCGTGTCAACTAGCCGTGGGCTCAAGTCAGTAGCTAGCCTAAGAGCACACGGCCATGGCACACAGGCGTGCTTGGTGGCCGTGGTGGAGAAGTCAGTATGTGGCCTAAGAGTGCACGGCCTCAGCGCACGGGCGTTCTTGGTGGCCGTGGAGGATAAGTCAGTTTCGACCACGGGGAGGCACACGAGTGTGTCTACTCCCACGGCCTACCCCCCAAAGGCGTGCAACCCCTGAAAATTAGAAAAGTTTTTGAATTTTCGAGAAATTTTCTATGTGTTTCGGTTTAGTCCCGACCCGTTTTATAAGCATGCTTATGGTCTCGAGGACTCATTTAAGGGACATTATGCTTGAGAATGATGATTGAATGTGTGAATTTCTGTAAATGCTTTCTGATCTGTTCGGTAACGCTCCTAACCCTAATTCGGCGACGGACACGGGATAGGGGTGTTACAATAATACTCTGGAATGACATATTTTTATGTATTAATTACATATTTATTTTGAGTATGATCCTACTAATTTGAGCTATTTATGGTTTTTTATCTTGTAGGGACTAAATTGAAGGTGAAAGGAAATTTGGGGGCAAAAAGCATGAATTTAAAGATAAAATGGGCTAGCATGCGAAATAGGAAAGAAGTGTCGAAAATGCAAAGTGTGGAAGACTTGGGGACAAAGTGCAAGGAAGAGATTTTATAAACACAAGACTCTATTTAAATTTTAATTATATTAGGATTATTGTTAAGATTATTTAGATTTAATTTTAGCTTTTATCTTTATTTATCTTTTAGAATTTAATTAGGGATAGACTAGGTTTTCTGAGTACTATAAATAAGGGATGGAGTGACATAAATTAACACTCATCTTTTTTGTAAAAGCTCTCTCTCCCAAAAAGCTCTAGCTTTTTTGTTCATTTTATTTATTCAATAAAATTCTATTTTCTTAAATTTATTTCTTTTTTCTCGAAAAGCATGAGCCATTAAACTCATCTAGCCAAAGGTTGTCGAGATTCCTCAAAAAAGGTTCATAAGGCTTAGAATCCGCACTTAGCCTTTTCAACGAGTATTTATCGCTTCTCCGCATTACAGGACTGACACTTCTGTCCATGTCCTTCCAAAAGTGATCTTTTCATCTTGTGCAAAGGCAGCCGCTTTGTATGTTTTAGGAAGGTTGCACAGTCGGTTCATTAGCTTACTGCGTCAGTGGTTGTCAAGCCCAAGAGACAAAATGGCGTGGCATTCGTCATTGAGAAATGATGGTCTAGTGTAAGACGGTCCCACAAAAGTGACAGTTGGCTAGAGTTAGGTTCCTCTAAATCGTAAGTCTAAAATCAAAGTGGAGCTAGCGGTCGTAGGCGTCCTCTTCCACTAGAACTGGCTTACTTTGTTCGAGAAGGATCACCTAAAAGCCTAGAATCGAACCCAAGGAGGACCGAGATAATCGGAGGCTGGAATCTCTCTATCAAAAACTCTTTTCTCAACTTTGTTTATTTTTACAATTTCAATTTCAGTTTAGGCAATCTCGATTCATCCAAACTTTTAATTCTATTTTTTATGTTTTTTTTTATTTCCAGGTACATCATTTTTCTTGGCACGACTCTGCCCGGGATCTCGAGGAATAGGAATTTGTACAAATTCAGTCCCTGAGGATTTGACCCTACTTCCCTTATACTATTCTTTTCGTTATTTTATAGGGATAGGATATTTTTGGTGCTATCAACGACGCATCAAATGGAAAATGCTATAAAAAGTGTGGTTTGTTAATAAGATGTTTGGTATTACTATAAAAAATTGTGGTGAAAAGTTAAAATGTCAATTTTAGACATTATGTTGGAAATTTAAAAATAAATTAATTTAAATAATTAATATAGTTATACAAAAATATACTTTTCAACAATTAATAAATTATTTGTAAATTTAATTATACTTGAAATATTTTAAAATTTTAAGTAAAATAATAAATAATATTTAAATAATTTAATATAATACAGGAAATATTTAAGTAATTTAATATAATGATACATAAAAAATAAATTAATCTAAAATTTTAAATACAATTTAAATAGTTAATACAAATAAGGGTATTTTGCTAATTTGCACTTCTAAACACAAGACTAAAAACCAAAAGCACCTAAACCCTAGCTTTTGCGTTTGGATGAAGAAACACTTTTCCACTGCACTTTTAACCATGATAGTCGGTATCGTTATGGTACAGCTCATACTAGCTGGAGCGCTCAATAACCTTTAGGTTCCATTCCGGTTGGTATCGACCGTATCAGTGCGTACTAATTGATTTCGCCCATATCGACAAAAATATAGTGTACCAGTTGGTACTAAAAAAATTATTTTAAATATATTTTAAATTTTATTATTTATTTTGTACTAAAAAATAATTTTAATTTTTTTTTTTGGATTTTTTGAATTATGAATTGTGTTAGCTCGATAAATCAAACTGAAATTGACAAGAGGGGGTGAATTGACTTTTAAATTTTTTTGTGAAAATTAGAAAGGAAATTGAAAGATGAACACAATACTTTAGAGTGGTTCGGCCCCAATTGTCTACTCCACTACCTTAGCTTTCTACAACTAAGGATTTTCTCAAATTCACTAATTTGATAACCTTTGAGGACAAGGTTTAACATTATAACTCCCTTAAGATTTCTACCACAAATCTTAAGATACAAACCCTCTCAAGGAAATACAAATAAGAAAACAAAGAAATAATCCTTATAAGATCAAAGAGTTCACAAATTAAGCTCAAATACAATGAAATTAATTTGAGCAAAAGAATAGAAGTAAAGCTCACAAGTGTAGGTAAAAAGAATATGAAAATAGTAACCTCAAAGGTTGTTTCATTGATGATTTTTGCTTGAAAGTGATTTCTTGTTGTTGTGGGATCTTTAGAAGTTGGTATTTATACCTCCTAATTAATTTCCAACCGTTGAGGCTGTTGGTGTCATGAATAGAGCCAGTGGTGATGTAAAAACCAGAGCATTTAATTCACCTGCAACACTGAGTATCGATACCATATAAAAAGGTATTGATAATTTTTGCAATAAATGTTGAATTTAGTGACCGTTGGAGTTTTGCTATCGATACCAAAAAAATTTTATTGATACTTATAAAAAGGTATCGATACTTTGTAAGTTTTGTGAGAAACAAAATGCTATTTTAGTATCATTTTTAAAAAGGGATATCGATATTTCAGAAAATATCGATACTTAATAGGGTTTGTGAAAAACAGAATGTGATTTTGGAATCACTTTTAAGAAAGGTATTGATAATTCATAAAATATTGATACTTGGCCAAAAAGGTACTGATACTTTTTGGCTTGGAGAAATTCTGACTTGTTTGAAAATTATTTGATTTGTTAAAAGTCATTTTACTAAGTGAAAATCATTTTAATTTGATTTTAAAGATGTTTAAAATTTTTCTGAAAGTTCAAAGTGGATATTCAAAGTTTTATCTCTTAAACTTCAATTTTAACAAATTATTTTTTTTAATTTTGTTCAATTTTAACTTTTATTCAAAAAAACACTTCAATTTGTTATATCAAAATATTTTATCAGATAAAGCTTGGTTTAACAAATTGTTATATGCATAGAGTGTAATAATCTTCTCATTTTGAGTTTGTTTAATGATGGATTGTATTTGTGAAGCTTATAAAATCTTTTCTTTACCACTCCAACCAAAGTTTTTTTTATGAGTATTTTATATTTGAGATTCATTTAATCTCAGTATTTGATATTTGTAAATACCTTTTTATATGCATATATCAAATGTTTTACAAAAATAGTGATAAATTCGAAATGGTACACCGAAACAGACTAGTACCGGTACGTAACTGTACTAGTAGAAAAACACTACATCCACCGATACAGTATTGATTACCTTGCTTTTAACTCCAAAAGTCAAGTGTTTGGCATTGCATTTTGGGGTTGAAAACATGGTATTCAATGCTGCCCATATCGGCCAAAACGTTCAGTTACGTAGTAAATCGAAACAATAAACTTTAGGTTCGGTTTCGACCCAAATTTCAGTGGGTATCAATTGTACCAGTGTGTATCTTTTGATTTCGCCCGTACCAACCGGAATATGATGTATTGGTCGATATCCAAAAAAATTAATTTTAAAATATATTTTAAATTTAAATCTACTTTTTTTGTAACATCCCAAATAAGGGGTTAGAATTTTTAAATATCCAAAAAGAAATTAAGGATTAGTTTTAAAAACAAAAATTCAAATCTTATCTTTTATTAAAACCATTTTTACAAAATTAAAAAAATATTTTTTATCCCCTTATCCAATTTTAAAATAATATCTTATCTTTCTTCTTAAAATTCAAATAAAATTAAAATTTATTTTTTTAACCATATATCTTAATTTGAAATTCAAACTACTCCTTTTCTAATCTGACTAGAACTTATCCTTTTTATTCCTATTTCTATTCTTTTCCTTTTCTAAACTCTACTAAAATTCCCTATCTATTATCAAATTGAAAACCCTAAACTCTCTCTATATATATCCTAGTTTTCTCTCATTATTCTCTGTCTCAAAACTCTTTCAAAACCCTTACATTTTACTAAAAGATATTCCTAAAGATTTTGAAAATTCAGTCAAGCCCTCATCAATTGTTCTTCTCCAAGTGGCTGAAACTCGAGTCATTAGATCATTTAATTCCTACTAAGATCGATCCTTGTAAGTGTTAGGATCAAGCTTGAACATGGGGTGGTCATCCGAGGTATAGGAAAGTAAGGTGGGTGACTTTTGACAAAAAATTGGGTTAAAATTCAAAACTGCCCAAGTACACACGGTCTATCACACACTTATTCACTTCGCACACAGCCTGGGCCATGCACACCAGCTGGACGCACGACCGTGTGTGTAACACCCCTTACCCGTACTCGATGCCAGAACAGGGTACGAGGCGTTACGAAACTTATACGGAAACGATTATACAATACTGAGAACTGACTTTCCTCTCCAAATTAAAACTTTTCGTATCACCTCTTAAACAAGCCTACTAGGCCCAAATCACACATTAGGAATGGTTCGGGATCAAATCGAACCCCTTTGAAACTCTCTAGGAAACCCTAGAAAATTTTCACTAAACAGTCCACACGCCCGTGTAGAGGAAGGGACACGCCCGTGTGGCATATCACAGGCTCGTGTTCCACACCTATGTGGAATTATTTTTCATTTTGAACCTACAGGAGTTTTCACACGGCTGGACACATGCCCGTGTCCCTCACATGGCCTTGACACACCCGTGTCTTAGCCCGTGTGCAAAAACCTTGGCATTCTATTTCTGACGTCATCATCCCATAAATGTCACACGGCCTATGCACAAGCCCGTGTCCTTCGGTCGTGTGGCAAATTAAATTCCTAATTTTAGGTGCAGACTTCACACGGCCTGGGCACATGCCTATGTCTATGATCGTGCCTTCCACACGGCCAAGACACACGGCCATGTCTCTACCCGTGTGTTTACTATTGAGCATACTGACTTGTAAAACTAGCATGTAAGGGGACACACGACCTAACCACACGCCCATGAGGCTGACCGTGTGTCACACACGGCCCAGACACACACCCGTGTGCCTAACATGCTACTTACAGAATCATGAATAACCCCATCTTTTCATATATTAATAAGAAATATCCACCAACTATGGCCTTATACAAAAGAGTTCATCTTAGAATGAGCCAACACACACGGCCAAAACAATATGACATTCAACTAAGTCTAGCCCCTATACATTCCATACACAAAATGCTAAGACTAACTATACCAAGATGAGTTGATAGTGTGGGTGATCATTTGCTTAACTTCGTATCCCGAGCTAGCTCTTCGACAATATAAAACAAGGGAAAAGAGAAGGGAGTAAGCTTTAAGCTTAGTAAGTCTATATGTAAACAATAATCATCATACCACAAAACAATCAGTGAAACATTACATGCTAAGTAATAACGATTCATATCCTCGTAATCATGCTTACTCATTTCAGGTCTTACCACATCCCAAACACATATCATAAACATTGTCCACAATTACTTGCACATATGCCCTGCACTTATCACCATAAAGCCACATGAAATATTCACTTAAACAAGTTTCTCGATGAACCCTTTGGAATGGTGCAAGTTACTCGGTGGTTTCACACACAGCCCACTATTAATCAATATTAGGGTGGTATCGCACATAGCCCACCAACAATGATAATTGTAGTGGTATCGCACATAGCCCACCAAAATGATAATAAATACGATGGTATCGCACATAGTCCATTGTTAATAAATAACAAGGTGGTATCACACACAGCCCTTCATAATTCACATATTTACAGATATTCATCCGTACTCATATTTCTCTTCCAAAGGTTCATCCGAGAGTTTTCACATTTTCTTCTATTTCAATAATTCTCACCAATAAGAAATTTCATTCACACAATGCATTAATAGTTAAAGCATTCGTAATAGAGATATATCGTTTACACATAAACTTACCTAAGTACAAAATATGTTAATTGGCGGTTTAGTTCGAAACCTTGCCTTTTCCCCGATCAAGGTTTTTTTCGCGCTCTTCTTGATCTAAAATGATAAAATTTACTCATTTAATCACTACATAAATTAAAGCACTTCAAAATTTCTATTTTGGCAAAAATGATTGTTTTTCCCTTATACTTTGGCAAAATTATGATTTTGCCCCTAGGCTCGTAAATCATTTTTCATCAAATTTCCTCATTAAACAAGCCTAGCTGAACATTTATATCTCTTATAACAATTCACAATACCAATCATTTCATGCATTTATTACTCAATTACAACTGTAACGCCCTGAATTTGGGCTTAGAAGAAATAGGCCTTGAGCGTAGGAACACATAAAAGTTTATATGTGCAAGGAAATAACACAATTAACTATCTGCTTCAGTGGCTAAGTGATTTAGCAGTGTTTGGGAGTGTCTAATAAGTCCTGGGTTCAAACTTGGGCTTTAGCAAAAATTTTATTTTTAGTAAATAAAATCATTGGGATCTAGATAGAAAGTTCTTAATTCTTTGTTGTTAAATTATGACACAAAAAAAGCCTGTGGTTTAGTGGAAAGGTGGCGTGTAGAGTTCTCTCGAGGTCTAAGGTTCAAGTCATGGCAAGGTAAAAAGAGTATTTATTTTTCTCTCTTGCCATGTGAGAAGCAGAAGTCGACTGAAACTCTGCAAGGTGGAATTTAAATTGGTCAAGAGATAATGGTGGAGAAAATCAAGGAAAGGATTATGAAGAAAATCAATGAGGATGGGAGAGTGAGGGAATATGTGTGCCGAATTAGGACTCTAAACTCCCTAGTAATCGGTTTTGGTAGGGAATTTTCACTTTTGGTCAGTTTTTGTTTTGCCACCAATTTGTTTCCTTTCTTCTCCCTGTAGTGCCGAATTTTGCATTTGATCTTTTGTGCATTTTTTTTGTTTCAGTTCCTGTTGTTAAGCCAAATTTTTTGTGCTACCTTTTTCTAAGCCATTCGGTTCTCTTTCTTCTGTTTCAACCTGTGCCGAAATCACCAATTCTGCTCCTGTCTCCTCTCGGTTCCCAAGCTTTGGTCAAATATCCTGCCTATTTTTTTTGCTCCATTGATTATTATTTTCTGGGCCAAATTCATCTTCTTTTCCTCTTTCTTGTTCGTTTTCTTTCTTGGCGTTCTAGTAGGTTGTGACCGAAGTTCTACCCTTCCCTCCTCGAATTAGTTTTTTCCCTTTTCATTGGGTGTTTCATACTTTGGCTGAATCTCAGCACTGTCCCTCTCTGTTTCAATTCTGCAAGTGTTCCTGGCAAATCGGTGTTCCCAAGAAGTAAAAAGGTGCAAGGGATACCAAGCTATCGAGGTCCGTTCTTCTGTTATTCGATTAAGAAAGTAAATCGGCAAGGGACATACGATTATTCTTAGTTAGTGATCTAAAAGGAGTAGATCGCGTGGTACTCAATCAAGGTTCGGCGCTTAAGAAACTTGGAACGGTTGCTTAAATAGGTGTGTAACCGTACGCTGCAAAAGGTAATAGGCCTAAAAGCCGGTAAAGTGTGTAATCACACTATCTTTGCTCTGAATCGGCAAAAGCTGAAAAGTCAAAAAGCTGAAACTTCGGCATTCGAGGCCTCACGAGCGTGCGATCGCTCGTGTGGTAAATCGAGCCCACAAATCATGGGTGATAGATTTTAGAGGCCACTATGAGCATTCTCGTGATCTTGGGCCTCGTTTGGCTAAAATGAGTCGTGTGGGCCGAATAGGGCTCGTAGGCCTCACACGGATGAAATCCACGATAAGTGGCAAATACTGGACTGGGCTATGTAGTTCGCATAGCCGTGACTGAATTTGGGCTAAATGGGCACCGAATAATGGGCCTTGGGCCCATTTACACCGTTATGACCATTTAGGTTTTCTGCGTCACTCGAGGTGACTGTAGACCTTCAGAGAGGTCGTTATCTGCACCGAGACCCCAAAATAAGTAAAGTGATCGAAATACCCCTGTAGGGTAAAATAACCATAATGCCCCTATAGGGTAAAACAACCATAATACCCCTGTAGGATAAAATGATCGTAATACCCCTGTAGCGTAAAATGAACGTAATACCCCTATAAGGTAAAATGACCATATTGCCCCTGTAGGGTAAAAAGATCGTAATACCCCTGTAGGGTAAATTGACCGTAATGCCCTTGTTAAGGTAAAATGACTGTAATGCCCCTATAGGGTAAAATGACCGTAATGCCTCTATAAGGTAAATGACTATTTTGCCCTTCGAGGGTAAATGACTGACTTGTGCTATGATTTGACTGATTTGACTGTGATTGTATGACTATAATTTGATTGACTTAACTATGAATGATATGATGATTTGTGGGCCAGACATTTTGCATATATGACATGCCGCATGGGGTTGGGAGATTGGTTATGGAGGAAGTACTGTTCTGATAGGGTCGCACGGATCGCACGAGACGACTGTGGACCTACCGATGGCTTTAAGCCAGTTAATCTGATTATGGCTCTATGCCAACCTAATTATGGCTTTGTGCCGTCTTGATTATGACTTTGTGTCGATCATATTTATCCATGGCTGTGTGTCGATCGTAATTATTAATGACTTTGTGTCGATCATACTTACCCATGGTTGTGTACCGAATATATTACCGTACTTGATGGCTATGTGCTGATCTTATTACAGTTACCGATGGCTATATGCCAATTATGAAACCGTTACTGAAGGTTTAAAGCTGCATATATACTAGCAGCTTTCCTGCGATTTTGGTTAGTGATACAACCGGTGCTAACACTGTAAGTGTAGGGATGGCGTGGGTGATTTATTCCCCACAAGTAGTGCAAGGTTGGACGAAGGCAAGTGCAGGGTTGGATGGGTTTTCATGCATCATGCATCATTCATACTGAGACTGTTACTGTGATGGGCTAGGCCCATTTGATTCTGTTATGGGCTGTGACCCATATGATATTGTTTTGGGCTTTGGCCCACATATACTCTGGCCGAGGCTGCATCGTTATTCTTGTTAAAGGGCTCAAGCCAGGCATCGATTTTGTTTCTATATACTGATTGTTTCTTTAATAAAGGGATTACACACTGAGTTTTTCATAAACTCACCCCGTTTTTTACCTTTCAGGTAATCCCCAGCGTTAGACGGTTCGGAGCTGCGAGGGACTCGGAAAGGGCCACATAACTGCACATGTTTTATTCTGATTTACTCATTTACTTAACTACTTTGATTTTGATTCAGGTTGTAATAAGGCCTCTATAATTTCTGGATTTTAAATTTTGGGATTTTATTGATTTTGATTTATATCTGCTAGAACTAGAACACGGTTTTCCAAAACAATAACATTTTCAAACACTACGTTTCCGCAACTCAATTTTTAAATATCACGTTTTCGTAAATCATTTGTTTAAATTAAGCTTCCACAACAAATAAGATTTTCAAGGTAATAACATTTTAAAAGGGAATAACTTTTTAATAAACCACGATTGAAAATAAACAAACACAATCTGAGGTTTTGTACAAGTTTTGAATGGCAAGAAGTTTGAAATTTCAAGAAAGGTTTTCAATGAAAACATGGTTTTCGAAAAATACTTCAATGTGACACGCCAAATTCAGCCATAACGTCTAGGCCGAGTTTGGGGTGTTACTGTAACACCCCTTACCCGAGTTCTATGCCAGAACCGAGCCCGAGGCATTATCGTAATAAAACCACTTGATCGCCACTTAGGCTTATCGTGACTATTCTCTTAAGTCACCTCAACAACCTCAATCTCGACTTACGAGGCCTCACTCATACACACGAGGGCTCCCGAGACTATATCGAAACTTTTTCCAATCTTAAAAATTTTCTCTTTTGTATAGGTTTAACACGCCCGTGCATAGACCCACACCCCCATTCTCCACAACTGTGGTGAATACTGACCACATACACACGGCCTCAAAGCCTAGTCACACGCCCGTGTGGCTAGCCCGTGACCAACACTGACTAAACTCACACGGCCTATGCACACGCTCGTGTGGCTAGTCCGTGGTCTATTCTGACTTTAAATTTTAATATGCAGGGGACACACGGCCAAGTCACACGCCCGTGGGCTGACCATGTGTCAACACATGGTCTAGACACACGCCCGTGTGTCTATCCACATGGACAAAAACAAAGCTATATGCTAAGTGCCTTTCACCCCTCTAGCATACACAATATGCATTCATTCAACACATCCATAATCAACTCAAATTGAAGTGCAATCTTTTCATAAAATAAGGTAGCCAACTACTATGGCATTATAAAAAATAGACTATCCATCTATAAGCCAACACATCTTAGCCATTTACAACAAAATTCACTAACTTGTCTAGCCTCTATACATGCCATATACAAAACATTGAGTCTCATGTACCAGAGTGTGCTGACAGTGTGGGTGATCTTCCAATTGATCCTCGTGTCTTGATTCAACACTTTTACTTTATAAGACAAGGGAAAATAAAGGGAGTAAGCTTAGAGCTTAGTAAGTTTACACTTAAACAATTAAGCATCATAGTATAAGCTAAACAACAATTAGCATCATACTAACATATAATGTACAACAATGCTTACTCTTTCTATTCTTTACCACATTTCCAGCACATCATGAGTCACATACTCATAACCATTGAAATGCACCCCTGCATTCAATATCACATTTACACAATATACAACACAACAGATAATTCATCCACACAACTAATTAACTTAATAATATAACCACACAGCTAATCCACGCAACTAATCCACACAGCTAATTTCTCGGTGGTTTCGCACTTAGCCCACCCCAATCAATTAATAAGGTAGTATCGCACTCAGCCTACCACAAAGGTAGTATAGTGATTTCGCACATAGCCCACTAGATGATATACCTAACGATAGCATCGCACATAGCCAGCTTATCGTCAATATGCATTAGGATGGTATCGCACTTAGCCCATCATTTTGTATTCTCACTACACATTCACATGTCTACTTACTTAACCATACATCCATTCACAAATTCTACCACATTCATCGCACATAGGTTCTCAATCATGCTACACACTGCCTAGCATTAAGAAATTGTAAGTATGAATCCATTGTTTAAACATAGACTTACCTCGATACTCAAAAGTATAGAAACACGCAATTTAGTCCACCACCTTGCTTTTGCCTCAATTTCGATCTGGGCTTCATTTTTCTTGATCTATAATGATAATTCAACTCATCAATATACACATTGACTAAATTGACTCTTATCTCATACTTTGGTAAAATTACTCTTTTGCCCTTAATCTTTCTCATATTTACACTTTTGGCCCAAGCTCGGAAAGTGATTTTTATTCAACTTTCTAGCCTTTCATGCTTAGCTGAATCACTTAATCAACTAAAGCAATCATCAATTCTCACTAAATCACACATGTATGACCAAACTTAAAACTTTTACAAACTAGTCCTTACATGCATTTTCATGGAAAATCACTTAACAAAAGATGTTCCTACTACATCAAGCTTTCATAATCTTCCATAAAACATCAAAATACATGCATGTCATACATGGCCACTTTTTTGAACATCCATTATAGCTCATCAAATGGCTAAAAATAGCTTACTCATGCTACAAGGACTTCAAAATACAAAGAATATCAAAAACGGGGCTAGAATACACTTACTAGCTAGCTTGAAAAGTTTGAAGAACCCTAACAATGGCTCTCTCAAATTTTCGGCAGCCTTGGAGAAGAAGATGAATGAATTTTTTTCATCTTTTCTCCCATTTTAACCATTTAATTGTTAAATGACCAAAATGCCCTTTTTGATAAATTTTCCATTTTAACTCATTCATGCCCAATTTTGTCCAAAAATCAAAAATTGAGAAAATTGCTATTTAAGGAACTCCAATTAATATTCTAAAGAAATTTCAAACAAATAGCTTCTAGAAGCTCACATTTTTCAACTTTTGCAATTTAGTCCTTTTGGACAATTCAACCGCAATTTCACAAAATTGCTTCATAAAACTTTCACACTAACATGAACACATAGCATAAACCTCTAAAACTCATACATAGGCCTCAGATTTGTGGTCTCACACCACTATTCTGAATAGGCCCAAAACAGGGATGTTACAGTTACAACAACCTTTACAAATAGGTCCCATTTAGGTGTTTTCATGGAAACACATTTCACAAAAAAAAAATGTGTATTTAATACTCAAGATTCATTTTCTTTCATAAAAATTCAGCAAACAACACAAGCACTCACATGGAAAATCCCTAAACTTTCAACCATTTTGCAAAATAGTCCCCTCATTAGCTAGCTTAAGCTTTAGGGGTTCCAAAAGCACAAAAATTATCAAGAAAGACCTCTAAAATCACTTACTTGCAAGAGAATAACTTGGCTAAAAGTTTGAGCTTCAAAAACCCCTATTCTCACTTGAATTTTAGGTGGAAGAAGAAATAAGAATAGTAAAAGATGACAACTCCTTTATTTGATCTTATTTTATTCATTTTAGTCACCTAATGTCACCAAATATTGCCCAATTAAATGCTCTTGTCCCCCTTGACTGGCCATCACCTTTAGGAAGGCCTAATTGCACTTTAAGAATCTCTAGTTTAATATTCCATAGCTATTAGACACCTCTAGCTTGTAAAATGAAACTTTTGCACTTTATGCGATTTAGTCCTTTTTCAAAATTAAACATGCGGTCACCAAAATTAATGCACCAAAATTTTCATACAAACATATAATCTTGATATAGCACATATAAAATTATTAAAAATAATTTCCCTGGTCTCGGATTAGTAGTCCTGAAACCACTATTCTGACTAGCCCCTAAAATTGGGCTGTTACAATGTGGCCCTTGGAAACTCAAAATTATAGTTTTTCCTTAACTTTGCTTATTTTATGCAATTTAGTCTCTGATAAGATTTTAATGGCATCTAGAGAACTAGATTATGTAGCTAGGCCCTAGATTAAGATGCTATGAAGTATTTACATGGTTGAATAATTTTATGCTTTATATGCTTATTGTTATTGATTATTGACATAAATTCATGAATGATGTCATAATTGTTGTTAGAATTTTGATGATTTAGGTATGACCATTTAAAACCATAATTCTTAACGGCATGCTTATAGTTGTCGATACTATATGATTGCTTAAAGGAATGATCATTCTAAATCTTGTATGGTTATGTTAAACTGAATATTTTGTGAATATGTCGAGCGAATGCCTCGCTTAACTATATGGAACAACTACATGACAAAATTCTGAAACGATCATCGAATGTAAGAACAGTAAAGATCTTATTATTTTGCATTTGCATGAGGGGGAAAGTATGAAAGGTGAAAGAAATGAAAAACACTTTATACTACCAATATATGATCGAAAAGGTAGTTTATACTGAATCAATGTTTGTTGTGTACTCACAGCTGAGCAAATTCCAGCTGTGACTAAACGAATGGAGCATCCATAATTTTCTTTGACAGCTTTTATCTGCGAGGAATTGTGGATCCTCAAACCAAATGGTAGTATGGCTACACTTATGTGAAATGTGGAGTGAAAAGGAAGTGGGGTTCAGGGGAACTCCCTATTTGGAGAGCTAGTGGTCAAGGGTAGGATTTCTGAATGCCATATGATATATTATGTGATTATTACATTCCATACATTCTCATTAAAAGTATATGATGAAACAATCGAACTGATAAGTGTGCATATACCTATTGTAAAAGATATTATAGTAGAATTATTCAATCGAATGCAATTGCGTGTTAATGTTCTGTTTGTCTAGAGTGATAGAAATTGAATTATCTTATTGTTAGGATTTTTATGTCAATTTGGTTATCATGATAGACATGTATGTTCGAATATTGATTTGATTTATTGTAAAAGGTCTCCCATTGAGCCTGTTAAGCTCACTCACGTATTTTTCATCTAATAAGCTGTAAAAGTAACATATTTTAATCACATTCTTAATCCATTTTTGGATGATTAATTATGTAAATTACTGAATTTAATGCTCCTAATCCTTTAAATTCATGTTTCTATACTTAGGAGAGCATTTGGGAGTGAAATGAGCGAAAAACAAGCTAAAATCAAACAAATAGAGCTAAGGGGGCACTCAGAAAAGATCGAAGAAAAGACTCGAAGAACGCCATCGGAATCAACTCGGAAATGGATCTCCTTCAAGATTGAAAATCTCCATTTAATTTCCTTCGAAGTTTTATTGAGTTTCTTTATGTCTTGTTGTTATCCTAACTTTGAGATGTTTATATTCAGGATTATGAACTAAATTCCCTAGATACCTAGGGAAGATGAAACCTATTATGATTCTTATTATTTGATTTCTGATTTACGCGATAAATGTAACACCCCAAACCCAGCCTAGACGTTATGGCCGAATCTAGCAATGTCACATGAAAGTGCTTTAGAAAACGTAATTACAAAAAAAACCATTTTTCGATAACCTATACTACGGTAAAAAAACGTGTCGTATTTTCATTCATGCTCCATTTTCAAAACACTATACGTTGCGAAAGCTTTTAAAGTAATTTGTGAATTTGTGTGCATTTTGATAAAGCATTTATTTATTTGAAAACTCGCGTCTTATCCTACTGCTAGCAAATACAAAAATAAAAATCCCAAATTTAAACAGAAATCCATAAAGGCCATATTACATAAATTCTACCCAGATATAATCAAAACCATAAATAAAAATAAAAAAACCATAAAGATCCAGAACCGTGGTCACCGCCGAGTCCTCCGCCGCACCGACACGTCTACTGTTGGGGATTACCTGAACAGATTAAACAGAAAAGGGTGAGTTTTCACAAACTCAGTGTGTAATCCCTACAGAAAACATGCACACAGTATAATATCAGAAAACAAACATAAACCCATAGTTCGGGTCTGAGCCCATTACAGAAACGATGTGGACCATAGCCCACTCAGATACAAAATCAGATATAATCTAGAGCCTTAGCCCATTTCAGACATAATACGCAGATCAGAATAGAATAGTAGAGTCCTACCCACCAGCCCCTACACACCAACTCCGTCCAACCCTACACACCATGTGGGGATAAAATCAACCCACCCATCCCTACACATCATTCTGTACCGAATGCGGCACATGATTATGTAGTCGCAGCTAAGCTGCCAGCTAACAGGCTTAAGAGCCTTTCAGATACTTCCTTCAAATATAATCAACCCGCCCTGATGCAATGCAATATACAAAATCATGCCATGCTATTATGCAATTAAAACACATATATTCAGATATCATACTTAGTACAGAAATCAAACAGACAGATCACTCATATAGGGGTCTAGGTATTGCTTACTGACCCTACGGTAGGTCCACAGTCGTCTTGGGCGACCCGTGCAACCTTACAGAACTTTTCAGAAAAATGGGCTCACACGCCCATGTGGCCTACCCATGTGGGTCCACACGCTCGTGTAGCCCACATGGCCCAAATTGGCCTTGGCCGTATGGATCACACGGCCTAACCCAGAATCCCACACATCCGTGTGGTTCACCCTTGTGGGCCCACAAGCCCGTGTGGCTCACATGGCCCAAATTGGTCAAGCCAGTGTGCCGCACACGGCCTCCCTCGTCTATTACATAGCCGTGTCACTCGCACACGTCCTGGCTCATCGATCACACGGCTGTGTGGTGACTTACAATCTTGCACATAGCCTACCATATGGGCAACCACACGCCCGTGTGGCGTCGACAGTGAGGTTTTTGGCTTTCGTTGAAACCTCACTCTCTGCATTTTCGAGTACACACATAGTTCAATTTCGACGTGTAAGCTCCATTAAGCCTCTAGAACCTAAAAATCAACCAATGAAACACTCATTTAACCACTTGTTTCATCATTCAATCAAAAGTCTATCATCGATAATCTAACGAGCCCTTACCGTTAATAACCGAAATTGCAACTCTTAATTCTCTGCAGCAACACTGATCAATTATTGCCTTTCACCTAATCAAAAGACCACAATAGACCCCTCATTAGATGCCTAACCCTAAGAAAAAAGATTAAGCAGAAAAGGACTTACCGTATGAACACACCACCATTGAACACGGAGAAAGCAAATCGAAAAATCGAAGAAGAGGGGAAAATCAAAGAAAATTTTGACAAGAAAAAGGCAGCAACATGTCAAAAAGAAAAGGAGAAATTTTTGGGAAAACAGGGTGATAGCTGAAAATTCAAAAAGAAAATTTACTAATCCCTTAATCTTTCCCCTTAATTCTCTCCACTACTCAGATTTTGAATCCAACTCAAACTCTTCGTCACCCAACCGAACAAAAATAATCTCCCTTGCCTATGCAGAGGTTCGAACTCACAACCTCCAACCAATCAACACTCCACCTAACCACCAAACCAGCAGGCCCATTCTGTTAAATACTTACACACTTTTACTTATAAACCTACTAATCAGAGTTTGAGCGTTATTCATAAAAATACCAAAATTCGCCCAAATCAAGGCTTGAACTTGTGACCTCTCACACACACCCAGAACACATAACCACTAAAGCAGATATACATTATGTCACAGAATTAAAAAAGTCGAAATTAAATAAAATCGGGGCGTTATAATAAATACTTGATTCTTTTTCTCAATTATGTATGCTTATTTCTTGTTTTAATATTTTTAAGATATTAATTCAAGTTTAATGTGCTTATTTTAGTGGAGAAAAAGTCTCTATTTAAGAGCAGATCTAGCATAATTTAATGGAGTTGCGTGCAATCCTAGAAATAGAACGGCATAAATCTACCGGATTAGAGTCAAAACTAATAGGGGAATCCATAGCTCAAGTTGATGCGACAATAGGGGTTTTAATTAGAAAGAGATTTCAATTAATCAACCTAGAGTCAATTTTTCTTACTCTCGAAAGAGATATTAACATAATTTAGGGATTTCTATAGATCAAGACACAAGTGAATAAATTGTTTAATTCAGATTCGTAATAATAGGTGAAGTCCAGGTGGATTCTTTCCTGGGTATTATCTATCTCATTGATTATCTTCGATTAATTTCCTATTTCATTCTCTGTAGTGTTCATAGTTAGATTAGCTTAGTAATTTTAGATTAAAAATAATCACTCCAATTTGTCAGCTAAATAATAGAAAAACGATAATTACTAGTACTTTTAGTCCTTGTGGATACGATATTCCCTACTCACCATAGCTATACTATTGTTCGATAGGTATGCTTGCCTTTGTCGTAATTATAGTTAGCTTAGTGACCATCAAGTTTTTGGCGCCATTGCCGGGAACCAAAATATTAGGAACACTTAATTTTTATTAATTTAGCCATTTATTTTTTTGTATTTTTATTTTTATTTTTATTTTATTTTTATTTTCTAATTTTTCTTTTATTTGCTTCTGGCAGGTTCCTTCAGTTTATGGCTAGAAGAAACCCGTGGGACCGTTACTATTTGACAGCAAAATTAAAAGTACAGCTCGTAGGAATCATAGAGAAGCAAGTCTGAGTCAACAGAGTATAATAGATGTGCAAGAGGACATTATTATCACTGATAAGAAGGGTGATAATCAGAATAATCAATTACCTCCTGCTGTTGCTACAAATCCTGCAAATCCAAATCCTGCTCCTCGTACTATGTGCGATTATGCCAAGCCCACTCTAACTGGGGTTGAATCGAGTATTGTGAGACCCACTATTGCTTCAAATAATTTTGAACTAAAGCCGAACATTATTCAGATGGTACAATAATTTGTCCAGTTCGATGGTTTGCAAGACGAAGATCCAAATACTCATTTGGCTAATTTTTTGCAAGTCTGTGATACTTTTAAGATAAATGGCATTTCTGATGATGCCATTCGCCTACGGTTATTCCCTTTCTCATTAAGGAACAAAGCTAAATAGTGGTTGAATTCTTTACCACAAGAATCTATCACTACATAGGATCAAATGACTAAGAAAGTCCTACTGAAGTACTTCCCATCGGCTAAGATTACCAAGTTGAGGAATGATATCTCTTTCTTCATTCAAATCGAATTAGAAACCTTATATGATGCATAGGAGAGGTATAAAGATTTATTGAGAAGGCGCCCTCACCATGGGTTACCTTTATGGCTACAGGTTCAAACCTTCTACAACGATTTGAATCCCTCAACTAGACAGTTGATCGACATAGCAGCTGGTGGTACATTGAACAATAAAACAATTGAAGTAGCTTATGAGTTTATAGAAAAGATGTCACTGAATAATTATCAGTGGCAAGTCATAAGGACGAAGCTTAATAGAGCAGTCGGTGTTTTCAATCTAGATGCGGTCACCATGTTATTGAATCAGGTAGAATAATTAAATAAGGAAATTGATAATTTTTATATTTTTACATAGGTACATCTGGTGATGCAATGCGATACAAATAGAGGTGGAATGAACAATCCAGAATGTTTACCCTTTGCTCCTAGCACAGAGAACGAACATATCAATTATATGGGTAATAATTCTAAGCCTCAAAATAACCATTATAGTAATTTCCATAATGCAGTTTGGAGGAACCATCCCAATTTCTCTTGGGGTGGTCAAGGAAATCAAAGAGCACAACCCCCTCCAGGCTTCCAACAACAACCTTACCAACAAGAGAAGAAGCCGAACCTTGAGGAGATGTTAACGAAGTTTATCTCAGTGTCAGAAACCCGCTTTAAAAATCAGCAAGCGTCAATTCACGAGCTCGAGAACCAAATAGGTCAGCTTGCTAAGCTATCTCAAAAAGACTACAAGGTAGGTTGCCTAGCAATACAGAAACTAACCCAAGAGAGCAGCTTCATGCAATTACTATTCTAGATGTAGAAGGGTTAGTTAGATCTAAATTAGAACTGAGGCAAGAAAGTATAGTAAGTTACGGTAAGATTGAGGTAAGCCAGAATATAAACCTCGAGTGCCATATCCTAACACGATGAAGAGAGACCAAAAGAGTGAAAATTTTGGTAAATTTCTTAAACTTCTGAAAAAATTACATATTAACTTACCATTTATTGAAGCTCTTTCGCAAATGCCCAATTCCGTTAAATTTGTAAATGAGCTTTTAGTGAACAAGAGGAAGTTAGATAATTTGTCGCATGTGAAACTAAATGCAGTTTGCTTGGCCATATTGTAAAATAAACTACCCAACAAATTAGAAGATCCAAGAAGTTTTACAATTCCTTATTTAATTGGTAGTTTTAATATTAATAATGCTTTGGCTGATTCAGGGGCTAGTATTAATGTCATGGGCTATAAAATGTTTAAACAATTAGGTCTTGAGAAACCCAAACAAACTAGGATGAGTATTTAATTAGCAGATAGATCAATTAGATTTCCTAGGGGTATTATTGAAGATCTTCTTATAAAAATTGATAAATTCATATTCCTAGTTGATTTTGTTGTTTTAGACATGGATGAGGATAGTGACGTACCTTTAATTTTAGGACGGCCCCTTTTAGCAGTTGTTAGAACTATTATTAATGTTGGTACATGTGAATTAATACTTCGCGTAGGTGACAAAATGATTACTCTCTAAGTTCTTGATTCTGTTAAGACATCTACTGATCGAAATGATTTTACAAGTTCTGTTAATATGAGTAACTATTTGGCTAAAACTTCTTTGCAAGAAACCCCTCGAAAAAATGTGATAGAGCCACGTTCTAGTCTATTCGACTGAAAGAGAACAACTTATGAAGAATGAATGTTACAGATTGATGAACTAGACGAATGGCAGATACATGTCAAGGAGAAACCGAGAATACATCATGCGAAGCCAAAGCAACGCCATGATGAGCATGTGGATAGAACAAACCAATTTAAGGTTGGAGACAAGGTATTGCTAGATAAAACGGATCCTCGAATGGCCACTTTGAAGCTTGATGCAAATGGATCAAATCCCTTTATGATACTGAACGTCTTTCCACACAGTACAATCGAGGTAACTAATTCTGAACTTGTCACATTTAAAGTAAATAGTACTCGACTTAAACCTTATTTTGATCATAGAATTGAAAACAAGAAAAAGGAGCTTCGACTTCGCGAACCATCGTGACCATGAAAATACGAGGTAAGTCGAGCTTAGAATTTAAATAAGCGCTTTTTGAGAGGCAACCCGAGTGTTAACACAACTAATTTTCTTAATCTTATTTCCTTTTATTTTTAAAATTAATTAATTTTCAAAAATTATTAAAAAAAGTGTGTTTTTGACCCACACGGCCTAGCCACACGGGCATGCCCCAGGCCATGTGCGTAATAAAGGGTTCGATAGTGTGTTAAACGGCCTGGCGACATGGCTATGTGACCCACGGCCTAGCCATATGGGCGTGGCTCAGGCTATGTGTATAATAAAGGGTTCGACAATGAGTTACACGGCCTGGCGACATGGCAGTACACAGCCTGGACACACTAGCATGTGGGATCTCACATGGGCATAAGAGAAGCGAAGGAAAACACACACGGCTGAGCCACACGAACGTGTGGAATTCCACACGAGTTTGGGAGAAGCAAAGGAAATCACACACGGCTTGGACACATGGTGTAACACCCCGGTTTTGGCTTAATTTTGACTTTTGTAGTTTTGGCATGAATGAGTGTCTGCTTGAGTGGTTATGTGTTTTGGGTGTGTATGGGAGGTCCCAAGTTCAAGTCTCAACTTGGGTGAATTTTGGTATTTTTATGAATAAAGCCCAAACTTTGGTTAGTAGGCTTATAAGTAAAGGCGTGTATGTAATTAATAGAATGGGCCTGCTGGTCTGGTGGTTAAGTGGAGTGTTGGTGTGAAGGAGGTCTTGGGTTCGAGTCAATGGGACGGCAATGGCTTTAATTTTTGCTCCTAGTTTCGGCTAGAGTTGTGCTAAGATGGGAGACTAGGTGGTGGTTTGTGAATAGAATTAGTGGAAGGAAAGTTAGGAAAGGATGAGAATTCTTGAGCAGTTGCGTTTTCCAAAATTTCTCCCTACCGAAAATACCATTGTTCTTCCCTTTTCAGCCAAAATTCTCCTTTCTCCTCACCCTCCTTTTTGCTTTCTTTTTGCTTCCGTTTTGCATTGATATCGTACTTCCTCCCCTATCTATGGCGTTTCTCTGAATAACTTCGGTAAGCAGTTCTTGTGGATTGTGATTTATGAGGCTAAACTTTGATTGGGGGTATTTATTCTGATGTCTTGGCAGCATCAAATATTTGCAATCAAGGCTCTTTTCGTACTGCTTCACTAATAAACTGAGTTTGAAGCGTTAGGGGTAAGTTTTAATCACTCATTGGCTAAGTATTTTGTTTGGGTTGGTTTTGATTCGTTGATTAAGTGAATAATTGAGTGAATTACTGATCAATTATAGGTGCTGGTGATCTCGGGATTGCGTTAAGAGCAATAATGGACCAGGTGTGTGCCCAAAAATGCAAAAAATGAGGTTTTGACAAAAGTCGAAAACCATTTTGTCAACGCCACACGGGCGTACGGTCGCCCGTGTGGTAGGCCGTGTGCGAGACTATTAGTCACCACATAGTCGTGTGATCGACGAGCCAGGCCGTGCGCGAGCGACATGGTCGTGTGACGGCTGGGCGAGGCCGTGTGTGACACACAGGCTCGATCAATTGGGCCATATGGGATTCTGGGCCAGGCCGTGTGATCGACGAGCCCGGCTGTGCACTAATGAGGCCGTTTAATCCACACTACCAAGGCCAATTTGGGCCGTGTGGGCTGCACGGGTGTGTGGGCCCACACGGGCAGGCCACGAATTTTCACTTAAATTTGGGATTATTATTTTATGAACTGCTAGCAGTAGGACATGACTCGAGTTTTCAAAGTAAACGATTGTTTTATCAACAACACACGAATTTGCAAATTACTTTTAAAAAGCTTCCGCAACATATAATGTTTTGAAAATGGTCAATAAATGATTAAACAACACGTTTTGATGAAAGCCTAGGATATTTACAAATGGATTTAATGTAGTTAAGTTTTCTAAAAGAACTATCATGTGACATCGCCAGATTCGGCCATAACGTCTAGGCCGAGTTTGGGGTGTTACACACGGCCATGTGAAAACTGGGTTAATTTTTAATTGCACACGGGCTGAAAATACTCCACACGATCGTATCACACGGCCATGTGGCCCAAACCCTAGAATTCATTTATCAATTTGTCTTTTTCTTCTTCCCAACCAAGCCACCCTTTTATTTATTTATTTATTTATTATTTGTTATATTATTTATTTTTATTTTACTAATTTTTCTTATACTTAGATTTTAAATTTATTTTAATTTTTCTGCTATTTCTATTATTTTTAGTATTTTTTTACTATTATTATTACAATTACCTTTAAATTTATTGGTATCATTGAGTTTTTTTTTTTCATTTTATTTTTTATTTATCTTTCTTTTTAATTTTGTTTTAGTTGCTTTATTTTTTTATTTTATTACACTTATTTTATTTATTATCTTTTGAAATATATTTTTATTCTTCTCTATTATTTGTTCGGAATCATGCGATACATTTAGATTTTACTACAATTCCGCTTTTCACTATTCTAGGGATTTCATCCAATATTCAGAGTAGTTTTAGTTTTCTCCCTCTCTTACGATATTCTTTTTATATTGTGATTATATTTGTTTGCACATTGAGGACAATGTACATCTTAAGTGTGGGGAGGGTATTTATATAATTATTAGAAAATCCTTGAATTATGTATTGTGTGTAAGTAATTTTCTCATACTTCCATTAGAATGAATTTTTATCGATTTGAGATTTTTATTGATGTGTTTTGGATTAATTTGTAGATAATTGTGTATTGGTTGATTTAAAGTTGAAGACATGAAAGAATAAAGCATGATAGGCTATGTTTCAGAAATTAAAATTTTTAGGTTGTTTCTCTAAATTGAAGTATTATCTTGAAGTTTGAGATTTCCAAGATTGACATCAATAACCATGATTTTTTGTGAGACTTTGAGCCTTTAGAGCATACATTTTTCTTGCTCATTTTATTATTGGTTATGAGTATGTCAATTTGATTTGTTATTCTAGAACTTGCGTCGATTATACATGTTGAGATCAACATTTTGGTTTGATACACTGAGATGATAAAGGCACTTAGGTTTTAACCCACTTATCCCATAAAAAGCCTACCTACATAATTAACTCTTAGTGAACCCCGTTGAGACTAACACATCGTTTCTTAAATTACCCATTAATGTTAACCCATAACTCATTTTTGGTTCATTGAAAATTTTTCCCGTTTTATTTACTCCCTTTTTGTCGAGATTTGATTTGGTTAGTTGCCTAACTATGCTCTTTTGTTTGATTTGCTGAATTAATTCTTATTGTAAAAAAATTGAAATAAAGAAATAAAAAAATATATTTATTTACATTTTGATTATTATTTAGTTCTATGAGCTTGAACATTTAAATTCATATTTTGAGAAAAAGCTCGTTTTCTTATTCTTGAGTAGTTCTTGCTTTATGCACTTGTTTTTAATTTAGTATTTGTTATTTTTCCAGTTTGGTAATTTATCAATTCGATCTCGATTTTAACCATTTTTTTGGCCTTTCTCCACACCCTTAACCTAAGCCCCATTACATCCTCTTAAATACCTTTTGATTTGTGTATCATATCATTTTGTGGATATTTGATTTTCATGCAAGCATATGCTAATAACTTTTCATGTTTGACTATTGAGTGCTTATTCTTGAACCTTAAACACTTTGAGTGATTTGAGTGAATCTTTAGTGAGGATGTCGATTCTTGTCGATTTTGAAAAAAAAAAGGTAATTACTTAGATAAGGAGAAACACCTATGTTTTCGTGTTTAGAAATTTTAGCTTGGATTGTTTGAGACTTTAGTGTTCTTTTAGTTGAATTGTTAATGCATGATTCTTTGTGGATTATTTTGAAACATTATTGATGGGAATTACAAATTGAGGAATATTATTTTTAATGTGAGTCGAGGATTTTGCTTGAGGACAAGCAAACGCTTAAGTGTGGGGATATTTGATAAGCTGTAAAAGTAACTTATTTTAATCTCATTTTTAATGCGTTTTTGGATGATTAATTATGTAAATTAGTGAATTTGATGCTCCTAATCCTTTAAATTCATGTTTCTATACTTAAGAGAGCATTTGGGAGCGAAAGGAGCAAAATACGAGCCAAAATCGGACAAATAGAGCTGTTTCCAGGATCCACACGACCTGGGCATTTCCACACGAGCTGGCCACACGCTCATGGGCCAACCTGTGTCGTTATCGCACCCTACTTCCTAAATACGCAGAAAAACCCAATTTTTAGGCTTTCTGAGCATTCTAAAGTCTATAAATACAAATTAGAAGAAGACCTAACAGGGCACTCAGAGAAGATCGAAGAAAAGACTCGAAGAATACCATCGCAATCAACTCGGAAGCGGATCTTCTTCAAGATTAAAGATCTCTATTTAATTTCCTTCGAAATTTTATTGAGTTTTTTTATGTCTTGTTGTTATCCTAACTTTGAGATGTTTCTATTCAGGATTATGAACTAAATTCCCTAGATACCTAGGGAAGATGAAACCTATTATGAATCTTATTATTTGATTTCTAATTTACGTGATAAATACTTGATTCTTGTTCTCAATTATGTATGCTTATTTCTTGTTTTAATATTTCTAAGATATTAATTCAAGTTTAATGTGCTTATTTCAGTGGAGCAAAAGTCTCTGTTTAAGAGTAGATCTAGCATAATTGAATGGAGTTGCATGCAATCCTAGAAATAAGACGACATAAATCTACCGGATTAGAGTTAAATCTAATAGGGGAATTCATATATCGAGTTGATGCGACAATAGATGTTTTAATTAGAAAGAGATTTCAATTAATCAACCTAAAGTCAGTTTTTCTTACTTCCGAAAGAGATATTAACATAATTTAGGGATTTCTACGGATCAAGACACAAGTGAATAAATCGTTTAATTCAGATTCATAATAATCGGTGAAGTCTAGGTGGATTCTTTTCTGGGTATTATCTATCTCATTGATTATCTTTGATTAATTTCCCATTTCATTCTCTGTTGCATCCTTAGTTGGATTAGTTTAGTAATTTTAGATTAAAAACAATAACTCCAATTTGTCAACTAAATAATAGAAAAACAGTAATTACTAGTACTTTTAGTCCCTGTGGATATGATATTCCCTACTCACCAAAGCTATACTATTGTTCGATAGGTGCACTTATCTTTATCGTAATTGTAGTTAGTTTAGTGATCATCACCATCTTTTCAGATAATCAACGAAACTAGACGCAGATTCGACACGCGGAGGGTCTCAAGCTTGTCACAAGATTGCTACATTTATTGTTATTATTGATCATGGTCGTTAATAACTATGGATTCCATGATTTGGTGTTAGGATTATACGAGTACAATAGAGCATAAATCTTATAATTTATATATGACAATTAGGAAAACATATTTATAAATTTTAATGGTATGTTATTAATCTGTCGCTGCTAAATCTGTCACTGCTAAATACTTGGTAAGTTTTGCTTGAAAAATTACTTATAGTTTAAAGGTGAAAACTTAAATTTCATAGTGATCGAATCACTTCGGTGGTTAATGTAATCTCTTAGGCTCGGGTTTACTGCCTAAGTCCGGTTGGGGAGGTTACATTTTTGTTATTTATTTTGGATTTTTTGAATTATATATTTTTATATTCATAGAATGGGATAATATTATTGTTTAATTTGTGGAATAATTTTTTTTTTTACTTTTTATTTTGAGTTTATTTAATGATTGATTGTATTTGTGAAGATAATTAAAGAATATTTTATATAATTGATGAGTATTTTATTTTTATTGGTATCTTAAATTTTACATAGGGTGAAATTTGAATCCATGCCACCAACAGTTTTAAAATATTTTCTTTACTATTACAACTAAAGTTTTATTTACGATGAGCATTTTATATTTGAGATTTATTTAATCTCATTATTTGATATTTGTAAATACTTTTTATATACATATACCAAATGTTTTATAAAAATAACGATAATTTTGAAATGATACATCGAAACAGACTGGTACGATACTGACTACCTCGGTTGAAAAGCACTTTTCCACCTCTAAATGCAATGCCAAACAGGGCTTAATTTACAGTTATTCGCATAGTACAAGATTAGTAATTGAATTTAACTGCTATTGATTGAATCAAAACTAAAATTTCAAAATTTTAAAAATACAAAGACTAAAATTGACCAATTTAAAAAATATCACGAGTTAAATATCTTATATCACGAAAAGCTTTTACCAGAACATTTAACTTGGTGCCTATCATGCGAAAATATGTTGTTTAAAGTGGGGACATTTCTAGGATGAGCTTTACTAAAAAAACAAAGACATATGAAAAGCTTTTACCAAAATATGTAATGATTTACGCATAAAAATATTGATAAATCATTGGACATTTTGATAATTCTTAAATCTGGTTTCAAAAAGTGCCAGGGGAAAATAGTTTTCAAATTATGGTATCCTATGCTAAAAAGTGACTAGAAATTTATTTTTGTTTGTTTAAAAAATTAAGGGTAAAATTTGTTAGATTTAGTGCTTTTAGTGTAGTATTTTCGTCTATATGTACTTGTATTTTTTGAACAAATTGGTTCCATCTGTTACATTAATACTTTTTGCATATTGTCCTCAATGATTTTTACATATAAAATAAAATGTAAGCAAATATTAGCTAAATGATTATCTAATGTTTAACTAATATTAAGCGGTATTATGTAGTCGGATCATAATACGAAAAGACAACTTATATTAGTAGATAACCTAAATGTGTCCTTAGTCTAATTGGAAATGTAACACCCAAAAATCTCTTGTATATTTATTTTCATATGTTTGTGACACAATTATGTATCTGCTTTAGTGGTTATATGTTCTGGGTGTGTGTGTGAGGTCCCAGGTTCAAGCCTTAGCTTGGGCAAATTTTTGTTTTTAAATGAATAAACCCCTATCTCTAATTAGTAGGCTTATAAATAAATGTTGATAAAATATGTCAGAATGGGTCTACTGATCTGGTGGCTAAGGCGTGAGTTAGCGTGTGGGAGGACTGGAGTTCAAGTCCTTGCACTAGCAATGAGGGGATATATTTTTTCTTGATGCCATGTAGGTGTTTGTGTGTTAGTAAAGGTCTGATGCTAGTGGACGGTTATAGGAGTGAGGGAGTGGTTTTAGGAGAAAATTGTGGGATTGAGGGAATATCCGATTTTAATTAATTCTTTTCCCAAATTCGGTTTCATCGTTTTTCCAGAATCCCTCCAACAATTCTGACGTTACTCTCTCCCTCCTCTACCATCTTTCCTTTTTTCCCACCTCTTTTTTTCGTTTTCTCTTGACTTCAATCTCCCTGTGTTACTGTCAAAATCCCTTCTCTTCTCTGTTGACGATTGCTTCTCCTTGTTCCTACCGAAACTCTCCCTCATTCTCTCTTTTTCGTCAATTTCTTCCTTAATCAGTCTTCTGTCATTTCAACGTTGGCTATGTCAGTGGGTAAGTCTTTTGGTAGAAGGCTATGCCTCACTTGATTTGGAGAAGTTTTCATTTATTATTTTTTTGAGAGGTTCCTAATTCTCTGTTGTGTCGAATTTTGTTTTGGCAGCAACAAATCGCAACGAACGGGGTTTTTTTGAGGGATAGTAGCTTTCATCTTTCAACACGATTGGGGTAAGTAACATATTTAGAGATCGTTTGTTGTTGGCTTAATGGCAATAGTTTAAGTCGTGACTGATTTTGGCATGGGATTTTCGATCTCAGGTGATGTTTACATCAGGAGCATTTGCATACAAAAATCGTGCCAGGTGTGTAATCACAATGTTGGAAATCGGTAAACGGCAAAAAGCCAAAAAGTGAGATTGTCGACACTACACGGGCATGTGATCGAACACAGGCGTGCGGTCGACGAGGCAGGCCGTGTGCGACATATAGGTCGAGTCGAATTGGGTCGTGTAGGCCACACTGGCGTGTAGGCCCACACAGGTGAACCACACGAGCATGTGTGATTATTGGGCTAGGCTGTGTGATACACACGGCCAAGGCCATTTTGGGCCGTGTGGGCCAAACGGGCAAACAACATGGGCTTTTGGGCCTATTTTCACTGTTTGTTTACTAAGGTTGCACGGATCGCCCGAGTTGATTATGGATCTACTAAAGGGTCGGTAATCTAGACCCTAATTGACTGAATGAATGTTATATCCATGTACAATACATATTTATGATCGTATATTGAGCATGCTGGTAAAACTGTATTGAATGCATGTATGATACCATGATTTGACATGATATGATTGTATGATGTATAGCATAGGGATGGGTTTATATTGATTGGAGGAAGTGTACTGAAAGGCTTCGAGCCTAACTTACTGGCAGCTCAGCTACATATTACTGTATAGTGCCGTATTCGGTGCTACTTGGAGTGTAGGGATGGGTGGGTTGATTATATCCCCACATAGAGTGTAGGGTTAGACGGAGACGGAATGTAGAGGCTGGCTGGGTAGGATTTTGTGACCGCATATCTGATACTGTACTGATTACTGATACTGTAATGGGCCAAGGCCCTAATGCATGACTGCACCTATACTGAGATGGGCTAAGGCCCTGACTGAAACTGGATCTGATACTAAAAAAGGGCTTAGGCCCAAATTGTGATTGCTTTCTGCCTGCTTGTATATATGGAATTACACACTAAGTTTTTGTAAACTCACCCTTCTGATTATTTGTACAGGTAATCCCTAGTAATAGGCGAATCGGTGCGGCAGAGGACTCAGTGGTGGCCACACGACCTACTTCCTTCCATTTAAGTACTTAAATTTTGATTTTGATTTTATGTTGGGGATTTTACTGTATCATGGCCTCTTTGGATTTATATTTTTAATTTGGGATTTTTATTATTTTGATTTATAACTGATAGTAGTAGGCATAATCGAGTTTTCAAGAAGAATCAAACGTTTTAACAAAATTCACTCAAATACACAACTGTTTTAAAAAGTTTCCGCAATAAGTGACGTTTTGAAAGAGAATAACTTTGTGACAATGAATTACGTTTTGAAAATGAACGACACGTCCTAGAATTAACATAAGATATTGTAAAGAGGTTGTATAGAAAAGAGGCTTTTGACGACAACTCACTTTCTCAAAAAACATTACCATGTGACATTGCCAGATTCAGCCATAACGTCTAGGCCGGGTTTGAGGTGTTACATTTAGTGGTATCAGAGCTAGGTTGTAAAACTCGACTGTGGATTTGGGTTTTTAAGACATGATTTCTGAGAACTGTTTTCTAGCCATTCAAAATATTTTTACTGAATGTGTGGTACACACAGTCTCTGGCGCCGATCCTGTAAGTCCTCTAAAACTGTTATCCGTTTTAAACTGAAACTGCTATAGATAATGTATACTGAGACTACTATAGATAGACTATACTGAAACACTTAAGTTAGTGTATACTAATACTGTAGTAAAACCGATAAACACTGATAGACACTGCATTGTACAAAAACAAACTTTACACTTTTGATACTGTTTCCATAAAATATCTGTTAATAAACACTGGAATCGCAAACTGATGCATAAAATTGCTAATTCAGATAAAATGCAATTAGACAATGAGCACCAGAGGTACTCGGGGACGGGGTACAAGAGGTCATAGTAGAGGCCGTAGAGGTGCTCGAGCTGGGTCCTCATCATCTGGCAATCGGCCTAATTTGGATACTAATGAGACGCCGACTTCACCTATGACTGAGACATGGTCTTATGATAGAGCGGTTGGGGATGACGCATTGTCCCAAGCCAAGTTGAGGATCTTAGAAAAGGTCGTTAGGCCGAATACTGGGGCTGAAGGCCATGGGTCAGTTACGAAACGACTCCGATCTAATGGAGCTGAATTTTTTAAGGGTATTGCTAGAGTTTCCCATTATGTGGCTGAGTATTGGGTAGAGGCCACAGAGAGGATTACGGACGACTTGGACTGCACCCCTGAGCAGAAAGTAAAGGGGGTTGTGTCGCTGCTGCGTGATGAAGCATATCAGTGGTGGCTCACTGTTAAAGAGGGCACTCAGCCCGACCGACTGACCTAAGAGTTCTTTAAGACTGCCTTCCAGGGGAAGTATGTGGGTGCCAGCTATGTGGATGCCCGAGGAGAGAGTTCTTGAATTTGATTTAGGGGGATAGATCAGTGGTCGAGTCTGAGGCCGAATTTCTGCAACTAAGCTTGCTATGCTCATGGTATGGTGGTGACTGAGTATAAGAGATGCGCTCGCTTCGACGATTGCTTCAAGAATAATCTGAGGGTACTGATAGCTCCACAAAGGGAGTGAGACTTTGCTGTACTGGTCGATAAGGCAAATATTGCTGAGGAAGTGAAGCGCACTGAGCGCTAGAGTTGAGAGAGAGTTAGGAGCAAAAGGGATTCGGAGCCCTCGAGTTCTATTCAGAGGCCTAAGAAAAAGGCCAGAATTGAGGGGTCGATTAGATTTGGGACTCCTACTACTGCTACCGGACAGTAGTCGTGTACTGATTGTGGTAGACATTATCAGGGCAAGTGCTGAAAAAAACTGGAGCTTGTTTGAGGTGCGGTTCATTGGAGCACTGTATTAGAGAGTGTCCACGGAGGTCCAATCAGATGCAAGCTCAGGGTACTGGTACTACACCACCACCGAGAGTAGTTTAACAGCCATCGAGAGGCCGTGGTTAGGTCAGAGGTGGCAATGGGTTGGGTTGTGGTCAGAGGGCATCGGGCAGAGGTTTCGGTCATACTGAGGCGAGGCAGTCGGCTCTAGTTTATGCTGCACATCATCGAGAGGATGGAGATGCTCCAGACATCATTACGGGTACGTTTTTTATTTATAAAGTATCTTATACTGCACTGATAGATATAGGATCCACTCACTCTTATATAACTTGTCCTGTATCTGAAAACTTGGGTATACTAGTTGAGAGCACTACGAGTGAAGTCACTGTACTTAATCCACTGGGACAATCGATGAGGGTAAATAAACTATTTAGAGACATCCCTTTAGAGGTAAAAGGGGTAACCTTTCGAGCTGATCTGACGGAGCTTCCATTTGGAGAGTTCGATTTCATAATGGGGATAGATTGGTTGGTCAAACACCGAATGAGTTAGGACTGTGCTACAAAAAGGGGTTATACTAAGAACTGAGGAGGACAGCGAGTTGGTCATAATTGGGGAACGTCGGAACTACTTATCAAATGTGATTTCTGCATTAAGGGCCAAAAAGTTGGCTCGTAAGAGGTGTAAGGCATATCTGGCCTACATCAGTATTTCAAATTCTGGGGATTCTTCGGTTAAATATATCAGGAAGATTAAGGAGTTTCCGGACATTTTTCCTGAAGAACTACCTGGGTTACCTCCGAATCGTGAAGTAGAGTTTGGAATTGAGCTCCTTTCTGATACAGCTCCGGTGTCCATCGTCCCTTATAAGATGGCACCAAAGAAGCTTGTGGAGCTTAAGGCTTAGATTCAAGACTTACTGGATCGTGGGTTCATCCACCCTAGTGTGTCTCCGTGGGGAGCACCTGTACTGTTTGTGAAAAAGAAAGATGGATCCATGCATATGTATATTAACTACCAATAACTGAATAAGTTGACAATAAAAGATAAGTACCCCGTACCGAGGATAGATAATCTGTTCGATCAATTTCGAAGAGCTTTAGTGTTCTCTAAAATTGACTTCCGATCAGGGTATCACCAGTTGAGAGTTAAGGAAGCTGACGTGCATAAGACGGTATTAGGAATTGCTATGGTCATTATGAGTTCCTAGTGATGCCATTTGGACTGACGAATGCTCCAGCAGCTTTTATGGATCTAATGAACCGAGTGTTCTAGCCCTATCTGGATCGATTCATGGTTGTATTTATTGATGATATACTGGTGTATTCAAAGACTGAGGATGAGCACGATGAACATCTCAGAGTGGTTTTACAGATTCTGCGAGAGAAATAACTGTACGCCAATTTCAGTAAATGTGAGTTCTGGTTACGTGAAGTAACGTTTCTAGGACATGTGGTTTTTGCTGAGGGGATTAGAGTCGATCCTCAAAAGATTGAGGCTGTCTTGGATCGGAAGCAGCCTAAGACTGTATCTGAGATTCATAGTTTTTTGAGACTGGCAAGGTATTATCGATGGATTGTAGAGGGGTTTTCACTGATCGCCGCACCCTTACCTAAGTTGCTACGTAAGGGTGTGTCGTTTAACTGGACTGACGCGCAGCAAGAGAGCTTTGAGAAGATCAAGACTATACTGACGAAGGCCCCTGTTCTGATTCAGCCAGAGTCTGGAAAAGAGTTTACTGTCTATAGCGATGCATCACATGCTGGTTTGGTGTGTTTGTTGATGCAAGAGGGTAAGGTGGTAGCGTATGCATCTAATCAACTTAAGACTCATAAGGTAAATTATCTGAAGCATGACTTAGAATTGGTCGCGGTGCTATTTGCACTGAAAATCTAGAAGCATGACCTGTACGGTGAGAAGTGTATCATTTATACTGATCACAAGAGCCTCAAGTACCTCATCACTCAGAAGGAGCTGAACCTTAGACCGCGTAGGTGGATTGAGCTACTTAAGGACTACGGCTGTACGATTGAATACCATCCTGGTAAGGCCAATGTGGTGGCTGACGCGCTGAGCCGTAGGGCTATGATTGATCTGAGGGCAATGTTTGCTTGATTCAGTTTATTTGATGATGGTAGTCTGTTGGCCGAACTTCAAGTTAAACCGACGTTGATAGAGCAGTTAAGGGTAAATAGTTAGAGGATAAATCTTTGAGTCTTCGCTTCTGACAGGTTGAGAGTGGTGATACTGTGGATTTAAGACTGAATAGTAAAGGGGTGCTCTGTTTTCGTAGGAGAATTTGTGTTCCAAAGGATACCAATTTGAGGCAGTTCATACTGCGAGAGGCGCATAGTAGTCCTTATGCTATGGATCTTGGCAGAAATAAGATGTACCGCGACCTTCGTGAGCTAACTGGTGGCCAGGTCTTAAACGAGAGGTTTCTGAATTTGTGGCTAAGTGTTTGACATGCCAGCAGGTTAAGGCTGAGCATCAGTTACCTTCGGTCAACCAGTTAAGATTCCACTTTGGAAGTGGGAGTGAGTGACTATGGACTTCGTTAGTGGGTTACCCTTCACACCCACTAAGAAGGATTCAGTATGGGTCATCGTCGATCGATTGACCAAGTTTGGTCATTTCATACTGGTTTGTACTGACTACTCTCTGCATAAGCTGGCTAACCTGTATGTGTCTGAGATAGTGAGACTGTATGGGGTACCAGTTTCAATAACATCTAATAGGGATCCTCGTTTCACGTCTTGATTCTGAAAAAAGCTACATAAAGCTCTGGGTACAAGATTGGACTTCAGTACTGCGTTCCATCCTCAGACTGACGATCAGTCAGAGAGGGTGATTCAGATACTGAAGGATATGTTGAGAAGTTGTGTGATTGACTTTCGAGGCAGTTGGGAGGATTACTTGCTGCTAGCAAAGTTTGCTTATAACAACAGCTATCAGTCTAACATTCAGATGGCACTGTACGAGGGGTTATATGGTCGTAGGTGTCGCACACCTTCATATTGGACTGAGTTAGGCGAGCGGCTTGTTCTGGGCCCTAAACTGGTTTCTAATACAGAGGATAAAGTTAGACTAATTTGAGATCGATCAAAGCGGGTGGTAGGCAATGATCCTATGCGGACTGGCGACTTGAAATTGAATATTCTGTGGGAGACATCATTTTCCTTAAGGTCTCGCCATGGAAGAAGGTATTGAGATTTGGTCGTAAGGGCAAGTTGAGCCCTAGATTCATTGGGCCTTATCATATTCTGAAGTGTGTAGGACTCGTTGCCTACCAGTTGGAGTTACCTCTAGAGTTAGATCGAATTCACGATGTATTCCACGTCTCTATGTTGAGGCGCTATCGCTCTGATCCCATGCATATTGTTCCGGTTGAAGAGATTGAGGTTAGGCCAGATCTGACCTTTGAGGAGGAGCCAATCCAGATATTGGATCGTGATGTAAATGTTATAAGAAGAAAGTCAATCTCACTGGTTAAAGTTCATTGGCGTAATCATAGTTCGGAGGAGGCCACGTGGGAGCCTAAGAATACTATGGGACAGCAGTATCCTCACATGTTCTTATCAGGTAAAATTTCGAGGCCGAAATTTTCTTTTAGGTAGGTAAAGTTGTAAAGCCCCAAAAATCTCTTATATATTTATTTTCGTATGTTAAAGACATAACTATGTATCTGCTTTAGTGGTTATGTGTTTTAGGTGAGTGTGTGAGGTCCCAAGTTCAAGCCTTAGCTTGGGCAAATTTTTTTTTACAATCAATAAACCCATATCTCTAATCAGTAGGCTTATAAATAAATGTTGATAAAATATGTCAGAATGGGCATGCTGGTCTGGTGGCTAAAGCGTGAGTTGGCATGTGGGAGGACTAGATCTCAAGTCCCTGCACTAGCAAGGAGGGATATATTTTTGCTTGATACTGTGTAGGTGTTTGTGTGTTAGTAAAAGTCTGATGCTAGTGGACGGTTATGGGAGTAAGGGAGTGATTTTAGGTGAAAAATGTGGGATTGAGGGAAAATCTGATTTTAATTAATTCTTTTCCCAAATTCAGTTTCATCTTATTCCCAGAATCCCTCCAACAATTCTGACGTTACTCTCTCCCTCCTCTACCATCTTTCCTTTTTGTTTTTTTTTCTCTGCCTCCATAGCCGAATTCTGTCCCTTTTTCCCCACCTCTTTTTTTTTTTTGTTTTCTCTTGACTTCAATCTCCTTGTGTTGCTGCCGAAATCCCTTCTCTTCTCTGTTGGCGATTGCTTCTCCTTGCTTCTACTGAAACTCCCCCTTATTCTCTATTTTTCGTCTATTTCTTCCTTAATCAATATTCTATCGTTTCAACGTTGACTGGGTCGTTGGGTAAGTCTTTTGGTAAGAGGACTATGCCTCACTTGATTTGGAGAAGTTTTCATTTATTATTTTTTTGAGAGGTTCCTAACTCTCCATTGTGTCGAATTTTGTTTTGACAACAATAAATCGCAACGAACGGGGTTTTCCTGCGAGATAGTAGTTTTCATCTCTCAAAACAGTTGCGGTAAGCAACATATTTAGAGATCGTTTGTGTTAGCTTAATGGAAATAGTTTAAGTCGTGACTGATTTTGGCATGGGATTGTTGTTCTCAGGTGATGTTTACATCAGGAGCGTTTGCGTACAAAAAATGTGTCAAGTGTGTAATCACAACGCTAGAAATCGGTAATCGGGAAAAAGCCAAAAAGTGAGACTGTCGACACCACATGGGTGTCTGGCCTCCTGTGTGGCAAGCCGTATGACCGAACACAGGCGTGTGGCTGACGGGGCAGGCCATGTGCAACGCATGGGCCAGGCCGAATTAGGTCGTATGGGCCACACTGGCGTGTGAGCCAACACGGGGGAACTACACGAGCGTATGAGATTATTGGATACACAGCCAAGGCCATTTTGGGCCATGTAGGCTACACGGGTGTGTGGGCCCATACAAGCAAACAACATGGGCTTGTGGACCCATTTTCACTGTTTGTTTGCTAAGTTTGCACGGGTAGCCCGAGTCGACTGTGGACCTACTGAAGGGTCGATAAGCTTACCTATACCTCTAGTTGACTGAATGACTGTTATATCCATGTACAATATATATATTTATGGTTGTATATTGAGCATGCTGTTAAAACTGTACTGAATGCATGTATGATATCATGATTTGACATGACATGATTGTATGATGCATAGCATAGGGATGTGTTTATATTGATTAGAGGAAGTGTACTGAAAGGCTTCGAGCCTAACTTACTGGCAGCTTAGCTGCATATTATTGTATAGTGCCGCATTCGGTGCTTCATGGAGTGTAGGGATGGGTGGGTTGATTATATCCCCACATGGAGTGTAGGGTTAGACGGAGATAAAATGTAGAGGCTGGCAGGGTAAGGATTTTGTGATCGCATATCTAATACTGTACTGATTACTGATATTGTAATGGGTCAAGACCCTAATACATGACTGCACCTATACTGAGATGGGCTAAGGCACTGACTGAAACTGGATCTGATACTGAAAAAGGGCTTAGGCCTAGATTGTGATTGCTTTCTGTCTGCTTGTATATATGCGATTACACACTGAGTTTTCGTAAACTCACCCTTCTGATTTATCTGTACAGGTAATCCCTAGTAATAGACGGATCAGTGCGGCAGAGGACTCCTACTTCTTTCCATTTAAGTACATAAATTTTGATTTTGATTTTATGTTGGGGATTTTATTGTATCATGGCCTTTTTGGATTTATATTTTTAATTTGGGATTTTTATTGTTTTTTATTTATAACTACTAGGGATAATCGAGTTTTCAAAAAGAATCAAACGTTTTAACAAAATTCACTGAAATACCCAACTGTTTTAAAAAGCTTCCGCAATAAGTGACGTTTTGAAAATTAATAACGTTTTGAAAGAGAATAACTTTGTGACAATGAATTACATTTTGAAAATGAACGACACGTCCCAGAATTAACCTAAGATATTGTAAAGAGATTGTATAGAAAAGAGGTTTTTTACGACAACTCACTTTCTCGAAAAACACTACCATGTAACATCTCCAGATTCGGCCATAACGTCTAGGCTGGGTTTTGAGTGTTACAGGAAATGAATAAAATGATTAAAAGACTAACATGTTGTCTATCAAATTTAATTGGGAAGATACCTTGTCTTGGGTATCAGAATAGATGATTCCTAAAAGATAAACATAAATGTGACTGATTGGACTGACAGTACATCGAACAGGACCCAAGTAGAATATATCCTAAATTCGATTATGGATTTTTTTTGCTTGTGATGTTCATAGCGTGACATACCTTAATCCCGAGTGGATGATGGACTATGTATGCTTGTATACTTTGATGTAAATGAAAATCTAAATTCAAATAGATAAGGATTCGAAGATTGGTACATTGAGTATACAACTTCTATAGTATGTAGCACCATTTCACAACAGTAGAATTCATAGCCCAGCTAAAGGGTAAATGATATCCTCTCATTGGCATTACATGATAGATGAAAAGTAAAACATTGTCATGGGTCATTTATCTTTGTGATAAATGATTTGATTATTATTTGATAGTAATTGAATTTTTATGAAGATGTAATGGTTATCGTGAGATAAAATAGGATCACATTGGGAGAACAAGTTTATCCCAAAGAGATTAAGTATAACGCCCCGAATTTTGGGCCTAAAAGAAATAGGCTTTGAGCATCGGAGCAATTGGATTTTAGTTGTGGGAGAAAATTTTCACTAATTGCATGTTTGATTTACTGGCTATGTGCTTTAGGAGTGATTGGGAGTGTTTTGGGAGGTCTTGAGTTCAAATCTAAGCTATTTCTTGAGTTCAAATCTAAGCTATAGCAAAATTTTAGTTTTCCCTAAAATTGAACTTGGCGTAGGTTGGAAGGACCTATAAAATATTTGAGGATAAAATGTGGCACAAGGAAGCTTGTGGTCTAATGGCAAGGAGGCGTTAGGAGTATGCATGTTGTCTAAGGTTCAAGTCATGGCGTCCGCAGAATTTTTGGTTGTTCCTTGAATAAACCTAGATATTAGCGTGAAGGCTTTATAAAATATTGAGGATAAGTTAGGACATGATTGAGCTTGTGGCTTGTTGGTAAGTGGCGTGATAAGGCTTCAAAAAGGGGCTGGTGTTCGAGTCATGCCTAGAGCAAAGAGGTATTTTTTTTGGTGCTATGGCCAGTAGAGAAGTAGAGGTGGACTAGAGCCCTACAAGGTAAGGTTTGAATTGGTCATTGAGTGAATCAAGGAGGATTTTGTGGAGGGATTAAGGGAGTGATTTATGGAGAAAAATAAGGAGTTTGAAGTGTGTGGGAGTGTTGTGCCGAATTGGTACGAGGAAGCATAGGAAATTCGGTTAGGATGGTGTTTCGGTCACTTTTTCCTTGGGAAAAACTGGTTTGTGTTGCCGAATTATTCTTTTTCTTTCACCTCTTCTATTTTACATTTGTCTAGTCGATTATATTTTCTCTTTTCCCCTCAGTTTCACTCTTTCTTTTTGGTTATTCTCCTCTAGCCGATTGCCTCTTCTCCATATTTTCTCTTTGTCTCTTTCGAAATCCCCTCTGCTTATTGCTCTTTTGGCCGAATATTTTGCTTCTCTCCCTATTATTGGCCGACGATTTTAGTGCTCTGCCATTGGTGTTGTTTCGGTCTTGCAAGGGTTCTGAAGAATCGATAGGTACTCATAAGTTCTCTCTGTTGTTTCTCTATTATTGCAATATGTGCCGTTTCTTCAACTTTTTCTAAAAGTCGAATATGACCGTTGGGTTTTTAGATTTCTACAAGAAGTGACGGGGTGCAAGTATTTCAGAAGCGATTAAAACTCTTTTGTTATTCAATCAAGAACTCTCGATGGGTAAAGAGGATTCTACTAGTAAAGTGGCGGCAAAGGTGCCGGCTGGGATTGAGCGCGTAGCCTCTACTCCAAAGTTTAAGAGGCGTGCGGTGTTGGCTATTCGGGACTTTCCGCCAGGATGCGGAAGGGTGGCCGCACTAAACACTGGTTCAAGTCGGCTAATCACAGTCGAACGATCTAGTCAAGGCAAGTGGTAGTCAACCTCTCGGTTAAGTGGTTGTTAATAGTTATTTTAACACTATTTGATAAGTGATTAACTGTTGTTATGTTTGAATAGTTTCCGGTGTACGGGACTTCTTAGTACTCTACGTGATCTGATGTGTAACCACACTCCTTCTGATCGTGGATCGACAAAATGCCGAAAAGACGAAATACCGGCGAATGTTGCCACACGAGAGTACGATTGCACGTGTGGTGGACTGAGCCCACGAATTTGGGCGTAAGATGGTTGAGGCCACCATGAGCGTTCTCATGGGCTTAGGTCATTTTGGGCTGCGTTGGGGCTAAAATAGGCCGTGTGGACCTAATAGGCATGTGGGCCCCATACAGATTAAATTTGCATATTGTGGTAAATGTTAGATCGAGCCGTGTAGTCCACATAGCTAGGGTCGTTTTTGGGCAATCGGCCGTGTGGGCCCACTGGGCTGGTGGGCCCCACACGGATAAAATGCATGTTATATGATTTCTATTGGTTTGAACTGTGCTGTTCGTATAGCCGAGGCTATTTCTAGGCTAATTGGGCCATACGAGCGTGTGGCCCACTTGGGCCAAGTAATGGGCCTTAGGCCCATTTACACCGTTGTGATTGTGTAGGTTATTTAAGTCGCTCGAGGCGACGGTGGACCTTCTGTTGGGTCGTTAAGGCCCCAATTTGTGAAATTACCAAAATACCCTCGATTTGTGAAATTATCAAAATACCCTCGATTTGTGAAATTACTGAAATGTCCTCGATTTGTAAAATTACTGAAATACCCTCAATTTGTGAAATTACTGAAATACCCTCAATTTGTGAAATTGCCGAAATACCCTCAATTTGTGAAATTACCAACATACCCCCAGTTTACAAAATGACCGTAATTCCCTTGTAGGGTAAAATGATCGAAATACCCTTTATAAGGTAAAATGACTATTTTGCCCTTGTGGGTAAATGAATGACTTAGATTATGAATTTGACTGATTTGACTAGGATTATATGACTATGTTTTAACTGACTTAACGATTGTTGTTTGACTGATATGCTTTTAATATATATCTAAATGACTGTTACTGAGCATGGCCATTTTGCATACATGTGTAATGACTGAGCATGACATACAAGACATATTGCATGGGGTTAGGACATTGATACGGAGGAAATTCTAATAGGGTCGCATGGGTCGCATGAGACGACTGTGGATCCAGTATTGATCTGTTAAGGTCGCACGAGTCGCATGAAACGACTGTGGACCGACGGACAGCTTAAAGCCGCATAATCTGATTATGGCTCTGTGCCAACCTAAATATGGCTCTGTGCCATCTTGATTATGGCTTTGTGCCAATCGTAATTACCCGTGGCTTTGTGCCAGTTATATTACCGTTGCTGATGGCTATGTGGCAAACTTATTACAGTTACCGATAGCTTTGTGCCATCCTGATTATGGCTCTGTGCCATCCTAATTATAGTTTATAACCATTTTGTTTATGGCTTTTAGCCATTCTATCCACGGCGCCGAGCCGTTCTGTTGACGTAGTGTCGCAACCAGTGCTAAGCTTGGTGTGTTGGTTGGGTGGGTTGATTTTATCCCCACATGGTGTGTTGGTTGATACAGGTGGTGTGTTAGTTAGATCGGGGTAGGATGCATCCTCATAATGTTGTATATCTGTTTATGAGATCTGTCATTGTACTGGGCTTAGGCCGCTTGTTCTGTTATTGGTTTGGGATAGGCCCAATTGATTCTGTTATGGGCTGTGACCTAAATGATATTGTAGTGGGCTTTGGCCCACGTATGCTCTGAACTGGACTGTCCTGTTACTGTTAAAGGGCTTTGACCCAGACTATTTCGGTTTTTATTTCTGTATACTGACTGTTACTCTAGTAAGGGGATTACATACTAAGTTTTCGTAAACTCACCCCGTTTTTAACTATGAGAATAATCCCCAGTGTTAGGAGGATCGGTGCTGCGAGTGACTCGGAGGTGACCACACGACTGCGGCTGTTATGCTTTAGACTTTATATATGTTTTAAATTTCATTTTGGGTTTTAATTTATGTAATAAGGCCTCTCTGGATTTAATTCTGAATTTGGGATTTTGTTATGTTTTATATCTGCTATACGTAGACGAGTTTTCAACCCAATTACTGTTTTTAAAAAACATACGTTTTAAATTTCTTTACCTTAAATTAGCTTGCAACTAAAAAAGGTTTTTAACGGAGTTAATAACATTTTTTAAAAGTGATTAACTTTTCAATGAACCACGTTTTGAAATTGAACGAACACAAACTGAGACTTTAGTTTTTAAATATTAAGGAGGGTTTTCAATGAAAACATGGTTTTCAAAAACCAGTTCAATATGACACGCCAGATTCAGGCCTAACTTTTGGGCCGGATTAGGGGTGTTACATTTAGGATATCCTATGAGGGTAACACACTTATGAAAATGTCTTTGGATGAACACTTATTAAGTAGCTTTCGTAATGGTATATAATAAGGGAGAATTTAGTCACTATAATTTAGTGGAATGACTTGTGACTAAATAATGTTATAATTAATAATCAAAAAGATAGAAGTTAATTATAAATTAGAGTCATAATTATATATGTCCAATTAGTCCCTCTACTAGCTCAAGATAACAAAAAAAAAATGAATTTCATGTAGAACCAATGAATAAAAATGAATGAAAACCATGAAGTAAGAGAAATAGGTTGCATATATCATTGTCTGCGATGAATGTGTTTTCTCATTAAGTACAAGAAATAGTTTAGGAATTAATTTAAGGATCTTCGAATTATTATTATTTTTAATTGTAGTTAAATAATTAAAATTCAAAAATAGAATTAAATTAATTAAGTCATAATGAATTTATAGAATAAAAAAATTAAATATTTTTTTGTAGATTATATTATGGTAAAATTGTTATGACTTTAACGAAATTAGAATTAGGATGAAAAAATTATTTACTTGAGAAATTACTTTAGCTAATTTAACTAATTAAATTAATTAATTAATTAATATTATTTCGAGGTAATAGAAAATAAATATTGGGTTGAATAAAATTATAAAGTGTTGAATCAAAAGTCTAAGAAACACAGATAATTGAACCCAATGCATGAGAGGCCCAAACTAGCATATAACATGTGAGGGGCGGCAACCCTAGCATTATACAAGATCATGCCACCCCCTACTCTAGTTAGAGCAGGATTGTATTTTCTATTAAAATAATATTATTTATTAATAATTTATTCAACAAGAACTCTTGTACTTTCTCTATAAATAAAGGCCATTGATTAAGCTATTTACACATCTTTAATACGTCGTTATTCTGCTAGAAAGTAGTGGTAATTTATTTACAAAGAATAAATTCTATTTTCTGGGAATATCGAATGATTACTAGTTTATGAGTTTATAGAGAGAATTTATTTTCCTATTGGAAATAAATAATTCTTTTTCATTCTATGAGTTGGTTCATGTTGCTCGAGCCCATATTCGAGCTAATTTGTAGCTCAAGGATAATGGAGAAAATTATCTGGTTGAAAGTCATGATCAACTTGAGTCTATCTCGCACAAAGCATAGATACATCTTGGTTTAGGTTTTTTGCTATAAATATGTAATATCCCAAAACTCTTAACCTTTGATTCGTTAAATCTCATCATAATTAAGTGTTTGTTTCAACGGTTAGTGCTTGGATGTGTGGGTGTTGGGGTCTAGTGTTTGAATCCCCACTAGTGCATTTGGGTTGTTTCTTCCCTTTTTTATTTTTTTTATTTCTCATGTCGTGGGAGGTGGGGGAATTCTACTTTGACTGGGAAGTGGGGGTTTAAAATTGGTTTTTTTTAATTTAAATTCCTAGAAAATCTCCCATTATCCCTTGTTTTTCTATTTTCACATTTGTTAACTTTGTGCATCCAATTCTTTGTTTTTTCTTTTCTTTTTTCAATTTTGACCACTCATTGATCCTTTGGCCAAGTCGAATCTACTACCCTTTTGTTCTTTATTTTTGTTTCTTCTACTGTTATATTCCTGTGCCGTTCATGGTATTGAGTAAGGTTTTAATTAATTTATTTCTTTCATTGGTTAAGCTTTGGGATTTTTCCTTCTCGTTTTAGGTTGTTGCGAAGAGATAAGTTAAATTAAATTTTATGGGTGTTTTGTATAGGTGAAGTTCATGAGTCAGTAACGACTCCGACGAACTGAGGTTGTTTCAAGTTGTTGTTCATTTGAAGGTGAGTGTGTTGTTGTTTTGTGGGATCGTTCATTCGATTGTTGGGTTCCTTGTGTGGTATTTGTTATATCTGTTGTTTGGATTAGTAAAATTTTCAATTGTTGATTCGTATTATTCATCAATTTAGGTTCGGGGATATTCATTTCCTAGCGTGCGTTGGATCTTTGGTAAAGGTGTGTAATGAGAAACTCAAAAAATAGTGATCGACGAAAGCTGAAATCTGATAGTCTGATAGTGTGAATCATGATGTAAATAACTTCTAACATGTATAATATCTTATGTACCAATCATGTTTTATTTCTGTTATACGAGTATGTATGTTATGTATATCCGAAAATCTGTTATTCACTGTTTATGTCTGATTATGGGGCGGGATATGTATTATGTAGAGGAAGCGTTCTATGTGAGGTGATATCTCACCATTATATTTGTAGCATAACTGCGATTATTCTGAAAAGTGTCGTATGGACACTAAGCGGTTTGTAGGGCCGGGTAGGTGTTTTATACCCCATGTGGTGTGTTGGGATAGTTGGAGCTAGTGTGTAAAGGATGGGGGTAGGGTTATATATATATTTGTTTCTATATTACTCTAATCTGATTCTGATTCTGTTATGAAATAAGTCTGTATTTGATCTACCATGTAACTGAATTTGAAATTTTGTTTCTGTGAGTTACACACTGAGTTATAAAAACTTATTCTCTGTTTGTCAGATAATTTCAGGTAACCTTCAGACATAGGCGGGTCAATGCGACAAGAGCTCAGTTGTGTCCACATTACTGTAAAATTATAGTTACTTCAATTTATGTTTTGAAAGTTTTGTATAATATGGACTCTCTAGACTTTTGGGGTTGTTTTTGGTTTCAGATTTTTATTCTAGATTTTCTAGCATGACGATTGATAAAATGGTTTTATGAAAATGATAGTTTTTCTGAAAATAATTGTTTTCAAGGAAACAAACTGATTTACAAAAATATAAAATTTTAAGAAACTCTGCTGCAAAATACTTGATTTATTTAAAAGTCGTAAATAAATAACGATCTTAAATTAAATAAGTACAACAACACGTTTTCCTAACAAATCAAGCTTACTAAATAACAACAGTTTACAATGATTTCAAAAAGAAAGAAGTCAGATTTATAACTTTTTCTTCGTAAGACTTCTGGATTCGACCGTAATGTCTAGGACAGGTTTGAGGTGTTACATTTAGTGGTATCAGAGCTAGGTTGTAAAACTCGAGCTGTGAAAATTTTAAGTTCAAAATTGTATTTGCAAAAATTATTTTTCCAAGTAAAGTTCTTTTTTAATATGAAAAGTGAGTATGTGGTATACCAAGTCTTCAGCGCCGATCCTGTAAGTACTTCTAACTTAGAAATATTTTATTTAGAAAACTCTGAAATGATTAAAACTGTACTGAGTTAGTTAGAGACTGGAATTTCTGAAACTGCTTCTGATACTTATTTGAAGCATAAAATATTTGCTAATAAACACTGAAACTAATATATAAAACTATGTAATGTAGATAAATCTGTGATTATGATGAGTGCTCGTGAAAGACGTAGTCGTGGTACTCATGGGCATAGCGGACGTCGTAGAGGAACTCTAGTTGAGTCATCCTTGATGGGCAGTATGCCTAATTTGGATACAAACAAGACACTGACTACACCTACTGCTGAGACTAGGTCTCATAGTCGCTTGGTTGGGTATGACATATTGTCCCAAGCCATGCTGAAAGTGTTAAAGAGGGTCATTGGGCCCATTCTAGTTTTGAGAGACGTGGGTCGATAACTAAACGACTTTGGTCTAATGGTGTTGAGCTATTTAGAGGTGTCATCGAAGTCGCCCAACTGTGGCCAAATACTAGTTGGGGGCCACCGAGAGGATAATGAATGATATTGACTGCACCCCTAAGTAAAAATTGAAGGATGCAATATCTCTGCTTCGCGATGAGGCGCATCAGTAGTGGTTAATAGTTGAGGAGGGTACTAAGCCAAATCGGATCAACTGGGAATATTTTAAGACCGCTTTCTAGAGGAAATCTGAGGGGGCAAGTTATGTGGATGCTCGCAGACGTGAGTTCATGAACCTCACTCAGGGGGATAGGACTGTGGCTGAGTATTAGGCCGAATTTCTAAGATTGAGTCATTACGCTCGTGGGATGGTAGCGACTGAGTATGAGAAATCTGTCCGTTTTGAGGATAGTCTAAGGGATAATTTAAGAGTTCTGATAGCTCTGCAGATGGAGTGAGAGTTTGTCGTCTTGGTGGACAATTCGAAGATCGCTGAAAAGGTTAAGCGCATTGAGCGCCAGAATAAAGACCGTGAAAGAGATAAGAATAAAAGGGATTCGGAGCCCTCTAGTTCTGTTCAGAGACCTAAAAACGGTTCAGATCTTATGGGCCTTCTAGAGTTGGAGTTCTAGTTGCTCCTACTCTGGCTCAGCCGTGTAGTGATTATGGTAGACGCCATCCGAGCGAGTGTTGGAGAAGGTTGGGAGCGTGCCTGTGATGTGAGTTAATGGAGCACCTTATTAGGGATTGCCCACAGTATTCTGATCAAATGCAAGCTCCAGCTCCAGGGTTTATTCAGCTTCAGCAAGCAGTTTAGCAGTCGCCTAGGGGCCATAGTCGGCCAGAGGCCATAATGGTATGGATAGAGGGCCGAGAGCACCGGGCAGAGGTGGTAATCAGATTGAGGTGAGGCAGCCTGCATTAGTTTATGCTACTAGACATTGTGAGGAACTGCTGATGTGATTATCGATACGTTCTTTATTTATAATGTCCCTTATTTTGCATTGATAGGCATAAGGTTAACACATTCCTATGTAGCTAGTTCTATATCTATAAAGTTGAGAGTTTCGGTCAAGAACACTTTTGGAGAGATTACTGTACTTAGTTTGTTGGGTCAATCTGTTCGGGTTAATAGGTTGTATATGAATGTACCGTTAGAGATACAAGGGGTTGTGTTTTCGGCTAATCTAATGGAGCTATCGTTTGGAAAATTTGATCTGATTTTGGGGATGGACTGGCTTGTGAAGCATCGAGTCGATTTGGATTATGCTACTAAGAGGGTAGTTTTGATATCAAATAATAAAGTAGAGGTGGTTATGATCGACGAGCGTCGGGGTTACTTATCCAATGTGATCTCTGCTCTTGTAGCCAAAAATTAGTTCGAAAAGGGTGTGAAACGTACTTGGCTTTTGTGAGTGATTCGGCTTCTGCGAGTTCATCTGTTGGGAACATCCGAACGGTTAAAAAATTTTTAGATTTTTTTTTGATGAGTTACTAGGTTTTCCTTCGAGTCGAAAAGTCGAGTTTGGTATTGAACTTTTACTAGGTACAACTCCGGTTTCCATCGCTCCTTATCATATGGCAATGAAGGAACTTGTGGAGCTAAAGGCTCAACTTTAGGAACTCATTGATCATGAGTTCATCCATCCTAGTGTGTTTTCGTAGGGGGCACCGATTTTGTTTGTAAAGAAAAATGATGGTACCATAAGGATGTGCATCGATTACCATCAGTTAAACAAGTTGACAGTGAAGAATAAGTACCCACTTCTGACAATCGACGACCTATTTGATCAATTTCATGGGGCTTTTTGTGTTTTCAAAGATAAATCTCTGTTCCAGATACTATCAACTTAACTTTAAGGAAGTTGATGTCCATAAGACTACTTTTAGGACTCGTTATTGGCACTACAAGTTCCTAGTCATGTCCTTTGGATTGACGAATGCTCCGGCTACATTCATAGATCTTATAAATCAGGTTTTTCAGTCGTACTTAGATTAGTTCATTATGGTTTTCATCGACGACATTCTGGTATACTCTAAGACTAAGGATGATCATGATGAGCATCTTAGAATAGTTCTTCAGATACTTCGAGAAAAACAACTTTATGCTAAGTTGAGCAAATGAGAATTCTAGTTGAGGGAGGTAACTTTTCTGGGTCATGTGGTTTCTGCTGAGTGGATCCGAGTTGATCCTAAGAAAATCTAGGCTGTGCTTGAGTGGAAACAACATAAAAATGTTTTTGAGATTCGTAGTTTTTTTGGACTAGTGGGTTATTATCAAAGGTTTGTCGAGGGGTTCTCATTAATTGCAGCTCCTCTAACTAAACTGTTGCGTAAGAACACCCCATTTTTCTGGACTGATGAGCAGCAATCAAGCTTTGAGAAGCTCAAATATTTTTTGACTCATGCTCCTATTCTGATATAGCCTAAATCTGGTAAGGAGGTATACAGTAATGCATCTCATGTCGGTTTGGGTTGTGTTCTGATGTAAGATGGTAAGGTAGTGGCTTATGCTTCCCGACTGCTTAAGTCACATCAAAACAACTATCTTTACGTGTAACACCCTGGTTTAGGGGTTATGCGTTTGGAGCATAACCCGAGCATTTAGTGGGCTTATGGTCATGTTGGAGGAATTTTTAGGGGTTTTGGAGAACCCTAGAAGGCAAGGGATGCCTTAGAAAATTTTAGATTTTAGGGTAAGAAGGGGAAATAGGGCAGGAAGGCCTTAAAATAAATTTTTGGAGTTTAGGACGCAAGAAAGGAGTTGGCAAAGTGGCATGGAGGCGCTGCTTGGGGCTTGGGAAGGAGACGCCTAAGAGCTCAAGGGTTCGAGTTCTTTGGGGCAGCAATTAGTTTTATTTTTGCGTCAAGGGATGGGCTAAGTAGGCCTTAAAAATAAATGGCTGGTTGATGGACATGAAAGTCCGATTGGCAAAGTGGCACTCATGCGCCACTTAGGCGCTAGAGGGAGAGAGAGCACGAGTTCGAGGGCACGGAGCTGCAATTTGGAGTTTTATTTTTGTTATGGGTGATGGGGTGAAGTAGGAAGGCTTTATAAATAAATGTGGGGCTTTATGGCATAAAAATCAAAGTGGTAGAGTGGCACAGGCGTTGGGGAAGTTGAGCAAAGCGAGGTTCGAGTTCGAACCTGTGTATTGGCATTTGGAGTTTTTTTTTTTCTTTTATTTGGCAGCAGCTTGGTAATGTGTTGGACGGCACATGGGGGGGCTTCAAATAGGATAAGATTAGATTAGTGTTTAGCTTTTAAATTCGGTGGGAGAAGGGAATATTATTATTAGTTTATCTTTTATTTTTATTTTTTTTAATTGATAAAGTTATAAAATGGGAAAGGAATTTGAATTAGAATTAAAGAGGAATTGGTGGTGGCTAAAGGTTTTGGTGGTGTTTGATTTCTACTGGAAGGTGTGATAAGGATTGGGTTTTGTTATTTTATTATTTTAAGATAATTATAAGATTATTTTAGTTAATCAATAAGAGATAAATGGTCTTTGGTGGTATAATTTTTGAATAGAATATGAGAAAAATAGGAGTGAAGTAGGGAATTGGACTAATTCAAATTAGTTTGAATTAGTATGAGATGGTAGAATCTTGGATTCTTCATTCGGGTTAGTGGCGAATTTTATAAATAGGGGAGCACCCTTTTTCATACTTTTTCTCCTTTTAATTGCTTGTGCTTAGAAAATTCTAGTCAAGCAATTTCTTTATTTTTTTCCTTTTCCTTTTTCCTTGAAACCAGAAACTTTTCCACCATTACAGAAATTCTTCTAAACTTCTTCTACATTTTATTTTTTTTCTCTCAACCTCGGTTTGTACCTATTTTGTTAGCTGAATGTTTGATCTTCCTTGGTGACCATAGCCGAATATCTAAGGCGCTTTATTCTCCTTTTTATATTGCAAGTTCAAAAGCCAACGTATTCTTGGGGATTAGCGAAAAAAGGGCTTTAGGGTGCGTTAAAGGAGGTCATTTGGGGTTCCAACTCAGCAAGGTAAGAGACTTGTAATATTCGGCCTTAGGCCATAGTATGAGCACTTTAGTGTTAACCTATATTGACTATGGTGTATAGGGCAAATCGCGAGAAGCAAAGGAAGGCCGCCGGGATCTCGATTATTTCGGTAAGGATATTAGTAAGTGACTTAGACTCGTTAATAAGTAGATTATGACTTGTTGATTAATGGTGTGATTACGATTAAGTGTCGATGGATGCAAGTGCTATCAAGAGGGGAAAGGAGGGTCCCCGTCCGAAGTTTAAGAAAAAGCGGTTTCAATTTGTTCGGGATTGGCCGCCATGGGGTGTGGGCAAAGAAGAGAGAAAACTATAGGCAAATAGCCGTAGTTTCGCTAAGCGATAGTGTCGGGATCGAAGGTTTAGAACTTCAGGTTATAAGGTGTGTAACTAACCCATTTGTTTCCGGTTTTATGTGTTATATGTTTTACTAACAAGTGCAGTAATAAGTGTGCCATATATACCCCTAAAGGGTATAGCGATGATCAGGTTAGTATCGGACCTGTTGCAATGTGATTATTTGTTTATGAGTATGTTGATGGATATTAATAAGCATGTGCATGCATTATCACGATTATATTTTATGTGGCATGTGCATGGGTGGGTTATGAAAAGAAGAATGCGGGTGTACTTGAGTACGTGGTTGATGTCAGCTTTGTGCTACATCGTGGATTGGCGCTGACTGAGGTCGCGTTGTGGATCTTTGCGATTTAGTTCGCGTGGTTACCTTGATTGATATCGGCTTTATGCCATATCGTGGCTTGATGGGTTGCTATGTGCCCCATCGTGGATGGCATTGGTTGCCTTTTTGGAGGGAAAAGGAGAGGGTGACTCGATAGTCCCCTGGTGTGTGGTAGGCTGGATAAGGGGGTGTGTAGCGGATGGACCCTAGGTTTGGGTTGGGAATCATGTTGCATTATTTTTGTAATAATATGGAAATGGGCCAAGCCCAATATGACATGTCGATAGGTATGTTTTGGGAACATACGTGGAAATGGGCCAAGCTTGTTGATATGCGGTTTATTGAGAAATGGGCCTAGCCAGTATTTGAGTATGATTTGAATGTGGGCCAAGCCAGCATTGTGGTAATTGTTAAAATGAATATATTACTTGTTGCATTTGATAATTGGGATATTATGTGGCTAGCATGTGGGTGGATTTGGTGGTTAACTTACACTTTCGAGTCATTATGACTCACCCAATTATTTTCAAACATCGCAGTGACAAAGTTGATCGGACCGGGTTGGAGAGGATGCAAGGTGGCCCATGCGAGAAGGAGATTGATTTAATTATTTTTAAGCAATTTTTAATACTAAGTGTTTTGGATTAATTATTTTTGTAATAAGGGCCTTATTATTATTATTTTTGTTATCACTATTTTTGATATTACTTGATATTATGGTTTACTTAAAAGAAATTATTATGTGAAGATGATTTTAATTTTAGCAACCTATTTAATCAAAGTATTTATATATTTTTATACTAAAGTTTTAATATGGATTATTTTTAATAACAAAGCTTTATTTATAATTTTAAAAGAAAAGACATGGTTTCCAATCTTAATAAAATTTTCAAGTTTTATTCTAAAGTCAAAGATTTTTCAACCGTCTTTCCGCAGTGACATAACCAGATCCGGTCAGGACTTGTGGGCCGGGTTTGGGGGTGTTACATTACGCATGATCTTGAGTTAGCTATTTTTGTCTTCGCCTTAAATCTTTGGAGGCACTGTCTATAGATGAGAGGTGTATCATCTACACCGATCACAAGAGCCTCAAGTATCTCCTTACCCAAAAAGAGTTAAACCTTAGACAGCGTAGATGGATTGAACTGCTTAAGGATTATGACTGCACAATTAAGAATCATCTCAGTAAGGCTAACGTGGTGGCCGATGCTCTTAATCGTAGGGTAATGTCTGATTTAAAGGCGATGTTTGCTCGCCTAAGTCTGTTTGATGATAGGAGTCTGCTAGCCGAGTTGCAAGTTAAGCCGACTTGGATTGATTAGATTCAGAATAAACAGTTAGGGAATGATTCTCTAGTTCTACAATTCCATCAGGTAGAGGATGATAGTACGTCTGACTTTGGGTTGAATAGTGATGGGGTTCTATGTTTTCGAGGACACGTTTGTGTACCGAATGACTCTGATTTGAGACAGTTTATTCTGAGGGAAGTGCATAGTAGCCTATATGTTATGCATCATTGTGAAAATAAGATGTATCAGGATCTTCGTGAACTGTACTTCTGGCCTGGTTTGAAACAGAGTGTGACAGACTTTATTTCTCGTTGTCTAATGTACCAGCAAGTTAAGGCTGAGCATCAGTTGCCTTCGGGTTTGCTTCAACCCATTAAGATTCCCATTTGGAAATGGTAGCGTGTGACTATTGACTTCGTTAGTGGGTTGCCCTTAACACCTACTAAGAAGGATTATGTATGGGTCATCATGGATTGGTTAACCAAGTCTGCCCACATTCTTGTTTGGACAGATTACTCCCTACAGAAATTGGTCAAGCTATATATTTCTGAAATCGTGAGACTTCATTGGGTACCAATCTCGATTATTTCTAATAGAGATCCTCGCTTCACGTCTCGATTTTGGAGGAAGCTTCATGATGCTTTGGGTTTGATGTTGGACTTCAGTATTGTGTTCCATCCTTAGACAGATGGTCAATCTGAGAGGGTGATTCAAATACAGCAAGATATGTTTCAGAGTTGTGTAATTCATTTCCGAGGTAGTTGGGAGGATTCTCTGCCTTTAACTGAGTTCGTCTACAATAACAGTTTTTAGTCTAGCATTCAGATGGCACCTTACGAGGCTCTGTATGGTCGTAAGTGTTATACTTTATTATAGAGGTGATCAATCGGTTAGCCGACCCGAACTACCATTAACAGAATTAACCGACTCTTTTAAATCCTTAACAGTTAACCAAACTGAAATTTTTTCAAAAAAACTAACCGAACCGAACTTTTTTGTTTAATTTAGTCGGTTAACCAAATTAACCAAAATTTATATGTTTTTTTTGTTAAAACAATAATAAAACATAACAAAAATTAACCGACTTAACTGACCGATTAATTTATATTTTCAAAAAATTAACCGAACCGAACCAACCGAATACTTATATATTATAATATTATTTATTAAATTCGATCAATTCAATTGACCGACTGATTAATCGAATTTGATTGATTAACCGAATTGATTTGGTTTTACCCAAAATTTGCACACCCCTACTCCATTGTGTTAGACTGAGTTGGTTGAGCGACGGGTCTTGGGTCCTGAGTTGGTTTCTAAGACTGAAGGCAAAGTTAGACTGATTCGGGATCATCTTAATGCGGTTTCTAATAGACAAAAGTCTTATGTGGATATGAAAAAGAGGGACATTGAGTATTCTATGGGTGATTTTGTGTTTCTTAAGGTATCTCCGTGGAAGAAGGTTCTACAGTTTGGACGTAAGGGCAAGTTAACCCTAGGTTCATTGGGCCATATCAGATTCTGAAGCGTATGGGACCGGTTGCTTATCAGTTAAAGCTACCTTCGGAGTTGAACCATATCCATGATGTGTTTCACGTCTCCATGTTGAAGCGGTTAATGCTTGGATGTGTGGGTGTTAAGGTCCAGTGTTCGAATCCCACTAGTGTATTTGGGGTGTTTTTTTTTTTCCTATTTTATTTTTTTTATTTCTCATGTCGTCAGATGTGGGGGAATTCTACTTTGACTGGTAAGTGGGGGGTTATAATTGGTTTTTTTATATTTAAATTCCTAAAAAAATCTCCCATTATCCCTTGTTTTTCTATTTTCACGTTTGTTAGCTCTGTGTATGCAATTCTTTGTTTTTTCTTTTCTTTTTTCAATTTTGACTACTCCTTGATCCTTTGGCCAAGTCGAATCTACTACCCTTTTATTCTTTATTTTTCTTTCTTTTACGGTTGCACTCCTGTGCCGTTCGTGGTATTGAGTAAGGTTTTAATTAATTTATTTCTTTTATTAGTTAAGCTTTGGGATTTTTCCTTTTCGTTTTGGGTTGTTGCGGAGAGATAAGTGAAATTAAATTTTATGGATGTTTTGTATAGGTGAAGTTCGTGAGTCGGTGAGGGCTCCAACGAACTAAAGTTGTTTCAAGTTGTTGTTCATTTGAAGGTGAGCGTGTTGTTGTTTTGTGGGATCGTTCGTTCGATTGTTGGGTTCATTGTGTGGGATTTGTTATATCTGTTGTTTGGATTAGTAAAATTTTCAATTGTTGATTCGTATTATTCATCAATTTAGGTTCGGGGATATTCATTTCCTAGCGTGCGTTGGATCTTTGGTAAAGGTGTGTAATGAGAAACTCAAAAAATAGTGATCGACGAAAGCTGAAATCTGATAGTCTGATAGTGTGAATCATGACGTAAATAACTTCTAACATGTATAATATCTTATGTACCAATCATGTTTTATTTCTGTTATACGAGTATGTATGTTATGTATATCCGAAAATCTGTTATTCACTGTTTATGTACGAAGCATGTTCTATTTCTGTTATACGAGTATGTATGTTATGTATGACCAGAAATCTACTATTCACTGTTTATGTCTGATTATGGGGCGGGATATGTATTATGTGGAAGAAGTGTTCTGTGTGAGGCGATATCTCGCCATTATACTAGTAGCATAGCTGCGATTATTCTGGAAAATGTCGTATGGACACTAAGCGGTGTCTACGGCTGGGTGGGTATTTTATACCCCACGTGGTGTGTTAGGATGGTCGGAGCTGGTGTGTAGAGGATAAGGGTAGGATTATATATATATTTCTGTGTTACTCTGATCTGATTTTGATTCTGTTATGAAATAAGTCTGTATCTGATCTACCATGTAATTGAATTTGAGATTCTGTTTCTGCGAGTTGCACACTGAGTTATAAAAACTCATTCTCTGTTTGTCTGATAATTTCAGGTAATCCTCAAACTTAGGCGGGTCGATGCGATGGGAGCTTGGTTGTGTCCGCGTTACCATAAAACTATATTTGCTTAAATTTGACTTACTTAAATTTTTGTCTTGAGAGTTTTGTATAATTTGGACTCTCTAGACTTTTGGGACTGTTTTTGGTTTCGAATTTTTATTTTGGATTTTTTTAGCATGACGATTGATAAAATGGTTTTATGAAAAGGACAGTTTTTCTTAAAATAATTGTTTTCAAGGAAACAACCAATTTACCAAAATATAACATTTTAAGAAACTTTGCTTCAAAATATTCGATTTATTTGAAAGTTGTAAACGAACAATGATCTTAAATTAAATAAGTACAACAACACGCTTTAACAAATCAGGCTTACTAAGTAACAACAGTTTACAATGATTTCAAAAGGAATGAAGTCGGATTTATAACTTTTTCTTCGTAACACTTTCGGATTCGGCTGTAATGTCTAGGCCGGGTTTGGGGTGTTACAAAATAACACAACATGCTCGATTTAAGAAAAAATTTTAAACTTCCGATGTAACCAAAATAATTGTTTTCTTAATTGGAATTTTCCAACAAAACTAAACCCATGGTCACTCTAAATTTTTTTTCTCAATTTAGTCACTCTAATTAAGATAATTTCTGAAATCAGTCACTGCCGTTAAAAATTTTATTAATCCACTAACCGATTGCTGGCATAGCATATTAGCCCATTGAGTGATTGACACGTGACTTTTTTTTGAACTTTTGACAAAACTTAGGAACCTATTTATAATTAGTCCAAAAAGTGTTTTTTTTTTCTCTCTTCTCTTTCTCATCACTTCCTTCACTTAAAAAAAAAAAAATCTTGAAACAAGATTTTAAATTTTATACTTCTACAAATAAAATAAACATTTCCTTTCTTACAATGACTTCTCAATTAGGGTGAGCAAAAAAATTGACCCAAATCAAGATATTTGGATGGTTTAGGAATGCAAGTTTAAAAATCGCAGTTATCTAAAATCAAATCGAATTTTATTTTTATTTACTATATAATTAATTTTAATTATTTTGATATAAAAATAGATATTTTATATTTAAAATAGTGAAAATAATTTAAAAGTTCTTAAAAATTATTATTTTCTTAGAAATATTTATGAAAAAGACCTTAAAATTTTGTCAAATAATATTCAAAAGCCATAAAACAAAGTTCATTTTATCAAAATAAATTTAAAAATTGAAACAAAAAATTAATATAGAAAAAACAAAAATTGAACCGAGCCTGAATTATTAACAGTTTAAAAAAAATTAAAACAAATCGTCACCCTATTCTCAATCATTCACCTTATGCTTCTCTCGGCCTCTAAAAAATGTAAATGTTCTCCAAATAAAACAAAGTGACGAAAGACTCACTTCGTACATGCAACTAAATGGCATTTATGAGTTCTTTTTTTGTATCTATTTGTTATAAATATAAATTAAAATTTGAGTATAATTTTTCTTCTTCCGTTCATATGCATTTCATATTTCATACATTCAACATATATTATATAGTATATAGAGTTAAATAAAATTTCATGTGATTCAGTAAATAAAATAGAAATTCAATTCCATCATTATTAGATCGATTTGTAAGATTCGATGAAGAATGAGAAAAGAATGAGATTTTTTTGAGAAATGGGAAATTCAAAATGTTCGGGGATGAAAATGGGAAATTGTCTACAATACCTGAGTTGAATCAGATACAATTTGAAGGATTTTGTGGGTTCATAGGTTGGGGCTTAACAGAAGAACTTCATAAATTTCCAAAAATTGAAAATACAGAGTAAGAAATTGAATTTGGAAACATATCAATTAGTGAAATAATTGATAAAAGAAAGGAATGTTTTATATGAATCACTCCTGTTCGTGCAGTGGGTTCAGTGTGATAAATATAAATGTTGACAAAACCAGATATGTGCTCTCTTTAATGATAAAGAAAATAAGGAAAAAAAAGTTTATTTCCTTTACCCAAAATGCTGCTTAAAAGAAAGTGAAAATGGAGAACATAAGCCCCAGTTGGTGAAGACTATTTTTGGTGCAAAAATCTGCCACCAACCATCCTTCGTGACCACTTAGAGCTTGTAGAACATTTATATTTTTGAGAGATAGAGAGAAACCTATGGTGAATGATTGAGAAGTGATTTCAAGAAAGGAAATGTTTGAATTATAACATTTAAAACCTTGTTTCAGAAATTTTCAGAGGAGGAAGTGATGAGAAAGAGAAGGGAGAAAAACATTTTGGACTAATTATACAGAGATTTTAAACTTTAGTCAGGAGTCCAAAAAATATCACTTATCAATCATTTAATGAGTTAATATGTTCCGTTAGCAATTTGTTAGTGGATTAACTAAATTTTAACGGCAATGACTAATTTGAATAATTATCTTAATTTCAGTGATTAAATTGACAAAAAAATTAGAGTGACCAAAATAGGACAAACCTATTCCTATTTTAGAGTGAGCATTAGTGTGGTTTATCCAAAAAAAATTAATTATTTTTGTTCATATATTTAAAACTATATATTTTAAAACTAGAGCAGGCTCGGGCGAGCTAAGGTTGGGCTTAATTCGGGCTCAGATTTTTTTTAACCTTGGATTTTTTCGAGTTTGAGCTTTCTCAGGCTCAGGTTTTCTAGAGCTAGGACCCCTTCGAGCTCGAATTGAGCCAGGCAAGCTCTAACGGATTCAGATAATTTAGAATTTTATAAATTATAAATATTTTGATTTTGAATGTAATAATTCATTTTACTTTTATACGGTAACAACGCAATTCAAATTTGGCTTATAAAAAACATAAATTATATATAACAAAGTTATTTTATATAAAATAGATAAAGTACTTATTTTAGGTAAATTTTATTATTTTATGATATTATATGAATTAACTAAAATATTTTTTATTGTTCATTATTATATTATATTGACAATTGAGTAATTTTTTTTTATCTTTCTTATTAAATTTATAAACCTAAATACTCATATTCTAAAATATTTATTCCAAAACTCAAATATACTATACTAAGTTATAACCCAAATAATATACTCACTATTACCCAAACTCAAAATAAACTAATTATAACTCAAATCTCAAGTCCAAAATAAAAGGAAATTAAACTCAATACCCAAATACAATTTATAAAAGTTAAAGTCTAATTCAAAATCTAATTTAAAAAATAATGATATTAAATTTTTAATAATATTTTATGTAGTGTTAGTTATTATTATAAATATGTATTTTAATATACTAAATTGCACTTAATTATTGATGTTATATCTTTTATTATAATCTATAATATAATAATAGTTAATTATATTAATACTTATAAAATATATTACTTCATATATAATTCTATATCACGTACTATAATAGTAGAGTAATACATAATATATTAATTATTAACATATATTATTGTTTATTATACTGGATGAAATATGCTCTAAGTCTCTATACTTTTCCTATATTTAAAAGTTAGCCCTCTTATTATATTATGTAATGTTATATCATATCATATAGTATATAATATATTAAAGTTTATATGTATGTATATGATTAAGCATTATAATATCATGTAATATTATATCTTTTATTATAATCTATAATATATTAATAGTTATATATTAATTATTAATTATTTTTTATTATTATACTAGTTGAAATATGTTCTAAGTCCCTTTACTTTTCATACATTTTAAAGTTAGCCCTCCTACTCTATTGTATAATCCTATATCATATCATGTAGTATTTAATATATTAATAGTTTATATATTCGTCAATGATTAAACATTATACTGTCATGTAATATTATATCTTTTATTATAATCTATAATATAATAATAGTTATATATAATAGTAGTACATTATTTATTAATTATTACTATATATTATTGTTTGTTATTATAATGATTGAAATATATTCTAAGTTCCTGTATTTTTTTTATATTTGAAAGTTAGCCGTCTTATTGTATTATATAATATTATATCATTTCATATAGTATATAATATATTAATAGTTTATATATATGCATTAAAGGTATTCATAGGTCAGGTCGGGTCTAAGCATGACATTAACACACTTTATTTTTACCCAAACCAAGTCTGACCCAAAATATGGGCCTAACATTTTACCTAAGCCCGTCCATATCTGTAAATAGATAACTCAAGCTCATTTTAGACTCACCCATATTATTTTTAAATCTTTTAAATATCTTTATTAATTTTTATTTTATTTTAATAATTAGAAAATTTATAAAATTTTTATTTATTATAGTTTAATATATATATAACATATCTAATTATATATGCATTAATCCACTATCATCGAGTAACCTTAACAATGGCAGAGAATATATATAAAAGAAGTAATAATGACCCTAAAAGACATGGCATGAGAGATAACGGTCCAAAGGGAAGCAGAATTTATGCCTTTTTATTTAATTCTTCTACCGTTATGAAATTTGAAGCAAAAGAATAAAAGTATGCATTATGTGTTGTCAAAGGCTATGATTTATGCTACTCTCCACTTTGTGAAACTCTCCCCCTTTTTTTTTAGCTTATTCTTTGCCCTATTCTCTACCTTCACCACTTCTCTCCTTTTCAGCTTGGTGGGACTACTTACAGCTTTCCCTTCATCATTCCTTGTTGACTTCAAAACTCTTATTTTCCCATTCTCTCTTCCAACGACTCATTATCATCAACTTAAGCTTCCATGGGTATGTCTTTGATTCTTCTTTCCTTTCCTTTTTTATCCCTTTTTATACTTATATTTTGTGCAACATATTATGTAGTTGAATGTTATTGAAGTCCTGGATTATGAGTTTTTCTTTTTTCCTTTCCTAATTCTTGTTTATGCATACATAAGGCTCATGGATTGAGTTATTCTACAACTTTTTGTTTTATTTTTCATATCAGTCATTTTTTACTTGTGTTTGTAGGTTTTGTTTTGGCTGTTAATTACTGTTTATAGTTCTGTACTTGTATAATTGTTAGCATTCTTAGGAATCAAGAATACTGTTGTGGGATTCTAGTAATCTAGTTACCTGTCTAAACTGTGAAGTATAGGATTTATCAGTTATTAGGAAATTAATGGATTCTTTCAAAATTTTGACTTATTTGTGTGGCTCTGTACGTTGATTATCAACCTGATTCAGAATTCAATTGATATGCTGTAATGTGGATTTATGCTTGATTTTGTCAAGCAAATCTTTGAGGTGAATATTGATATGGCTAACAAGAGATAGATCCAGGATTAGGACATTGGTGGTTCAAGGTAAATTTACAACTTCTAAGGAGTTTTATGAAAAAGATGAACCTCCAGAATGGAAAGACTGTCCATTGATAGCCAAATTCTTAGAGAAGGAATTTTGGAACCGAAAATGGATGTTGGTATCGAAATGGCTCAAAAGTGCAAATACATATAGGTTTGCTCTAGGATCAGCACCAGGGTCTTTTGCCAATAGTACTGCTGAATGCTGATGTATGCAACTAGGATCATTCTCATGGTCTTTCACCAACAGGTTTGCTCTATATTTATGCAGTAATCATATGTGTCTTGTATAGGGACTCATTACATGGTTTGGACCGGCGAATTTGTCATCGTTATATGTACTTAGATATTCTGTATGAAACACTTTCCGAAAAAATGTCAACATTGAGCATGCAATTGACATCTGATTTCCATATCTTATCTTAAGGCAAATGTCATCCTTGCCCCTCGCTGAAGTCCTTATCCAGCAGAATAGGAGGCATGCTATGCAATTATGGTTCATCAAACAAGTACAAGAAGTTGGATTCAAAGCTTGAAAGGAAGATGATTGAAATGAAGAGAAGTGCATCAGGACAATCTAATTTCAAATCAATTGACAGCATAATCTTGAGGTTCCCCCAGTTCAAGGAAGGATTGAGAAACCTCAGAGGCATGTTCGAGCAGTATGGTGGGTTGCAACAAGTAGTTTAATCTTAAGCTCTCTATAAGATTTTTTTATCTTCGAGTTTTACCACAAAATGGCTCTCTTTCTCTAGATGAAGACTCCAATGGAACTATTGATCGCGAGGAACTGAACAGATGCTTGGAGAAACTGCAACTTCACTTTACAAAAGAGGAGGTTGAGGATTTGTTTCATTCATGTGACATTGACGGGAGCGAAGGGATTCAATTTAACGAGTTTATTGTGCTGCTATGTCTCATCTATCTCCTAATGAAGCCTTCCTCCTCTCCTGACAATGTATCCAAAAATAACTTATTTTTGTTTCTTTCCCTATGTTTAATATTTAAGAACATAGCATGTTGCAGACAGTATTAATCGGTGTTTTTACTCGTGAATTGAGAATGTTTCAGACATTGAAGATGCATTCCCTGCCACTTGAGGCCACTTTTGATACTATTGTCGAAGCATTCTTGTTTCTTGATAAGAATGGTGATGGAAAACTGAACAAGAAAGACATGATGAAGGCACTAAATGAAGCTTCTCCATGGGAGCGCTCCCCTGCACGTGTCACTCGGACTAGATTCAGTATCTCAGCTTCAACTCAACTTTTAATTAATTTCTCAGAAATTTCTTTCATCAATGATATTAATCTTTCTTTTGGTAATTCCCCATGGAAAAATGCAGAAGAAATGGACTGGGATAAAAATGGAAAAGTCAGCTTCAGAGAGTTCCTCTTTGCTTTTATTAACTGGATCGGAATTGAAAGTGATGAAGAACTACCTGATTCGGGGACCTAATGACACTCAGAAGGGCTACAGGATAAATCTGGATGAGGTCAGATTAAGATTTGTTCATATGCCTAAGACATCCCAAGTACTTAGTTGAACTGTTGTTGCTGCATCATGTCATGTATATCTTTGCAGTTTTCTTTCAAATGATAAAAATTCGAGATGTCCTGTTAAAGCAATGAATTTATGTTGTAATTAGCATGAATGTGTTCATAGCAGTTGATACAGCAAGAAACGCTTTGGTAGCCATGAATGGCTACCATCCAAGCTTTGCGAATTGTACTTGGAATCAATCAAATCTGGCTTAGATTATGAACATAGGAACTTCCTAACCACTGCTATACTATACACATACAACATTTCATCTCATTGTTTAAGATAGATACATACAAAAGCACACGCACTACCTTTAACGGTACACATTAATCGAAACGAAAATTGTTGCGGAAAACGAATGCTAGAACTTGCCTCTCCTCCTGTATGAGTTTCAATGTAATCCCAGAGCATGGATTCTTCTAACAAGTGACAAAGAACAAGCATTTCTCTCTTTCCATTCTTCACTACCCTCCTTCCTCTGCCATTCTTCCATGAAGCTTTTATCATTCCCATCAAGTATGCTCACTATCTGCCTTATGGTAGGCCTTAATTTCGGGTCAGATCGTGTGCAAGCGATTCCCAGTTTTGTCAGTCTCAAAACTTCTTCAGTATTGTATTCCTCCTTCAACCTGGTATCAACCAGTTCCTCAAACGGCCTTTTCCGTGTCTCAAAGTTGTGTACTCGTTTCACCAATAATACCTCAGGCTGCCTAAAGTCAGCTGCCATATATCCACTGACCACCTCAAGCACCACCACTCCAAAGCTATAAACATCAGCCATTGGTGTTGCTTCTCCAGATTCTATATATTCAGGTGACATATAACCGAAAATTCCACGAACTGATTTGTTTTTGTTGGTAGCTGCGTGATGGCCGTGATCATTTCTTGTCAAGAACTCAGCCAGAGCAAAACTACTGAGCCGTGGATTCATGTCGGGATCAAGAATGATGGCTGAAGAGGTAATGTTTCTATGGATGACTTGTTCATCCCATTCCTCATGAAGATAAAGAATTGCAGAAGCAAGGGATTTGATAATGTTATATCGATGTCGCCATTGCAAAATAGAGCTGCCAGTTATATTGTTATGGTGAAAAAGGAGGTGACTCAACAGTTGATTCGCCGAATAATCATATACAACGAGCATCTCTCCTTGCTCGGTACACCATCCACGGAGTTGAACTAGATTACGATGGCGGAGCCTCGCTAAGTTTTGGAGTTCACTTGAAAACCTTGTTCGCAATGCAGGGCATTTGGTCATGCCAAGTCTCTTCACAAGAATGTGATGACGGTTGTCAAGGAAACCTTGGTAGGCAGTTCCGAAGTCAAGCTCTGCCACCCTTCGTGATTCCGCGAAATTATCAGTGGCGACAATGAGCTCCTTGAAGGGTATTTCCCTTGGAGTATCGACCATAAAGAAGTTGGTTGGACGACGGCTGCTGCTGGTGGATAAACTGGAACCATTGACTCCAAATTCAGCAGTTTCATATATAGTTTCTTCGGTGGCAGTTGCATATTCGGATGAAGCAAATGAGACAGTAATGTTGACGCTGCTGGTAGTGGCAGTGGCGGTGGACAACCGACTACTGGCGGTGCTCTTGCTTCCACTAGTATTGGATGAGGATGAGAGTGAGATGTATAAAGGGTGGGACTCAAATGATGGCAAAGTCGGAAGCTTCCCAGAAATATTACCAGAAAGAACTTCAACAACCCATTTCATGTTAGGCCTCAACAATGGATTATGGAGCGTGCAAAGGAGTCCTATATGAAGGAACCGCTCCATATCGGCAAGCTTGTAGGAGCCATCTACTAGTCGACTGTCCCCTGCTTGTAAAAGCTTATCTTCATCAGACAACCTTCGGATCCAATCAAGCAAAATGATTTGCTCGTCGGGAAACGTAAGATCAACAGCTCGCCTCCCCGAAACCACCTCTAAAACAACAATCCCAAAGCTGAAAACATCTGACTTTGTAGTCGCCACACTTCGTTTTTGGAAACTCTCCGGTGGGAGGTACCCAATTGTGCCACCGATCCTCGTTGTGTCAACTAAACGGAATTGGTGTCGTTTCGTCGCTGGTGTCCTGATTTGGTACTCCAGTTCATGTTCCAGCCACCGTGCCAGGCCGAAGTCACCGAGCCGGGCATTGTACTGGGAGTCGAGCATCACGTTGCTTGTTTTTACGTCGCGGTGTATGATTTGAGTCTCCAGTTGTTCATGGAGATAAAACAGTGCAGCCGCAAGACCTCGAACGATTTTCCTCCGGTGGTCCCAGTTTAAAGGTGGTGCCCCGGTATTTTCGGGCCTTCTAAAGAGTACTCTGTCGAGGCTTCGATTAGGCATGTAGTCATAGACGAGGAGCAACTGGTCTTCATGAACGCACCAGCCCCTCAACCGAACAAGATTTCTGTGGCGGAGATGAGCCACCGCCACCAGCTCAGCTGCAAAAGTCTTTTCAAACCTCTCCCCTTTCTCGGCCAAACATTTGACGGCCACCACAGTTCCGTCACTTGGTAAGACAGCTTTATACACTCTCCCGAAACCCCCACTTCCAAGAATTTCATCTTGACAGAATCCCTTAGAGCCTATGTAAAGCTCCGCGTAACTGAAAATCCTTGGATTGTCTCCACCAACTTTCTCCGACATCTGAACCCCTTCGAGGTCATGAAAAACGCTCGACTGCTGCCTCCTCGGGTTAGCAAGCAGGCATCTGGTGCCATAGAAGCGGCGGAGGGAATCCCCGATGAAACCAACAAAATGAGCCCCACAATTACGGTACGGGTGCTTCTTCCGCTCCTTTTTAACAGGTTTTTCCACTGGGGGGTAGTCCAAGGGAGCGATTTCATTAAAATCAGCAGGTAAAATGAAGCAAAGCCGGTTCACCTTCATGGTGGTGATGAAAGTAGATGAACATGAAGGAAATTTTAAACTTTGGGATACTTAATATATGAGTTGGGATTGTGAATGGGGTTTTCTTTTTAGTGCTTTTATTCAACGTTGGTAGGTTTGCATGGTTGAATTGTTTGCTATAAAACTTTCTAAAACCTGGAAGCTGCCGTCCCATTTTGTGATGTAACCAAATAAAGGAAGATTCTCATTTCTCCAAATCACCGTAATAAGAAGTATCACCCCTTTATTATATTTTTCTTTTGCCTTCTAGATTTTTGTAGTAATAATAAATGAGAAGAAAAATATAATTTGGTTTAAATAAATAAATAATAAATTTATAAATTTAGCTTAACGAGTAAAAATGCCCATTTTATTTAAACATTTTTAAACTCAACAGAAATCCTAAACCAACAAAAAAAACTAATTATTATAGTTAATATGGGTTATATTTATCAAATAAATAAATTCATTTATAAATCATTCTATTTCACTTTACGCTAATCATATATCATACTAATCTATATTTTTGTTGTCATACTAATTTATATGATCTGGAACAACAATCAAACACATAAAATTCTTAGAAGAAGCTGGTTTCACACAGGACCACCTTTGAAGCGCGTGGAAACATCTTCGAAAAATCCATGGTCGTACATTTTGCTAAACCCTTTTAGATTATTGGGTCAAGGTTTTTTCTTTAAAAAATATCCAAATTAACAATTAGACAATAAAAAAGGTGGATTAATACTTATTGATAAGTATAGAAACATAATTTATATTCAATTTAATTTGATTATCGATATAAGAAATTAAAGAAGAAAGTTATTTAGATTTTGTTCATAGATTCATGATGTTCAAATCTACTTCATAAAAAAATTGAACTGCGGAAGAGAAATGAAATGAGAGCTTTCAATTGGTGTATATAATGTGAACAAAGAAGGTTATATAACAATAATTTTAACAGCCCAACGACCTAAATGAAAACTTTCGAATAGTTCAATGACTATTTTATAACTTTTTAAAGTTGAATGACCAAAATATAAAATTACTAATTGTTTAGTGACCTTTGATGTAATTTATCCTTTAAATTTTAAATCTTGTATCAGGTTCCACCTTTCCAGATACGATAAAATTTACTTGTAGTTGGAGCTGAATTTGAAATTCGAGAATTCAATTTTATTTTTAATTTAAGATAAAATTAAGGTGGAGTTGAATTTAAATTTAATTTTTAAATATAAAAAAATCGATTAAATTAACCCATAGTTTGAGTGTCAAAAATTGCATTTCAATTCCTTTGTTCCATTGTAAAACATGATAATTTAAAAATTAAAATAACTTAAAATGAAATAATCGGAATATCAAAATTAAATAGAAAATTGAACATAATTCCAAACCCCACACCTCACACCTCACACCTCACACCTCCTACTATTACCAAAAAGATAAACTATAAGTTGAAGAAATAGAAATAAAAATAAAAAGCCCTTTCAATTGCTATAATTGATAGGCAACAAAGTTCATGTGATACGCATTGAATGTGAAACAACTTGGTTAGGTTGGGAAGGTGCATTAGTGCTCCCTCTAATAATACAGAATTATGTCATTCAATCTTTCTTCCATAACCAAATAACAAATTAACTCAATATTTTTGATAAGGTAAACTAAAGTAATATTTTATTGTTATATTATATAAAATTTTCACCCATAATTTAATATTTTATGTCTTTTCTATTATATTTACTTTTACATATATAAAAATTGTAAATTTTTATTTTGATCACTTAATTAAAAAAGTTACAATTTAGTCACTGAATTATTCAAAAGTTTTCATTTAAGTCCCTAAACTATTCAATTTTTTAAATCACTGAGATGTTAACTTTTTTTAAAGTTCTGCCAACGAGTTTCAAGCGATGATTTAGCAATCGCTATGGTGGATCAATACCCATCAACGAGTAAAAGAACATGTCTTAGATCCAAGTTGATCAAATAGTCGTGTAAGAGATCAAAGAAAGAATCTGTTTGAATTTTGGTTCGTAAATTTATAATTTTTAAAATTGTTTCATAAAAAAACTGAACAGTAGAAGAGAATGGAAAGAGAGCTCTTAAATAGTGCAAGTAGTGCGAACAGAAAAAATCATTAGCATTGATTTTAACATCCTAGTGACTTAAATGAAATTTTTTTTTAGTAACTGAGTGGTCAAATTGTAACTTTTTTCAGTTAAGTGATCAAAATGAAAACTTACCTATAACTTAATAACTAATTATATAGTTTATCCATATTGTTACCCATAGATTCAACTGAAAATCCACATTTAAAAAAAATGATATGGCAAAAAATAAATTTAAAGATATTCAATAGACCACGAAAGAAAGATAAGAGCAAAAGGAAGTTTGAAATGGTGTTGCTGGAGTGAAAGCATGAAGGAAGGCGCAATTAGGAGCAATTAAGTGTAGAATTTTGTCACCCAAAAGTTATTTGGTTACAGATAAGTGATGAAAAACAATGCAAATTGACACTTACATAAAACCTTTATATTCCATGCACTCATGTTCATAGGTCAAAGTAGTCTGTTTCACTTGTATTAATTCTAAATAAATCAATTTATTATATCTATAAAACAAATTAATTATAAAACATTCAACAGGAATTGTCAAATGTTGTTGACCCATGACCACTACTAACCATGATTATCAAATGGTATGTCATTATATCATTAATTCATTTCCTTAATGACCAACCATAAAACTTTGAAAGCAAATAATTGTAGTTATTAATAAAGGAGTAATTTTAAGAAATAGGGATATTAAAGGGGGTAGCCTTTAAGTTGGGTGATGTGGTTAGCCTACTTTTAGTTTGTTTTATTTGTAAAGTGGGTACACTTAATGTTAGTGGGGTACTCAAAACTGTCCCTGATTTTGACTCCCAAAAAAAAAAAAAGTTTAATTGCAATTAATGTCTTTAACTTCTTCCTGGTCATATTTCCAATTTTATCTTTTGCATTTCGCTTAACATTTTTTTTTAAAATTAAAGATTCTTAATTTTTTGTATTTGATGCATTGATGGCATTATTAGTTACTTATATTAAGATATATCAACAAATTGATGGATAGTTTTTAAAATTAGTGAAAATTATTATACCATCTACTAGACAATTACATATGTTATCTTTTAGTGAACTTCACGTAGAGTAGAGATCCAATATAAAATTATCCCTAAGCGAATCTCACACCAAACAAACCTCTTATGAGAGCTACCCTCACTAAGAGCATGTAGAGCCTAACGCCCATTGGTTACCAAGCTGCCCTATAATGTCACATCACCACATCTGCAAAGAGACAAGATATGATATTACCACCAGTAAAGTTTCAACATATGGCATCCGTTTTGGCCTATGTATATAAGCCTTCTCACTTTCTCTAATGATGGGATATAGATCATTATCAAGACAGAAATTAGTTTTTGACTCTCCAAACATTACTCCTCTCCACCTTCAATTAATCTTGCAACCATTCTCACAATCATGGAATGATAGCTTTCTACCTCACACAGGATAAACCGTCATCTCTCTTATTGTTTTACGCCCTTTATTGATTTTTACCATCAACAAAAATAAATATGATTATTATATTTTTAACCTACTGCATCTTATAATTTACATTTATATTTCATCAAATATAAATATAAATTATTATTTAACTTCTTTAAACATTGTTAATCATTATATTGGACAACAAAAAATTTTGTTATTATATTTTAAATATTTACAACGAAACTTTTCAATTTTATTATCCTTTTGTTAAAAAAAAAAAACACAATTGAAATATAGTTTTTATATGTTATGGGTAGAATTTACTTTGATATTCCTATACATTGTTGTTATTAAACGTTGATGTGTATTTCTCTTTGGTGATTGAAAAGGAGCTTTACACAAAACTAAAAGTACTCAAAAGGAGATTCTTCAAATAAATGTAAGCCCTCCTCTCTATCAAACGCCAATTTAGCAATGCGATCAGCTTCAGAATTTTCTTCTCTAGGAATATACTCAAATGACCAACTATGCACATTCTGCAAGAGTTGAGTAATACATTTGACCAATGCAGATTTGAGGACTTCAACAAGGATTCCTTGATAGCCACAATAGCTTCCATGTTATCTATCTGCATTAAAACTTTGTCATAGCTTCTTCCTTGTACCAGCATCACACCGTCAAGAATTCCCCACAATTCATCTTCAAACACAAAATAGTTCCCCAAGTGACGATTAAATCCTATGAGCCATTTCCCATTCTAGTCTCTCAAAACTCCTCTTGCAGCAGCTCTTCCTGTGTTTACCTTGACAACTTCATCTAACCTTAATAGAATCCATTTTCCTGCTTCCCCTATGTCCACCCTCGAGGCTTGCTTCATAGAACTACCATTACTACCAACAAGGTAGTGCGTAGCTCAACTATAAGCATTTTTAACAATTTCCTTTGCACTCCATGATGTACCTTGAAAGATATACGCCAAGCAACAATGCCAAAGAAACACGACCAATTGGCATTCTTCATAGCATAATTATGACAATTTTGCAAATTAGACATAATCCAATCCTGCAAATTATCTGAAAAGAAAGAAACCTGCTTATGAGAAAAGATGATCCGAGACCATACCTCTTTTTCCACAACACAATCTCTAACAGTATGAATTATGTCCTCCACTTCGTGTCCATAAATCAAACATCTTGCATCGTTACCAACTTCACGCCTTAGTCGCTTCTCTTGAGTAAGTAGTCACTGTTTAAGAACCAACAAAAGGAAAACCCGAACCCTTTGAAGACATTAAAATTTCATGGAAGATTCCAAGCTTCCTCCTTAAGACTACTCAAACTCTTCTTAACTTATGATAGACACTCTTAACAGAAAAACAACCTGAAGAAGTACCAACCTAGGCAATCTTGTCAAATCCCGCCAAGGGTTACGGAGGTGGAATACTAGTAATACGTCCAATAATTTCTTCCAGCAACCAAACTCGAGAGAGTTCTAGATTCCATAAATCTTCTTCTATAACCATCTCCTTAAGAAAACAATTAGTAGCAATGTTTGCACTAACTGGGATTAGATTGATTAAAAGATCAACCTTTGAAATCCAACTGTCCTTCTAACACTTGATGTTATTACCATTTCCAATTAACCAAAAATGTTTTCTTGAAGCAAAGGCCATACTTTAGACAGGGCTCTCTCTAGAGGAAAAAATAATTTCTGCGGGAGATACAAGGGAGTACTCCATCCTTCATCCTATACTTCGACTGCAAGACACGGACCCACAAAGCTTCCGAATTTTCTAGAATATTAAACCCAACTTCAACAAGAAGGAAGTGTTTTGATCCTTTAGTTGCCGAAACCCAAACCCTCCACAAAAATTTGGCTGACATAATGAATTCCAACTAACAAGACCCATCTTTTTACTACCTCCTACCGGTCCCCATATGAACTGTCTAACAATACTTTCAATTTCATCGCAAGTTCCTTGCGGGATCATCATTGATTGCATAAAGTAGCTAGGAATTGTGAGTAGGACTGATTGAGCTAAAGTAACTCTGCCAACTAAGGATAATTGTCTCGCATCCCATCTTTGCGACCTAGATTTGGATTTTTCCACCACAAACCTTAAAGAACTTAAGGTAACCCTTTCATGGAACAGTGGAACTCCCAAATACTTTCCAATATTATGAACTCTGCGAAATCTAAGCAAATTACAAATAATCCCCGCCAAATCTTCACCTACCCCTTTAGAAAAGAAAATGCTTGTATTGTGAGAATTCACACGATGGCCAGAAATGCTAAAAAACTCATCCAAAATCTCATTAATTAAACAACCCTGACTCAAATTTGCTTTCCCAAAAATAACAAGATCATCAGCAAAAAACACATGAAAGAGTGACGATCCTGACCGGAATAACCGAATGGGTGACCACTGGCCTGAAATAATAGAGAAAGAGATGTTATAATCCAATCATTCCATACAAAGAACAAATAAGTACGGTGACCAAGAACACCCTGCCTGATTCCCCTAACTGGACTAAATTTTTAGGTAGACACCCCGTTCCATAGAATCTGCATAGTTGAACTTGTAATGGGCGACATAATAACATTACGAAGGAAGTCTGGAATGCTTGCCGCTTTAAGGGAAGCATCTACAAAATCCCATCTCACCCTGTCATATTCCTTCTCCAAATCAATCTTAATGGTCATCCATCTTCTTTATTTTCTTCTCATAGAATGGATAATTTCTTGGGCTACTATGATATTTCCTGTGATGTTTTTTCCACCAATAAAACTAGCCTGTTCTGGACCAATGATTTTAGAGAAAACCACCTTGAATTTGTTCGGAATAATCTTCATGACAAGCTTATAAAGAACTGAAAATAGGCTTATTGGACGAAACTGAGCAAAGTTCTCCAGATTCTTAACCTTGGGAATGAGAACAAGCAAAGTGTTATTAAGCTCATTGTTAATAGGCTGATCATCGAATATTTTCTTGACTCACTCGAAGACAACACCACTGATCAGATCCCACTTACTTTGGAAGAAGAGAGCATGGTATCCATTAGTGTCTGACGCTTTCAATGGAGCCATATCGAACAAAGCACCATTAATTTCTTCATTTGAAATTGCTCTACCCAAAAATAGTTCATCATTAGAATCAAAATTAGGAAAAGAACTAGAAGGTAGACTTCTCCTACTGTCCGAAAATTCACCATACAATTTCTGAAAAAACTTATTTGCCTCAGATTAGAGATTCTCATCCTCAATCAATCATTCACCGTTTTCATTTTTTAGAGCTGAAATTGTGTTATACTTCATTCTTTAAATCATGCAAGAGTGAAAAAAACTAGTGTTTCGATCTCCAAAGTGCAACCAATCACACCTCGCTTTTTGCTTCCAAAGTAGCTCTTCATGGTAAAGCATACCTTCCAATTCCTCCCGAACCTTCAATTCTAAAAGACTTAGATAAACAGAATCTGCTTTTTCTAAGTCCCTTTGGATACCAGCCAATTTTTGCAACAGCTTCCTTTTGCAAGCACCAATAAACCCATACATTGAATTATTTCAATGTTTAATGTTGTAAGTAAATCGATCCAAAGACTCAACCATGTTACCTTGAAAACTCAACTTATCCTTAACAAAATTAGAAAAACTAGGATACTCCTCCCAACCAGCCAAAAATTTAAAAGGGCACTCTTTAGGTAAGATTCACAACCAAGTGTTGTTACCAATTTCCATATCCAACCTTTTCAAGAGCCCACCTCGATACCAAGTGAAGGCAAACCCCCTAAACCCTAGATAGTGCAAGTTTGACGTCATAAGAAAATCATTAAAAAAATGGACAAACCTTCCCATATTTACACCCTCCTTTATTATCATTAGAAGATAGTAAAGCATTCAAATCACCAATAACTACCCATGGAATATTACTAGTCGAGATAACAGATTTAAGATCTACCAAAAGCTTCCTCATTTTCTACCTATCTGGGCTTCCATAAACAAAAACAATATGGATGGGCAAAGAATTACTCCCCCTTAGATCTCAAATACAAATGAATTGGGAGTGACTTCGAATAATCTCAATAGAAATCGGATCCTTCCAACCCACCTAAATTCCTTCAAAAAGGCCAATTGCCTCCACCCTATGAGAACACTGAAAGCCCAATCTAGCAGTGATCTTATCTGATTTGGGACCACTAACCCTTGTCTCCAACAAACTGACAATATTCGGCTTATACTCTTTATTATATTCATGGAAAATACGAGGAAATTTCAGACTAGCATACCCTTGATAGTTTCAAGAAAAAATAGTCAAGTCCATAAAATAAAAATATCTGGCAGTTCCAACAAAATCCGATTGAGTATATGAATTGAAATCTGACAATGCATCTGCTTTTAATAAGAAAAATATCTTTTTGTTGTAATTAGTTCAATTATGTACTATCAAATTTCAAACTTCAACTTAACAATTTATTAGTAAATTTTTTTGGTCACTAATTATTTAAAATTTTCTTCTTCTTTTTTTTTTGTCACTACCAGTTCAATTGTTAACAAACAGATAATTTGACAGTTTTTAAAATTGACATAATAGCAACTTTAACTCTCAAGATTTATACATTGTGTCAATTTAATCTTTATTCCAACAAAAATTAAACTTCAACATTTACACATTTTGTAATTTGATTTCTTTATTTACAGTTTTACTTTTATTTTTGACATTGAGGGTTAATTTTAAAAGAATAAGAAAGATAAAAATTATTATCTTGAATTTTTGGGTGTTTCCATTTTTGGTATATTTCAGATTAAATTTAACTAATAAATTTGTTTTTTTAGCTTTTTAGGGGAAATAATTACAAAAAAAGGCAAAATAGAAAAAAAGTCAAATTACACAATATGTACAGTCGAGGGTTAAGCTTTTTAGAATCAAGACTAAATTAACATAATATATAAATATTAAGGGTTAAAGTTGCTATTATGCTAATTTTAAAAACTACCGTATCATCTTTCCATTAACCATTTAATAATTGGTGACAAAAAGTAGATGACTACAACAATAATTTACCTTAATAATTAAGATTGTTTTATATTATTAACCTATTATCAATTCTACAATTTTCAACCATATTAATCAAAAAATATTCAAATTACTTAGTTTTATAATACATAGACTACATTGCATTTTTTTTACGATAATTTTATATTTTATTTTGAAGAAGTTACCAGCAAATTTCAATTATAAACAATCATCCAAATAATTATAATTAAAATCAATCTTTACAATGTAGAATTAAATTGATAACTATAATATATATAAACTTAAACCAAAACCCAAAACCCATTTATAATGGGATGTAAGTCAAAGTTAAAATTTTAAAAATTTCCCAAATAATTCTAATATGGAATTTCAAAATTCCGAAGGCTAAGCTTACTATTAAGCTAATAAATGATTAATAATGCCATAATTAGATTTTTATAGGTGAAATAATTGAAATTGTTTTGAAAATAAGATGCAGCATTAAATTTTAGATATTGAAATTAAGCGTTCAAAACAATGGAATCTTAGTTAAGTTGATGAATCAATCCTACCAAACTCTTGAAAAACTTGACAAAATATATTTAAAAAAAAAAAAACAATTTTTATGATTATGAAGAAGATGATGGTTGATGACGGCAATGCTATTTTCCATTATATTGCAACTCACAAATAAATCTCAACAACTACACATTCATGAATTCAATTTAGAAAACAGAAGACATACGGAAGGAATCACATTTTAATCAATCAAGAGCAAACAGTTTACCTAACCCCATTCTTATAATATACAATTCATCTATTGTTGTAGGAAAAAGTTTCAAGTCTTGCCATTCTAACTTTAGCTTATAAATATATATGTGTTTTTTTCTTAAAATGAATCTACCATTTAGGTTAAATTCATATTTTAAGAAAAATAATGTTGGGTTGATTAGGAGACTTAATTCATAAAAACTTTGCATAATTGTAAAAAAAAACCTTCAACGTTTAAGGGTTTTTAGTTTTGTGCCCTTAACCTTTTTATTTTTTGATTGACACCCTCAACATTACAATTTTTTTAGAAATCAGTTCACTTTTAACGGTCAACGTGAGTTGACCGTTAATCAAACTGTAGGTCAACATAGTAGCCACATGCCACATAAGCGCACGATGTCATATATGACATCATCTATTTAACTTTTCTTTTCATTTTGTTTTCATTTTCTTTCTTCTTCCCTATTTCTCTCTTCCCTTCTAACTGTTGATGCCAGCCATGGATTTTTTTTATCAGATTTTGACTTCATCTTTGATTCTTTTGTGGGTTTCCTCATTTTTAAAAACTCAATTTTAAAAACTAATCAGAACTCAAAATAAATCAACAAAATAAACAAAATTTGCTCTTTAAATTTGTACAAGACCAAATTTTAAACACTTATCAAGCTGAGTTCTTTAACCCCAAGCTTCCTCCCAGAATCCTTTCCTCTTCCAAAAAGTTCGAAGGCTCATCTAATGTTGTCGACCTCCATTACCACATGGGTTCCATCCTTTCCTCTTGCCGATCAATATCTACCCACTGGTGAACACATGGTACGCCAGAGAGGACCCCACCGCACCAACGGAGATAGGAGACGTCTGTGAAGGGTTGTACGGTACCAGCAACGACAGAGGGTACATCGGTCAAGTCATGATAGACCAAAAAGGGAAAACGTATAACATGAATGGCAACAAAGGAAGGAAATTCATGGTGCAATGGATTTGGAGCCCTATTTTGAAAGCTTGTACTGGTCCCAATGCTTTGGATTAAATTTAATTTCATTTTTTTGGGCTTTTTTTCCATTGAAATCATCAGATTCATTTCAATGGAATCTTGATTTTTGCATGTCAATTTAGGGTTTGAGATAATTATATGTATTGTAGAGTTGTATAAACAGGTTGATGATGAAGATGAATAAGTTTAAATATTATAGCATTATTTTATGTTTAATTAATATAAGTAGAAAATTTTCATTTCTTTGAAATTTGCCATTGTAGTGGTGGTGATAAAGAGCAAATTTAAAGCTTTGGGTTTTAGAAGAATCTTTTAATGGTGTGATTTGCAGAGGAAGAGAGAAAGAGGGAAGAAGAAAGAAAATGGAAACAAAATGGAAAAAAAAAAGTTAAATAGATGACGTCATATATGACGTTGTGCGCTTATGTGGCATGTCACATGGGCTACTATGTTGACCTACAGTTTGATTAACGGTCAACTAGCGTTGACCGTTAAAAGTGGGTTGATTTCTAAAAAAATCGTAACGTTGGGGGTGTCAATCAAAAAATAAAAAAGTTAAGGGCACAAAACCAAAAGCTCCCAAACGTTGAGAATATTTTTTTTTTTTTTTTTTTTTTTTTTTTTTTTTACAATTATGCCTAAAACCTTTGTAAAACATTAGGGACTAACCAATGAAGGTGTAATAGTATTGATAATGTTTGAAATTTTGAGATTTTAAGTATATATATACTAGTTTTATTATACGTAAATATTATGTATTTTTTTTGGTGAATTTTAATTTTCAATTTATCCTACATTTATTAACTTGATTCAGTTTTCAATTCATCTAACGTATATTATTTACTATTTATATTTATTTGTTAACTCCTTTAGAAAGCAATAACACTTTTTTGGGTCTATAATAAAAATTTTATCATTTAAAAAAATACAATTTTAAGTATTTACTGTAATTTAATATTAATTTCTTATCAATTGAATTGGTGGGACAGAAGGACTTGATTTTTGATTGGTATCTAAATATTTATTAGATAATTAAAACCATATCTCGATCATATATAATTTATTCTAAATATTAAAGTGAGAAAATATGTTACATTTTTTTATTATTTTTTAAAAATTTTAATATTATAATCAATTGAGTCTTAATTTGATTGATATAAAAATTGTCGCCAGTATATGAGGACGTGGATTTGGTTGCGCTGAAACGTATTATCCTCCTATTTAAATATTGGAGAGAGACTATGAGTAGTTTTAGGTATTGTATAAAAAAGAACAAATACGAAAAAAATTAAATATTATAAAAATCACAATCAAAACTAGTATATAAATTACCAGTAAATAAGTGGATGTAATAGTAAGACACATTGTAATCTCAACGAATTCAGAACTTGTAAAACATAAATGCAAAATATAAAAAAAAACATATAAATTGTAAGTTATCATTTAAACTCTTAAATTTTTTATCACTTACCTCTGAAAGATATTTTCTGACCGGGAGAGAATTGGAGGTAAAGAAGTAATTCATATTTTACATTTGAATTTTTATATCAATAGAAAAAATTGGTTATTTGGATATAAGTTTACATTTTCCGAGGAGTTTGAATTTGTATTTAAAAGAAAACACAAAAGGGATATCTATAAATTTGTGTGCCGCCCATCAAACATCCCTATCACATATATGGTCCATCCAAAGCCTTTAGACGTCAGCAATCTCAATATGAAATCACCTTTCTTAATTGCAATCAACCTAATTTTCCACCTATTTCAAATCAATCCAAATTCCTATACCTATCGTTTTAATTTTTTTTATATTAAAAATTATCAAATTTAAGCAAATAAAGTATTAAATATATCTATAAATATAAATTTGGATTAATTACATAAAAATATAAATATGATGTGTGTTAGATATGTGATATTGTGGATTAAAATGTGAATTGGGGACCATTAAAATTAATTTCTTGAAAAAGCTAATGTCAAATACACGGTAGACAAAAGCCAAAAAAAAAAAAAAAAACCAAAGTTGGTATTGCCAAGTTTTTAGGAATTTGGATTTATTCAACAATGGGTAGCAATTTGTTGAAATTTCCCAACTTCCCTCCCTTTGTGATTGCACTTATTTCTATTGTTTTTGGAACAAATTTATTTTTAGTTCATATCCAACTAATAAGTTTTCTTTAATTTCAAGGAATTTATATTCCTAAGAAGACGGTTCACATTTACGAAATCCTCCCTTTTGTTGTCTTTTTTAAATGGCGTATGAACGAAAAATTTTAATATATATTTTAAATATTTAAGTTAAAAATTTTGATTATTCATTTATTACATTTATTTAATTTTAAAGTCTTAATTCTATTTTTCTTTAAAAATAATGGTTTTCACGGGAGATTCTTATTAAGGAATTAGGACTTACAAACCTTCATAAATCTTTTACCTTCTTTCGATTGATTAAGATATGATGTATCAAGCCTCTTTGGATGGTTTCTTTGACCATTCTTAAAATTTCTTTGGGCGTATTGTTTTTGGAATTGTACTATTTCTTAGTTTGTGTTATTTTGGTGTCACTTTCCAAGTTTTTAAAGATTTTTCTGGCATTTTCTTTATGGGTCTGTTCACGGGTTTTGGACGTACCGTTCTTTATCCATTGTTTTTTTTGTTGGTTTTTTCTTGGCAACCTTGAAGGCTTAGTTATTCTCTTGAGACTACACACTATTTGGGATTAAGGTTTTCTTTTATACTTTGGGATTTGTCGGGAAATAACCCGTGTATGCAACGAATAAGTAAATAAAGTAAAATTGAAAAGATTAAATACGTAAATTTTACATGGAAAAACCTCTCAAAAGAGGACAAAAGAACCATAGGCAAAAAGAGATTTTACTATAATAAAAATAGAAGTGTGCATGGGTCAGGCTAGGCTGGGCTCAACTAAAATTTTAGACCCATTTGTTAGGCCTGGGTCCTACCCAAAAAAGGGTCTAAATTTTTGCCCAAGCCCAACCCAGATAATAATGTAAAACCCGGGCCCGACCCGGCCCGACCATATTAATTTTTATATAATTTTAAAATATATATAATACGTCAAAAATACTAAAAACATCAAAATAAATATTTCCCAACAAATTGAAAATAAATTTAAAAAAAGATGTATACTTAAATAACACTAAGATAGATGCAACTTAACAATCAAATGTCTCTAAAATAATAACAAAATTAATAAATGTCTTTAAAATAATAACAAAATTAACAATAAAATAAGTTTTATACAATATCCAAACAATAACAACAAAATAGTAGCAACATAATAGTAAAATGGTAGTAAAATAGGGAGAAAATAATAAGAAAATAATATTAAAAAATTAAAACAAAAGATTTTTTTGTCCTTTAGTGAATTTGAGGCGGGTCAGGCCAAAAATGCCTTACCCGAGATCCAACCCGTTTTTTAAATGAGCCTTATTTTTTTGTCCAAGCCCATTTTTCGGACCTATATTTTTGCCCAAACCCTCCACATTTCGGGCGGGCCTTCGAGCCGGGCCTGGTGGCCCGACCCATGAATAGGTCTAAATAGAAAGAAAGTACAAAAGATCGATAGAATCAAAAGAAAACCCAAAACCCCCCCAAAAAAAAAACCTTCAAAACAAAGAACATAATTCTCTTAATCTAAATATTTATGTTATGTAAAACCTAGTGTAACTAAGTCCTTAAGCTATTAAAATCTCAAGGAGTTAACTTTTATAACTTTTTTTGGTTTAATCCTTGTACCTTGATTAGTAATTTTTCAATAAAGTTACCTATAAAAAATTCAATTCACTTATATAACAATTTTGTAAATATTTAATAACAATATTCACTGTAATACCCAAAATCCGGCCTAGACGTTATGACCAAATTTTGAGGAATTACATTAACTCGTTTAAAAACTTTCGATTTAATCAAATTTAGTGTGCATTTCGAAAATATAAAATTTGGCAAAACTCTCACAATATTTTAGTAAAACTTAAGTCCAGAATCACTTATCTCAAACCCAGAGTTTGAATTTGAAAACATGTGTTTCAAAAAATACTAATGTTGGTAGATCATTTCCAAAACTAAGGCAACCATTCGTTAAAAACCATTTAATTATTTATAGAAAAACATTTACTAGCTTATTTAATTTTTGCAGTGGAAATTTCCAGAGTGTTGATTTTGAAAACCAAATTTTTAGTTTGGTAAATCAAACGATTTTGCAGTTTAGCTGTAACACCCGTCACCTGTATTTATTTCCGGAACAGGGTACGAGGCATTACTAGACTTATACACATACAATTATTCAATATTAATACCTGACTTTCCACTCCAAATTAAAACTTTTTATATCGCCTCTTAAACAAGCCTACGAGGTTTAAATCACGTTTTAAGAATAGTTCGGGATCAAATCAAACTCTTTAAAAGATCCCTAAAAGTCTTAGAAAAATTTTCATTAAACAGTTCACACGCCCGTGTGGAAGAAGGGGTTTTCATACGGCCAGATACACGCCTGTGTCCCTGACCCGTGTCCTTCACACAGCCTCGACACGCCCGTGTCTTAGACCGTGTGCCAAAAACCTTGGCATTCTGTTTCTGACGTCATCACTCCATAATTGTCACACGGCCTAGGCACACGCCCGTGTCCTTCGATCGTGTGGCGAATTAAATTCCCAATTTTAGGTGCAGACTTCACACGGCCTGGGCACACGCCCATGTCTATGGCTGTGCCTTCCACACGGCTGAGACACACGGCCGTGTCTCTTCCAGTGTGTTTACTACTGAGCATACTGACTTGTAAACTTAGCATGCAAGGGGACACATGGCCTAACCAAACGCCCATACACACGCCCATGTGTCTACCCGTGCGGACAAGAACAAGGCTATTTGCCAAGCTCTTTGTATCACCCCAATTCATACAAGCATAAGTCACATTCAACCATTAACTCAATCATGTATAATTAAACCAAGTAAATCAATATGCTACTTGAATAATTAAACCAAGTAAATCAATATGCTACTTGCACAATCATGGATAACCTCATCTTTTTATAGATTAACAATAAAGAGCCATCAACTATGGCCTTATACAAAAGAGTTCATCTTTGAATGAGCCAACACATTTGACCAAAACAACATGACATTTCCCTAAGTCTAGTCCCTATACATGCCATACACAAAATGCTAAGTCTAAATATACCAAGATGTGCTGATAGTGTGGGTGATCTTCTGATTATCTTCGTATCCTGAGCTGGCTCTTTGACATTATAAAACAAGGGAAAAGAAAAGGGAGTAAGCTTTAAGTTTAGTAAGTCTACATGTAAACAAAAAACATCATATTCAATCAAAAACATTACATACTATGTAAGAACAATTCACATTTTCATAATCACGCTTACTCATCTCAACTCTTACCACATCCCAACCATATCATATACATTGCTCACATTTATTTGTACTTATGCCCTGCACTTATCACCACAAAGTCACATGAAATATTTACTTAAACAAGTTTCTTGATGAACACTTCGAAATGATAAAAGTGCTCGGTGGTTTTGCACACAGCCCACCATTAATCAATAATAGGGTGGTATCGCACATAGCCCGCCAACAATGATAATTACGGTGGTATCGCACACAACCCACCAACAATTATAATTACAGTGGTATCGCACACAGCCTACCAACAATTACATATTTACAGATATTTATCCGTACCCACATTTCTATTCCGAGGTTCATTCGAGAATTACTCATTTTCTATCATTTTCAATCAATCTCACCAATAAGTATTTACATCCATACAATGCATCAATAGGAAACAACATATGTATTAAGGATGCATCGTTTACACATAAACTTACCTTAGTGCAAAATATGTTAATTTGCGGCTTGATCCGTAACCTTACGTTTTCCCCGGTCAAGGTTGTTTCCGCGTTCTTCTTGATCTAAAATAATAAAATTTACTCATTTAATCACTACATAAATCATGACACTTCAAAATTTCTACTTAGGTAAAAATGATCATTTTGCCCTTATACTTTGGCAAAATTACGATTTTGCCCCTAGGCTCGTAAATCATTTTTCGTCACATTTTCTCATTAAACAAGCCTAGCTGAACATTTATTTCTCTAATAACAATTTACAATACCAATCATTTCATGCATTTACTACTCAATTACAACATTTCGCAATTAAGCATACAATCACTAAAATTAAAGCACCAAAATTTTCATACACCCATATAATTTTGTCATAACACACAAAATAATTAAAACTAATTTATCCAACCTCGAATTAGTGGTTCCAACACCATTATTCCAACTAGCCCCAAAATCGGGCTGTTACATTAGCATTAAAATAACAAAATCCAACAAACTTTGTAAAAACCAAGGAGTAAAGCCCAAAACAAATTTATAGCCTAAAAATTAATTAAAACATAAACCAACTTATATATTTAATCAATAAGCAACCCGAGCTCCTGCACGTTGTCCGGTCTTAAGTTTGTAGTTCACCTGAAACGTATAAAATAAACGAGTAAGCTAGAAGCCTAGTGTGTGACTCGTCGCACAAAACATAATTTTCTTATAACATTCACAAATGTAATTATCAACAAAAAAGTTTACTTAGAATGTTCACATATACGTATATCATATCAGAATGACACAATACCATACACATATATATCAAATCAGAATAAAATATTTCTTTAATTTATACCATATTAAAATGTCATATCAATCAGAACAATCCTACCCCCATCCACTACACATCAACTCTGACCAACCAATCACACTAATAGAGCTACATGAGTCCATCCATCCAATCAGACCAGGTTGTGGTGGTATGCCACTCATAAAAGGTGCAATTGAGCTGCCAAACATATATTGCGATTTAATCGCTAAAATTATAGTAATACTGCTTAAAAACACTTCCTCCAACATCAAAACCCACCACAATGCTCATGCCAAATCATAATAACATACGTACATATCACATAGTCAAATTAGATATCATTTCAGAACATATAATAGAATATAGATGTCACGCATGCCTTACAAAATTAGTCATGCTTTCAAAATTATCGTCACATATATCATACATGTAACTCACATACCGAACATGTCAGCATATGTACCTCATTTTGGGTCTTTTTAGAGCAAAACGGACCACACAAGGGGTTTAATTACGAATTACAGACTAAATCGGACCTAAATAAAAATTGCAAAAAACTGGGTCACACACCCGTGTGGTTTCACATGGCCCAGATGACCAGCCTATGTGTCCCACACGGTCTACCTGATTTGCCTGTGTAATCGCACACGCCCATGTACCCTGCACGACCTACTTGATTTACCCGTGTAACAGCACACGCCCGTGTGCCTCCACACGGCCTTGTGATGCACACAGCCTACCACACAACCGTGTGATGAAGAACAGTTTTGAATTTCTCTAGTTTTTTTTTTTCAGATTTTCCAGATTTATTCTTTGGGTTTCGAGTTAGAAACACACCCTGAGTTGGTTTTAATGAAGATTCATGAACGAACAATCCCGTAACCTAAACCAAAAACTTACACAAATTAATTAACATGATTTTTGCTAACCTGATTGACCAAATCGGTACAGCTATTATCAAACAAACCTTATTTACAGAGCAAAACAAATCCTACCACAACAAAAATAGTTAACCTTGTACGAAACAACTATTAAAAAGAGAATTTAGTTTGTCGGAGAATTGACCGTCTCACGATTTTCTCCTAACTGCACCAAATCACACAAACCTACATTAACATCACCTCATTCGCAAATAACTCAATAAACACAAAAATTAACATCATTAAAAGAAACTAGAACCTTAACCAACACCTCAAAAGCATCGCATTCAGATCAAAAGAGAAGGAAATAAAAAGAAAGGTTTTGCACGATAGCCATATTTGAGAAAAAAGGGTAAGGGGAAAAAAACAAATCAAAATGACAGAAAGAAAAATAAAAATAACGAAGAAAAAAGGAGTGGGAAAGTGGGCACAGAATTGGGAAAAATTAGGGAAAATAAATAATTTTTATTATATTATTATATTTTTTTAAGAGAGTAAAATAAAATGCAAAATTTTAAAAATTCAAACTGCCCACAACTCCATTATCTGATCCTCATCCAAAAGGATTTTTCTTCAGAATTTAAAACAAATACATAATTCCCACTTTGCACATATAGGGACTCGAACACAAGACCAAAAGGTAAGTTGAAGCTTTACCACTGAACCAACAAGCTTATTCTTCTTATTAATTGAGTAAAAATATTATTTATGCCAGATGATCAAGGATAGGGGTTACAACAAAATTATTAAAAATTCAAGGGAAGGGATTTAAACATAGGACCACTCACTCACAAACGCTACAATTAACTACTAAACCAAAACAAAATACTTTTTAAAATTTTCACAATCATAACTCAAAATCAGGATGTGGCCACTCTTGGTTTCACTAATCCAATTTTTCCTAACCCGATTTTTGGGATGTAACATTTACGGTTTTGGTTTGCGGAAACGAGATCCCGATACCTCACTTTCTAACGCAACTAACCTTAATACACTTGTACTTTAATGAATTATCCCTTAAATAAAAACTTCTAACCACAATTCAATATAATTAAAAACAAACTCGTAAATATTAAATAATAAAATTTACGATCCTACTCGTCAAAAATAGAGTTTCAAAACCACCGTCTTCCGACACCATTGAAATTCAAGTTGTTACACCAACTGCTATATTTTTGTTCTTTCTGTTTTGAGACAAGGGTTTAGCGTCTCGAGACATACTACTTCAGGGGTGCAATTTTTGTTTTGGTTGTTTTAAGCCCCGACACCCTATTTTATCTTTTAATCACGTTCAAACACCTCTAGAATGATCCAAAATGATTTCAAAAATGTTCTTAAGCTTCTCATTCTATTCAATCTCAATTTTATGGGTTTTCGATTGATTAAGATTTGGTGTACCAAGTCTCCTTATTGGATGGTTTTTTTACCATTCTTAAAATTTCTTTGGGAGTACTGTTTTTTGGAATTGTACTCTTTTTTAGTTTGGGTTACTTTGGTGTCACTTTCGAAGTTTTTAAATATTTTTCTGGCATTTTTTTAGGGTTCTGTTCATGGGCTTTGGATGTATTGTTCTTCGTACTTTGTTTTTGTTGATTTTTCCTTGGCTAAGGCTTAGTTATTCTCTTGAGACGCCACTATGCAGGAGGTGAGATATATACCATGTGGAGGAAGTGTTATGCATGATTTGTATTTAAAATGTTATGCAGAATTTTTGTTCTGATTTTATCTGATTCTAGGGTGGGATATATACTATGTGGAGGAAGTATTTTTGTGAAAGGCAATATCTCGCCTATTATATTGGTAGCATTGCTGCAAATAATTTGAAAAGTGTCATATCGACATTAAGTGGTGTGTAGGGCTGGATGAGTATTTAATAACCTATATGGTGTTTAGGGATGGTAAGAGATGGTGTTTAGCGGATGGGGGTAGGACTGTAAATTTGCATATGACTCTGATTCTGTATGAGATATATATCTGTATCTGTTCTGCTATGTAATAAATCTGAAATTAAATTTGTAATACTGTTTTCTTTAAAGTTACACACTGAGTTATGAAAACTCACTTCCTGTTTGTCTGTCACTTTCAGGTAACTCTCAGGCTTAGGCGGGTCAGTGCGACGGGAGCTCGGTAATAAAATTTTTGCATTTATTTTAATTATTTTATTTTGGGCTTTTAAGTGTTCTATAAATTTTAGACTTTTTGGACTATTTTGGGTTTTGAACGGTATTATTCATTTTCCGTATTAGCTGTTTAAACGATTATTTTTTGCAAAAACAATGGGTTTCAATTATTAAACTAGGTTTTCAAAAATACATCTTTCTAAGTGGTTCCGCTACAAAGTAACTGATTTTTAAAAAACGTAACTGAACATGGTTTCAACTAAAAAGCTAACCAAGAATAATTTCTACTAAATTGAAGTTTTCTTTAGTAACGGAAATTGTGCTGTTTTTCAACGTTTCTGGAAAGCTAAATTTTCAACCATTTTACGTAATCACTCCAGATTTGGCCATAACATTTAAACCGATTTTGGGGTGTTACAGGTGGCACTTTTTTTTTCTTATATGCTATCCAATAAATATTTTTAAAATTAAAAATATTATAAAGTTAAAAATATAATTCCAAAATTATGAAAAAAAAAAAGCTCTTCAAAACAGAAAAATAAATATTAAAAAATAATATAAAAACATTTTTCAAATTTTCAAAAAAAATTATAAATGCAAAATAATTATTTAAAAAAAATTGATAGTTGCAGGAAGCTTTTGAGGATAAATGATAAATTGAAATCTAATTCTAGATTTGCGTGTCAAAGACATTGCCATTTATGTGCATTGCTTCTAGTTTAGCAACGTGATGATCTTGGTTGAGGAAGCAGATATCAAAGTTCAATAGCGCGCGTAAATTGAGTTGAGATTCGAAAGCTTTTTTTTTTTTTACAAGCACCTAATCATGTTAAATTATATATTTTATATAATTAAATTAAAATTAAAAAAAATAGTTACTATTCAAATCTAACTCAATGTAATTTGAATATGTTGGTTTTAAAATGATTTATGTGTAATGTATATGATTAGATAAGCCTAACAGAAGGGCAACTTCAATTTCAGAAAGCCTAAATAAAGTGGAAGATGATATTTAAAATGAATTTGGATGAAGTTTTAAGTTCAATTCTGTTGAGTTTTCACTACTAGCATTTTTATATTTTCTTTGACATAAATAATATTATATTTTAAAAAATTGTGCTATCAAGTGTGAAACAAACATCGCCGTTATTTTATTTAATATCTCTTCTAAAGTAACAACTATTGTTTTGAATAGTTGTTATTAAGAACAATTATTGTTTGAGAATAGCTAAAGTTTGAAACTACTCTTGTTTAGAATAATGGTGTTTCAAGAATAGCTATATTTAGAACAATCATTGCTTGAAACAACTTATATTTAGAGCAATTGTATTTTTCTAGAAGAGTCATTATTCAGAATAAGCTTTACCAAGAAAAGTATTATCACAGAAGAACTCTAATTCAGAACAACCTCTATATTAAGAACAATTATATTGAGAACAACTCATGTTTGGAGCAAGCCAAGGTAACTTTTATTCAGGAATAACTCTCATTCAAGAAGAACCATCGTCTTACATTTCAAGAGATGTTCCGCGAAAAATGTTTAACATGGTATTGCTTCACCAAAGTAGAAGAAGTGGAAGTAACCCTAGAATATGATAGTGTTCTAAGGTTATCTTCACTCTTGGGATTTTCCAGAGAGCTTGGCTTGGTGGATCAAATATGGAGGTAGTTAAGAAGTTTTCCTCTTAGGCTCCGTTTGTTTCACTGAAAATGATTTTTGGAAAATGATTTTTGGAAAATGATTTACTTTTCTGGAAAAGCTAATATTGTCTGGTGTTTGGATGAATCTGTGTAAAATATTTTCTGTTATTTGGTAGATTTCTTAAATTTTTTTTATAAAAGTTGTTTTCAATTAAACAAACATACATTTGAGATTTTCTTATTTTTTCATTGTTTAATTGAATTTATTTTTATCTATAATTTTATATTTTACATTGTTTTTGCATATATTTAAAATATTATGTTAAATTCAGATTCATTACAACGTCATTTTTTAATTACATGACTACTAAGTGAGTTTTTTTTATTTAAAAATGTGACATCAACAAAATTGACAAAAAAATTAACGATGTCAACAATTGGACTTGATTTTCAAATTTGAAAAGTAAAGGGACTAAATTCTTGAAAATAAAAGTATAAAGACTAAATTACAAATTTGTGAAGTGTACGTAGACTTATGGCATATTTTAACATTTATACTACAAAACATTTATTATTAGTATATTTATAATTGTAATAAATATTTATTATTAAAATATTAATATTGAATATTTTCAATAATATGTGAATAATATTATTTAAAATTATTATTTTTAAAATTTACTATTAAAATAAAATTGAAATATTAAATAATTTATTAAAATAATAATTTATATTAATAATTTATTATATGACTAAATATAAATAATTAAATATGTATGTTTAATAATATTGAAAAATATAATATTTTAATTTTTTTAAAAATAAAAATAAAATTTTATTATCAATATAATAATATTAAACTTGATTTAAGTTAATTTTTATAAAAAAATAAAATTATCTATAAATGAGATCTTTTTCGGAAAATGACTTATGCTTTTCAAAAAGGGTAAGTCATTTTACAGGAAAAAGGGTTTATTTTATCTTGACCTGTAAGTTATTTTCCATTGACCAAACTATTTTCCGTGAAACAAACACAGGAAAATGTAGAAAACATTTTCCGTAAAACCTTTTACATGTAAACAAACAGACCCTTAACCTTTTCCTGTAACACTGAGTGTTTTTCCCTCTTTTTTGAAGCATAGTGAGTTCTTCTTCACCATTCATCATCACCAACAAAACCTTACATTATTTATTCTTGGTCATTAATACAATTGTAACTGAAAAATATCTATCATTACTCTCATTAATTATCAGCTTTGTAACTCTTATTCTTGAAACTTTATAAATAGGAGCCTTTCACAACTGGTGAAAGAACTTTTTGGCACTCTGAAATTTTGACTCTCAACTTATTTTCTTTGATTAGTCTTATCATCAGCAACATTTCCCTTTCTCCACCTTACCAACACTACCACCTGCTGTTGCACTTAGTGTTATCAAATCTACACCAATTTCCATTCTGCCTTCTTTTAACACATCTCGTTCACTTGTTTGCAATGCTTCCTCTCTCCATCAAAAGAACTTTCTACAATTTCTCATTTATACTTAGTCTTAATTAGCCAAAAACATGTGTGGAATTATCATGTCTAAAATCCAAATAAAATGTGTAGAATTGTCATAATTGTTGGTTTGAGAACCAAAATCATCTAAAAAGTTATGATATATGTAGGGGTGGAACTAGAATTTTTTTTAGGGGGATTGAAATTAAATTGTAAATTTTATAATAGCAAAAATGTACTTTTACCATTTTAATAACTATCTTTATAATTTTTAAGGGATTATATCAAATTTTTATATTTTTAGGGGCGTCAAAGTGCAATTTTACCTTTACTAATTTAAAATTTTAAATAACCTAAATGGAAAGTTTTCCATTTTAAGGGGGGCAGCGCCCTTGCCACCCCCCTAGTTTCACCCCTGGATATATGTTGATGTTAGTATTTGAAGTAACTACATTGTGTTAATGGAAGTGCCTACTTCCATCACCGTTACGACAGAAAACAACTTGCATTATTTGGAAGATTTGTAATTTATTGAAACAAATCTTTGGGTTGTGCAGATATCGTGGGAATATTCAAGATCATTAATGAGGATCAATTCACTTGGAGAAACATATCATGAGGATCAAATTAGATAGATTGTACCATATCCTTTAGATCAAGGATGTTGGATCGGGACAAAACTTAACGACTTATCTTCCATCAGTCCACCTTACTTTGGTCATTATTATATTGTATTTAGCTATTTTAGTTGTTGTTCTTAGGGGATTGTAATTGATCTTTAGTATGCTAGCAAGTCTCAATAATCTTTATATATTTAAGAGACTTGTATAGGTTTATATTCTGAGTATTAAGAGTACTTATTTGTTTAGTAAGGAACATTACTTGTTAGAGTGCATTTGAGTTAGTAAAACTTTTTCTTGTTGCTTCTACAAGTGATACATGCATGGATGGGGTGAAATTTATGAAATTTCATTCACCGAAGTTGCCAATTTTCAAGTTTGGGAAATCATCAACAAGCTAAGTTCTTAGGGGAAGAATTTAGTGATGAGAGGTCTAGTTTTTGAAGTGCAAAACTAAGGATTCTTCACTAGGGTGTGTTAGAACTAGGTTCACTAATTGTATTGAGTTCAAAGATAGTGAATTCATCTCACTGAGCTAGGCTCTAGAGACGTAGGGAAACCAAATTGTGTAACCATTTTTGTTGTTCCCTATTTTATTGCGGTTTTCTTAGTTATAGTAGAAGTGCTCACTTCCGCTATCACTTTTACTTATACTTTGTTTCTTGCATGTTAGCAACTAGCTCAGGTCAATATTATAATTTTGTATATTTTTATCAAAATATAAAAAAGAATTTGAAAATATTGAAATTTCCATGAGCTTATCACTAGACCTAGATAGAGAAGTGAAGATACATAGTTATTTAAAAAAAATGAATTTTCTATTTTTAAATTTTTTTATTGAAAAACTTTTACATATATATATTTGAATATTTTAGATTTTTTTTAATTTTGAAGAGCTTTGTTTTTATAATTTTGAAATTATAAATTTAATTTATAATATTTTGAACTTTTTAATTTTTCTTAATATTTATAAAATTATTTAGCATACAAGATATAGTGCCATAGCACTAATGGAAATTTGAGGGCTAATTTGCTAAAAAGAAAGAGTAGAGGCCAAGTTGAATAAATTTGTAATGATTGAAGGGTAATTTGTTACTATGCCTTATATATAATACCGAGATAAAAATTTAAAGGGAGAAATTTAATGGAGGGCTATTTTGCTCCTTTATCTAGCCTGCAAGGATAACTTGGCCTATATTTTTAGTAAGAAGACTAAAATGAAATTTATAACATGGTATAAGTATTTTTATGATACTTTTATCAAATATAGTAAACATATACAAAATTATATATAAAAACAAACCATTGACATATATAGTTGTAATAACCAATTTTTGCCCGGCCCAAATTACCCAATTACCAAGCCCAATCTTTACAAACCCATAAAACCCAATAAACCAGCCCATTACCAAAAAAATGAGAAAGAAAAAAGACAAAACAAAAAAATAAAACCCTAGCCTATGTGCTTTAGCCGTCGCTCCCACTTACCTCTGCCTCCACTACCTTCCCCACCTACTCTATTTGCTCCATCCACCTGCAAAGAAGACAAAATAGAGAATAAAAAAAATTATTGTAAAATGGCTATAAAAGCCATTCAATATTTGTATGGGGAGGATTTTTTTTTTTTGGCGATTCTAAAAGAGAGAGCAAAAAGCACAAATCATCAGCAATAAAAGAGAGAAGCATCAAGGTTTTCGACTTTTTTGTTTTACTATTATTTGCTTCCATTCTTTTATGTATTTTATTTTGTTATTCCAAAAGCCTTAAAAACAAATTAGTAATAAAAAGAGAAAAAAATGAACCTGAACTCCGGAGGGGGGTTGTCGGATCCTCTTCTCCGTTGTTGAATCCAAATCGGAGGTGGAAAGAGGGGTTTTCTCCCCTCGGGGGTTTGGAGCACTAAAGTTCTGCCCTTACACGTGCTCGGAAACGGGGCTAAGGCCCCTTGTTCTGCTTCGACGGCCACCTGAAGCGATGGTGGTACGACGGCTACGGAAGAAGCCCAATTGTCGACAGAAATAGGGAGAGAAAGGGTTGTCATTTGTTTTTTTCTTTTGGAAGAATTGGGGGGGTTCTCTGTTTCTTTTTTTTTTAAAAGAAAGGGAATAAAAATAATAATAATAAAGGAAGGCTTTTACAATAAAGGAAACTGTGCCGTTTGGTTATGAGTAAAGCCTTGCATGTCCTTTTAAAAGGGATATTTATGCGAAAAGCCCCTCCCTCTTGTGGCATTGTTCAGTCGGGTCCCATTTTGCCTTTTTGGGATTTTCAAAATTGCCCCAATAAGTTCTCTCCTGTTCCAAATTAGTCCTGCGCAAAACGCAACACATGGACTCCTGGGATAATTTCCTGAATGATCTCCTTTACTTTTTCGTACGTCCAATCAGATCCTAATTTGGTTTTTTTTTTTAATTCAGATCCTAAGTTTCATTTATTTTCTAATTAAGTCCCTTTCCTCTTCTTCTTCTTCTTCTTCTTCTTATTACTAGATTATTGTTATTATGATATTACTATTATTATTATCGACTTTATTTTTCATCGTCATTATTTTATTATTTCTATTACTACTATTATTGTACTATTACTTGTATATATATACCTACTATTATTATTATTATTACATCTACTATTACTATTATCATTATATTTATTATATTTATATTATTATATTGTACACACTTCGTATCATTATTATTATCTTAGTATTATTACTATATTATTATTATTATTATTATTATTATTATTTTATTATTATGCTATTATCATTATGTTATTATTCTTTCTATATTATTATTATACTATTACTTGTTTATACTTATTATTATTATTATTATTATTATTGTTATTATGTTTATATTATCATATTGTATATACTTTGCATTAGTATTATTATCTCATTATCATTATTATATTTATATTGGCACGTTGTACATATTTTGTGTCCGTATCATTATTATCTTATTATTATTATTATTATTATTATTATTATTATTATATTTATCATTACTATTATTATTATTATATTTATACTATCATATTGTATATACTTTTTATTACCTCGATCTTTACTAATACCTTCAACCCCTTTTTTATTATTATTCCAAATCTGTCTTTTACCTTTTTACATTTTTATATTATTGTATCTTTTATTACCAGTATTGTTGATTTCGCATTTTCGTTGTCTCATGTGGATCAAGGGTTTTAAATCGCAATTCGACATTTTTTAATTCATACAAAAAAGGTAATATTTGTGTGTTTATAAGGCCGGAAAATTACATCCTAACGTGTTGGGTGTCGATCTTTTCGTTCAGCTAAATACTCAAATATCCTTGTCTTTTATATACTTTGAAGATCAAAGATGATCTCGGTGTCGAAATATGAGGGTGTTACATCCTAACGTGTTGGGTGTAATACTTTTATTCCTTTGAAGCGAGTTAATCTTGAGATTCAATCCTGATTCAATTAGCCCTTTTTTTACCCTAAATATTTTCAAGTTTTCGACATTAGTACAACATTAATCAATTTGGTACAACTTTGGGCATTGCAAGGGTTCTAACCCTTCCTTGCACGTAACCGACTCCTGAACCCGTTTTCTCGAATTTCGCAAACCAAAATATATCTATAGGTGACCCGATCACACCTAAATAAAAAGGATCGGTGGCGACTCCATATTTTTAAAGTCGATTCCCTTTTTTTTTAAAAAAAAACCCCTTCTAAGAATGGTTTCGACAGCATGGCGACTCCATTGGGGACTTCGAGGGTCAAGCCATAAATTGATTAACTCTTGTCTTTTTGATCGAAAACTTGGAAAATTGTTTTGGGGAAAATCATTTATTTGACGCCTTTGATTGTGCTATCATGTCAAGTTGTATGAAATACTTCGACATCATATTGCATGACTGTCGTGGTCACACCATTAAGTGGGAGCGAGAAGCTATACCTTCGTGAGGTTTTCACCTCCGCATGGGCTAGTGGACTGCTTTCGGGATACATCCGTACCTATGTTTTCGTGAAGTTTTCACTTCCGCATGGCCATAGGGAAATGTGTTCCCCTGAACCGAACTTGGTCCATATGAGCCTATAATGGGTGAAGACCGAGGAATCTGCAGGTTTAGGTACCTTTACTCTAGAACCGAACCACATATAGTGAACCCTAAGAGCCCACCCTAGGTAGAGCCACATCAAACCCTAGTGATCTCCTGGATAGGTACTTTGTTTATTACTCCTATGTTAACGTGTTTTCTTCTGTCTTGATTGCATTGCATTGCACCATCATAGAAAGAAGGTGCTGATTAATATTTGATTGCTAAATAGAGGAGTTTGTCATAAGGAACTAAATTTCTTGATAAAGTGGATTATAATACGGTGACCCAAATATAGTCCAAGTAAATAACGAAAAAAGGCTGATAGTCCACAGAAGAATACAAGACTTTGCTCGATGATTCAAGCCAACAAGGATTATTCAAGGGTCGTCACCCCCAGACTTTTTAAAGGAGCTTATGAATGATCACAGAGGATAAACGAGTGAAGAGATACGGCCCAAACCAAGCCACAAAGAGCTAGAAGAGGCATCTACGAAGAAAATTCACAGGACATGACTATGATATTCGGCCACGAAGGAAAAGATTGGTGTTTTGCTTGGACTATGAGGACAAAACCATATATTCGATCCATTTTATGTAAAGAGCTTTATTTTCTAGAAAAGTTCTTCTAATGGAATTGAATTCATAATCAGCGCCTCTCTTTCTTCTTGCATTCATTCCATGCATTTGCATTGCATTGCATCATCTTAGAAAGGAGGTGTTGATTCGCGTTTGATTACTAAATAGAAGAATTTGTCATAAGAAAATGTGTTACTTGATAAAGTGGATTATAATACGATCGTCTGAACATGGCCTAGGTAAACAACGAGACAAGACATTATTTGAAGATTCAAACCGACAAGGATTGTTCGGGAGCCATCAGAAGATTATGAGCATCACGGAGGATAAGTGAGTGATGAGGGACGACCTAGATCAAGCAACAAAGAGCTAGAAGAAGACGTCTATCAAGAGAGTTCAGGGGACATGACCATAACATCCGAATACGAAGAAGGGGATTTGTCTGAAAAATCAAGTCGACAAGGATTGTTCGGGAGTCATCTGAAGATTATGAGCACCGCAGAGGGTAAGTGAGTAATGAGGAACAACCTGGATCAAGCAACAAAGAGCTAGAAGAGGCGAAACATGACCATAACAGTCAAATATGAAGAAGAGGATTTATCTGAAGATTCAAGCTGACAAGGATTGTTCGGGAATCATCAGAAGATTATGAGTATCGCAAAGGGTAAGTGAGTGATGAAGAACAACCTGGATCAAGCAAACAAAGAGCTAGAAGAGGCGGGACACGACCATAATATCCGGGTACGAAGAAAAGGATTGGTGTTTTCACCCGGACTATGAGGAAGAGGCCGTATATGCGGGCCATTTTATTAAAGAAACGTATTTTCTAGACAAGTTCTTCTAATAGGAATTGAATTCATAATCAACGCCTCTCTTCCTTTTTGCATTCATTTCATGCATTTTGCATTGCATTTCATGCATCTGTATTACATCATACTACATACATCAAAACTTGTAGAAAAACCTTAATTAGGTGAAATTATTCCAGTTAACCTAGAAGATATGGAACAAAGGTTGGAGAGATTAGAGCAAGGGCAAATACTGATGCGAGAACAGTTAGCCCAAATTCAGCAAGATACGCGAGATCAAATGAATATGATGCGCCGATTAACCCAATTGCTAGCCGGAGGACTTGAACAAAGGAGTAGCCTAGTGGTCGGCGGTGCGGATAATGATGAACAAATCGTTTATTCCCCGAAGAATATCCCGACTCAACCAGACACGCAGTCGCAAGGGGCATCCATCATTATCGAACCCCAACGTCAGACTAGTACCCCAACCCTGTTGAACTTCCCAATGAGCTCATGTTTTAACCCTAAGGATGATCGAGCTAAACCGATTGTTCAAACAAAGACAAAGGAAAGAAAAGAGCAGACTTTAAAGGCTCCGATGAACAAGGTAAATGAATCGAACAGTTTGAGCAAGCGCCCCAAATTAGTCACTATAGGGCAACCAAGGGCTGTGACAACAGGTTATCAGGGCTTGTCAAGACGAGAATCCAGTGCAAAGCAACTCCGGTTTACACCAATTCCAATGACATATAGGGAGTTGTATCAAATCCTATTCGATGCACATGAGGTGGCTCCTCACTACCCGAAACCGATGCAATCTCCGTATCCGAAATGGTATGACCCAAATGCCCAGTGTGAGTACCACGCTGGGGTTACAGGGCACTCGATAGAAAATTGCCTGGCTTTCAAGAAATTGGTGGAAAGATTCATTGGCATGGGTATTCTAAAATTGGATGACACGCTAAATGCAGAAATATGAACCTGGGAGTGTTTTGAACAATAGGACTGTGGAAGAGACCCGTGTTTTTTGAGTTAATCTAGGGTAATGTTCAAAACATGCTTGTTGTTTTAAGCCTAGAGGCAACAAGAATCTTTTTGTGAAATAGGCTTGTGTCCGGACTTTTTATTTTAATAAAATGCATCTTTCTTACACTGTACATTCTTTTGTGATTTAGAATACTCTTTCCTTCTTTATTCATGATCATACCATAAATAATCACCCTTAGAGTAATTTATTCTTTGGAATTTACCTACAATGGGTACCCAGATATCAAGGCATGAGCAACGCTGTTACAAACTCCCTTTTTAAATAAGACATGAGCTTAAGGGATCAAAAGACTTTGATAATGACAGAGATCATAGCCTATCTTTTGATTTGTTAAGAACGGTAGAGCAAGTGAAAATAGGCTTTACTTTGCAAAGGGTCGAGACGCGTTATGAGCTTAGGAAAAGGCCTAAATCACCACAGAAATAAGACGAGACATCATTGAGCTATTTGCAAGAATTCCAAGATGTTTTGCATGATCATATCAAGGCACGCCAGACTATGGAAATGTTGGACGTGGCTAAGTTCGGAACCCATGTTGATGGTCCTGCAATGGCCAGGTTAATCAAGAGGTTCGAGCTACTGGTCTACCCAGAAAGGAAAATCGCATCCAATGCCAGATCAAGAAGGACAGGACTTATGTGCCTCCTCCATTTACTCTACAACGTGGGGCATGGACATTATCAAGCCAATTTCCTTAAAGGCTCCTGGTTAACATCGATTTATTGTCGTGGATGTCGATTTCTTCACTAAGAGGGTAGAGGTTGATTCATATGCCAATATTAAAAAGACGATAGTCATTAAAAAATATATATACCAAAAAAGGGGAGGGTAAAAAGATCATATTTTAACCGCACAATGTTAAAAGTTTGCAGTCTGCTCAAAGATCAGATGCCACATCCCAGTAGCCACACCAAAAAAAAAACAAAAAAACAAAAAAATATATATAAAAAAATAAAAGATCAAAAAGACCGAGACTTGTAAAGATTGGCATACAGAAGTTACTATTTACTCTCTATGTCTATCAAACATTGGCCAAGACGGCCACCGGAGCGGCACATTTCTCATTGGTTTCGCCCTTTTGAAGTTAAATTTCCTTTTCCCGAGTCTTGTCAGAACTGAAGTTAGATGAGGCAGAACGCACTTAATCTTAATATGATCAGTTGAAGTTGAAGAGAAAATGTTAAAAGCTATCTATCATAGTTAGATGATGCGAGCTCAGAACGAAAATGATTCGTCCTAAAAAACTTCATGATAGGGCCTTGAAGAAGATTCTTTCCCATACAAAAGGGACTTCAGAAGAAAGTGGAGGCCAAATCGGGAAGGACCCTAGGTAGCAAAGAAAGCCTATTCTAAGGAAGCATGGATATTGTCTGAGATCAGGTGAATTCAAAAAAAAAAAAATACAAAAAAGCAACAAAAAAAACGAAAAAAAAATGAGAAGAAAGAAAAAAGAAGAAAAGGAGAGGCCAAAGTGAAAACCTGCAAAAGGCACTTTGAGACCAAAGAGGGGTTTGAGTTGAAAACCCAAAAAAGGCGACTCAAATTTTGACCAAAATTGGGGCATACAACAGTCTTGCTACGACTGAATTAACAATGAAGAAGTATGCTATGTCTTGGGGCATCGACAAAATACTCGGGATCCCTTAAACACGTCTCGAGCTTAAAATGGTCTTCAAGAAGTTTGAACAGAGAAGCTCAGGCCGCGATATCTGGGGCACCTAGTTTCTGTTTCTGTTATTTGTGGTTATTTTTTAAAATACACTAGCAATAAATTCCCTTCTTGGTTATATTTGTTAGCTTTGATTAACTTGTTTGTTTCGAGCTATGTTCCCAATCAATTTCCTTCTTGTCCATTGTTACAACCTTTTTCAGGCGTTTTGCATTGAAATAGCGATTTGAGGACTAATAATACTTTCATAAAAGAAGTTTCACACATTGCTCTGAAAGCCTCTGAATAATACAATGACCTGGAACATGACTATTGTTCAGAACTCATTCAGTCTAAGGTTTGGAAATGTTGGAGAAAAATGATTATCTTTCTGAACATTTTATTTGTAACACCCTAAAATTCGAGTACCGATTTATTGCATGTCTTGGTGTTTAGATTATGAAGGAAAATTTTTCTTATTTCTTTTTGTGCCTATTATAGTCCTGAGGAAGAGTATAGAATTATTCGGGTATGGAATAATTTTTAGTTTGAGAATTTATTGAAGTGGAGCAAATAGCATTGACACTTAAGTTAATTAAAGTGTCAAAGTGTAGCATAAGATGAGTAATGGCAAGGTGGTGTTGGCGCATGGGTAATAGCATGAAGGGAGTGGTTCGAATCCCTTAGTTAGCATTTAGATAACTTTTATTTTTGCTCTAGTATGGTAAGTGTCGGCCAAGCTTAATTATGGTAAGTGTTGACCTTGTTATTTTTGGTTAGTAGATTAAAGGAATAAGGTAAGTGTTAACTTATGGTATAGAATCAAGAACTTTTGGAAAGATATGGGGACATAGGGCATGTATCAAGGAAAATGTTTTGGAAACAAATTCATGGCCATTTGACCATGAATTTGGACGGCAATGTGGCTAGGGGGAGGTTGGCCGAATATGCTAGTAGTTTGGCAAGGTTTAGGAGTTTGTTTTGGTCATTCCTAGCATTTTGTGCAAAGTTTTGCAACTCTCTTCTCAACCTCTTTTCCTTTGGCCGAATTTGATCTTTTGGCAAGCCAAACTCTTTTGACCATTTGGTCATTTTTGCTCATCACTTTAGTATTCTTTTTGTGCCTCTTCATAGTGCCGAAATTGCTAGTACCAAAAAGGCCATCCCTTTCGTTTTGTTTTCTTTCTCCATTGTCGAATGTACTTTGCTCCTAAGCACATCTTTTTCTTTCTCTTTTCTCCTTTTTGAAAACCGAAACAACATCATCATCATCTCTTCTCTGATATTTTATTTCTTTTCACTCATTTTCTCCATTTTTCTCCAATGGCCGAATGTTAGTGTGCCCATAGCCGAACCATTTTCTTTTCTTTGGTTATACAAAACTGAATCCTCCATCATTCACAAACATCATTCTCAATCTTCTCTTTTCAACCGTGGACAATAGGTAAGAATCCTTTTTAGTTCATGTTAGTTAATAGTTGTCATGGCCGAATTTTGATGGTGGTATGAAGGCTTTCTTAGATCGAAATAAACGTTCATTCTATTAACGTTTTTATTTGTTATACTATAGTGCGATAGTGGAAGATCGGAACTCAAGTGTTCGTGAGTATAATAGAACATTGGAATCGATTTAAAGTGTTAAGGGAACGTTTTGGTCGACTCTCTTTTTGTGGAACAAGGATATTGTGGTAAGGAAATCTCACTCCTAAAAACCTTTGGTCATATTGTTTTCAATATTATGTTAGATTGGACTTATGATCTTTTGTCATTGAAGACAATCAAGATAGGGAAGAAAAGGGCAGTGATTAGTGTTCGGAAGAAGGGTGGTTCCGTTAATCCCCCTAAGTATAGACAAAGGGCTATTTCGGGAATCCGAGATTTTCCACCGGGTTGTGGACGCTCATCCGAGGAGAATCAATTGTTTGAAGTTGTTCGTACTCCCGAACCTTTGTTTGTTCGTGGATTTGCATCGGTTAACGAACCATCAATCGGGGAGAAACCGCAAGTAGAAGTAGTTCAAAAATCTGAGGGTAAAAGTTTAGATCGTTATTTTTTTTAGATTGGTTTCGTTAATAAATTATAGCATTTTAATTTATCGTGATGCGTATAGGTATCGACGAGCGGGAAAGTCTAGTTCTCACTATAACCAGGTGTGTAACTTCACACTTATCTCTCGGGTTAAATACCAAACCGTAAGTATTTTAATAAATCGTAAAGATGGCCAAATCGAAAATTTTGTAGTAATTAGTACTTTTGTGTAAATGCATGAAAACGGTTAAAACCGAGAAATTTACAAAAAACTGTTAGATTGCTAAGTTGTTACGAAAAGATTGCTAGATCGATAAATTGGGCCGTAAAAAGCGCTAGATCGATAAATTGGGCCGTAAAGCGCTAGATCGATAAATTGGGCCAGAAACTCGCTAGATCAATAAATTGGGCCAGAAAGCTGTTAGATCGCTAAATGGGCCAAAAATCTTCTAGTTCGACATATGGGCCAAAGTTCGCTAGATCGCTATATGGGTTAAATACTATTTTGTTTAATAGGCTCAAATGAAAAGTTTAATTATAGACTCATTTGTAATATGGGTTACTTGATAAATTATTATATGACTAAAGTTTGTTATGCATACATAATTGCATGGGACGGGATATATGATGAAGAGAAGAAAGGCCTGTGGGCCACGAATCTAGTTCGGTGGCTGGCTCACACAAATTTTTATGGCTTAATGCCTCTAGTTCGGTGACTATGTCACAATCTAGTTCGGTAGTGCACTACATTATTATTTAAAAGGCTTAATGCCTACGATTGGTGTGTTTGGCGGGGTGGGTTGACTTGATCCCCACAGGTGTGTTGGTTGGTACTGGGATGTGTAGCGGATGGAAATTAGGATTGGTTGGGAAATTCATCTTACATGCATTTTATTTATTCTATTTTATTCTATATTGTTAAATCTGCAATTGGGCTCAAGCCCAACTTAATGTCTTGATGATCTGGCCCAATAATGGTGGTAAGTGGTTACACACTGAGTTTTTAGAAACTCACCCCGTTTTATTATCCATCTCAGGTGATGGCAATTGATGTGGACTTGGGCCGGGGATGACTTGGTGGAGGCCATACTACGAGCATGGGTTTTATAAACTATGAACTTTATTTAAGTTACTTATTTTAATTACTATTTTGGGTATGATGTAATAAGGCCTCTATTTATGTTTTATGGATTTTTATGTGTGGATGGATTTAATTTTGTTTTAAGACTCTTAATATGGGCTTATGATAAATCTATATGGTTTTCTTAAAAACATTGTGTTTTATAACAATTTGGACATCCTTAATTATTTTTAGATTCTTTAGAATGGTTTTAAAACTACTTAAAGTTTTTGACAATTATGATAAGATTTCAAACAAGTATTTTCTTAATTCTCCAATTTTAAATCATTGTTCTTAATTTTTATTAATCTTTATTTTCAAAAGGTTTTGTATTACTGTTTTAATTAAATTATTAGAGAATTAAATAGATGTTCGATCGGTGTGACAAACCAAATCTCATCTTAACGCATAGACCTGGTTTGGGTTTGAGAAATAATTCAAATTTCTAGACTTTTGATTTAGAGGTAGTATGGCACCATGAGCATCCGCGCCAAGTAAAGTAAGTATCTGTATACTGATTGTTTATTATTATTGTGATATGATTATAGAGACACTCTAGAACTTCTAGTTTTAGGTGTTGAAAAACCGTAGAGATTGAGACAATAAGGATATGATTGCGAAAACAACTCTATCTCTTTCATATCATAAAATATCGTTAATAAACACTGAAATAGTATTCTGATTCACAAAACTCTTAATCAGATTAAATCGAATTAGTCGTTATGAGCACTAGAGGACGTGGTCGTGGACGCGGTAGATGTGGCCGTGGTAGAGGACGAGGTGTTAGGGGCGCAACTGAAACGCTGGATCATATGCCGGAAATGGATGCACCTGCATCACTAGAAAGTGAGACGGGATCACATGATCATATGGAAGAAGATAATGCTTTGACGCGAGCAATGCTGCGAGTCCTTGAAAGGGTCGCTGGAACCAGAGCTGGACCAACAGCTCGTGGGTCAATATCGGAACGTTTGAAATCAAGTGGTGCTGAGGTTTTCAGAGGTGCCTCAGGTGTAGCTCCAAATGTCGCTGAATATTGGCTTGAGGCAGTGGAGTGAATTATAGACGATCTTGAATGCACAGAAGAACAAAAACTAAGAGAAGCGGTGTCTTTGTTAAGGGACGAAGCATACCAATGGTGGCTTACTGTCCGAGAAGGTACTGAAGCTGCATTAGTTAATTGGGAATTCTTTAAAGTTTCCTTCCAAGGGAAATATGTAGGAACGAGTTATGTTGATGCCCGAAGGAAGGAATTCTTAAATCTGGTCCAAGGGAATAAGACGGTGGCAGCGTATGAGGCTGAGTTTTTACGTTTGAGTCGCTATGCTCGAACAATAGTGGCAACGGATCATGAGCGTTGTGTACGCTTTGAGGATGGGTTGAACGATGAGTTGCGGGTTCTGATAGCCCCACAACAAGTTAGAACTTTTGCCACGCTCGTGGAGAAGGCCAAGATAGCCGAAGAGGCTAAGAACTTAGAACGTCAGAATCGGGAACGAGTTAGAGGCAAGAGAGATATGAAGTATTCGGATTCTTCAAAAAGGTTTCTGAAGAGGCCTCGGAATGATGAGCCAGCTTAAGGTAGAACACCTGTAGCTGTTAATCAGAGTCGAGACTGTGCTGAATGTGGGAAACGGCATTCTGGAGAGTGCTGGAAGAAAATGGGTGCTTGCTGTAAATGCGGGTCAATGGATCATCAATATAGGAATTGTCCTAGACGAATGGATACAACTCAGGAAGCTCATAATACTGATGCACAACAAGCAAGAGGAGCTCAGCAACCACCGAGAGATCATGGACCAGGTCGTAGTGGTAATGGGGCTGGACGTGGTCAAGGTGCAGCGGGTCGAGGTAATGGTTTTAGAGGTAACACGAATACAAGACAGCCAGGGTTGGTGTATGCAGTCAGACGCCGTGAGGATGGCAATGCACCTGATGTGATAACTGGTACGTTCTTCATCTTTGATGTGCCTGTTATTGCTTTGATAGATATTGGTTCTACCCACTCGTATGTTGCTAGCACCATATCTGGAAACTTGAATTTAGAATCTGAAATTTCTGATAGTGAGATGAAGGTAATTAGTCCTTTAGGACAGTCGATGTTGGTAAGTAAACTGTTTAGAGACGTGCCCTTAGAAATTCAAGGAGAAATATTTTTGGCAAATTTGATGGAGTTGCCTTTCAGTGAGTTCGATATCATATTGGGCATGGATTGGTTGGTTAAGCACCGGGCGAAATTGGATTGTGCTAAAAAGTGAATGTCAATAAGAACCGTGGAGGATAAAGAGATAGTTATGATAGGCGAACGAAGAAATTATTTGGCAAACGTGATTTCTGCGTTAAGGGCAGAAAAGTTGGTGCGAAAAGGGTATGGAGCATTTTTAGCATTTATTAGTACTTTAGATGCCAAAGAGTTATCAGTGGAAGATGTGAGAACAGTGAAGAAATTTCCTAATGTATTTCCCGAAGAACTTCCTGGTATACCTCCAGATCGGGAAGTGGGATTCGGTATTGAGCTTTTGCCCGAAACGGCTCCAGTGTCCATTGCTCCTTATAGAATGGCACCGAAGGAGTTGTCGGAGCTTAAAGCTCAAATTCAAGAATTGCTAGATCGGGGTTTTATTCGACCGAGTGTGTCTCCGTGGGGAGCACCAGTTTTGTTTGTTAAGAAGAAGGATGGGTCGATGCGTATGTGCATTGATTACAGGCAATTGAATAGACTTACGATCAAGAATAGGTATCCTCTGCCGAGAATTGATGACCTGTTTGATCAGTTGAAGGGAGCTGCAGTTTTCTCCAAAATCGATTTGAGATCGGGTTATCACCAGCTTAAGGTGAAAGAAGCAGATATTCACAAGACGGCTTTCCGAACTCGTTATGGACATTATGAGTTTTTGGTGATGCCATTTGGGGTGACCAATGCACCAGCTGCATTTATAGATATGATGAACCGGGTCTTTCAACCATATTTAGACCGGTTTGTGGTAGTATTCATAGATGACATTTTGGTATATTCAAGGAATGAAGAGGAGCATGACTCACATTTGCGAATTGTATTACAGTTACTTTGAGATAATCAACTGTATGCCAAATTCAGTAAATGTGAATTTTGGTTAAGGGAAGTGACTTTCTTGGGTCATGTGGTATCAGCCGAAGGAATAAGGGTGGATCCTCGAAAGATTGAGGCTGTATTGGATTGGAAACCACCAAAGTCGGTAGCTGAGATTCGAAGTTTCTTGGGTTTGGCTGGTTACTATAGACGCTTTGTTGAGGGGTTTTCGTTGATTGCTGCACCCCTAACTAAGCTATTGCGGAAGGGAGTACCGTATATATGGTCCGATAAACAGCAAGAAAGTTTCGAGAAATTGAAGAAGATTTTGATGGAAGCGCCAGTATTGATTCAACCTGAGGCTGGAAAGGAGTTTATAGTTTATTGTGATGCATCGCATACGGGTTTAGGTTGTGTACTGATGCAAGATGGGAAAGTGGTGGCTTATGCTTCTCGTCAGCTGAGACCGCAGGAAGTAAACTACCCTACTCATGACTTGGAGTTAGCTGCGGTAGTGTTTGCTTTAAAGATTTGGAGGCATTACCTCTACGGTGAAAAGTCTATTATCTATACGGATCACAAGAGTCTTAAGTATCTTCTTACTCAGAAAGAATTAAACTTGAGACAACGAAGATGGGTGGAGCTGTTAAAGGACAATGATTTCTCCATCGAGTATCATCCTAGAAAAGCTAATGTGGTAGCACACGCGTTAAGTCGTAAGGTGGTATCTGATTTGAGAGCAATGTTTGCCCATTTGAGTTTGTACGAGGATGGTAGTCTGATAGTGGAACTTCAGGTGAAGCCTCTGTGGTTAGAACAAATCAAGGAAAAACAGATATCAGATAAGAAGTTGGAACTTTTATTTCAACAAGTGGAAAATGGTGGAATAGAGGATTTTGGACTAAACACGGAAGGTGTGTTGTGTTTTCGTGAAAGAGTTTGTATGCCTAAGGACTCAGATTTGAGGCAAATGATTTTACGGGAGGCGCATAGTAGCCCTTATGCTATCCATCCCGGAGGAAATAAGATGTATCGGGATCTTCGTGAACAATATTGGTGGCCACAGTTGAAGCGTGAGATTTCTGAATTTGTAGGAAAATGTTTAACTTGTCAGCAAGTGAAGGCGGAGCATCAATTGCCGTCAGGTTTATTACAACCGGTAAAGATTCCTCTTTGGAAATGGGAGCGGATAACAATGGATTTTGTTAGTGGGTTACCTTTAACACCTACTAAGAAAAATCCTGTTTGGGTAATTGTTGATCGATTGACGAAGACTGCTCATTTCCTACCAGTTCGTACGGATTACTCGTTACAGAAGTTGGCTAAGCTGTATGTATCTGAAATCGTGAGGTTGCATGGGGTACCCGTGTTCATTATATCGATAGGATCCTAGGTTTACATCACGGTTTTGGAAAGCTTTGCATGAAGCTCTGGGAACAAAGCTTAACTTTAGTACGGCTTTTCATCCTCAGTTAGATGGTCAATTGGAAAGAGTAATTCAGATTCTGGACGATATGTTAAGGGGATGTGTAATCGACTTCAAAGATAGTTGGGAGGATTTTCCACCGCTGGCAGAATTTGCTTATAACAATAGCTATCAGTCTAGCATTCAGATGGCACCCTACGAGGCATTGTATGGTCGTAGGTGTCATTTTCCTATTTGTTGGACTGAATTGGGCGAACGACAGATGCTAGGTCCTGAGATGATCTCTGAAACAGAAGAAAAAGTAAAAGCTATTCGAGCACGGTTAAAGGAAGCTTCAGATAGACAGAAGTCATATGCTGATCTGAAGCGTAAGGATATCGAGTATGATGTGGGGGGTCAAGTTTTCTTGAAGGTCTCACCTTGGAAGAAGATTTTCAGATTTGGGAAGAAGGGCAAATTGAGTCCTAGATACATTGGACCATATCGTGTGGTGAAGCGTGTTGGTCCAGTGGCCTATCAGATCGAATTACCTCTGGAGTTGAGCCAATTTCATAATGTTTTTCATGTTTCCATGTTGAGGCGTTATAGATCAGATCCTTCGCACATAGTACCGGTAGAAGAAGTTGAGTTGAATTCAGACTTGTCTTTTGAGGAGGAACCAGTGGAAATCTTAGACCGAGATGTCAAAGTGCTAAGAAAGAAAACCGTGCCGCTGGTCAAAGTTTTATGGCGTAATCACGAAGTGGAGGAAGCTACGTGGGAGCCTGAGGATGCAATTCGGCAACAATACCCTCACCTCTTTCAATCAGGTAAATTTTGAGGACGAAATTTTCTTTAAGGAGGGTAGAGTTGTAACACCCTAAAATTCGAGTACCGATTTATTACATGTCTTGGTGTTTAGATTATGAAGGAAAATTTTTCTTATTTCTTTTCGTGCCTATTATAGTCCTGAGGAAGAGTATAGAATTATTCGGGTATGGAATAATTTTTAGTTTGAGAATTTATTGAAGTGGAGCAAATAGCATTGACACTTAAGTTAATTAAATTGTCAAAGTGTAGCATAAGATGAGTAATGGCAATGTGGTGTTGGCGCATGGGTAATAGCATGAGGGGAGTGGTTCGAATCCCTTAGTTAGCATTTAGATAACTTTTATTTTTGCTCTAGTATGGTAAGTGTCGGCCAAGCTTAATTATGGTAAGTGTTGACCTTGTTATTTTTGGTTAGTAGATTAAAGGAATAAGGTAAGTGTTAACTTATGGTATAAAATCAAGAACTTTTGGAAAGATATGGGGACATAGGGCATGTATCAAGGAAAATGTTTTGGAAACAAATTCATGGCCATTTGACCATGAATTTGGACGGCAATGTGGCTAGGGGGAGGTTGGCCGAATATGCTAGTAGTTTGGCAAGGTTTAGGAGTTTGTTTTGGTCATTCCTAGCATTTTGTGCAAAGTTTTGCAACTCTCCTCTCAACCTCTTTTCCTTTGGTCGAATTTGATCTTTTGGCAAGCCAAACTCTTTTGACCATTTGGTCATTTTGCTCATCACTTTAGTATTCTTTTTGTGCCTCTTCATAGTGCCGAAATTGCTAGTACCAAAAAGGCCATCCCTTTCGTTTTGTTTTCTTTCTCCATTGCCGAATGTACTTTGCTCCTAAGCACATCTTTTTCTTTCTCTTTTCTCCTTTTTGAAAACCGAAACAACATCATCATCATCATCTCTTCTCTGATATTTTATTTCTTTTCACTCATTTTCTCCATTTTTCTCCAATGGCCGAATGTTAGTGTGCCCATAGCCGAACCATTTTCTTTTCTTAATCATTCACAAACATCATTCTCAATCTTCTCTTTTCAACCGTGGACAATAGGTAAGAATCCTTTTTAGTTCATGTTAGTTAATAGTTGTCATGGCCGAATTTTGATGGTGGTATGAAGGCTTTCTTAGATCGAAATAAACGTTCATTCTATTAACGTTTTTATTTGTTATACTATAGTGCGATAGTGGAAGATCGGAACTCAAGTGTTCGTGAGTATAATAGAACATTGGAATCGATTTAAGGTGTTAAGGGAACGTTTTGGTCGACTCTCTTTTTGTGGAACAAGGATATTGTGGCAAGGAAATCTCACTCCTAAAAACCTTTGGTCATATTGTTTTCGATATTATGTTAGATTGGACTTATGATCTTTTGTCATTGAAGACAATCAAGATAGGGAAGAAAAGGGCAGTGATTAGTGTTCGGAAGAAGGGTGGTTCCGTTAATCCCCTTAAGTATAAACAAAGGGCTATTTCGGGAATCCGAGATTTTCCACCGGGTTGTGGACGCTCATCCGAGGAGAATCAATTGTTTGAAGTTGTTCATACTCCCGAACCTTTGTTTGTTCGTGGATTTGCATCGGTTAACGAACCATCAATTGGGGAGAAACCGCAAGTAGAAGTAGTTCAAAAATTCGAGGGTAAAAGTTTAGATCGTTATTTTTTTTAGATTGGTTTCGTTAATAAATTATAGCATTTTAATTTATCGTGATGCATATAGGTATCGACGAGCGGGAAAGTCTAGTTCTCACTATAACCAGGTGTGTAACTTCACACTTATCTCTCGGGTTAAATACCAAACCGTAAGTATTTTAATAAATCGTAAAGATGGCCAAATCGAAATTTTGTAGTGTCAGTATTTTTGTGTAAATGCATGAAAGCTTGATTAAAACCAGAAATTTACTAAAAAGCGTTAGATTGCTAAGTTGTTACGAAAAGATTGCTAGATCGATAAATTGGGCCAGAAAGCGCTAGATCGATAAATTGGGCCAGAAAGCGCTAGATCGATAAATTGGGCGTAAAGCGCTAGATCGCTAAATGGGCCAAAAATCTTCTAGTTCGACATATGGGCCAAAGTTCGCTAGATCGCTATATGTGCTAAATACTATTTTGTTTAATAGGCTCAAATGAAAAGTTTAATTATAGACTCATTTGTAATATGGGTTACTTGATAAATTATTATATGACTAAAGTTTGTTATGCATACATAATTGCATGGAGCAGGATATATGATGAAGAGAAGAAAGGCACTGTGGCCACGAATCTAGTTTGGTGGCTCTGCCACAAATTTTTATGGCTTAATGCCTCTAGTTCGGTGACTATGTCACAATCTAGTTCGGTAGTGCACTACATTATTATTTAAAAGGCTTAATGCCTACGATTGGTGTGTTTGGCGGGGTGGGTTGACTTGATCCCCACAGTGTGTTGGTTGGTAGCGGTGTGTAGCGGATGGAAATTAGGATTGGTTGGGAAATTCATCTTACATGCATTTTATTTATTCTATTTTATTCTATATTGTTAACTGCAATTGGGCTCAAGCCCAACTTAATGTCTTAATGATCTGGCCCAATAATGGTGGTAAGTGAGTTACACACTGAGTTCTTAGTAACTTACCCCGTTTTATTATCCATCTCAGGTGATGGCAATTGATGTTGACTTGGGCCGGGGATGACTTGGTGGAGGCCATACTATGAGCATGGGTTTTATAAACTATGAACTTTATTTAAATTACTTATTTTAATTACTATTTTGGGTATGATGTAATAAGGCCTCTATTTATGTTTTATGGATTTTTATGTGTGGATGGATTTAATTTTGTTTTAAGACTCTTAATATGGGCTTATGATAAATCTATAAGGGTTTCTTAAAAACATTGTGTTTTATAACAATTTGGATATCCTTAATTATTTTTAAATCCTTTAGAATGGTTTTAAAACTACTTAAAGTTTTTGACAATTATGATAAGATTTCAAACAAGTATTTTCTTAATTCTCCAATTTTAAATCATTGTTCTTAATTTTTATTAATCTTTATTTTCAAAAGGTTTTGTATTACTGTTTTAATTAAATTATTAGAGAATTAAATAGATGTTCGATCGGTGTGACAGATCAAATCTCGTCTTAACGCATAGACCTGGTTTGGGGTGTTACATTATTGGTTGAACAAAGACAAGAAATTTCATCGGTGACACGACGAATAACGAGTGATGCCGACCCAGGTACACAATGAAATCATGATACCATACCTCAGAGTCGAAGCAAGATGGTTGGAAGAAACCAAATGTTATTCTCCTGAAGTTGTAGTAGGAGGTATTAACTTCATGTCCCGGAAAAGGACTCCAAAATCACAGCGGGGCAAGCTTTCTGAGTAGAATATGGCTGCTTATTTGGGTCTTTTGTCAAAAAAATACTGGCTGAACGAGAAAGCATCATAACGCATCGGTGATAGAACCTTGTTGAACTACGAGCAATGACAACCCAAATAGTAACAAGGGTCTTTCTCATGCATTCATTCATACACATTTAGTTAGGAGTACTAGATTCATTCTGATCATTGCATCCTAACCATCTGGCATAAACATGAACACAAAACTAATTTTACAGCACAAGTCCCCATGGGACATTGTCACAATAATGGTGAATTCAAAGATCTTGCCTACCTGAGTAGAGCAGATCAAAAATGGCAGATTTGGCAGTCCTGAAGTTGCGGGAGTAGATTGGAAACATACAATTCGTATCAACTCTTATTTTCGAGAAGTTTCAGCGAAAAGATCAAAGTTGCGGATCTCTTCTTTCTGAATTCTTATCACCTGCTATTTCCGAGAAGTTTCAGCAAGAAGATCAAAGTTGCGGATCTCTTCTTTCTAAATTCTTATCACCTGCTATTTTCGAGAAGTTTCAGCAAGAAGATCAAAGTTGCGGATCTCTTCTTTCTGAATTGTTATCACCTGCTATTTTTGAGAAATTTCAGCGAGAAGATCTAAGTTGCGGATCTCTTCTTTCTGAATTCTTATCACCTGCTATTTCCGAGAAGTTTCAACAAGAAGATCAAAGTTGCGGATCTCTTCTTCTCGAATTCTTATCACCGCTATTTTCGAGTAGTTTCAATGAGAAGATCTAAGTTCATGGATCTCTTCTTTCCGAATTCTTATCACCGCTATTTTTAGAAGTTTCGGGAAGAAGATCAAAGTTATGGATCTCTTCTTTCTGAATTCTTATCACCTGCTATTTCCGAGAAGTTTCAGCGAGAAGATCAAAGTTACGGATCTCTTCTTTCTGAATTCTTATCACCTGCTATTTCCAAGAAGTTTCAGCAAGAAGATCAAAGTTGCGGATCTCTTCTTTCTGGATTCTTATCACCTACTATTTCCGAGAAGTTTCAGCGAGAAGATAAAAGTTGCGGATCTCTTCTTTCTGAATTCTTATCACCTGCTATTTCCGAGAAGTTTCAGCGAGAAGATCAAAGTTACGGATCTCTTCTTTCTGAATTCCTATCACCTTCTATTTCTGAGAAGTTTCAGCGAGAAGATAAAAGTTGCGGACCTCTTCTTTCTGAATTCCTATCACCTCTAATTTTCGAGAAGTTTCAGCGAGAAGATCAAAGTTGCGGATCTCTTCTTTTTGAATTCTTATCACCTCCTATTTCTGAGAAGTTTTAGTGAGAAGATCAAAGTTACAGATCTCTTCTTTCTAAATTTTTATCACCCCAAACCTCTAGTAGAATGGATCAAAGCAAGGAGTTACAGTGAAGTTTGAAGCTGTTTGAAGAAGACGCAGATCAAGAAGTCAAGGCTTAGCTAAGCCCAGGCAAAATTGGTTCTTTTATTTTCTTTGCTCTATTCTCGTTTCACGACAATGAGCAAAGAGGGGCAGCTGTAATAACCAATTTTTGCCCGGCCCAAATTACCCAATTACCAAGCCCAATCTCTACAAACCCATAAAACCCAATAAACCAGCCCATTACCAAAAAAATGAGAAAGAAAAAAGATAAAACAAAAAAAACCCTAGCCTATGTGCTTTAGCCGCCGCTCCCACTTACCTCTGCCTCCACTACCTTCCCCACCTACTCCATTTGCTCCATCCACCTGCAAAGAAGACAAAATAGAGAATAAAAAAAATTATTGTAAAATGGCTATAAAAGCCATTCAATATTTGTATGGGGAGGATTTTTTTTGGCGATTCTAAAAGAGAGAGCAAAAAGCACAAATCATCAGCAATAAAAGAGAGAAGCATCAAGGTTTTCGACTTTTTTGTTTTACTATTATTTGCTTCCATTCTTTTATGTATTTTATTTTGTTATTCCAAAAGCTTTAAAAACAAATTAGTAATAAAAAGAGAAAAAAACGAACCTGAACTCCGGAGGGAGGGTCGTTGGATCCTCTTCTCCGTTGTTGAATCCAAACCAGGAGGTGGAAAGAGGGTTTTTTCCCTGGGGTTTGGAGCACTAAAGTTCCGCCTCTTACATGCGTGCTCTCGAAAGCGGGGCTAAGGCCCCTTGTTCTGCTTTGACGGCCACACTGGCGGTGGTGGTGGTACATGAGGCTACTGGAAGAAGCCCAATTGTCGGCATGAAATAGGGAGAGAAAGGGTTGTCATTTGTTTTTTTCTTTTGGAAGAACTGAGGGGTTCTCTGTTTCTTTTTTTTTTTAAAGAAAGGGAATAAAAATAATAATAATAAAGGAAGGCTTTTACAATAAAGGAAACTGTGCCGTTTGGTTATGAGTAAAGCCTTGCATGTCCCTTTAAAAGGGATATTTATGCGAAAAGCCCCTCCCTCTTGTGGCATTGTTCAATCGGGTCCCATTTTGCCTTTTAGGATTTTCAAAATTGCCCCAATAAGTTCTCTCCTGTTCCAAATTAGTCCTGCGCAAAACGCAACACATGGACTCCTGGGATAATTTCCCGAATGATCCCCTTTACTTTTTCGCACGTCCAATCAGATCCTAATTTGTTTTTTTAATTCAGATCCTAAGTTTCATTTATTTTCTAATTTAGTCCCTTTCCTCTTCTTCTTCTTCTTATTATTATTATTACTAGATTATTGTTATTATGATATTACTATTATTATTATCGACTTTATTTTTCATCGTCATTATTTTATTATTTCTATTACTACTATTATTCTACTATTACTTGTATATATATACCTACTATTATTATTATTATTATTATTATTATTATTATTACATCTACTATTACTATTATCATTATATTTATTATATTTATATTATTATATTGTACACACTTCGTATCATTATTATTATCTTAGTATTATTACTATACTATTATTATTATTATTATTTTATTATTATGCTATTATCATTATGTTATTATTCTTTCTATATTATTATTATTATACTATTACTTGTATATACTTATTACTATTGTTATTATTATTATTATTGTTATTATGTTTATATTATCATATTGTATATACTTTGCATTAGTATTATTATCTCAGTATCATTATTATATTTATATTGGCACGTTGTACATATTTTGTGTCCGTATCATTATTATCTTATTATTATTATTATATTTATCATTACTATTATTATTATTATATTTATACTATCATATTGTATATACTTTTTATTACCTCGATCTTTACTAATACCTTCAACCCCTTTTTTATTATTATTCCAAAGCCGTCTTTTACCTTTTTACCCTTTTATATTATTGTATCTTTTATTACCAGTATTGTTGATTTCGCATTTTCGTCGTCTCATGTGGATCAACGGTTTTAAATCGCAATTCGACATTTTTTAATTCATACAAAAAAGGTAATATTTGTGTGTTTAGAAGGCCGGAAAATTACATCCTAACGTGTTGGGTGTCGATCTTTTCGTTCAGCTAAATACTCAAATATCCTTGTCTTTTATATACTTTGAAGATCAAAGATGATCTCGGTGTCGAAATATGAGGGTGTTACATCCTAACGTGTTGGGTGTAATACTTTTATTCCTTTGAAGCGAGTTAATCTTGAGATTCAATCCTGATTCAATTAGCCGTTTTTTTACCCTAAATATTTTCAAGTTTTCGACATTAGTACAACATTAATCAATTTGGTACCAACTTTGGGCGTTGCAAGGGTGCTAACCCTTCCTTGCACGTAACCGACTCCCGAACCCGTTTTCTCGAATTTCGCAAACCAAAATATATCTATAGGTAACCCGATCACACCTAAATAAAAAGGATCGGTGGCGACTCCATATTTTTAAAGTCGATTCCCTTTTTTTTAAAAAAAAAAAAACCCTTTTAAGAATGGTTTCGACAATATTAATTCAAGTTAAGCCCAATTGTGATAACAAAATTGTAAAAACAAACGCTTCCTTAAGTTTTGAGACATTCCTCAAATATTTAATCATAATTAATTATAATATATGGAATTGAATTTTAAGATATTAATATGTTTTAGAATTAATAGGATAACCTGGTTTCTTAATCTTTAATGTATGGCTGTTGATATCATGTCATGTAGGCTGCATTGCATTTCTTGCTAATTCAATCAGTGTTCGTTTAATTTTCAAAGTCCGATTCTTCAAAACAGATAATATATATTCCATGGACCAGCCTGTCGATCCGATATGATGATTTAGATAAAAAGACTTGAATAAGAATATAAAAAGAAAGAAAAGTAAAGATGGGCGTCACCAGTAAAAAAAAAAAAATTAAAATATTATTTATTTCATAATGTTTTGAATTGTATAATATTTATACAATATGTGATTTATTTATAAATAAATAATATAAAATGTTAAAACAAAAACACAAGAAAATTATTTATTCTTTAAAATAATAATACATAGTTTTAGACTCAATTTATTGAGCTGACTAGAACTTAGACAAGTATACATAATCTTAATACTATACCTAAAGCCAATATTAAATCCCATTTCATCTAACTCAAGAATATTTATATATCAAGTAAATTTTGTGTAAAAATTAGTTTTAATAAGTAAATTTAAATATTTTAATGTGTAATGGTAATATTGATTATAATTATAAACCAATTCATGTGCCTTTAATTAATAATTGTGTAACATAATACTTATATATATATATAGATGCACAAATTTATTATATTTAATTTAAAAGCTACACCCTTTCAACAAAAATTAAATATAAAAAAATTAATTTATAATTTTTACAAATAAAATATTTACACATAATATACTTTTGAAATCCGAGAGTTTACATTAACCATCGAAGTGGCTCGGTCTTTATCAAAATCAATTTTCATTTAAAACTCTAGTTTTATTCCAATGGTTTACAATTTATATTCTAGTTCAGCTTATTAGAATTAGTAGCGGAACTAAAATCAAGTCTTTTTAATAAATCAATTTAGTTTAATCACATATTGACAGATAATAACCTAAAATTTATAACCTATACTAAATGAGATGCATCTAACAATTAAATTAAAACTAAATTCCAAACCATAGTTCATAATAAAAGAAAATGGAAAATAACTCTACCTCCTAAGGAATTAAAAATAATAACATTAATGGAAATAAATATAAAACAAAAGCCGAGACCCTCCGAGTGTCGTGTCTACGTCATGGCTTGAAGGATTATCCTTAAAGATGGAAATTAGGAGGAGTGAGCTATGGAAGCTCAATGTGAGTCCCTTTACAATAAACCAAATCATACAATTTATATTTTTAAACATTAAATAACATCGTACATCATTACCAAGAATAACAATCAGTTATAAATATCTGTCAATTTCAAGTACGATAATTCGGTGTTGCTACTTTAGTCAAGCAATAATAATATTCTCAAACATAGACAATCAATTAAATCAATTTCAGAGTTATTCATACTGTTCATAAAAAATATATGCACATAAGACAATTCAATTGTTTTATCAAGTCAATTCAATCATGTATGCATAAATTGCCAAATATGTCGTACAAAAATCAGTTTAAAAATTACTTGTCCTACCCCCAACCACTAGTGCTACAAAATTTGAGAGTTCTCCCGAACTCCCTCCACGATCACTCCAATTTGTGGAATTAATACCACATTTGGATTTGGGTAATTGCAGATAAAAGCTGTCGGTATCTGCGGGAACACGACCATATCGTAGATAAGAGCTATCAGAGGGATCATGAGAGCACGGTGAAAACATCGCAGTTAGGATCTGCTGTAACTATGGGTACACAGTGAGACCGTCGTAGTTGGAATTTATAATTGTAAGTACATAGCAAATGATAAAATGTAGTTACACTGCCAGTTCTTCCTCCGGTCATATCAACCCAAACCATGCAAATGCAATATAAATACATTTCATGACATTTAATCAATATATTGTTTACTTTTTATCTCATAATCAATCAATGATAATCATTAATAAATTAGGCACCAATTTTTCTAACAATTTAAGCATTTGGATCATTCAATCGGGTATTCATAAAATACATGTAACCTTATTTACTATTCAAACAATCAATCAAGATTAATTCAGTAAATAAATTCAATCATCCATATATCTCATTGTTCTACTCCTAATCCAGGACCTAATTGCATAATCTAGTTCTTTAAATTCCATTAAAAAGCTAATAAGAGACTGATTTGAATAAAATATTAAAAGTTAAGACAAAACTGTAATTTTTTAGTTTCATGGGCCACACGCCCATGTGACTGGATCGTGTGCAATGCCTCAGGCCGTGTACGATTCGAATAGGTAAGGTGTAGGGGCCACACGACCGTGTGACCAGATCGTGTGTGAAGTCTTAGGTCGCGTGTGATACGAAGATGTGAAGGATAAAAAAGGGAGATGGCCGTGTGTGAGGCCATGTGGTCCACATGGGCTGGCCGCATACCCGTGTGGTAGACTGTGTGCAACTAGGCAGTTTCAAACTTTGACTCGATTTTTCATAAAAGAACACACACTTGACTTCTGGGGTCTCGTATGGTGGTCTTCACGTTCAAGTATGATCCGGATTTCCTACACGAGTCTTTCTATTAAAAAAAAGAATTAATAATGGATTTCAAGATTTAAGGGGCTTTTCGACAAGATCGTAAATGATCCGTGACGGATGAAGATTTAACTAAAACAATTATTTTCCAAAACTTTTGAGATCTAGCTATTGGGAAACGTGAAAAACTTACCAATCTTGGTAGAAATTTAGAAATTGATGGCACAAAATTTAACGATTGATGATAAACGATTTGATTTGGACTTCATTGCAAAGTTTAGATTCCATAACTAAATTTTCAGGAAGAACTTTGAGAGAATTTTGCAAAAGAGAGTTTGTAGAGAAAATTGAGAAGAAATAGGGAGAATTTGGGTTAGAATCATATAGGAAATCCTAATTGTGCTAGGAAGTGGTTTACTAGTTGGACTTTAAAAAGAATAAGGGTTGTTTGGCAATTATCTTTTTTTTGGCCAAAATCAGGGAAAAATAAAGGAAAGGAAGTAAAACCAACATGACTTGAACCTCTACTCAAGGGGATTGAAAGGATGGAACTTGGCCATTAGGCTAATGCCTATTCTATGTGTCGAAACCATTTTTTTTGGATTTCCTATAAGATTACATGAAAATGAATATACATTTGAAAAATCGAGGGTTTTATTTGGGGCGTGATAGAATGAAAATTTAAAATGGTTCGCGGTGTGATTGCAATAATAATAAAATGATGATACATGACGAGATAAGTGCGTTAATAAAATAACAATATGTGTGATTGAAAATAAAATAAAATAATCAAGCCAAAAATAAGATAAAAAAAATAAGTATATAAATACAAAAAGAAAATATAATTATAATAATAATGAAAATAATGGCAATAAAAAATAATTATAATGATAGTAATAACAATAATAATGATAGTAGAGGAATAAAATAATAATAAATTTAATAATAATAATAATAATAATAATAATAATAATAATAATAATAATAATAATAATAATAATAATTAGACAAGTAAATATTAAAGAAATAATAGTAATAATAACAAAAAAAATTAAATATAATAATATATTAATAATAAGGAAAGTAATAATAAAAATGAATATAATAATAGTAATAATAATATTAAAAATAATAGTAATAAAAATAGAAATAATAATAATAAATTTAATAACAAAAGTAACAAAAAGGACTAATTTGAACTTGACACAGAAATTTGGGGGTAAATCCGCAAATAAATAAAAAAGGACCATATTGAACGCGCGAATAACAAAGAGGGACCAAAAGAGAAATTAATCCCTGCCCCCAAAACGACGTCGTTCGAATAAGGGCCCAATTGGAATTGCAATAAATTAGGGGGGCAAATTAAAAAATAAAATAAACTTGATTGCAAAGTAATAAAAAAGCGAAAGAGCTAAAAGTGCAATTAGCCCTTCCGTTAAAAACACGCGGATCCCAGGCCTAGAGTGGATCGGATTCGGGTCGGGCTTCTCAAAACAACGTCGTTTTGAGCCTCAATGGCTTGCTCCAAAACGACGTCGTATAGTGTGGCTATAAATACAAAAAAAAAAAAAAACCAAAAAACTTACATTTCAACCACATTAAAAAAAAAAAAAACTCAAACTCTCTCCACTCTCTCCTCTGGCTCGATTTTCGGCGAGACTTCGGCTCCAATCGCTGCCGTTCGAAGCTGTCGGTGCCTCCGTACATGGCGGCCGGACCCCAAAAAAGGTAATTTTTCTCCCTTTTTCTTATGCTATATTTTAGGACTTTTGTATATTAAAAAAAAAGAAAAAGAAACTTTAAAAATTAGAAGAACAGATTCGTAAAAAAATAACAAAGATAAAATGAAACCTTCTTTTTTTTTGCTCATTCTGCTTTTTTGTTTTATTGATATTGTTTTGATTCGTAAAAAATGTAGGGAATCATACAGAGGCCTTTCTTTCGGTTTTATAGCCGAAAAGTAAATAGAAAAATACAATATTTTCTTTTTTGTTCCCTCTTTGATGGCTTATGTTTTCTGTTTTTGTGCTGTATTTTTGTTTTGCAGGTGAAACCGTCGGGGTGACGTGGAGGCCCGAGCGCGTAGAGGCTGCGGCGGCGTGGGTGTGGGGGGGAGCTGCGGCGCTAGAAGCTTCTTGCCTAGGGTTTTTTTCTTATTTGTTTTAGATAGTGGGCTAGGTTTTATTGGGTCATTAGCTTTGGGCTGATTTAGGTTTAGTGGTTTGGGTTTTGTATTGGGTTGCTATTGAGAATGGACCTTTATTGGATTTTTATTTTCTGTTTATTTTTTGTTTGGTTAATTGGGCCCCGGGCATAAATTGGGTCCTACACTATGACTATATTTTACCACAAATAATACATAAGCTACTTTAACCTTGGTTCCTTAAGTGTAGAAAAATAAAAGGAAAAAGTGAAAAAGGTAATATTTGGACCTTAGTTCTCAAGAGATTTTATTAAGCTCTTAACTACTAATGCTAGGATTTAATTTATGTAAATTTTAAAATTCTAACCTCCTAATTTTTGGGGTGTTACAAAAATAATAATTTGTAACCCCCAAAATAGGGCCTAGGATTTTTAGGGCTATTTTAGGGATTTTAGATTTAGTGTGTGTAAGAACCCATTTATGCCCGGGGCCCCATTAACCATTAAAAATAAAACATTAAAGTCCATTAATAAAAAAAATAGTCCAACATTACAAGCCCAATAACAAGAATTATAATAGCCCAAACCACTACCCAATCACACGGCCCGAATAGCCCAAAATGTTTAGCTGAACAGAAACCCTAGGGTTCCCCTAACAGTGCCGCGCGCCACCACGCACGCCTCCACAGCCTCCGTACCAGTGCCACGTCATCGTCGTACACCATCGTACCTGCGAAAAACGACAAGAACAACAGCAAGGAAAGCAAACGGAAAGAGATTTTTTTTGTATTTTTGATTCGACTATAAAGCGAGAGAGAATGATATAATATTTATTTTTTACCGACTATTTTACGAACACTATTTTACAAAAAGAAAATCAATACAACAAAGAAACGGAAAAGAATCAAAGGTGATTTTCTGATTTCATTCAAGTTCTCTTTTTTCTTTTTTTCTTTTTCCTTTTTGGTGTTTATATACGTGGATAATAAAAAGGAAAAAGCCTTACCTCGCCGGTGGCTGAAGGGAGGAAACCGAAAAGTTTTCGGTCTTTTCTGTGATCTTCGAAGGCTCTTTCAGATATAAAAGGGGAGAAAGGCTCTGTAGGGGTCTAATCGATCGAAAAAGAGGCACTTTGGTAGCTCCACAGTGGCCGGCGACGGCGACGGACGGCCGGAATGTCGCCGGAGTTCCCTTCAAAAATCGGAGAGAGCAGAGAGGGTTTTGAGATTTTTTTTTTGTGTTTTTGAAGAAATGAGATGGAAAATGAAATTTTTGAAAAAAACTTGCTTAAATACCCTGCTGAAACGGTGCCATTTTGCACCAGGGCTTTGAGCACCAAAACGGCGTCGTTCGGTCCTCTGACCCGCGTGTCGACCCGACCCGCCAGGGGGGATCCGCGTGTTTTCGCCTTTTGGGTTATTTACGCACGAGGCCCTTTCGCGTTTAAGGCTGTTTTGATTGGGTCCTTATTTCAGTATTCTTTTCTCTTCCAAATTCGCCTCATTAATTCTTTTTATTGCGTTTCATCCTGAAGTAAACGGCGTCGTTTCGGGAAGAGGGGATAATTTCCCCGATGATCCCTCATGTCTTAAGCGCATTATTTTCGAGTCCTTTTTCGGTATTATCCTTTAATTTATTGCGATTTTAGTCCCCCTGATTTTATTTTGACTTCAATATGGTCCTATGTTTAATTTATTTTATTATTTGCATAATAATTTGTCTAATTAATTTCTTTTTTGAGTTAATATTATAAATTGTTCATTTTAGCTTGTTTAGATGTTATTATTTCGAATTATTTCATAAATTATTATTTTGAATGGCTTCATGTATTACATTATTTTAAATTGTTATTTGTATGGTTTATCTTGAATTGTCTTTTTTATATATTATTCTTTTTTAAATTGCTTCATATGTTATTGGTTTTAAATTTCTTTTTATTTGTATATTATTTACTTTAAAATATTTTATGCATTATTTATCTTAAAATTGTCTTATTATTTATTTGTGAATTGTTTTATTATTGTAAATGTTTTATATATATGTTGTTTGTTTTAAAAAAAAATTCTTTTTATATGCATTATTGGTTTTAAAATCTATACCTACTATTCATTATTTTTAAGCTTGAACGTATTATCTATTTTAAATATTCGTATGAATTACTTAGTTTAAACTGTTTTATATGTTACTCATTTTAAATCTTTATTTTATCTATTTCAAATTCTTTTATTATTTTATTTTGATCCCCTTTTTATATAAGTCACTTGTCTTAAAACATTATTTACCTCAAATTATTTCTTGTATTATTTATTTTTTCTTTAATTATTAATGTTAGCATTTAAATGATATATATGCCATGTAATTTTCTCAAAATATTCCTTTAGTATTCGTATCCTATATTTTGTTGATGTAATGGTTTTATTAATAGATCATCGTCTTAAATAAAAATATATTTCGTTTAATTACTCCATTTTATTCAAAAGTTTTTCCAAATAAGGCAATATTTCGTGTTTGGAAATTCGAGAAATCGTGCCCTATCGTGTTGAGTTTCGATTTTTCGTTTGACCAAATAACCAAATACCCTTTTAAAATTTTGTCCATGTTTTCTAAAAAAAACAAGGCAATATTTCGTGTTTGGAAATCCGAGAAATCGTGCCCTATTGTGCTGGGCTTCAGTTCTTCGTTTGACCAAATAACCAAATATCCTTTTAAAATTTTTTCCATGTTTTCTAAAAAATAGGGCAATATTTCGTGTTTGGAAATTCGAGAAATCGTACCCTACTGTGCTGGGCTTCATTTTTTCGTTTGTCCGAATAATTGAATATCCTTATAAAAATCTCAATGCATGAACTTTGGAAATCATGAGAGGATCTTGGCATCGAGGGTTTGAAACATCATATCCTAACGTACTGGATGCGATATTTTATTCCTTGGAACAAGAGAATCTCAATATCCAATTCGAGTTATTTAAATTTAAAAAAAAAAGAAATTGTATTTTAAAATAGTTTCAAATTTTTGGCATTAGGACATTAATTAATCAATTAGGTACCAATTTTGGGCGTTGCGAGGGTGCTAACCCTTCCTCGTGCGTAACTGACTCCCGAACCCGTTTTTCTTGGAATTTGTAAACCAAAATTAATTTTTTTTAAAATAAAATAAAATATTTTATAGTAAATCTGATCACACCTAAACAAAAAGGATTGGTTGCGACTCCATTTTTTTTTAAAGTTGATCCCCTTTTTTTTAAAAAAAAAACCATAAAAATGGTTTCGACAGCTTGGCGACTCCATTGGGGAACAAGAGAGTCAAGCTGTAAAATTGATTATTTTCTGTCCTTTGTCAGAAATTTGAAAATTTGATTTGAAAATTTGATTTGAAAATTACGATCCTTTTGTTGTATTTGTTTGTGTCATTGCATATGATTGTTACTTTCTTGCGCACATTGCATTGCATGACCGTTGTGGTCGCACCTTTAAGTGGGAGTGAGAAACTATGCTTTTGTGAGGTTTCCACCTCCGTATGGGCTAGTGGACTGCTCCCGGGATACATCCATACCTATGTCTTCGTAAGGTTTTTCACCTCCGCATGGACATAGGGAAATGTATTCCCCTAAACCGAACTTGATCCATATGAGCCTATAATGGGTAAGGATTAAGGAATCTGCTGGTTTAGGTACCCTTTTTCTTAGAACTTTACCTCATATAGTAGACCATAGGAACCCACCAGGTGTAGTAGTGCTAAATGTTAGTGGTTATCCATATAGGTGTTTGATTATTTTCCGTTTGCCTTAAATCTTGTTATTTGATACTGACTTGTGTATTTTGTTTGTGATTGCATGACATTGCATATTTAAGGAGGAGTCGATTCGTGTTCGGTTACTAAGTTAGAAGGCTTAACAAGGAGAATGAATTTCTTGATAGAGTCTAGGATAATGCGGCCATCCGCGTATGGTCAGAGAAGCTACAACTTGAGAAAGGGGACAGCCTGGCCGAAGGGTACACATCGGAGCTGTGGGACTTTACTCGCATTAGTGTGATACAAAATGAGCTGCAAGAGTTGAGAGATATATGGGCTCATTGGGATGAGGGAACTAAGGAATTTTTCTACCAGAATTATGTCGATATACCTTATTTACTAGATGTCAAGGTAGACAAGCATTGTTTCGGGCTATGACCCAGTTTTGGAATCTTGCGTATAATTGTTTCACTTTTGGGAAGGTAGATTTGGTGCCCACTATGGAGGAGGATACGACCTTGCTTTGTTGTCCAAGGATTCTAGTCGACAAAGCTTACTCTAGGGCCGCTAATGCCCCAAATTTTGTGAAGAAGTTAATGAGTTTTACCGGGATGAGCGAGCCTTGGGTTATGGCTCGAGATCAGCAAAAAGGGGATGGTAAATGTATTCCTTGGGTGATTATGAGAGACTTGATCTTAGCACACTCGGATGTAAAGAAGAAAGTTGATATCTTCGCCTTGAGCTTTTATGGTATGGTGATTTTTCCCAAAGCTCTAAGGCATATAGATGAAGCAGTTACTGATTTATTCGATCGTCTGGATAAAAGAATCACACTTGTACCTGCAATTCTGGCTGAAACATTCAGATGTTTGAGCCTATGTTAGAGGGCAGCCGAAGGCAGATTTATTGAATGTGCACAGCTGTTACTGGTATGGTTTTACGGACATTTCTGGAAGGTAGACAAGATCTCTTACCGGGTCTTCTCCGAAAGTTATTCCCTATTAAAAGAAGAAGTAGCTACGTAAAGGAGAAGTGATATCTCAGAAGAAAGGTGGATGGCAATTCTTCAAAATCTTAAAGAGGAGGATATTGAATGGAGAGCCTTTTGGATGGTTCCTGATGAGATCCTTTATCGGTGTGGGAGTTTTGACTATGTGCCTCTGCCCAGAATTTGGGGGGCCATTGGATACACTCCGTTGCTTGCACTAAGGCAATACAAGTCGAGGCAATTTATACTGATGACTTATGGGCTTGCTCAATGTGAGTTCTCATATAAAAGGGACAATTATAAGAAGAAGGTTCGAGAGATTTCAGATGCTTGGAAGCAGACTCGCCGAATGAAGAGATTAGCTGTTGGTTCTATAACGACTCCTGAATATAACGATTGGTTTAGCTAAAAGATTAATGATAATATTTCTGGGCTGAGTTTAGAAGGTGCTCGATCAATGGAAGAATGCTTGCAAGTTGTCCTGACAGAGCTAGAGATTATAAGACAGGACTTTGAAAAGAAGAGTCTCGAGTTTGAGAAAAGGATTGAGCAACTGGAGGAAGAGAAAATGCACTTGAGATTAGACGTGGAAGTGCAGAAGGCAGAGGCTAAGAAGTTAAAAAAAGGGAAAAATAGGGTTGAAGAAGATTTGGGTAGTTTAAAGATAGACTATAAGAAGATGCATCTATCGATGAGGACTGCTGGTTTAGGAAAAACTTCGGAGCAGTGGCGTCAGGAGATTCAAGGCGAAAGGACTAAAGATGATTAATGGGAGGAGAAATTCTAAGAGGCAAAAGTACGAAATGAATTTATGGAAAAAAAGCCTCTCAGAAAGCCGGAATGAACGAAATGAGTTAAAGGCTAGACTCGCGGAACTCGAGAAATCTCTTCATCACCATCGAAATAGTAATTCTGTGAAAGAATTAAGAGCAAGCTTAAGTAATATAGAAGAAATGAAAGGGAAAGTAGAAGAATTAAAGGCAATATTACGGAACTGTGAAATGCGGATTGAGTCCTTAGAAACAAGTGAATAACGATAGAGGGAGCAGCTTCACCAGTCGCAGAGTCAAGTCAGAAACATGGATTACATTATGGGAGAAGCTATAACCCAAGTTCGAGAGATAGCTGACCATCTGCAAACCTTGGCAGTACAAGCAGATATACTGAGTGTGAAGTATGGGTTGCAGTCAGATTAGGGACAGGAGCTAGCTTCACTACTTAGGAAAGTTAAAGCTTTAGGTGCTAGGGCAAGGCCTTATTTGTAACTTGATTTTATGTAAAGGATTTTGTTTTCTAGTAAAGTTTTCTAAATGAAATTGAATCAGAATCGATACCTTCTTTGCATTCGTTTTCATTTCATTCATATGCATTAAAGGTCATTAAAATATTCTAATTGATTAAAAATTATTTCAGTAATCTGGAAACCGATGAAAATCAACCAAACACGCGTCCTTACGGTACACAAAGGAAAACTAAAGTAATAGATTAAAGAATAGAAAGGTTGGAACAAATGCAGAAGGAGATGCAAGAACAGATGCAAGTACAAATGCAAGAGTAGCTGGTTAAGATCCAGCAGCACATGATGGACAAAATAATGGAATCTTAGAGGAATATGATTACTCAAATAACTTAGATGGCACAGCTGTTAAATGGGATTATGGATAAAGGAAAGAGCCTCATGGTTAATGTTGAGGAGAATACTGAGTATCCTTAATACCCTTTTGGTTTTACTCCACCACATGTGCAAACACAATATGAAATAACTTTACAGAGGCCATCTGTCACGATTAAGCCTAAACAATTCCAAGCTGGTGCTTCAATGGATCTCAAAACTGGCTCAGATTCTGGAGATAATCCAATCAATACTAATGTCCCTGATTTGGATGAAATAGCGGAGGGAGAGAGGACAAAAGTAGAATTACCAAAGCAGCTAGAAGATAGATGTAAATGGTTGGAGGAGAAATTTAAGGTGATAGAAAGTGCTGATGGCTGTTATGAAATTAATGCCAAGGATTTAAGCTTGGTCCTAGACTTGGTGCTCCCATACAAATTCAAAATGCCTGAATTCGAGAAATATAATGGGACAAGTTGTCCCGAAGCTCATATTACTATGTTTTGTAGAAGAATGATGGGGTACATTAATAATGACCAACTGTTGATCCATTGCTTCCAAGATATCTTGGTGGCAGCTGCAGCCAAATGGTATAACCAGTTGAGTCGTGCCAGAATTGGTTCGTGGAGAGATTTGGCTCAAGCATTCATAAAACAATACAACCACGTGACAAACATAGCACCCGACATGATTACACTCCAAAACATGGAGAAGAAGACAAATGAGAACTTCAGGCAGTATGCCCAGCGATGGAGGGAGGTGGCGACGCAAGTGCAACCACCACTCTTAGAGAAAGAGACGACAATGCTCTTTATCAGTACTTTGAAGGCTCCATTTATCAATCACATGTTGGGAAGTGCTACTAAAAGCTTGTATGATATCATAATGTCTGGGAAGATGAGAGAAAATGCAATAAGATGTGGGAAGATTGAAGTAGAGGAAGGCACTAAGAGATCAGCCCTGAGAAGCAGGGAGAATGAGGTGAATATCACGTGTACGTATAACAAAGGTCATTTGAGAGCAATCAAGATGAGCCAGCCAAAAGCAAAAACCACTAATCATCAGGGTCCCCCAAGATAGGAATCCATCACAAGGGTGACCACCGAAAGGATACAGTTTACACATATACCCATGACGTATAGAGAGCTGTACCAGATCCTCTTTGATGCACATGTGGTGTCCCCTTTCTGCTTAACACCGCTACAACCCCCATTTCTCAAGTGGTATGACGCAAACGCCCAATGCGAATATCATGCTAGAATCGCGGGGCATTCAATTGAGAATCGCACCGTGTTCAAGAAAGTAGTCGAAAAGCTAATAAAAATAGAGATCGTAAAGTTTGATGACCCACCCGTACCAAATGTAACGGGAAACTCCTTACCTAATCACACTGATCAAGGAGTAAATGGAATAAATGAAGGTGGGGGCAAGAAAGTCAAACATGAGGTTCCAGAAGTCAAAACCCCATTGAGACAAGTTTGGAAGGAGATGTTGGAGAGAGGACTGATCATATTGGATTCAGAGGAGAGGTCCGAAGAAAAGTGGAACCATTGCGAGTTGTATAATAGAGAAGGGCATGGAATCCAGGAATGCACTAAGTTCAGATCCATAGTGTAAAATTTGATGATGAAATTTTATGAGGAGATTAAGGGATTTGAAGAACGGGAGGTTTATACTTTAGATGAAGGATCAATAGAACCGGTCCAAAAGGGCAACCAGTCCAATAGTGATCATCTTAAAGCCAAGAGTCAATGAAGCCGGAACACAAGTAGCACCGCGAGTCATAATTCAAAAGCCAGCAGTTTTTCCGTATAGGGATAGCAAGAGAGTCCCTTGGAACTATGATTGTAATGTGATGATCCAAGGAAAAGAGAATTCAGATAGTGCTTCAAAGGAAGATCAAGATACAGGATCTCACATACGTAGTGGGAGATGCTACGATTTGATAAATACCCGACCAGAACTAGTAAAAGGGAAAGCTCTAATGGTAGAACAAAAGAAGGAAAAATCAGGCGAGCCTGAGTCGCTTGTCAACGAACCGGTGAAGGAGGAGGAAGCTAAGGAGTTTCTGAAATTTTTGAAGGACAGCAAATACAGTGTGGTGGAGCAGTTGCATAAACAGTCAGTACGCATATCAATATTAGCTTTGCTCTTGAGTTTAGCGCGCACCGAAACGCATTGATGAAGGTTTTGAATGAGACTTATGTGGGCAATGATATCTCGGTTAATAAACTGGATAGATTGATTGGTAACATAAGTGCTGACAATTTCATCTACTTCAACAATGATGAAATTCTGCCATGCGACAAGGGATCCACTAAGGCTTTTACCACTAGATGCAAAGGGTACACACTGCCGGGGGTCTTGATAGACAACGGGTCGGTGTTAAACGTATTACCCTTATCCACATTAAACAGATTACCGGTGGATAGTTCATACATGAAAGAGTGCTAGAACATAGTGAAGGTGTTTGATGGCACGCAAAGAAGAGTCATGGAGAGAATTGAGATACCCTTATTAATTGGTCCGACTACTTATAAGGTGGATTTCTTGGTCATGGATATCAAGTCCTCCTATAACTGTTTACTAGGAAGATCGTGGATTCACTCAGCGGGAGCGGTACCTTCATCATTACATCAGAAACTGAAGTTAGTATCAGAGGGTCGACTAGTGACAATAAATGCTGAAGAGGATATTATCGCAGCTGTAACTAGTGATGCACCGTATCTGAAGACAAATGACGAGGCAATCGAGTGCTCTTTTTGATCCTTGGAATTCGTAAATGCAACCTTTATTACGGAGGGAAACAGGATTCCAGTACCAAAGATATCTAAGACCACAAGAATGGGATTACAGATGATGGTAGGAAAAGGAGCTTTGCCAGGAAAAGGATTCGGGAGATATCTTCAAGGAAGAGTTGAGACTCCAATACTGAAGGGCAAACAAAACCGCTTTGGCTTAGGATTTAGGCCAGATGCAAAACAAAGAAAGAAAGGGTTGGAAGAAAGGCAAGAAAGAAGAAGGAATCGTTTGAGTGGTGAAGAAATCAAGTGGGAACCCATGATAATTCCACACATATCCAAAACCTTTGTGTCGGGAGGGGTCATTCATGCTGAGCAGAAGGCGTCAAAAGAAGAAAACATTAGAGTAATGTTGGGCAACGTCTACATTAATGCCATATCCGAGGAGGCAATTGAAGGGGGAAGCTTGTCAGATATCTGCCCTTATGAACCTGAGAGTGTTCTAAATAATTGGACTGCAGAAGAGATTCCTATAGTGTTTAGAACTATTTCAGAGTAATGTCTCAGAACACTTATTACTCTAGGCCTAGGAGTAATAAGCATCCTTTGTGAAATAGGCTTATGCCCCAAAAATCTTTAATTTAATGAAAATGCTTCTGAATTTTTTGAGCAAATATTCTTTATGCTTTCCAATTCATCTATAATAATATTATACAAACAATCATTCTTTATTCCAAATATTCTTTTATTCTTCATTCATGATCATGCCATACAAATAATTATTCTTAAATTTATTCGTTTTTTGTATATTCCTTTGTACTTACAACAGGTTCCCAGATATCAACGACATGTGTTTAGAGGGATCCCAGAAATTTGAAGATGACGTAGACTGTGGCTTATCTTCAGACTTGTTAAGAATGGTAAAATAAGAGGAAAGACAAATTCTACCTCATGAAGAGACAGTAGAGGTCGTGGCCTTGGAAGAGGGAAAGACAGTAAAAATTAGAACGTGCATAACCGAAGAAACGAGCGAGACCTTGTAGATTTACTTCAAGAATTCAAAGATGTCTTTGCATGGTCATACCAAGATATGTTGGGGTTAAGCACTGACGTTGTTGTACACCGCCTCCACATAAAAGAGGATTGCAAGCCGGTTCAGTAGAAGCTCCGGAGAATGAGGCCTGACATTGTGCTAAAAATAAAAGAAGAAGTTAAAAAGCAATTTGATGCTGGATTTTTGCAGGAAGACAAATGCCCAGAATGGGTCGCTAACATTGTGCCTGTCCCTAAGAAAGATGGAAAGGTACGAATGTGTGTAATTATAGGGATTTGAATAAGGCCAGCCCAAAAGACAACTTCCATTTGCCTCACATTGATACTTTAGTAGGTAATACGGCAGGCTATTCATTGTTTTCCTTCATGGATGGCTTCTCGGGATACAACCAGATAAAAATGCACTCTGAAGACATGGAAAAAACTACCTTCATAATCTTGTGGGGAACATTCTGTTATAAGGTGATGCCATTTGGGTTGAAAAATGCAGGAGCTACATATCAAAGGGCTATGGTAACTTTGTTCCACGATATGATGCATAAAGAAATTGAGGTTTATGTTAATGATATGATTGCAAAGTCTAGAATAGAAAAGGAACATATTCGAGTTTTGAGGAAACTGTTCTTGAGGTTGAGAAAATTCCAACTAAAGCTCAATCCAACGAAATGTACTTTTGGAGCTAGATCTGGAAAATTGCTCGGCTTTGTAGTAAGTGAAAGAGGAATTGAAATTGACTCAGACAAAGTTTGAGCTATACAAGAATTGCCTCCACCGCGCACTCAAAAAGAAGTTTGAGGTTTCCTGGAAAGGTTAAATTACATTGCTCGGTTCATTTCACAATTAACCTAGAAATGTGATCCCATATTTTGTTTTTTGAAGAAACACAATCCAGGCGTGTGGGATGATGAATGCCAGAAAGCTTTCGATAGGGTCAAACAGTACTTGTCAAAAACTCCAGTCTTGTCACCCCATGCCCAGATAGACCATTAATCCTGTATTTGACAGTGCCCGATCACTCTATGGGATGCGTGCTGGGTTAAGACAATGATTAGGGAAGAAAAGAAAAGGTGATATACTACCTTAGTAAGATATTCACTGAATGTGAGATGAGATATTCGCCAATTGAGAAATTGTGTTGTGCCTTAATTTGGACAACTCAGAGGTTAAGGCAATACATGCTGTACCACACGACCTGGTTAATCTCGAAGTTGGACCCTCTAAAGTACATGTTGGAGTCAACCGCTTTGAACGGAAGGATGGCTAGATGGAAAATTCTCCTCTCTGAATTTGACATAGTGTATGTGAGCCAAAAAGCTGTAAAAGGAAGTACAATAGCAGATTTTCTGACCAGCAGAGCTCTAGAAGAGTATGAGCCTATAAACTTTGACTTTCCCAATGAAGAACTAATGTATGTGGCAACTACTGAAGAAGACGCAACGAAAGATCACCTCTGGAAATTGAACTTTGACGGAGCATCAAATGCTATAGACAATAGAATTGCGGTAGTCCTGGTATCCCAAAATGGAGATCATTATCCGTTCTTGTGTAAATTGGATTTTGATTGTACGAACAATTTGGCGGAGTATGAAGCATGTATCATGGACTCCACGTAGCCATAGAATGTAAAGTTAGAGTGCTGGAAGTATATAAAGATTTTGCATTGGTGATCTACCAACTGAAAGGCGAATGGGAGAGAAAAGACCCCAAATTGATCAATTGTCGAAGGATAGTTCTAGGGTTGATTGAAGAGTCTAATGACATTACTTTCAATTATCTCCCGCGAGACAAAAACCAAATGGCTGATGCTTTGGCTACTTTGGCTTCCATGATTAAAGTAAATAAACAAGATGATGTAAAACCCATTCAAATGAGTTTTTACAAGGCCCAGCTCATTGTTACAATGTGGAGGAAGAAGAAAGAGATTTATCACCCCTGGTTCCAAGATATATTGCGATATGTGAGAAATTGTGAATATCCTGAGCAAGCGACTGAGAACGATAAGAGGACGTTGAGACTACTAGCCTGTGACTATGTCTTAGATGGGGAGATCCTGTATAAAAGAAGAAAGGATCAGATACTGTTGAGATGTGTGGACGCTGTTGAAGCTAAGAAAATTCTGGAAGAAGTCCACAAAGGTGTTTGTGGAACACATGCCAATGGTTTCACAATGGCTAAACAAATTATGAGATTCGGATACTATTGGTCTACCATAAAAGGAGACTGCATCAATTATGCTAAAACATGTCACAAATGCCAGATCTATGGAGACAAAATTCATGTACCTCCTTCGCCTCTGCATGTTATGACTTCCCCGTGGCCTTTTTCTATGTGAGGCATAGATGTCATTGGGTCGATCTCTCCAAAAGCTTCCAATGGGCATCGGTTCATCCTTGTAGTCAATGACTAAGTGGGTAGAGGCTGCCTCATATGCCAGTGTTACTAAATCGGCAGTCAGCAGATTCCTAAAAACGAAAATAATATGTCGATATAGAATGCCTAAGAGTATCATATCTGACAATGCATTAAACTTGAACAACAGCACAATCGCGGAGGTTTTCAGTCAATTCAAAATCAGACACCACAATTCATCGCCGTATCGTCCAAAAATAAATGGTGCAGTGGAAGCAGCCAATAAAAACATTAAGAAAATTATGGGGAAAATGGTTGAAACTACAAAGATTGGCACGAGAAATTACCATTTGCTCTCTATGCTTATCGAACATCAGTCAGGACCTCCACCGGGGCAACTCCTTTCTCATTAGTTTATGGAATGGAGGCAGTATTAACCATCGAAGTTGAAATTCCTTCCTTTCGAGTCTTGTTAGAGCTAAAGTTAGATGAAGCCGAGTGGATCCAGTCTCGATACGATTAGTTGAACTTGATTGAGGAAAAAAGGCTAAGGGCTATCCGTTATGGTCAGATGTACCAAAAGAGAATGATACGGGCTTATGAAAAAAAGGTACACCCAAGACCTGGTTTAGAAAAAGATCCTTCCCATGCAAAAGGATTTTAGAGGGAAATAGATGCCAAATTGGGAAGGATCTTATGTGGTGAAAAAGGTTTTCTCTGGAGGAGCACTAATTTTGGCTGAGATGGATGGGAAAAACTTACCCAATCCTATAAACTTGGATTTAGTCAAGAAGTACTATACTTGAAGAAGAAAAGAGACCATAGTTAAAACCCACAAAGGGCGCTTTGAGACATTCTCTAAAAAAAATGATGATGAAAAGGAAAAAACGGAGAGGCCAAGATGAAAACCCACAAAGGGCACCTTGAGACCAAAGGGGTTTTGAGTCGAAACCCACAAAAGGGTGGCTCAAATTGCAATCAACGATGGGGCATGCGGTAATCTTCCCATACCTGAATTAAGAAGGAGGAGAGATGTTACGTTTTGGATCGTCAACAGAGTACTTTCGATCTCCTAAATATATATTGAGCATAAAATGGTCTTCAGAAAGTCCGTACAAAGAAGCTGATGCTGCGATATCGGGGGCACCTATCTTATCCCCTAATCATTTTGTATTCCGGCAATGTTTGCTTCCTTTAATTAACGTATTTTTTTCAGATTTCCTTTCTGATAAATTCCATTTTGTCCATCATTTATGATTATTTGCAAGCATTTTGTATTGAAGTAATGATTAATGGACTAATAATACTTTCGTAAAAGGAGTTTTGCATATTACTCTAAAAACTTCTAAATAATACGAGAACCTGAGACAGGACTTTTATTTAGAACTCACCAAGCCTAAGGGTTGGAAATGTTTGAGAAGGAAACTCTAAACAGTGACCATTTCCTCAAATTTACTATAAAAATGTTAGTTGAACAAGAAGACAGGATATTACGTCAGTGATACAACCTGGAAGAACAATGAACAATGTCAGTCCTAAGCGTTTAAAAAGAGATCATTCTCATGAAATTCTGCATTCGTGCAAAACACATTTAGTTAGGAGCATTCGATTCAATCTGATTATTTCATCCTAATCATTCTACAAAGGATCATTCTCATGACATTCTGCATTCATGCAAATGTCATCCATAATACATTTAGCTAGGAGCATTTGATTCATTCCGATCATGGCATTTTAATCATTATGCATAAGCATAAATCCATAAATTGATTCTATAGGTCATGTTTCCTAGAGGACGGTGTAACAAGATTGATGAATCCATAGGTCCTATACCTCTGAAGTTGCAGTAGGTCGAATTGAATTTCCCATACAAGTCTTATCTCCCTAAAGTTGCAGTGGAGAAGACTAAAGATAGCGAATCTTATTTCCCTGAAGTTGCAGTGGAACAGATTGAAGCTATAAATTACATATCTCATCTCTCTGAAGTTGTAGTAGAGCAGATCAAAACATCTCTTATCTCCCTGAAGTTGCAGTGGAGCAGACTGAAGATACTATCTTCCTGAAGTTGTAGTGGAGCGGATTAAAACGACGAATCCTCTACCTCTGAAGTTGCAGTAGGTCGGATTGAATTTACCATACAAGTCTTATCTCCCTGAAAATGCAGTGGAGCAGACTGAAAATAGCGAATCTTATTTCTCTGAAGTTGTAGTGGAACAGATTGAAGCTATAAATTACAGATCTTATCTCCCTGAAGTTGCAATGGAGTAGGTTGAAGTCACAAGTCTTATCTCCCTGAAGCTGCAGTGGAGCAGAGTGAAGACAGTTAATCCTATCTCCCTGAAGTTGTAGTAGAGCGGATTAAAAAGACAAATCCTATACCTCTGAAGTTGATGTAATGGTTTTATTAATAGATCATCGTCTTAAATAAAAACGTATTTCATTTAATTACTCTATTTTATCCAAAAAAATTTTCCAAATAAGGCAATATTTCATGTTTGGAAATTCGAGAAATTGTGCCCTATCGTGCTGAGTTTTAGTTTTCCGTTTGACCAAATAACCAAATACCCTTTTAAAATTTTGTCCATGTTTTTTTTAAAAAAACAAGGCAATATTTCGTGTTTGAAAATTCGAGAAATCGTGCCCTATCGTGCTGGGCTTCAGTTCTTCGTTTGACCAAATAACCAAATATCCTTTTAAAATTTTGTGCATGTTTTCTAAAAAACAAGGCAATATTCCGTGTTTAGAAATTCGAGAAATCGTACCCTACCATGCTGGGCTTCGTTTTTTCGTTTGTCTGAATAATTGAATATCCTTATAAAAGTCTCAATGCATGAACTTTGGAAATCATGAGAGGATCTTGGCATTGAGGGTTTGAAACATCATATCCTAACGTGCTGGATGTGATATTTTATTCCTTGGAACAAGAGAATCTCAATATCCAATTCGAGTTATTTTAATTTTAAAAAAATGAAATTGTATTTTAAAATCGTTTCAAATTTTTGGCATTAGGACATTAATTAATCAATTAGGTACCAATTTTGGGCGTTGCGAAGGTGCTAACCCTTCCTCGTGCATAACCGACTCCCGAACCCATTTTTCTTGGAATTCGTAGACCAAAATTAATTTCTTTTAAAATAAAATAAAATATTTTATAGGTGATCCGATCACACCTAAACAAAAAGGATTGGTGGCGACTCCATTTTCTTTTTAAAGTCGATCCCCGTTTTTCTAAAAAAAACATAAAATTGTTTCGACAATGTGCTCAGAATTTTGCAAGCATGGTAATCGTAAATGTTTTTTTTCTATGGTATTTTGAAAATGGAACTAATTTTGTAACACCCCAAATTCTGGGCTAGAAGTTTTAGGGTTCGTGGTTTGGTCAGCGAGTAGGTTGTGCTATTGTGTTTAGTTATGCATTTAAGTGACAGAATAAGCCTGCTGGTTTGGTGGTTGTGTGATTATTAGTGTACCTCTGGGTTCTGGGTTTGAGTCTTTGGGTGTGCATTTTAAGTGATATATTTTTTATTTTGTTAAATAGCAAACTGATTTTAAGTTTTAAATTAATAATTAGTTTTATTATTAGGATTATTTTTTTATTTTTCGTTTTTTTGGTTACTGCTTGTTTTTCACGTTCTCTTCCCTCTTTCCCTTGCTGGGGGTTTTCTTTTCCTTTGTTTTTTTCTCTTCTTTTATTTTGGGAAATGGTTTTGGCTTGTGGATCTTGGAGAGTTTCGCTTCCTTGTCGTTGAGTCAGTGTTGGGGCGTTGTTAATCACAAATCAGGTGTGGATTCTGAACTTTTCCTTTTGGTTTGAATACTGAATTGATTCTGGATAATTCGACATAATGAGTGTGTTCTGCACCGTGTACTTCGGTACTGAATCGCTTTGAAATTCGACAACTCTTTTTGTGAGTTTTGGTAGTGAGCAATTAAGGTTTGTATTCGCTTTATATGGCATAAAATTGGCTTATTATGGTGTGATTCTGAAATATTTGATCAGGGGTCATTTTACTGATCGAAAAATGAGATTTCGAGTCAATTTTGGTGTGGTTTCGTGACCATACGGGCAGCCACACGGGCGTGTGCCCCCCACACAACTTTTTCTTTCGGGATTTAGGGTTTTCAGGCTAATTTGGGTGCCACGTGGCCTGGCCACACGACCATGTGGCACGTTTGGGGATTTTTTTCAATTTACACACAGTCGTGTCCCCTGGGCACAGTGGCGTGTGCGTTTCTAAATTAGGGATTTAGTGTTTTAACACCACACAGTCTGGCTACATTGTCGTGTGGCTAATTTGAGGATTTAGGGATCCCACATAGAAGTGTGTTTTGGACGCACGACTGTGCATGGTGGGCACACAAGCATGTGAGACCCTCACACGACCATGTCTGCCCTGTACTCTATTTTAGCACAATTAGACAGTGAGTTACACAGCCTGTTCACACAGTCATGTCCTTGGTTCACACGGGCGTGTACCTCTGTCACACTACCGTGTACCTCCCTCTATAGGGGCATTTTGACCCCCACACAGCCTAGGTTTGTCTACATGGCTGGAGCACACGGCCGTGTGTCCTAAGTTATTTATTATTGGTTCTGAGAATGTTTTTGATTTGAGAATATGTCTATATGTCTTAACCCTTGGCTAATCTTCAGTGGGGGTAATTGGGATTCTGAATGAGGCTTCGCCATATATGTTATTTGTGACTGTTATGTGAGATGATTGATTCTGAACCCGCTTTACTGGATGTGTGCGTATATCTGCTATTGTCTGATTGTCTGCGGATGTGTTCACCGTTTCTGTGAGATTGTATGCATATATACATTTGCATAAAATAAATCTTTGGGTTGGTTGCGAAGAGAAGAGAGACTGATTCTGATATGATCTGGCAGTTCTTCTACAATTTAATCGTACAGCGGTTTACCGCACTGTACCACATGTATGTCAGCTTTGTTATGTACTATTATCTGATCTGGCAGTTTAAACTGCAACATGATTGTACAGCGGACTACCGCATTGCACTGTACTACATATACGCTAGCCCTGCTACGTATTAATATCTGAGTGGCTTAGTCCACATGCATGGTGTGTAGGGTTGGATGGGCCTTCCAAGGTCCTATGTGGTGTGTTTGGTTGTATGAGCTTAATTAGCTCTTATGGGGTGTGATCGGGGGATGGTGAGGTGTGTTGGTTGGATGGGTGGATTTTGTTACTTGATTGCATTCATACGCATTTGTTTGAATGTTCTGGGTGAAGATTATTTGACTGTGTTTTGTCTGACTGAATAACACATGTGACTAAATATCTGTGTGGGACATGGTGTGCTTAACTTGTTTCCTTCTGTTGGGACGTTGGTTCCAAGTTTACTTTCTGGTTCTGTGTATATCTGTGTGTATGTTTTACTTTCGACCCTGTTTTCGAAAATCTATTGTTATACATTTGGAACTCACACTGAGCTCATCTAGCTCACCCCCTTAGTGTTCCCCTTTGCAGGTAAGTTTCTGAACTCTGAGGCTAGACGTGGTATGCAGAGGTCTCGGACAGTCACGGTTACAAATAAAATAACAATTCTACTTTTGATTTGCATTCTATTATACTTTTTTGAACTGTAAGATTTTACTAAAACTATGGTACAAGTTCTGTTTTGTTTTTCGCGCAATTCTTCCTTTGTTCATAAAATTAAACTTAATCGTAATTCTATGGATTGAGACTTAGAAGATTAAATATTCTTGGTTCGTAAAGATATAAGTATGAATGCATTGGAATTTGAGATAATTTGTTTTGTAAATTTTTCTACGATCACTTCAGTAATAAATGTAACATTCGGGATTCGGTCTAAACTTTTTGGCCGGGTGTAGGGTGTTACAAATTTTTGAAAATATTATTGAAAAGGCTGTTAATTTTGAAATAAGGACTAATTTGTAAAATGATCAAAATTTAATGTGTTTATGAAGTAGGTTTACCAAATTTTAAAAATACAACCTAAAATTATCCTCCACCTACAGGTTTCACGTTAACTATTCTCATTTGCTTGTTTATGCCGTCCCTTGCTCTCCCAACCTCTCAACTTCGATTTTATTTGCTAAATCTTCATCCTTTTGATCTTATCATCACCTAAGTCATTAATCTACATACTATTTCAAGAGAACACCCAAAAATCTCATTGATTTCATCAACTTCCTCATTTGTGGGTTTTCTCGAATTCGCATCAAAAGTTCATTTTTCTTCCCTTGAAGGTAACCATTTGTTTTTCTTTTAGTTATATATATTATCTAGTCTTTAAAACATAATTTTTAATCATTAAATCGCATGTTTTGATTAAAAATCGAAAATTGGATCGTTAATGGTGGATTTCAGATTTTTGAGTAAAAATGTGATTTCAAAGTGTTATTCAATTAGTTTTGACATGACAAGAAGGTTCCTAAACCGGGTTTAAAGTTTTGTTAAGGACTTCTAAGGATTTAAATGAATTTTGTGAAAATTGCCATAAACATGTCGAAAATTTTGATACCATGAATTGAGTAGTTTTATATAGTTTAAAGGTTGAGAATCGTCGTAGGTGAATAACTAGATGAATGGAATTAGTTTTAGACTAAAAGATTAAGTATAGACCGAGATATTTGGAATTTAAGTTTTCTATGTCGAAGGTTTCAGATATTTGAGAACTTTGCTTAGGATTTTTTTTCTACTTGAGTTGAGTCCTTAGCTAATTGATAATTATGTTGTTGTGTGGTTTATTGTGTTGGAGATTTGAATTCATTATCGCTGTGATCATTGTTTTTCCGATGTCAAAGTCTTAAAATTTATAAATGAGAATGATCGAACCTAGAAACCAACTATGACAACGATTTGAGGCAAGTGCACCTATCGAACAGTAGTATAGTTTAGGCATGATCGGAATGTCGAATCCCAAAGGAACCAAAAGTACTAATACTAACTTTCTTTTTATTATCTAGCCTAATAATTAAGGGATTTATTTATCTAATCTAAACTTAACTAACAACTAAACAAAAGATGCAAAGACAAAGGGAATGAATTGAGAAAATAACTTGAGAGAAAAACCAATTGATTAAGACGACACCCAAGGAAGAATCCACCTAGACTTCACTTGTTATCTAACTCTGAACCAGACGATTTATTCACTTGACTTGATCTGTAAGATTCCCTAAGTTATATTAATCCCTCTCTCGAGGCGACTAATGTCTAACCCTAGGTTGATTAATTGAAATCTCTTTTTAATTAAAACCCCTAGAATCGCATTAACTCGATCTATGGACTCCTATATTAGGTTTCACCCTAATCTGGAAAAATCTCGTCACCCTATCTCTAGGCGCATGATCAACTCTGCTTAATTATGCTAGATCTACTCTTAGGCAGGGACTTTTGCTCCTCCACCTAAGCACATCACACTTGGATTAATATTCCGAAAATATCAACACAAGAATTAAGAACACATAATTAAGAACAAGTCAAATATTTATCATATAGTTCAGAAAATAATAACAAGATTCATCTTAGGTTTCATCCCCCTCAGGTATCTAAGGGTTTAGTTCATAACAATAAAAGAAAACATCTCAAAAGAAAAGATAAAACAAAACATAAGAAATCCCTAAAACCCCCTGAAGGATTTGAAAGAGAGATCCTCCGTCTTGAGTATAACTCCGACTTTTTGAGATGGATCAACTGGCTATCTTTGAGTAAATTTCCACAAATCTGACCTTTCTGGCTCGGCTCCTTGGCCTAGCTAACTGTCCCCGTTCTAGGTTATACTTAGGGTGTTTATATAGGCTTATGAGATAGGTTTCTTTGCCTTTAAGTATCCTTTTTCGAGCGAAATCTCTCTTTTCCACGACAGGGACACGGCCATGTCACACGCCTATGTGAGTCGTCTTTAGGCCGTGTCGATTTTTATTTTGGCCCAATTTGGTCCGTTTTAAGCCCGCTTCTCGTTCTTTTCATCCTCGGGTGCTTTCCTAAGTATAAAACATGAAAACAAAGGATTAAGAACACCAAATTACATAAATCGAGGCTTAAATCATCCAAAAGAATGCTAAATGTGGGCTTAAAATATGTTACTTTTACGATTTATCAAAGACCCCCACACTTAAGCTTTTGCTTGTCCTCAAGCAAAATTCTCAACGCACAATTAAAACGAACTTCCTTGATTCATAATATTTATCAATAATGTTTTATCATAATTCAAAGGTAATTCATACATGGATAATTTAACTCAAAGAGTCCTAAAGATTCAAACAATCAAAGTCATACATTTATAGCACAAAACATAGGTGTTTCCCCTCATCTAAATAATTACCTCTGATTCGAAATCGACGAGAGTTGGCATCCTCACTAAAGATTCACTCAAATCACTCGAAGTGTTTATGGTTTAGAATTAAGCACTCAAAAGTTAAACATGAAGAGTTAATCCCATAGGCTTGCATGAAAATCAAATCTCCACCACTATAATATGAGATGATACACAAATCAAAAGGTCTTTAATAGGGTTGAAACGGGGTTTAGGTTAAGGTGTTGATAAAGGCTGAATTAGAAGGTTAGAATCGCGATTGACCTGTCAAATTACCTAACTAGAAACCCGAACTAATAATAAGCAATTATATCAAATGAAGATTTGTACTACCAATACTCTAATACGAGCTTCTTCTTCAATATTTGGAATTTAAACATATAAGCTCAATTGCAAAGAACGAATACTAATATACTGAATATACTTTTTTTAAGAACAAGTCAAATGATGAATTTACTAATAAAATAATTAGGCAACCAATCAAATCAAATCCCGATATAAGGGTAGTCAAATGGAATGGTGATAACAAATACAAAGGGTTTTGGTTTAATATTAGTGGGTAAATTAATAAAAAGGGTTGTTAGGATCAAATGGGTTCACTAGGGGTTAATTATGAAGGTAGGCTTTTAATGGAGTGAGTGAGTTAAATCCTAGGTGCCTTTATCATCTCAGTATATCAAATCAAAGGTGTGGTCTCGACATGTATAATAAATGCAAGTTCTAGAATAGCAGATCAATGTTGACACACTCATAATAAAGTGAGCACGAAAGAATGTATGCTCTAAAAGGCTCAAAATCTCACAGAAATTATGGTTTTTTGATGTTAACCTCGTAAATTTCAAACTTCAATATAGCATTAGATTCAGGTAGACAACCTAAAAAAAATTTAATTCTGAAAAAAATAGACCTTATCATGCTTTATTCTCTAGTATCCTTCAAATTTAATCATCAATGCACAATTATCAATGGCTTACTCTAAAACATATCAATAAAAATAATAGATCAAAGGTAATTTCATTCTAATCATAATGTGAAAAACTTATTTCAAGACAAGGCATAATTCAGGGATTTTGAGAATAATGAAGAAGGTTAGACACTTTCTCGAAATAACTATTCACCCCCACACTTAAGATGTACATTGCCCTCAATGTACAAAGATGTATATGCAATTTTAAGAGAGAGGGAGAGGTGAAAGTTCCTAAATATAGATGGTCTCCTGGAGTTGGAAGTCGATAGGGGTAGTGGTTGCGACCGAGCTCTGTGCTAGATGAAGAAATTGGGGAGCTCGTAGAGAATTAGCCAGGAATTATTAAGGCACATTTAAAATAAACTAAATATATAAATAAAGACAAGAAAGATAAAGAGAAATACAATACAAATGTAAATAAAATTAAAATGAAAGATGAATGGACTGAGGGGTCCTTATTATTCGATGGTTCGCGAGGTGGGTGTGACCTCTAAGCCTGCGGAAGTGCTGACGGTGGCGGAAGTGGCGTGATTCTCAAGCAGCCTTTAGAACTTTGAAGGCTGTGGTGGTGGTGGTCGTGGTTCCCAAGGCGTGATTCCCTAGCAGCCTGAAGAACCTGACACTAAGAAACTAAATTAAAATAAACTAAATTAAGCATAATATAGTCAAAGAGGAGGAAAATAAAGGAGAAGATAAAAGTAAAACAAAAGATAAATGGTCTCAAAGACTCTTGGCTTGTCGAGTAAATGAAGCGGCTGGCATGAACTTATGTAGATCGGTCTGCATGAGGGAGACTGTGCTTGAATCCTTTTGTTTTTTCGACATGGCCAAAAGATTGAGAAGAATGCTATGAGAACAAAGAATGCTGAGAATGGAGGGTGTAGAAGGGTGTAAGGGAGGAGGAAGGGTGAGAATTACATGAGAAGAGGGAGGGGTGGGTGGCTTAAATAGAATTCTCAAGTCAGGTACATTCACACGCCCGTGTCTCGTGGGTGTGGCATATCACATGGCCTCATCGCATGGCTGTGGTGGGCTTCATTTGTTTCTCCCACGCCCATGCTCGAGTCGCCACGCCCGTGTGTAATCTAACAGTGTCGACCACGGCCGCATCCATGGCCGTGAGGTTTTGTCGGTGCCCGTGGTGTGGTGATTAGAGTCCGTGATTTTGAAAATTAATTCTCTCTGACTCGTATCGTTTCTGCTATGTTAGTACAGATATTCGTGAGGTCCACACAGCCACGACCACCACGTAGTGTGCGTGCAAATTGTGTGGCACTGAAATTCTGTAATTTTGGTTAGTTTTGAGTTAGGTGTTGTAAAGAAAGAATAATATAATATAAATAAGATGAAAAATGCAGAAGTTAATGGGGTAAGTACTCAGGTTGCCTCCTGAAAAGCGCTCGTTTACAGTCTTAAGCTAGACTCTCCTCTCCATTGTATATTCATGGTGGTTTGAGGAGTTGAAAGTCCTTCCTCGTGTTGGCAGTTCCATTATCATGATAGAGTTTAAGACGAGTAGCGTTTATTCTCAAAGTGCCAAAAATAGGGTTACTTACCTCAACTATTCCGTACGGAAAGACATCGATTACCTTGAAAGGGATTTTCTTGCTGATGTTAGGATCAGGAGGAGACACTCGCGGATCTGCTTTATCTAGTAATACTTGATCTCCAATTTTAAACTTTTGTGTCTCGTAGGGTGGCTTTGGTTCTGTTTTGGGTATCCCTAGTTCTCTTTTAAAATTCTTCTTCCCCTCTTCTAGTTCATTGACCTGAATCCTTTGTTCCTCATGAGTTATTTCTTTGTTGGCACAGGGTTCAGGATCGGGATCATGCTGCGTGTTTCCTGAAAAGAAGGGTTAGCCGAATGGTTATCAATAGAATTTACCTTCTCACATTGGTTATTCGATGTTCTAACTGAATCGAGGGCTTGAAGAGTGACTGTTTCGTCACCTACACAAAGTATAAGCTCGCCTGCATCAACATCGATTTTAGTTCTGGCAGTTGCTAAGAATGGTCTTCCTAAAATTAGGGGGATCGTATTGTCCTCGTCCATGTCTAAAACGACCAAGTCTACTGGGAATACGAATTTATCAATTTTCACAAGTACATCTTCGATTATACCCTTAGGAATTCTAATAGTTTTATTAGCTAATTGAATGCTCATCCTAGTTTGTTTGGGTTTCCCTAAACCTAGTTGTTTAAACAATTTATAAGGTATGGCATTTATGCTTGCCCCTAAATCGGCTAACGCATTATCAATAGATAAACTACCAATTAGGCATGGACTTGTAAAACTCCCTGGATTTTTTAATTTCTGTGGTAGTTTATTTTGCAACATTGCTGAGCACGCTGCGTTCAGTTCCACATGTGATTCCTCGTCAATCTTTCACTTATTTGTCAATAGCTTCTTTAAAAATTTCCTGGAATCTGGCATCTGCAAAAGAGCTTCAAGAAACGGTAAGTTAATATGTAATTTCTTTAAAAGTTTAAGAAACTTACCGAACTGTTCCTCTGTATCATCTTTCGTTACTGCTTGAGGATATGGTATGTGAGGTTTGTACTCTTTGATTACTGGTTTCGGTTTGTTATTGACCTCAACCATATCTTCTTTTACCGTATTCTTTTGTTCTGAATTAGGGGCGTCTAACCCTTCACTATCTTGAGCTGACATGGCTTGAACTTGCTCCTTTGGGTTAGTCTCAATGTTGCTCGGTAGTCTTCCCTGTAGTCTCTCAGAAATCTGCTTAGCAAGTTGCCCGAATTGATCTTTGAACTCTGGTGACAATGCCTCTAGTTTTGTTTCTACCTTCTGAAAACTTGTTTCTGAGGCTGCTATGAAGTTTGTCAATACCTCTTCAAGGTTCGGCTTCTTTTCCTGTGGGTAGGGCTGTTGTTGGAAGTTTTGTGAAGGTTGTTGCCTTTGATTTCTTTGACCGCCCCATGAGAAATTGGGGTGGTTCTTCCAACCTGAATTATAAGTAGTACTATAAGGGTTATTGTTAGAATAAAAATTGTTACCCATATAGTTCATCTGCTCACTCTCCATGCCCTGTCTATAGGGTGGCTACTCAGGATTCGCCACTCCTTCACTTGCGTCGCACTGCATAACTAGATGTGCCTGCGAAGAACCATAGAAACTATCAAATTTTTTATACAGTAACTCTACCTGATTTGATAGCGCAGTTACTGCGTCGATGTTGAAAACTCCGGCTGCTTTGGCTGGCCTTGTCCTTGTAACTTGCCACTGATAGTTATTTAGTGACATTTCCTCTATAAACTCGTAGGCTGCTTCAGGAGTTTTGTTGTTCAGGGTTCCGACGATGGCTGAATCAATTAGTTGTCTTGTCGAAGGGTTCACACCGTTGTAAAAAGTTGGGACCTGTAGCCACAAGGGCAATCCATGGTGTAGAGACTTTCTTAACAAGTCTTTGTATCTCTCCCATGCATTGTAAAGTGTCTCTAAATCTATCTGCACAAAAAAAAAGATATCATTCCTTAATTTTGCCATTTTGGCTGGCGAAAAATATTTTAATAAAAAATTTTCAGTCATTTGGTCCCATATAGTGATTGACCCTCGTGGAAGAGAATGCAACCACTATTTGGCTTTATTTCTCAGGGAAAAGGGAAATAACCAAAGACGGATGGCATCATCAGAAACGCCATTTATCTTGAAGGTATCACAGAATTCTAGAAAATTTGCTAAGTGTGTGTTAGGATCTTCATCCTGCAAACCATCAAACTAAACAAACTGTTGTATCATCTATATAGTGTTAGGTTTCAGTTCAAAATTATTTGCAGTAATAGTAGGCCTAACAATACTAGACTCAGTTCCTGTTAGACTAGGTTTAGCATAATCATACATAGTACGTGGAGCATGATGTTCAGCCATCTCTGGAGGTGGCGGATTATTTTCAGCCATCTCTTCTGTGGTATTTATTTCGGCTTGTTGCTCCTCGTCTATGTAGTTTAAGCTTTGCCTTATCTCCATGCAATTTCTGCGAACGGTGCCTTCAATATCACTGTCGTAAAGAAAGGGTCCTGTCGGGTTTCTTCTAATCATAAACTAGAGGTACCTGAAAGGAGTGAAAGAAGAAAGTTTAGAAAAACAAAAAAAAAATTAATTGCAAAAATAAAATAAAAATAAATATGGCTAAAGTAATAAAAATTAAGTGTTCTTAATATTTCAGTTCCACGGCAACAGCACCAAAAACTTGATCGTTGTTTTTACGATGTCAAAGTCTTAAAATTTATAAATGAGAATGATCGAACTTAGAAACCAACTATGACAACAATTTGAGGCAAGCACACCTATCGAACAGTAGTATAGTTTAGGCAAGACCGGAATGTCGAATCCCAAAGGAACCAAAAGTACTAATACTAACTCTCTTTTTATTATCTAGCCTAAGAATTAAGGGATTTATTTATCTAATCTAAAATTAACTAACAACTAAACTAAATATGCAAAGACAAAGAGGATGAATTGAGAAAATAACTTGAGAGAAAAACCAATTGATTAAGACGACACCCAAGGAAGAATCCACCTAGACTTCACTTGTTATCTAACTCTGAACCAGACGATTTATTCATTTGACTTGATCCGTAAGATTCCTTAAGTTATATTAATCCCTCTCTCGAGGCGACTAACGTCTAACGTCTAACCCTAGGTTGATTAATTGAAATCTCTTTCTAATTAAAACCCCTAGAATCGCATTAACTCGATCTATGGACTCCCATATTAGGTTTCACCCTAATCCGGCAAAATCTCGTCACCCTATCTCTAGGCGCGTGATCAACTCCGCTTAATTATGCTAGATCTACTCTTAGGCAGGGACTTTTGCTCCTCCACCTAAGCACATCACACTTGGATTAATATCCCGGAAATATCAATACAAGAATTAAGAACACATTATTAAGAACAAGTCAAATATTTATCATATAGTTCAGAAAACAATAACAAGATTCATCTTAGGTTTCATCCCCCTTAGGTATCTAAGGGTTTAGTTCATAACAATAAAAAAAAAAACATCTCAAAAGAAAAGATAAAACAAAACATAAGAAATCCCTAAAACCCCCTGAAGGATTTGAAGGAGAGATCCTCCGTCTTCAGTATAACTCCAGCTTTTTGAGATGTATCAACTGGCTATCTCCGAGTAAATTGCCACAAATCTGACCTTTCTGGCTCGGCTCCTTGGCCTAGCTAACCGTCCCCGTTCTAGGTTATAATTAGGGTGTTTATATAGGCTTTTGAGATAGGTTTCTTTGCCTCTAAGTATCCTTTTCCGAGTGAAATTGCTCTTTTCCACGACAAGGACACGGCCATGGCACACGCTCGTGTGAGTCGTCTTTAGGCCGTAGTTCAGACTTTTAATGAGGCCCAGCCGTGTGGTCTTGGCCCAGGCCGTGTCGATTTCTATTTTGGCGAAATTTGGTCCGTTTTAAGCCCATTTCTCGTTTTTTTATCCTCGGGTGCTTTCCTGAGTATAAAACATGAAAATAAAGGATTAAGAGCACCAAATTACATAAATCGAGGCTTGAATCATCCAAAAGCATGCTGAATGTGGGCTTAAAATATGTTACTTTTACGGTTTATCACGCTGCTTGTAGACACGATTCAATGCGTTATTTAAGAATTTAGAAGTAGCATAAACCTCTACTCTAAATTTTGGGTGTAAGTTTTCTCGTACTCATGTTTAACTTGTGAAATATGTGTTTCTGCTATTGTGAAAATGTGGATTGAGATTGAGATGTTATTACATGTATTATGTGTTCATGATTATTGTTGTGAAAGTGTATATGTAGGCATGTCATACATGCTAAGTGATAATAATAATATTGTGCTAATGATGCAAATATGCAGTGATAGTGAGCGGATAATCAGTAAGTATTTTGGCCTTGTGAACTTTGAGATCGTTGGATATAGTTGGCATGCCATAAGATTGTGAGTACTCATATATATGTGTTATATGATTTGGGCATTGAGGCCCTGAGACATGTTGGAAAGATAAAGGAATGTGAGCTAAGCTCTATTCAATGGGACACGTTTGGTGTGATAGAAAGTGTTAGCTTCACTTCTTGAGATATGTTTGACTCAATGAGTCATTTGGTGTATTGGAGATCCGTGTATCTGATGTGTGGTGATAGAGCTCACTTTTATGTTTCATAGCTCAATAGCCAAATTATCTTTAAATATGATTGTAAATATTGTAATGTATGCCTAAAAATGAATGTGATGAGTATATAAATGGACCATTAGATATGCATGAATAAGTAAAATAGGACAGTAAAGTTGGAAATGTTGAGATTATGTTATATGGTTGTGTCGATAATACTTGATGAAATGTTTGCATGGTCATTGTTTTAGGCATTCACTGAGCATGTTAAGCTCACCCACTCCTTTTAAACCATTGCAAATTAGTAGCATTTCGGTGTGAGTGGTGTGGTTTTCGTGGGGTGATCCAAGCAGATCAATTTTCGTTATTTTATATGTGTTTATTAATTCTTTATGTTTCAGGAAATAAAGGCAATGTGGTAGACCTTTTTACTGGTATTTGCAATGATATTTAGACGTTTTCATATCGTATTTGTTCTTAGGATTTAGAGTTTTGAATCATGATATGTGATTATTTCTCAAACTTAATTTTCGATGTTTGAGATTATTATTATGGTCGTTTTGACATTTATTTGATAGATTAAACTCTTACTGGAATGGTTGGTATGCTTAAATATGCTTAGTTTTTGTGGTTTGGAGTAGAGGTATCGGTATTCGTGTGTAAAAACGATACCTATGAGATATTTCGATGTGCATGAAGTCAGAATCGTGCTTTGGTATCGATACCATATCACGAGTATTGATACTCGGGGTAAAATTACAAATACTTTTTGAAAGGTTCCAATAATTTCTGGAGTTTTTGTTTTAGGTGAGAAACAAAATGTTGTTTTGGTATCAAGTTTTCAATCGGTATCAATATCATACATGCTAATTGATTATGTGTTCATGATTATTCTTTTGAAAGTGTATATGTAGGCATGTCATACATGCTAAGTGACAATGATAATATTGTGCTAATGATGCAAATATGCAGTGATAGTGAACGGATAATCGGTAAGTAATATGTGTGTTTAATAATATATATTTTGGCCTTGTGAACTTTGAGACCGTTGGATATAGTTGGCATGCCATAAGATTGTGAGTACTCATATATATGTGTTATATGATTTGGGCATTGAGGCCCTGGGACATGTTGGAAAGATAAAGGAATGTGAGCTAAGCTCTATTCAATGGGACATGTTTAGTGTGATGGAAAGTGTTAGCTTCACTTCTTGAGATATGTTTGACTCAACGAGTCATTTGGTGTATTAGAGATCCGTGTATCTGATGTGTGGTGATAGAGCTCACTTTTATGTTTCATAGCTCAAGTGCCAAATTATCTTTAAGTATGATTGTAAATATTGTAATGTATGCCTGAAAATGAATGTGATGAGTATGTAAATGGACCATTAGATATGCATGAATAAGTAAAATAGGACAGTAAAGTTGGAAATGTTGAGATTATGTTATATGGTTGTGTCGATAATACTTGGTGAAATGTTTGCATGGTCATTGTTTTAGGCATTCACTGAGCTTGTTAAGCTTATCCACTCCTTTTAAACCATTGCAAATTAGTAGTATTTCGGTGTGAGTGGTGTGGTTTTCGTGGGGTGATCCAAGCAGATCCATTTTTGTTATTTTGTAGGTGTTTATTAATTCTTTATGTTTTGGGAAATAAAGGCAATGTGGTAGACCTTTTTACTGGTATTTGCAATGATATTTAGACGTTTTCATATTGTATTTGTTCTTAGGATTTAGAGTTTTGAATCATGATATGTGATTATTTCTCAAACTTAATTTTCGATGTTTGAGACAATTATTATGGTCGCTTTGACATTTATTTGATAGAGTAAACTCTTATTGGAATGGTTGGTATGCTTAAATATGCTGAGTTTTTGTGGTTTGGAGTAGAGGTATCGATATTCGTGTGTAAAAACAATACCTATGAGATATTTCGATGTGCATGAAGTCAGAACCGTGCTTTGGTATCGATACCACATCACGAGTATCGATGCTCAGGGTAAAATTATAGATACCTTTTGAAAGGTTCTGATAATTTCTGGAGTTTTAGTTTTAGGTGAGAAACAAAATGTTGTTTTGGTATCAAATTTTCAATCGGTATCAATATCGTGTATGGAAAGTATCAATACATATGTGCCAGTATTGATACCTACATACTTCTATTGGAACTATTCTAATGCATGCTCAAGTGTTAGTAAATGTTTAATTAATGTATGTACTCAAAAAAACTGCTTGTAATTTAGACATTCATATTATATGGTTGGATCAATGTGGACACTCCTATCAAAATTGCAGACGGAAAACCTATATGATTTTTTAGATTATAATAATATTAAAAAAAATCCTGCCAATAATTTCATTTCCATGTTATAGTTTTTTTAGAAACGATGTAGCTTTGGGATTGTCCATTTAACCTAACCCTAAGCCAACAATTGAACTAAGCAGTTCAATTGCTGCCTTCACTAAGTTGCAGAGTGAGTTAGGGCTTTGGGGTGAAATTTGGTTTGATCAAGAGGACGTTCTTAAGCATGTTTCTTCATCAACTCAACCTAAATGTTAAGCTCGAATTTGGGATATTACATCGACCACCGATATGACCCAATAAACTATCAGAGTTTATAAACAATCATTTTAAAACGATCGTTTATTTTAGAAGAAAACTTAGCTTATTTTCAGAAAACTCACGAGTTAACAAAAAATTGATTTAGTAAAACTTTTTTCTTGTAACAGTGACTACTCTTGAAAATTTAGTTAATTTTCAATTTATTTATTCCTCCAAAATTTATTTTTTATTTAGAAGCAGAAAAGTGATATTCAACTTTGTATTAATTAAGTAAAATCAGAATAATTTTATACATATTTAATTCTATGTCCATGTTTCATTATCCAATATTCTAATTAAATACCATGTATGCTAAATAAACCCAAAATAGAAGTCTCATGCCACAATTCAAATAAAGCGGTACAATTCTCAAATTAACAAAGATTTTAAATAGTAAATCTAAACTACTTTTATAGCAAAAAGGTCAATCTGAGTCGAGCCCTCCGATTTTGCATCTTAACATGGTAGGTTATCTGTAAGAATGGAAAAAAAGAGGGGGAGTGAGTTATGAAGCCTAGTGTGAATTCAATCACAAGAAAATCAGTGCAAATAGTGAACAATCATACAAAATATCAACTCATAAAATGATCAAAATTGAATAGCAATTTAGAATATCGGTATTTCAGATAAACTCTTCACCATAATATCTCAATATTCACATCTATAAATATCCTTTTAAATGCAATGCAATTTCAATTCATTAGAAAAGGTCCTACCCTACTATTATACACCATAGTAGAAGTTCCCTAGAACTCCTTTACCTTTACACCACGTTGTGGATAAACCAATCACCATTATGTATGTACCACTCGTTGTGGATAAACCACTAATCACTGTGGATGTACCACTCGTTGTGGATAAACCACTAGTAATAAAAAGGGTGAATGAACCACTGGGGTTTTTTTTAAAATTTTTTTTTTTGCAGACAAGCTGCTAATAGGTTGTGGATGCACATCATATTTGCTGATTATAACTGCTTTTTCAACTCTCTCAAAACAGAATATATTCCAAACATATATGCCATGGTTCCTTACTTCGACAGGGTACAAATATCTAAATTTGATATTTTTAGATACTTTTTCAGACCTATTGTTGATACTAAGTAGTAGTAAAAAATTTGTATCCATTTTTCATGATATTATGCACGGATCAGATATATCATGGCGAATTCTTCAGAAAAATTGTGTCTTCCACAAGGGAATCTGATAAGTAAGATTTCCAGTAAGTGTTTACATAATTTTCTTCTGTCCGAAGAAATGATTCATTGAAATAATGAGTCATCATTGATATCGGCACATCTGAGATCGAAAAATGTTCAGGAGTTCCTCTATTCAATCCTTTTCCTTCTTCTTGTTGCTGGATATCTTATTTGTACACATCTTCTCTTTGTTTCTGAGTCTAGTGTACGGTGTGGATAAACCACTCATTGGTGTAGATAAAAGTTGTTAATACGGTGTGGATAAACCATTCAACAATGTAGATAAACTGCTCAAATGGTGTGGATAAGTCACTCAACGGTGCGGATAATTTGCTCACACTTCCTTCGTTCATATCATCTCACCCCATGCTATGCAACATGACATGCTAACAACAGATCAATACGGTAGCAATAACATGCTTATAGCAAATCGGTATAGTAATAATTATGATGCTTATAATGGATCATTGTAGTAGAAATAATCTTACTTAACATGAGTTCGATTTAACAGTAACAGTAGACATGTATGTCATGCAATCAGTAACACAGTGGTATGTAAAACATTATCAGTTCATCAGAATTATGGTAATAGTAAACATGTAATATTTTTATATCGTGCATATACAATAATAATTTAGTCAATTAGTTCATGGATTCCAATATTAGTCATATTATCAGGTGCTCAATTGAATGAAATAAAGCACTAAAAATAGTTCAGGGACTATTTAAGGACTGAACTGAACAATTCACAAAATTTTGGGCAAAACTGTAAATCAGAGGTCACACGACCGTGTGGGAAGCTATAGGCCGTGTACAAGGGTTACATGGTCATGTGGTCAGGCCGTGTGGAAAATGTAAAAATAACATTCAAGGGAGACACGACCATCTGGTAGGCATGTGGAGGGTTCCTAATAGTGTGAAATTCGAACTATTCTAGGGTTTCGGAGGTACATGGTCGTGTGAGGGATCGTGTGGTCCACCCGTGTGGTAGACCGTATGGGCCTACTCTTAGGTACGGTTTGCACCGATTCGCTTGTAAAATAACACACACATTTTATCGCGTTGATAAATGACGCTCCTCACTACCCAATCTGATCCAATTCACCTAAATTAGGTCCTTCAAAACGACATTTACACACAAATTAACAGTTGTTTCCAAGATTTGTCAATGTTATCAAACAATTTGGTAAGAACCGTAAAAGATTAAGTTATTAAATTGAAAGATTATTGCTGGTTAGAAATACTACGCAAATTCAGGATCTAAACTTCGAGAATGAGAACTTACCGATTCTTAGCAAGAAATGGGATGTTATTAATAACAATAACAAAATCGATAGGAAGAACGATTGAATGGAGGATTATTTTATTCGAAAAAACAAAATAATTATCAGTAATTAGGATAAAAATATGGTGTAAAGAAAATAGAAAGAAAATAGAAAATAAAATAAATAGAAAGATAGAGAGCAAATTCTATTAGGATTTGAAAAGGAGAAATATGAAAATCTAATTACGAAAAGAATAAAAAAGATTATGGAATTCTAATTCTATTGAAATTTTGAGGAAGGTAATGTATGAATTTTAATTAGGAAATAATTTGGTCACAAATCCTAGGGGCATCACTTGTAATTTCCCCAAAGCTGGTCGAATTTCAAAAGAAAATGGAAGGGAAGGTGTGATTCAAACTCGGAAACAAAAAAAGAGGAAGGCTAGCTCTTAACTATTGGGCTATTTCCCATTTCTTGTCTAGTTTTTATTCCCAATAATATATATTTTATGTTGGCAAAATCTCAAAATTAAAAGGAAAGAGGAGGCTTGAAGTTGGGTTAGCAAGGGGGAGAGACTAACACCTAACCATTGGGTTATTCCCCAATTCTTGCTTAATTTCGTCACTGAACCGTACATATGTTTTGGGTTGCTACAACCGAAACTAAATAAAAACAAAAAGGAAATGAGGGACTCAAACCTAAAACCTCTAGGTAGGGTTCTAACGTGCTAACCATTAGGCCTAAGCCTATTTCTTATTCAGTTTTTACCCCAACAGTATTTATTTTAGTGTGGTTTTATCTTAGGTTGCTAAAAATAAAAGGAAGAGAAATGAGAGGAATGTCGTTTGAACCTAGGACTTTTAGGATGGATGCGCTATCACTTAACCATTTAGCCTGTCTTATTTCTTGTCTAATTATTTTAGCTAACCCCTTATTTTTCGGGGAGTGACAACTCATCCCAATCGAAGGTTTTCAGCCAAAGATAATATGGCTTATGAGGATTGAGTTTTGAGTCATCGAATTCCTCGCCAATTAATATCTTACTTAAGTCAAAATTAATGTAATTGTTGGTTTTGGCGTTAGTGTCCCTGGCAACCTGATTATCAGATAACGTTTGAACTTCTTCAATTACGAGGTGCCATTTAGTGTGTTTCTGGAAATAGAAATCATCGCGAATCTCGACGAAGTCCTACAACAGAGTCTCAAATTTCCCAACAACGATAGTTCCAAGTAGAAGGACTACGGTGATGTCATGAGCCACGGATCAAAACCTGTGACGAATGCACACAAACTATCCCATAGAGGTAAATTGATCAAATGGGGGATGATTTAACCCACTTGAATTGGCTTGATTCATGGAACATATGGAAAAGCTCATTTACTTAAAGCCTTGGTTGCCCAGAGAAACACTTAAGTAAAACTAGAGTTTCCAGGGTAATTATTATAGATTGTAAGGGATAAAGATGTAAAGAGTTTAAATATCTTAGGACTCTATTTTGTAAATAAATACTAATCTCAGTCATTGATGTAATTCGATCTGTATCGTTGGATCTGAAGGAGCTCAACTATAAATAGAGACTTTCCCCATCATTTGTAATCACTCATTTGTAACGCCCCAAAATTTGAGTTTTTGGATTTGTTAAACTATTTCAAAACTTAAGTATCTACTTTAGTGGTTAGGAGCCTTGGGTGTGTGTTTGAGGTCATGGGTTCAAATCTCACTCTTGGAAAAAATTTGGTATTTTTTGTTCCAAACCCTATCTCTGTTCATTTGACCTAAATACTATTTTCACTCAACTTGTGATAGAATGAGTTTGTTAGTTCACTGGTAAGGTGTTAGCTTACTCTTTGGTTCTATGTTTGAGTCCCTGCGACTGCAAACAACAATATTTTTATTACCCAGTGTATGCCGTTCACATGGTAGAGTTCGAATTGAATTTGAATTCTAAGGGAATTTAGGTAGTTATTAGGAAATTTGGTTAGTGGGATAATATGGTTTTTTTATTATTTTCTTTTTAAAATAAATTGAGAAGTTTTCCCAAAAAATTCTCCCAATTCCACTCTCACTTCCTTATTCCTCTTTTTTTTTTTGAATTTCTTTTCACATGCTATTTGATTTTCCTTTGTTTTCCAATTATTTTCTTTGTTTTGTTTTCTTCCCTTTTGAACTTCCACCCCTTTTGCTATCTTTCTCCAAATTGGTTCTTGTTCATAATTTGCTTGTGTTTTTCTTTTACTGTTCAAAATCTTATGGGTATGATCCTTTTGCTCGAAATCTTCGTGGGTATTCTAATTTTGGTTGGGTAAGAGAATGGTTTTCTATTATTATTTTGGTAATTTTTGGTTGTTGTGTTTCAATTGAAACAAGTGATTGCTACATTGAGTTTTGGTTTTAATTATACCAATGTGCTTCTAGGAGAAGATCAAGGGGCGCTTGGTATTCCTTTAGCGACTTAGGCATCGTGTAGTTGCTGTTTTCGTTCGGGGTAAGTGTTCAAATGTCATTTTGGGAGGGAAAATGAGGGCATTTGTGATTGAAATTTGGTTTAGGTTTCGCTTGTTGTTACTAAAATTGACCGCTTGAATGATGGTTGTAGGTTTTCGAAATCTCGTGGTTGAGTTCGTGTCAGAAAATATCCAGGTGTGTAACAAAAACCTAAAAAATCGCGAACGATAAAAAGCTAAAAAACTAGATTATCGATGCCACACGACTCTGTGAAAAGCCGTGTGGGCCATACGGAATGGGTTAATTGGGCCATGTGGGGCCACACGGGCATGTGTGAGATCGTGTGTCAGGTCGTGTGGGCCACACGGGCTGGCCAAGTAGACCGTGTAGGCCCAAATTCTGAAAATTTTCCCTAGAGTTGTATTTGGCATACGAATCGAATGTAGCCCTTCAGTAGGGTCCGTACGGTATAAATTTGACTATGAATCATGTTTTCTAATACTCTATTATTGTTAAATATGATTTATGAACATATGAGTAGTATGTTATATGTGTTAGCATGATATGTTATAAGCTAATATTATCTAAAATTGATGTGTAAAACATGTATGCCATGCACGTATTTGATATCTGTTTAGTTTTGCATGTGCATTGGGGTTGGTTTATAATTGTGAAGGAAGTGTGGGCAATTTAATTTATCTACCGTATTTGGTGGCTTAGCCACGTATATCTATTTTGGCGGATTACCACATATTGCTCTAGCAACTAGACTGTAAATATTCTGAAAAGTGACATACGATCACTTAGCGGTATGTGGGGCTGAAAGGGTATTTAATACCTTAATTGGTGTGTAGGGATGGTCGGAGATAGTGTGTAGCGGATGGGGGTAGGATTTGAGTCTGTATTTGATGTGCATCTGTTTCTGTACCTGATTATGAAATATGTCTTATTTGTATCTGAACGTATGACTAAAATTGTATTTGATGAATCATATGTATCTATTGTATTAATTGTAATAAGTTATACACTGAGATTGTAATCTCATCTCTGTTTGTTTATTCTCAAGTAACCCACAGACATAGGACGGATAGAAGCAACGAAAGCTCGGTTAAACATATTTAATTTTGTGATTCTTTTAACTTTGCTTACTTAGTTTTGGTGTTGTTAGACTGTTTCGGACTTTTGGGACTGTCTTTGATTTGGACTTTATTTTCCATTTTGAATTGTTTATTCATTTTTATATTATAATAATTCCATCTGCAAAACGTTAGATTTTCAAAATCAAATCGTGTTTTCCAAAACTAAATTTAACTAAGAGTTCCGCTACAAACTCAAGTGTTTTATAAATATAAATTAAATCGATAAATTTAACGAATTAAGTAAGAAAAGTATGTTTTTAAGATAAAGTGGAATTTTTATTTATCAAAAGTTAGCGCTAATTCTACAAGTCGCAAATGATTTTTGAATTTGCAAATTCAATCGCAGTAACTTTTCTAGATCCGATTATAACATCTAGGCCAGGTTTGGGATGTTACACTAAATAAGAAGAATGATGATCTCTAAGCTATGGTCGTGGCTTTAAAGGAGGAAATTGAGGCCATGTTAAGGAGCTTGAGGTAGAGCTCATTGTGTGCAAAATTGTTGTGGGAAAAAGGATGTTGGCTTCGTTTGTTAAGGGGACGAGGTCCGCGAGGGATGTCGGCAATTTTCTCTAGCATGGAATAATATTTTCCATGCAATGGGAATCAATGATGATGTCACTAAGGTAAACACTATTATAGTTTATTTTACTGAGGTTGTTCTCTTATGGTGGCATCGTAGGTCCAGAAATGAGAAAATGAGTGGGATCGCGATTGGGACTTGGAAAGAATTCCAAAAAGAAATAGAGAAGGAGGCTTGGTCTAAGTTGCATTGGCTTACACAACAAGGCACTGTTCGGGAGTATGTCATAGACTTCAATGAATTGATGCTTCAAATCTCTGACTTGAGTAAGAAAGAAGCATTTGACCGGTTCAAGGATGGGTTGAAGCCATGGGCAAAACAAGACGGGCAAAGCCTTTTGTCGAGGCCATGGTCAAGACAGAGTCCTTTGTCGAGCTTGGTCCGAGGAAAGTCAAGTTTGATTTTTCTAAGCCTAAAAAGACGGGAAACAATGGAAATTGTAAGAATGGTGGTAATGAGAAACCACATAATGGGAAGTGGAAGCCCAAAAATAAATCGAAGGGGCCAATGAAATGCTTAATTTGTGACAGTCCGCATATAGTGAGGGATTATCCAAAGAAATCTATGATTTTTGTCATTGAAGGGGATGATGAGGCAGACAAAGCATCGATGAGGCTTGGTTCGATCTTGAGTTTTTTCAAAGACAATAGAGTCAGAATGAATGAAAAGAAACTAGTGATGTGCTTTTTATATTCTGGTTTGCATAGGATGCTGGACTATCTAGAGCGATCTAAGCTGTCTACAGTTACTAAAGAAGATGAAGTGGAGCTAGAGAATGAGACTTTAAAGCTTAAGTCAATGATACTCAAATTTGCAAAAGAGAAGAAGGATCACAAACAGAAAGGGTTGATGCATATGGACATCAACATCGTAGATCAATAAAAGAGTGCTCTTGTTGATATAGGGTATTAGGCTTGTTCATATCAGAGAAAGCCATGAGTAAACTTGGTCTTTCAATTAGCAAATTGACTAAGAAGATCAAGACGATAAATTCCAAAAAGGTTTCAACTGTGGTTGTAGCGCAATAAGTTGAGCTACAAATCGTTCAATGAAAAAGTAAGGAAGACTTCGAGGTAAATGAGCGGAACTACTCGACAAAGAAACTAATTGGGAATCGACCGAGACATTGAGGTAGTTTCGAGACGAGTCAAATTAGTATCATTATGAGGATGCGACGAGGGCGTCGCGAGAATGGGTGGGGGAGACTATCACGGGTTGCGACTCAAAGCACGTGACGAATGTACACAAACCGCCCCATGGAGGTGAACTGATAACATGAGGCTCATTTAGCCCGTTGAACTGGATCGATTCGTGGAACATATGGAGAAGTCCATCTACTTGAAGCCTTGGTGATCTAGTGAAACACTCTAGTAAAACTAGAGTTATCGGGATAATTATTGTAAATCGTAAAGGATAAAGATGTATAGATTTTAAATCCTTTAGGACTAACATTTTATAGATAAATATTAATACTCGGCCTTTGATGTAATTCAGTTTGTACTGTTAGATCTAAGGGATCTCAACTATGAATAAAGGCTTTCCTCCCTCATTTTTAATCACTCAATTGTAATCTTTCAAAGTAATAGAATACTTTTAAGAGCATTTACTCAAACACTTGGTGTGCACTATTTTTGTTGTGGTTTTTCTATTCATTCGTGGCTTCTTCTCTTTCGAGTTTGCTTGCGTTTTGCTTCGTTGCTTTAGAAAATTTCTACAAAAATTCTCATTTTTTGAGAGTAAGATTAAGTTAGGCGGATTTGAAGCAAAAATAATTTATTTTTTATCAACTAATAATCAATAGCTAACAAAATGAATCAAATTTCTTTCATAATTTCATTAATTATTAAAACTTTTAACTTTGTAATCCTATAATATGCATTGTTAGTTCCTCTTCGAATATATGAATATATGACACTAATAGGAAAAAAAAAATTATAATTTAATATTAAAGAAAGTTTTTTTTAATATATTAGGTTGACACAAATAAAAAATCAATTTAATAATACATCCAAACATATCTTGATTTATTCTTATATTTGATTAATTATTAGTTAAGCTAATTGATATACTTAGTAATATACGGAGAAGAAAATCATTTTTAAAATTGAAGGCTGACCAACAATTTTCAATTACAAAAGTATAGTTGACAATCATGTTAATCAATTTATACATGTTAAAAACAAATGAGCTGGAAGAATAAAATGAATATTTTTATGTAATTAGCTTCCTTCTATCTAATTACTAAATAAAATAAAGATAATCATATCTTTTTATATTATCTTATTATTTTTAATAATATTACTAAAGAGTTTTGACATTTCTTTTTATGAAATAATATGTTTGAATTAAATTACTATTTCTGTAATTTTTAAATAATAGTATATTTATTCTAATTATCATTTTTTTAAAATTTAATTTGTCAACTATCATGTTTTAATCTCTTAATTATATTATTTTTGAAAACTTTAAAATATAAATTAATTTAATAAAATTTAATTATTAAATACAATAGTAAAGATACAAAAAAGTAGTTTAAAAAATATATTAGACATCCCCAAATACCAATGTATTTAAAAAAATTCATTTTTCTGTAGACCAATAGTAAAGGACTGGTTTTTGCTGTGAATACCAAAACTTAGTCCAAAAATGGTTAAAGCCAGTTAGGCCCAACACATTTGTTCCACCATCAAGATTCCCAAAACCTGTGAAAGAAACAAGCGGAAGCAAAGCAGAAACTGAGACAAAGAATCCCATACCAACAGCTGCATCCTGAGCCAATGGCGTCAACAATTCTAAGGCGAGCAACCTTATCCGTTATCAAGTCAAGTCTTCTAACGGAAGCGTCAAGGAGAAGCTATGCCTCGGTTGCTGTGGGGACTGACATTCTGTCTGCCGCATCCCAAGTTAGTCTCCAGAAAGCTCGAAGCTGGGATGAAGGCGTTACCTCCAATTTCTCCACTACTTCTGTCAATGATATCTTCAAGGTTTCGTTGTATAGTTTCTCTTTCAATATTATTTAATTCAGTATGTATTAATTTTGTTTTAGAATTTTTCATTTCAGGGCAAGAAAGTTGTCATCTTTGGACTACCTGTAAGTCTCTCTCCCCACAATTTGACTTGCTCTATATATGTGGAAATTGAGAGATGGAATTTGATTTTGTGAGATTTTGTTTGGAAAATCTGAGCTTAAATTTGTATATTAATGAATTCTGGTGGATTGCTCCGTATATGAGGTACTATATGCATGATTTAGATGTCTATGATGTGATGATTCTCAGTTCTTATAATGCTGAAATTGGTAGTGGAGTAATTAGTTTATGTTAAGAGAATGGAACTTTTCAAAGCTTTTCCAATGTGGAAGATTTTACTAAATAGTTTAATAAAAAGCAATTTAGCAGTATCTAAAGAAGAATGTAGATGTATCCTTGCAAGTGGTTCACTTGCTATGTTACCCGGAATTGGTAGTGTCAGATACCAAAGTATGTGCCAAACACGAGTATACCCCAATTTTCTTTTTAAGCGTTTTCATATATTTGGATGATTGTAATCCGATATTTATGCCCAAATATGTGTCTGGCATAGGCGTCCAAAACAGAAAACTCTAGGTAACATAGGGTGCATGATTTTCGTATTTCAAAGAACCGGGTTTAGGAAAGAAGAAGAACAAAAGAAAGTGGAGTGTGGACCTATCAGTTTGCTATTTCTGATGTTATTGTTTAGAATGGAAATTTGATGAAACTTGGATTTACATTTTATTTGGGATTGTGTATAGGGAGCATACACAGGTGTCTGTTCACAACAGCATGTGCCTAGTTACAAGAAGAACATCGATAAGTTCAAGGCTAAAGGAATTGATTCAGTCATTTGTGTTGCCATTAATGATCCTTATGTTATGAATGCCTGGGCAGACAAACTGCAAGCCAAAGATGTGGTAAGTCATTCCATGTTAATGATGTGTAGTGTTACTTGTGCATTGTACGAATTCTTTCTTATGCTGTCTTGTTGATTGTTGACGAGTTTAATATTATTGTTTTGCAATTTGGATTTATCATTGTTCTCATATTCCTAATTATTACGTATGGTTCAGTGGAGATGTAGTGATTAGGAAGATAGAAAGTCTGTCGCATCATTAATTTTTTATCTGAGGGCTTGTAATCACTTTGTAAGATCCTTGGCATTTGTAAAAATTTAAACTGAGATTAATACAATCTGAACTCAAAGCTATTTGTTCTGTTTTTGTTTTTCCCTTCCCTTTTCTTTACTGAAGTGCATTATTTTTTATCCATCTCTTAATCAGCTAAAATCTCTTTATAGATTGAATTTTATGGGGACTTTGATGGGAGCTTCCACAAGAGCCTTGAATTGGGAAAAGATCTCTCTGCTGCTTTGCTTGGGCCTCGCTCTGAAAGGTACTTCTAGAACTATGCGTTTGTTATCAGAATTTCATATAGATCGAAGAAACACCTTTGACATTCATCTCCGATTCTCATATAAACTTGAGAGGTCTTGGACCAATTTAATCTACGAATCTGTCCCAGTCGGTGCCTTGTTTTAGAATTTACTTGTTTTACATATTCTTGAAGACAACGAACGATGCTCTATGCTAAGGAAACAAATAATGGTAAGATTATGGTTGGTTTTGTGTAGATGGTCAGCCTACGTGGTCGATGGAAAGGTGAAAGCACTGAATGTGGAGGGTGCGCCATCTGACTTCAAGGTTTCTGGTGCTGAGGTTATTTTGGAGCAGATATAAAGAGGGTATGGTATCTTTTTGTTATTCCGCTCCCAAGAGGTACGGGGGCTCTTTGAGGTAGGAAAATAAAATGGTTGAGTGCACTTAATAAGTGTGTAGGTTTAAAACCTATGTTATTACTGCTTTAAGTTTTCAATGTTTACTGCTTAGAGAACAAAGTAGCCGCACATTGTATGAAAACCTTATGAATTTGGTGAAGAGAGGCTCCCTATGTTTTAGTCGCTTGGTAGTGTTTATACATGAGCTTTCATGTAATTTGCATACATTAAACTTCAATTTTGGTTTAATTTTCACATTTAACTAATTCTCCTATTATCTATGTGATGCAAATTGCTGATATGATATTTTTTAATTCAGTTGAAAATAACTTAAGCTTATTTGCTTTTTTTTTTTAACTTAATAAAATGTGTCATGTCTATAATTTACATAGATAATGGGGTTAGCGAAATGTGAAAATTGAACCACAATTAAATTTTATTGTGTACAAATGAACCAAATTAAAGTTGATATATAATATTGTAAACTGTATCAAAGTTTATGTTTAATTTTGATATTTATCTCATATATATTTAATAACCCTTTATATTATATAGAATATACTAATTTTATCTCATGTGATATTATTTAATTATGACATGTTAAATTCATTTAATAATTTTTATATAAAGTTAATTAAAATAATCTTCAATAATATTATAAATTTAAAATTTAAAATCTAAATATAAATATAACAAGAAATGTAAAGCTTAATATTTGTAGAAAGTGAATATATAATATAAATCTATTTAAATTTTTTATTTGTATTTACACATGTATTACTTAATATACGAATATTTAATATTTTTTAATCACATTTTATTAATAATTTGATATAATAATTTTGGCTTAAGGGTGTAAAAAATCTCCAAATTTTTTTAAAACAAGTAATTAAACTCCTATTTTTTTTACGCTCAATTGGGTACTTGAACTTTCAAAATATATCAAAAAGATCCTCAAGCTTTTAAAAAATAAAAAATAAAAAATTAAGCTCCTTTTTTTTTTTGAACTCAATTGGGTACTTGAACTTTTAAAATGAATAAAAAAAGACCCTTAAACATTTTCAAAAAAAGCAATTAAGCCCTTAATTTTTTTTCACTTAATTGAGTACTTGAACTAAAAAAATACATCAGAAGATCCATTTGATTTTTAACTTTAATAATTGATCCTTAAAGTTAACTGCTCCTATTTTTTTTTTAGTAAAAGTCACCTCGTGTCACAACCACGGCGTGACATGTGACAAAAAAAAAAACTCTAAAAAATAAAAATCAAGAAAAGTTATAAAAGTTATTAAATTTTAATCAAAAGAATTTAAAATTTATTAACAATTAGAAAAAAAATTATAAAAATCATAAAAAGAAATTATAAAAAATTGTAAAATGCATAAAAAAACCCTTTAACCATTAACTTTAACTGTTGACCGTTAAAGTTAACGACTCCCAATTTTTTTTTCTAGTTAAAGTCATCATGTTTTGCAACATAACATGACATGGCGAAAAATGATAAAAAAAATAAAAATCAATAAAAGTTATAGAAAAAATTATAAATGCAGAAAAAATTATAAAATGCTTATTTTGGTACGATAATTTTTTATAAATTTTATATTTATTTATATTTTTTATAATTTTCTTACGACTTTATAAATTTTTATAAATTTTTTCTATATTTCTATATATTTTATATATTTTATGATTTTTCTAATTTTTAATAAAATTTAAATATTTTTATTTTTTATAAAAATTTAATAATTTTTATAACTTTTATAGATTTTTATTTTTTTATCATTTTTTGCCACATGTCACGCTATGGTTATGAGACGTGGTGACTTTAACTGAAAAAATTGGGGGCAGTTCAAGTACCCAATTGAGTGCAAAAAAAGTAGAGTCTTAATTGCTATTTTTGAAAAAATTTTAGGGTCTTTTTGATGCATTTTGAAAGTTTAAGTACCCAATTGAGTGTAAAAAAAGCAAGGGCTTAATTGCTTTTTTTTTTTTGAAAAAGTTTGAGGGCCTTTTTGATATATTTTAAAAATTCAAGTACCCAATTGAGTATATAAAAAAAAAAAAAACCTTAATTGCTTTTTGTTGAAAAAGTTTGAGGACTTTTTACACCTTAAGCCAATAATTTTTAAAACACATAATTGATAACTTAGATATAAGTCATTTTCTAAAATTATAGTTTTAATATAATATATATTTTCAATTAGCTATTATATTAAAGATAATGAGATTTATAAAAATATATATTTTTAACTAATTAATAAGTTATATAAACTTTTACGATTGCAATTGTAAGGTTTACTATTAACTTCTATTATAAATTATTTTTAACTCCTCCAATCCCCCGCATTCTCCTCTCCATATCCATAAAAGCAATACTATAATTTTAATTTTTCTTTTTATATAGATCAATAAAAAAATATGTTTAACTAATTTATAATTTCAAATTTAATAATATTTTCTCTTTCTTTTTTTTTTCTTTTCTCGTATACTTTTTTGGTAACTTTTTCCGGGTTAAATTGTCTAAATATGTCGTTTTTTTAATTGGCCAAATAACTCATTTTTTTTAAAAAAAATTAAGGAAATATGTTGATTTTGGAGAGTGTGTGAAAGTTGGGCGTGCTTTCTCGCCACCTGTGTAGAAAGCGCGCCCAACTGGACACACTTTCACACACTTTCTCCTTGGCCATCGATTTTTTAAGTTTTTAGGGTTAAGGCATTTTAAAGGTTTTTATTGTTTAGGGTTATGAGGGTGAAACCATAAAAGTTTATAGGTAGATTTGAGGGGCTGGAGATGAGATAACGCGTCTCAAAACACATACATTTCATATGCTATGACAGGATATGTAACACCCCTTACCCGTGTCCGACGCCTGGACAGGATACGAGGCATTACCAGACTTAAACAAAAACATTTATTCAAAACCGGGCTATACAATTTCATTCAATTTAAATTTTCTCATTCACATGCAAATCGAACTTTATATGGGCCCACGAGGCCCAAAACATACATTGGAAATTGTTCGGGACTAAATCGAGAACTTAGGAAACTTTAAGAAGACTTAATTTTTTTCATCAAAACAGGGGTCACAGGCCCGTGTAGCTTGGGACACTCCCATGTGGGTAGGCCGTGTGGTCACACACGCCCATGTCCTTAGCCCGTGTAACTCTCTGTTTATGACGTCATCACCAAAATAGGGTCATACGGCCGAGTCACACGCTCGTGTGGCAAATTAAATTCCAAAAAATAGATGCAAACTTCACACGCCCTGGGTACACACCCATGTCCCGGGGTCGTGTCCTCCACACGGCTGAGACACACGGCCATGTCTCTGCCCGTGTGGCCAAGAAAATGGCTATTTACCAAGCCATTTGGCACCCTCATTTGCACATACTTAAACGCAACCTCAATGACATCTTTCATGGCATTATTATCATCAACACATCCTAAATCCATCCATACCAAACACATATAACCACATCACATGAAACCTTTAGTATAAGCACACACATATAAATAGGCATTACAAATCATTAACCAATATGAGCCACATCTCATGGCCATATACAAAATGAATCATATTACCATTATGAAGCAACACATTTGGCCAAATCAAATGACACATACACAATTGACTATGTCCCTATACATGCCATAAACTTAAGAGGTCTGTATTCACTTTTACCCCACGATGATAGCTTAATATACTGCTATATCAGGAGTTACTCCACGTATTGCTTGACGTAAAACAGATAGTGGATTTGTTTCTGATGCCAGATCATGAATTAGTAACTGCATCCAATCTCCAAAAAAAATCCCAATTGTTTCGAACTTTCTAGTTTTGGAATGGGAATATTTACTGAATCCCCATGAATAGGATCAAACCTTATTCCATGGTATTTACATGAGATTCCTCTTTCTTATTCTTAAGCAAGTCCCCAAGAGGTCTTAGTTGATCCATGATTTATGTTTTAGCTTTCGTTTCCTTTTCGTTTGTTTCGAGAAATATATCGATCAATTCCAATTCTTTTTTTTCTATTGATTCTTTTCCGATCGAGATGTATGGATCCATGAATCTATGTGTCTATATCGATCCTGTTCATGGATTAACGAAAATGTGCAAAAGCTCTATTTGCCCCTGCCATTCTATGAGTCTCTTCCTTTTTGGGTATGGCATCGCCACTCCCTTTGGTCCATTTAGGATTAGGAATGGGCATAATCGGGCCTTCTTTTTACATATCTCTCGTTATTTGGGACCCTATTCACCTCTTTTCTTTTTTTCTTCTATTGAATCGAGAAATAAATAGGTTTGATTGTCCATCTTTTTAATATAATCTATATATATTTAATATAATCTTAATATAGACATCCTTCGGATACTCCAAATCGAAGCAATTGGATGTTCGACTCAGGCTTATATGACATGACTGATCAATAGAAATACTCCAACACCCCACCTTTGTCATATATTCCATACATCACACTAGATAGATATCATATTCATGGAATACGATTCACTTTCAAGATGCCTTGGTGGTGAAATGGTAGACATGCAAGACTCAAAATCTCATGCTAAAGAGCGTGGAGGTTCAAGTCCTCTTCAAGGCATAATATTGATAATGCTCATTGAATTGGAATAAGTTCAGTAGCGGATCACGAGATCTTGGTGATCTTCTCTATCTAATGAATGGGGAGTCCACTTTGAAATCATTCGCCCTGCACCCACCCCCGAGTATATGCTTCAACAGGAACATCTTTCACAATCCTTGGAGAGATAGTTCACTAATAGACCGAGGGATAAGTAATTTGCCTCATTCACATCCAGATCATGAATATTTGGAATCCATATTATGCAAGGAGACATTGCTTTTGCTAGTTCGAATTGAAGGGTGATATAAAATCGGCCAAATTACCCAACAAGCATTAGCTCTCCTTGAAAAGGAGGTGATCCAGCCGCACCTTCTAGTACGGCTACCTTGTTACGACTTTACTCCAGTCACTAGCCCTGCCTTCGGCATCCCCCTCCTTGCGGTTAAGGTAACAACTTCGGCATGGCCAGCTCCCATAGTGTGACGGGCGGTGTGTACAAGGCCCGGGAATGGATTCACCGCCGTGGAGAAGGGGTGCCTCCTCAGAAAGGGGGTCGCAGTGACCAAGCCCGGGCAACTGTTTACCAAAAACACAGGTCTCCGCAAAGTTGTAAGACCATGTATGGGGCTGACGCCTACGCAGTGCCGGAAGGTTAAGGAAGTTGGTGACGATGTGGGGGAGCGCGACCAAGCCCGGTGTGAACGGCGGCCGTAACTATAACGGTCCTAAGGTAGCGAAATTCCTTGTTGGGTAAGTTTTGACCCACACGAAAGGCGTAACAATTTGGGCACTGTCTCAGAGAGAGGCTCGGTGAAATAGACATGTCTGTGAAGATGCGGACTACCCGCACCTGGACAGAAAGACCCTATGAAGCTTCACTGTTCCCTAGGATTGGCTTTAGGCTTTTCCTGCGCAACTTAGGTGGAAGGCGAAGAAGGCCTCCTTCCGGGGAGGGCGCGAGCCATCAGTGAGATACCACTCTGGAAGAGCTAGAATTCTAACCTTGTGTCAGGACCTACGGGCCAAGGGGCGATCTCTCGTGACAGCAGTTTCTATGGGGCGTAGGCCTCCCAAAAGGTAATGGAGGCGTGCAAAGGTTTCCTCGGGCTGGACGGAGATTGGCCCTCGAGTGTAAAAGCAGAAAGGAGCTTGACTGCAAGACCCACCCGTCGAGCAGGGACGAAAGTCGGTCTTAGTGATCTGACGGTGCCGAGTGGAAGGGCCGTCACTCAACGAATAAAAGTTACTCTAGGGAATATTCACCTGTTGTCCATTGACTACGCCTTTCGGCCTGATCTTAGGCAATGACGCACCCTCCGTGGACAAACCTTGCGGAGGAACCCTTGGGATTTCGGGGCATTGGATTCTCACCAATGTTTGCATTATTTAAGCCGACATTCTCGCTTCTGCTTCGTCTACTCCCGCTCACGCGGGTGCTTCCCCCTAAGGCGGAACGCTCCCTTACCGATGCATTTTTACATCCCACAGCTTCGGTAGATCGCTTAGCCCCGTTCATCTTCGGTGCAAGAGTGCTCGATCAGTGAGCTATTACGCATTCTTTCAAGGGTGGCTGCTTCTAGGCAAACCTCCTAGTTGTCTCTGCACCCCTACCTCCTTTACCACTGAGCTCCAACTCGAGCTAGCATAAAACCCTATAAGATATGAGGAAGTAAGGGGAGTAAGCTACAATGCTTAGTAATTTTGTATGCAAATAATAAGCAACTTATTAACATATTTTTCCCCAAATCTCACAATATATTCTCTAGGTAATACAATCATAATTGCATAAAATTTCACAATTCATCTATGTTCATCTTGAGCTGTCTACTCGAGTTATAGTCACTAAATTATTTTATCCAGAGTTACGAAACTCCAAATTAAGATCCGGTAATTTTCCTTGAAACTACACTCACATATCTTCTTACCATAAAATTTCCAAAATTTTTGGTTCAGCCTTTCCAGAATTTTTGGTTCAGCCAATCAGTACAGTTTATTCTTTAATGTCTCCCCTATTTTTCCATCTAATAGTTCTTACCCCTATTCATTAAAAATTTATTTTCTCATTGAAAAGAACTCAAAGATGTTTCTGTTTGTTTCTCTTGAAAATAGGCTCATTAAGAAATTCAAGCATATAAATTTTATCCCTTGATTTTTTTAAAATTTTTAATGAATTTTAAAAGTTAGAACAGGGGATTACAAAATCATTTTGACCCTATCTTATAAAATTTCAAATATCTCATAATCTGAATTTCTTTTATGCAAAAATAGACTCAATAAGCTTTAATTTCATATCTTATTAAACTTCTAATTCAATTTCCACCATTTTTGGTGAATTCTCAAAGTGATTCAACTGTTGCTGTCCAAACTGTTTTGTTGCTAATTTTATTCTATCATGTTTTTTTTTGTACTAATTCTCATTTACTCACTTATATCACTAAAGCATACCCATAGTTAGCCATGGCAAGAGCTAGTCATCGTCAAATATTTACAAGCTAATCATTGGCCAATTTATCTTATACATCAACAACAAAAACTTGAACATTTCATTTCTCAATTCAATTTGGCTTGAAAGCCTCACACATGATCACAATTCACATTTCCCACATATTCTTACATCATAAGCATAGACTTAGCTCTTTTTCATTGATACATAAACTTGTCTCTTTTTCATTGATGCATAAACTTAGCTCTTTATCATCTTTACATGCTTAGCTCTTTTGCCCGTTGAACTATTCGGAATATCGAAGGATACTCAATCTCATCATACATGTATCACAATGCCAATGCCATATCCCAGATATGGTCTTACATGGGATCATCTCTTGATACCGATGCCATATCCCAGATATGGCCTTACACGAGATCTATTAGCTCGATGTTGATGCCATGTCCCAGACATGGTCTTAAACGAGATCTTCCTTTAGTGCCGAAGCCATATCCCAGACATGGTCTTACACGGGACCTTCCTTATTCGATGCCAACATGTCCCAGACATGGTCTTATAGAGATCTACATTCAGTGTCGATGCCATGTCCCAGATGGTCTTACACGGGACCTACATTCGGTGCCGATGCCATTTCCCAGACATGGTCTTATACGGGACCTTCCTTATCTTATGTGGTGACATAGGTATCCTCGTTATTCTGAATCTTCAACCGGGACTTCAACTTAACATATTCTCATTATTTTCTCTTTGAGGCATCCTTAGTCGATTTTCATAGAAATGACATTCATCATCATGATATTAAGCAATTTAAAATATAAAAACACAATGAAGCTTTAATTTCATAAAACTTACCTCGGTACCAAAATGGCAAAAATGGACCTAACCATCAGTTACTCTTTTTTTTATCCCGTTCTAAGTCCGAACCCCATTTTGTTTGATCTATAACATCACATTTAGCTTACTTATTAGTAATTATTCATTGTGACCCAAAAATCATACTATGGAAAAATTATATTTTTGCCCTTAAACTTTGTCATATTTACACTTTTGCCCCTAGGCTTGTAAAATGATTTTTATTCAATTTTCTTGTATTTTAGGCTAGCCAAACCATTTTCATAACTATAGCAGTCCACAATTTGCATTCATTCACACATTTCCACACATTTTTCAACTTTTTTACAAATTAGTCCTTTTATGTGATTTCATCGAAAATCACTTAGTAAAAGTTGTTTACTGCACACCGAGCATTCATATTTTACCATTATACATCAAAGCACATTCATGTCATCCATGGTTAAAATTTTAAACTCAAACCCTAGCTTAAAATAATGGTAGAAATAGCTAAACTGAATTACGGGGATCTAAAAAATGTAAAGAACATTAAAAACGGGGCTTGGATGCACTTACTATTGAGCTTGAAAGCTTGAAAACCCTAGCCATGGCTTCCCCTATGCTAAATTCGGCCAAGGAAGGAGATGGACAAAGGTTTTTGGCTTTTATTTTGTCTTTTAGTAAATTTAATTACCAAATTACCAAAATGCCCCTAACTTAAAAATATCCTATTTCACTTATCTAATGTCCATTTTTGTCCAAAAATTTAACCAATGGTATAATTTCTATTTAAGGACCTCCATTTTAAAATTTCATAGAATTTGGACACTTCTAACATGTGGAACTCAACTTTTGCACTTTTTACAATTTAGTTCTTTTGACTAAATTGAGTGCCCAAACGTCAAAATTTTCGAACGAAATTTTCACGAAATCTCTCTGTGAAATCGTAGACCATAAAAATAAAATAAGAATAAGATTTTCGTCATTGGATTTGTGGCCCCCAAACCACTGTTCTTACTAGGCCTAAAATCGGGCTGTTACAGGATATGACCATTACCTTAGAAACCCATTTTTTGGAAGTCAGGTTCTAGGGTGACAGTGTTTGATACGATCATGGGTTGAAGTCTAAATGGATCCTAGTCGACGGCCGTTATGTGGTCACGAGATTGAGTATAATTGAGGGTTAGTTGACGGTCATTATGCGGTCACGAGTTTAAGCTTTTTGGATACCCGAAAATGATGCCTTATATATATATATCATACATAAGATCCAGGTCATAATCATAGGAAAAAATGAAGGGTTTTTCGGTGTAATCAATGTAATTGTTTTCTCAATTTCCAGGCAGCCGATATCTTTAACCTTTCATTCTTATCCGAATGCTGACACCGAGGTGGACATAAGAGGACTCTCAGGCAAAGAGCGGATGTTTTGGCAGAGTTAAGGTCAAGCTCGGATCGGCGCGACAGTGGTTGTAGTTATTAATAAGTTGTTTAATAACAACAATAGTTGTCGCCCCGAAAGGAGCATTACCTTTACTCCACCAAAATAGCCGCTGCCCGTTTGAGAGTCTTCTTGTGTCCACGGTGGTGCTGACCTCTGGATAAGAAGGAAGGTTGAAGAAGCCAACTGCATGGAAATGGAGAAAAAATACGTCAAATATAGCAGGAAGCCTCACAGTTTTTCCCTATGATTATGCCCTCAAACTTCTGTATGATATTTATAAGGCAACATTTTCGGATATCCAAAAATTTTGAGCTCGTAACTGCATAACGGCCGTCAAATGGCTTCTTAGTTATACTCCGATTCATTATAGCTATCGACCAATACCTTTATGTAGACTTCCACTCGTGACCATATAAAGCACTATCACCGCGGAACCCGATTTCCATAGGATAGTTTTCTGAGGTAATGGTCCCATCTCAACATGATATATGAAACGTTTGTGTCTCAGAGCGATATCGTATCACTGTCGATATCGCTGACGACTCAAGAATACCTCAAACAGGAATAAATATTATCGAAAAAAATTTTGAACATTAAAGTGGAGAAGAAAATCGAGAGAGAAATATTGTAAAGTGGAGGGATGATGGCCAGAAGAGTTGATGGGTTTAGGGATGATGGAGTATGGAGGGAGATCCCCCCTTTTATAGGCGCGGGGGAAGGGTGAGATTGAAAAAAAAATAACTCGTGGTTTAAAAGGTTTCGTAGAAGAGGCATTTTCATCGAATATTTGAAAGAGGTGCCTCAAATCTTACTTAGGATTCCCGGGCTCAAGGCATCTTGGCAGGCTTTGAATAATGGTGGACAGAAAGTGTGTCGAGCTAGTCGAGCTTTCCTGCTGACATGCCAGGGAAAGCGTGCCTAGCTAGACATTTGTTCTTTGTATTTAGTGGAAAGCGTGTCCAACTAGACGTGTTTTCCCTAACATGTCAGCAGGAAAGCTTGCTTAGCTAGATGCACTTTTTGTCCACCACCACTCAAAGCCTGCCAATATGCCCTGCCGCTGGGAATCTAGTGTACTTTTTCAAGCACTATGAAGATCCTTTCAGGCACGTGTCTATTGAAATTGATTTTACTGAAACGCGTTTTCAAGAATAGAAAATCCTTTCATTATTATTATTTGATGAAAACTCATTTGTTGAAACGCGTTTTCAAGCACGCATTCCCTCCTTCTTTTTTTTTCTATTAAACTATCGAATTATTCAATACTGAGACACAAACAAGTTCTAGCTATTTCTTTAGCCAACCATCTGTAGATTTTTTTGTTCTAGTTATTTATTTCGTTTTTAATTTAAAGAGTCGACGAGTGAAATTTGTAATTTATTATGACGATTAAATTTGCAATACGGGCATCGGGGTCGTATTTGTAGGAGCCCAATTCATGGACTTAACTTTCGATTGTACCTTGCGTGAGCTATGGTAAAAAATTAGGAGGAAAGTTGAGGGTACAATTGTACCTAGCATCATTGGACCGTTTTAAGTATGAGCTATTTGATGTGCAAGGCGAGTTGGAGCTGGAGGCGGTCATAGATTCGCACCGCTCAAGTGGAAATGCTATAATGGAGTTATAGTGTAACAACTCTACTTGACCCGAATCACCAAATTTGGAGGTTACCACAAATGAACACTTAAGAAAAATTTTAAAACCATTTGTGCATAATCCTTTTTCAATTTTTTTCATGTTATTAGTAAAAGTTTTCTGAGCAAAGGAAATAAGGAAAACGTTCAAAAATACATCCGACTCTTAAAAATAATACATTACAACACAATAGTTTGTTAAAACACACTCTCTTGGCGTAGAGAACTATACATCGTACTTCTAAGATATTTTCTGTATGCATAGTATCCTAGCTTGTAACAGCCCAGTTTGGACCCTAGTCAGAATAGTGGTTTCGGGACCACAAATCTGAGGTCAGACAACTATTTTAATATTATTTTTGGTGTTTACAATATGTGATTGAGTATGTGTGAAAATTCTGTGTGAAAATTTTATCGATTGTGTGCCAAATTATGAAAAAGGACTTAATCACATAAAATGTAAAAGCTGTGTGCTGATTGTTAAAGTACTTATTTGGCATGGCTTCTTAAATGAGAAGTCCTTTTGTTGTGCTTAAACCATTTGATAGTAAATGGATGATAATGACATGGCTTTTGGTGTTATTATTAATATTCATTAAGGTTAAAATGGTAATTAATTTATTAAAGTTATTGTAATTAAAAACAAATGAAATTAAAAGCCATTATCATCATCTTTGGTCGGAAATAGCAAGAAAATGAAAAGAGAAAGATTAAGATAGGGTTCGGCTAGATGTTGGCTCAATCAAGGTATGTTTTGAGTTCGATAATTTGGATGGTAATTTGGCCTTGAATATGGCCTATAATTGCCCACACGTTTGAGCACACGGGCTTGTGGCTCGACCGTGTCTTTTGAGTTTGCAAATTGAGATAAGTCAGCTTGCACACGGGCTAGACGCACGGGCGTGTGACTGGCTGTATGGTGCAAGTCAGTGTCGACCACGAGTGAGGCACACGGGCGTGTCTCAGGCCGTGTGGACAAGTAAGTATATATGCCCTGTTTTTCCACGGCTTGGACGCACGGGCGTGTTCGAGGTCGTGTGAGGTACATGGCCTACCCATACGGACGTGTGACCTCTGTAGCTTTGAAAAATGTTTGATTTTCAAAAAATTTTGTATCTGTTCGGTTTAGTCCCGACCTTTTTCTAACACGTGTGTAACAGCCCGATTTAGGGCTTAGTCGGAATAGTGGTACGAGACCACAAATCTGAAGTAGGAATATGAGTTTTATGATTTCCATAAGGCTTATGAGATGTTTGCATGGTTGTGTGAAAATTTCATGAAGAAATTTTATTAATTAGTGAATAAATTGTCCTTTAGGACTAAATTGCAAAGATTAGAAAATATGAGATTCTAGAAGATTTGAGTGTGAAATAGAATTATAAAAATTACTGGAGGTGCTTATTTAACAATTAGACCATTATGTTTGATGATGGACAAAAATGGACATGCGAAGGAAAAATCTCAAGAAAGCATCATTAAGGGCATTTTAGTCATTTGGTTAATAAAAGAATAAAAAGAGAAAAACTAGTCAAAAATGGTGTCCATTTTCTTCCCGCTTGGTCAAAAATCACAAGGAGCCATAACTAGGGTTTCTTCAACTTCCAAGTTTGATAGTAAGTGCATTCTAGCCCCATTTTTAATGTTCTTCGTATTTTTGAAACCCTCGTATCTCGGTTTAGCTATTTTTAGCTATATTTTGAGCTAGGGTTTATGTTCAAAAATTTACCCATGTATGACATGCATGTATTTTGATTTTTTATGGAAGGATATGAAAGTTTGATGTAGGATAAACATTTTTTCTAAGTGATTTTCATGAAAAATGCATAAAAGGATCAAATTGTAAAAGTTGTAAAAATGGCCATACATGAGTGAAATAGTGGAAATTGAAGGTTTCCATAGTTGAGAATATGATTCGGCTAAGCTTGAAATGCAAGAAAGTTGGAAAAAAATCATTTTACGAGCCTAGGGACAAATGTGTAATTATGTAAAAGTTTAAAAGCAAAATCATAATTTTGCCAAAATATGAATTATGAGTCGATTTAGTCAATGTGTGTACTTAACAAGTGAAATTATTATTATAGATCAAGAAACACGAAGCCCAGATTGAAACTGAGGCAAGAATAAAATCGAGGACTAAATTGAGCATCAATACACATTTTAAAAATCGAGGTAAGTTTGTATGAAGTTAAAGTTTCATAATGTTTTGATATTTGAAATTACTTAATATTATGACAATATATGTATTGCTATGGAAATCAAGTGATGAAGCCTCGATGAGGAAATGGTGAAAATAAGCTAGGTGAAATTCTGGATAAAGATTAAGAATAATGAGGATACTAATGTTATAACATTGAATAAAGAAAGTCCCGTGTAAGACCATGTTTGGGATATGGCCTCGGCACTAAAAGGAAGATCTTGTATAAGGCCATGTTTGGGACATGGCATCGACATCTATGTACGATCTCGTATAAGACCATGTCTGGGACGTGGCATCGACATCGAGCTATGAGATTTCGTGTAAGACCATATCTGGGATATGGCATCAGCATCAAGAGGTGATCCTATGTTAGACCATATTTGGGATATGGCATTGGAGTCAAGATTTATGCATGATTAGTTTGAATATCTTACGATAAACTGATTAGTTCACGGGCAAAAGAACTAAGTGTGTAAAATGGTATAGAGCCAAAACTATTTATGGATGACTTTGTGTTTCATTCATGTTAAGAATGATGAAGATTTGAATTACGCTTATGTTAGTAAATGTGCTGAGTTAAGTGATAAATGATACAGGTACCATGAGTAGGTACAAGTAATTAACCCATAATGTGATATGAGATGGGTAAGATCGAGCATGAGTAAGTATGTATAAGTTTGTTTAGGCATTTGAGACATATGTTGCCATAGTATCATGAAATAGATGAATTTAGTTTGATCAATTATGTTGCTTTAAAATTTCATGCAAGCTTACTAAGCTATATGCTTACCCCTCTCTTTTCCCTTTTTCCTTGTAGTTTCGCCAAGTTAGCTCGGGGATCGTAAAATGTCAGAGCTCGGATCACACTATCAACCGTTTTTTTGGTATAGTAAAGTCATTTCATTTTGAGTATGGCATGTATAGGAACTTGATTATTTTGTGTCATGTCATGTTTGAAGGCCAAAGTGTTGGCTATTAAGGTTTTATACTCATTTTGTAAATGGCCATAGTATATTGGCCAATATTGCCAAGTTCGGGGTATAAAGTTGATGAGTATAATGAAATGAATGTTCATGCAAGTGATTGAATAAAATATGGATGGAATGAATGATACTTTTAAGGATTCTTCAAAGTTTAATATTGCTACGTATGTGCTACTTGTGATGAAATGAGTGACTTTATGTTTCAGGGTGCCAAAAAGGCTTGGTAAAAAGCCTCTAGTTGTCCATACGGGCAGACACACGGGCGTGTTTCTAGGCTGTGTGCGACACACGGCCAACCCCGTGGGTGTGTTGATAGGCTGTGTGTCCCCTGCATTTAGTTACGAGAATTTGATTCATCATGCGGGCCAGCACACGGGCATGTGCCTAAGTCGTGTGCTCATTAAAGGGTTGCTGACGTCATAAACAGAATACCCCTAGTTTTCACACACGGGCAAGGACACGGGCATGTCGAGGCCGTGTGAAGGACACGGGCCAAAGACACCAGCGTCTGTTCGGCCGTGTGAAAACCCCTGTAAGTTCAAATTTCAAATTTATTTCTATACAGGTTAAGGACATGGGCGTGCGTGACCACACGACCTGCCCACACGGGCGTGTGACCCTTATTTAGGCAAAAGTTTTCAAAGAGTGCAAAAGTTTCCGATTAAACTCTGAATTCTTCTGGATGTATGTTTAAGGCCTCGTAGGCCTATAATGTGCATGTTATGATTAAGAAAGAAAGGTTTTATTAAGAAAGAAAGGTTTTAAGTTGAAAAGAAATTTTATAGCCTAATAATGCAAGTTTAAGTAAGGTTAAGTACGGTAATGTCTTGTATCCTGTCCCGGCGTCGAAAAAGGGTAAGGAGTGTAACAATGTGTTTAAGGTTTCGTAGACCTTATTAAGGGACTATATGTTTATATTTTGATATGTTTGGATGATGATTGACTTGGTGTTGTAAAATGATTGTAAATGCTCTGAATGTTTGGTAATGCCTCTTAACCCTATTTCGACAACGGTTACGGGTTACGGGTGTTACATTTTATTGGTATCAATTCTACAGTTTAGTCGATTCTTGGACTAACGTAGCATGTGTGAGTCTAGCTATACATGCCATATATAATTGCGATAGTATGATGAATCCTGACAGTTAAAAATGTGTTTTTTATATAGTAAATGGATCCTGATCGAGTAGTTGCTGATGATGTTGAAAGTAATGCGCCTGCTCCCGCTCAAGGGACAGCGCCGGTCGAATCTAGGCTGATTTCTAGTAGCCATGAGGGAGGGGCTAAGCAAGCCTTCTTCCAAATGATGAGTGAGTGGTTTTCGGAGTTCGTTCGAATGAATCTGGCTGCTCAACAACCTTCACCCCCACAAGTGCCTGTAGTGCCGCAAGTTTCAGACCCGATTCGATCGAGTAATCCTTTGGATAAAATCCAAAAGTATGGGGCCAAAGAGTTTACGGCCACAGTTGATGATGATGCCGAGCGAGCTGAGTTTTGGCTCGAGAATACAATTCGAGTGTTTGATGAGATGTCATTAACTCCTGATGAATGCTTAAAATGTACTATTTCATTGTTGAGATATACGACATATAATTGGTGGAAAACTTTGATATCCGTGGTTCCGAGAGTGAGAATCAGTTGGGATTTATTTCAAGTTGAATTTCGAAAGAAATATATCATCCAATGATTCATAGATCAGAAATGAAAAGAGTTCCTAGAGCTGAAACAGGGTCGTATGTCCATTATTGAGTATGAACGGGAGTTTGTAAGATTGAGCTAATACACGTGGGAATGTGTTTCGACCGAAACTACTATGTGTAAACATTTCATTGAAGGGATGAATGAAGACATTAAATTGTTGGTTGGAATACTTTATTTGAATGAATTTGTAGTGTTAGTTGAAAGAGCCTACAAAGCTGAGGAGTTTAGTAAAGAAAAGAAGAAGGCAAATTTCGAAGCTAGATATGAAAGAAGAAGATCGATGGGTAAGTCGTGTCAACCTCTGTCAAAGAGATTCAGAGATGCAACTAATCATTCAAATGTTTCGTTTGGACATCCTAGTCAAGACCGAGTGAAATAGAATGCTAGTCTTAAAACTCAAATTCTGATTGAATCGAGTGTTGGAAGTGTTAAAAGCAACAAGCCTGAGTGTAGACAGTGTGGGAGACAACATGTTGGAGAATGTTGGGGCAAGTACAATAATAAAGTTTGCTATAAATGTTGATCACGAGATCATTTTATTCAAGATTTCCCAAAGTTAGTTGAAAAAGATAATGTTCTGAGTGCGAGGCCAAGTAACATGACAGCTAGAGGTAGACCACCCAGAAACACCGGGAATGTAAGTGGTAGTCAGAGAGGGACGACGGGTACAGCTGTGAGATCCGAGGTGAGAGCACCTGCCCGAGCCTACGCTATTTGCGCTCGTGAAGAAGCGACATCTCCAGACGTCATAATTGGCACTTTTACTCTATTTGATACTAATGTGATTGCATTGATTGCACTTTTACTAGTATCTAGTAAGGCTCTACCTGTTGAGTCTACTGAATTTGTAATTAGAGTATCGAGCCCCTTAGGCAAGTGTGTTCTGGTTGATAAACTGTGCAAGAATTATCTGTTGATGTATCGAGATAATTGTTTTCCAGCTAATTTGATGTTGCTACCATTTGATGAATTTGATATAATTCTGGGTATGGATTGGCTCACTTTGCATAATGCTATTGTGAATTGTAAATGGAAGAGTATTGATTTGAGAAGTCAGAATGGTAAGATAGTTCGAATTGATTCTAGTGATTTGAATGGATTACCGGCTGTTATATCATCGATGGAAAGCTTTGAATTATGTGAAAAAGGGTTGCGAAGCCTATCTTGCGTATATGATAGATACAAAAGTGACAGAAAAGAAAGTTGAATCTATACCTGTAGTTTGCGAGTTCCCAGATGTGTTTTCTGAAGAACTACCGGGATTACCTCCGCTACGGGAAGTTGAGTTTGGTATTGGCTTAGTGCCAGGAACGACAAAATTGAAAGAGTTGAAGTCTCAGTTCCAAGAGTTGACAGATAGAGGATTTGCACGACTGAGTTTCTCACCCTGGGGTGCTCCTGTGTTATTTGTGAAAAAGAAAGATGGCATTATGAGTATGTGTATTGACTACCGATAGTTGAATGAAGTGACAATAAATAATAAATATCCTTTGCCGCGTATTGATGATTTGTTTGATCAGCTGAAAGGAGCTACAATGTTTTCTAAGATAGATTTGAGATCTGGATACTATCAGTTACGAGTTAAAGAATCAGATGTGCCAAAAATTGCTTTTAGAACGAGGTACGGACATTATGAATTCTTAGTTATACCTTTCGGACTAATGAATGCTCCTGCAGTGTTTATGGATTTGATGAATCGGATATTCAGACCGTATTTGGATCGATTTGTCTTGATGTTTATTAATGACATTCTAATTTATTCTTGTGATGAGACGCAACATGCCGAGCATTTGAGAATCATGTTATAGTCTCTGCGTGAGAAGCAATATTATGCAAAGTTCAGTAAATGTGAATTCTAGTTGCGTGAGGTTGATTTTCTGGGACATATTGTATCAGCTGCGGGAATACGAGTTGATCCGAGCAAGATTTCAACAATTTTAGAGTGGAAGCCTTCGAGAAATGTGTCTGAAGTCTGTAGTTTTCTGGGATTAGTGGGATATTATAGACTGTTTGTGAAAGACTTCTCAATGATTGCAACTCCATTGACGAAATTGCTATAGAAAGATGTTAAATTTGAGTGGTCGAAAAAGTGTCAACAGAGTTTTGGACAGTTGAAAGCATTGTTGACTGAGGCACCAGTGTTAATCCAACCTGAATCGCGAAAAGAATTTATAGTTTACAGTGATGCATTGTTGAATTGTTTGGGTTGTGTGTTGATGCAAGAAGCAGTTAAAGCCACATAAAAAGAACTATCCGACGCACGATCTTGAATTAGCTGCGATTGTATTTGCATTGAGGATTTGGCGTCATTACCTATTTGGTGAGAAATGTCACATTTATACTGATCACAAGAGTTTGAAATATCTGATGACTCAGAAAGAATTGAATTTGAGACAACAAAAATGGTTAGAATTACTAAAAGACTATGAATTAGTGATTGATTACCATCCGGGTAAAGCTAATGTTGTTGCTGATACTTTGAGTCGAAAGTATTTATTTGCTTTGCGAGCAATGAGTACTCAGATAAATCTATGTGATAATGTTTTGGTTTTGGCTGAGTTGAAAGTGAGGCCAATGTTTATACGTTAGATTTGTGATGCTCAGAAAAATGATGCTGAAATGATGGAAAAACAAGATCAGTGTGGTTTGAGTTTTGATTCAGAATTTAGAGTTGATAATGATGATTGTTTGAGATTCAGAGATCGAATTTGTGTTCCAAAGATTTCAGGGTTGATTCAGTTGATTTTGAACGAAGCTCACAATAGTCGTTTTGCTATTCATCCGAGGAGTACAAAAATGTATAATGATCTGAAATAGTTTTATTGGTGGCATGGTATGAAACGAGATATCTTAGAGTTTGTTTCAAGATGTTTAGCTTGTCAGCAAGTCAAAGCTAAACATCAGATTCCATTCGGTTTGTTGCAACCGATTGTGGATCCTGAGTGAAAATGGGAGAGAATCATGATGGACTTGTGTCGGGATTACCTTTATCTTCGAGAAAGAAAGATACAATCTAGGTGATAGTTGACAGATTGATGAAATTAACTCATTTTGTTCCTGTGAGAATAGATTATTCACTTGATAAATTAGCTGAATTGTATATTTCTGAGATTGTGAGATTGCACGGGGTGCCACTATCTATGGTATCTGACAGAGATCTGAGATTTACCTTGCGGTTTTGGAAGAAATTGCAAGAGGCTTTAGGCACAAAGTTGCATTTCAGTACTACATTTCATCCATAAACGGACGGTCAATCTGAGCAGATCATTCAAATTCTTGAGGATATGTTAAGATGCTGCATTTTTGAATTTGAAAGTACGTGGGAAAAACATTTGCCATTGATTGAATTTGCATAAAATTATAGTTTTCAGTCTAGCATCAAAATGGCAACATATGAGGCTTTTTACGGTCGAAAATGCCGAACTCCATTATATTGGACCGAGCTTAGCGAGAATAAGATTCACGTGGTTGATTTAATAAAAGAGACTGAACAGAAAGTGAAAGTGATTTGTGACAATTTGAAAATGGCTTCGGATCATTAGAAATCTTACGCAGATTTGAAACGGAAAGATATTGAATTTGAAATCAGTGATAAAGTGTTTTCGAAAGTGTCTCCGTGAAAGAAAATACTTCGATTTGGCCGAAAAGGCAAGTTGAGTCCGAGGTTCATCGGGTCGTATAAGATCATCGAACGAATTGGGCCAGTTGCTTATAAATTAATGTTGCCACCTGAGTTAGAAAAGATTCATAATGTATTTCACGTGTCGATGCTTCGACAATACAGATCTGATCCATCTCATGTGATTGCTCCTACTGAGGTTAAGATTCAGTCAGATTTATCGTATAGTGAAGAACCAATTTGAATTTTGGCACGAGAGATTAAAGAGTTGAGAAATAAAAAAATTTCACACAGAGTTGAAGAGGCTACGTGGGAGCCTAGAGATGTTATAAGAGAGAAATATCCCAACCTATTCACTGGTAAGATTTTTAGGGACGAAAATCCCTAAGGAGGGAGAGTTGTAGCAACCCGATTTGGACCCTAGTCGAAATAGTGGTTTTAGGACCACAAATCTGAAGTCGAAAAAATATTTTAATTTTATTTTTGGTTTTTACTGTATGTGATTGAGTATGTGTGAAAATTCTGTGTGAAAATTCTATCGATTGTGTGCTGAATTATGAAAAAGGACTTAATCGCATAAAATGTAAAAGCTGTGTGCTGATTGTTAAAGTATTTATTTGGCATGACTTCTTAAATGAGAAGTCCTTATGTTGTGATTAAAACATTTGATAGTAAATGGATGATAATGGCATGGCTTTTGGTGTTATTATTAATATTCATTAAGGTTAAAATGGTAATTAAGTTATTAAAGTTATTATAATTAAAAACAAATGAAATTAAAAACCATTATTATCATCTTTGGCCAAAAATAGCAAGAAAAAGAAGAGCGAAAGATTAAGTTAGGGTTCGGCTAGATGTTGGCTCAATCGAGGTATGTTTTGAGTTTGATTTTTGATGATTTTTACGTTTTTGTGATCATTGCTTAGTATACTATCAAGCCCATGTTTTAATTTTAGATTTTGATGATGATTTTGAGATGTGCCATTGATGAATGTTGAGCTTTGTGATAGTTGATGATGAAATATGAAAGATATGTGATAGATTAACATATTTTGTCTTTGAATTTTTGGTGAATTTGAGTAATTTGGACTAAATTGTGAAAATGATAAATTAGAGGAATTAAATGTGAAATAAATGAAATATATGGGCTTGTATGAGCATAAGGAGAATTCGGCTAGACATATGTGAAGTGAAATTATGTGAATTTGATGATTTTATGAAATAGGGACTAAAGTGTCGAAATATGAAAATATGAGGGCTATTTTGTAAAATGCCCGAAATATGTGTGTTTGGTCTAAATTGAATGATTTGGTTATTGAATGAGTTAAATTTGGATATGTATAGATCAAGAAAAGAGGAATTTGGATCGGGATCGAGGCAAAGATAAAGTGCTCGATTAATCGACTCGTTTTGTTATTTCGATGTTCGAGGTAAGTTCGGGTATAATACAAATTGTTAAATTCATATCTATGTGTTATGAAATGAATGAATATGTGGTTATTGAAATAGAAATGCTATAATTGTGAAATTGAGATATGTGGCACTAAGTGTACGAAATAGAATTGATACAGTAGAGAATGGCACTGTGTGTGCGAAATAGAGAAAGTATTGATTACTTTGTTTGGCACTGTGTGTGCGATACCGAGCTAAGTGTGCGATTGAATTGAAGGAATAATGAAGATTGGTAGAAATGTGGAATCGAACATTGAGCAGCAAAATTGGTCGTATATTAAGTGTTGGCAAAGGTATGTATGTAACCTATGTGGTTGATGAATTTGGAAATAGATGAATGGATGGTTATGTGAGTATTGGATATAGATAAGATTGTGTATTTTTGTGAATTAATCTATGTGATGTTTTATTTTGTATATTGATTTTGAATTATTGAGTTAAATGTATTATATTACGAACTTACTAAGCTTTTAAACTTACTGTGTGAAATGTTTCTCTGTTTTACAGTGTCTTTAAAGCTAGCTCGGATCCAGGGATCGTCAGCGACTCAATCACACTATCAGCTATCTATTTTGGTATTTTTGGAAAGATGTATATATTTGAATATGGCATGTATAGGCTAATAGATATGGCATATATTGAAATACTTAAGCTTTGTCATGTGATATGGCTTGGAAGTTGAATGATGTTGGTTCTTACGTGTGGGTTATGTGAATGATAGATATGGTATGAGTTAGTGAAAAATGGATATGTATGTTTCATGTTTAAATTGGTTGATGAGAAATGTGGTTTAAATGTGAACTTGTGGTTAGGATTACATGATGCTTGATTTATATGATGTGGAATGTGAAATTGGTATTTTAGATGGACTTGTTTGAGTTGAAATTGAGTAAGGAAATAAATGGTGTAGTGGATGATTAATTGATGCATATATTGGTATGTTTGGATTGCCATTTTGAGGTATAAATGCATATGAATTGAGGCTTGTAGGAAATTTCAAAGTGTGGATGGTAATTTGCCCTTGAATATGGCCTATAATTGCCCACACGGTTGAGCACACGGGCGTGTGGCTCGACCTTGTCTTTCGAGTTTGCAAATTGAGATAAGTCAGGCTCACACATGGGCTAGTCACACGCCCTGCAAATCAGTGTCGACCACGGGTGAGGCACACGGGCTTGTCTCAGGCCGTGTGGACAAGTCAGTATGTATGCCCTGTTTTGCCACGGCTTGGACGCACGGGCGTGTCCGACACACGGCCTACCTACATGGGCGTGTGACCTCTGTAGCTTTGAAAAATGTTTGATTTTCAGAAAATTTTGCATGTGTTTGATTTAGTCCCGACCCCTTTCTAACATGTGTTTAAGGTCTTGTAGACCTTATTAAGGGACTATATGTTTGTATTTTGATATGGTTGGATGATGATTGACTTTGTGTTGTAAAATGATTGTAAATTTTTTGAATGTTCGGTAATGCCTCTTAACCTTATTCCGAAAACAGTTACGGGTTAGGGGTGTTACATAGCTCGTCACTTCCCTGGCACAATCCTAGCAGACTCATTTACGACCACACCTATAATAGGAACAAAATGCTTATAAGTTCACATGCACTTAGTGAGTTTTTAATGCGAAATACCTTGAAACCTTTGTAGTTGAATTCTTCATCCTGGAGATCTTAGATTACTAATCTGTCTTTGGTGAATACACCCATAATATTAGATATACATATTCTTATACGCCAAGTACCATACTTAACGTATCATCTCTCGCTTCATTACTTGGCTAACACTAGACTTTACTAGATAACTTCTACCTTTCTTTACTCTTGAAACAACGAAGGTACTTCTCAGAAGAATATCTATACATAACTCACTTTCAAAAGATTTCCTCATCAATTTTACACTTCACCTTTCTCCATAATGGTTATTCACAGATACTATTCCTTGATGGGTACGCACTAATTAATCTTTCCTTTGGGTGGATTCCAATACGGAGTTCGATAACTATCAGATTTCTCCTTAGATCATATTTTGATTCAAATCCAAAATATGCTTATACTAATGATGAAATGCCTCAAATAAAATGAAAGAATTTCAAGCATTTATGGTTCATGACACAAGAAAGTCCAAATTGTCCAACGACATAGATTGAAGATAATCCCTATCACGAGCTATAAAACTATTTGTATATGACAGATATAGGATAACTCGGATTCGAACCCTTCACAGCGTAGACAAACTTAGACCATCAAACAATTTTACTTTTCACAAACATGAAAATACCTATATCCTACATTGACAGACTACTATGGCAGATTCCCTCTTTAGAAATACAAATACATATTTTCCTTCAAGAACCTCATTCAACTCGAATACAAGACTAACCGAACCAAATTATCTTCAGACGAATAAGAACCTTATTGTAGAAATATTTATCGAAGAGACCTCAGAACTTACCTATATCTTATCACAAAGACGGATAACTAGATTCTACCATGTAGTATAACACCCCTTACCCCTATTCTACGTCGGAACCGGGTACGAGGCGTTACCATACTTGACTCACATGGTCATACAACTTTCGGTTATCAAATTCCATTCCAAATTAAAAATTTTCCATTCTCATATCTAACCTCCTTATAATGGGCCCACGAGGCCCTAAACATACTTCCGGAAGGTTTCAGAAATAAATCAAAAACTTTTACGCACTTAGAAGAATTTTACCTAAATAGGGGCCACACGCTTGTGTGAAATGGGACACGCCTGTGGGGGCAGGCCGTGTGGTCACACACGCCCATGTCCCTCACTCGTGGGCAATACTGACTTATTTCACATGGCTGGACACAAGCCCGTGTCCCTTACACAGCCTCGACACGCTTGTGTGCCAAAACCTTGGCATTCGGTTTATGACATCATCACCTCACTATGGCCACACGGCCAAGGCACACACCCGTTTCCTTAGAACGTGTGTCGTATTAAATTCCTAAATTCAAGAGCAGACTTCACACAGCCTGGGCACACGCCTATGTCCAAGGCCATGCCTTCCACACGGTTGAGACACACAGCCGTGTCTCTGCACGTGTGTTGTCTACTAAGCTTACTGACTTGCATTTCCAGCATGCAAGGGGACACACGACCAAGTCACATGCCCATGGGGCCAACGACGTGTCACACACGGTCTAGACACATGCCCGTGTGCCTACCGGTGTGAACCAATTCAAGGCTATTTTCCAAGCCAATTAGCCACCCTCACTTGCACACATTCACTCACCATCTCATAACATTTCCAAATCATCAATTATAACTCTTCAATTATCACATTTGAATCATGAAAATCAAATCTTCATCCCATATACGAGGGGAAACTATTACTAGTACAATTACAAATGACTTGAACCATCATCTATGGCTATACACAACCAATCCATAAACTCTTTTAGGCCAACACCTTTGGCTACTTTAACTATGACTTAATGAAACCAAAATAAGATCCCTATACATGCCATATCTCAAGAAAACTTGAATCTCATACCCAAGTGTCTGCTCGATAGTGTGAAAACATCTCTGGCGGTCTCCAACCCGAGCTAGTCAAGTTAACCTATAAGAGATAGAAAAGGAGGAGGAGTAAGCAATATTTCTTAGTAAGTTCATATGCAGATAATAATCAAGTATTGGCATTCATTGATTATACTCAACCACAAAGGTATTTTAATGAGATTTACTCTTAAACTCATGGTTACCTAGTCAATTGTTTATAATACTTACTCATTCCGTCTCTTACCACATTCTAACCATGTGACAATTATAGTACTCTCATTTATTAGCACATAATCCCTGCATCTATCATCACAATAATCCATGAAACATTTACTTAAACAATTTCTCAATTCTCTATTCAGGATAATACCAGATTCTCGGTGGTTTCCTACACAGCCCACTGTTTAATAATTTATAAGGTAGTATCGCACATAGCCCACCATTTAATAATTTATAAGGTGGTATCGCAGATAGCCCACCATTTAACACTAAGCACGATGGTATCGCACACAACTCATCGATTACAAATAGTAAGGTGGTAACGTACATAGCCCACCATTGATAATATTGGCGATGGTATTGCATACAACCTATCGCTAACAATTAATAAGGTGGTAACACACATAACCCACTGTTGATTACACATTCACCGATATTTATCCACACACCTTTTCATATTTCTAATGTTCATCCAGGAATGTCCTCACACACCATCATTCTTAAATAGATTTCTACAATAATCATTTGTATTTACGCAATGCATTAATAAAATATAACATATGCAATCAGGATGCATCATTTACATGTAATTCACAATAGGTTTATCATTTACTGAAATTCACCTCAATTGATTTCTGGCACATACTTGTGCCTCTTATGATATAACCACATACTTTCTCATTTTCAACATACCTGTTGAGATGTCCGAAATACTAAAGAATACTCTTGTGACTCATACATCTAGTATCATAGCAACATCATACCCCCGATAGGGTCTTACATGAAATATCATATTGATACCATGTCCTTGACATGGTCTTATATGAAATCTCACACCGAGGCCATATTCCAATTATAGTCTTACACGGGACCTTAATTATCATAGTATCATGCTATTTGCATTCCCTCTAGTTTAAAATTCAATTTAAGACTTTCAATTCTTGACATCTCGTCAAAACGTATTTAATATATTCATAGAGTCAATATACAATTCATACATCATCGAAATATTAAATACTTCACTATAGTTGCATTATGAGCACACGAACTTACCTTGATATCGAAAAGGATAGAAAGGGACCTATTTGTCCATATTTCTCTTTTCTCCTGTTCTAGGTTCGAATCTCATTTTCTTTGATCTAGAACAATAAAATTTACTCATTTAATCATTTTATGATCATATTACATCATAATCTCTACTTAGAAAAAAATGACCATTTTGTCCTTGTACTATAGCAAAATTACGATTTTGCCCCTAGGCTTGTAAATAATTTTTCATCACATTTTCTTATTAAACAAGCCTAGTTGAACATTTATTTCTCTTACAAATACTCACAAATCCAACTATTTCATGTATTGATTACCAAATTACAACATTTACAACTTAGTCCCATTTAGGTGTTTTCATGATAACACCTTTCACAAAAGTTGTTTCTCATCTCCCTAACATTCATTTTCTTCCATAAAAAATCAGAAAACAACATAAAATCTCTCATGGCAAGTCCCTAGACTTTCAACCATTTAGAAATTTAGTCCCCTCATTAGCTAGCTTAAGTTTTGGGGACTCCAAAAGTACAAAAATTATCAAGTAAGACCATCACAATTACTTACTTGTAGAGAAGATGAGTTGCTGAAAATTTCAACCTTTCAAAACCCCCTCTTTTTTCTGTGGAAAAGTGGTGAAGATGATATGTGTTATCATCTTTCTTCTTATTTTATTTTATTTTATCAAATAAGTCACCAAAACCCCACCTAACCAATTGACCATGTCAATTCTTGTCCCTATGGCCGGCCAATACATTAAACAAGGCCTAATTGCACATTAGAGGCCTCCCATTAGAATTCTATAGCTATTCGATATCTCAAGCTTGTAAAATTGAACTTTTGTACTTTATGCGATTTAGTCCTTTTTCGCAATTATGCATTCAATAGTTAAAATTAAGGTACTAAAATTCTCATGCATCCTTATAAACATGTTACAACACATAAAATAATATCAAAATAATTTTTCCTCCACCTTGGATTAGTGGTCCGAAAACCACTGTTCCGACTAGGCCCTAATTTTGGCTGTTACAATTCTCCCCCCTTAGGGATTTTCGTCCCCGAAAATCTTACCAGAAGAAGTTGCTTTCAACATTCATGAAATGTTTTGAGCAACTTTTCAAAATCACAAATCGATTTACCCTCAAATTTCTTTTGCCCAAAAACCTTTAAGCTGTAGTACACAAGGTTGAAGCACAACTTTAAAACCTAAATTGCTCTCTCTAGGGTACATATACTTATTAATCTAACAAATGTGAACTCTGCACAAGCTAAAATAATCATTCAGATCTTATTGAATAATTCACTACAATCCGGATGATATCCCTCTCATTAGGAAGTCAGGTCAATCCAAATTCAAACTCTATAGCATTTTGTCACACTTTCTCCCTAGGATTTTCACCGACTGCAATAGTCCTGATTTTGAACACTCTGAAAATTCGGCTTTTACCGGTTGAATAATTCTGAACATAAACTCAATCATATCGTGATGTGTGTTCAATTATCAAAACATTTATGCATATAATCGTACCCTTTTCTTATTCTTAAATGGGTAGACATGCTACTACTGAGCCTCATACCAAAACTCCTGCATAAGTTCTGGATTCATCAACCTGCAAATTCTATCTCAAGGTAACAATAATAATAGAAATCTTGTCCGACCTGAATTTTAACATCTGAAACCAAATCATTTGGAACTTATTTAAAACACCATTCACTATCTCACTTCTGAACTCTTTTGTTTAAAAAGGAAAACTCGCTTTAGCCATTAACATCGTTAAAACTAGAATATTATCAACTAAGGTCAATTGAGTAACTAACTCACATTGATTAAATGGGGATTCTCTATCCAGATATTTGTACTATGTCCAATATCCGAGAAGTATTTCGATAACTATACATATTCTTGTAATAGTTCAAGCCATTTTCACTGTTTCACATTCATGTTTTTCTACAACATTCGATACTTTAACTCATCGGGATTCAGAAAGCATACAACGTTTTTTCTACAAAGCATATTATATCATCAATTTCACAACACAGATACAAAAGTGATCATCTCTGGATCACCAATATAACAATTCTTTTCGACGTAACTCTAACCACCCAAAGATGTAAACTATCTCTTTACACTCTGGTATTAAAACATATTTCCATTTATTCATTAGTGCATCATTAAATTCTATAAATTCTTTTTCTCGATTGAAACTGAACTCGGTACTAGAACTTTCAGTTAATAGTACCTTCAATAGCTTCTGACTTTACCATTCTGCAACAGACCATTTAAACATTCATAAAGGTGATGACTTTTCAATCAGAATAACTTCATCTTGTAATTAACATTGCCCGGTTAGAATATTTCAATAAGCATATCTCAATATTATGCTCCCTACTGAAGCATGCGTAAGTATACACATAACTCGAATCATATCTCAATACATCAATCTACTCTTTTCTCTATTTGAGAATACAGTTCAAACACAGGATCCTTTGAATTTCTCTTGTTATGCCAACCAAAAACCTTTATCATTGCTTTAGTTCAGAGCAACAGGGATATCTCAATTGAATGCATTAACACTATTTGGCTTACCCAAAAAAAAAATCAATCGCACAATTTGAAACTTGTGATTTCACTTCTTATACTTTTGTTGATATTAACATCTTATACGAAAGTCAGAGGTATCCATATAGTATAATTATCACCTTTCTATGATCAAATTCAAAACGCAATCATGGTGGATATAACTATCACAAGCTGAAGAAAACACTTTAAAAAAACCATGATCAGCAGAAACATAAGAGTAGTCTCACATAATTTTTTTATTTTTTATTAACAACTTCATCCTCAAAATACCAAAATAAAATTATGAAGAGATAAAGGAATATCGATTGCAATCAACCAAATAGACAACCATTTCATCTGACTTTACAGTCAGCTAACATTCTCACACGATCACAATTTCGTAAAAAGAACAACCATATAACCCCTGAAGGGAAATGGATATCCATACAGAATACTCAAAGAGGTCATTATAATCCATTCAACCATAGTTGTCATAATCAAACACTTTCACAGTTTGAATGTTGTTTCTCTAACCATTTTTGTCATCATAAACTCCTTTAATATTTCTTTCACTAATGAACAGCAATTCAGAAAGATCTCGGTAAGTATACACCTTAGGCTTCCTACTCAATTGAGTCAAATAGCCGAGGTCAACTTTCCCTTTGCTCGTAACATTTCATATTCAGTACAATCATTAAAACATTTAGATATTCTTCCCAAAACTGTTCTCATCTTCCAACTACCTTTATCTCTATATACATTACTAATTGTTTCACCACTGAACTCTTTTATTTCATACTCATGAACTTGTTTAACTTAACTCTTGTAAAAAAAATTTCATTTTAAATCAACAGTGGTAAGGGGGTGAGGTCATAAAGCCTCTAACTATACTCTCATGACTACACAGATTTGACTTAACATTCATCATTAGTGAAATATCATCGTAATTGCACAACTCGCTCCAGGTGTGTAACATCCCAAAATTGGGCCTAGTAGGATTGGGCCCAATGGGCCTTGAGCGTAGTAGCGTTTAAAATTTTTGGAGAACAAGTGATCGGCTTTAGTGCAAGTTAGACTTATTAGGTGAGTGATTTTGGAAGGTTAGAGGGCTTCTATGAAGTTCCGGGATCAAACTTTGGCTATAGGGAAATTTTGGTTTCAGGCGAAAAAAACCTTAGTAGTTAGTAGGTAGGCTTTAAGAATAAAATGTGGAGAAAAATGACACAAGTAGAGTGTGTGGTGTAGTGGCAAAGTGACGCCACTTAAGGAACAAGGGGATGACGCCATAAGGAAGGAAGGAGGTCCAAGGTTCAAGTCTTGGCTCTTACATTTTGGTTTTCTTTGTACATAAACCTTAGTATTTGGCTATAGATTTATATTTAGTTGCGCATGGTTTAAGACACAAGAGGAGCTTGTGGCTAAGTGGTTAGCGGCGTGGATTATGTTGCAAGGGAGCCTGGGTTCGAATCTCATGAGAAGCAAGGGAGTATTTATTTTGCGGTCTGGATGGGAAAACTTTGAGTTGGATTTAAACTCTGCTGACGAAGGGATCCCATATCAGAAAGATACAAAGAAGGAAGGTGAAAAGCTAGCTATATAAAGAGCATTCTAGGAGGAGAGTTAGTATACCTTGGTGGGCGTTCGGGCATAGGAGCGGTCGGAGCGCGGATTAGCACCAGATTCCTATCAGGTGTGTACTTCTCTACTCCAGCTGTAGAGCGGCAAATGTTGAAGTACTGGTCATGGCAATAGTAGCCACATGAGCGTGCGAGCGCACGTGTGGGGCTTCGACGCAATAGTTGAGGCCATCAGTAGTATTCTTGTGGGTTGAGGATACTTGGGCCACGATGGGCCGAAGTGGGCCCAATGGGCCTGCAGGCCTAATTGAATAAAATGTATGATGGTATGGTATATAGTGAACTAGACTTGGAGAATCTCTTATATGTGGCTAGATTTGTGCTAGATGGGCCACACGAGCGTGTGGGCCTGAATGGGCCAAAATCGAGTTTTTAGCCTAATAGTCCGGTACGACAGAAAATGGTAGTTGAGTCACTCGAGGTGACATTAGGCCTTCAGAAAGGCCATTGCAGGTGCGAAATTACTGAAATACCCTCGATAGGTAAATTACGAAAATACTCTTGGTAGGTAAAATTACTGTTATACCCTTAGGGGTAGATTTAGCTGGATTATGTTGTATTATGTTTATCTGATTATGATGGTAATTCATTTCAAGCATTATACTGGATATATGGTTTGCATACATGACATACTGCATACACGAATTATTATGTCATATTGCATGGGCTTTGGGATATGATATCGATGAAAGGGAAGCGTTACGCTCGTGGCTTTTGCCACAACCGTTTCCGTGGCTCGCCACGTTACATTCGTGGCCATGCCACATATCCGATGACTTCACCACAATCTGACGATGAGCAGCTAACTGCAGCATGTCTGCCATCGATGGTGTGTAGCGGTGAGGGTTGATTGTAGAAATCTCCATTGGTGTGATTGGCAGGTACGGGTGGTGTGTAGCGGATGGATATTTAGGCTGGGTTTGGGTTTTGCATCACATTGCATTGATATCTGATTATCTGCTATTCTCTGCTAGTAGGGCTAAGGCCCAGTCTGATTCTGTATGGGCTTCGCACAAAGTGATATGTAAGGGCTAGGCCCGATTCATTGTTAAGGTAGAGTAATTGCACATCGAAGTTTTCGTAAACTCACCCTCTCTTTTAAATGTTTCAGGTAAGCATTAGATCGCGAATTGGGAGCTGAGGCGGACTTGTGGTGGCCATGCAATGTTTTCTCGTAAACTCATTTCTTTTATTTGGACTTATTTTTATTTGGGTTTTTGTTATGTAATAAGGCCACTATAACTTTAATTTTGGTATTTTATTTGGTTTAGCTTTTAATTTAGTTACTGCCTATTATTATTAAAAGTTCAATACGGGAATTTCCTAAACCCTTAATAACCGTTTTCTAAGAATGTTAACAAAAGGATAACAAGGGAATAAATAGTTAAACTCGAAATTTTTAACAAATGCGCAGTTTTTAAACAACCCTTTTATGTGACATGCCAGATCCGGTCGTAACGTTTAGGCCAGGTTTAGGGTGTTACAATTGTGGTATCAGAGCCTAGGTTCAAAAACTCAGCTGTGGGTTTGGGTTCAAAAATGTTTTCAAAGGATGGTTTAGAAAATGGTTTAGAAAAATATATATCTGTTTTTTTTTTGGAAGTGTGGCACCCGAGTCTTCAACACCAATCTGCACTGTAAGTCTCCTGATTCTTTGCTTTGTTATATGCTGTATTTCTGGTATCTATTCTGTGTGTTTGGTTTTGATGTGATGTTCGGATATAGAGTTGGTTTTTATGAAATATTTGTCTACTTTAATGGCTAGGTGTTTTTAAGTATTTGTAGGAGTTCTAAATTCTAGTTAAAAGTATATTAGTGTTATTGGAATCAGAGTGCGCAGCATGAGCGTACTGTTGTAGGTTAGGATGTACGACTGTTAGTTAGTTGGAAATTTCGAGTACGAAATTTCTTTAAGGAGGGTAGATTTGTAACATCCCGAAATTGGGCCTAGTAGGATTGGGCCCAATGGGCCTTGAGCGTAGTAGCGTTTAAAATTTTTAGAGAACAAGAGACCAGCTTTAGTGCAAGTTGGACTTATTAGGTGAGTGATTTTGGAAGGTTAGAGGGCTTCTATGAAGTCCTGGGATCAAACTTCGGCTTTAGGGAAATTTTGGTTTTAGGCGAAAAAAACCCTGGGAGTTAGTAGGTAGGCTTTAAGAATAAAATATGGAGAAAAATGACACAAGTAGAGTGTGTGGTGTAGTGGCAAATTGACGCCACTTAAGGAACAAGGGGATGACGCCACAAGGAAGGAAGGAGGTCCAAGGTTCAAGTCTTGGCTCTTACATTTTGGTTTTCTTTTTACATGGACCTTAGTATTTGGCTATAGATTTATATTTAGTTGCGCATGGTTTAAGACACAAGTGGCTAAGTGGTTAGCGGCGTGGATTATGTTGCAAGGGAGCCTGGGTTCGAATCTCATGAGAAGCAAGGGAGTATTTATTTTGCGGTCTGGACGGGAAGACTTTGAGTTTGGATTTAAACTCTGCTGACGAAGGGATCCCATATCGGAAAGATACAAAGAAGGAAGGTGAAAAGCTAGCTATATAAAGAGCATTCTAGGAGGAGAGTTAGTATACCTTGGTGGGCGTTTGGGCATAGGAGTGGTCGGAGCGCGGATTAGCACCAGATTCCTATCAAGTGTGTACTTCTCTACTCTATCTGTAGAGCGGCAAATGTCGAAGTGCCGGTCACGGCAATAGTAGCCACACGAGCGTGCGAGCACACGTGTGGGGCTTCGACACAATAGTTGAGGCCATTAGTAGTATTCTTGTGGGTTGAGGCTGCTTGGGCCGAAGTGGGCCCAATGGGCCTACGGGCCCAATTGAATAAAATGTATGATGGTGTGGCATATAGTGAACTAGACTAGGAGAATCTCTTATATGTGGCTAGATTTGTGCTAGATGGGCCACACGAGCGTGTGGGCCCGAATGGGTCGAAATCGGGTTTTTGGCCCAATAGTCCGGTACGACCGGAAATGGTAGTTGAGTCGCTCGAGGCAACATTAGGCCTTCAGAAAGGCCATTACAGGTGCAAAATTACTGAAATACCCTCGATAGGTAAATTACGAAAATACCCTTAGTAGGTAAAATTATTGTTATACCGTTAGGGGTAGATTTAGCTGGATTATGTTGTATTATGTTTGTCTGATTAGGATGGTAATTCATTTCATGCGTTATACGGGATATATGGTTTGCATACATGACATACTGCATACATGAATTATTATGTCATATTGCATGGGCTTTGGGATATGATATTGATGAAAGGGAAGCGTTACGCTCGGTGGCTTTTGCCACAATGCATTCGGTGGCTCGCCACGTTCATTCAGTGGCCATGCCACATATCTGGTGACTCAGTCACAATCTAATGATGAGCAGCTAACTGCAGCATGTCTGCCATTGATGGTGTGTAGCGGTGAGGGTTGATTGTAGAAATCGCCATTGGTGTGATTGGCAGGTACGGGTGGTGTGTAGCGAATGGAAATTTAGGCTGGGTCTGGGTTTTGCATCACATTGCATTGATATCTGATTATCTTCTATTCTCTGCTAATAGGGCTAAGGCCCAGTCTGATTCTGTATGGGCTTCGCCCAAAATGATATGTAAGGGCTAGGGCCCAGTTACAGTTAAGGTAGAGTAATTGCACATTGAGTTTTCGTAAACTCACCCCCTCTTTTTAAATGTTTCAGGTAAGCATTAGATCGTGAATTGGGAGCTGAGGAGGACTTGTGGTAGCCATGCAATGTTTTCTCGTAAACTCGTTTCTTTTATTTGGACTTATTTTTATTTGGGTTTTTGTTATGTAATAAGGTAACTATAACTTTAATTTTGGTATTTTATTTGGTTTAGCTTTTAATTTGATTACTGCCTATTATTATTAAAAGTTCAATACGGGAATTTCCTAAACCCTTAATAACTGTTTTCTAAGAATGTTAACAAAAGGATAACAAGCGAATAAATAGTTAAACTTGAAATTTTTAACAAATGCGCAGTTTTTAAATAACCCTTTTACGTAACATGCCAGATTCGGCCGTAACGTTTAGGCCGAGTTTGGGGTGTTACAAGGTGAGTTTTCACACCTACTCATGTTACCATTGTTTCTGTCATTCAAAATCTCAAGTAATGATTTTTACTAATGCAGGCTCCATATTAATATCTATCCAAGTACTCAACATTTAACCCCGATTTCTCTTACCATCATTTATCAAATTAGAGAACGTCTTACAGATTTGAGTACGTCGTTAACTTGATTGCCATTGTCCAACTATGGCCTTACTCGTATCATAATATCATAGTGCAGTTACAATATTACATGTTGTCATGATGCTATAGCCTCACTATGGTCTTACACAAAATCTCATATTGATACCAATACCATATCCCAGATACAGTCTTACATGGAAACACATGTCGATGTCAATGCCATATCCTAGATATGGTCTTGCACGGGATCTTATATCATTGCCAATGCCATATCCCAAACATGGTCTTATATGGGATCACATATACTGCCATGGTCTAATCATGGTCTTATTCATCAATTTATCATTGAACGACCGTATTCATCTCCTGCATTCTATTTAATTTAACTACCCAGTTTAACTCCCACACTACCATAATATTAGTGGCTTCATAACAGAGTCATAAAACAAAACATTATATATCCTCTACTTTAACAGTCACACATAAGATTCAACTATGTGGACATATTGATTATACATCATTCAAACAGTTGTACATACACACATATCCCGTTCACTGGGTAAGTTTACTCTCCATATTCACTAAACCAAATAGATTGAGTATATAACATCGTATTCATATCGAATCAACATTGATAAGCTTATCACCTTATAACTTTCATTTCATTCCTCAACTTACGATTATCTCTTTTCGTACCTTAGTACACATATGTCATAAACTTCTATTCGTACCTTTATGAATTTCATCAATACATAAGCACATTTCAATTACCTCATTATCACTTACAACATTATCGAAAATAGCTCGGTTGGGAATCATCTCTGTCTTAACAAAACAATTTCGTTAGAGCCGGGAGATATCACACTATCATGAGGAGTAACATGACATGTATAGCTAAACTCCCATACGCTAGGTTAGTCCGAGAATCGACTAAACCATAGCTCTGATACAACTAAATGTATCACCTCTTAACAGTGCACTACGCCGGAACCAGGTACGAGGCGTTATCGTACTTGACTCACATAGTCATACAACTTTAGGTTATCAAATTCCTATCCAAATTAAAACTTTTCCATTCTTATATCTAACCTCCTTATAATGGGCCTACGAGGCCCTAAACATATTTCGGGAAGGTTTTAGAAATAAATCGAAAATTTTTACGCACTTAGAAAAATTTTACCTAAATAGGAGCCACACGCCCGTGTGAAATGGGACACGCCCGTGGGGGCAGGCCGTGTGGTCACACACGCCCATGTCCCTTACCTGTGTTCGACACTGACTTATTTCACACGACTGGACACACGCCCTTGTCCCTGGCCCGTGTCCCTTACACGGCCTTGACACGCCCGTGTGCCAAAACCTTGGCATTCTGTTTATGATGTCATCACCTTCACATGGCCTGGGAACACTCCAATGTCCAAGGCTGTGCCTCCCACACGGCTAAGACACACGTCCGTGTCTCTGCCAGTGTGTTTACTACTAAGCTTACTGACTTGCATTTCCAGCATGCAAGGGTACACACGACCAAGTCACATGCCCATGGGGCCAATTGTGTGTCACACACGGTCTAGACACACGCCTGTGTGCCTACCGATGTGAACCAATTCAAGGCTATTTTCCAAGCCAATTAGCCACCCTCACTTGCACACATTCACACACCATCACATAACATTTCCAAATCATCAATTATAACTCTTCAATTATCACATTTGAATCATGAAAATCAAATCTTCATCCCATATATGAGGGGAAACTATTACTAGTACAATTACCAATGACTTAAGCCATCATTTATGGCTATACACAACCAGTCCATAAACTCTTTTAGGCCAACACCTTTGGCTACTTTAACTATGACTTAATTAAACCAAAATAAGATACCTATACATGCCATATCTCAAGAAAACTTAAATCTCATACCCAAGTGTCTGCTCGATAGTGTGAAAACATCTTCGGCGGTCTCCAACCCAAACTAGTTAAGTTAACCTATAAGAGATAGAAAAAGAGGAGGAGTAAGTAGTATTGCATAGTAAGTTCATATGTAGATAATGATCAAGTATTGACATTCATCGATTATACTCAACCATAGAGGTATTTTAATGAGATTTACTCTTAAACTCATGGTTACCCAATCAATCATTTATAATACTTACTCATTCCGTCTCTTACCATATTCTAACCATGTGACAATTATAGCACTCTCATTTATTAGCACATAATCCCTCATTTATCATCACAATAATCCACGAAACATTTACTTAAACAATTTTTCAATGATCTATTCAGGATAATACCAGACTCTCGGTGGTTCCGCACACAGCCCACCATTTAATAATTTATAAGGTGGTATTGCACATAGCCCACCATTTAATAATTTATAAGGTGGTATCGCACATAGCCCACTATTTAACACTAAGCACGATGGTATCGCACACAGCCCATCGATTACAAATAGTAAGGTGGTAACGCACATAGCCCATCATTGATAATATTAGCGATGGTATCGCACACAGCCAATCGCTAAAAATTAATAAGGTGGTAACACACATAGCCCACCGTTGATTACACATTCACTGCTATTTATCCACACACCTTTTCATATTTCGAATGTTCATCCAGGAATGTCCTCACACACTATCATTCTTAAATAGATTTCTACAATAATCATTTGCATTCACGCAATGCATTAATAAAACATAACATATGCAATCAAGACGCATCATTTACACATAATTCACCATTGGTTTATCATATACCAAAATTCACCTCAATTGAGTTCTGGCACATACTTGTGCCTCTCATGATATAATCACATACTTTCTCATTTTCAACATACCTGTTAAGATGTTTAAAATACTAAAGAATACTCTTGTGACTCATACATCTAGTATTATAGCAACATCATACCCCGATAGGGTCGTACATGAAATATCATATCGATGCCATGTCCCTGACATAGTCTTATATGAAATCTCACACCGAGGTCATATTCCAATTATGGTCTTACATGGGACCTTAATTATCATAGTATCATGCTATTTGCATTCCCTCTAGTCTAAGATTCAATTTAAGACTTTCAATTCTTGACATCTCGTCAAAACGTATTTAATATATTCATAGAGTCACTATACAATTCATACATCATTGAAATATTAAATACTTCACTATAGTTGCATTATGAGCACACGAACTTACCTCAATACCTAAAAGGGTAGAAATGGACCTATTTGTCCATATTTCTCTTTTCTCCCATTCTAGGTCCGAATCTCGTTTTCTTTGATCTAGAATAATAAAGTTTACTCATTTAATCATTTTATGATCAAATTACATCATAATCTCTACTTAGACAAAAATGACCATTTTGCCCTTGTACTATGGCAAAATTATGATTTTACCCCTAAGCTCGTAAATCATTTTTCATCAAATTTTCTTATTAAACAAGCCGAGCTGAACATTTATTTCTCTTACAAGTACTCACAAATCCAACTATTTCATGCATTTATTACCAAATTACAATATTTACAACTTAGTCCCATTTAGGTGTTTTCATGATACCGCCTTTCACAAAAGTTGTTTCTCATCTCCCTAACATTCATTTTCTTCCATAAAAACTCAGAAAACAACATAAACTCTCTCATGGAAAGTCCCTAGACTTTCAACCATTTAGAAATTTAGTCCCCTCATTAGCTAGCTTAAGCTTTGGGGACTCCAAAAGTACAAAAATTATCAAGTAAAACCATCATAATCACTTACTTGTAGAGAAGATGAGTTGATGAAAATTCCAACCTTTCAAAACCCCCTCTTTGCTGGTATTTTCCTTGGAAAAATGGTGAAGATGATATGTGTTATCATCTTTCTTCTTATTTTATTTTATTTTATCAAATAAGTTACCAAAACCCCATCTAACCAGTTGACCATGTCAATTCTTGTCCCTATGGCCGGCCACTACATTAAAAAAGGCCTAATTGCACATTAGGGACCTCCCATTAGAATTCTATAGCTATTAGATACCTCAAGCTTGTAAAATAGAACTTTCGCACTTTATGCGATTTAGTCCTTTTTTGCAATTATGTGTTCAATCGTTAAAATTAAGGTACCAAAATTCTCATGCATCCTTATAAAAATGTTACAACACATAAAATAATATCAAAATAAGTTTTCCTCCACTTCGGATTAGTGGTCGCGAAACCACTGTTCCGACTAGCCTCTAATTCGAGCTGTTACATGTAGGCACCCTCAAATACACCACAAAGACATTTACAGAGTACACCACAAAGACACTTACAGAATACACCACATAGGAACTAACAGAATATGCCACAAAACACTTATGGATTACACCACAAAAGGGCACTTGCAGAGTATGCCACGAAGGCAGTTACTGAATCACATGTTTACTGTCCCGACAGACTTCCACAGAAGGTGCCGTGAGTTTCTCCCTCATGGACTTATTCCTTTTCATGTTATGATTTGCCAGTCCAGTCTCCATTTCACTAGAGGCATCACTATAATGTTTTACTTATCATATAATGCCATGGATCTCTACCACATGGTCTTACATATATCTTCATATCGTGATCTGCGAGTCTGATTGGCACTGTAACTGCCCTACTAGAGGCATCAAAAGGAATGTTATACACAGAAGTTATTTACCAGATTTGTTCATATACTTGACGGATGCTTACTCTCTCAATCAAATAATCATAGGCAGACTTTCAATTTAACTTCTTACTCAAAAAATACCCTTCTCATGTAGGATTTTTGCATTACTTCTCAAACACACTTTGTAACAGCCCAGTTTAGACCCTAGTCAGAATTGTGGTTTTGAGACCATAAATTCATGGTCAAAATAATATTTTAATATTATTTTCTGTGTTTATAGTATGTGATTGAACGTGTGTGAAAATTCTGTGTGAAAATTTTATTGATTGTGTGTTGAATTAAGAAAAAAGGACTTAATCGCATAAAGTGAAAAAGCTGTGTGCTGATTGTTTAAGTGTCTAATTGTTGTTGTATTTATAATTTGGAGGTTTTATGATGCAATTAGTCCACTTTATAAGTTAGTGGAAGATGATAGCATGGTTTTGGTGTTATTATTAATTTTCAATAAGGGTAAAATGGTAAAAAGCCTATTAAGTTAATATTAAATAAAACAAAACTTAAAATTTGTGCATCTTTTATTCATCCTTGCCAAAATTGCTAAATAAAAAGAAAGGAGAAAAGTTTTAGGGTTCGGCCATTTGAGTCTTTGATTTAGGTATGTTTCAAGCTCGGTTTTTGATAATTTCTACGTTTTTATAACCGTTGCTTTGTGCTCTACAAAACCCATGCTTAAATTTTGTGAATTAATGATGAATTTGAAATGTGCCATGGATGAATTCATGAGATTTTTGAAGTTTGGTGATGGATTATGAAAGATATGTGTTAGATTAACATATTTCGTCTTTGAATTTTTGATGAATTTGAATAAATTGGGCTTAATTGAGAAAAGTGTAAATTGAGAATCTAAAATGTGAATTAAATGAAATATGTGGACTTGTATGAACATAGAGAGAATTTGTCTAGGCATGGGTGAAGTGAAATTTTGTATATTTTTTGATTTTGTGAAATAGGGACTAAAGTGTTGAAATGTGAAAATGTGAGGGCTATTTTGTAAAATGCCCTAAATATATGTGTTTGGACTAAATTGAATGAATTGGTGGTTGAATGAATTAAATTTGAATAGACCAAGAAAGGAGAGATTCAGATCGAGATCGAGGCAAAGACAAAGTGCTCGATTAATCGAGCGTTTTGGTACTGCGACGTCCGAGGTAAGTTCGGATATAATACTAGTTGTTAAATAATATATATATGTGACGTGAATGGAATGAAAATATATATAATTAAGGGATTAGATATGCTATGTGCAAAATTGAATTAGATGGCACTAAGTGTGCGAAAATTTGAAACGAGACAGAGAAGATTAGCACTGTGTGTGCGATACCGATATAGTTCAGTTTAACATATTGGCACTAAGTTACGATGACGATTATGTTTCGATTATGAAATTGGCACTAAGTGTGCGAAATAATCAAAAGAATAGTAAAGGTTGAACAAGGTGTAATATCAAGCAATTGAGTATCATGAATGGTGAGTAACTATGTGTTGATCAAGGTACGTTTGAACCTATGTGGTTGATGATAGTTTTAAAAGTTGAATGAATAGATAATTAAGCATTTAGTTGAGGATGATAATGTACCTAATTGAGCATCTATCTATGTGATGATTTAATCAAGTATTGATGTGGTATTATTGAGTAGTATGTATTATATTACAAACTTACTAAGCTCATAAGCTTACTGTATGATTTGTTTCTCTGGTTTACAGTGTCAGTAAGCAAGCTCAGATCCGGGGATCGTCAGTATCTATATCACACTATCGGCTATCTACTTGTGGTACTTTTGAAAGATGTATATAGTTGGTATATGGTATGTATAGGCTAGTTGACATGGCATGTTTTGAAATGTTTAATCCTTGCCATGTGATTTGGCTTGGAAGTGGAATGATGTAGGTATTAAGTGTGAGTTTTGAAAATGATGAATATAGTATGTTTCATAATTAAATGGTTGATGAAAATTGTGGTTTAAATGTGAATGGTGGTAAGGTTCATATGATGTTTGGTCTATATGTTTGAGATGTGAATTTTGGTATTTTGGTTGAACCAATGTGAGATGAAATTGATTATTATTATAGATGGTATAGTCGGTGATTAATTGATGCATGAAATGATACGTTTGGATGCATTTTGAGGCATGAATTGGTATTGCTTTGAAGCTTGTAGGTGTACCTAAGTGTGGGTGGCAAGTTTGGCCTTGAATATGGCCTATAATTGCCCACACGGTTGAGCACACGGGCGTGTGGCTCAGCTGTGTTGTTTAAGTTTGCCAAGTGAAACAAGTCAGGCTCAACCACGAGCTGGACACATGGGCGTGTGACTGGCCGTGTGGTGCAAGTCAATGTCGACCACGGGTGAGGCACACGGGCGTGTCTCAGACCGTGTGGACAAGTCAGTATGTATGCCCTATTTTGACACGGCTTAGACACACGAGTGTGTCTGAGGCTGTGGGAGGCACACGGCTTGCCCACACGGGCGTTTGACCTCTGTAGTCTTGAAAAATGTTAGAATTTCAGAGAATTTTTGTATGTGTTCGGTTTGGTCCTGACCTCTTTCTAACATGTGTTTAAGGTCTCGTAGACCTCTTTTAGGGACTATATGATTATGTTGTGATATGTTTTAAATGATGATTGACTATGTGTTGTAAAATGTTATGAAATGTTCGGAAATGATTCGTAATGCCTCTTAACCTTAATTCGGCGACAGTTACGGGTTATGGGTGTTACACACTTACCAGTTGTTCTAGATATTTTCTTTATATGTATTTTAATTTGAATAGGCTACATGTAAGAGCCAAGATAGAGGCTCACTTGATACTCACCAAGAATGCAGTTAAAAGTTCTAAAACTAGAACATCCCTCTCGAAATAGTAGCAACAACTTCTTAAAGAACATGGAACCTCCCTTAAAACTCATTTACAAGCAAATGGCTAGCATCTAATTATAGACGACCCCCATGCAATGTATCTTACTCGCAACTTACTTTTTAAATGATTCTTACTATCCTTATTTTTTCAAAAACTTAACATGCAGAGCTATAAGACTTACCAGGAGGTGGAACGAACTTTTAGCAATTCAAAAATCTTCACTTCCAACTTAATAAATGAGAATAAAACATATAAGTTTAAAAAAGAAAAACTAGAGAATAATTTTGAAGAAATATAAAACCATTCCCCAAACAAACCCTTCTTACCATATATATATATATATGGTTTCCCCCTAATGGAACTTAACAAGTGTCAATTGTATCCAGAATGTCCTAATAAATTACCTACAAAATTTGAGAGAAATATAAACGAGGATTTAGTAAGAATATTATTTAACAAGTCAATTCAGTTAACTCCTAACTAGGCCACATTAGAAAACCCAATTAGATAATGTTCAAGCAAACTAGACGTACTATACATTTGGTGGTAACTCACACTATGCTTACTCTTCACTTGCCATAATATTTTCTTAATTAGCAGAACAACCTGAGATAGAATCTTTAATTACTTACACGACAGATACTTTATGCCAACTCTCATTCGCCAAAAGACTACATTTGGGAAAACTACACTACGCTAAACAGATAACTTCACATCTACAGACCTTCTGTTTGGGTCCACCAAATTTGGAATGTGACATATAGATATTATATAATGACTTGTTATTGAATCAACTCATTTATTTGAAAGTTTATATGGCTTGTATGTGATGAACTCACCTCTTGATACGATTATGATGACAAGATTAAATGTTAGTTGTGTGGTTAAATTTAAATTATGACATAAAGGTATGTTATATCATTTTTCTACCTATGAACTTACTAAGTTCAGTTGAAGCTTACTCTGTTATTTTCTTATTTTCCTGTAGTTGTCGTGTTGCAAAATTGTGCGATCGAATCAACTAGAAGATCACATTATCCAACCATATTTTGGTAGACTTTGAAATTGTTATATTTTGGTTTTGTGGCATGTAATAGGAGTATTTGGTATATATGTACTTATATATTCAAGAAAGTATGTATGTCTTATGCTTGTACAAATGATATATGCTTGATAGCTAAATAGTGAAATTGTTCATGGCTTATTATGAAAATCTTGAATGTAGATGGTGTATGGTATATGATAGAATGAGATGAAATGTTGATAAGTTGTAGTTTGTTAAAGAAAGAATGGTTAGATGATAGCTTGGCTGGAAATTTTATAATTATGGTTGGATAATTTATTTTGATGTCATGAAAATGATTTGTGTATTGGTTCTTTGATGGCAAATGTATTGGTGAATATGCCTTGGAAAATGGTTGTTAGTTGGTGATTAAAGTTATAGTATTTTGATACTTTACATGACATAGTTTTGTTAAGCTCGAATTTGATAGGAAATGAAGTTTAGTTTTATGTTGGAATGTTGATTGTGATGGTGCTTTATGACATATTGGTTAGAACTAGGCAAATGACATGTTTTGATATGTTTTGAATTGATTAAATGAATGGTTAATGGTATGCTTGTGGCCTAAGTAAGCAAATACATGTATGACTTGCATTTTAAGGTACATTTTGACACACACAGGCTGCCACGTGACCGTGTGTCACACATGGGCAAGTGACACGACTGTGTGCTCTGCTGGATCTTGATAAATTTAGACACACACGGTCATAATCTCTCACACGGCCGTGTGAATGTTTGCAAAGTTTTTCAATTGGGTCCACCACAACCATAATTAGTTACATGACATGGTGACATGGCCGTGTGACTCTGTAATACACAGTTTGAGCTCTTGCACACACGGTTGACTACATGGCTGTGTGCCTTAACCCCCCAACGGCCTTAGCCGGTCACGCGACTTGGCCACACGATCGTGTGAGCCCTATTTTATGTGTTGATTTTTTCTGGTTTGATTTTAGAGCTTCGTAAGCTTGATTTAATCCCTTTTTTGTATAAATAACATGATTATTGAATGCTTATTTATTAATGATTATTTTAATGTAAATTTTGAATTGAAATAACATATTCCTCCCTGTTAAGTGTTGTAGCATCTCGTAACCCTAATCCAGTGACGGAGACGGGTGAGTGGTTTATAGATGAACCTTATGTTTACAAATGTTTAGGGGATTGAAAGGTGGTCTTTCTTATTCTATATGTCAATGATATTTTACTCATTGGGAATGATGTAGGAACATTTTCATTTGTTAAACTGTGGTTAATGCAACAATTTAGCATGAAGGACATGGGATAAGCTAATTTTGTTTTAGGAATTTGAATCCTAAGGGATCGAAAGAACAAAGTAATAGCACTATCTTAGGCTTCATACATAGATAAGATATTGGAGCGTTATGCAATGGCCGATTCGAATAAGGGAAATTAGCCCTCCGTATTAGGATTTCATCTATCTTTAGAGGACTATTCTAAGACAACGAAAGAAAGAGAGAACATGAGAAAGATTCCTTATGCTTCTGCAGCACAAATAGATAAGCATTTATATTGTAACAACTTGATTTGGGCCCTAGTCGAAACAGTAGTTTCGGGACCACAAATCCGACATAGTAAAATTCATTTTTATTACATTTATATGGTCTAAAATTTTACGAAATGATTTCGTGAAAATTTTGTTCGAAAATTTTGACGTTTGGGCACTCAATTTAGTCAAAAGGACTAAATTGTAAAAAGTGCAAAAGTTAAGTTCTACATGCTAGAGGTGTCTAATTGCTATGAAATTTTAAATAGAAGGTCTTTAGATAGTAATTAGACCATTTGTTAATATAATGGACAAAAATGGACACGGTGAGATAAAATTTCAAAGTTTTAAGCGAAAGGCATTTTGGTCATTTGGTAAATAAAAGAATAAAAAGGGAAAAAATAAAGCTAAAATCTTGTCCATCTTCTCCCTCTAGTGCGGAAATTTAGGTCACCATAGTTAGGGTTTTCTTCAACTTTCAAGATTGATTGTAAGTACATCCTAGCCCCGTTTTTAATGCTCTTTACATTTTTGAAGTCCTCGTAACCCAGTTTACCTATTTCTACCATTAATTTAAGATGTGGTTCTTGTCTAAGGTTTGACCCATGTTAGACGTATGTGTATTTTGATGTTTAATGGTAGATTATACATGTTTGATGTGTGATAAACAACTTTTACTAGGTGATTTTTGATGAAAATGCATAAAAAAGGACCTAATTGTAAAAAAGTTATAAAATGGGTAGTAAAATCTGATTTAATGGAAAAGGTGGACTGCTATAAGCATTAAAATGATTCGGCTAGGCTTGGGTTACCAAGAAATTGAACCTATTACATTTTACGAGCCTAGGGACTAAAATGTAACATGTCATAAAGTTAGGGGAAAAACAGTAATTTCGTCTAGGATGCAAATTAATGTAAATATACGTGTAAAATGATGAATTGATAGTCAAATTTACTTATCTAGACCCAGAACAACCAATTACGTAGATCAAGGAAATCGAAAAGTCTCGGATTAATTGAGTTTCAAATACGAACCATTCTCTAGGTAAGTTCATGTAATTTAATTTGGTATGTTATTATGTTTTAACTGAATTGTGCAATTGAGATAATATATATGTGATGATATACCCCATGAAATAATCACAAGATGATAAACACGAATAAAATGTCATTGTCCCGGTTGAATACTGTATTTTGATGGATTCTAATAATTTTCTTGTAATGAACAAAATGTTATAGAAAGGGTTTAGCCCGGACGGGTAATCCTAAGCTACACTCTCTTGAGTAAATGTTATGAAATGGATTTAGCCCGGATGGTTGATCCATAGTAGGCTCATTAGAGCTAACGTTATTGAAATGATTTAGCCTAGATTGGTAATACTGTTATATAAATATGGCTTGAGAGTGTGCTCTATGAATATGTGCTTAAGGAGCCCTTTGGATGTGAATTGACAAACGGTTGACATGTATACCTCGAGTATACTACCCGAGTATCCATCAAAATTACAATAGTTCAATGAAAAGAAATCCTGAAAAATGGAATAGTGAAATGATATGAAAGTTTATGCTATAGTGAGCTCATCGATGTTGGTTTGATATCTTTATGATGTGTATGACTAACTTGTTTAATGAGTGAATGTATTTAGTTAACTTGTCAAAATATTGATGGAATGAATACATATATATATGCTTATTTGAATAATTATAACCAGTTAGTTTCTTTCTATTACGCGAACTTACTAAGCATGACAAAATGCTTACCTCGTTTTACTTTTCTTTGTTTTATAGTGCTTGTAAGGCTTGCGAAGGTTGGAGGATTCGGTCGGAGCAAGATCACACTATCTACAAATCTCCTTTTTGGTATAGCTAAATGATTCATTTTGGTATAATGGCATGTATTAGCTACTTGGCTTAGATGAAGGCTTGTAAGTAATATTTTGTAACTTAGCCATTGGAATGGCTAAGGATGTTCAATTGGTGCAAGTATGATGTTAATGTAGGTCCAAATTCTCAAGTGTTAAGTATGGTGGAAAATTCATTTTTGTAAGTGGTCATTAGAATAGGCTAATATAGGTTTAGTTATATATGCATATGATGATGTATTTTATGGATGTGAGAATTTCCATGGGTTGAGTTGAAAAGTATGTGATGTTGTATGTGATAGAAGAATAGCATGTGAATGATGTAGCTGATTTGGTTAAGTGTATGTGTTTGGATTGGTATTATGTTTTGTTGTGTAGGTATGTGCATGGAAGGGTGACAAAATGGCTTGGTAAATAGCCTTGTTTTTGTCCACACGGGTAGACACACGGGCGTGTGTCTAGGCCGTGTGTGACACACTATCTGCGCCACGGGCATGTGTTCTGGCCGTGTATCCCCTGCACCTAATTTGATGCAAATAGAATGTCCAGAATATAGCAAATGGGCAGAGACACGGGAGTGTGTCTCAGTCGTGTGTGCTACACGGCCTCGAACACGGGCGTGTGCCCTGGCTGTGTGAAGTCTGCACCTATTTTATGAAAAATTATGAAAATTTTATCTATCACACGGCCTAAGTACATGGGCGTGTGACTTGGCCGTGTAACCTCAATTTGATGATCACGTCATAAACAGAAAGCTCCCTAAATTGAACACAGCTTGAAGCACGGGCGTGTCCTGAACCTACATGGGCGTGTGACCCCTTTTTCATGAAAAGTTTTCTAAGTTTTCCAAAAGTTTCCAAAGTTCTCGGTTTAGTCCCGAACCACTTCCGATGCATGTTTTAGGCATCGTAGGCTCGTTTTAGGGACTATATGAATTTTTTTGAAAAGTTTTAAATTTGAGTGGAAATTCAAGTCTCCATTTTGAACGCTTGCTTTAGAAAAAGTATGATAATGTCTCGTACCCTATTCCGGCATCGGATATGGGTAAGGCGTGTTACATATATTTTACTCAAAACTTAAAATTCATGATTTATGTGAATGAAATATAAAATATGATGGTCTGATTGTTAGATTATTAGTCATATAAAAAGGTATAGAAATAAATAAAATTACTTATATTTTATTAAATGTAAGTAAAATTACAAAGTATTTATAATGTAAAACATTTAATAACTTATACGTATATTTTTATCTTTTAATAAAAGGAAAAGTGTACAAGGTGTACAATTGTCGAGACCTACAAAAATAAAAACATATTGAAAGTATAAATTTAGTAGATAGCATTGAGCAAAGTCATATCCACAGAAATTGGTGATAATTCTATTTCTTAAATAAAAATAAACAAAATAACGATAAGGGAAGAAAACTGTAATTAAATTTAAAATTAAAACTTAGCAAGAAGATAACAATTAATGTAATGCCTCGACTTTTCTTAATTTCGGCTTTTGTAAATTTGACACAAAATTCGTATATGCTTCTGTGGTTATGTGTTTTGGGTGTGTGTGGGAGATCCCAAGTTCAAATGTCAACTTGGGTATATTTTGGTAATTTTATGAATGAAGCCCTAACTCTGGTTAGTAGGCTTATAAGTAAAAGTATGTAAGTATTTAACAGAATGGGCCTGCTGGTCTGGTGGTTAAGATGTGTGTTGGTGTGTTGGAGGTCTGGAGTTCGAATCCCTGTGCGAGCAAGGGAATTATTTTGCTGCTAATGTTGTGTAAGAGTTTAAGTTTTAGTTAACCACTGAAAGTGAAGTGTTTGAAGGAGAGAATTAAGGAGTTGGGGAGAGTTATCAGAATCTGATCAGTGTTTCAATTAGGCAAAATTCGGCTAACCCTTTTTCTTTTTCCCCCTTTTTGCTGCCGTTTTCCCTTTCCATCATCTCCTTTGGCTGTCAGAATTCTACTATTTCTCCCCTCTCTTATTTCGGTTCTCCTTCCTTTCAACCGTGTCAATTATCTATAGTTGGACGTGCGACCGGTAAGTGGTTTTTCTATAGTTTTAGTCTTATTTTTTATGAAGCGATTAACGGAAGAATCGTTTTACTCACGTTTAGGTACTACTCGAAGGCTTTAATCGGATTCTCGTGTTGCAAGACACTACTTCATGCTCGTTAAAGGTAAGGTTGTCGGTAAGTTTCGGGAAATCTCCTGTTCACAACAACTTGCATTAAGTGACTGAAATTGGGCTTTCAATTGTCGAATATAGGTTTTTGGAATTCTCGGGAGTGGTTACGCGTCAAAATCGAACCAGGTGTGTACCTGAAAACGCAGGAAACGAGGTTTCTGCTAAAGCTGAAAACCTTTCTATCGACGCCACACGGGCGTGTGGTCGCTCATGTGGTAGGCCGTGTGTAAGATTGTTAGTCACCAACAAGGCCGTGTGATCGACGAGCCAAGCTGTGCGCAAGCGACAAGGCTGTGTGTCGGCTGGACAAGCCTATGCATGACACATGGGCTCGACCAATTGGGCCGTGTGGGATTCTTGGCCAGGTGGGTGACACGGGCGTGTGGGCCCACACGGGTAGGACACATGGGCGTGTGAGCCCATTTTTTTGAAAACTCTGTAAGGTTACATGGGTCGCCCAAGACGACTGTGAACCTACCGTAGGTCGCTAAGAGATACTTAGGCCCTAAATGAATGATCTGTCAATCTGATTTATATACTAAGCATGTATACTAATCTGAATATATGAGTTTTAACTGCATAATAGTATGTCATTCTTATATGTTGCATTGCATCAGGGTGGGCTGATTATGATTGGAGGAAGTATTTGAAAAGTTCTTAAGCCTATTATCTGGCAGCTCAGCTGTAAATTTCTGATTATGTGCCGCATTCGGTATGACATGGTGTGTAGGGCTGGGTGGGTTGATTTTATCCCCACATGGTGTGTTGGGTTGGCCGAAGTTGGTGTGTAGAGGCTGGTGGGTAGGACTCTATTTTCTGCATATTCTGTCAAAAAATGGGATAAGGCCCTGTATTATGTCTAATTCTATATCTGAGTGGGCTAAGGTCCACACCGTTTGTGTAATGGGCTCAGACCTCAACTATGAAAATTATGTCTGCTATCTGATGTTACTGTGTGTATATTTTCTGTGGGGTTTAACACTGAGTTTGCGAAAACTCACCCTTTACATTTGCTTAACTGCTCTGTAATCCCCAACGATGAGACGGATCGGTGTGTGAGAGGACTCGACGGTGACCACGATTTTGGACACTTATTTACGATTTATTTTTAATTATGATTTTGTTATAATTTTGGGTAAATTTTATGTAACACGACCTTTCGGGTTTTTGTTTAAAATTTAGGATCATTATTTTATAAATTGCTAGCAGTAAGACAAGACGCGAGTTTTCAAAATAAATAAAGGTTTTATCAAAATACGTACGACCTTGCAAATCATTTTAAAAGCTTCCGCAACGTATAAAAATTTGAAAACGAATATTGAATAAGTAATGACGCGTTTTGACGATAGCCTTAGATACCTAAAAATGGTTTCAACGCCGTTACGTTTTCTAAAGCACTATCATGTGACATCGCCAGATTCGACCATAACGTCTAGGCCGGGTTTGGGGTGTTACATTTAGTGGTATTAGAGCCAGGTTGCAAAACCTGGCTGTGGATTTGGGTTTTTAAAATTGGCTTTCTGAAATGATTTTTAAATAATTCACAATATTTCTGAGCTAAGTATGTGGTACACCGAGTCTCCTGTGCCGATTTTGTAAGTGTTCTGAATTCTGATTAAATTTGTCTGAAAATGCTACTTGTATACTTAAAACAACCTTAGGTAGTAAACTGTATTGAAACACTCTAGGTAGTGTAAACTGGAAACTGTAGCAAAACTAAAAATCGCAGTTAAACTTACAATTCGCGATAACGAACTCTGAACTTCTGATACTAATTTGTGTAAAGCATTTGTTAATAAATATCGAAACTAAAACTAATGCATAAAACTGTTAATACAGATAAAACTCTAAATTTACGATGAGCGCACGAGGTATCCGTGAACGGGGTACTAGAGGCCATGGTAGAGGCCGTAGGGGGCTCGAGCTGGGTCCTCCGCATCTGAGAATCTGCCCAATCTCTATACAAGTGAGACGCCAATCTCACTTACTACAGAGACTGGGTCTCATGAACATGAGATTGGGGATGGCGCACTATCCCAAGCCATGTTACAGATTTTAGAGAGTGTCGCTGGGCCCAACACCGGATATGGGGGCCGTGGGTCGGTTACGGAGTGACTCCGGTTCAATAGGGCTGAATTATTCAGAGGTGTCACTAGAGTTGCCCCTAGCGTGGCCGAGTATTGGATGGAGGCCACAGAAAGAATCATAGACGATTTGGGCTTTACTACTGAGCAGAAGCTTAAGGGTGTTGTTTCTCTGCTTCGCGACGAAGTGTATTAGTGGTGGCTGACTGTTAAGGAGGGCATTCAGCCCGACCGTTTGATGTGGGACTACTTTAAGATGGCTTTCCAGAGTAAGTATGTGGGAGCCAGCTATATTGATGCTAGGAGGCGTGAGTTCCTTAATCTCACCCAAGGAGACCGTTCAGTGGTCGAGTATGAGGCCAAGTTTCTAAGACTGAGCCGTTATGCCTGGGGCATGGTGGCGACTGAATATGAGCGATGTGTCCGTTTTAATGATGGACTGTAACAGTCCGAATTAGACCATAGTCAGAACAGTGGTTTCAAGACTACAAAGCTAAGGTCAAAAAAGTATTTTAATATTATTTTTGGTGTTTATTATATGTGATATAGCCTGTTTGAAAATTATGTGTGGTAATTTTATCGATTGGTTACCGAATTAAGAGAAGGGACTTAATCACGTAAAGTGTAAAATGCTTTGTGCTGATTGTTAAAGTGTCTAATTGTTGTTGGCTTTTAAATGAAGAGGGCTTTTGAATCAATTGACCCATTATTTAGTAGTGGAGTGGTTGATGGACAAATATGCCCATATTTTAAATGATATCCATAAATATTTCATTAAGGGCAAAATTGGTATTTGATTATTAATGTTATAATAAACAAAATAAAGCCAAAATGCTCATATTATTCATGTATCTTCCACCGAAATAAGAAAAGAAGAGGAGGGTTTGAGACTTTGTGATTTTCGGCTAGGGATTTGCTTGATTAAAGTATGTTTTGACTTTGGTTTTTGATGATTTTTATGTTTTTGAGATTGTTGCTTAGTCTACTATCAAGCCCATGTTGTAATTTAAAGAATTGATGATGTTTATGATATGTGCCATTGAAGAACATGTGAGCTTTGTGACGTTAATTGGTGAAATATGAAAGCTTGGTGTTGGGTTAAAATAGTTTGTATTTGAATTTTTGGTGAAATTGAGTATTTTGGGCTAAATTGTGAAAAGTGTAAATTGAGGGACTAAAATGTGAAGTATGTGTGGACTTGTATGAATATAGAGGGAATTCGGCTAGGCATGGGTGAAATAAAATTATGTGTATTTCGTGATTTTGTGAATTAGGGACTAAAGTGTCGAAATATGAAAATGTGAGGGCTATTATGTAAAATGCCCTAAATATGTGTGTTTGGACTAAAACGAATGATTTGGTGATTGAATGGATTGAATTTGAATATGTGTAGACCAAGAGAGAAGAGGTTCGGATCGAGATCGAGGCAAAGATAAAATGCTCAATTAATCGACCGTTTCAGTATTTCGACGTCCGAGGTAAGTTCAGATATAATACTTGCTATTTAACTAGTATCTATGTGATGAGAAATGAATGAATGTATATTAATGGAATAGAATATGTTATGTACGAGTTCGGGTATTGAGACACTAAGTGTGCAAAATTGAGTTGATACAGATTTGATTAGCACTGTGTGTGCGAAGTGATAAAAGCTACGACTTTAATGATTAGCACTGTGTGTACGGAAAGGTAGAAGCTTCGGCTTATAGATTAGGCACTATGTGTGCGACACCGATATAAGTTTGGTCTAAAATATTGGCACTAAGTGTGCGATGACGATTATATTTCGATTATGAAATTGGCACTAAGTGTGCGAATATATCAAAGGAATAACAAAGGTTGAACGAGAGGTAATATCGAGCAATTAAGTAGCATGAATGGTGAGTAAATATGTGTTGATCAAGGTACGTTTGAACCTATGTGGTTGATGATAGATTTAAGATTTGAATGAATAGATATTTGAGTATGTGGTTGAGATTGATAATGTGCCTAGTTGTGTCCCTATCTATGTGATGGTTGGATAGTATGGTTGGTGAGTAACTAAGTGTTGGCAAAGGTATGTATGATACCTATGTGGTTGGTGAAATTGAAAGTAGAGGAATGGAATGCTATGTGAGTATTAGATATAGTTTAATTTGTGTATTATTGGTCAATTATCTATGTGATGGTTCAATTTGTACATTGATGTAATTCAATGAGTTAATTGTATTATGTTATGAACTTACTAAGCTTTTGAAAGCTTACTGTGTGATTGTTTCTCTGTTTAACAGTGTCAGTAAAGCTAGCTCAAATCCGGGGATCGTCAGCATTTTTATCACACTATCGGCAATCTATTTTGGTACTTTTTGAAAGATGTATATAGTTGAAATATGGCATGTATAGGCTAAAGGTCATGATATGTTTTGAAATGTTTAATCTTTGCCATGTGATTTGGCTTGGAAGTTGAATGATGTAGAATTTATGAATGAGCTATGAAGGTGGTATATTTCATGACTTTGTGGATTATGAAAGATGTAGTTTGAAGATGAATTATGGCATGAATTACATAATGCTTGATATGTATATATATTTTGAGATATACAATTGTTACTTTAAATGGACTCATTGTGATGATATTAGATGTAACACCCATAACCCGAGTCTGTCATCGGACTAGGGTTACGAGGCCTTACCGGACAATACACATTTCAGTATGGTCATATGTTGCGATTCATGCACCATGCCATATCAACTTCTATAATATACTTTATAATCAAGTAGCAATTATCTACTCTATCAAATCAGCCAAATTTGCACATTTATAATGCATAGCCAAATAAGATCATACATGCTATATTTCCTACATTACATGTACAGAGAAATATCAACTTCTTTACTATATGGTCATTCGATTCAATTATGCACAAAGTAATCAAATAAATCACATTCGGTCATATGAACCACATGACCAACAAAATCATATCATGCTTATTTAACTCTTTCACATATACAGAACATTTTTATTAATTTACCTTATTAGTATCATTTATCAATTCACAAATGCAAAATGTAGCATGTATCAACCTTATCAAAATGAGCCAATTATAAGCCATACATATCACTACTCAATGCTGAATTTATATAACCAAACACCACATGTTTAAAGACCGTAAGGACATACTTCCAAAATAGACTTATAGCAAAACCGAAAATATACCAACATTAACATTACAATCAAGCCATTTTCGCATGGCTATACATACGCAAATCAGAATAAACCATATTAAAACTAGCCTATACATGCCACATAACCAACACTCAAAGATTTTATTTACCGAAACAATAACCGGATAGTGTGACAAGGCCTCCTGTGACTTCCAACCCGAGCAAATCTCTGAAAATCTATAAACATAGGACAAACGCACAGAGTAAGCTTTGAAAGCTTAGTAAGTTGGCATATTAATAATAATAAGCAATTTAATTAACAATATTAACCCATTTCTCAATAATTATGCTCAAGGAAATAGAATCAATATTCACATGATTTCACCTTTTTCTTAAGTTCAGCTTAGGCTATTTTTCTGAGTCACAGTCATTGATTTAATCATTTCATAAGTTACAGAACTCGAAATTAAGTTCTGTGAATTTTCCTGAAATTAGACCCATATACCTTCTTTCCATAAAATTTCCAGAATTTTTGTTCTGGTCAATCAATACCAGATTATTCTTAAAGTTTCCCTTATTTCACTGTTCGATAGTTCTGACCTATCTTTACAAAAACCACATTGTACAGAATTCAAATAATGTTCTCATTTATTCTAATAAAAAATAGGCTCACTAAGGATTCTAAAATATAAACCATGATCCATGATTATTTTTTACAATTTTTAATAATTTTTTCAAGACAGAACCGAGGATCACGAAGTCATTCAAAACCAGTCTCACTGAAATTTAAATATCTCATAATTTCCACTTCTTTTGCTTACTCAGTTTATTTTATATGAAAATAGACTCAATTATCTTTTAATTCATATCTCTCTCACTTTCTAATTCAATTTCCACTATTTCGGTGATTTTTCAAAAGTACATAATTGCAGTTGTCCACTACTGTTTTAATGCAAATTTCACTTTTTCATGATTTCTACGTATTCACTTCCATTATTTATACTCAAATTCACATTTCTTTTTCGTTTACATCACATAACCTTCTTTGTACATATACTTACCTTTCATTTTCAAACATATTATATATTTTCAACGTACCTGAATCGGAATGTCATTCACTTAACCATTTATATCTCGGAATGCCCGTTGAACCATTCGAAATAAATAAGGATACTCGGATAGCTCAAAAAGCTCATACAATGCCAACGTCCCAGATGTGGTCTTACATGTATTAAATATCGATGCCACTGTCCCAGACAGGGTCTTACATGAAATCATATACGATGCCGATGTCCCATACATGGTCTTACACGTAATCTCTGATCGATGCCAGTGTCCCAGACACAGTCTTACACGATATCACAAATCGTTGCCAACGTCCCAGACGTGGTCTTACACGAAATCATATCTCGGAATCCTATGTCATGACACATGTATCCTCTACCATTCCTAGGGTTCAAACGGGGCTTTTCGGATGTCGTTACATTATCGGAACTTTCTCGTATTCATATATCCTGCTTCTTGAATAATTCAATATCATAATGATATATATATAACTTATTTAAAATACATGCATTTGCGTTAGCATTCGGCATTGAATTCAATCATACAAATATTATGCATTTATAACATAATTTTATAATGTTTATTAAAATACGAACTTACCTTACCTCTTATAACCATTAGGCTTATATGTACCTAAACATTTAGCTTATTTGCTGTATTTAAATTCCACATCGTTAATGATCCTTTGAAGCATATATTTATAACAAATCACCGGCAATAAGCCTGCTAGGCAATAAACGCCTGAAACACACACCGGCACTAGGCCTGCTAGACCCGAGGTCTGATATTAAATCACTGGCATTAAGCCTGCTAGGCACAAAGCCCGATTAAATTCACCAGCCCAAGGCTTGCTAGGCTCACAGCCTAAATAATAACACTTTTAAGCTGTCTCATACATATAGTTCATATATCAAATATCTCATATAGTTTATACTTTGTACTAGCACTTAAATATCATATCACAATCGAATAACTTAAACATTTTAAAATCTTAGCTTTAATCACATTCGGCTCTTTAAAAATATTGATACAAAATTTCCAAATCAACATGTACTATGTTACGTACATAATTTACAATGTTTTATTGCTTAAAGACTTACCTCGAATATCGACGGATGACGAAAATCGGCTATTCGACTATTTTCGTTTTTCTCTGATCCAAATCCGTTTTCTTTGGTTCTTGATCTAAAGATGTTCAAATTAAGCTCATTAAAATATATTTTCATTCAATTTAATCCAAAAACACATAAATGGGCAAATTACCATTTTCCTCCTAATATTTCACACTTTTACAATTTTGTCCTATATGCACAAAACACAAAATACACAAAATTTGACTAAACACTTTAAGGGCTGAATGTTCCTAGTTCTAATACAAGTCCATACATTTTGTTTATTTCACATTTTAGTCCCTCAAAAATTTATTTTTGTAATCTAGTCCAATATACTCAATTTTATCAAAAATTCAAAGACAAAACTTGTTAATCTAACACATATGTATCATATTTCACCATTTAACAACATAAACAACATGCTATCATCAATGGCTCAACTCAAAATATCCATCCAAATAAAAAATTAAAACATGGGTCTTGAAGATTTCTAAGCAACGATCTCAAAAACGTAAAAATTATCAAAAAACCGAGTTGAACACATACCCTGATTAAGCTCAACAATGGACGAATGTAACTAGGATTCTTTCTTTCTCTTTTCTTTTGGTTTCGGTTAAAACAAGAAGAAGATGGAGACTTTTTCCATCTTTCATTACTTTTATTCATTTAATATTTATTAAATTATATTTTTATAACATTAAAACATAATAAAATATAATAAACAAATTCCAACCATCATTTCATGCTTTATTTGGACGGCCACTATCTTAATTTTGGCTATATTAACATTCCAATACTTTAATTTATGAAACCATTATCAATTTAGTACTTTACACTATAGTTTATAACTTTTGTTCTTTATGCGATTAAGTCCTTTTATTTGATTAAGCACACAAACAACAAATTTTTATACGAAACTTTCACACATACTAATTCACATATAATTAACACAAAAAATAATATTTAAATATTTTTCAGACTCGGATTCGTGGTCCCGAAACCACCGTTCCAATTAGGGTCTAAATCGGACTGTTACATTAGGCATGGAAGTAGATGGTAATGTTGATGATTATTTGGTGCATGAAATGGTATGTTTGAATGCATTTAAAAGCATGAATTGGTATTGTATTGAAACTTGTTGGTTGACCCTTGTGTGAGAGGAAAATTGGCCTTCCAAATTGGCCTATTTTGCATACATGGCCAAGAGACACGGGCGTGTGTCTCTGCCGTGTGGTTTAAGGATCACTTCTAGGTGTGTTTGGACAGGTTACACGGTCGAGGCCCACGGGCGTGCAAGGTGGCCGTGTGATCAAGTTAGTAGCTAGTCTATTAACACACGGCCATATCACACGGGCGTTTCTAGTGGCCGTGGGAATAAGTCAGTATGTATGCTCTATTTTGACACGACTAGACACATGGGTGTGTCTGGTAGCCGTGTGAGGCACAGAGCTTGACTATACAGACGTGTGACTTCAGAAGTATTGAAAAATGTTTAAGTTTTTAAAAACTTTCGTAAGCGTTCGATTTAGTCCCGACCTCTTTCTAACACGTGTTTAAGGTCTCGTAGACCTAGATAAGGGATTATATGCTCGTATTTGAGTATGTGTGATTGATGATTGACTTTGTGTCGTGAAGTGAATGTAAATTGTTTCGATGATTCGGTAATGCCTCTTAACCCTAGTTCAGCGACGGTTACATGTTAAGGGTGTTGCATGGACTCAGAGATAGCTTACGGGTTCTGATAGCTCTGCAGAGGGAGCGTGATTTTTCTACTCTGGTGGATAAGGCGAAGATCA